>JAQJVK010000001.1:94440891-95781718 GCA_035578135.1 Flexamia atlantica
AAAGGATTTTTCAAAATTCATAGTTTAAAGGGGTTTTTGGCGAGGTCGAAGTTACCATATAAAAGCGTGTTGGACGATTTTTGTTTACATTTTTAATGTTCTTGAAACAATTAGCTGGTAGTTAGCTTTGCAAATGTATACGCTGTTACAGATGATTATAAATTGATTTCTTTCATCATGCCTTTAATGTTTTTTGTTGATTTATTTCAAGGACATAATTAGGTATTATATAAAAGTTATATTTAGTTAGATAAAATCCACCATTAATTACTTAAGTGGCGCCATTTTATTTCGGTAGCGGTAGTTATCGTTTTTCCTGGAAGCATTCCTAATATTTTTTTATTTAATCTATGCCTATCCGTTGATTTAGCGTTTCATATAATGCGACGTATATAGTTTCAAGCCTGAAGAGCGTACTGCCTTTTGTGGCTGAATCTTGAGACTAAGTCCCGGCAAGATTGAAAGAGAGAGGTACAGCGGTTTTTTAGTCACAAACAGAATGTGCTGTAATTTTATATGATTCTTTGATCTATCTATGTAAAAATCTATAAATTTTACAAATCCCTGCTGATTGTAATTTATAATCCCTGAAGAGATATAATTTATAACTCTTCTACTATATATATTTGTCAAATACCACTGACCTATCATCGTACAGCCCAAACTACTTGATCTAGAACCTTGGAAATTTGCTTTGACGTTCCTTTCAGAGTGTTGGCATTCACCAAAAACGGAGTTTTAAAAGTTTTAAGTTTTAAGAGGTTTATGGTGGGGTTGAAGTTTTGAAAATTACCCGTAAATGTAATGGATGGTCTTTTTTTAACAATTCCAATTTTATTCAACCAAGCAGATGGAAATTAGCTTCACAAACTGATACATTGTTACAGCTGATTTATAATTTGATTTATAATTTGTAGGTCATTCGTACCATATAAGTCACATTTCGTTTAGTTTCGTACCTTACTGTATATGTTTAACCGTAAGCTCATTATGTGGTGCCATCTTTATTTAAGCAGCGGGAATTATAGTTATTCCCTTCGGGCGGCCCTTATGTTTTTAATTACAATAATCCCCGTTGCAATAATTTGACAAATTACATTTTTATCTAATTCGATGGTGTCCCGGCTTTTCGCGGAAAAATAAGTGCTGCAGTCAGTGATTGATCCTTAAAACTATTACTAACCGCCCATATGTTAAGTTAAAAACTAAGTGAATCGAGTTTATTCAGTTACAGTGGCTTTATTTTTTTTGTTTATGGAATCAGGGGCGGCTCCAGGACAGTTTCTCGGGGGGGGGGGCCAAGTATGAGAAACTTAGGTTCATCTTAGTCACCCCCCCCCCCCAGTGGCGTTCGCAGGATTTTTTTTCGGGGGTGGGGATACATCGGGGGGCCGGAGGTATGGAATACCCCCAAATGGGGGAACGGGAAATTTTCATAAATTACAACTGTAAATTCGCATTTTTAGGCAATCTAGAGGCACAGCAACAAACAGAATAACACCCGAAATTTGAGCTAATTTGAGACTGCTCACAGATTTAATTCTGAAAATTGTTGATCACATTAGAATTTCAGCAAAATGTTTTTACACAGTCATAGGAATAGCATATTTATTTAGAAGGCCTTACATGAAAATACGACAGATGAGAAAGTAATTAAAAAATTACACGTTCTTAACCTTGGGAAAAAATAATGTTTTTCTATTTTATTTCAAAATAAAAACTATATTTCACATTCTCATTTATTGGCGCCTCGGACCCTCTGGACCTAAAGTATCCGGACCCTAGATTATCCGAGCGAGGTTGATGAATAGAATTAGAAAATGCAGGTTGTCACACTTCTGTAGTGTTTCTCAAGTCCCAGAACGCGACCGCAAAACTATGTTGTACACGTAGATGCCTAAGCATCGGAGGCTAGTAATAATCGCATAATAGTGGTACGTCAAATAGTGGAGACCACCGGAAGAAGTTTGATCTCCGAAATTTGACAGACTTATCATAAATCTTTCTAGGTTTGACGGTGAGACTTGGTTTTCACGCAACGTAGGCAGACGATTTTCGTCTGCCCCGATGCTGCTACGAGATCGTCCGACAAACGAGTAGCGTAAAGGACACGGCCCTGAGAAGACGACAATATTCGTATGCCGCATTTTAACATCGTGATTTTTTTACCACGAATATTTCACGTGATATAATGAGACTTTTGCCACATCTGACGACGATGGGTATGGTAGTAATATCGCGGATACAATTAATGGCCACTGTTTTCATCAGTAGTTTTTGCTTGCCTTATGTTCTTATAGGCCCACTCCCACCAATTACTCACGATAACCTCAATAGGTAAAAATACCCTAATCCAATATATCATCCCCGAACCAATTATCTTTAAAATGATATAATTTAACTATTGAAACCCCTTATAAAAGTTTAGTGAGTGTGTAGTGTTCTCTCTTTCATAGCAAGTTTAGTGATACCACAACCTTAATTGTGAACAAGATATTAATCTCTTAAAAAAATTTCCCATAACCCAAAAATTTCGGGGGGGATATATCCCGATTTCCCCCCTTGGGTACGCCCCTGCCCCCCCCCCCCAAATACGTGTTTATTAACACCTCTGACTATGAGATTATTAACACTTTGTTAAACATTTTACTTAAGGGGCCATCCATAAATTACGCAACGCTAAAATCGGCCTTATCAGAAACCCCTCCCCCCTTTTAACGGACTAGTAACGCTGGCAGTAAACCCCCTCAAAAGTTACGTAACACTGTACTATCACCCCCACCCCCCCCCCACAAAAAGTCAAAACTCTGTACTTTGAAGATAATTTGAAGTTGTTGGAATAATTTATGGAATTAATTAAGGTTTAATAGGTGCTTAGCGTTGCGTTGAAGCCCCCCTCTCTCCTTTGTAACGGTACATAATGCTGACGAAACCCCCCCTCCTCTCGTAAGGGCGTTAAATATTTGTGGACGGTCCCTAATTTGATGATTAAATAATTTGTTCATTTTTTAAATAGGACTAAGACAGGTTAAATGAACTCCAACTTTGTTATGATTGTACGTTTGGTTGAGAATACAGTAATATGGTATAGTCCGAAGTATTGAATGCCAGATAGTATTCAAACGGATCTATTACTTACTCGATGGTCTTGGTAATAATACAATTATTTCAATCCATACACACAGGAAATAAGCGCTTATTTCATAATAAACGTATATTGTTTTGTTTTCATCATAAATAATATTTTCCAAACCCAAATTATGGCGGCAAACATGGCCATCTCTAGTAATAGAGATGGTCATGCGGCAAATCGTGACGCGCTGCCAACCTAACAACTTAAAATGTCTCCTACTATTAATATTGAACAAAAAATTTAAGCTTGAATTAAGTGTACATAAGTAACAATTATGTAGAAAAAAAAGCTTCGTCTTCGAGAATCTTGTATTCAACGGCTTTTCCGATATTGGGCCAAAAATGATATAATATACACAAGAATGAATTTTAGTAAAACCTTGTTTGAAATTTAAAAAAATTCGGAGCTCTCGGGGGGGGGGGGGGCCGGCCCCCATGGCCCCCCCTTGGAGCCACCCCTGTATGGAATATATGTTGGCAGTTGCATATAACTGCCGACGGAAGCACCAACTGCTCCGAACATTGAGCCCTTTATTGTACTGCCCTACTAGAAAATTCAGAGTCGTAATGGTAAATCTAAAAAATAAGTACCTTAAAATCCACACATTTTATGTTAAAAATTGGTTCGGCCATTTTCTAGTTATAACGGTGAAAAGAAAACCTACACTATCTTTTTTAACCTACACTCTGCCATAAAACATAAAAATACCTCTACATGACCTATTCCTTGATATAACCTTGTTTTTATTCAGTCCCTTCAGATTTTTCATATCAAGGTTAGATTATAATTTTTATCGTGAGCGAAGCCACGGGTTCTGCTAGTATTTTATAAAAATTCCTAATATTGTGAACGGATATAAGTTTTTATTTTTTAACAAATTGCGGCATTACTATACCGAGAAAATCCAGTTTGAAATTATGGGTCAAAACCACTTTTTACATTTGAAAAGTAATATTTACATCCTAAACATCGGTTCCTAAAAATCATAACAAAAAAATAATAACCAAATAAAATTGAGCATTTGCCAACCAAAATGTCTGGAAATGGACTGGGATTGATATTTGAACAAATGTAGCAAGGAAGCCAGGACGGAATGATGAAAGCTCAACCTGCCTATTCCTATGAAAAACTATTGAAACGCCACCATTTTCGATAGGATACACACACTGTTCTTATAAGCTTATTAATTGCATATGAAAGTCAATCTTTGAATACATTTATTTTTATCTTCTAAATCATTTCATACATTGTCTGAAGGGGGGATTTTGTCCTCAAGCGGCCGCAATTTTCTTTAAATTTAGTAGATATATTGTTTTCAATTGTCTGATTGGCCAGTTAGTTGGGGGGATAAATCAGAACCCTAATCTCAGTTTAAGGGGTGATTAAGCCCAAAATCATAAGTTTTTGGTTCGGAAATGGGCAATTAAGCCTTCAAATTAAAATTATCTCCGTTATGTTAGCGTGTAGCGTGAGCACCAGTATAGTCGTAGATGTATTTAATCTATAACAGAAGAATGCATGGTTTGAGATTGATGAACCGTGTGGAATAAGATTTCGATCTTATGCGAGTCATTGGCCGCATGGAACCGGGTGAAAATCCTTTTCCTCATGATCCACTCTGTTCACCAGATCTCAAACCACGCTATTTTTCATGGATATAATAGCTCAATTAAGTGTTTTTGCTAGCAACTGACCTACCCAAATTTTGGAATACTATGACTAGAGTTGCAATAATGAACCCAGCGGCATTAGCACTTAATAAAGATTTGGAAGTTTTCTATTGTCGGCCCGATGTAGCCCATGCCAAGTAACTATAATTGTATATACAGGGTGTCTGTAAAGTCCGTCACCAAACGCCATAACTTTGTTTATTGGGTCAAAACAAGCAAAAAAGTTCCTGTGAAGGTATGTCCTAAAATGCATATTTACCCAAATATCCGCCATTTTGTATTTTTCACAAAATATTTTTTATCTCCGAAGTTTGTGAATCGATTTTTTTGAAACTTGGTATGTACCTATAACTAGTCAAGGTTAGTTTATGAAAAAAGAATCAGCATGATCGAATAGTAAATTTCAAAATGGCGGCCGTTTGAAACCTTTAATTTGAAATATCGGAAAAACAATACGTAGTACAAAAAATATGAAGGATTAAAATTTTTAGGAAATTTAATTTCCTGTCTATTGACACCAGAATTATGAAAATCGGTTAATAAATAACTGAGGTATGATCAAATTTATCTACTGAGGCAGCGTAATTGACCTATGTCAGCGCATGACTCAATGCAACAATGGGCCATTCTCCTTCCAATTTATGCCGCCTCGTTGGATAAATTCGACCATAACTCAGTTATTTATTGACCGATTTTCATAATTCTGGTGTCATTAGACTGGAAATTAAATTTTCTAAAAGTTTTAATCCTTCATATTTTTTGTACTACTTAACGTTTTTCTGGTATTTCAAATTAAAAATTTTAAGCGGCCGCCATTTTGAAATTTACCATTCGATCATTCTGATTATTTTTTCATAAACTGACCTTGACTAGTTATAGGTACATACTAAGTTTCAAAAAAATCGATTCACAAACTTTGGAGATAAAAAATATTTTGTGAAAAATACAAAATGGCGGATATCTGGGTAAATATGCATTTTAGGACGTACCTTCACGGAACTTTTTTGCTTATTTTGACCCAATAAACCAATTTATGGAGTTTGGTGGCGGACTTTACAGACACCCTGTATAAAGATAATTTATTTGAAATAAATTAATACCTTCTTTCATACAGTATGACAGTTGCTTAAAAACAAAGGGTACTGTGACAAATTTAGATTAGATTATGTTGATATTAGTTATTAAAAATACTATTTAAGAATGTTTTTCTTCAATTATTGTTATTATATAAATGATTCTTTAAGATTCGGATAGAATGTTTTAAAATTATTGTTGATATTTCTTCCAGCTTACACTTTTTCAGACCAAACTTATTCCAAAATTCCGAAAAGAATTTTGGTATGGTCCCTCAGGATCCCAAAAATAGGCCAATGACATTTACATTTTCAAGTTTATAATTTTCTTTATAGTACTCTATTGTTGGATTGTAAATGCTTTTCTTTTCCTCATTCACTTCATTTGGTTGTGTCTTTTTAATTTCAAACCTTGTCGTGGGATCTAGTATATAGACGGTTTTCTTTGTCTTATCAATGGCTAAGATATCACATCTTCTTTGAGACCCATTAACCGATATACCACTAATTTCTTCATATATTTCAAAATTTTTCTTTCTAAATTATTCTGCAATTATTTTTCTTATTTCATGGTGTCTATTATTTCTTAATAGCTCCCCAAAAGGGCAGAATCCAAGGATGTGTGGCAAGGTTTCGCATACATATTTCTCAGTAGTCGAACATCGTCGACACTGGTTGCCATCCTCGGATCTGCCCTTGTTTGGCCTGGTCGGAGCTACATCTCCTATCATTTTTAGAGCGTCTTTATACTCTGATTGGCTTAACATTCCACGACACATCTAACTTAATACCTATAAAAACTATTTGAATTGCTCTTTCAGTTAAACGGTGCAGTGTGTTAAAATATTAAATGTTGTATTTACTGGAATACCTTGGAACACCTTTAGATTCTTTCCAATTACAGGGCACGTTAAATCATTGATTTATCGATAATTTATGAACTCTCGCTCAGATTATCGTCGTTATACGACCAGTATAGAGGATACCAAGAATATCTCTGGTTTGTCCTTACCTCGTTGTTGTTGTGGTCCACGTTGCTGTTGTTCTCGTCGGTGTGGGCCATGCTGCTGAACATCTGCACGACCTGCCCCAGCAGCTGGGGGTTGGCGGCCATGTTGCCCAGGCCGCTCAGCAGCTCGCCGCCCAGCTGCTTGCCGCCCTCGGTCTGCAGCAGACTCTGCACCGCCGCCCCCAGCCCCTCGCCGGCGCCGCCCCCGTGCTGCCGCCCGTAGTCCTGCAGCAGCGACCGCGCCGCCTCCACGAACGGGTTCGTCTCCTCCTCCTCGTTTTGCCGCGTGAACGACGAGATGATGAGCACGCAGAAGAGCGCTTTGTAGTCGATGATCGCCATGGTGGCTCGGCGGAGACTGGCGCTGCGCCCCAGGTAACGGTGCCGGTGACGTGTCGGGTCAACGCACGACGCGCGGCTAGCCTACTTCTGGATCCGGTAATGGGGGTGCCGCAAAAACTTCGGCCGGCAGATCACCTGCAATGAGCAGCGCCTCTGGAAATTCTTATACGGTGTATAAAAGGGAAGTGGTAGTGTGGAAGTGGTACCACTCAAATTTGTGCTATATAACAAATTTATTTCGCGTAATCTGTTTTAACCAAATTTAAACTGTTTGTTATCGCGTCATTGTGCCTGATGATGAGCATATCTCGAAATATTGCACTCTAATAATAATTGTTAAACGTGTTTTTACGGACCACAAAACGAAAAGTTACAGGGGTTACGGACTTGCAAGTCTCATCATCCCGCCTACGATTCAAATTCAAATTTTCTTTAATTGCATTTTACCATGGCCTTTGGCCATGATATTACACATAATGGACATAAATAGTGTCAGTAATTGTTCGGTAATAGTTTCTTCCTATAATAGGGGAAATTTGCTAAACAAGTATCAAAGTGTATCAAAGTATAAAAAAGTATCAAAGTGTAAATAAATCTATATATATTTAAAGTTCTGTTATAACAGGCCACTAAGAAATAAATGAAAACTTAAAACCTGCTGAGCAGCGCGTGTTCGCTTGTTTTTAAAAAGGTTTGTAGGAACACAAATATTTTGTTTGTCTATGAGTGGTTAAATAAATAAGGATTTCATTTACTAAATTCAATTAACGGCAGTCAAATCCTCATGTAGCTGTAGCTACTTTGTCTTATAATTTTGTTATAATTTGTATATAATTTTGTTAAAGACAGTTTCCAAATGTTTATGTAGCTACTTATTCTGCAGAATACATGAAGCTCGCTTTATTTTGGTAATCCCCGTGCTGCCAAGAAGGTCCTGAAAAAAATCCCGGCCAGATTGTCCAGCGACACCGCATCGACAGCGACGTCGTGCCGCCCTGCCCGGCCACCTTAGGACTCTGTTTTACAGTTGAGTCCCACACTACCCCCGCCGGAGGTGTGATATTATATGTAAAATGTATGATACATATAATAATTTGTTATATTCTTAAAAGTTTAACTGATTTGTCAGCACTGTTAATTTTATTCATATGCACTGTAATATTTTGGCTACGCTTAAAATCCTAAACAAATTAAATTATTGGAAGGATGAAAGATTTTAAATTGTACAATTAGTTACACTAGTGTAATCATGAAACAAATGTAACTTCATTTTGGATCAAGTCATCTATATAACCTGAAGAGCCAATTACGATCATATGTAATTAGTTGAGGGGGATGTTTGCAGCTATGGTTTAGCTCACAGTGTTCAAATAATTTATTTTCATACATGTTCAAAACAATAAATAACAAAACTCTTGTCACAATTTTAGACATCCTTTTCACAACAGCTTTGATCGTTTTAAAACAACGATCTTTAACGTTGTGGCAAAGATAATACTTACAGTACGCCAAAGGCTTATCTCCTTAGGAAAAAACTAAGTTGCAAAAAGTGTTAATACTATCACAAGATTGCAATTTATATAGATAAATTATAAAACATAGGTCTATCCACTGCAAGGTATTTAAGAAACCTTTTCCCACAACCTACACTTTTAAATACAATATCATTACTCAGTGTTGTGGAGTATTCTGCCGCAAAACACAACTATCACCTCTCAGACACACCTATAAATGGCGTTACTTCTGCGCTGTTTAACTAATGATAACAATTCACGGTTGGATGACAATGGCAGTGAATTACTCCGTTTAATTTTTGTTCTAATTATACTTTTGTAAAACATGAATAAGAGAGTCGCAATTTAAAATAACTTTTAACGGATTATTTTAAATGTAGAAAAATACCGATAAATGTTAAATACTAAGAAATTATTAACATAACAAATTAGATTTTGACCAATGCAGATATGCATTTCAGTAGACTCTTAAGTAAAAATTAAACCTGCTTATATAACTATACATGTTTAGATATGATATGATATAATGGTATCCAAAAAAATGGGATTTATAATTATTACTTGGGATTGTATTCTAACTTTTGGTTGGTTTTTACCAATAGTTGCTGGTAAGAGCGAGTTTGTATTATTCCTCAGATAATTTTCGGTCAAAGGCTTTTATTTTTGTAATTATTTAAGTTAATGTTTGTACAGTTTTTCTTGTTGGCTCTTAATTCAGTACTTTTAACTGATATTTACTGTTAGACACTCGAACTAATATTTAGATAATGTATGTAATATTGAAGTTTCTCCAACCAGCAAGTTTCAACCAGCAGGACTTTAATATTCATAAAACACATTTATCTAAGAGTCATAGAGCCAAACATTAATTTATTGCAGACGTTTACTGCTCTATAACTTGCTTCACCTAATATCTTTAAAAGGTATCGTGTGCATGACTGTAAATGTGATAGTTAAAATGCGATAGTGAATTTCAACGTAAATTGGGTACTGTTAAAAATAATACCTCCAACGTTCACTATAAATATGTTGAAGTTCTTTTATTTTTTGTTTGTATGTACGTACGTTAATTTATTAAAGGATTAATATTTTCAACCTAGGAATATAAATTGCCGGAACGTTATAGACGCATTTTACCCCGGAATTCGACTTTTGAATATGACAGCACAGCAGAGGGTAGATTTTCAACCCAAGCCGCACGCATGGAGGCAAGATTTCTCTGGCGAGCTCCTGGCGCCCATGTGAGGGCCTCCGCCAGGCTGGCGGAAAATTCTAAGTATGCTGAATACGCAAGAATATTTTAGATATTAACTTCTTCCACAGTTCTTAAGAGATTTTAAGATGTTTAGGAGTCGCTGGAAAGAGCTTCGTGTCAATGTTTGCAGGAAACAAAATTTAAGAAGGGACCATCCTTATATATCCATCTGAAGGTAATCATCTATTAAATTACAATCACATTATTTCAAAACCGTTATAACGCAAGTTGTTCAGCACTGGAGCGTTGAAAGCGCCCTCTAGAAATAAATCAAAGGCTTGGGGGTCGAAGCCGTAAAAGAAATGCCCGTTTTAATTATCAATCACTAGTAAGCTATAATATACAGGGTAGTCTGGACCTAGCGTTAAAAATTTTTTCGGGTGGTAAAGCAACATAAATGTGATTCAAATCCACAATTTAAAAAATTTTACTCCTCAAACCCATTTGCAGAAATATTATTTTGATTTTTTTTAGAAAAACCTGTACATTTACGGAACATTTAAAGATTTCTCTAGTATTTTCATACTTTTTTTCAACTTTGACACTACCATCGTATTCTCCATTAAATTCTAAGTAAAAACAGATAGCTTTTGGTGAGCCCGAAGCTTCGGAATCGTTAGTTAAATTGATTAGAACTAAGAAGTTTGATTTTTCCCAAAAAAAGGAAAAAATAAGCCTACTGACACTTTTTTAAGAAAAATAGTAGACAGAAGAAGATTGCTGTAAAATCTGCTCTAAAATCTTAGTTTTCAAAAATATGATTAGGCATTTTATTCGCTTCCTTTTAAGTACAGCTATGTGAGTTATAACTGTGGAAAACATGGTTTTATGGAAAAAAACACATTATAACAAACCAAAAAGACACACATGATCGTTTTTATTATTATAGGAATAGAATGAGGCTACAAAAAACTTTGTATCTAGATAAGTACAAAACAAATATTCCAATTATTGGATTTATCAAACTAAAATACAGGTTTATTTTAATTTATTTTCGGTATGTCCTCCATTTTCCCTGATGCAGGCTCTGGCTCTCTTCCGCATTGCTCCAACAGTCACTTTATGGCTTAGCTTATCCCTTACGGCCTGTGCTGCGATTTGGATCTTGTTTAGAAGTTCCTCTTCACTATTCACTGGAGTTGCATAGACTTCAGACTTCATGTATCCCCACACAAAGAAATCCATGGGATTCAGATCAGGAGATCTTGCAGGCCAGGGTACTGGACCTCCTCGGCCTATCCATGTTGGGTAGTTAGCAGTCAGCCAATCTCGAACGTCATTTGTGAAATGGGGAGGGGCTCCATCTTGTTGATAAATTATATCTTGACGGTGCACAGGATCAATTTCATCCAAAATTTGAGGCAGATTGTGTTGCAAAAAGTCAAGGTACATCACTCCATTCAAACTTCCCTGAAAAATGTGAGGACCTAAGAAGCGATCACTAATCACAGCTGCCCAAACGTTAATAGAAAATCTTTTTTGAAACGACATTTCTCTTGCTGCTTGCGGATTTTCAGAACTCCACATATTGCATATTGTGGCAATTAAATACACCTTGTCTTGTAAAGAGAACTTCTTCTGTCCACAAGATCTTTTTTAAAAATTGATATTGTTCAATATCAGAATTTAGAAGGTAGCGACAGAAATCTACTCTAGCAGCATGATCATTGGGTTCAAGGCCTTGAACTTTTGTGAAATGGTAAGGATAGAGATTGTTTTTGTGCAAAACAGACAAAACTTTAGTTTTACTTACACCGATTTCACCAGCAAGATTTCTGCTACTTATCTCCGGGTCTTCTCTAACTCGGTCCAGAATTTGTTCTTCAACATACACGTCCAAAGGTGCTGCACCCACCTCACTCCGCTCCTTGTGTACAGATCCACGTTCTACCAATCGCTGATGCAACCGCGTAAACACTTGCGTGCTGGGAATGCGCCTACCAGGGTAGCGAATGGTGTACTCCCTTTGAGCCGCACTTGCATTCCCATTGCAGAAACCATAAGCAAAATGCATTTCCGCATATTCCTGATTTGAGTGGGACATCTTCAGTCAACTAACAATGAGTAAATGACCAAAATCTATTAAAAAGATTTTATCCGCTGGATCTATCAATGGGAGCTCATCTCATGATAAGGTAGGCTGTAATCAGATACTAGAAAATGCCTTCCAGTTATCTTTGCAGGAAAATTCAAACATACTATCGCTTGTCACTAAGTTATTTAATTTTTTTGAGATAATCTTAAATATTTATTTATTTTATTGCTAGATAAAAAAGAGACATTCTAGGCATATTAACGAAAAAACCGTTGTTTGTATTTAATGGCATTTGGGTGAAACCTCATTTTCCACAGTTATAACTCACATAGCTGTACTTAAAAGGAAGCGAATAAAATGCCTAATCATATTTTTTTAAAGCACAGATTTTAGATCAGTTTTTACAGCAATCTGCTACTCTCTAGTATTTTTCTTAAAAACAGTGTATGTAGGCTTATTTTTTCCTTTTTTTGGCAAAAATCAAACTTCTTAGTTCTAATCAATTTAACTAACGATTCCGAAGCTTCGGGCTCACCAAAAGCTATCTGTTTTTGCTTAGAATTTAATGGAGAATACGATGGTAGTGTCAAAGTTGAAAAAATGTATGAAAATACTAGAGAAATCTTTAAATGTTCCGTAAATGTACAGGTTTTTCTAAAAAAATCAAAATAATATTTCTGCAAGTGGATGTGAGGAGTAAAATTTTTTAAATTGTGGATTTGAGTTACATTTATGTTGCTTTACCACCCGAAAAAAATTTTAACGCTAGGTCCAGACCACCCTGTATAAGCTTTAGCTTTGAGGCTGTATACCTCAATCGTAAAAATTGGTTAAATAGGACGGCCGAAAAAGGGATGTAAGAGAAAAAACCCTTATTGTATTAAGTATATAGGTAGGTTGCCGTGGCAGCTTAATGAGCTTCACTATAGTTGAACATTTGTAGTTTGAAGCATGTGCCGTCGAGCGTAACCCCAAGGGAGTTCTGCAAAATCGTTTCTTATACACATCTAGGTACATGATCCAAGGAGAGCACATATATGCCGAATTTAAGCTCTGTAGGTCTTTGGTTCTGGAGGTTTGCGTCCGTTAGAAAACACTTTCTCCTTTGTATAGGCTACATACATGTAGTACCTAACATTGTCCCTGTGAATTTAATAGTGAACTCCTAGATATACTTGCTACTGTAATGCAACTGAAGTCAATTTAGTTTAATGTTTTTATGTTCAAAACACAATCAGATTTTCAAACAACAGACCAAACTGATTTAAAAACGGAATGCCCCCGTTGCAATATATTCAGCGAATAACGAATTTCACATATGTCAGTAAATTATTCATATAAAGCATCAAGCAATATTAAATTTGTCCATAGATGAAGAAACTTCAATATAATCCATAAGGATGACATGGGGTGTGAGAACAGGTTGTATATAGTTTTGCTTCTACATGAATATGAAAATGGAGGTTTTAAGCTATATTCCAGTAGATCTCAACTAGATGAATTAAAACACTAAGTTATTTTTTCAAGTTTTTAGCTTGACTGATTACCAAACTACGAAGGATAAAACATTAACATCCGCCATTTCCCAAAATGGCATCCAAAACAGAGAGTCCCACTCATACAGAGCGACCACCGGTCAAAATGTCATCTCTACTATTATACAATAAAATCTAGCATGGTGGTTGCCGGTCAGCTTTCGGGGTGAGCCAACTTTGTAATTTGACATATTAGCGAATTTCCCCTATAGGGAAGAAGCTATTACCGTAGGTCTCATGGTAAGACCTAAGCCCAAGACCATGATAACTTTTCGTTTTGGGGCCCCCAGAAGCAAAAAACACCATTCGTTCAAATTTCTAGATATATATATATCTATATATATATATATATATATCTATGTGTCTGTAAGCACGATAGCGCTCGCAAAAATGGTCCGATCGGAATGAAATTTGGCACAGGTGTGTAAAGTAGTAATTATTCGGATGAGTTCGAAAACCAGCCCGATCGGACCACTGGTAGGGGGGGTAAAGGGGGGTAAACCCCCCCAAAAATGGGTTTTTTGGGTTTTTCACATAGAAAAATAAAAATAATCCAATTTTATTTGGCACCATTGAATTCAGCTCGAAAAAACAAACAATTTAGTATTTTGAATTATTGCTCTATGTCCATTGGTTACCGAGATATTGAAAGTGGTAAACACAGTACGTTGTCCCTATGTTAACCTTATGGGAAATAAGTAAAATTCTATATCTCGCTTATTTCACAACAAATCTTAATGAAACTTGGTTTGTGGCTTCATTTAGATGACATCTAATGCATTTTAGTCTAAAATCCCCGATATTTCTATTTTAATGGCAGCAAACCTGCATACTCATTTCCCATGTTATCCTTATGGGAAATAAAAAATCCTATATCTTCCTTATTTCTTAACGCATCTTGTTAAAACTTTGTATGTGGCTTCATCTAGTTGAAATATAATGGATTATGGCCTAAAATACCCTATTTTTACATATTCATGGCAGCAAACCTGCATACTCATTCTCCATGTTAACCTTATGGGTAATTAAAAAAGTTGTGTAGTTTGCTCATTTCTCATAATATCCTGATAAGAACTGGCATGGGGCTTCATATAGTTTACATTTATTGGATTTTAGCCTATGATACCTCATTTTCAAATTTCTGTGGCAGCAAACCTGCATTTTTCCATACTAATCTTATGGAGAATAATTTATTTTTTAATAGCAATTGTGGGCATTTGGCAAGTCACAGGATGAGGGAAAAGGGCACAAATTAAATGTTTTAATGTCAGGGACTCAGGAAAAGTACTGTAATTTCTTAAAGTTTGCTAGAAAACAAAAAATAACAAAAAATAACTGCCATTTAAGTAGCATTGGGATCTAAAACGTCTGCTTTGTTTACATTAAAGTATGTGAGCTGATGTTTGATTCAAAGCCATATGGTAAATACAGACATATGGCTTATTTAAAGGCCAGATAACTAAATATGTCAAATAAATGTACTATAGCGAATACAGATTTTTACTGATGATTTTTACGAAATTTTTTGCTCAAACTTAAACAGCTGGTCATTTCCCCATATGGTTAAATTGGAAAAGCCAGCTGTCTTGAAGTTTTGAACATTGCATTTTCGTGCCAAGCATAGGCTATTATTTTTTTTGTAGCCTTTTGCTCCTAAAAGCCACTAGGAGAGTATTTTTGCACGCTTTCTTTTGAATGTATATTGATTTTACTTGATGCGAGACTTTAAATTATTTATTTATGCACTTGAAATTCGCTGAGTATGCAGGTCTGCTGCAACGGGGGTATTATTTTACTATATGCGCCTCCCCACTACTATGAGATATACGGTAACAGCTTCCTCCCTATTTGATCTGGGAAATTTGCTAAAATACGTCCTTACGTCCTTACACGTATCCTTGGGTGTCGATACGCTAAAAACATGCAAACCAGGCTGCAGAGGACGACTCTTCATGCATGGCGTCCAGACTACACCTCGTACTGCATGTTTAATTAAAAGCGAACCAATTTGTATTTAATTGGGCGAGTCAGAATTAAAATTAAATTAACGCAGTTTGCAGCTTTCCCTGTAGGTTGACGCCGACGGGGTGTGCAGCTGTGCAGCGTCCCGTCGTTACACGAACTTGGCCAATAGAGGTCAAGGCCGAATGTAGAGGTCATTGTCAGTGCCGTTACCTCAACTGCTACTGCCGAGTGGCACCGCTGGGGGCCCAGGCTCACGTGTACGGTGCTTTTATTGCTGTGGCATTTATTGATAAACTTTTTGTTAAGTTAAAGTAACTGGTGGACCGAGCCTTGCTCGGTGTTATTTCATGTTTACCAGTTCATCCAGTTACTATAAAGTATTTCAATGTAAAAAAATTGATAAATAGAAACCTTTTTTATTGCTCCATGGACTCTTCATCCCATTTGCTGTTTTTTTCCTTGATGGCTGTAGATTCCAAACAGCTGTTATGATTATTTCAGTTGTTTACACTTTCCTCGTTTATTTTCGTTGCTATCGATCACGGCAACCCATACTAAAATTTTACAACTTTAAAATTGGATTTATTACGTTATTAGATTTTCTCTGGCCAAGTAATCTGCGTATAAGACGTTTTTGAGTCATAAATTACTTATTTCCAGACTTTGAAAAAAATCCTCGGACCCGTTTTTGAGATAAATGTGCAAGCACGCAAGCAAGCATACAAGCATACAAGACCGATAACATTGCTCATATAAGAGTAAAGGATAGCATTGACTTCAGGCTACTAATCATTATTATTTTGAATTAAAAAATATATATTATAAATAAATAAATATCTTAAATTATAAAAGATATAAAACTTTAACTCAAGCTTCGCCTATACTTATGATACAGGCTTCGTTGGCTTATATTTAAAAAAAAAAACAACACAAATTATATCAAGGTTCAAGCTAAATTTCAATCTTGATATTGACATTGACAACGAGAGTGGTAACAAGTTTTGCCAGTCTCCGGCCCAGTTGTATATTGGCATATTTTCCAGTGTGAGGACGCTTTTTAGCGAATTTCCCCTATAGGGAAGAACCTATTACCGTAGGTCTAATGGTAAGACCTAAGCCTGAGACCATGATAATTTTTTGTTTTGGGGCCACCAGAAGCAAAAACAACCATTTGTTCGAATTTTTATATATCTATCTATCTATCTGACTATATATATATATATATATATATATATATATGTGTGTGTGTGTGTGTGTGTGTGTGTGAGTCTGTCAGCACGATAGCGGCTGTAAATATGATCCGATCTTATTGAAATTTGGCACAGACATGTAAAGTGGTAATCAATTGGACGAGTTCGTGAACCAGCCCGATCGGACCACCGGGAGGGGGGGGAGTTGAGGGGGATAAACCCCCCAAAAAACGGGGTTTTTTAGTTTTCCACATAGAAAAATAAAAATAATCACATTTTGGCTAGCACCATTAAATTCAGCTCGAAAAAACAAACAATCTATATATATAATTCCGTAAGTCAAATTTTTGTAAAGAAATTGTGAGTGACTGGATGGCCGTAGAAGGATGGGAGGGGTCTTATTTTAAAGGTCTTGACGTGAATTTTGAGGGAAAACTATTCATTTTTCTTATTTTTTTACCATAAATTCGCAACAGAATAAAACTTTTCCCATTAAAACAACATGGGGTTTAATTTGTTTACATCTTTTGAAATTAAAACAGCTGTGCCACAGAGTTGTATCATATCATATATTTAATTTCGTAAGGCGATTCTTTGCGTCAAAATTGTGGGCGTTTGGCAAGTCGTAGAAAGATGGGAGAGGGCTCAAATTAAAGGTCTCTATTCCGTGATGGCGGGAAAAATACTGAAATTGCTTGAAATTCACCAGAAAACGAGAAATAACGTAAAATATCTGCCATTTAAAAAGCATTGGGATCCAAAAACGTCTGCTTTGTTTACATCAAACATGTGTTGCTTATACTTTATTTAAAACCACATGCTAGATGTTGATATGGTATATTTAAAATCCAGCTATAAATATAAAGGTTGAACGTACTATAACAAATAACGGTTTTTACAGATGGTTATGTTTTTACCTTTAAATTTTCTGATTTTACAATTTAGGGACCTCAACATGCTCACAATTTGAAAAAAAAACACGAGGGATTACATAAATGTATTTTGTTAATATTATGACATGTATTAGCAGCTGATGTTTTATATCCAAGTGTTTTGTAATATTAACACAATCGATAAGCGCAGACTGTACGTACAGAGAGGACTTATAATTTTTAAGGCCTAGCTCTGGCGGTTTTATGTGCGGTGGGAAATGGTCACAGTTTTGACCAAGCAACATCAGAGTGTGCTTCTGTAACAGCGATTGTGTGCAACATCTATATATATAATTCCGTAAGTCAAATTTTTGTAAAGAAATTGTGAGTGACTGGATGGCCGTAGAAGGATGGGAGGGGTCTTATTTTAAAGGTCTTGACGTGAATTTTGAGGGAAAACTATTCATTTTTCTTATTTTTTTACCATAAATTCGCAACAGAATAAAACTTTTCCCATTAAAACAACATGGGGTTTAATTTGTTTACATCTTTTAAAATTAAAACAGCTGTGCCACAGAGTTGTATCATATATTTAATTTCGTAAGGCGATTCTTTGCGTCAAAATTGTGGGCGTCAGGCAAACCGTAGAAAGATGGGAGAGGGCTCAAATTGAAGGTCTCCATACCGTGATGGCGGGAAAAATACTGAAATTGCTTGAAATTCACCAGAAAACGAGAAATAACGTAAAATATCTGCCATTTAAAAAGCATTGGGATCCAAAAACGTCTGCTTTGTTTACATCAAACATGTGTTGCTTATACTTTATTTAAAACCACATGCTAGATGTTGATATGGTATATTTAAAATCCAGCTATAAATATAAAGGTTGAACGTACTATAACAAATAACGGTTTTTACAGATGGTTATGTTTTTACCTTTAAATTTTCTGATTTTACAATTTAGGGACCTCAACATGCTCACAATTTGAAAAAAAAAAACACGAGGGATTACATAAATGTATTTTGTTAATATTATGACATGTATTAGCAGCTGATGTTTTATATCCAAGTGTTTTGTAATATTAACACAATCGATAAGCGCAGACTGTACGTACAGAGAGGACTTATAATTTTTAAGGCCTAGCTCTGGCGGTTTTATGTGCGGTGGGAAATGGTCACAGTTTTGACCAAGCAACATCAGAGTGTGCTTCTGTAACAGCGATTGTGTGCAACATCAACTTTAAATTTCATCTTATTAAAAGGGTTTACCTTTAAATTTTGCTAATACATTTAATCTTCATTCTACCATAACAAAGTTGTATTTACTCACGGGCAAACCATAAAAACGTATGGGACGTAAGGTAAAATCAATATGTCCTAGGTGTTTACTAAGCTGGTGGTCTCCAAACCTAACTCCCGTATGGAGTGGAGGCAGAGGCGCCAACGTGGATCGTGGAAGCGTCAAGGGGAAACTATTTTCTGATTTCATCCTTAACTACTTGCCTATTGTAGCTTCAATCGAAGGTTTCCATAATAAATATCCGTTAACTGTCCAATATATTCTTTTGAACCAGCAGGAGGCTATATACGAGCTTGATGACGGTCTCTTGATAAAGTCACAATTTGTTATTTACATTTTTGTATTAAATTGTTACGACTTTCCTGGGGACAAAATCTGTAGTTAATCTTTAGAACTTCTTCAAACTTGCCTCATGTTCATATGTTGAATTAACAAAGTGAGCTGGGTTAGTTTTAAGGTCGACGGGTAGCGCCACTATTCCAAAGATTCAGCCCTATACCATTGGCTTTACTGCCTATACTGCCTGTCAATGCCTATACTGTACTGGAGTACTCTAATGCCCTTACTTAAAATTCTGAGACGTACTAGCAAATCTTAGCACTAGCACTTCATAGTTTTAAGTGTGTAGAAAACCCATGTATTAATATATCTATTATTAAATACCCTACATTAAATGTTCAGTATTTGAATTTTATTTTTAGGGGCTTTTGCCCCTACAAGCCCCTAGTTTAGTATATTTTATCATTGCTCTATGTTCTTTGGTTACCGAGATATTGATAGTGGTAAACACAGTACATTGTTCCAATGTCAACCTTATGGGAAATAAGTAAAATTCTATATCTCGCTTATTTCTCAACATATCTTAATAAAACTTGGTTTGGGGCTTCATCTAGATGATATTTAATATATTGTAGTCTAAAATACCCGGAGTTTCCATTTTTGTGGCAGCAAACCTACATACTCATTCGCCATGTTATCCTCATCCTATCCTATTTTCTATTATATATTTTAGTACCTGGTGGACCGAGCCTTGCTCGGTGTTATTTCATGTTTACCAGTTCATCCAGTTACTATAAAATATTTCAATGTCATAAAATGTATCAATATAAACCTTTTTTATTGCTCCATGGACTCTTCATCCCACCTGCTGTTTCCCACCTGCTATTTTCCCTTGATAGCTCGCATGGTGTTTTTCCTTCCACCATGTGATAGCTGTAGATTCCAAACAGCTGTTATTATTACTTCATTTGTTTACACTTTCCTTGTTTATTTTCGTTGCTATCACGGCAACCCATAAGGCCAATGTTAAAATTTTCCAACTTTAAAATTCGATTTATTACGTTATTAGATTTTCTCTGGCCAAGTAATCTGCGTAAAAGACTTTTTGAGTCATAAATTACTTATTTCCAGACTTTGAAAGAAATCCTCGGAGCCGTTTTTGAGATAAATGTGCAAGCAAGCATACATGCAAGCAAGCAAGCAAGCACGCACGATAACATTACTCATATAAGAGTATAGGATTATATATATCCTATACTCTTATATGAGTAATGTTATCGTGCTTGCTTGTATGCTTGCTTGTATGCTTGCACAATTATCTCTAAAACGGCTCCGAGGATTTCCTTTAAAGTCTGGAAATAAGTAATTTATGACTAAAAAACGTCTTTTACGCAGATTACTTGGCCAGAGAAAATCTAATAACGTAATAAATCGAATTTTAAAGTTGGAAAATTTTAACATTGGCCTTGCTATGTATGCTATAGCAACGAAAATAAACAAGGAAAGTGTAAACAAATGAAGTAATCAAACCAGCTGTTTGGAATTTACAGTCATCAAGGGAAAGACAGCAAATGGGATGAAGAGTCCATGGAGCAATAAAAAAGGTTTCTATTTATCAATTTTATGACATTGAAATATTTTATAGTAACTGGATGAACTGGTAAACATGAAATAACACCGAGCAAGGCTCGGTCCACCAGGTACTTATTATACTCTAAAACAAGCAAAGTTTGTACGGGCAAAATTTTTATTCCGTCCTAGGATTTTTGATTTTTTCGTTTAATTTGGGGTTTTAGACCACCAGAAATCTTTTGGAACTGGTCTCAGGTCTGGGAAAAATCCGGTTTCCGCCCTACAGCACTTCTAAGTGCCCATTCAAAGTGCCCATCGTCATGGGCAATTTATGTTGATTATTTTAACCAAAACAGCTGATTCAGATTATTTTTATTTTTATGTAGGTTAGAAAAAATATTTGATTTGTAAACAACAAGTTTTTAATTTGTTAAAGGTTATTTTGAATGAATCGTTTCAAAGAATATTTATGCTGTATTTATTTTGGTGTAATTTTGTTCAGATTAATGTTGAATGTTTATAAGGATAATTTTCAAGAATGTAAATGATTGCTGCTATTCACCGGCTAACATAGACTTTCCAAATACTTTGCGGCTAGCATACGAAAGCTCGGCTTCATGTTCGCGTTTGCATCGTTCATTGTTAAAGTCGACCGAACTAGCAACACCAGAGGCATCTACTGTTCCACCGTTGGGGCCAGATCTATCATCGACAGAAAATCGCCAATCGGTCGACGCAAGATGCACAAGGAGGGTGCGAAAGACCGTGCAACAAGCAGATGATTTTACTCGACCCTACCGATGCCGTCGACGAACGAATTTCTGCCAACGCCGACATGAACCTAGAATAATTGATACATTAGGGGCCTACTCAAGGGAATTGTGCGGGACGATAACCCATCCGCCAAAGCGTTCATGGTGTTGCTCGAGCCACCGGGGCTCAAGGAATTCAGCCACCGAAAGACAATTTGGTTCTCGCACCACCGGCCTCGACCCAAACCGCTCCAACGTTGCTACGTCGAGTGAAGTATCAGCCGTCATCACGCTTAACGCCAACCAGAGCTACCCGGATATCGACCGTGTCATGAAAGAACGAGAAAATAACTGTTTACCATGAGCAATACAGACAGACAACCGCATCGAACCATTCACATATCCCCTGCTCTTTTATCCACAAGGAGACCAGAAATTTTCGACCGACATAGTGCCAACCGCTTTAACCGTCGCGTCGCTCTAACATATCAAAACTTGAAATTCGTGAAGAGCCACTTAGCGTTCCGACTGTCAATCGCAGGACCACTGCACTCCAACGAAGCGGCAGAAAATATGGGTTACGATCATCTTCAACGGCACTTCACTTCGGTGGCCGCCTGATACGACAGTACGTCGTCGATAGTGTTGAACGAGACCAAATCAACTCAAATTTGTGGGAACAGAAAAAGCTGAAGGCACAGCTCTAAAAAGGCATTGATAAAATGCTCAAACGCAGTTATATTTAAATGCTCGTGTTATAGCCATGGACAATTTAACTGAAACAGCTGATTCAGCAGGTTGTTTTTATTTTAGCCGAGCAAAGCTCGGTCCCCGGTATTGGGAAATAAAATAAATGCTATATCTTCCTTATTTTTTTACACATCTTGGTAAAACTTGGTATAAAGCTTCTTCTAGTTCAGATCTACTAAATATTGAATGAAAACGACCTAGTTTTAACGGACCTGTTGCAGCATACCTACATACTCATTCTCCATGTTATTCTTATGGACCTTACAAAAACGTGTCAAATCTCATTATGCTGAATTGAAATATGTTCTTTTGCATTTGAAATTCGCTGAGTGTGCAGGTCTGCTGCAGCGGGGGTATTTTATATATATATATATATATATATATGTGTGTGTGTGTGTGTGTGTGTGTGTGTGTGTGTGTGTGAGTGAAAATTTTTTATCGTGCCCTTTAATGTCCCTGGCCTTTTATTTCGTAGATACTGTTTTTTAGAATCATATTATGTGTTTTAATATTTTTTGGGACGGGGGCAACATTTTTCAAATGTTTATTTGGTTGGTAATGGGTTCTAGGTATTTTTTCCGTATTTTCAAAGTCACGAATGTCACGACCGTAACTTGTCCCTAGGGTCCATTCTTCAACTTTCATGCTATTTTTAGAACAATTATGCGTGCTTAAATAGATAATGCTATTTTTTATATCATCACTAATTATTAAACTTACAAAAAAAGTATTCAATAATTTTTTATTTATTGCGAACTGAGTATTACGACAAAATAAGTCTGTCCCTCGATTTTAAGACCCGACCGTAAAGGCAACATTTGGAACTTTGGATCACGATAGTAGCGAGCCCGGTGGCGATAGAGTCAGTTGGGTTGAAGAGTCAGAGTGAACGGGAGTGTTTTACGTTGCTCCAGAGATTTTTCTTTGTTTTTAAAACTATCAAGGTTGATAGAGTAAGTTTGTGTTTTTGGTAATTTTGATGTGTCCAAGACCGTTCTAGTCGTTTGTTAGAGGAGACATGGTGTTAATTTTTGTTGATATGATATTTTAATTGCTACGGTAACCTAGATGTCCACTTTGTCTTCTCAAACTCGAGGTGCAGGGCTACCACCAGAACAGGGACGAATAATTGTAATGTCACTGACCGTATTTGTCACGACCGAAACTATTTTTGTCACGACCACGATAGCCTTATCGATTGTACGGGGGTACGGTCGTGACAATCATAATAAATTTCGTTGTAAATTGCACTATTCAGTTGAAGTGAAAGTCAATTTTATCTTATAATAGTACAATTGAAGGATTTATGAAAAAGTAAAATTGTAGTTTCTGAAATATGTAAATATTGGAGGTAATGCTTATATTTTATTAAACATTTTTGTGAAATAGGGTACAGTCAACTCCCAAATAACCAGGGTATTGGCCCATTAAAGTGCCAAGGATAATTTAAAACAAAGGCATTAAATAAATTGAGTAAATCGACCGGCGATTCTCGTTTTTTCCAGACCGTACCTCTTGTCCCTGACCGTATCTTTCATGATTTGGGTTATAAAAAATACAAAAATTGATATAACATCATATAAAACTATAATCACACACAAAAAAGACGCCCCTATGAGGACATAAAGGTTTTTCATATAACAGGAACGATTGCTTGGAGCTAGACAAACTTTAAGAATTTTTTTTGCTTTTTTCGATTTTTTTTAGAAATACCAAATTTACTAAAGGCTTAATGAGTGCAATATTGCTCTAAAACTAAATATATTTTACAAAACAACAAAAAAACAAACAAAACATATTTATAAAACCACATTAAATATTTTTAATCTTCATTTTTATGTTGGTTGCGGTCAGTGACAAAAATCCGTGTTCTTTCATAAAAGATGCTGTATCATTGAATATACACACAAGATTTTGCGTTACCTTGGCTAATCTATGAATCTTCAAATGTCAATCAATAAAAAAGATCAAAAAAGTTTTGAAAAAAAAATTCGCAAATGTTTTTCCTTAAAGGGCACGATAAAAAATTTTCACTCGTGTCTGAAAACACGATAGCGGCCGTAAATATGGTCCGAACTTAATGAAATTTGGCACAGACATGTAAAGTGGTAATCAATTGGATGAGTTCGTGAACCAGCCCGATCGGACCACCGGGAGGGGGGTAAAGGGGGATAAACCCCCCAAAAAAAAGTTTTTTGAGTTTTTCACATAGAAAAATAAAAATAATCAAATTTTGGCTAGCACCATTAAATTCAGCTCGAAAAAACAATCAATTTAGTATTTTGAATCATTGCTCTATATCCATCGGTTACCGAGATATTGAAAGTGGTAAACACAGTACGTTGTCCCAATGTTAACCTTATGGGAAATAAGTAAAATTCTATATCTCGCTTATTTCTCAACATACCTTAATAAAACTTGGTTTGGGGCTTCATCTAGATGATATTTAATATACTGTAGTCTAAAATACCCGAAGTTTCCATTTTTGTAGCAGCAAACCTGCATACTCATTCTCCATATTATCCTTATGGGAAATAAAATAAATGCTATTACTTCCTTATTTTTTGACATATCTTGGTAAAATTTGGTAAATGGCTTCTTCTAGTTCACATTTACTAAATATTCAATTAAAACCACCCAGTTTTAACGGACCTGTTGCAGCAAACCTGCATACTCATTCTCCATGTTATTCTTATGGTGCTTACAAAAACATGTCAAATCTCGCTAGGTTGGATTGAAATATGTTCTTTTGCATTTGAAATTCGCTGAGTATGCAGGTCTGCTGCAACGGGGGTTTTTATTACCTATTTCTACTTCCTTCGGATTTTCCCTGAACAAGGCTCGGGTATTTTCCCAAGTTTTTGAAAAGCAGTGTGCATGGGAACGTCGATCTCGCCCTACTTCACCACTGACACCTGATAAGAAATGTTTTCAATATGACTTTGTAAAGATTTAAGGACTCCATATTAGAATCGTGTTATATTTATTTCAATTATGATTTCAGATAATTTCAAGGTTTGAGATGAGACTTTTATCTGATTTTCGACTTTTAACTGCCGTAATAAGTTTAAGACCGAAATTTTAATCTTTTATAGGATTGTTCACATTTAAGTGATAATTAATTGAATCGTCAGTATTTTCCAGATACTGTAGGCTTATTTTTTTTATTATGTTATCATAAGTTTTTGTCTGTTTTATAACCAAACGTTTCTCATTAAGCTATCCTCGACCTCACAATATTTATCTTGATACCTCTATATCTTGACTAAAACAAATGATGACCGTTCTAGAAGTGCCTCCACCTGAGTACCGGAGGCAGATTAAGGTTAAGACTGCACTGATGAGGATTGGATTGTGTGGCAATGACCTTGCGAAGGCGAAGCTGAGGTCGTGGTAATCTGGCCATCAGTTGTTCAGAACCAGAATGTACCGTTCCTGGCGCCTCCTCCGCTAATGTTAGGGCTAAGAATAACATTCCTGGTGATGACTTATCCAGGGGAGGTTAGCTCACGAATGTGGGACTTAGAATTGCAAGCGTTGTAGGCCGCTACCCCCGAAGTGACAGTGGCAGACAGCCCAGGCTCGGGGAGAGCAACTTATTATTTATTTACGTATTTTGATATGATATTTTATGTAAACTACTTCAACTCATCCAATTATCAAAACGCTATATTTCTGATATCAAACAACTATTAAGTGGTTTTTCCTTTGAAGGGATTTGAGATCGCACGTCTGCATTTATTTGTTTTGTTGGGTTTATGATTATGTATGGATTGTTTTCTAGGAATTTAGTTTATTATTTGCTTCATCTAGATCGAAATGAAATGAATTAATAAAGCTACTTTAGGAGTGAGTGGTTATGGTATAAAATTTATATATATATATATATATATATATATATATATATTTAGAGAGATTATCATTTTTACAAAACAGAGTACCCTTTCTTGTTCATAATTAAATATTTATTTAATTAAAATTGACGACATGTTTCGGCTCTTGGCCATTTTCATAGTCAAAACAAAAACCTAACCTAATATTATAAAGTTAAAATTATAATGTTTATGAGAACAGATGTTTCTTATTTGTAGTATAGTATAGAAATATTAAGATGCTTGACGTTGTTTTCTTATATATGTCTCACTTTTTCATATATTGGGTTGTTTGTTTCAATATGGGTATTTAATAAGTTTTGGGGTTCTTTTTTGTAACTTAAATATATATAATAATTTTCTTTTGAATTCATTTTGCCCCCTTTTAGCGAATTTCCCTATAGGGAAGAAGCTATTACCGTAGGTCTCATGGTAAGACCTAAGCCCGAGACCATGATAACTTTTCGTTTTGGGGCCCCCAGAAGCAAAAAACACTATTCGTTCATTTTCATAAATATATATATATCTATATATATATATATATATCTATATATGTGTCTTTAAGCACGATAACTCGCGTAAAAATGGTCCAATCTTAATGAAATTTGGCATGGATGTGTAAAGTAGTAATTATTCGGACGAGTTCGTAATCCAGCCCAATCCGACTACCGGAAGGGGGGGTAAAGGGGGGTAAACCCCCCCAAAAATGGGTTTTTTGAGTTTTTTACATAGAAAAATAAAAATAATCCGATTTTTGTTGGCACCATTGAATTCAGCTCAAAAAAACAAACAATTTAGTATTTTGAATCACTGCTATATGTCCATTGGTTACCGAGATATTGAAAGTGGTAAACACAGTACGTTGTCCCTATGTTAACCTTATGGGAAATAAGTAAAATTCTATATCTCGCTTATTTCTCAACACATCTTGATAAAACTTGGTAAGTGGCTTCTTCTAGTTCAGATCTACTAAATATTGAATTAAAACCACCCACTTTTAATCTACCCGTAGCAGCAAACCTGCATACTCATTCCCCATGTTATTCTTATGGAGCTTTCAAAAACCTGTAAAATCTCGCTATGTTGGATTGAAATATGTTGTTTTGTACTGGAAATTCGCTGAGTATGCAGGTCTGCTGCAACGGGGGTATTTTAAATATTCTACTATTTTCAGATTGTCCTTCATGCTTTTGTATTCATGATTAGTGTTTAATAAGTGTTCTGCGAAGGTACTTTTCATAGTGGTGTTATTATTGTTTTTGAGTGCTTGTATGTGTTCTTTAAAGCGCGAACAGAAAGACCTTCCAGTTTGTCCAATATAGAATTTGTTGCAGGTAGAACAATTTATCTGATAAATACCAGATTTGTTGTAATCATTTCTATTATTGTTGTTGCTTTGATTAATTTTATTGTTAATTAAATAGAAAGCATTGTTTCTTGTTTTGAAGCTTAAACAGTATTTCTTCTTGTCAAACGTTTTCCGTATTGCTTTATTAAGTACAGTGTTATAGGGTACAGATATGTATTTCTTTTCCTTGTTCTCGTTCTTGTCTTCTTCTTTCGGTCTCTGTCTTTTCTTTTTGGTTCTTTTAATCATATTTTCTATTAAGTTTTCTTTATAACCATTCTTTTTTGCCAAATATTTTATGATAGATTTTTCTTTTTCAAAGTTTTCTTTATTCATTGGAATTTTCAGGAGTCTGTTTATCATCTGTAAGAACGAGAACAAGGAAAAGAAATACATATCTGTACCCTATAACACTGTACTTAATAAAGCAATACGGAAAACGTTTGACAAGAAGAAATACTGTTTAAGCTTCAGAACAAGAAACAATGCTTTCTATTTAATTAACAATAACATTAATGAAAGCAACAACAATAATAGAAATGATTACAACAAATCTGGTATTTATCAGATAAATTGTTCTACCTGCAACAAATTCTATATTGGACAAACTGGAAGGTCTTTCTGTTCGCGCTTTAAAGAACACATACAAGCACTCAAAAACAATAATAACACCACTATGAAAAGTACCTTCGCAGAACACTTATTAAACACTAATCATGAATAAAAAAGCATGAAGGAAAATCTGAAAATAGTAGAATATTGAAAAAAAGGGGGACAAAATGAATTCAAAAGAAAATTATTATATATATTTAAGTTACAAAAAAGAACCCCAAAACTTATTAAATACCCATATTGAAACAAACAACCCAATATATGAAAAAGTGAGACATATATAAGAAAACAACGTCAAGCATCTTAATATTTCTATACTATACTACAAATAAGAAACATCTGTTCTCATAAACATTATAATTTTAACTTTATAATATTAGGTTAGGTTTTTGTTTTGACTATGAAAATGGCCAAGAGCCGAAACATGTCGTCAATTTTAATTAAATAAATATTTAATTATGAACAAGAAAGGGTACTCTGTTTTGTAAAAATGATAATCTCTCTAATTATTATAGTAGCCCTAACAAGTGAATGTAATTTATTATATATATATATATATATATATATATATACCTATCTGTAGGTCTGTAGGCGCGATAACTTTCGTAAAAAAGGTCCAGTCGCGATGAAATTTGGTACATACGTCTAGAGTGACATTTATCACTCAATCACTCAATCACTTTACTTCGAGTTCGAAAACCAGCGCGATAAGTTAACTCTAAGGACGGTTTTTTTACAAAATAAAATTTATTTTAAGGATTTAATATCTTTATATTATTTTTTTGGAAATTTAATTGTCAAAATTGAATACAGCTTCAAAAAACAAACAGTTTAGCATTTTGAATTATAGTTCTACGTCAATCCGTTGCTTAGATATAGGATAAGTACCTGGTGGACCGAGCCTTGCTCGGTGTTATTTCATGTTTACAAGTTCATCCAGTTACTATTAAAAATTTCAATGTCATAAAATTGATAAATAGAAACTTTTTTTATTGCTCCATGGACTCTTCATCCCACTTGCTGTATTTCCCCTTAATGGCTGTAGATTCCAAACAGCTGTTATGATTACTTCATTTGTTTACACTTTCCTTGTTTATTTTCGTTGCTATCACGGCAACCCATAAGGCCAATGTTAAAATTTTACAACTTTAAAATTCGATTTATTACGTTATTAGATTTTCTCTGGCCAAGTAATCTGCATAAAAGACGTTTTTGAATCATAAATTACTTATTTCCAGACTTTGAAGGAAATCCTCAGAGCCGTTTTTGAGATCGTTGTGCAAGCAAGCAAGCATACATACAAGATAACACTGCTCGTATAAGAGTATAGGATATTGGATGTGCTAAGCACAGTACGTTGTCGAATATTATTTTTAACTAGGGGCCCCATGCGCAAATTGCGCATTTTAAAATTATTATTTTTGTTTCTTGAGAAACTCGCCTACGATAAGAAGAAGTAGGAGAAATATTTACTAAACAGGCGAACACTATGATGGATATTAAAACTTAAATACCAAAACTCATTTCAAAGCCTGCAAAAACTCTCCTGTTTAAAGGTCCTTTCATATGTGTTTTTGGTTTTTCAAGTTGTCTGCGCGTTAAAGCTTCGAATTCGCCGTTATTACTCAAGTTGACCTTTCAAGTGCAATTTAAAGGTCTGACATAAACAAATAAAAGCTTAGCTGAAAAACACACACACATTGTTCATCACCTTAGCATTAGGTATTTTAATTTGTCTTCTGGCACAACAGTAGTATACTGGAAGTTTTTGTTCGCGTATTCATGCCCTAACATCTTCTTTAAGTTGCTTCAAGTAGATAAGTGGTGCAGTGTCCCTCTGATATTCTATCAGTCTTTGTCTCTCGGCAGTTCTCTGTTCTTGACGAAGGTTACGTATGTTTTTCGCTAATCTCATCGACTCGGTTTCTCTTGCCTTCCACTTCTTTCTGCACCATTAAGAATGATTTTCCTACCTCAATTCGTCTACAATTGCCAAAACAGTGTCCCATTTAAGAATTAGTTTTCATCAAATGAATCAAATCTTATAGACTTTCTATTTTTGTTTACAATCTGACTTAGGTTAAAAATCGATCTAAAGGTAATCAGCTGTTAAATTACAATCACATTTTAAAACCATGTTAACGCAAGTTGCTCAGCACTGGAGCGTTGAAAGCGCCCTCTAGAAATAAATCAAAGGCTTGGGGTCGAAGCCGTAAAAGAAATGCCAATTTTAATTATCAGTCGCCGGTGCGCTACATTATGAGCTTTAAAATGACACCTCAATCGTCAAAATCGGTTAAGTAGGATGGCTGAAAAAGGGATCTAACAGAAAAAAACCTTATTGTATTAAGTATATAGATTTTTCCCTCCAAAAAGTATAGTCACCCCGATTAAAGATATTTAAAAAAAATACAATTCTGAACATATGATTAAATTTTCACGTGATGTATATTTTATTTGTGTTTATTTTGAATAGTTAGAGTTCATTGATCATGATTTTGCATAAAATATATACTATATTAAATATGCAAATAATTTTTAAGTTTAATGAAGAAACTATGTGCATTGGGGGTGGGGGGGGTGTCTTGGTCTAGACTTCCTGAATATTTAGCCTAATATACGGTATGTTTACAAGCCTAAGGAATGATATTATATTGGCTGGAGATGCAGGTCTGCTGCAACTAATAGGGATGTCTTATTTATAAAATTAACCATATGATTGAATTTAATTTGTTCATGAGATTATTTTTTCCCAGTATTTTGAATTCATTGATTATATGTTTGCTGACATTTATATATAACAAGACTACATTTATTGAAAATTAAAAGGCTAAGAACTTATAAAATAGAAATAGTGTATATATTACTAATTAAAAACCAATGTGATCCCCTTGTAAATTTTTCTCGTGTTTCGAGCTTATGAATGATTAAGTATAAGTTTTAAATAATATATTATTTACAAAACATTCAAACGATATTTTCCTTTACACAAGTTGAATGCTTACATGTACAAAATAAATCCTATGGAAATTCGCTAAGTACGCAGGTCTGCTGCGACGGGGGGATTATGTTTTATGTTCTTTTGTTGCACAACCAATTATAGTAATTGGTTTGAACATGTTTGAGAAAGCAATTAAAACTATTAAACAAAGTTGCAGAACAAGCGTGTTTTAAAACAAAAAAATCGTGTTTTATAACAGGTGGCAGGATTCCGGGGCCGTGTCGGAAAGATTAAAAAAATTGTTTTATATTAACCTTTGACTGGTCAATTTTTAAAAACAATGTTTTATCAAACATGTTTTACAAACAAAATATTATAAAGAACTTGTATAGTGTAATAAAAATGCGGCTTTAGGCGTTATCATGTAAACTTTGAAAGGACCCTATTTTACAAATAAACCAGTAATTCAGTACGGTAATTGTAGGCCCATGTGTTGTCAAATATGGAATTCCTTAGCCGCGCGCCACCATATAATCATTTACTTGAGGTTATCTCTAGTAAAAACGGGACCACGAAATAATAAACGCGGTTTCAGCAAACTGACACATGCTTTCTCCCCTCAAGCCATTTAAAGCAAGAAACCCTGCTACAAAATACTGTACAGTAAAACAAATTTACAATGATCTCAAAAATAAATACATTTTATAAAAATCGGTCAGTAATTAACATAGATATCGGTTTTTAAATAGTTGCCATAAGGAATAACGTTAGACAACGTACTACTTTTAACGCCTGACGAAAAATATCAATCATCTCTGCAACCAGTTGGCGTAGACTAGTAATTCAAAATACCGTATTATTTATTTTTAAAGCAAAATTTAATGGTAGCAAATATATTTCGATTAGTTATTATAATTTTAAGTAAACTTGCAAAATTAGGATTTTTTCACTCTCAAATCACCATAAATCGTAAGCTGATTTTTTACCGACACGCGGTTGGTGTCGTTTTGATTACCATTTTAAGCAATAAAAACCATGACATCATCATATATTTAATTTCGTAAGGCGATTCTTTGCGTCAAAATTGTGGGCGTCTGGTAAGTCGTAGAAAGATAGGAGAGGGCTCAAATAGTAGGGGGCTCAAATTTAAGGTCTCTATTCCGTGATGGCGGGAAAAATTACTAAATTTGCTAGAAATTCACCAGGAAACATAGGCGTAATTCGGGGGGGGCAAGGGGGGGCAGTTGCCCCCCCAAAAATTTCAAAATTAAAATTAATTTTTAGGTATAAATAACGAAAAGTGACCAGAATCATGTTTTTTCAAGTTGTAAAATTATATTATTACTGACATAAATTTTTCATTAATATGAGTCTTGTCGATGTGCCGTAAAAGTACGCTGGTGGCGCAGTTTTGTTTGAAGTCCGATTGCAAATTTGCAAGGATACGTTTAGCGAACGAATACAGACATACACGCTATCCATTATGGCGCGCCGGTCGACGAGAACCCACTCCCACGCCGAATGACACGTCCACCAATGAACTAACGCTCCAGGATGGCCAACCTATAAACTCTGTAGTGCTGCTCAGAGCCAGTGTAAGTTGCCTGTCATAAGACACTGTTCACCAGGGGTGCCCAGAAGGGGGGGCATAGCGCAATTTGCGCCATCAAAACTTTTGGGGGGCATGCTTTTTTTGGGCGGGATATAGGTTTTGTGAGGAATTTTGAACCAGGGAATAAGGGAAAATTACAAAAAAAAAAACTATCATAACCATACGCAACAGTTAAAAGTACTGTTTATTTATCTAACCACTTCATCAGGATTACCATCACTGAACTCGTCATATATTCAAGTTTGCTATGTAAACCATCCATTGAATGTCCAAGTCAATCCATGTGTTAAGTTATTTTGAAGGGCGGTTGACAATAGGTTGACTGGACTGGCAACCCTGTCTGACATCGGGGACATAGTGTCAGACAGGGTCTGTGGCCCCAGTCTGACACAGCCGTTAGCAATGTAACCAAAACCGGGTATTTACCCGGTTTTCGGTTATTTTGGAGGCCGTGCGGAGTTTTGGCAGTGATTAAGAAAAAACCGGGTATAACTGGGGATTTAAGACTTGGGTTGAGGAAATTTACTAATCAACCTGGATATTAAACAATTGGTGAAATCGGGGATTTTTGACGATCGAGGTAAAAGGATTTTTTGGAATTCTAGATATTTTATTTTTTAAACGAAATTTGGTGTTATGTATTTGGTTTGGTTGTATTGGTTATTTCGTTGCAGTGTTACCAGAAACTGGGTAATAGCCCGGTTTGTGGGTTTTTTGTTGTCCGTTCGGGGACTTAATTAACATGATTAAGAAAATTCTAGTAAAATCGGGGATTTTAGACTTGAGCTGCGGGGATTTACTCGGCATCCTAAATACATAAAAAATGGGTGCAGCCGGGGACGTTCGAATTGTGATTTGCTTTGCAAATATTCAATGTCCATGTAAGGGGAGAAAAAGTCCGGTATTTGGTGTTTTTTAAGTCATTAGGTGTTTTTTCGGCTAACCACCCGGACTTTGGTCCTTGGGGGGATTTTGCAGGGATTAGTGCCGAAAAACCGGGTAAAAGTGAGGATTATCAATGGAGTTGGCGGGTAAAATGCCAAATCCTGTGTAATGCAACACTGGACGTTATAGCAACAGTCAATCGCCAGTCGTATGAAGCACAGTTGGTGTGCCTGCTTTGGCTGCAATGAGGCAGTTTTACAAATAGATAGAACAATTACTGACTGAAGTCAAGGCCATAGCCAATGGGGGGGTCAAGGGGTCAAACCCCCCCCCGAAAATGTTGAAATTGCACTTAAATGAAAGGTTATAAAGTCATTTTTTTCACTTCCTGTAACCGCGGAACCCAAACCCCCCAATTTTTTTTCTGACTACGCCTTTGAGTAAAGTGAATGGTGATTACAAGTTCACATTGTGTTGTGATATCGTGGTTGGATATTAACTTTAGCTAGTTATATATAAAGAAAATAATATGCATTGGCAGTGTATATACCCCATACATACTTTGGTATTATACGGAGGCCACTATTTTTAGAGATTTTTTTTATTGATTACCAAAAATGACTTTGTAATTGGAAAGAACATGCTTTCATTGACTTACTGTCCAAATTGGACATAATTATGATAAGCGGTCTTTGTTATCTGCTTCCCAGAAGACAGCGATGTTGGTGAGGATTGAGTTGATCGAGTCGCCGCGCCGCCGCCACTAGCGACTTCACCCGATCGCCACCCTTATTCAGCGCGCTGCGGCGGTTATGTTAAGTTAGGTTATCATAAATATGTTAGTATGACTTTCCTTGTTTCGTTATGAAACGAACGATAACAGATGAGTCATACTTTCGCCTGCTAAATCCCTTGACAGGTGATGCGTGCGCTCCACATATTTATGATAACCTGACCTAACATAACCGCCTCAGCGCGCTGTATAAGGGTGGCCTCCGTGTAATACTAAAGTACCAACTCATATTCTTCAGTACGAACTCTAAGTGCAAAGGGGGGGGTATATGGCGTATGCAATCAAATCAGGATGAGGCAATAACCTAGAAGATCTTGCCCCCCCAATCGAAATGCTGAAATTACGCCCATGCCAGGAAACGAGAAATAACGTAAAACATCTGCCATTTAAAAAGTGAAATAGTGGGGATCTAAAAACGTCTGCTTTGTTTACATTAAAACCTGTGGTGCTAATGTTTAATTCAAAGCCATATGCTACGTGTTGACCTATATGGTTTTTTTCAAAAGGCAGCTAACTATGTTCAATGTACTATAACAAATAAATATTTTATCTTTAAGATTTGCAAACCTTATAATTACGGGTTTTAGTATATCTATAATTTAAGAATACAGTTAAGTGCGTTTGTTTCGTTTACGTTATAACGACGCCGATTCAATGCCAAATGATCAATATAAATATATATGTAAGTGAAATGATTGCGCCGAAATTGTGGGCGTATGGCAAGTCGTAGGATGATGGGATAGGGCTCAAATAGAAGATCTTTATACCAGGAACCAGGGAAAAATACTGAATTTCTTAAGGTTTATCAAAAAATAAGATTTAACGTTAAATATCTGCCATTTAAAAATCATTATAATTTAAAAACTTTTTTTTCACATTGAAACATGTGTTGCTTATATTCTTGATTTAAAACCACATGCTAGATGTTGATGCATGGTTTATTTAAAATTCAGCAAAATAGGATGAACGTACTTTAACACATGACAGTTTTCTACTTTTAAATTTTCAGTTTTTATACTTTAAGGATCTTAACCTTGAAAAGCAAGAGGAATTAAATACGACTGTTACTTTTACATTGTATCATGTAGTAGTAGCTGATGCTGATTTAAAGCCAAGTGATTTGTAACATTTACACAATCGAATAAGTGCTGGCTGGTTCATCATTTTTTCAGCCCAGGCTTTGTTTAAAAATAATAATCCAGGATTGCTCCCTTGCTCTGACCCTGGCTCAGAGCTTGTGTCCCATGTAGAACCGCTTCTGATTGGCTGGTGTGAACCGGCGATGGAGCGATGGAGCGAGTGTGCTTACCTCCCGGCTCCGGTATGAACGTACCCTATCTTTTTCGCCTATTATGGACCCCACTGTTGTCAGTTTGGGCTGCACAAAACTTAAAATTCTCTTGCCTCCTCTTATAGAACGTGGCATAATATTAGATGTTCTACCCCAAAAAGAACATCACGTCATTGCAGTGGCGTACGCAGGATTTATTTTCGGGGGGGGGGGGGGAATACTCCGGGGGGGGGGGAGGAATATAATTCGAATAGACAGGTTTTCTCACTTCTGTAGTTTTTCTTCAAGGCTCAAAACGCAACCATAAAGCCATGATGTACACGCGAGTATCGAAGGCTAATAATAATCACATAATAGTGATACGTCGAATAGTGGAGACCACCGGAAAACGTTTGATCTCCGAAATCTTATAGACTTATCACAAATAGCCTATGCCACATTTGACGACAATGGCGACATGGCAGCAATATCGCGGACACCATTAACGACCACTGTTGTCATCAGGAGTGTTTACTTGCCTTATGTCCTTGGTTCTTATAGGCCTACTCCCGCTAATTACTCGCGATAACCGCAATAGGTAAAAATACCTTTATCCCATATATATACTCCCCGAATTAATTATCTTTAAGATATAATAGAATTTAACTATTTAAAACTTTTATAAAAGTCGAGTAAGTAATTAATGTGTTGTGTTCTCGGTTTAGTGATACCACCACCTTCATTATGAACACAATATTAATCTTCCCAAAAATTTCCCAAAATCTCCAAAAATTTCGAGAGGGATATATCCCGATATCCATCCCCCCTGGGTGCGCCCCTGCGCCAATGAATACACTGTATTCATTGATCACGTAGACGGAGAAGATAAGAGTGTTGAGCGCATTGTACCTTTAAGATACAAGGACTACCTACCATTCATTATTCTAACTTAATGAAATGTTTCATTCGTAATGAAAGGATATTTCCTTAGATTAGAGGATGCTCGTCGCAGCGCGGCATTTTACGCAAGTTTCGACGTAGTTCAGGCTAGTTCGCCTAATTATTCCGTTATGCTTTTTCGACCATTCCAGACCACGCCAGCGAGATTCACGTCACGTTCTAGGAATTCATTGTTGTAAAACAATGTTTAAAGTAAAATTTAGTACAACTTCATGCGAGTGTTAACACTGCTCACACTTATGTTAGACTAAATTGAGATTAAATTGAGTGCATTGATTAACTTCCCGCTGCGCAAGATAACTCGTCGTCTATGTAAAACTATAGCCTATAACCTAATAGCCCAAACACTATTTTGTACGTCGTAATTTCAAAATATAGTAAAATAAAATTTCTTCATTTTAGAATACTGGTAATTTGGTAAAATAAATATTCTCCCATGGAAAATAAAAGGACAAATTTATTTTATTGTATAACTAAACTATAACTTAAAAACCATTAACAATAAACTTTCTGAAAAATAAAACTTTTTTGAAATAAATTTTTGTATTATGTTCAAGCAGTTTAAGCCTGAATGAATTCACGCACTAAAAACAATAATCATCACCAAAAACTTCACTTAGCCAAACATCAGAATAATCTTTGAAATTTCTACTCAGATCCTAAAATTAACCAAGTTTCGTCCATTCATCCACCACTTTTATTAGTTCATTCGGCGATCTCAGTGTACTACTTGGTTAAGTAGTTAACGTTTAATCTCAGTCATTTGAAATTAGATACATTAGATACATTAGGTGAAATGGCGACCTACCCAGGTAGGTATTTTAAGCCAAGTATGAATGACAGATGAGTGAAGGATGATTATTGTGGCGCGATCTTGTACAGGCCGACATATCCTAAGGCCGACATATCCTTAGACAGGACTGTTAATTAATAGCCCAACAGCCAATGGCAACTAAGGGACCTACATTTTAACGTGGGATCCGAACCACGATTTCGCCTCGGTTAACAATTTACGAACTGGTCTAATTATGAGGATGGTCCCATGAACGAGTACTCAATATTGCGGACGTTAATCCTCACTAAGGAACACCGCGTCCACAAGCCATCGCTCATAACTATCCTCAATTCGTGACCTCCAAGTAGCTGGATTACAGGACACGCCACCGTCCCAGTCTTCTTTTCAGTTATATTCTTTATTTCATTTAAGTTATCAAACTAATAAATAAAAACAATTTAAAACATATGTGATGCGGAAAGTGAAAAGGGACCTCAAGTCGCTGGAGTAAATTTTACAGTATGGGCATTTTAGTCGAATCGGGTCAAAAATATCGATTTTTAGGTTTCAATTGGATAAGATTCCTTAATCTTTCCTTTACATATTCATTCGGTTATTTTAGCGATAAGAATCCGATAAATATTAAAAAATAATCGATTAGTAGCCTATGTCATGCAAACGAAAAGTGACCTCAAGTCGCTTATATGGAAAATAACATGGCGAGCGACTTTAGGTCCCATTTCCCAAAAGTGAAGGCCCGTACTGACAGTGTCGTCAGGGGCATTACAAAACTAGTCTCTCCTGACATCTATCGGCGGATAAGTGAACTACTTCAAGTTTTTCGTTGTAAAAGAATATTGTCTGAGTCCATAAATCACCGTCTTGACTGTGTATTTTTCTTTTATTCCTAAGTATTCTGCCCTCCGACTTGAGGTCCCTTTTCAAACTTCTCACTTTCTCGTTTTTTTAACAATGAAATTGTGAGTGTATCTCGTCTGTTTCAGTTTAGATTTAAAGACCTAGTTTTCAGCTTTATTTTGATACCGAATTCATTTCTTAAATATCAATAATAAGTTTTCTGTGAACGTTTGAAGTTTTGGACCTTGATTTCCTAAAATGCCCGTTTGACTATTTAAAATTCAAACGCCAATAATTCAAAGACGAAAACTCATAGCACTATAAATTATATGTCAAATTGTTCGGAATTTAATGCAGAACTTCAGGATGTTAATAACTCAAAACCTGAAAATTCCGACTTGAGGTCCCTTTTCACTTTCCGCATCACATATAGTAAGTTAAAAATGAATGAGTTAAAGTTCTAAATGAAGTACTTGTAACATAATAAAAACACTTTTCATAACCAAACTAAAAGTAAACAATCATATTTACATTTAACATTTCGTTTATTGAATCAAACATCAGGCGATACACTCGCTCAGAGCCAGGGTCAGAGCCTGGGTCAAAGCTTCCCTCCCGGCTACCCACCAGGCTTGCCTCGCGGCAGGGCCGCCGACAGACATTTTGAGGCCCGGAGCAAAGTTTAGGAGTGAGGCCCCTCAATACAAAAAATTGTAAATAAAAAATACCTTTGTCTGTCAAATAGCTACATTTGTAAAATCTGCTGATTACAAACTTTTATATCTAAAAATGTTGAATATCTTAATTTGTTCAATATAAAACAACTACATCAAAGGTCTGTACTAAACTTTTGATTTATGAATTTTAAAAATTCAGAACAAAAGCTGGTAAAATCCTTTTTGATACGGCTACTGGATAACACAGAACTTGGGATTAAAAGCACTAGACTAAAAAATGTATGTTTCTAATAAGCCTGTACCTGGGGGTAAAAAGGATTTAAGAAACAGTTTAAAGTTATTATACAAATTATTCACGGACTACCTAACTATACTATAAACTACTTTACTTGTTTTCCTTCTGTTTTCCAACTCCCATAATGCCTTTGGTGCTTGTGGCGTCACCAGGACACCATTTTACCGGTTGTATCCTAACCCTAGCAAGGCCCCCTTGGCCCTTTGGTTAAAGCATAGCTTGAGTCGAAGATGTAGTAATAACTACCCTCTGACTGGCCAAGATACTTTATTGTGCCAGCTTGAGGCTACAAACGAGCGCATTCTTTCGGTCTGTTGAAGGCATCATGAGCTGCTTAAATTTTTGTATCAGGAAACCTGAATTTCTTTGGATCTTGGTTCTTACCACAGATAAACGAATACATTCGTTTATGTATTCGTTTATCTGTGTTCATACGTAGCTGAACTCAAACTCAGAGGAGAAACAAAGTCTTGAGTCGTGAATGTTATTCTTTTGCAAAATATACACCATTTAGTTAAAGCTAGGAATTCTTTTCCTTGGTCCATCGTAGGCCTGTACAAAAAAAGTTTTTTGATAAATTTAGGGTGTAAACGATTGGTATTGGACGACTGCTGAGCTTGGTACGGATTTAGTTAATGTGATGCCTGGTGCAGGCCTATTGCCTCGGGGGGCCCAGACGCGATGGCCGAAAACCAAATGAAATTGTATCAAAATAAGACAAATGAACAGTTAGGTAATTTTAATTTAACGTATATAATTATTATATTCGTTTTTTAAGAACTAAGTTTTTTTATATATCTTCTAATACATTTAATTTTGGACTCCTTGTTTTAAAACCTCTAATATTTAATAATCCTCAAAAATATTCTCAGCTCAAAATGTGGCCCCCTTCCTTTTGAGGCCCGGGGCAATCTGCCCCCTTTGTCCCCCCCTCTCGGCGGCCCTGCCTCGCGGCTCCGGTATGAACGTATTCTCGGTGAAATATTACAGGGCATTCTTTTGTAGTGTAAATGAGGTGAAACGTAAACAAAGTTTTGACAGTCCTACCAAAACATGTGTTTATTTAGCAGACATTTTGGGAGATTACAATTTTCGCCACCCGCCAGTAAGGCTGTCCACAACTATAAATCGTATTTGTACCTTTGTATACGATAATTTTGCAGGAAATACGATAATTTTAGCAGCTGGCGTACGATAATGGGGTTTTAAAATCTGGGAACCCTGATCCTGATCATGATCAGTATTTTGTAGACGTGTTGTTGTCAGTTGTTGACTGTTGATTTGTTTTGTTTTGTTTGTGTGTTCTAGTTTTCGTTTTATCTTGTGGTTACCGGCGCTCGTGGTTTAAACGCCTTAACGGAACTTAATATTAAAATTGTTATTAAGAAGATCTATTCCTGCCAGAAAATTGAATTTTGACTCAAGTTAGTATAGACAGTCGAGTTGAAGATTTACAATAAGTAGGCAATAGGCTATTTGAATCTACTCAATTAGAAGGCGTTATTTTTGAAACTTATAGAGCCACGCCTAGTAAGTACTGAGGTTAAATCAGGCTTAAGTTTGTTGATGTCCAATTTATGGTATTTATTTGTAAGCCTAGGTGATCTCTGTCTTATTTAAAGCGATCAGATTTCGATGAGCATAACACGTAATCTGCAATAATTAGATCGTCCCTCGTCAGGCCTATTTATAGAGCTGTCATCATTTATTTTATGAGCCAGTAAGTGAGAGAGCTAGCTTAGCTGAGGATCCCACTTGCTGTAAAAAGAGAATGGGAGGGTGGAGGAGGGTTTGATTTTTAGCACATTAAATTAATTTTATTTCTAGGTCATAGTTTGGTCTTCTAAGATCTACAAATCACAACTAGGCCTACCCAAGTTAAGTTTGGTATGAGTATCTGATCTTTTGCATTTGAGGGTTAAGTTCAGGTTTAGTAGGTACCTAATTAAACTTAAGTTGAATTAATAAATCAATGAGAAATGAAATGAGAAATATTTATTCTGTGTACCTACATGCATTACATGTTTGGAGGGAGTCAGCTTAACCTAAAAATCATACATTGTCCTGCAACAAACCATGCAAAGAAATCACACCAAGAATAATAGTTACTTAACCCTACAGTGGTGACGCACGGTCTCTCAGACCGATCTGATTTTCAGTCGTAGTTCACGAGTTTACCGATAGGTTGTGTTCGCTGCCGCTTGAGTTATGTAATACGCACCCTTCAGTGTGCCTCCACTTGCCGGGGCGTAATTTTAAGGTCAGGTGGTGGTGCGCAGCAGTGTTCAATGGTCTACTGCACCGGCGTCACTGAAAGTGTAAGTGGTCTGGTGCACCGACGTCACCATACACGTTTTGAATATTGTAATTTTCGGTGTGTTGCACCGACGTCACCATACTTTGGTTCTAGGTTTTATAGGTTTGATTTATCTTTTAGAGAAATTACACCTAATTTCATTGATATATTATAGATTAAGTTTAAGAAAACATTTTTTAATTGTATAAAATTATTATCTTACTAATTTTAAGAGCATTTAATAGTATATAATCCCACAGACCGACATCACCAAAATTAATATATGGTTCCTCAGACCGACGTCACCAAAATAGGGACTTCGCATATTCACGAATAAACCCTTTTTTGTCAATTTTCAAAACACGTTTTTCAAAAAACAATTGGATAAATTTTGGATTTTCATAATTTAATCACAAGATTAATCCTTTATAATTTCAAAAAATGAATAAGTATTAGGTTTTTATATTTAGTTTAATGTTGCTGAATTTTTTTCTGTATCAAGAATTGAATAAAACATGTAATGCAATAAACTTTTTTTTCTCCACTTCAAAACGTGATTTCTTTATAATAACCCTATATAAATCTTCCCAATATTATAAAGTTATTACACAATTTTCATCAAAAACAAGTTCCAATATTTAGTAAGTGAAAAAAAGAAATATATAAAAGTTGGTTCCAGTTGAAGCCGCAAAATCACGTCACCACTGCAGGGTTAACCCTGCAGTGGTGACGTGATTTTGCGGCTTCAACTGGTGACGTAGGTCTATGAGACTAACTTTTACATATTTCTTTTTTTCACTTAGGCCTACTAAATATTGGAACTTGTTTTTGATAAAAATTGTGTAATAACTTTATAGTATTGGGAAGATTTATACAGGGTTCTTATAAAGAAATCACGTTTTGATCATATTTCTTTTTTTCACTTAGGCCTACTAAATATTGGAACTTGTTTTTGATAAAAATTGTGTAATAACTTTATAGTATTGGGAAGATTTATACAGGGTTCTTATAAAGAAATCACGTTTTGAAGTGGAGAAAAAAAAGTTTATTGCATTACATGTTTTATTCAATACTTGACACAGAAAAAAATTCAGCAATATTAAACTAAATATAAAAACCTAATATTTATTCATTTTTTGTAATTATAAAGGATTAATCTTGTGATTAACTTAAGCTTATGAAAATCCAAAATTTATCCAATCGTTTTTTTGAAAAACGTGTTTTGAAAATTGACAAAAAAGCGTTTATTAGTGAATATGCGAAGTCCCTATTATGGTGATGTCGGTCTGAGGAACCATATATTAATTTTGGTGACGTCGGTCTGTGGGATTATATATTATTAAATGCTCGTAAAATTATTAAGATAATAATTTCATACAATTAAAAAATGTTTTCTTAAACTTAATCTATAAGTATAAAAGAGGATGTTGGTATATATAGCATTGATAAACTCAGACACCGCTGGACCGATGGCCACGAAACTTGGTAGATTCATGTAGAATTTCATGGAGTAGGTTTATACACCTTCAATTTCGTGATAACTTTCAGGGCTTAGCCCTGGGACCGTCTTAAAGGTAGGTATGTTAGGGATTTTGAAAGAATTTGAGTTAGATTTGTTTACCAACAAAACATGTGAAAGTAAAATTTAAAACAGGTGATTTAAATTAATGGTATTTCTTTCTGCTATTTAATTGTATTTGTTTATATGAAGATTTGTTACTTGGGGCCAGATGGTTAATAAATTAAGACTTTTTTTTCTTTTTGCTTTTAAAAGCAATTAAGACTTTTGAATATATTTTAAGTGCAATACACTATATAAAATGCTGATATGTAGTATAAAATAAAATAAATCATTGATATTACTAAAGGACTTCTGTGATCACTGATCACTTATACTTGAAGACTTCTTTTTTATGACAACAAACTGCTGTTTAAAGAGGAAGAGTGTGCTCTACTGTAAAGTATTAAGTTTATCTACATTTCTTTAAAAAAATTGCCGGGACGGCTCATTCAATCTTTTTGTTCAATATAGAGTCTAAAAACGTAATTCAGCAATTGTAATAATTGCTGGAGTGGAATTGTAATTTTTGTTCAAGGTAGACCCTAAAACCTTAAGAAAATGATCTTTTACAGTGAACATAATTTCAAGTCATGTTCTGTGGTTCCTCTAACACGTATGCCTTCATGAAGGAAAGAAATAGGATTTCTAATACGCAGGTCTGCTGCGAAGGGGGTGCAATAAATTTCAAATTAAGGGTAACTATGCTCAAGGCCCCACAGTGTGGCCTTGCTATGCTACATATGCGAGCAGATTCAAAGCCGTCGAAAAAGCCAAGGGTGCCATTCCTTATATCGTGCCCCATGATTGTCATCAGGGCAAGCTCAGATACCGTGCGTTAAGCAGAAACGACCATAAATTCTTCTCGGCGTTTGTCTTGGATGAGCCAGTCTCTGTAAATTCGCTTCTTGAGTGTGTGAGCGCAATCCTCTTCACCTGATAGCAAGATCGACTGGACAGCCGATACAAGCAAACAGCACTTGCAAGAGGAAGGACCGCCGATATTGGGCATGAGCCTACCCAGGGCAGCAACACCATTTGGGGCTTTGTCGGTGGGGCGCTGGATACGGTCACATTTTGCATACTAAGAGAAAATTTCTAAATTTTTTTTTATATAGAAGTACATTTGATATGTTTAAAGAAGTAGATTTTACAACAAGAAAAATAAATGGGAAAGCAAAACGATATAATTGATGGGTGATAGTGTATGTTTAATTTTTATCGTGGGCGAAGCCACGGGTTCTTCTAGTCTATAATATATCAATGAAATTAGGTGTAATTTCTCTAAAAGATAAATCAAACCTATAAAACCTAGAACCAGAGTATGGTGACGTCGGTGCAACACACCGAAAATTACAACATTCACAACACACACACCGCCGGCTTACACTTTTGGTGACGCCGGTGCAGTGGACCGTTGAACACTGCTGCGTACTACTACCTAACCTTAAAATTACCCCCCGGCACGTGGAGGAACACTGAAGGGTGCGTGTTACATAACTCAAGCGGCAGCGAACACAACCTATCGGTAAACTTGTGAACTGCGACTGAAAATCGGATCGGTCTGAGAGACCGTGCGTCACCACTGCAGGGTTAAACTTAGGCCTACATTCTCGTCCGTTAACTCAAAAAACTCACGGGCAGTGGAAAGAGGTTTGGCCAATAAGAGGGTAAATGTTCCGTATACGGTAACCTCATGGATTCAGATGAAAACTGTCTAAATGTGTTCCTTTCATATTTTATTACCTACAGAATCAACACGAATTTTGCCACAGAAAAACTCTTTAAGTACCTCAAATCGAGAAATTAAAAGTCTTATAACGCATTTCATATAGTCCTAGGTGGGAAAACTACATACTGACGGATGACTGGATGGTTCCATTGTCTAACGGCGACTAAGGATTGCAGGGGAGTAACAGCAGATTGAATCATAGGTAAATGTTCACTTTACAGTACTCCTCCCGAAATTGAAATATTTTTTTCTAAATGTAGGAAATAACGCGCTTATATTCTGAAAATGATAATTTTTTCCGCGGAAAACGTTGGAAAATCGGAAAAACTGGAAAAAACTTTTCATCCCAGAAATGGGTCATGTGGGTACTCAAATTAACTGGGAGGACGAGCTGAGTGCATATTAAAGGAATTAAAGCAAGAAAGGTGTCATAAAAGCTGTAGATTTGTACAAAATGAGTTATTTTTTGTTAATTTGTTATGAATTCGCTCAATTTTACGAAGCTAAGCTTAGGCTGTGCTATATTAAGTTGGTTTAGATAAGTAAGGGTTAGTTTAGGTTAGGATTGGTTAGGTTAGGTTAGGATAGGATAGCTTAGGATAGGTTAGGTTTAAATAAGATATGATTTAATGGCAGAATTTGTATTTGTTATTGTTAGAGTGATAAATTTTTTGTCATGTTTTCACTTTCCCAACCTTATCTTTACTTTACAATAGAATTTTAAACAAATCCTAATGTAACTTATAATGTAACCTTACCTAACCTTAACCTAACATAATGTAACCTAACCTAACCTTACCTAACTAAACCTGACCTCATCCAATCCAAACTAACATAACCATACTTAATCTTCCTAATTCCTAGAAAATGAATGTATATATAACCTATAACAACCTAACAAATACCCCCGTCGCAGCAGACCTGCGTACTAAGCGAATTTCCATAGGATTTATTTTGTATATGTGAGCATTCAGCTTGTTTAAAGGAAAGTATCATTTGAATACGTTAAGTAAATAATATACTAAAAATGCATATTTAATCATTAATGAGCTTTAAACATGAGGAAAATTAACAAAAAGACCATATTGGTTTTCATTAGTAATACATACACTTTTGTATTTTATATAATTCTTAGTCTTTTAATTTTTAATAACTGTAATCTTGTTATAGAATATAAATGTCAACAAACATATAACCAATGAACTCAAAACACTCAAAACAAACAAATAATTTAATCTCATGAAAAAATTATATTCAATCATATGGTCAGTTTTATAGTAATTAAAACATCCCTGTTGCAACACATACATCTCCAGCCAATTTCAATAAAACATATTATCAATCCTCATAGTTGTAAACATATCATATATTATGCTACATTTTCAGGCAGTTTGGACCAAGACATCCCCCCCTCCAAATGCTCTTACTTTCTTTATTGAATTTAAAAATAATTTGTATTTTTTGATATAGTATATATTTTCTGCAAAATTTTGATAAATGAACTCTTAACTATTCAAAATAAACATAAATAAAATATTCAACACCTGCAAATTTAATCATATGTTCAGAATTGTATTTTTTAAAAACATCTCAAATCAGGGTAACTATAATTTTTGGAGGAAAAATTAAAAACAATATTGGACAACGTACTGTGTTTAGCACATCCAATACTATCCAATATCTAAGCAACGGATTGACGTAGAATAATAATTCAAAATGCTAAATTGTTTGTTTTTTTAAGCTGAATTCAATTTTGACAATTAAGTTTTAAAATAATAAGTAAAAAGGTGTTAAATCTTGAAAATAAATTTTATTTTGTGAAAAAAACCTTCTTAGAGTAAATCAATCTTGCTGGTTTTCGAACTCGAAGTCATGAATGACGCTTTACACGTTTGTTCCAAATTTCATCAAGATCGGACCTTTTTTACTAAAGTTATCACGCCTACAGACAGGTATATATATATATATATATACATATATATGAAAATGAACGAACGGTGTTTTTGGGATCTAGGGACCTCAAAATGAAAAAATAACATGGTCCCGGGCTTAAGTCTCACTGTGCCGCCTACGGTAATAGCTACTTCCCTATATAGGGGGAATTCGCTAATACTTCCCTATATAGGGGAAATTCGCTAAAATATTGTATCAACTTATTTAATGTTTTAGCGAATTTCCTTAAAGGAATAAGCTATTACCGTAGGTCTCATGGTAAGACCTAAGCCCGAGACCATGATAACTTTTCGTTTTGGGGCCAAAAGAAGCAGAAAACACCATTCGTTCGAATTTGTAGATATATATATATATCTATATATATATCTATATATATATCTATATATATATGTGTCTGTAAGCACGATAGCGGCCGTAAAAATGGTCCGATCTTAATGAAATTTGGTACAGACATGTAAAGTGGTAATCCATCGGACAAGTTCGTAAACCAGCCCGATCGGACCACCGGAAGGGGGGTAAACCCCCCAAAAATGGGTTTTTTGAGTTTTTTACATAGAAAATCAAAAATTATTCAATTTTTGCTAGCATTATTGAATTCAGCTCAAAAAAACAAACAATTTAGTATATTGAACCACTGCTCTATGTCCATTGGTTTCCGAGGTATTGAAAGTGGTAAACACAGTACAGTTCGCGCATTATATCTCCGGCTATGACCACTACGCTACTAACCGTGTCATATGATATTTTTAACATGTGATATTGGTAAACACAATATATAACAAGCAGCGGTGTTTCAGAAAATGTTTTCAGAAAAGTACCCCCTCTCCCCCCCGCACCTTACAATCAGCTGACTCAGTCATAGCCGGAGATATAATGCGCGAACTGTACGTTGTCCCAATGTTAACCTTATGGGAAATAAAGAAAATTTTATATCTCGCTTATTTCTCAACATATCTTGATAAAACTTGGTAAATGGCTTCTTCTAGTTCACTTCAACTACATATTGAATTAAAACCAACCAGTTTTGATATACCCGTAGCAGCAAACCTGCATACTCATTCCCCATGTTATTCTTATAGAGCTTACAAAAACATGTTGAATCTCGCTATGTTTGATTGATATATGTTGTTTTGCATTTGAAATTCGCTGAGTATGCAGGTCTGCTGCAACAGGGGTATTTTAATTTTTTTCTGTTACCACATGTTAGATTATGAAAATTCTCTCTTAATATTGTTCAGCTCTCAATTTCCGTTAATTTGAGTACCCACAAGACATATTTTTGGTGAAGTTTTTCTTCGGCTTTTCCGACGCTTTTCCGGCCGTGTCTCCGTTAATATTCGTCGGATTCTTGCATATTCTGGTTCAGCTCACTCTCCCGGTTAATTTGAGTACCCATATGACCTATTTCCAAAAATAAAGTTTTTTCCGGTTTTTCCGATTTTCCGGCATTTTCCGAGGAAAACGACTATCATTTCCGGAATCAGCGCAAAATTTCCTACAATTTGTAAAAAATTTTCAATTTCGGGAGGAGTACCGTAAAGTGAACATTTACCGAATCGTATGTTCAGTGCAGTCGAAAAGTAAATGCCAAAATGGCTAAGAAAACGACCAACTCCTTTCGACTGTCACTGTTGTCTGCAAGTCGGCGAGATGGCTTCAGTGTATATTGCGCGATTAGTTTCTTACTCTGAAAACTTTGTGTTTGCATTTTTCCTATATAACTTTGATTCTACGTTTTAAATTACGATTATTATAATAAATAGGATAAATTCACAAATACGATAGCAATTATAAATTCTAAACAAAAAAATCTAAAAGAACACTAGGCCTACTTACAAACCCTTGGGTCAATCCAAGTCAATTCAACCACACCATGACACCCATGGTCTCAGAATTTGTTGAAACTTAGGGGCGGTTTGGGAGCTCGGTATTAGCGCTAGTCCGAGCCTAAGAACCGGTTATATCCAATATTTAGGCTGGCGTCCAAAAGATCGGTTTGGGAGCTCGTTATTAGTTGGTCTCGAGCCTAACTGGTGCAGGGATAATCTCGCGCCCAACTTTTTTGGGTTTGGGAGTCAAGTAGACTTGGGCTCACGCCTTAGAGATAATCTAGTTGGGTTTGGGAGTCCAAGTTCGGGCCTAATAAATATTATTTTGTCATTATAACTAGCGATTTTAGGCTCAAAAGTTAGACCTCCTAGGGGGCAGGTCTAACTTGATATCATGTCGGTTTTATCTAATTATATTGTTTAATAATTTCACTTTCACAAAACGATTGTTATATTTGGATTCGTCATTAAATTCCAAACAATTCCATTACCCTAAAGTAATATTTTAAAAAAATTAATTTTTGGTTCCTGATATTCACATTGTACTAGAGATCGCGTAGATTCTAAGGATTACTTTGCTTTAGTTAATATTTTGATTAAACATCGATAATATCAAACAAATTGGCCATAAAAAATCGGGTATAGTAATTTATTTTCCGTTGATAAATAACTTAATACAATTTTGTAACTAAATATGGGGTGTGATTTAGCTAAGACAAAAATAGAAATAGGCTACACAAAAAATTCACAACATCCCAATCATAAATTACTATTCAAAAAAGCATATTTTGGATTGTAAAAATTTTTATTACGATACTTATCAGGGTTACAAAATATCGCAGCTATTAATCTCGTTAAGCGAAGCAAATAATACAGGGTGTTTTGTTTAAAAACGCAACCCATTTTTAAGATTGAATATTGCATTGCACATATAAATATGAAATTAGTAGGCCTATTGATTTATAAAATCCTTACATTTTATACAACTTATTATTTAAGTTTGATCACATTTAGCTTACATTATATGTGTTCAAACAATCCGTAATTGGCATTTGTACAAAGTTGTGCTCTCTCCATCAAATTCCTGAACACGTGTTGCAAGGTACGTCTTTGAATTTCTTGCATTAAATTTGTTTTGTTTGTTTTGAGGTGCTGAATATCCTGTGAATTTTTTCGTAGGCCTTATTTTTATGCCTCCCCAAAGAAAATTATGGAGTGGGGACAAACCCGGGGATCTTGGGGGGGAATCCGTCATTGATAAAATAAAGTTTTGCGATGCGTTAAAAAAACACCCTGTAACTTATGATTCAATCACTTTAAAGTCTGACGTTAATAGAAAATTACACCTGCTCCCTCCTTCCGCGAAAGAGTTAAGAGATGTAAAGAGTTAGGTATTGATGTAAAAAACATTCCAACGAAACTGCGCAGAAGCGCTGAGTAGTCGTTATCAGTTGTTTCCGTTTTATACTACTCTGAAAACCAGGTGCGTTGTGACTGTGCGGAGTGTAGGGTGAGTTTGTGCCCTAGAGTGAGTAAGAATTTGAAAAACAAATGAAAAAGTAACGAGACTTTTTAATGGGCACAATTGTTTAACTGAAAAAAACATAAAAACAACAAATTAAAAACTACCAATCTCTAACTACTCTCACTAGTCATCCACCTACCCCAACTCTTCACAGAAAACTGATAACGAGGTCTAAACTCCCCTCACCACACACAACAATAGGGCGCTTTTGTTGTCGTCGATCAGGTGTTTCGCAGTTGCCGCCGCCAGCCCAAAACCCATAATTCCCTGCGATTCCCTGTCCATCTAGCCACACTGCCACTTAGTACCGACTAAAGATGATACCGAACTATTTCCGCCCGGTCTTGAGCTCCCAAGCCCGACTTTTGCTATGTAGACTAAAGTTAGGCACGCCTAAAGCTAGGCGCGTACTAGCTAGGCCTGAGCTCCCAAACCGCCCCTTAGTGTAATTGTTCATTCTATGACCCTAAGTTACCATAACAATTTTTTTTTTCTGTATCTCAAACGGTTTATTTTTTACAGCTAATCAAAGTTTTCATTATTTTACGCTTTTTTATCTTCGGCGGAACAACATACTCGGGATATTAAGAGCCAAAAAAAATTCTATCAACTTTATTTATTAGTCAATTCTCATGAAAATTTGTGTAAAGATTGTTCGTTAAGTAAGGGTTTTGGGAAAAATAATATTTGTGAGAAATAAGTACTTTTTCCCAGTTTTAAAAAATCTCAAAAATAAATTTTTATATTTTTGAATTAACGTGCTGGGTTTAGCGGAAAAAAATTAAAAAACATTGTTTGATTACTCCTGTCCCTTTTTGAGATAGGCCTATTTCATAAAGGGACAGGAGTAATCAAACAATTTTTTTTTCATTTTGTTCTACAAAGTCTGGCCTATTTCATGAAACAATAAAATCAATGGCTTTTTCATTCCTTCAATTTCAAATTCCACTTTTAAGATGTGTAGCTAATTCAGTAAATGCAATTTAATTTCTTGAATTTGCAATAAAGAAAAATGTTTTGGATGGTAAAATTTTCCCTAACTTAAATTAATATCATGTTAAATTAAAGAATTAAAAAAATTGTGTTTCACCTGGATACCTGGAACATTTTCTTTAACTATCTTCAATGTTTTTAAAGATGGAGTCAATTGTTTGCTAAACAGTGTTTACAGAATTCTTGGGGCCCACGCCAATTCTTGGGGCCCACGCCGTCTATAAGACTAATGTTAATTTTAGCATTGGGCTTTTGGACGGCGTGGGCCCCAAGAATTGGCGCCAGGTATAGCTTCTTCCAGTTATGGTTTTTGGGGCATCAACAACTTTGATTATATGTGGAATGGGCACAGCACAAACATCTCTTTTGGGACAGAAAAATTATTGTGATGGTCCATTTGGATGCAAAAATTTAACGGTAACATCCTCCTCCTCAGTATTCACTTCACTGATGATGCTGAAATACCACAAGCTGTCATAAATGCTTGCAATATAACAACCAGGATACAAATCTTCAATTTTTACCATCAAAGTTTCATCATGACTGATTAAGTTAAAAGTAAGGGTTGATTTTTCATAGGTACTTATTCTTCTCGCTTCAGTTTTTCCCAAATCATTCAGCAGTTGAAAGTTATGAATGATCAAGTTCCTGAGATTTTTAAAGTGATTTTCCAAACTGAGTCGGGTTGAATCGACTGTATCTTTAGAAATAAAAAGGAATGTTATATTTTTAATATTCAACTGGCAAAACTCAAAAAGTTGATCAGTAGTCAAGATTTGCCTATCCATGTTCCGCTGGAGACTTTCTATCCTATCCACTGAGCTTTCATTTCTAAGTCATTTTCATGCATGCACAGGTTTATGGAATTGAGTTTATTCTTATATTGTGCAGCACACCCATCGCTGAAGTAATGAATCATTTTCAAGTGAGAATATTCTTTCTTAAGAAATTCAGTCACATTTTTCTGAATTCATGTACCATACCTACATCGTGTTTAGGTCATCAGATATAATGCAAAGAGCAGGGGCGGACTGGCCCGCCGGCCGACGGGCCGATACGCCTTCTCAATATTACAATCTTTGCGCCCTCGTTCAAAAAAAATCGTGAAAATTCAAACAATGAGCCTAGACACATTTCTAGAAAGCGAGAGGAAATCTCAAAGTGAGAATTTCAGCAGTGAATAGCAAAACATTAAGTCGGGTGTGAGACCTGAAGTTGACACTGCCGACAAGCGAGAGCGTGAGCAAAGCAGCTCTTCTCTCTCGTACGTGTACCCCTAAGCCTACTACCGACCGAGTAGGAGGTACTTTACTCTGTGGTCTGAGCGACTTAAAGCAGCTGTGTCCGCTTCCTTCGTCATTTCACGCCAAACTCGAAAAAACTACACTGCATCGGTGTCGTCTGTGTGAAACCATAGTCACGAAAACGTAAAACTAAAAACTAGTGAAGAGTGTGAGCTGTCAATTAATATTTCTAAACTGATTTGAGTCAAACTCTTCAATTTATTTTGATATTCATTACACAGGATACATGGACGTGAGTAGTATTTTAGAATCACTACTTTTACAAAATTAAAAGTTTGTAAATTTAACTTACAAATTTGTAAATTACAAACAAAAAGTTACTTATAGATTTCAAAGACATTAAAGCAGTTTATCAAATTATCTGACGAAAGTAAGCTTTGTAAGATGATTTTAGATCTGTCATTTGTGTAATAAGTTCAGTTGTTGTAAAAATATACATTTTTTCATACAGTAGAAGTCCGATTATCCGAGCTAAAGGGTCCGGGACTACCTCGGATAATCAAAAACTCGGATAACACGGTGGTAAAAATTATAGGTTATAATTAGACAAAAATCGTATTGAAACTGGAGAATACGGTTTATTATTACAGCCAATAGGAGTAGCTTGTGATATTCGACCTACCAACAGCCAGTAGAGGAGCTCTCGCGACCTTAGCTTGTTATTACTCGACCTAGCAACAGCCAGTTAAGGCAGTCATCGCGACTTAGCACACAGCCGCTTCATTTTTCAATCGATTTACGATTATTTATTTATTTATTTACGATTTATTTCCGAGGCTATATACAGTACTGTGTTTGCCTCGGTTAACCCGGCGGCTCGGTTAATCGGACCTCGGATAATCGGACTTCTACTGTACTTTCATTTCTGTGTCGTCATTCCAAAATCTGACAAAGTTTTAAGCCTAAACAAAACCAATCTTAATAACGTTAAGCCTAAACAATCTTGATAAAATTAATCTTAAAAAATTATGAGAACAAAAAAATGACAAAATATGATGAAAAATTATAGTTTATTTTATTTTCTTAGCTGGCAGTTAAATCAGAAAAATAGAACTTATTTCAATAGTAATTATTAGGCTAACAGTTTTGGCTTGATTCAGTGCTAAACCAGTTTAAGTCAATAATGAATTTTTGTTTGTTAACAACATATTGAATGTGTTAATTAAATTATATCATAGAAAATTTTATATAAATTCTGTATTTACAGCGCCATTGTATAGCAGTTGAAGGTTGTTAACAGGAAGCACATGATTTTAGCGAATTTCCCCTATAGGGAAGAAGCTATTACCGTAGGTCTCATGGTAAGACCTAAGCCCCAGACCATGATAACTTTTCGTTTTGCAACCCCCAGAAGCAAAAAACACCATTCGTTCGAATTTTTAGATATATATATATATCTATATATATATATATATATATATATATATATATATATATATATATATATGTGTCTGTTAGCACGATAGCGGCCGTAAAAATGGTCCGTTCTTGATGAAATTTGGTACAGACATGTAAAGTGGTAATCGATTGGACGAGTTCGTGAACCAGCCCGATCGGACCTCCGGAAGGGGGGGTAAAGGGGGATAAACCCCCCCAAAAATGGTTTTTTGAGTTTTTTACATAGAAAAATAAAATTTATCCAATTTTTGTGGGCACCATTGAATTCAGCTCAAAAAAACAAATAATTTAGTATTTTGAATCACTGCTCTATGTCCATTCGTTACTGAGATATTGAAAGTGGTAAACACAGTACGTTGTCCCAATGTTAACCTTATGGGAAATAAGTAAAATTCTATGTCTCACTTATTTCTCAACATATCTTGACAAAACTTGGTAAATGGCTTCTTCTAGTTCAGATCTACTAAATATTGAATTAAAACCAACCAGTTTAATCATACCTGTAGCAGCAAACCTGCATACTCATTCCCCATGTTAATCTTATGGAGCTTACAAAAACATGTCAAATCTCGCTATGTTAGATTAAAATATATTCTTTTGCATTTGAAATTCGCTGAGTATGCAGGTCTGCTGCAACGGGGGTATTATATTATATGCATGCATAGGAAAATAGTGAAAGTACATAAATATAATACGAAAGAACCTAAAAAAAATCATTTGTATTTTGTTTGGAAATTTACTGTCAGGATAGCATCAAATCATCGTATGTATAGGATGCAATTTTCCGTATTTTTTGGGGGGGAGACCGCAGGGCCCCCTGCAGACCTCAGGGGTATTCCGTCCCTCCAGACCCCCCCCCCCCCCCCCCCCGTGTGCGCCTCAGGCTAGTCAAGGTTTACGCCCTAATGGAGTACCCAGTCCGCCCCTGGCAAAGAGGTAAAATATGTTTATCATTGTTTTCATCTTTTAAATGGACCATGACAGGATGAAAATCAGGACATCAGGATGGACATCAGGATGAATCTGATGTCCAGTGGTATCCTTGAACCTCCTCTTGTATTGTGAAAGCATAATTTTCGCTGAAATCCAGACACAATAGCTGTATCTGAGGGAATATCCTCCTTTGAATCTTTAAAAAACTTAGTTTGCTCTTTGGCAATGAAAGAATGAGGTATTAACTTAATCAGTTTTTCAACTAACTTGTCAGTAAACTCTGCAACCGAGCTAGAGCAGCGGATCATTTCATATCTTTTAAGCGCTGAATGATTTGGGAAAAATTGAAGCGAGAAAAATAAGTACCGATGAAAAATCAATCCTTACTTTTAACCTAATCAGTCATGATGAAACTTTAATGGTAAAAATTGAAGATTTGTATCCTGGTTGTTATATCGCTTGCATTTATGACAGCTTGTGGTATTTCGGCATCGTCAATGAAGTGAATACTGAGGAGAAGGGTGTCACCGTTAAATTTTTGCATCCAAATGGACCATCACAATCATTTTTCTGGCCCAAAAGAGAAGATGTTTATGCTGTGCTCATTCCACATATAATCAAAGTTGTTGATGCCCCAAAAACCACAACTGGGAGAACCTACCAATTCTGTAAAAGACTGTTTAGCAAACGTTGACTCCATCTCTAAAAATATTGAAGGTAGGTAAAGGAAACGTTCCAGGTATTTAATAAACACAATTTTTTTAATTCCTTAAATTCACATGATATTAATTTAAGTTAGGAAAAATTTTACCATCCAATACATTTTTCTTTATAGCGAATTCAAGAAATTAAATTACGTTTACTGAATTACATATTAAAAGTGGAATTTGAAATTGAAGGAATGAAAAAGCCATTCATTTTTTTTTCATGAAATAGGCCAGACTTTGTAGAACGAAATGAAAAGAAAATTTGCTCGATTACTCCTGCCCCTTTTTGAGATACAGTATTGCAGTTTCCACAAAACCCTGCACGTTAATTCAAAAATATAAAAATTTATTTTAGAGAATTTTTAAAACTGGGAAAGGGTATTTATTCTTCACAAATATTATTTCCCCCAAAAACCTTATTTAATGAACTATCTTTACACAAATTTTCATGAGAATTGACTAATAAATAAAGTTGATAGAATTTTTTTTCTCCTAATATCCTGCGTATGTTGTTCCGCCGAAGGTAAAAAAGCATTATAAAATAATGAAAAATTTGATCAGCCGTAAAAAATAAACCTTTTGAGATATAAAAAAAATTTGGTATGGCAGTTTAGGGGCATAAAATGAACAATTACACCAAGTTTCATCAAAATCTGAGGACTTGGGTGTCAAACCCTATTTTCTTTGGATGATTTGAGGTGGAATGACCCCAGGGTCAATCCATATGAAGTGGTCCAGAAATAAATAAATTGGTTGCTTCAATATTTTTAATATTGTTATATTTTTATCATTGAAAGAACAATACTTTGGAAGTCAAAAATGCTTTTAGTTTATTTTTTGGATAATTATTTAATCAATGACAGCCATTTTTGTGATGACCAAACGCTCATTTTCAGCTATTTTCGAGATTTATGCTAGATCAAATATCTCCCCAGCCGTTCATCCTAGAACATTCAAACAAAAACCAAATTCTTCAGAAAGAAATTACCTTTAAAAAAGGTACTTAGGGGTATGCACTAAAAACTCTCAATAAGGGTCCATATGGGCCTTTAAAGTTGAAAGATATAATTCAACAAATACCGATTTTCAAAAATAGTTTTATACATAAAGGCAAATGACTATGTATGTGTTATTAATTTATTTTATAGGTATAGGTAATTGCTTGAAATTCACAAAGTTTCAAGCTGTTTACTTGCATGGCTTTTTAAATAAAAATTTTCAAAGTTTGAAGCTTTGTATTTTTGTTGGGCATAAAAATAAAAATTAAAGGATTACCCTATAAAAATTGCATTTTGTGCACCTAGCTCATTGGAAAGATATAAAATATTGAAAAGTAGGTACCAAATTAAGTACCAAACCCTGAGCAATATAGCGGCATCCTATATTTTTTTTAAGGATTGTTTTCTTATAATGTAGCCTACCCAATAATATTACAGTCTTTTTAAGTAAACTTACCTTCATTTTCAAGCCTGGTTAGCATTGAGCAGCTGGGAAATCTCATCACACAATGCTTGCATAATGTTGTAGCTGTGCCCTGTTGCTGTGGTTAATTCAGATGCAGTCAAAATGGTCAATAAGTAAAAAAAATTGATAAATGTGATATGATATGAGCAGCTTTGAGAAATAATTGCTGAAATATAAAATATTTTAAACAAATCTAAAATAAAAACATAATAGAAATCTCTTCCATTAATTTCTGTAAAGGTCCCGTAGTATTTTTACCCAAAAAACTGCGCAAAGTTTTCACAATGGGTCACAGTCATTTTACCTCGAGTAAAATGTTTTGTCACACAAAACACGGCAACCAACTCGACATGTACTGCAGATTTTTCTTGCAGCCTTTCCACAATGGGTACATCAGACTTGCTTCTCCACAGTGTCCAAGAAGTGTTTCCCGCTGTAGCGGACGTCAGCTGGTACACAACTGGAGCTCTTTGAGCTCAGACATCCTGCTGTAGGTCGATCTATGGTGTTATTACCGTGTAACTCCTTACTACATAGCGAATGATAATAAATACATAGCCTCTTACAATAATGGACCTGTAACCGCTCGTGACCACTGTCGAATCAGTTTTTGCAAAGGAATAAAACTATGTTCTTGTAAAAAAACAAACTAAGCAATGATTGTATTTGTTGTAATAGTTCCTAAATATATCTAAACAATTATATATTCAATAAAAAATTAAAAAATTAAATGTTATAACACTTAGGATTCAAAATATGACATGGCTTGTCTTGCAGAGGTTTCTTTTTCTCAAATTTCCTACTCACATGTACACTACAAAATGGTGTTAAACACTGTAGCTGCTTAGCAGGGATACCAATAGATAAATACCCCCGTTGTAGCAGACCTGCATACTCAGCGAATTTCAAATGCAAAACAACATATTTCGATCCAACGTAGCGAGATTTGACATGTTTTTGTAAGCCCCTTAAGAATAACATGGGGAATGAGTATGCAGGTTTGATGCTACGGGTACATTAAAACTGGGTGGTTTTAATTCAATATTTAGTAGATCTGACCTAGAAGAAGCCATTTACCAAGTTTTACCAAGATATGTTGAGAAATAAGCGAGATATAGGATTTTTCTTATTTTCCCATAAGGTTAACATTGGGACAACATACTGTGTTTACCACTTTCAATATCTCGGTAACCAATGGACATAGAGCAGTGATTCAAAATACTAAATTGTTTGTTTTTTTGAGCTGAATTCATTGGTGCTAACAAAAATTGGATAATTTTTATTTTTATATGTAAAGAACTAAAAAAAAACCCATTTTTGGGGGGGTTTACCCCCCTTTACCCCCCCTTCCGGGAGTCCGATCGGGCTGGTTTACGAACTCGTCCGAATAATGACTACTTTACACGTCCATGCCAAATTTAATTAAGATCGGACCATTTTTACGCGAGTTATCGTGCTTAAAGACACATAGATATATAGATATATATATGAAAATGAACGAATAGTGTTTTTGGCATCTGGAGACCTCAAAAATTAAAGTTATGATGGTCTCGGGCTTAGGTCTTACCATGAGACCTACGGTAACAGCTTCTTCCCTATAGGGGAAATTCGCTAAAATAAAATACTCTTTGTTTCAAATGCTAAATTGAATCTGTGATAAAAATTTGTAATGTCAGTGTCTACAAATGTAGACAGTGGGCAGAAATGGATTTTAACATGGTCTTGAGCTTAGGTCTTACCATAAGACCATATAGATTAAATATGAGAAATTCGCTATTAAGAGACGTCTTCTGGATAGCCTCTTGAGGAAGCCAGCTTAGCCATTGTGTTGGGGGGGGGGGGGGAAATATAAAGTTGTGATAATTATTTAAACTGATATTCAATATTTTTTTACAGACACATCATGGATTTTAGTGATGAAGTTACGAAGAAACGAGCCATGCGTGTATTGGCTATTGTTATAGTGATTATCATTATTGTATTGATAATCACAACTGTCACAAAATTTTTTGTCATCCCGTCACTAATAGGAACAATTTTGGTGGTCTGCGTCATTGCATATCTGGCCCACAAGATCTACGTAAAGAAAAGACAATCTGTAAGTCATAATTTTATTAAATATAATTTTTATGCTTAAAATGTCAGTTTTTAAGATTATACTTTTTTTGTGTGTGATTTGAGGTGCGTTGTGTCACAGACAAGGTGGAGGTGGTTGTGGTCGTGTGTCTTAAAGGGTCAACTTTTAATGGTAGAAAGATATGAGGAATCGTATATCAATTCCAAACTTTATAGTAGCTGATGGCTTATTGATAAAAATCAGGTTGTCCAGTTGTGCTTGACCACTGTAGTCTATATAAACAATTTCCCTCTGAAGTCTACAATTTTTTGTTATTTAATTTTATGTAATAGGCCTACATGATTATAATGTGGGACAGGTGGGGGTGGGGTGGCTTGAATAAAATAAAAATACATTAAATGAAAGGGTCCCCCGCAAAACGTTTTAAGTGACAAAAAGCTAGTTTTGAGTAATCATGCATTAAAAGTTGAATCCTAAAATGTAGGGTTTTTTCAAGGTTAGAACTTACAATCATGTATAATTTTTAGTACCCTATTTATAACATCATAATGTACCGTTACATTAAATGTTTACCTGCCGTTTACAATTTTAAAACGTTTTACATGGTTTTTTTGGGGTTATAACACCCAATCAACTGGCGTTTGAAACGTTCTCTGATGAACAGCTGTTCTGCTTTGGAAGAAAACATCAGGGAATGTAGGGATGCTAAAAAAAAAACGAAATATGCTGTCCAGTTTTAATATACCCGTAGCAGCAAACCTGCATACTCATTCCCATGTTATTCTTATGGAGCTTACAAAAACAATCAAATCTCGCTATGTTGGATTGAAATATGTTGTTTTGCATTTGAAATTCGCTGAGTATGCAGGTCTGCTGCAATGGGTGTATTTTTTATATTAAAATTTGTGTGAGATGTTTATATTTGACCTTATTCAAAGAGGAAATGAATATACTCCTACAGTTTTCAAACGGATTTTAGTTAGTAATTCCTAATCAACCAGAGATAAGTCGGTTATATAAAGTATACAAAATTAGAAGGTTATGAAGTAAGGGTGGAGGTCTTGAATGCGGGAATTTCTGACCATACAGCTCAAATCTGCAGTTTAAATATCGACACTGAAAGGACTAAATGTGTCAATGGCCAGAAGAGAAATTGCAGTGACGATAATGTGTCTAATTTTAAAAATGGTCTAGCCAGGGTGGTGTGGGATAATGTCCTCAACTCCCCAGACATTGATGTAGCTTATAGCAACTTTTCCAAAATTATAAGATATGAACTGGATAGCTCGTGTCCATTTCAAGCAAATAAAATAGGTAAAAAGAAGAAACTGTGGAATATGGAATCTGAAAGGCTCAGAAGGGAATGCCTTAAATCAAATTATCTATACCTCCTAACAGGCTTAAAAAACACAAGGACCAAGCTGCTATGTTGAAGAAGAACTATGACTTAAAATTAAAAGAACTGAGACGAGAAGCTGCTTCCAACCAAATAGCACGTGCCAATAATATGACCAAAGCTATATGGGGGATTATTAACAAAGAAACAAAGAATATTGTGTCAGAACAACCAAAAGAACTCAGGATTGATAACGTAATCACTACAGATCCTCATGAGATAGTAGATCACTCAACACCGTTTTCACAACAATATGGCTGATGCTGCAATCAATAGCAACAGCCTAATAACAAACAATGCACAGAACCCTGCTGTACAACCGAATATTCCAAATTTTCATCTACAGTGACTGTGGATGAAGTAAAAAAGCAATTGATGCTTTGACAGTAAAAGTGTCTTCGGGAGAGGATGAAATATCATCAAAGTTGTTAAAGGCCTGTAACCAAGAACTGGCATATCCTATCACTAGGTTAATAATTAATACATCTTTTCAGTCTGGTAAATTTCCCAGACATAACTAAAACTTACCAAAGTCATTCCCATTTTCAAATATGGAGATAAACCAGCAGCAGAAAACTATAGACCAATTTCTCTAATTTCAACATTTTCCAAAGTGTTTGAAAAATTGGTGCTTGATTATCTCATGGATTATCTCACCCGACATAACCTTCTCACTGATCAATAGCACGGATTCACTAAAAACAAATCAACCACAACTGCTTTAATTTCTTTTATTGAATTTTTAATAGACCAGATAGATAACAATAACACAATTACTGCAATACTACTAGATTTTAGCAAAGCCTTTGACACCCTTGATCTTTGAACAACTTTTGTCCCAACTGTCTTCTCTGGGGATATGTAATACGACAACAGAATGGTTCAAGAGCTATTTGACCAACAGAGAACAAGTAGTTGAAATAAAGTACATTGAAAACCATACAGTCAAGCACACTAGATCCGACCCCATGCCAGTGCTGAGGGGAATTCCACAGGGTTCTGGGACCTGTCCTTTTTTTTTTTTTTTTTTGAGAACTGGGGGGGGGCTGGGACCTGTCCTTTTTTCGTTATTTACCAATGACTTACAAATAACGTTATTTACCAATAATGTAGATGAATTTGCCACCTCTCTGATGTATGCAGATGATTCTTGCTCCTAGCAGAGAAATGTCCAGAAGACCTGGAGGTACAGTCATATATTGCAATGAATATGGCTGTACAATATAGCCTCGGTAACAGTCTACTCATAAATGAGCAGATCATAATGGGAAGGAAAAGGAGCAATTAAACTATCTACCTGGTAGAGTAAGGGGCAGCCCTGTTGGCGGAAAGCTGTACTACTCGTTCCACTTGCCAAATGTGTACTATCCTGCGCGAAGACATTGTTTTACAACCACTGTCTTTTGACTCTTATTATAATTGTCTGTACCATACTACATCTATTTTTATAGTAAATAGTGTATTGGTACTACAACAATTTATTACGTAAAAAATTAAATCTGAGTGAAATTTAATATTAGCCAGGGTTTATTACTGTTTAAGTTTCTATAAAATAAGTAGTTTTATATATCTACCTTACACAATAATAAATATTTTATCTAACTTAAATATAAGCAAATGCAGTAATATAATGTTACATTAATTACGGAATACTGAATTATTTATTCTCTGGTTACTTTAATTTATGTAAACTAATTCAGTATAATTACAAATCATAATTGCTCTTAATTAATTAATCATTGAATCGCATCAGTCTCATTCATATAAATAAATTAATCACATATACAGTTTACTAACAAATCGCCTCAACTTTGCCAATGCGCACGGCTGTTACTTGAGGGGCAGTTATTTACAAGTGGGATTTCCGAGTTTCCGGGAAACACATAACAATAGTTCAGGGACTCAAATTCGTCGATTTGCTCCTCAGTTGCGGATTAAAGTGAGATGGCAAGTTACACAAAAAAACTTTTTATGCTATAATTTTTAAGGTAAAATTACCGTAGTCATAAAAACACGCACTGCCGCGTATTCAAAAATAAATTGATAAGGCAAGGAAATGTGGCTTTTCGCAGATCTTATAAACATACTATAGGGAATACTACCGGATATTGTCAGAAAAAAGTTAATTTTACTCATCCTCGTTTTTAGAATTTAAAAATAATATTGGTGTCTTAAGTTGTTCTGGCTCAAAATGCTAATTTTCGTACATTTAGAAAGGCTTCTAGCGTAGGCCTGAACTCGAATTTCAAAACTGTATATAGGTAAAAAGGCACATTTATGGATAATATTTGTTTTTTTATATCTGACTTTATTTTTAATGATAGGGGTTATTTAGCAGCTGTACAGAGCGATGCTGCAAATCCTTTCCTGGCGCTATGCGAAAGGAGTAGACCAGAGCCACAAGGAACGAGAAATGTTTTTAGTAATGACGGGCCATGTGCTCAAGCCCGCAAAAGGGTAGTAGTTTTCTGCCTGGCCGACACCGCCAACTGAGCTGCCCCTTACTCTATTGAAGTTGTGTCAGTGGCTAAGTACTTGGGAGTAACGATAGACGAAGACCTGAATTGGACACCTCACATAGACAATCTGTGTAGGAAGTTAAGCACTGGAGTCTTCATCATTAAAAGATTAATGATGGTGAGTGACACAGCTACAGCCAAGACAGCGTACTTTGCTTTATTCGAAGTGCATCTTCGATATGGTCTTCTGGTTTGGGGGATGTCTTAATTGTGATTTTTATTTGAGCAGAGTTTATGTATTGGTTAGATTTGGTAGAAAACATTATAATAAACCTTTTAATTAGATGTAAAACAGTACAATGTAACAGAAAAAGAAAACTCTTTAATATATCAAAAACTTGACCCAAACATAATCATAATACGAGGTACAGTCAAAAAGTTCCCGGAATGAATTTTTGTAGACATTTAGCGCGATCGCCAGAAGGAAATTCGACTTGCGTTAGTTGGTACGACTCGTGGGGAGGGCATATCGGTAGTGGGGGTATAGCTAACTTTCCGTAGTGCAGCACTGGAAAGCCCTTTTCGTGTTCCTGCAAGTCTACTTTGTCGAATTTTGAAAAAAAGGAATTTCATGATCAGCGCGCAAACATTAAGTTCTGTATTTAACTTAAAAATCACATAGTGAGACTCTTGAGTTGTTAATTAAAGCTAATGTAGAAGAGGCGATGAAGAAAAGTCAAGTTTATGAGTGTCACAAACGGTTCCGTGAAGGCCGTGAAAGCATTGAGGATGACCCTCGTAGTGGACGACCTTCAAACATCAGTTAATGACGAAACCATTGAGCAAGTACGACAAGTTGTGCATGAAACTCGGAAATTAACGATCGATGAAATTGCATTTCAGGTAAATTTATCACATGGAAGTGTCCCTTCATGATCATTTGAACATGCATCAAATTTGTTCACTTAACAAACAAATCCGACATTTTGGACATGCAGGTACACAAAAAGCCCTTTCCAATGCTGCTCTACGGCAAGTCAGCTATACCCACATTACCGATATGCCCTCCCCAGGAGTCGTACCAACTACTGCAAGGCGAATTTCCCGCTGGCGATCGCGCTAAGAATCTACAAAAATTCATTCCGGGAACTTTTTGACTGTACCTCGTAGCATAAAAACAAATATACAAAACCTTGTACATTATTATCAGCTGACTATAGAAATTACACAATTGGGGAAAACATCTTTCAATGAATATAATATACATACATATATTTTCAACACTCTCCCTCATCGAATACATGTTTCATTTTGTAAGTCCAATTTTATTTAAATGGTCTGTTAACTTCCTCTTGTGTAATGGCTTAGTTAACATATCAGCTAACTGATGTTCGGTTGCAGTCAGTTGAATGTTGATAAGTCCTTCTTGATAAACCTCTCGAACCAAGAAGTGTCTTATCCCTTTTTGTTGAGAAAAACCTTTCACTACAAGTCTTGCCTTATATCTTTCGACAGTTCCATCTGTGTTTTCCTTTATTTTGAAGACCCATTTGCATGGCAAGGCTTTCTTATTTTCAGGTAGTTCTTGAAGTTCCCACGTTTCATTTTCTTCAAGCGCTTTAAGTTCAGTTTCCATCGCTGCTTTCCAATGTTTGGAATCCTCTGACGAAATAGCTTCTTCATATGTTGTTGGAGTATATGATGCTTCAGTCATTAAAAGTGATACGTACTCATTATAATGCTCAGGACGAAGAATACTCTCCCTGTTTCTGAGCTTTATTCTAAGTGAGTTGCCATCTTCTTGAGGCGGTTGAGGGTCAACCTCTTTTTCTTCTGAATTATTATTTGAAATCTTCCCTGACTCTTCTTTCGCATCATTTTTATCCTCTTTTGGAAGACAAATAGTCGTAGTGTCAGAATTCAACGGAATTTCATTGATAATGACATCTCGTGATCTCCTTATATTGGATCCTCCAGTCCAAACTCGATAGCCAAAGCGATCATAGCCGACTAGAACACCTTTGATTACCTTATTGTCCATTTTCTTTCTCTTCTGTTTCGGTAGATGTACAAAGCATTCGCTTCCAATTATACGTAAATACTTAATGTTTGGTTTCTTGTGGAACCACATTTCAAAAGGCGACTTATCTGGATCTCTGGATTTCACTGTTCTGTTGAGAATATATACAGCAGTGTTTATCACCTCGCCCCATAAAGCTTGAGGTAGGTTTCCATGAGCATGTAGAAGTGACGTTGCTGCTTCTACTACAGTGCGGTTATCTTTTTCGATGAAGCCATTGAGCTCACTACAGTAGGGTGGAGTAAGAATTTGCTGAATGCCGTGTTCATCCAACAGTTTCTTCATTCGAGCATTGTCAAACTCACCCCCATTATCGGACTGGAAAGCTTTAATCTTATGACCAGCTCGCTCACACTCCTTAATAACCATTTGAAACTTTTCGTATACCTCAGACTTCTCTTTTATACAATAGATGAATCAAAATCTCGTAAAATCATCTTTGAATAGAACATAGTAACGATTTCCCCCAAATGATCTTTGAAAAGGTCCGCATACATCCGCATGAATTACCTCTCCGGGAGTCGTTGCTCTCTGCCTTGTACCAAACTTCTGTTTGTGTGCCTTACCATAGATACACCCTTCACAAATTTCAGAACTCACAGGAACTTTAATCCCTAACTCACGTTCAATGACATTTTTGACGTGACGTTTGTCTTGGTGAGCCATGCGCTCATGATAAGTTTGCAAAGTTTTGCTCGGATTTGTCACAGAATTTACAATGGATTGTTGATTTGGAATATTTACAACATTTAGTTTGTAAAGGCCATTGTGCCGCTCCCTTTGCCCAGTAAAAACTCCTTTACCATTGACTTCCAACCGACATTTATTAACATTTGAAATAAATTTACTTTCGGGTTGTCTGTCATGAGCTGACAGCACAGAAAACAAATTTTTACTCATACTTGGGACAAACCATACATTAGAAAGAGTGACATCCCTGTAACTACCATTTTCATATATCCTGAGACCTACGTCCCCATAGCCAAGTGCATCGACACTTTGACCATTAGCAATGGTAACACTATGAGGTCTGTCAAAACGTTTCACAAATTTAAAAAGACTCTCATTGTTACAAACGTGATTTGTAGCACCATTATCTACAAACCAATGTTGACTGTCACATTCAATAGAGAATAAACTAGGTGCACACAATTGCATATTACTTGAACCAAATTCAAAGTTTTGTGGTTTAGGAGATTTCCCGTCCTTTTTCCACTTGATACAATTTTTTATCACGTGACCTTCTTTTTTACAATAGTGACAAACAATCTTAGATTTCGGTTTAAAATCTTGCTTTACTTTGGGTTTTCTTTTGACTAAACTCAAAGTCTCCTGATCCCTATCGTCATTACTTGAGGGAGTTGTTCACAGAGCTCTCTCATATGAACATAGTTGACTGGTTAGGTGGTCAACAGTTCTTTCAGACTTGGCCATGAGCTGCCAACTCGATTTGAAAGAAAAATATTCAGGAGGTAAGGTCTCCAAAATTTTACAGATTAACAAAATTTCTGGAAGTTTGTCAACACTGTTACCTTCATTTAGTTCAATATTTAAACTGTTCCAGATATTCTTTAATTTTGAAAGATGGTTGGACATGTCATCATCAGAGTTGTCTTTAAAATTAAAAAACTCCATGCATAAGGAAAAGGTTTTATCCTCCGTTACTCCTTCGTAAAGTCTGTGGAGTTCCAACCAAACTTCCCTAGCTGAATGGAATCTCATTACTTTTGTTAATGATTCCTCTGTCATATTAGCGGTTAAAACTAACAACGCCTTTGTATCAGCATTATTAAAGAATTCTACCTTAGATTGGTACTGTTTTACCTGTTCTTCTGTTGAACCTTCTGGTACAGCCTCTGGTTTGCTTAGTTTTCATTTTACTACATCCTCACCTCCGGGAATGCTCCTTAGAAGGATTAGGACTTTGTATTTCCAGGTAGCCCAATTGCTCTTACCTTCCAAATAACCAATATTGACTTTTAAATCCATTAAGAAAATCTTCTTCAATGTTACCTAAAACTTAAGACTCAAAAATAGTTTTGCTCTGTGGAAGTTGTGCTGTGTTCCATAACCAATTGTGATTTTTATTTGAGCAGAGTTTATGTATTGGTTAGTTTTGGGTAGAAAACATTATAATAAACCTTTTAACTAGATGTAATTCAGTACATTGTAACAGAAAAAGAAAACTCTTTAATATATCAAAAACTTGACACAAACATAATCATATAAAAACAAAATATACAAAACCTTGTACATTATTATCAGCTGACTATATAAATTACACAATTGGGGAAAACATCTTTCAATGAATATAATATACATACATATATTTTCAACAGTCTTCAGCAAGCAATCTACAGCGTATACTGGTGATCCAGAAGAAGGCACTAAGAGCATTGGCAGGACTGCAGCCGAGACAAAGTCGTCGCCCTTTGTTTGTCGAACTCTCCATTCTGACAGTCATGTCGCTGTATGTGTTGGAGGCTGTTGTTTTTGTTCACAAAAGCAATCTGCCAAGGGGATGTACAGTGCATCATCACAACCCTCGACATGCTGCTGACTTTAAACTCCCTGTGCACCGGATGGCTCTGTTTGAGGAGAAACTCTCTTACATGGGTACAAAATTATTGAACCACCTGCTAGAAGATCTGAAGAAAGCAAACACAAGAAATTTAAAGAATGAAATAAAGAAGTGGTTGCTTGTAAATCCTTTTTACTCGTTAGAAGACTATATAAGTAGAAGAAACTAGAAGTTAAACAGTACAGGCTTGTCTTAAACATATTGACATGATTCTGCAGAAAGAAGAAAGAAAGAATAAGGAAGGGGATAAAAGATAGACAGAAGGAGACAGAAGTAGCGAGAATAAAGAAGAAGGAAATGAATAAATCAAACAAAAAAACATTCCTCTGTTAAGCAAGAACAAACAGTTAATTTTTTGACACTATTGTATTTATCAAAGAAATCATCGATAAAGATATTGTCTATCGATAAAGATATTCCAAGTCCTAAAACATTGAAAATAGATACAACACATTGTTAAACTTAGCCAACATTCTTTTGTTTTTATACAAACAATTTTTCTTTTTTTTATAGGAACAATTTTGGAAATAAGTTTCTTGTTGGCCCTCTTGCTACCATACTACAAAGATGATATTTACTGCCTGTGAGATGGTTACTTTTAAGTACTTATCATTATCTAATATTTTGAAGGCCTATCCGTCCTATTTTCTGTATTTCTAATTGTATTCATTATTGAGTTGGCGTTATTATTTTGAATTTTGTGGACATTTGCCATTTTTAATCAGTAAACATTTTACAAATTTTATTTGTAATAAGAAAACTTTATTGAGATTTTTACGGATCTGAAATAGTTGAAGTTCAGGATGATGCCAATGCTTCAGTGGCTCAGTTTGGTATCGTAACAGTGAAATAAAACTGAAAGACTGAAAGAAATCAATAAAAGTAGCAATATGAGTAGTCTAATGCAACAATCCTTGTCCAGATGTCTCCGGATGTTGAAGCTGGGCGCACATAGTTCCAGCTACTTGCATCTAAGTGGAGTCTACACTGCAACCAAGAGTTAACATGTAACAGTACAACTAATGCCTTAATATATATTTATGAGATAAGAAGCTCTTGACTGAATAGCTTTGCAGGGTGTCCCTTAAAACAGTTACCAAAGCTAATTGCTCTTTGGTTTAGGCTCCAGGTTGCTTTGTTTACTGTTTGTCAGTCAGTATGTTTTGGTTTTTACATAACTTAATTTGGCACCAGTTTTAAAACCAACTTCACCATAAGTACCAACTACAAATTTGGTGTGTCTATTAAGACCATTAGGAATTATTTTTGGTACATAGTGTCAAATAGGACTTTTTACTAATTCCAAATGGTGCCATTTTAAATTTTCAACAGTTAATATCTCTAAAATTTTACAGAATGTTGTCGTTGGACTGATAAGATAAAAAATTTAATTTCTTTTTTTTAAATGTTCATGTTTAGTAGGTTTGTAGCATAGATAGTTTTTCTGCAGTTTCTCTTGTTGCAGAAATTTTGAAAATGCCGCAAATTTGCTAAAGTAACTAAAGAAAGCTGTAAATTTCTAGTTATTTGGTCTTTAGCCTACCAATTAGCATTTTTATTCTTGGTTCTGGGCCTATTTTTGGAAAGGTTGCTTTTCAACAATGCTTTATCTGATTTTACAATTTTAAGATAATTAGTTTTGAAAGCTAAAAGGGGCCACTATTTTTAGCTGATACTAAATTTAAAACTTAATAGTCCTCACCAGTGCTTACATTTAGGTCAAACTGCTTTCCAGGAGCTCTTTCTCTAGTTTTTCAGTTTTTAAAACCATCACATTGATCAACCGGAGTAGATCTGCTGAGAAAAAACTCACACATAATTGACAGGAGCAGCTTTGCGGCAAAAGGCAACTGTTTTAATCTGTTGGAGTAACACATGATATGTAGTAGTAGTTTAGCCACAAGAGATGGTTACGCTTAATCATAAGACATAAGACGAGATGTTTATTGGTCATATTTTACATTATTACTTGCATTGACAAATCATAAAAGTAGGCTTATACATTAAGTATTCTGTCTTTTTTTCAAATATGGCAGTTGCACGATGAGAGTAACCCACTAATATTTGGCTCGAGCATCAAGCTTTTTTTAAAATCTCAAATTAAGTCAAATATTTAACACACAAAAATACTAACTGAGGGCTGGTTATTTTTTAGATGTTGAATTTCAGGTGATGCTTTGTTGGTTTTTACTTTGCTCATTTAAAAGGTTGGGCTCAGTACAGTAGACCCCCTCTTAACCGACCCTAACGGGACCGGACCTAGGTCGGATAACTTAAAAGGTGGGATAAAACGGGTAATCCTCTAAACACTTAAAAATAAAAGCTCTATTGGTTTAGCGTTTTATTAACGTTATTCTAAAGCCGTTCGTGGATTATTTAGAAAATATACTACAATTTTCAGCCTATTTTCCTAAATAATTATGTAGAAATCTTATAAATAACACCAAAACACGGTCAAAACAAAACATTTCAATAAACTAAATATAAATATTCAAATTTTTCAACCCGCAACAAACGGTATAGTCAGGCGTAACGTTTCCATCGCTGGGTATGGGAACGGAAATGCTGCAATTCCTAGAAAAGGGCAATTAAACCGAACTGTTCTCAAAACAGGGTCGGTTAAAACGATCTTTAATATTTGACCACCAAGGTCGGATAATCCGATCGTCGGTTAAAGCGAGGTCGGTTAAGAGGGGGCCTACTGTATGTATTTGCCCCTACATCCTTATACAGGTTAACAGTGTTCCTAGGGAGAGGAGTGGGACCAGTGCCGCTCTGTAGGTTGTGTTCCTAGGGAGAGGAGTGGGACTAGTGCTGCCCCGTAGGTTGTTATTCTGGTACCTAAATTTCTACAAACCAAGCACTACTACTTAGTAAAATAAGCCCTAATAGACACACCAAGTTTGAATTTAGTACCTAAAATGGTTTAAAAGTTGTTTGAAATTAAATAAAAACCCCATACAGTTTGACAGCTGGTAAATGAAGCAAGATAGTATCTTTATACTTAAGAACATAAACTTGCTTTCTTTGACCTAAGTGAAAAAGTTATGAAGCTTGGCGATGCTGTTTAGGGATATCCTGTATTTAGGATTAATATCTTACATGTGCCTTCTTCCTTTTTTATTGTAGCCTAAATGGGCCTATTAAAAGTTAACAAGCATGGATGCTAATATATATTTATACACTGGTACACACGTACATGGTGAGATTTTTTTAAATGTGGCATACAAAAAATAAGCCATCATAGTTGTTATGGTTGTAATAAATTTATAGCAATTTGTCTTTTCATGTTTTTATTCAACGTAAACGTTTCACAAACATTTTGGGTTCCATCTTCAGTAGTTGAAATGTTTAAAAAAAGAAACGTTTGGGTTGAATAAAAACATGAAAAGAAGGACAAAATGCAACAAATTTTGAAACATTTTTTGTTTGAAACTCTTTGTTTCAGATCTTTGATATTGTGAAATAATTGAAACTAGTGATATTTAATCAAACTTGTCATTGAGCTTAAGTTACCAGTAAAGAATAAAATACATAAAGTATTATGAAAATATTTTGAAAAATTTGCCAATTGTGCAGAGTAGCTGCTGATAACATATATAATTTTTTTTAAACAGTTTATATCCCATAGAAACTATAAAAATGGAGTTGTCTTTGATGTCAAAGTGTTATTGCAATGAATTGGAGTATTTCTCAGTATGACACTGTAACAATGAATCTTACAAAATAAAAACTCAAATACAGTTTGTACAACATATTCCTGGCTACGGCTGTTGTGTTACTGAAAGTATGAAATTAATTTTTCTAATTTTGATATCTGTAAATACAACATTTTACAGTCAGCAAAGCTGAAAAACAATCTTTTCTTAATAATACCTTCTCCCCTTCCTGCCACTACTTGCAACTAACTGCACCATGGTCGCAGAAATATTGCACAAACCGTACTAGGTGTTATTATTGCATTTGAAAACTGTAGAATTTTGACAGATATTCAAAATCATCATTGGTCGGAACACCCATCTGACATTTTTGTGGTAACACATCAAGGCGAATTGACACGGCACAAGAAAGCTCGCCCTGAGTTAGCTTTTTGAACTCGGTCTAATTTTCTCGGGCCCAGTTCACTTATATTGTGTTTACATATCAATACATTTAGACCTTTTATTGGGTTCCTTTCAAAAAATTTGTTGTGTTGAGATGTTTTCCTTTCAGAATGTGTTTTACAATTATTTTTCATTAGTTGAACCACAAGATGTCCGGGAAAATGGAATGTTATCCAAATCTATTTGGACCAAATTCCTTTGAGGTACTTGAACATATTGTAACTATGGTATGAGTAATGTCCGATATCTGAGAGAACATCCGAGCTCACTCTGAGCATACTCAAACCATCGAGATACACTACTGGATTGTGCGCCGCCCGTAAGGCACGTGTACAGATTCCCGAGCCTACACAGCGGTGTGTTGAGGTTGCAGCCTGGCGACTCGCAGGCGAAATAGGGGCAAAAACGCGAAACCGTATTGTTGGCCGTACTGAAACTACATGGCCTTGGGCGTAAGTTCGCGGTTAAAACGTGCTATAAAAAGTTGTATATTAGCTGAGTCATGTAATCTAGATGTCATATATTGTATAATAGTCTAAAATCCCTGATATTTCCATTTTCATAGCAGCAAACCTGCATACTCATTCCCTTTTGATAAATAAAACAAATCTATATTTTCCTTATTTCTTAACATATCTTGATAAAACTTGGTATATGGCTTCTTCTAGTTTAGATCTACTTAATATTTAATTAAAACCACCCAGTTTAAAAATACCTGTTGCAGCAAACCTGCATACTCATTTCCCATGTTATTCTTAAGGAGTTTACTAAAACATATCTTGTCCCGCTCGCTATGTTGGATTGAAATATGTTTTTTACATTTTAAATTTGCTGAGCATACTATTATGTTTTTTTCCATTTTTAAGGTAGCTTTTTCCCTTTAAAGACTTTTGAGGTGGAATAATGGGTTTGGTATAGGCCTAGGAAAAATTGAGCCCGCCCCTAAATATGATATAATTCATGCTAATGTACATGAAGATCAAGATGAAAGTGAAGTGGACGATGCAGCGGAGATGATGACAAACAACGAGATTTCCAACTACAAGGAAAATGTATTGTATTACATTTGTGGAGTTATCGTTAGAAAAATTGATAAGAAAGTAACATGTGAAGAGTGTAGCGCAATACTTCGCGCTGACGAATCTTATTTGATGTGACACACGCATTTCACAGATTTTAAGACTAAAGGAAAACTTAAAAGGTCTCATCAGGTCTCATTATAATGTATTTAGAGTAGTTAAATCCTACTCATATTATAAATCCTTCTAATATTATAAATGTGAAAGTATGGGTGTTAGTGTGAATGTCTATCTTTCAACCACGTGAAAAATACTGGCCTAACTGAGCTGAAATTTTGCAGGAATAGAGCCACTATATCAGAAAAGGACATAGGCCTATTCAATTCCTTAAAATCTTCTCGGGCTACGCACCATGAAAGTCCTTAGCTTTAATTTTATTCATTTTATAAGGGTGTAAACATTCAAATACTGAACTGTAAACAGCTGTGAATACTCAAATTTGACAGTTCGAAGAGCAAAAGTAAGATAAGCTGTAATTTTTATCGTGATCGAAGCCACGGGTAACTGCTAGTATGTCTATAATATTAAAAGTCATGAGTTAGATGCCAAAGTTAATGACCACAAACTTACATTTTGCAAGTTGTGATCATTTTAAAGGTGATGTTTTCAAAGGCCACAAAACAATAAATTATGATTTGCTGGGTGATCATAAAGTATTTTAATGAAGTACATTTATTTGTAAATGGTTTTCAAGATCTTATCTCACCACCTAGGTAAGAAAAAGACGACAGACACTGTAAAAAAAACAAATCCATGCATTAGACGACAGCTGGCAAAAACCATTTTGTTTTGAAACATATAAACTAGTTGTTTCGTTAAAATTGTAAGTTAAGAACGAAGTAACAAAAATGTTTGATTGTGAGCTTTCATTGTGCTTATTACACCTTTTCACATTAATTAAAATTTGAAATCAAAATTATAATTTAGAGGAACATCCATGGATATGGAATACCTGCCGAGAGTCGGTGTGGTAGTGCGGTAGCAAAACTTATTTATGTAATTTTTTTTTAATTTATAATGTTTCTACAAATTGAATATGTGGTCGAGAATGATTAATACTTCAGAAATGTCTTACGGTGCTCTGTGAAGCGTACCGGTATCGTTAAAGTGCCGCGACTAGGCCGCGACAATGATTGCATATAGTGCAGCGAGGCGCTTGTGCCCCTATTTCGCCTGCGAAGTCTGAAACGCAACCACGGCCGCCGGCTCGGGCTGCAGAGCCTACCTGCCGATCCAGTAGTGTATATCGATGACTCAAACTATGTCAACCCGCCTTTATGACTGCCAACTTAAAGTGATGACCACCGTAATTGTTTTCTTTGTACTTTTAGTAAACTTCATTCGATTTGTGTGTCATATTGACTTTTGTAAACTTTGGCTGATTTGGCTAGTAAGCACATTTGTTTGTACTTTTATAATGTTAGGACTTTTTATACATATGGCTGGAAGTGTAGAATCAGTCCCATCAAACATATTTAGCCAATATTTTCATATTTTAAGTTTATCTACAGGGTCTTATTTAAAACATAAGGAAAACACTTTATCGCCTGACAGTTTAAGAAACTTTGCACAGTTATAAATATTAACTATACTAGGTGTCACTAAAGGTCACTATACTAGGTGACACTCAAAACTTGAATTTTTACATACCGGGTGTCCCATAATAGTCTCCCCCTAACTTTTTCCTACATTTTTTAAAATATCAATTCCACACCAACCCCAAACATTATTGGTTAGGTAATACTTCATTATGAGGGGGTACCCAATTTTGGCCGCCATCTTGGACCCGCCATAATGGATCCAAAATAATTTTTTCAAATCTAAAAGTGGTGTTGTGACCCATTATTTTGAACTAGATTTTTTCACTGATTACAATGCCGCAATCCGTTTTTTAATATCTTGATTAGTTCTCAAGATATGGGTACTTTTAATTAATTTATTTTCAACCAATTTGAACATTACAAATTGATAAAATAGGCCCATCATTTCAAAATAGTTTTTTATGCTGGATTTAATGCCGCAACCCGTTTTTAATTATAGAGTTTAGTTTTCAAGATATTGACATGTTTCTAATAAAAATCTCAAAAAATATGAATTTTTCAAAAACTAAGTTTTACAGCTAAAAACGGGTTGAGGCATTGAATTCGACGTAAAAAATTAGTTTGAAATGTTGGGCCACAATACCAACTTCATATTTGAAATAACTTACCTCATTTCAAAATGGCGGATCCAAGATGGCGGCCAAAAAATTTACATTGGGGAAAGTTAAGTGTAAATCGCTCATCAAATACTGATGGTGGTTATTTGTCACTATCTAGCATTATTTTGTGGTCATGGGCCTATTTTTATCAATTTGTAATGTTTAAATTTGACGAACATAAATTAATTTAAACTACCCATATCTTGAGAACCAATTGAGATATTCAAAAATGGATTGCGGCATTGTAATCAGTGAAAAAAGCTAATTCAAAATGATGGGTCACAACACCAATTTTACATTTGAAACAATTATTTTGGATCCAATATGGCGGATCCAAAATGGCGGCCAAAATTGGGTACCCCTTCAAAATGAAGTATTAACTACCCAATAATGTTTGGGGGTGGTGTAGAATTGATATTTGAAAAAATAAAGGAAAAAGTTAGGGGGGGGGGGCTATTATGGGACACCCGGATGATAATATTGGAAAAGCCAGCTGTTTTGAAGTTTTGATCATTTGCATTTTCGTGACGCTTAGTATAGCCTATTTTATATTTATAAAAAAGGATTTAAAAGTACATTACTGATTGTAGATGATTCTAAATTTAGTTATATTTGAAAAAAGTCATTTTTTAATAAAGGAAATAATGGTCACAATAATTAGGTAGGGTCAATAACAATGAAATCTCATTATTAACTGTCTGTTACTTTTGCTTTACATATAATTGAAAAGATTAGGCATGTTAGGCATTAGGCTGTTTTCCACATATAACAATAAAAGAGAATAACTGTTAAAAGAGTCAAGTTAAAACTATGTAAGGCTGAGGGGTATGAATCATTGTTGTTATTTTTAATATATAGCAGAACTTTAATATGATACATTGTTTTGATGCATACAATTTTAAATTAGATTGAGAAGTTTTTAAATTGTAAATAAACAATGTTTTATTTTGTATTAATCCTATTATTTTCCTTTGTATTCATTTCTTAACCCTTGTAATTTCCAATCAGGGTAATTTTTAGGTACTATCTGAATAAAAGTGACTACTAGCCTGCGACTTTTGTGACTAAAGCCTAGTTTACGTAGTATCTAGAAGTGTCGACACTTTGATTGGCTTGTAAGTGGTGCGAAAAATGTCACGTGTAAAGCTAAGTTTACACTAGCATCTAAAAGTTGCGTCACTTGGACACTCTAATTAACATTGTTGTTATGCCGATACAGGTTTACCAAAAACAGCTGTGTTAACACTTCAATTGTTACAACACCTTATTTATCATTAGAGGGATGCCGTCTTGAGTGACGACACAAATATTTGTTACAAATAAGTAACAAGACTAGAAGATCGCGCCACAATCATCCTTCACTCATCTGTTATTCTTACTTGGCTTAGAATTCCTAGAGTTGGGGGCAGCTCAGTTGGCGGAAGATAAAGACAAACAATTACTATTCATTTCATACAAAATTTTAGTATCAATCAAAATAAAAACATCTGTTTATATTTTGACATGTGGGCGAATACCTAATAATGTTTATGTTTATTGGTTATGTTTTGATTTATGAATGACTTTTGGTTAAAACCTTTTAAGCGATCGAGTGCTTCTAGTTTTAGTCGAAGTGGTTATTTTTCATTATTTCTTTTAGATCATTACTATTCTTATTGCATTTTACTTAGTGTGTATTTACCCCGTTATTATTTTGACTTTAAGTAATGTGTTTTGAAAATGGAACCCTCAATATAAACTATGTGGAATAAGTTAAAAAATTGTTTGAAAGCTGTGCTAAGACCGAAAATGATTCGTTATTGGAACAAAGTTTACAGTAAATGTTCAACAGTGTTATACATTTTTACACCGGTATGAAGTAACAAGTTTTTATTGCCTCATGGTCGCTTCCCTACGCAGATTTTTTTTCTTTCGCCAATCAGGCAGGGTATAATATTTCTCCTGCCTAAAGAAAGAAAGAAAGAGAAAGAAAGAAATAATTTATTTCCAACCAAGCTGGTACAGACATAGAATAAACATATACAATAAAGTTTATAACATTTCATCATATCAAATGAACAGGCGAGTAACGAACTCATAAAATAAAAAATAAAAAATAAATAAATAAATAAAAATAAGCATAAAATTTAAAAATACTCATTGCAGCATATGAAACAAAATAGGTAAAAATATATAGGTAACTATATTCTTGAAAGGAACTAAAAATAATACAATAATGCCTTGTTCTTACAAATTCAATAAGGTAAATCAAAATTAAACTTACCAAATTAAAAATAAAAATAAAAATATTACAAAATGCTTAGTCAGAAATTAGGTCCCCCATAGGCAGAGCCTGTGTCGGGGTGACCAACACTTTAATAAGAAAGAGATGCAGGCCGATGCACCTTTAGTTTTAAACTAAAACCAACTGATAGTTAAACAAAAAAAAATTGAATAAAAGTGCAAGAACAAAAGAAATAAAGCAAAAAACTACTTATTGCCAACCGACCAAAAACAACAGAGAGTTAAACTAACTGAATTGACGTAATAATACTAATCTAAAATAATCAACTGCTGGAATTTTAAATATTAAATACAAACAAACTATCTATGTCAGGGAATTCAAATAACCATTTAATAAGAGAATTCAGAAATTTTTTAAGACTACTGCATCCTTTTATTTCATTAGGTATTTTACTAAAAAGAGTGGGAGCAATGTAATCAAAAGACTGACGTGTAAATTCTAATCTAGGCAAAGGAATGATATACGAAGTGGTTCGCTGTTGTCTTAAATTATAACCCCTTTCCACCAAACCCCATTTATGGCATTTAGTGTAAAATGTTTTTGAAATCCTATAAAAATACAAGTGTCTCAGAGGAAGTATATATAACAGTTTAAATAAAGGAAATGATGGTTCCATCATTGGTCTTTTCAAGATGCAGCGAATAATTTTCTTCTGGATATTTAAAATTGGTTTTAACAAATTTAAATGAGTGTATCCCCAGCACACAATTCCATACTGAATCTTAGAACCTATTAAGCCAAAATATACATTTTTTAAGACCTCAATAGAACAAAACGACCTTAACAAAAACATTTTTTTGGCCAATAACAAAAGTGCTTTTTTCAACTTGTCCAAATGAATTTCCCACCTTAGCTCGCGATCAAAGTGGATTCCTAAATATTTTATACCCAAAACATGTTCAATTTCTAGACAATCAGCACTACAAAAACAATTTTGATCAAGGCATTTTGAACATTTATATACAAGAGGGTTGTCAAAAGAATATTTATTGCGTAATCTGAAGGTCATGAGTTTGGTTTTTGAACTAAGAACAAAACCATTTGCATCAAACCAGTATTTTAATCTATTTAAATCATCCTGAATTTTTGAGAATAAATCAATTTTTGATGAGTCGCTGTATGAAAACGCAGTATCATCCGCAAAAGCAGTTAAATTTCCATTGAACACTCCCTGGCACAAGTCATTGCAATAAATTAAAAATAGGATCGGCCCAAGAACTGAGCCTTGAGGAACCCCGCAGTTTATTTTAGCCGGTAAACTAAAAATATCCTTGATTTTTACTACTTGATTTCTATCAAATAAATAACTCTTGAACCAGGATAGAGGCGTACCTCTTATTCCATAGTTCCATAGTTTTCGCAGCAGTAAATCATGGTTAACGGTGTCAAATGCCTTTGTGATATCGATAAACAGACCAGCTACATAAAGACCTTTATTTATACCATCATACAGTGATGAACAAAACTTAATTAAAGCATCGTCAGTTGATTTTCCAGCAATGAAACCAAATTGGTTTTCACTAAAAAATTGGTTTTTGTTTAAGAAATTTAGCAGACGAGATTTCATTAATTTTTCAAGAACTTTTGAAAAGACAGGTAGTAAAGAAATCGGAGGATAATTATTTAATGATGTGTTATCCCCTTTTTTATAAATAGGAACTACTATCGCAGACTTGAGTTCATCAGGGACAACTCCCTGAATAAAAGACAAATTAAACAAGTAACTTAAAACCTCTGCAATATGAGGACAAATTGATTTAATTGTGTGTACTGACAGGCCATCTACACCAGTAGTTTTTTTATTTTTTAAACTATTTACAATGTTGCTGATTTCTATTTTGTCTGTTGGAAAGATAAAAAAGGAATCTATGCATGAAATTTCAGGGAAAAAAGCCCTATAATGCCCTATAAGCCCTATAAGCCCTAAAGACTGCATACATGAGTTATTTCAGGAAACTTTCCAGCTATTAACACTTCCTTTAAAATGGAAGATGCGGTAAAACTAGCAGAACAGACGATGACTGAAGTGACAACACATTAGTGGAAAAAGTTTTGTGATCATGCCGAAAGACAAGAAGAAAGGTAAAATTGAAGAAGAGCACATGCTTGGCAATTTTATGGATAGGTTTGTTATTACTGAATCCACAACAGACTATGTCGACAGTCCTGATGACACGGGTAACGATGGTGAATTATGGAAAAAAACAGAAAACCTCCATCTTTGTAGCAATAAAACTTGTTTCTGTCATGCAAGTGTTGTCATTTATGTGTTCATTCTGCTAAGGCCCATTAAATACAGGGCCGCCGACAACCAAACTAGGCCCTAAGTCTATAAATATCGTGTGTGTCCCCGGACACCTGAGGCGGAGGAAGGGGTCCTCCTAGCTGAAGGGGTCCGGGGGCCCTCCCCCAGGGAATGTGAATTCGCGTTTTAGGCAGTCCAGAGGCATAACCACATTCAAGAGAACTCCAGAAATTTGGACCAACCAAAAGGCAATTCGAACTATTTCTCGTACTGAGAAGAATTTGGACTAGGCCTATAAATATTTTTAGAGTATCATTTGCAGAACACACTAGGTTCAATATTATTTTTCAATAAAGCTACACCCGTCGTTAAACAGGTGAATTGCACGACTTTTTACGCTTGTCATTCATGTCTTTGGCTCCACTCTTTTAATTTGTTTACCCATTAGCTGTCAGTAAATAAGCGTGATCGTCTTTTTCGGAGCTTAGGAACAAATTCGAGTCCGAGTCTTGGAGAGAGTAGAGGATGGCTTCCCCATCTTGGAGGGGATGAGATACCATTATCTGACAAACTCTAAAGATCTGTAGTTCTCGAAGGCAAAATGCCCGGGATAGTACCCTCTAAAATATGGAAGACTGGTGTTCGTGTCTGTCTGTGAGGTCACCGGTTTAAAGGCTTTGTCTCGGTGGTCCTGTGATGTTTAATCGGTGGAGTCAACGTTTTTGAACAACCCGATTAAATTGGTTACATTTAACATTTATTCCTAAATGCAAAACCGCGGACAGTCAGCAAGCCAAGGTCCGTATTCCGATCTCCTAACCGATTTTCTGTTTTAGTGCGCCACTCGTTCTGTGATTTTGGTTCTATGATAGCGATTAAGGGCTCAGTCTTGTTCTCAGATCGGGAACTTATCCCACAGTTAGGCCGAAGCCAAGAGACTCATCACTGCCCAGAACCGCAAAGACAAATCGTGGTCCCAACGCTCGTTGGCGGGAATCAGGTGTCCCGACGGTCGTCGGAAGGTTTGGGTTCCCAACGCTAGTTGGCAGGGAACAGGGGTCCCGACGGTCGTCGGTAAGGTATGGTTCGAGATAACCCAACGTCCGTTGGAAGGAAACGGAGGGTTCGGATAATCGGGAGCCTGGGTTCCCAACGCTAGTTGGCAGGGAACGGGGTCCCGACGGTCGCCGGTAAGGTATGGTTCGAAATAACCCAACGTCCGTTGGAAGGATCGGAGGGTTCGGATAATCGGGAGCCTGGGTTCCCAACGCTAGTTAGCGCAGGGATCAGGGGTCCCGACGGTCGTCGGTAAGGTATGGTTCGAGATAACCCAACGTCCGTTGGAAGGAAACGGAGGGTTCGGATAATCGGGAGCCTAGGTTCCCAACGCTAGTTGGCAGGGAACAGGGGTCCCGACGGTCGTCGGTAAGGTATGGTTCGAAAGAGTGAAAGGTTGCAAGGAAATCACGGGATCGAAATTATGACCACATTGCCACTACTAATTTCATACCAAGCCAAATAATCTCTAAGGTCGATTTTATGTGACCACTGTCTAGGCCTAAACCTCAACAAAGTAATGTGTTATTGTGTCTAAATCCGCCTACAAAATACCCAGTATAATCGCCAATCGAACGTAGGTATTTATTTTATATTATTAATTCACCAAAATATCCCCAAACAACCCACAACCCTATTGTCGCTAGGTCCAGACGATCGTCTGCAAGGTCGATTCAAGTGTTGGCCAGACGGGCGTCTGTAGGAAGGAAATATATACTATCGGGTTAGGAAAACAAGCAGGATGCATAGGCGGAATAATTATTCAACATAGCTCTAGGCCAGGTGAGGCATATTTAACATGCTGAAAATGTGAGTAAAACTTCCAGGTTACTATTTCAGTGCAGTGCAAACATGCTTCGACAGGTATGCAGCAAGCCAAGTCCAAATTAGGTAATCGGCAATTGGGTTCGTTTAGGCCTAATAGTGCATTGGTATCAATCCCAGTTGTAAATCAATAGTTCCTTGCAAAATAATAATACTCTAATTATTATCACTCTTTAAAATAATACAGACTTCCGTGACTATTTGTCTAAAAATTCAAAACTCAATCAAATTTTCGTATTCGAAATAAACAACTATTTTCTGCCAAATCAATATTTTATTTTTCGGGAAATTCGTAAATCATATTAAATACAGAGCTCAATTCTCTAATATGGGAAGTTAAACCGTCTAAGTATTAATTAGTGGTCGTAAGAGTTCGATTTTCCTACTTTAGCAGTAGTGGTGTCGCTCGGGTTCTCACTCGTCTCAGACTACTAGACTGACGATTCGATTGACTGTCGTGACCGCGGCGGAGGCCAGGGGAGCGAGTTGTGACTGACTGCCTTCCCCCCTCCCCGACACCGGGCGCCGCCGCCGAGTCAACAATGCTCTGATGCGCAGGCCCAGACCAAAGCCTGTTCGATTTCTTGAATTTTGTTTGAAATAAAATACTAAGATTGTTTCGTGGAATGAACTTAATTATAGATATCCCTTTGAAAATAATCTGTCATAAAATATCGTAAAATAAATAATAACTATGTAATGTGTGAAAATGAACCTTTTCATTTTTGACACGTTACAGTACAGAGCGAGGAAGAACACATCTCTCTTTCTAGGGGAGAACGACCGACCATGTCATACCTTTTTCCTGCAAATCGTCTCCTTCCTTACCAGCAGAATATCCCTAAATTAGATGTGGCTGGATGGCAATACCAAGGCTTTATAATGTTAAAAATAAAACATCAAACACTAAACGTTAGGACTAATATTCATGTCAACACAGGAGTTCGCACATAAAGCACACTGAGGTTCGGGGACGACTTTGAAGGTTTGAGACCCATTTTTGGCCCAACAAGTCAAATTTTGGGGTTTTTAGCACACCAGAAGTGTAGGTATTCTAATGTAGTAGTTTTTATCAAAGTATGGTTGAGGGATACTTGCCATGTATTTCATTTGGGAATTTGCTTAATATTTTGGTTTGTTGCAGTTGCTGCAAGAATATCCTGAAGTTTTTTTATCACCCTACTCTCGATTGTCAAGTAATTTTAATTTTACTTTCTTCTAAGGTCACGAATGCTTTATATTTCATGTTAATCAGGAAAGCAAAATCAGAAATTTAAAAATTACATTTCTGATGAATAATTGGGTTTACAAATAAATTAAAGTAAAGTAGGATTCACGTAAGTTGGCCAAAGCATGTACTAATCATCTCATCAAAAAATTTTATACAAGTCACATTGAAAACATTGTTGGTTAGGCCTACACATGGTGTCTGTTTACATTTTCTCACAACTGTCAAACCGCCACGTTGCGTTTGTTTACAATGTTGTTTTAGGTTATAGAATATTTACAATATCGCCTATTTTTAGAATTTTGTATTTTCATTCAACCTTTCTACATAGATGTCACAGTTTAATTTGATTTTATTTCTTGATTTACATGTTTTTTAGTTTGTTTAACTGCTTGTTCATTTTTTCCTGGGCCAATAAGGAAACACCTTTTATAAGTTTTGACCGCAATATGAAACAATCTCTCTTTTCAGCTGCTGACTTGCAGCAAGTTGTACTGGCTATTCAAAAAATCACCTATTTTTCTTTGTAAATATTATTTCATAAGAAAATCTAAGACTATTTACCAGGCCGCATCCATGACACAACCTCTCTCTGTTAATAGATATTTATATTTTTATTAGATATTTTAGATTGTTTGCTTTTTGCATGTAGTTCTAAGGCCCTATATTGTGTTCTCTTAACCTTGTTATTGAGTTTGTAAATTATTTATTTTTGTTATTTTTGATAGATATTTAAAGATTGTTAAGTATTTTTGCATGTAGCTTTTACGGCTCTCGTTGTGTCTCATTCGGTTATCTTGATGTAAATTAATTTATTTTGCTTTTATTAGTCTAGTGTGGCCTTGGTCTAGTACATACCTGCACGAATTTTCGTTGTCTGAGTCTAGCATAGATCTAGTGAATGTAAGTTATTGAGCTTGTTGTTCTACTATCAGTGTCTTGCATAATGAGCCTGTGTATTGTGCTTTATTTTTACTTTTGCAACTGTAAATGTTTTTTTGCTTATATGAAGCCATATTTTCTATAACTTGTTTTGTTGCATGCATGCACTTGTAGTTATATTTTATTATGACATTTCAATTGTAAATGGTTAATCCGTCAATAAATAAATAAATAGATAATTAATTTGGAAAAGCCCCTGAGTATTATTTTAAGCTGCGCAAGTGAACTTCCATTTGCAATATTGCACCAAAACTTTTCCTTTGCCACAAGTGCTACACTAAAACAGATGTTCATTGACAACGTTTTCAGCACAGCTGGATTTTATGCTTAAATTCGTAAAAAGATAATAATTTGTTTACTGTTGTTTTGGCCAACTTAGGTGAATCCTACTCTACCTGGTGGACCGAGCCTTGCTCGGTGTTATTTCATGTTTACCAGTTCATCCAGTTACTATAAAATATCTCAATGGCATAAAATTGATAAATAGAAACCTTTTTTATTGCTCCATGGACTCTTCATCCCACTTGCTTATTTTCCCTTGATGGCTGTAGATTCCAAACAGCTGTTATGATTACTTCATTTGTTTACACTTTCCTTGTTTATTTTCGTTGCCATCACGGCAACCCATAAGGCCAATGTTAAAATTTTACAACTTTTAAATTCGATTTATTACGTTAATAGATTTTCTCCGGCCAAGTTATCTGCTGCATAAAAGACGTTTTTGAGTCATAAATTACTTATTTCCAGACTTTGAAGAAAATCCTCGGAGCCATTTTTGAGATCGTTGTGCAAGCAAGCAAGCAAGCATACAAGCATACAAGATAACACTGCTCGTATAAGAGTATAGGAGAACCTATTTTTTAGTAAGCTAGAAAATTAAAAACGTTTACATTTTTGAAACCATAAAAAAATTGTTTTTCTGATTATTTTACATGTAAGTATTAAATTTTTATAACATCGTGAAATTTATATTTTCTTTTAGCATTTGTCTTTGGGATATTAAACATATTATGTGAACATAAAAATCTTCACACAGGTGATTCAAATGTTTTTAAAACTGAATTCTGACCTTAAGTCATGTAATAGGATAGTACTGTAGTTTGTTTATTGACATCTTCCAACTGAAATGCCTCCAGCTGTAATCTTATATTATTAATTCTGTAAGCGATTTTTAAAAATCAAAATTGTGAGAGTTTGCCAGCTTGCAGGATGATAGGAGATGGCTCAAATGAAAGGTCTCGGTCCCAGGGGGTCGGGAAAAATAGCAGATTATGTCCAAATATACCAGAAAATGAGAAATAACGAAAAATATCTTCCATTTAAAATGCATTGGGATTGAAAAGATTGAAAAACGTCTGCTTTGTTTACATTAAACATATGGTGCTAATGCTTGATTCAAAGCCATGTGGAAGATGTTGACATGTGGGATTTGTTTCAAAATGTAGCTAACTATGCACGTTCAATGTACTATAACAAAAAATATTTTAAACTTAAGATTTTCTGATTTTACAACGAAATCGTGGGCGTTCGGAAGGTCGCAGGATGATGGAGGGGGGGCTGAAACTGAAGGTCTCCATCACAGGGACTCGGGGAAAATACTGAAATTGCTTTATGCTTACTATAAAATGAGAAATAACATAAAATATCTGTCATTTAAAAACCATTAGGATACAAAAAGGTCTGCTTTGTTTAGTTAAAACCAAATGATAGAAATAATCATAATTTTGTGGATCCAAAAGCCTATTTTCTAAGAAGGTATTTTGTACTATAGTAAAGAAGGATTATCCTTAGGGGCTATTAGCCCCTTCAAGCCTCTAGTAATAATAATAGCTTCTTCCCTGTAGGGGAAATTCGCTAAAAATATTTGTTGAATTATCACCTACTGAGCAGCGCGTGTCCACTAATACAAATAAATATTTTATGTAGTATCTTGTTATTTTGGCACTACAACATGATTTGTGATCATGATGTCATAGGCATGTGCTTTGACTGACAAAATGGCCGATTAACTTAGTGACGTAATGTTTTCTTTACAGAATTGTTTAGGTCACTGATAAATTTCCCTTTTAAATATTGCTTTTTGAAGTTATTTTGAGAGTTTTGGTGTTGTTATAGGTAAATTAGTGTTGTTCACAAACTTGCAGTGTGTATTTAATCGGAAGTGGTCCATGTTTAGTTTTGAAGGTGACAGAGGTGAGTTGATTTCCTACTTATTTTTTCCTTACGGTTTTCATCAACAATTGAAATAAAAACTTGCTTTTTGAACTAGCTTCATTTTAGTTCCATCCAAACATGTTTATAGGTTCATTTAGCTGTAGCAGACCCATCAAGGGCTTTGTTAACAAATCCAGCCCTAGGTAGCCCCTTATTACACCTTTAAGAAGTTGACAATGAGCCAGTTTAGGCAGAGGCTTAAATAGAGCCATATTGAATATTCTGCATCTAATGAATGCTGCCTAGCATGCTTTTTACATTTTAATGCAGGCACATGCCTATCTAAATGTCAAGCAATTAATATTTTGGAAGGCCTGAAAGAAATAAGCTAGGCCTAAAATAGGACTTCCTAACATTTAGACCTAGGCTACGGAGACCCTTCACGAAACCATCTATTATAGGATTAAATCTAGAGTATTTTAGGTTATGCATCTTTCAGTCAAACAGGTAAATGTTCCGTATACGGTAACCTCATGGATTTTGATGAAAACTGTCTTAACGTGTTCCTTTCACTATTTTATTACAGAATCAATGCAAAATTTTCCGCGGAAACGCCGGGAAAAGTGGGAAAATCGGAAAAAACTGGGAAAATGGGAGAAAGACTTTTTTCTTCAAATATTACGTTGTGGGTACTCAAATTGTGCGGATTGTTGTCCTGAATACGAATATGAAGTTTGTTTTCAGATTGAACAATTTTTAAACGAGATATCCTCAAAAAACGTAAAATAATAAACAAAGAAATAACTTGCACATCAAAACCTTGACTATCCAGGGGACCAGGTGGGATTCCGGGGTATTGGGTGGGGAACTATTTTAAAATTTCCCTACAAAAAACTAAAATTTCCCAAACTGGGAAATTTCCCATTGCGGGAAAATTTCCCAATTACAGCAAAACCTTGACTATATAGGGGACCAGGTGGGTTTCTGGGGTATTGGGTGGGGAACTATTTAAGAATTTACCTATAAAAAAGTAAAATTTCCCAAACTGGGAAATTTTTCCATTGTGGGAAAATTTCCCATTTTGGGAAAATTCCCAAAAATTGGGAATTTTTAAAAGGGAAACAATAAAACTAAACTATCCAAATGTATTCAGTTATGAAGGAGGTCGAAGGAACGGCAGGTTAGGTTATGTTAGGTTAGGTAAGGATAGGTTGGGTTAGGTTAGGTTTGTAAGGTTAGGTTAGGTTAAGTAAAGTTAGGTTAACTTAGATTAATTTCGTAATTGGTCATGCCGGAGGCCGGAGGCCGGAGGCATGACCAATTAAGAAATTAATCTAAGTTAACCTAACTTTACTTAACCTAACCTAACCTTACAAACCTAACCTAACCCAACCTATCCTTACCTAACCTAACATAACCTAACCTGCCGTTCCATCGACCTCCTTCATAGCTGAATACATTTGGATGGTTTAGGTTAGGATAAACTGCTTACTTTTGGTTAGGTTAGGTCTGGTTAGGTTAGGTTAGGTTAGGTTAGTTTAGTTTATTTTAGTTTAGATATTCAGTCTATTTAGTTGAATCAGTGGGAGTTTTTGAATTATTGGGTATTTAGAATCACCACATAAATCAAATAATTTCCCCATGAGGGGCTAATTGGAGGCTTCATAAATAACCGGCTCAACACCTCATAAATAACTGGTGACTCACACAAAAATTGTGTAATGTCCTCCTCCAGAAAATAAATAGATTTATTTTAATTTAAACCACAACAGGCCTTAAAAAATCATCTATCATTTCTTCATTTGGTATAACTATGAACAAATTTGTCAGTTCTAATTCATGTCATTCAATACCTATATTAATATTTTCGATTAGGGAAAATCGGAACAATTTAAATAAAATCAACAAAATAGAATCTTTATATTTTCCTAAGTTGGCACACCTGTACAACCCGTTCCAAGTCCAGCCCGTTCCTTATTTTACAAGGGTTTGCAAGTAGTGATCTTTCGGATTTTTTGTTTAGGGTTTATAATTGCTATCGTATTTGTGAATTTATCCTTTTTATTATAATAATCATAATTTAAAACGTAGAATCCAAGATATTGAGGAAAAATGCGAACACAAATTTTTCGAAGTAACAAACTAATCGCGCAATATACACTGAATTCGTTTCGCCGAGTTACAGACAACAGCGACAGTCGAAAGAAGTTGGTCGTTGTGGCATTTACTTTTCGACTGCACGGAACATATGATTCTATTTGCTGTTACTCCCCTGCAATCCTTAGTCGCCGTTAGACAATGGAACCATCCAGTCGTCCGTCAGTAAGTAGTTTTCTCACCTATGAAGTGCGTTTTAAGACTTTTAATTTCTCTATTTGCGGTACTTAAAGGGGTTTCCGCGGCAAAATTCGGGTTGATTCTGTAATAAAATAGTGAAAGGAACACATTAAGACAGTTTTCATCAAAATCCATGAGGTTACCGTATACGGAACATTTACCGTCAAACATTTCTACAGTTTTGAAAACTATAACATTTAAATAATGAGACACCACTTAATTGAGGTAGGGTAAGTTATCTCAACATTCTAATGTATGGAAATGTACTTTCCCTACTGTCACCCTATTTCTTGATCGCCTTTAACATCTTTGGAATAGGGTGGGAACCAGGGTTTTGGGTGGGTAGAATTACCCACCATCGGATAGAGTTACCCACGGCGTAGATTTTAGTAAACTTAGCCTATCTACTTTTACTAATTAACTTGTTATTATATCTTTGGGGTGACAGTGAATTAAGTTTTGCTGAGAACTATGTTAGTTTTTACATTTAGATTGTATCAACTTATCCCATCTTTAGGTTAGGCCTACACTTAAAACATAAGCGTATAGGCCAGCTTGACGTCAAATATTAAAATTGTTTGTGTGGAACTTCATTTTATATACATGTAGGCTAGATACTTCACAAACACTTTTTTAAAATCATGAATAATTAAGTTCCCCAATTCTTCAGGGCGAAAACATTTTAGTTGAAAACTCTTCCTATCCAAAATGGCTGGCGCTTTAACCCTCTAGGTGTCAATCGTCGAATCTTGGACGACTTTTTCTGACCCTCGTGTGTCAATCGTCCATTTTTGGATGACTTTGCAGACGTTACGTAAAGCGTCCATATTTAGCTTACGATCTGACCATTGAGCATACCAAAATGACCGGGGTTTTCTGGGCTTATGACAACTAATAATGTTTGCCTTTTTGCAAACTAACTCATTAAGTTAAGTTTTACGTTTTTTTTTCTTTCAGCTGTTGATGTTTGTATGGTGTTGTGTTTTGTTACAGTTTTGTGATTTGTTTATAACCTAAAATTATGTGCAGTTTATGATCCAGTTACATTAAAGGACTAATTATATTGAATAATTTTCACGTCGTAGGCCTATTTAGGATGATCCCTAAATCCTACTACTAATACTAGTGCTACTAGTATTACTAGTATACTAGTGCTTTTTTTGTTGGGCTATGAAAAGTGATATTGATTTAGGCCCAAGCTAAAAGTAGGCCGACGCCTAGGCTAGGTGTGTTTTTTTACAAAATGGTGGCTACTTATTTTTATTTTTTCTTCCTTTATTTTAATTTTAATTGTAACCCCCATCAAACTATATTTTCTTTTTCCTTATTAAAACCTGAACAAAATGTATCTTGGATTTTTGATTATTGATGACAATATATTCTCCGGGTCCTCTTACATAACAAATAAGTTTTCCTTTTAGTCTTTTCTAGATTTGAACCTAAGCCAGACTGTTATACCATAAATGTAGATCAATAAATTTTATATCAAAAGATAGTCCATTTTCTCTACTTTAAGAAAATATATACTTTTATACCATTTCATCACCCTTTTAATTTATTGTAACATTTTATATGAAAATCTGTATACGTCCTACAATTTCTTGACATTTCAGGTTCTTCTAATGGACACCTCCTATAGGCTAGGCCTATAGGGTCAATATAGGCTCTTGGCGGGAAATCCATGGTTAGACAGGCTAAACAGACCATTATATCTTGAGTCATGGCTTACACTTAGTAGACCTACACCATGTCTTGAACCATGGCCTCTACTCCATTGACAAAGGGTGAGGGACTTAGCAGTCAGATATAGTTTATGGGACAATGAACACTGCAAAAACAAATTCTGACAAAGATCAATACTTTGTTTACAACCTACAATGAACATATAAAATTGACAATTGTTGGAAAATGCTTTATGTCAGGCTAGTACAACTTAGCACATATCAGCTGTGGTGTCCTGATGACTTTCACTCCACTCCAACTGCTCCAGGTGTAATGATTTCTAAGCATTAAGATATAATGCGCCAAATGTACTCCACTGTAGAAGCTGTCAAACATTGTTTTGTCATTGATCTCAATACTCCGTAATCGACATTACGGTAAGACTTAAGTGTGGGACCACCATTACTTTTAATTTTTACATGCTCGGAGACCCCAAAAACACCTTTATGTTTATTTTCATACATATTATATACCGTATATAGGGACCATATATATTCACCTGTCGTTAGAAATACAAGTTTACTTTATAGCCTAGTCTAGTATGTTTAGTTGTACTTGTGGTTAGCGTAAGTTTTCACCAAAACCTTGCACTCTTTGATACAGCTTAGCCATTTGCTGAGTGTGTAGAAGATATCAGTAGAAGTATTTTCGTCTGAAGAACCAACCTTGAATTGATGTAGAACACCCCCATATCAGCAATTAAATGTGGCCGCCGTTAAATTTATAAATTGCTCTGTAGCAGAGTCCCACAAACCCGGACTTCGATAACCCAGAATTCTGGATAGCTCGGAAAGCCTACCAGAGCAATAAAGTGCATTGAGATTCAAGGCCAGAGCACGGTGTGACACATTTAAAACAGTTTTAGTTTTTCTTTAATTTTTTTGTAACTAATATAGTTTTTATATTTTTTACTATGCAATAAATAAATGATTTCTTATAGAAATAACAGAAACTATTCTTATTTTTCTTATTTTTACTCATTTCCCGATAATTCGGAATTTTCACAAACCCGGACACCGTTCGGTCCACATTAGTCCGGGTTTGTGGGACTCTACTATAACTCCTTAATAGTATTCCGTTCTTGATAAACTTTTTTGTTTTAAAGTTATATCTAAAATACAACTTTTTTGTATTCAACACGTCTGTCTAAAGTTAGTAGTTTTCATTTTATACAGTAAACCTCGGATTATCCGGACCCCACATTATCCGTATCCCGGATTATCCGGACCGGTTCTTCCGATAAACTAAAAATTAAAATCACGGTAAAAACATGATTTTAGCAAGTTTTCGGGTGAAATGTGACTTCTAAAAGTAAAATGCAAATGTAATATGTACGCATTTGGATTTACAATACTTGAAGGAATCGCTTGGCATACAGTAAATTCACATTATAGCTTTTTCGTAAACGTAGTTTTCAGGATTGCTACTTGAGGCACTAGCAGTAATCAACAAAGTGGTCTACGGCAATTTGCGAGTTTGTTGATTGCTGCCATTTGATGAGTTATGGTATTTCTTAAGAAGAGTTTCTGTAATAAGTTTTGAGTTAGCCTACTTTAAGTTTCATCATGATGTTTGAGTAACTTTGAGCTACGATTATTTAGTCTTAATAAATGAAATATTTTAATCCAGCGTTTTATTCCAAACCTAAACCGTAAAGTATGGTAAAGGTTTACAAAGTTAACATTATATTCATATGATTGGTGATAAAGTTTAGATCTTAAATTTGTTTAAAAATTAAAACCCCGTAAAATTAAAAAAAAAAACTAACATGTTGTACAGTCTTAACACGCCGTTTTCAGCACCAATTTAGCACGGGCTAAGGTACGCGATCGCTATTTAGGCAATATTGTGATGACCTTGGATTATCCGGATTTTTTGTTATCCGGATCGGTGTTCCGCCACATTAATCCGGATAATCCGAGTTGTACTGTATTTGAAAAACCAAATTTCCCATTTAATTCCATGAGAAAGTCTAGTTTATAAAAAAAAGTGTTTTGAGGGCCTTAAAAAGTTTATAGCTAAACACAATATGTTTTATTTCTTGAAACCTTATACGTAGGCCTACAGAAATTTTATTCCAATTGGTCAACTATTATAAAAATAATAGCCCCAAAAAGATGAAACACACAGACCGTTTTCGGAGTTAGCCTAGTTTTTTTCATTATTTCTTGGAGTAAAAAAAATTAGGTTGAAACACAATTAGAATTGGGGAAAATAACTAACAAACCGAGAAAAATCTATCATAATAGTATAATTTCATGTTTTCATATGTTTTGTAGAGTCAAAAGGTGTTTTTGGTCGCCCCGTGTTAAACATAGGGCAAAAGAACAGGCTCTGACTATATCCGTGATAAAAACTGTATCCGTTGGTAGAATCAAATAAAAGTTCATGAAAATTTTCAACATAAACATCTCAGTGATGTAATAAAAAAAATTTCAAATAAATAATCAGGAACAGTATTTAAATTAGTTTTTCAGTGATTTTTAGTGGTTTAAACCCCGCTGCAAGTGCCCCCCCTGGAATTCGGCGCAAGCATGGCAGACGCTAAATACACGTGTGTCTTTACGAGAACTGTACTAATCTCTTAAATTAAACTGCTGACAAGTAACTTTTATTTGTGATATTTTTATGTTAAATCAATAAAATATATATATTGAACACTTCAAAATAGGCTAAAATAAAATTAGTTGAAGGCATTTTAAATTTATTTTCAGCAGTTTAATTAGAAAGATTTGGAGCAGTTGCGTGTACTTAGCAACAGCCATGGTTTCTCTGAATTCCTGTGGGAGTGCAAGCAGCAGGACTTAATTTTACCACTAAAAATCATTGAAAAACTAATTTAAGTACCGTACTGTTTGGAGATTATTTCTTTAAGATTTCTTTAAGATTTTTTATGTAATATCAATTAGAAGTTTGTGTGGAACATATTCAAGAATTTTTATTCTGTTCTACCGATGGATAAAGTTTTTATCACGGAAAAAGTCAGAGCCTGTTCTATGCCCTATGCAGGGGCGAACCCAGGATTTAATTTCGGGGGAGGGGGGGTAATATTGTATGTAGGCCTATAAGAAGGGGGAGGGGGATTTAGGTACTCACAAAAACCCATACTAATGTGTCGGTAAACAAATAAGGTCGTCGCGGTAAGCGAGTATCGCTTAACAATAGACGATATGGACGTCGTGGTTGATGAGTATCGTCGTCGCGGTAGACAAATATCGTTGTCATGGCAAGCGAATATAGTCGGCATGGTAGATGAATATCGTCATTGCGGTAGACGCCACAGTAAAATGAAATGAAATGAAATGAAACGTTTATTTATCCCATTAGATACAACAACAACAACAACAACCATTATTTGGCAACTATATAATATTGAATTTTTATTAACATTAATTTAAACTATAAAACAAGGAAGGGCTTACATGGGCACATGTCTGTGCGTAAGCCCGAGTTGCTATCAGTTAAAGGTGGCTAGAAAAATGATAAAGTGTAATTGAAAATAAACTATTGTTGATTGGTATTAAAGTGGGAATGAACGTGTGAGTTTATGAATGACGGATGTTGAATCGAGGTGAAATTTGATATTGGATATTCAATGAGCACTTGTTGGTTCAAGGACCACAACAGACAGTAGGCCTATTTTCATGGTAAACTGCGTTTCCTTAAGTTATGTGATGGGGTTGGGGGAGGGGGGGTCGTCAAAGGTCTCGTTTAGTGTAATTGGGCCTGATAAGAGCCTCGGCCTCTTTATCACTTTATCACTTTATCACTTTATTAAGACAGGTACCTCATGGAGGACGTTACCCTGAATATGAGTGAAGGATGAGTGTGATGATTGTGATGATAGTGGCGCGATCTTGTAGCCTTGTTACTGACTAAGGTTGGCATGTTCCTTAGACAGGATTGTTAATTGTCGGAACTAATGGAAAGCAAAAAATTATTGGAGCAATGTTTGAAAATATTAATTGTTGGCGATTCAAATAAATTATTTGCTCTACTATTCTGGCTTAAATTCCGGAAGAGGTGATGAGCAACAAAAAAGGAATTAGTTACGGGTACAGAGTTATTTAGTTGCAAAACGGATATTCCAACATTCTGGGCGTATCTAGTTGAATGTTGGTGAGCAATAGGTGAAAAAATTGAATTAAAATTTTTGAAAATATAAATGAGAAGACATTTTATGTAAAGATGTCTGACTGAAAGTAGACCAGTTTCACGAAAAAGAACATCAGTGGAGTACCTTCGATTTTTTTTAAAACCTGCTTTTAATATTGTTCTCTGAATCACGCTTAGAGGATTCAAGGTTGAGCGATAACAAGCTCCCCAACTAAGATTGCCAAAAGAAAGTATTGATTGAACATAGGCATAATAAGCTAATTTAATTTCCCTCTCCTCCAAAATCTCACTTAATTGTCTAAAAGCGAAAATGTATTTACGTAATTTTTGCTTAAGAAATGTTATGTGCTCTACCCATTTCATACGCATATCAAAAAATATACCTAAGTATTTATAACTAGATACCTGTTCTATGAATTCACATTTGCATCTGTTGTTAAGTAAGTCTCCACAGCAGTGCAAACGGAGATTTCCCATATTATAATCTGTACTAGCGGAGAGGGAAATTGGCAAAAATTTGGTTTTGCCGACATTTAGAGAGAGAATGTTCTGGTCTAACCATGTCTTAATTAGGTAGGGAGAGATCGCTCATAGCGACCTAACGTCCAACCACGTTTTCCCTTTGATCAAAACTAGAGTGTTGTCGGCAAAAAGAAAAAGTTTACCATGCAAGTTAATTTTTGTAATATTATTTATATAAATTAAAAAAAGAATTGGTCCCAAAGTACTGCCCTGGATAACTCCGTAATTCACAGGATTGACATCACTATTCACTCCACAAATTGAAACAACTTGAGAGTGGTCAGATAAATAATTTTTGAACCAATTGAGAGCAACGTTACGAATTCCAATTAATTCCAGTTTATTCAAAAGCAAATTTCTGTCAATTGAGTCAAAAGCTTTTTTAAGATCAAGAAAAATTAACATGGTTCGATTATTTTCTGCAATTGAGGAATTAATAGACTTACATACTTCAAATAGTGCATCAGAAATGTCTTGTCTAAACCCAAACTGTGCCCCTGATAAAATATTATTAATTTGAATGTACTCCACTAATTGTTCCTTCACGATCCGCTCCAAAATCTTGGAAAAAACACTAAGTAATGAAATTGGTCGGAAATTACCTTTATCTTTAATGCCATTAGATTTATATAGTGGAAAAACTTTGGCTATTTTGAAATGACTTGGGAAAAATCCAGTTGTAATACTTAAATTTATTAAATGCAAAAGAGGTTTAATTAAAAACTGTGAGTTCTGTTTGAGAATATCGGCCGATACTCTATCCAGCACTTGGGCCGAGCCACCTCGCAGTTCCGTAATGTGCCGTAAAACGTCTTGCTCAGTAACTGTCCGTAGTGTCAAAGTCGTGTCTAGTCGGTAGTCGGCGTCATTTACAATCGGGTTCCCGCCTGATTTTATTGCATCAGCTAACTTATCGCCAACTGTCGAGAAAAAATTGTTAAATTCATCTGCAATCTGCTCTTTGATTAATTGTTGAGATGGAGTAATGCCTGGGATAAATTTTGCAAGTGGGAAAGGGTCTTCATTTGACAATCTGCTAGCTAACTCATTTATAACTCCCCAAAATGCTTTTGGATTCCGATTATTTACTTGAATTTGTTCCTTATAAAAATTCCTTTTGGCTAATTTCAGTAAACGAGATAAAGTTTGCCTATATTCATAGTAGTAGTTTAATAAATTAATGTTAAACGGCTCCTTTTTAATGGTCTTACTCAAGTTATCTCTAATTCTTATTGATTTAACTAAGCTGTCAGTGATCCAAGGCTTAATTCTTTTATGTCTAGTGGATTTAAAAATTATAGGTTTCGTTGCCCTGGTCTTAGCTTGTTCAACCAACTCGTTAAAATACGTAGAGCACAACTCTAAATCATTGCAGTTCAGGACGGGTCCCCAGTCAGTGTGTGAAAGTAATATCTGTAAAGGTGGCTCGGTCGAGGTAAGTCTGTGGCACGGTGGCGGTGGCAGTGGTAGTGTGCGTATGCGAGTGTGCGGCGCCATTTATAGTGAGGGTGGTGGCGTAGTGATCTGTCAAACTGGTTTGAAGTACAGCTGTATGCACAGCAGTCATGTCACAGTAACGTACAAAAGCGTGGTCAATGCAAGAGGTGCTGTTGTCTGTAACTCTGGTCGGTTTATCGATGCATTGAACCAAACCTGCTCCAATTAAACTGTTTAAGTATGAATCTGTAAACACATCGTGGTTAAGTAGATTAATATTAATGTCACCCATAAAAATACACATTTTGTGTCTGTCAATGTTGTCGTAATATTGTCCTAATTCAGTCGTAAACGTTCTCAAATCACTGTCAAATGTTCTGTACAACGCTAATAGGTTAAAATCTTTATTAAAGGCCTTAAAGTTAAGAGAAAGTTCAAAAACGTCGCCTAGTACTACTTGCTTTGATGTGACTGAAAGTGATTTGTTAGTGTAAACAATGACGCCGTCATTCCTGTTTCTTTGTGTCGTAGTCATGTGAATGTCGTAGCCGTCAATTGGTACCCCCTCCCCCATCCCCTGACTCAGCCAGCACTCTGAAAGAATTATTATATCCATTCTAGAATTTATGGCATTTAAATACACTAGGAATTTGTCGATGTTCTTAGAGTAACCTCTTATGTTATTATGAAATATCTTAAGACTATGTGGATATTGATTAAAAAAAATTGAATAATGATTAAAAATACTTAATTCCAAACAACTATTCTGATTGTGGTCCTCTTCATCGCTGTCATCCTGGAAGAAAAACATAGGCTGCCACAGGCACCCGCCCAGTCAACCCAAATATGCTACCATATCTGCCAGTTAAAAACTAAACTGATACAAATAAGAAAATATTACGAGAATAATAGCAAAACCCCTTCTCTTAGGACAGTAACTCAATGTCGAAACTTATGCAAAACAAAGTGAGTTTGAAATTGACTAAAGCGGATTGACTAAGTTCAATGATAATTATTTAGTTTATTCAATAAGCCTTTTTAATTATGACGAAACAATCTTTAAGATATTAAAAATATTTAAAAGAAAAAATCTTACTATGAAAATTAGCAAGACTGGAATTATCTAATCCGCTACAGAATCATACTAATGAGTTCTTTCTTAAATTGATGATAAAAATAAATTATGAATAGGAAAATATATTTTATGTACACAATAAATTAAATGATTATATCTTGATACAATCAACAACATGGGAATTGAAGAGACATTTGTGCAATAAGCTATTCCTTTTCAATAGCATATAATGACATTTATAACTGAACAAGATTCTTAATACAATTGATAACGGAATTGAAGTAAGCTATGCCGTTTTAATGAGTTATACGATAACGGATTAAAAAATCACACTATCTCTCAGAAACTTGGTTCAGTAATTAAATTCAACAATATTAAAAATGAAAAATGACTAAATGACTAAATATAATTTTGGAAAGGTATGAAATTTGCTAAGAAACAAAGACTATCAATACAGACATAAAAATACATATATACAGACAATAAAAATTATAAAATGATAGATTACTTCTGTTAACTGTACATTGAGTTGAATCATACTGGTGAAAAAATAAATAAACAAATAATAATAAATAAAATAAAATAAACAATACCTACTCTGAATGCAAATAATTTTTAATCAAGGCATAAGATTTTTATAATATAGCCTAAACATAAAAACAGACAGTAAAAAAGATGAAATAATAGATTACTTCTGTCAACTGTATATTTAGTTGATTCATACTGGTGAAAATATATATATATACATAAACCTACATACACACACATATATATATATACATATATATATATATACACATACATACATACATATAAAATAAAAATAAACAGTACCTAATCTGAAATAATGAATTAAAATAATTTTAATTCAGGCACTAAGCATTTTTTAATATAGCCTAATCAAAAATTCCTATTGTTTTAATTTTATTGAGTTCAAATTTGCAAAAGAATAGAAAATTGAAAAATAACTTCTTTTTTAAATAACAAAAGAGTTAAACTTCGAAGATGGAAGTGTCGCTTACGTAGTGGAGTCGGCGTTGCGGAAGTAGTGAGATGCAAGTCCTAGTTGTCGAATTTGTCCAGATCGGTGATCTCCAGGACTCGGGAAGCTTTGTCATCGGGCTTCTTTTTCACGAGTACTTTCCCATTGAAAAAACCCGCAAAGCAGAGCTTTCGTTCCCTTAGAAGACGCCTGGCACGACCGAGGAGCGACTTATTGTGGCTGGTAAGATGCTGGTTTATGAAGATCGGACCCGGACGAAGTGAAGAAGCAATATCCGTTGTTTTTATATTTTTATTTTTTCTGACTGCGTACAGCCAGTTCTCCCTCAGCGTGCGAGACACGAACTGGACTATGATGGGCGGGTCCGCATGCTTGTCAGAGTAGAGCCGGAGTCTGTGTAGGCCTACGATGGAAACGTCTCCTGGTGTGAACGGTACCTGCAACATGGCGGCGAGTCTCTCCAGTACAACAATCAGATTCTCTCTCGGTGTCACGGGGACGCCCTGGATCTCGAGGTTCGCGGCGCGCGAGTGCTGGTCGGCATCGCACGCCTGTTGCTGCAAGTCGCGGACCACGTTGCGAAGCTCTTTGTTCTCCCGCTCCAACACCTCACATTTATCTGAAAAGCTCAGTCTGTTTAATCTCAACAGCACCAAGTCTCTCGTTATTTTTTTACATTCCTCCGTCAGAGCACGAATTTCGCTGCGGAACTCATTAATAATTTCAGTTTTCATAGTCTGCAACAGATGCACTATACTTTTGCTAGAGTCCACTCCACTTTCACTCTGAGAAGATGCTGTTTCACCCGCACAAGATTCGCACTTCCAAGATTTTGCTCCTCTTGTCTTTGTTACGTTGACGCACGTGACGTGAAACATCGAATTGCAGTCCAAACACTTTACGGATTTTGCTCCCGGTCCCGTTCCCGCAATCTCACTTCCGCACCTTCCACAGTTGTCCGGCATTGTCACAAAACACTAGGAAATCACCAGATAAACAGTTAACAATATATTGGTAATTATAGCGAAATTAATAAATAAGTTCCTGTAACTGTAGGTTGACTGGGCAGGTTTGGGCCAGCAATCAGATGGCGCGGGTCTCGGACGATAAGAGACCCTTCCTCATCGGCGGTCTGATAACAACTAAGTAGACGAGTATTGCGCCGCAGTAGACGAATATTGTCGTCGCAGAAGACAAATATCACTGTCGCGATAGAAACATCGTTGTCACGTCGCAGTAGACGAAAATCGTCGTTGCGTTAGAAGGATATCGTTGTCACGGTAGGCGGGTATCGTCGCCGTGGTAGATAAAATATCGTCGTCGCAGTAAACCAGTATCGCGACGCAGTAGGCGAATATGGACGTCTGTCGCGGTACTAGTTGGCAAATATCGTCATTGCGGTGGGTAAAGATTGTCGATGCACTACACGAGTATCGTCGTTGTGGTAGACGCTGCGGTAGACAAATATGGTCGTCGCGGTAGACGAATGTCATTGTCGCAGTAGGCAAATGTTGTTGTCATTTCACAGTTTTCACGTCGTGAAGACGGAAATAGTCGTCGCGTCGCGGTAAACGAGTTTACCGTTTTACTCCATAAAATACCGAAACAAATAGGCCAACTCGGAAGGCGGCCTGTGCGTTTTTTGAGGCCATTATTTTGATAATAGTTTACTAATAGGAATAGAAATCTGTGCGTACAAGTTTACAACCTGGACCAGGAGAACATACCACATTTATTTAGATATAGCCTTGTTGAGCCCCTCAGGATGCATTTTTTGAGGAATCAGTCTTTCTTATTGAATTAAATGGAAAATTTTGGAATACTATTACCGGAGTTCTAGATTAAATTATCAATGTAATGGCGGCCATCTTTAATGGCTGATAAGGGGGTGTTCTACGCGAATTCAAGGTTGGTTCTTTGGACAGAAATACTTCTACTGGTATCTTCTTTACACTTACCAAGTGGCTAAGCTGTATCAAAAAGTGCAAGTTTTTTTTGCTAACCCACACGTACTAGATTACTTTTGAGATTGTATATAAGATAATACAATAAAATGTTTACACCAAAGAATCAATAGGCTAATATTATTTATATTCATGGAATACAAAAGTTTTATTTTAGTTTTTTTTTTCGGAAAAGATGATTAAATACGTATTGCAAAAAATATTAATCTATAATTTTGTTACCTCAAAACAAACCAGGGAATAATATCCATTTTGGCACAATTTCACAAAAATTCATGAAATACGAAAGTATTCCTTGAAAACTCCTTGGTTCGTCACTGCCTGGCGCCCTCGTCATACTTGTCCCCCACCCTCTCGACATACCCAGCACGGGCCTGGCCTTGACTAATTTAGTACCTATACCTAGAATTTTCTCTAATTGCATACAGGCTGAGAATAAAACATTATAAAAATCATGCTTGTCTATTATGCCGATTGGCCTAATTAGGTCGTCTGAAATGTATGCCTATTAAATGATGTTTTATTCAAAAAAATCAAATAAGTAAACAGACTAACACTCACTTTACCGGTACTCAATTCAATGTTTACCTTTCAGTACAGGCCTTTTAGTGATAGCTATTCTATTCCCTCTTCTGAGTGTATTTGGTTTACTAAATCCATATCATGTTAGGGTGATTATTATTTCCATCCATCAGCTGATTATCAGAGGCGGATTTGGAAATTTGCCGCCCCCGGGCTATCCAGATTTTGCCGCCCCCCAGAGGTGGTTTGGCCAGGGCGGGTGGCAGGATTTCTGGCTCGGCAAAAGTGGTGACCTTTTTTTTTTTTTTTTTTACTCGCGCGTGTCGTTTTTGGTCCCGTTGTGGCCCTTTTACCCATTTTTACCTGTACCGCCCCGCTAAAGAAGGCTATTTTGGCTACTTCAGGCCGGGTTGTAACTTCTCTCTCTAATTCTCTCTAATTTGCCACCCTGGGCTATAGCCCATTCAGCCCATACGTAAATCCAGCCCTGCTGATTATTATTTCATAAGGGTAGTACAACCTAAATTGCTATTTGAACCACATTGCTTATGAAAATTCCATACTGAACATTGACTTTGGAACTAAAGTTCCGGCCAAATCATTAGGCGTGTGGCGACAAATGGAAACTCCAGCTGTATAAATGACTTGATGTTAGACATCTCCGCTCCTCTACACAGTTAAGTAGTTGAACATATATTTCCAACAGATAGAAGCTCATTTACTTGGGTATGTTTCGAGAACTTACACAGCTGATTTGGATAACATAAACAAAGAGCATAACTGTCTATAACTTCAGAAAGGGTAAATGATTGGCCAAAAACATATTTTGAACGCCAGCAGCGCACTCACTCACCCGCCTAATGATTTGGCCGGGACTCTAAATATAGATATTCCTTTTTATTATTGAATGAGTTACAATAAACAAAAAGACAAAATATCAAAATAAGTTGATTGAATTACAATTTTTAGTCTGTTTTATCGACATTTTTATAGACTGTTCTGATTACATCTGATCAGTAATAGGTCTAAGGAAAAAATATTGGTGCAACCAATAACCGAGATCAAAGTCAAATTTATTACCGTATTCAATTTCATTACAAAAAATTTCAGTACAAAAGATATATACAGGGTGTCCAAACTTAACGGTACCACCATTGGCATTTCAGAAACTATTAGTTTTAGAGAAAACTTCTTATAGGGGACTAAACCTGCTTTTCATGACGATAAAATATGTGAATTCCATTTTCTTGAAAATGGCTTTCAAAATGGCGAAAATGGCTTCCATTTTCCAATATGGTGGACAACTTTGGTTATTCTTATCCTTCATTTTACAATTTATTTTAAGAACTTCGTATTCTTTGCCTTTTTCTAAACTCAATGGTTAAGGAAATATGAGTAGTCAAAGTTAGAATTTTCCCATTTCAAATGCATTGGGAAATTGTTGGTGGCCAGTATAACAAAAACAGATGTGTTAGGCTACTTAAAACAAACCAAAGAACTGAAGTGCCCTAAAATGTGATTAAAGTAGAGATTCAAACACAAGAAATTTTGTCACAAATTCACTCATGGAAACGTATTATTTATTTTTACATTTACCTAAAGTTTCTCACCTAAGAGCGCACGGACCGAGCGCCCGGGCCCAGGCTTAAAAGGGACCTTGCTTGGGCATAAGGGGCCCTAGCGTTGCCGGGGGCAAAGGAGATCTGTGGTGGCGTGCATGTTTGTAAATGAGGGATTTGAAGCAGTGGTGATCTCCAAAAAAAGTCACCACTTCCAGGGAGGCTGTAGGAGCCTCATTTGGAATCTCGCTTTGGGCCCTGGGGGCTCTAAAAACGGCCCTGGTATAGTTTTGAATTCATTTTACTATTTATACTTTTTTAAATTATTAAATAGTATAATGCAATGGTTTCAGCTCAAAATACAGTTTTAATGTATTTTTATGCCAATAAATGCATTATTGTTATTATTTTTGTTGATTATCCAACCTTTTTGTTGTTCTGTCCATGCTCACAGTCGGAGAAGTAATATGGGATTAGGGGGCCCTGAAGGGGTAATTCGCTGATATCATCCTTAAAAATGTTATTGAATAAAACCTGTGGCTACTGATATGTATGCATTATATGTATTAGGGCCTACTAACCCATATAAGTATTAATCAAGTTTTGTTTTTTTCCAGGTTACATTTACTTGGCCTAAGGAGCGCTACAAAAGTATAAAATGAATTGATGGCTTTGAGCCACAAAAAGTTAACTCTATGATGAGTTAGCTGGTGCTGAAGCTGTATAAAAGAACAATATTTATTTAGCCGTGGGTTGTGTGGATATAGACTTGAACCCGGGGCAACAAATATGTTTTTAAATCATAAAACTTTTTTCTCATGACAACTGTGGTCTTTAGCGCTATTATATGATTGTTCTGATAAAGATTTGAGTCCACAGTTGTTTTCTTACTGGTACGCTTAAATTAGTTTATTAGAAAAGCTTATCGATTGTGATATTAGCGTTAAAATAGCAAATTGAAAGGAAATTATCATCTTTTCTATCTAGTCTTTGTTGAATGTGCAATTTAGAAATCTTTTCATTGTTAAATTAACAGACGAGTTACTGTTTAAAAAAATAACTTCGGAATGAGTGAGCCTGCCAAATGGGTTTGTGAATACTGTACTTATGAAAATTTCAACGCAGCATTAAAATGCACAATGTGCCGAGGAGCCAAACCACTACTTAATGAAGACATTTACCGACTGCGAGATGAATCTCCCACCAGTAGAGAAGATGTTGTGCGGGTCCCTTCGAATGGAGGAGGTATGTACAACGACCATGCAAAACACCATTATTTTAAAAACTTGATGTCGTCTGGCAAATAGAGTTCTGTTCACTAACATAGTAGAAATGAATGTTTCTCTATTAAAAATTAACAGTCTACAAAATAAATAGAATAGTCCGTCTTCTATTCAGGGTGTTGATAAAAAACCCTTCAGGACTTCGGGATATGGTTACTTACATCAAAACTAAGAAAAAAGTTCCCATAAATATGGGTCCTAAAATGCTCGGTTATCCGTCTTTCGGTCTGTATGTGTTTCTAACATGATTTTGCATAACATTGGAACCACAAAAGATATCAACTTCAAACTTGGTACTTATATGCTGACTATAAGGCCCTATTTTCGTGCGGAGTATCAAGTTTCTACTTTGTACCATTTCAAAATGGCAGCCATTTTTATATTTTAAAACTTAATATCTTAAAAACTGTAAATTTTTAATTGGACAGGAGACAAAAAGTTGCGAAATTTTTATTTCCTACAAAACCATATCAACATTATTAAGATCGAACAACAAGTAACGGAGTTATTGCAATTTTTCCAACAAAATACATGCATGTTTTATGGTAGTTATGGCAAATTTACTTGAATTCTGTTAGCAGGGTTGCCAGCAGCCGGGAATTCCGGGAAAACCGGGAATTATGCGTGAATTTCACACTCCGGGAAAAAACCTATGAATTATGCGTGAATTTTTCGAAAGATCCTTGAATTTTATAAAAATCATGTAAACTCTAAGATAGCGATAGTTTGGCCTGTCGGTCTATAATATGGTTATTTATCGATCAGATCGGTCAGTTTCGTGGATTTTTTTGACAAAGCATAAGTTGCCGTTCGAACGAAACACGAAGACAAAGTGATTCCAACGTTGAGAGAGCGTTGCCAAAAGAACTGGAACTGTTATATTATTCCATTCTGGTTCCGGGAACTGTTTCGACTGTCTGTTAATACGTTCCATAACGAGATCTTTTTCCGATGTAGTTTTCGTAATTCTCGCAACGAATTATGGCACGAAAGAACAGGTACTACTCATCCATGGAACGGAATTATAGGGCTTTTGTCCTATAAAGAGTCACCACTTTTATTGGCGTAGCCGATGTCAGTGCGTTCGTTTCACCAAGAAATACCGTAACTACAGTCGGAACGGAACTAAGAGAACATGTTCCGCGGCCGATACGGGACGGTCGAAACAGTTCTCGTTCTGGAACTGCAAAGCAGACACCAGTGACGTACTAGTCGAAGAGAAAACTCAGCTGATTCGGGGGCGTGCCAGTGTTCCCAGACGTACGATAATTTTGTATGTGGTACGATCCAATTTGTGTCTGGTACGATAGTTTGATTATGTTTTAAACCCCGTGTTGTATTTTATTTTCACTATTGTTAAAGATAAATTAATACCGTTTTAGTATTAAAAATGGATTTTTGGCAGTATCACAGGGTTTTCTTGTTAACATTTCACCAAATTTACGAGTTTCATTGGAAGAGTACGGTAATTTAGGTACATTCAAAATAACTTTCCTGGTCTAGTACGATAATGTGGCTTTTAAAACCTGGGAACACTGACGTGTCCATGAACCCTCCAAGGATAGCGTTGGGTTTACAACGATAAGGTTCGGTTAAATATCGACCTTATCTACCGAATGACAAGACATCAACTTTTTAGTTTCGGCTCGGCTGTCTGCTTCCTGTCGTCGTCATCCCTCTGTTTTCGTTTTATTTCCAAACTCCAATGCCTGTCGTTTTTAACTAGTCATTATTGTGAATCGGTGGTGCTAATAAATACGTCATATCTGTACCACAGATTCTTCTTTTGGGACTCTTCCAAGTTTACAAATAAATAAATGACTGTATGACATGACTGTCCAACAATTACGCAATTAAATGTATTAGATTATTAAAATGCAGTGGCCAGGGTACTATTTTCTATACATTGTACTGTAATGTCAATGAAGACTTAGACGATGAGTAATATTTTACTTTGACTACTGACAAATTTGCCCATGTTAAAAATTGTTAATGTTGATTTCTTTAACAGAACCGTACGCTGATAACAGTTATGATGACTATAATAAATTACAGAGGAATTAAAAATCTTCCAGTACCGTACGCAATCGTCGGATAGATTAACCAAACTTTCCTAATTCAAAAATAACTTAGGCCCTAATCCTACATTCCTATAAATTGAGCTGTCTTTGGGATATTGGGATAACACTTTACTCTAAAAACGTTTTTCAGGGCCTATAGATATTGCAAGCAAACAAACTGGCAAAGAAATATTTACATTTATTTGTAAGCATCCGAGCAGAGAGCCTATTTCATGATTTCAACACTCTCTGGCTATTAGAAAAAGTTTATCCTCAATTGTTATACTGAACAGCCATCACTAAGCCTGCAGGCCATGCTTGACCTAAATTTTATCCTTATATAATTTGGAAAGTTGGGCCGGGCGTTTTTATGTTGAGACGACAATGTTTAAAGAGCAAATCGATTTACGATATTCGATAGTAGTTCGTACTACGACGATCGATATTTTAACCGAATGCCTTCCTTATCGTTGTGAACTCAACGCTATTCTTCCTCCAACCCTTCGCAGTGTGCGCATGCGCTAGCGCTACCTACCGCTTACAGACAAGTGATCGGGTATTTCGCGCGCTAATGACGGCGAAATGTCCTACGTCCTACAGCAAACGGAGAAAACATCGATTACCGATTGAAGGAAAACGTCGATATTCAAAAAATGGACGAGTCCATCGTTTATTTAGTACAAGGGGTAGGAGCATGGTGGAGTGTAATGTCCTCAGACGTGTATCAGCAGTAGGCCTATATTTAAAATTACAATCGTAATTTATTTGCTTCCAAAATCACTCGTATTCTATTTCCCCGCCTTCATACTGTGCATACGAAGTTCACGAAGTTCTTAGCATGCGCAGTGACCAATGACAGTGTTTCATTGATAGGGACTGCGGACGCCGAATCCGAATAGGGCTGCCGTCAGTCCATCACTACTTTGTCATGAGCTCTTGCGCTGTGTGTGAAGGCCTGCACTCGGCTGACTTGATATCCGTAGTGGCGGTGTCGAAATAACAAATAAATGTTTAAGCTATGATATTTCTTTGTTGCTTCTATTTTAAAGTTACCCGTGACATCAAATTCTCTCTATGGATTTTGTTTTGGAATCCAGTCTTATATACTCTAAATGAATCTGTTTGTACGAGCAACAATTTGTTTAGTGCAAGGGTTTTGGAATTTCATTTTTAGATGGAGTTTTTGGCCTCGAGGAATCGATTTGTACTGGTTTCAAGACTGGGAAAAATCTGGTTCCTGTCCAAACCGTTTTCCCTGTCATCATAATCCGTTTGAAGTGTCCATGTCATCGTTATGGACACATTTAACCAAAACTGCAAAATAAAATAAATAACCAAAAATAAAATAAAACCTGTTTTATCAGAGCACAGCTTAATTAATTCATTCGTCAATACATTGGGGTGCATTTTCTAAATCATAATAATTCATACTCACACTATTTTAATGGATGTATTAAATAGGCCTAGTGGTACAACAAAAATTATTTAAAAGTTGTGAAGAAAAATGATTCGTCCAAACTCAAACTTGACTTACCAAGTTCACACAGAACGGACGTGTGGCGGAGTCGCGGCACGGTCATATTCCTTTCCCTGTCGCTCCCATCATCCAATGTACACACGATCGACGTGGCGCGGGAGGGCGGCCGCCCGCGATCGTCTGTGAATTGTGCGATAAGTTTCATGGGAGCGACAGCGAAAGGACATATGTCCGTGCCACGACTCCGCCACTCGTCCGTTCTGTGTGAATTGGCCCTTAGAAATGACAAGTATAGGCCTTGAATTTTGACAATTTTGACCGGGAATACCGGGAAAGATGCGTGAATTTTTTGGAAACCATTTGCTGGCAACCCTGGTTAGCAAAATTGCAATAACTCCGTCAATTGTTGTTTTATCTTAATAATCTTGATATGGTTTTGTAGGAAATAAAACTTTGCAACTTTTTTGTCTCTTGTCCAATTTTTTAAAAATTTATACTTTTTAAGATATTAAGTTTTAAAATATAAAAATGGCTGCCATTTTGAAATGGTACAAAGTAGAAACTTGATACTCCGCATGAAAATAGGTACTAATAGTCAGCATATAAGTACCAAGTTTGAAGTTGATATATTTTGTGGTTCCAAAGTTATGCAAAATCATGTTAAAAACACATACAGACCGACAGACGGATAACTGAGCATTTTAGGACCCATGTTTATAAGAACTTTTTTCTTAGTTTTGATGTAAGTAACCACATATCCCAAAGTCCTGAAGGGTTTTTTTATCAACACCCTTTATAAGCTAATAAAAAAATGGTCAAAGTAAATTTTTTAGCAAATTTTTAACACAAAATTTAAAACTAAATAAATGTTTAAAACCTTTGTGAAAAAGACTGTAGAGACAAATTAATAACCAAATTAAATAACAAAATAAAGACTGAATCAATTTTGTTGAAATGATGTTCGATGGCTGAATCAATTTCATTGAAATGATGTTCGCGCAATTTGACCGTTGGGTGAAATTTTAAAATTAAATAACAATGTAATATTTACGAGAGATAATCACGAAGACCAAGCTTGCAGTAAGAGTATGCTCATAGCTTGGAGGTGGAGGTGGAGGAGTTGGTGGGGAAGAGGTCAGCCCTGAGGAAGATAAAGGGAGCAAAACAAACACACTAAGTAAAATGGCAGAGCTCATAGTTAGGAGGTGGAGGAGGAGGTACAGCACAATGCCTAGAAAAATATCAAACATGTTTGATTTTAGGCCCAGTCTCCCAGGACGCTTTGCTTGCTGCTTCGCTGCGGTTGGTTTCTTAAAGGCATTTTGATATAAACAAATCTTTCTTAGAGTATTTCCTAAAACCATGACGTGCGTCCCCTTAAAAGTGTCCTACGACAAACCCCTAAAATTATTAAAGCTTTGTTAGACTCAGAGATCAAGGGTCTATGGGGGGGTGGGGTGTATAGATTCGCCTGTAGCTCCTGCTACACAACTATATGTTTTATAAATAAAATATTTTTTTAAATTATTTATTATATGGTATTATAAAACCTATAATTAAATTTACTTCTAAAACCTATAATTAAATTTACTTCTCAATAGCTTTGTAAAGGGGGTACATGGATTTTACCTAGCACATTGGCACAACCCTCCATCCCCCTAAGAGCAAAACTGCAACCACCCTTTAAAATAGCCCCGTTAAATTACCACTAATATTATTCCGGCTCCAAAAATACTTAAACTTCAGCGTGAAAATGTTATTTTTGCACAAATGTTGTTGGTAAATGTGTTACTAAAAGGTTGTCTTTATTAATTACTTTAATACGTTATATTTTCTTGATGTCCCTTAAAATGTCAATGCTCCCAAGGGTAGCAAAATAAACCTTCCACTCCGTTCCCTCAGTTGGATTCGCTTTTACTTTTCGACCCGCCACAGGTGTATCTCCCGGGTGCGGACCATCGCCGCGGGAGCCGCGCGACTCGTGGCGTTGCGAGGTGTGCTCCCACACCAACTGGGCGCGCGCCAAGGAGTGCGGGGAGTGCCGTGCGCCGCGTACCTACACACCCGCGGACCTCGCCGAGCAGCTGCGGCCGCTGCGGATAGACTGCAGCGCGGACACGACGGCCGGCGGCCCCGCCAAGTGGTCCTGTCCCACCTGCACGTACGACAACTGGCCACGCTCCGTACGCTGCGTCATGTGCGGCACCGCGCCCCGGGTCAGCCCCATCGAGGGCGCGGGCAGCATCATCATCGAGGAGAACGCTCCCTCTATTAAAAGGTATTTTCATCGTACTGACTCAGAAACATCTGTTTTTGTTAGTTCAAAAGATACCCATTGGTTTTTCCACTTAAGGCTTCATTTGCAAGCGAATGTTTACTGAATCAAAAGAAATTTTTATCACAATATTTAAAACTAAATTCAGTAACCAAAACTCGGCAAACTTTTCCAAAATTGTTGTCTAATAGTAAATTGTAATGAAGCAATATAATATACACATTTAAGAAATGAAGAAAATTAGTTTTTTTAGTGATAAATTAAAGGGTTGAAAAATCATTGGCTGCCAGTTTATATGTTTGTTGTTAGCATGTAAAATAACTTTGAAATGCATTATGAGTTTGAAATGCATTAAATTATGAGTAACTAATGCTATAGATATTCAGCAGACATTACTGAACGGCCGATATGTGATTGCAGATCAAGCCATCGACGGGACGACCCTGTGAACCTATCGCCCCCCAACAACTCGGCCAGGTACAGGCAGAGGTCTCCGCTGGACAGGTCCTGGCTGAACGCCTGCCTGGGGGTGGTCCAGGGCGAGCACAGTCCGGTGGAGGCGTTCCTGTCCAACGGAGGCGACCCCACGCGGCAACTCACGGCCAGCGAGGTGGCCTACCTCAACAGACCCTCAGCCTTTGACACCGGCCACACTCTCGTACACCTCGCCATCAGGTCAGTGTTTAAAAGAATTTCTTTAGACCAGATTTTTTCAGTTTTTTCCCTTAGTAGTAGTTTAAAGCCCAGGTTCTAATGCTTGGTTCTGTTCTAACTTATAGTATTTCAAATGTTAAAAATTTTATAAATTATTGTCATTTTCTAAAATTAATTATTAAATTAAAATTGTGTTGAAAAATTTGGGTTAGCTCTTCACTGCTTTGTTGTAGTCGAAGAAAAATTGTAAGTCTGATGTGTTTTTCGGCAGGTTCCACCGCGAAGACTTGCTTGCGACGCTGTTGTCTCGCATCGAAGGCAGCGGGTCGGGCGTGAAGCGAGTGCCGTCGTACGTGGCCCCCGACCTGGCCGCCGACATCCGCCGCCACGCCGCCTCCACCCTGCGACAGCGCAAGGGCACCATGCCCTGCCCCTACCTCAATGAGATGCCCACGTTCACCCTGCCCGCCGAGATAGAGGAGCTGCCGGCCGCCATCCAGGAGCAGCTGCTGGACGAGCTGCTGGACAAGGACGCCCAGCGGCAGCTGGAGGATGAGCCGCCGGTGGTGAACTGGTCGCTGGAGGTGACGGTGCACCTCGGCTCACGACTGCACGCGCTGTGGAACCGCTCGGCTGGCGACTGTCTGCTCGACAGCCTCATGCAGACGACGTGGGGCGTGTTCGACCGCGACAACCTGCTGCGCAAGGCGCTGGCCGACACGCTCAACAACGCCGGCCACCTGTGAGTCAAGTACTAGTAATGAGTTGGTTCATAAAAGTTGCAATAATAATCACTAATATTATTCATGAATAATATTTTAATCTCTGTCTGTGATATTAATTTCTGTTATGAAATATTAGGACGTTTAAGAGTCGAGTTGGGAACACTAACTAAACTGAGTAAGTGGGAGGAACTACATTATTTATCCTATTGAACAAGAAGGGTTATATGCCTTAACATATCTCTCGATCTAGTCATTAGTCAGATACTGGCGACTGAAATATACAGTTTGATGCATACAGGGATAAATCAGATCATGTTGAGGCATTACTCCATCATTTCAAAGCACGATTTTGTTTCAAATCACATTTCAAAGTGCTGCTGGCCACTCTGCCCGGAGCCAGTCTCTAGCAGCTGCACGTCTTACATGCTGTACTGTCGCAGGTTCTACCCGAGGTGGCGGGAGTACGAGTCGTGCAAGGCGCGGCTGCTGCAGTTCTTGCTGGAGGAGACACAGTGGCAGCAGGACTGGGCGGGGCTCATGTCGCTGGCGACTCAGCCCGGAGCCAGTCTCTAGCAGCTGCACGTCTTACATGCTCGTACTGTCGCAGGTTCTACCCGAGGTGGTGGGAGTACGAGTCGTGCCAGGCGCGGCTGCTGCAGTTCTCGCTGGAGGAGACACAGTGGCAGCAGGACTGGGCGGGGCTCATCTCGCTGGCCACCCAGCCCGGGGCCAGTCTCGAGCAGCTGCACGTCTTACATGCTCGTACTGTCGCAGGTTCTACCCGAGGTGGTGGGAGTACGAGTCGTGCCAGGCGCGGCTGCTGCAGTTCTCGCTGGAGGAGACACAGTGGCAGCAGGACTGGGCGGGGCTCATGTCGCTGGCCACCCAGCCCGGGGCCAGTCTCGAGCAGCTGCACGTCTTACATGCTCGTACTGTCGCAGGTTCTACCCGAGGTGGTGGGAGTACGAGTCGTGCCAGGCGCGGCTGCTGCAGTTCTCGCTGGAGGAGACACAGTGGCAGCAGGACTGGGCGGGGCTCATGTCGCTGGCCACTCAGCCCGGAGCCAGTCTCTAGCAGCTGCACGTCTTACATGCTCGTACTGTCGAAGGTTCTACCCGAGGTGGTGGGAGTACGAGTCGTGCCAGGCGCGGCTGCTGCAGTTCTCGCTGGAGGAGACACAGTGGCAGCAGGACTGGGCGGGGCTCATGTCGCTGGCCACTCAGCCTGGGGCCAGTCTCTAGCAGCTGCACGTCTTACATGCTCGTACTGTCACAGGTTCTACCCGAGGTGGCGGGAGTACGAGTCGTGCCAGGCGCGGCTGCTGCAGTTCTCGCTGGAGGAGACACAGTGGCAGCAGGACTGGGCGGGGCTCATGTCGCTGGCCACCCAGCCCGGGGCCAGTCTCGAGCAGCTGCACGTCTTCGCTCTGGCTCACATACTGCGGCGGCCCATCATCGTGTACGGTGTCAAATACGTCAAAAGCTTTCGTGGGGAAGACCTTGGATATGCCCGCTTTGAAGGTATACTTTGCCACTATTATTTTTATATTTATTACTTAAAATTTTAGAGGTTTTCTTTTTTAATTTTGATTAATTTGATTTTTTAATTTTTTTTCCGTTCCTCGAAACAAAATACCTTAAGCAGGAATCAAAATTTATAAAAGGAGAGTCTTACGGTAAGAGACCTAGATGCCCTTGACGTTTTAAACACAGAAATAGAAATCTTAAGTGTCAGCAGATCAAACATCATTTCATCATCAGACCACCTGAAAAAAGTAAAAACATAAAAGTTACTGTGCTGCCTGTGTCTACTAGTTATGTTTATCATCAGATTCCCCTCTTAGATTATTTGAAGAGATGATTAAACATATGCTTCAAATTAACTTGCAGATTGCAGGTACTTAATCCTGTTAATATTTTGACAACTAAGTTTGTTCACGACTTTTCTAGAAAATAATCAACTGATTTATTTCTCAGCTTTTAGGAACTTTTTTCCACACTTTTAACAGCAAATACAAAAAAAATTAAAATCTTCAACTATCTGCAATTGTTTTTTATATCGAAATATAAATAACGAGCTCAATCCAAAATTTTAAGTAAGGCAGTCTGATCATCAATTCATTTTTTCTAGTGAATTTTTCAGAAAAAGCGATTCTCGCAGGTCCTTTATTACCATGAGACCATCAGTTACCAAAAAACTTACCTAGACTATATATACTACGTTCCTGATACAAGAAAAAAATCCACAAAAAGGGACCTGGCACACTGGATGTTTATTTCCAAGATTATTTGAAAATTGGTTGTAGTGGTTAGCTAACCAGAGCTCGGTCGCCAGGTGTGTACCTGCCGCTGCTGTGGGAGCCCGGGTTCTGCACCAAGTCCCCGGTTGCGCTCGGCTATACGCGGGGCCACTTCTCGGCGCTGGTGCCCATCGAGCCGGACTCCTCGCCCGAAACTGCCGCCAACGACCTCAACCAGGACAGCCTCCAGGTCACCTTCCTGCCCCTCATGGACCACGACCGCAAGATACTGCCCGTCCACTTCACCACACAGTCTGAGGTACAAAAATGAGATTCTGTCATTTTGTAGAGTTATGTGACACTACAAAATCTTCTAAATCTGCTTTCCTATTTTTCAAAGTTAAAATTTAAAATTTTCTCATTGAAATTAATTCGAGCAAAGAATTTCTTTAATCTCTAAAATGGTTATAGTAATTTATGCTTTTTTGGTGCAACAAATGTTATCTCAACTAATTATTCCTAAGAGCCTGTATTATCAGGAAAAGGCATGAGGTTTTCAAATTTGTATCAGTATGATTTAATGTAATTTGTATTGTTTTCAGATGGGTCGTGAAGAGAGTTTGTTGAGACAGTGGCTCGATGTCGGTGTAACGGACGGAGGATTGCTCGTGGCTCAGCAGAGACTCAACAAACGCCCTCTACTCGTGGCTCAGATGTTGGAGGAGTGGCTCAATCACTATCGCCGACTTGCGTAAGTCATCGCAGCTATTTCCCCTATAGTACAGTAAAATTTGTCCAAAAAAAGACCAAACTGAAAAAAAATTAGCCCCACCTTGATTCTTGGTATACAGGTCATCTTTAGGCTCTAGTTGAAGAATCCGATGAGTCCATAAAAATTCAGGGGGTGGAAGGCCCCTTTTTCGAGGGGGATAGGGGGGGAAGGTTGTATTTCTTTGTAAATGTAATAACACCGGTGAAAAAGGTCCGATCCATATAAAATTTGGTGTGGGCTTTTAAAACAGTATATTTTAACACTACATAAAAAATAAATTCGATCGTGTCATCCTAAGGGGTCCAAAGGGGGGGATTTAACACCTCAAAAATTAGGTTTTTAATTTTTTGGTACCCAAAAATTTAAATTATGAAAATTTTGTTTTATTTTTTGAATTCAGCTCAAAAAATCAAACAATTTTGTATTTTTAATTATCGCTCTATGACCATTGGTTGCCGAGATATTGAAATTGGTAAACACAGTTGCCAACACGTTGTGTATTACGTTGTCCAATATAACCTCAAAATGTACAAAAACTTATAAATCCCACTTATTTTTTATCATTTATCAACGATATTTCGTATTTGGCTTCCTATAGTTGAGTTTTAATGGATTATGGCTTATAAGTCCCACTTTTCTTCATCAGCAATTCTTTTCTTTCAGCAAACCTACATACTCATTTCCTATGTTATTTAAATGGGAAAACATTATGATATGTCAATTTCTCTTATATTTCTGGTTCTAATGACAATAATGAAACAGTTTTAGACTTATTTTACTACGAAAATCTTTGGCTTTAAGATTAACCATTAACAGATCTATTTGGTTGGGTTTAAGGCTAGTTGAAATGCTATTATCAATGGATAATAGAATAGGACCAGAACCAGGACCAGGACCAGGTTAAAATTATTTTTGTTTTTAATTGTTAATAATGAATATCTCAGCTCTTAAGAAAGAGAATGCATTTATTTTGGTCTTGAATAGCTCCATAAATTATTTTCTTTCATTTAACCTATAATTTGATAAAATTGGTTTTGATTTGGATCAGTTATAATGCGTAATTCAATTAAGAAATAAGTATTTTTTAAGTTTTACTTACAGTGAAAGGGTGATACCTCCGGTTCTAAAGGAGATAAAAAGTTAGTTTTGGTCTCAAATTAAACAGGAACATAGCAGCTTTAATATGAGCTATTATTCGATAAAATTTGTTTTGGTTTGGCTCAGTTATAATGTGTAATTCAATCAAAAAAATATTTTTTTAAAGTTTTACATACAGTGAAAGGGTTATATCTCCGGTTCTAAAGAAGATAAAATGTTAGTTTTGGCCTCAAATTAAACAAGAATGTATCAGCTTTAAAATGAGCTAATATTCGATCAAATTGGTTTTGGTTTGGCTCAGTTATAATGCGTAATTCAATGAAAAAATAATTTTTTTTAAATTTTACTTACAGTGATAGGATGATACCTCCGGTTCTAAAGGAGATAAAACGTTTGTTATGGTCTTAAATCATTCAGTGAACTATTGGCTTTCATTGAAGCTATAGATAATTTGAAACCGTTAATTTTAAGAAGAGCTATAAACCTTTAATTAAAAATAAAATTTTTGAAAAATTTTGTTTTTTGTGATAAAACATTACAACTCCCTTCAGTATCAACCAATCTACATAATTTATAGGTCAAATGAGAGAAAATAATTTACAGAGCAATTCAAGACCAAAACAATTGCATTCTCTTTCTTAAGAGCTGAGATATTCAATATTAACAATCAAAAACAAAAATAATTAAAAAAATACAACATTAATAATAGAATTTCAACTAGCCTTAAACCCAACCAAATTAATCTGTTAATGGTTATTCTGAAAGCCAAAGATTTTCCTAGTAAAATAAGTCTAAAACTGTTTCATTATTGTCATTAGAAGCGGAAATATAAGAGAAATTGACATATCATAATGTTTTCCCATTTAAATAACATAGGAAATGAGTATGTAGGTTTGCTGAAAGGGGATGAAGAAAAGTGGGACTTATGTGCCATAATCCATTAAAACTCAACTATAGGAAGCCAAATACAAAATATCGTTGATAAATGATAAAAAATAAGCAGGATTCTGTATATTTTGAGGTTATATTGGACAACGTACTGTGTTTACCAATTTCAATATCTCGACAACCAATGGTCATAGAGTAATAATTAAAAATACCAAATTGTTTGATTTTTTGAGCTGAATTAAAAAATTAAACAAAATTTTCATAATTTTAATTTTTGGACATCAAAAAATTAAAAAAAACCCATTTTTGAGGTGTTAAATCCCCCCTGTGGACCCCTTAGGATACACGATCAAATTTATTTTCTATGTAGCGTTAAAATATACTGTTTTAAAAGCCCACACCAAATTTTAAATGGATCGGACCTTTTCCACCGGGGTTATTGCATTTACAAAAAAATTCAACCTTTCCCCCCTTACCCCCTCGAAAAAGGGGCCTTCCACCCCCTGAATTTTTATGGACTCATCGGATTCTTCAACTAGAGCCTAAAGATGACCTATATACCAAGTTTCAAGGTGGGGCTAATTTTTTTCAGACAAAGTTAGTTTTTACTGTACAGTAGAGTCCCACAAACCCGCTCTAATGTGGACCGAACGGTGTCCGGGTTTGTGAAAATTCCGAGTTATCGGGAAATGAGTAAAAATGAGAAAAAATAAGAATAGTTTCTGTTATTTCTATAAGAAATTGTTTATTTATTGCATAGTAAAAATCTATAAAAACTATATTAGTTACAAAAAAAACTTAAAGAAAAACTAAAACTGTTATTAATGTGTCACACCATGCTCTGGCCTTGAATCTCAATGTACTTTACTGCTCTGGCAGGCTTTCCGAGTTATCCAGAATTCCGGGTTATCGAAGTCCGGGTTTGCGGGACTCTACTGTACTATCAGTTGAAAATACATACCTTTCGGTGGCCAAAGATAATTAAGTGAAATTTCCCTCTCATTGTGCTTCAGACTTTGAAGTTGTATTATACTCTAGAGAGCTCACGTTTCTGGGACCAAAACTATGCAACCCGCACCCACGCAACGATATCATTGGCTGTTGCCTGGTGCCTTCAAATCTCAGTCCCACACTTGTGAGGTCACTGCTAGGTAAAGACGGGTGGAGTGTTGTGGTAGGGGAGTGGATTACAGACTGACAAGTACACAGCGCACAAGGTGACCAACCTTTGTCCAGGCAATGAATAAAACGACGAAACTATGTCAATGAATGTATACTACTTCGTCCGAACTCTTTGTTAAGCCAAATGATTTATCTCATATAAAATGTATGTAATAATGATCAAATATAAAAATAAAGCTAATTTTATCAATTAATATGGTAAAACTAAACAACCTACTTAAAAGCAATTGGTTAAATGACTTGTGAGTAGAGGAACAATTTTGGAAAATAGTAGAAAATAATTTTTCTTTGGATTTTTATTGTTGGCCAGTGGCCACAAAAATAACCTTTGTTTATGTTGATGGGGGTCACGCGCCCCCCATGCCCCCCCGGCGCGACGCCTATGGTCCTAAGACCTGAAGTAATTAAGTAATGTATGAAGTCCTAGCCCGAAGTAATGTGAAAAACGGTTCCAGGCTAGTACTAGTTTATTCAAATGTATTGTTGGGATATAAAATTTCCAAAACATTAAAGGTGGGTGCTTAGGGGAGTTTTCTTGAAGAGAAGCTCTGAAAGACCACAACACAATAATCATTAAGACCACATTATTGCATTTTCCGTACCCTGGGAATGACATGACATAATGATAAGATTTGTTAGTTGTGGAAAGAGAATATTTTATGCCATGAAACAAAAGATGATATCTAGGGGTGGGCGAGTAGTGGATTTTGAAGTCGAGTCGAGTATTAAGCCAAATACTCGAGTGTCGAGTCGAGTAGTAGAAAAGTAATGAAATGTTCATTTTCAAAAGTAATTAAGTCTTTGAATTACAGTTAATTGAGATATTTCATCAATTTTACTTATAAAATACTTTATTTAAGCTGATATTTTTTATTTTAATTTGAAATATAAAACTCTGTTATTCTAATACTTTCAAATTAATAACTATACTAATCACTCAAAATATCAATTCACTTAATGTAACAAGATACCAAAATAAATTTTTGTATTATATGCATAATTTTAAAATTTAAACAGACTAAGATTTCATTACTAGGCTATTATTTTAACTATCAACAACAGATTTATCTTTTTCCTAAAAAAATTATAATTAAAACCTTAGGCGAGAAATTGTGGAAGAAAAAAGTATAAGCAAGATCAGGGAGGAGAGCTATGCCCAGTTATTTATTTCTTCTCTAAACCCAACCCCACCCCCGTGCCTGGCTGCTGATTATTTTTTTTACATCCAGTCACTCGAGCTACGAGATAAGAATAAGATATCCCCCCCAATACAAAAATTACAAAACCTAAACTAAGTTTTGTTTGTTTTGAAAGGAGGAATACACAGCTAACTCACCTGAAGATCTGGAGTGAGGTAAAACCTAAACTAATTAATTGTTTCATGAATTCCACTTTACCAATGAAGTCCACAATTTTCTTCTCATTTTTACAAATCAAATGAGACAGAAATGGAGGCTATGTATCATTCATGAGATAAACCATGATTACAACTTTGAAGTTGTAAAGTATAACAGGGTGTCTACCAGTCGAGAATTCGGGAAAATTCGGGAAAATGCCGGGGATTTTGTAAGGTCGGGAATAGTCGGGAAAAAGTAATGAATTTCGACTTTTAGTCGGGAAATTTGAATTTGGCTACAAAACAAAACAAAATAGCCGTTTTCTTCGTTATTGTCATCGTCTCGGCCGGCAAATCTCCCGAACGAATTGGGGCAGACAAATTTTTAGCTATAGCACGACCAGAAAAGCTGTCGCTTACTCCGCTGCCGCAAGTTTCTCGGTCCTAATGCAGCTGTAAAAACGCTCACTCGTTTCGCGGCCGACAAGTCTCTCGCTCTTTACGCGGCCGACAAGTCTAGCTCATTACGCGGCCGACAAACCTCGCTCTTTACGCGGCCGACAAGTATCTCGCTCTTTACGTGGCCGACAAGTCTCTCGCTCTTTACGCGGCCGACAAGTCTCTCGCTCTTTACGCGGCCGACAAGTCTCTCGCTCTTTACGCGGTCGACACATCTCTCGTTATTAATGCTACCTTAAAATCGTGTGCTCTTTTCGCGGCCATCACATCTTTTGCTTTTATTGCGGCCGGAAATAGCATTACCGGCATTGGTCACATTTCGGCCGATGACTTCATCCCTCTTTTCATGAGCGTTAGACCTCTCGGTTGTATTGCGGCCAGAAAATCGCTCACTCATTTTTGGACCAAAACATTTTTCGGTCGTCTCGTGGTAGACAAATTTTTTGATCTTTTTGTGGCCGTCACATCTCTCAGTCGTATTGCGATAAGAAAATCGCTCAATCTTTTCGCGGACGGAATATCTATCATTTATACCGTAGCCGACAAGGTTTTCGGTCTCGTTGCGATCGGAAATCTTTCGCTTGATTTGCGGCAGGTAAATCTCTTGGTCGCATCGCGGCCGATGACCTTACTCATTTCGCAGCCATTAGACCTCGGGCATATTGCGGCCGGAAAGTCGCTCACTCGTTTTAGGAATGAAACATTTTTCGGTCGATTCACGGCAGACGAGTTCCTTGCTCTTTTAGTGGCCGTTATGTCTCTCGGTCGTATTGTGACAAGAAAATCGCTATTTTTTTCGAGGCTAGAGATATTGTGGTTTACAACAAGGCTGGCAAATCTTTTGGACTTACTGCGGCCGGAAATCTTTCGCTTGTTTTTCGGTGGTTGGGTGGCCGATTGGTTCTTGATCGTATTGTGTCGCTTACTCTTTTCATAGCCGTTACATGATTCGGTCGTATTGCGGCCAGCAAATCTCTCTGTCGCATCGTGGCTGTCAAATCTCGGTCGTTTATACCACGGCCAGAAAATCGCTCGTTCTTTCCGCAGCCGGAAATCTCGGTCGCATTACGGCTGGCAAATATATTGGGCTTATCGCAGTCATCTTGCTCATCTTTTGGCGATCTTTCGCTTGCATTGTAACCGTCTAAATGTATTTATTTACAAATATCGTTCTCAATATTCGTTATATGAGGCAATGGTCATGTTTCCTATGGTCGGGAATTTTTTTAATTTGTCAGGAAATGTCGGGAAAAAGTCGGGATTTTCATATATGAAATTTGGTAGACACCCTGTATAAGGTCAGAGCTAAATATAGCTGTAGGTTTTCAATTTCCAAATTCTGAGAGATGGAATTTCTAGATAACTACCAAAATCCGTTCTTCTATGAGTTTATGAAATATTGTTCAGGATATTGTTATGAAAAACTCGTGGACGGCTGTGAAAAACGATAGCGCGTATCTGTCAGTCGCGGATAAACGGCAGATGTAGCGTTTCAAAACTCGCGATTGCCGCCAAGTACGATCGCGCGTATTTGCCAATCGCTGATGATCGGCAAATTTAGCCTTGCAAAAGTCGCAATCGGCCGGGAAGAACGATCGTGTGTATTTGCCGATCGTAAATAAAGGAAATGCAACTTTGTGTAACTTGCGATCGGCCGTAAAAAACGGTCGTTCGTATTGCCCGCCACAAATAAACAGAAAATGCCTGCTTATTGTAAAACTAGCAAGTGGCCGCGATAAACAATCTCTCGATTACGGATAAACGGCCGATGTAGCTTTGCGTAACTCGCGTTCGGCTGTAAAATTCGATCGCACATACGTAAATCACACATAAACTACGACTCGTTTAAGTCGAGTAGTTGGAACTACTCGACTCAACCTCGAGTAGTAGCAACTACTTGAGTAATTACTCGACTGTCGAGTACTTGCCCACCCCTAATGATATCCGTTGGCTGCAAAAAAAGACATTATCTATCGGCCGCTGAACAAAGACGAAATTTGTTGGCTGTGGAACAATGACAGTATTCATTTGCCATGAAACGAAGACAAAATTCGTTGGCCACAAAAAAGAAGATTTTGGCGACCCTGGAACAAAGTCAATACCTGTTGGTCGCAGAAAGATGATGATATTCGTCGGCCAAGAAAGGAGACAATATTTTTGGCTGCGACCCGACAATTCTCATAGTCCACTGTGCGTCAATAAATTTAGTCAGCCACGGAAAACACCAATATTCGTTTACCGTGAGGCGATGATGAGGACATTTACCATAATAGCTGTTAATGTTGTGACGACTTTTCATTGTCTATTGACTACATTGGCATTTCAATGGGCATCTACATTTTCATCGTCAGTTGGGACAAAAACAAAATAGTAGCTATAAAAATTAGCCTATATCACTTGAAGAGAAGCAGAACCTGTTTTTTTAACTCCTTTTTAACTCACAACAAAGGATTCAAAGTTCAGTTTTTTAATTTTGGGTTTTGAGATTCAAAATTTCTAGTTGAACCATCACTCTGAGGTGTATTATAAATAATAACGTTTTTGATTTTATTTTTCAGGCAAATGTCACATGCACCGTTCAGTCGACCAATACCAGTGCAAGATTACTCCAGTGATGGGGATACAGATGATGAATAATTTGTGATCTGCCCTTTGTATATCTTTACAAATATATATAATGGATATTTATTATGATTTGTATAAATTGTATGAGTGCAGGGTTTAGCTTTAACGTGTGGATGTGTTCCTGTAAATAATTCCACAGAGATCACTAAGGATTACTAAAATTCACATGTTCAATATAATATGGAAATTTCAATAAATTCTACATTATTTGTCACTTGCACCAAATTTATGATTGTTAAAAGTGTTACAGAAAAAAACGTATTATTACTTTACATTATGTGGTGGTATAACTATTAATTGTTCTAGTTTTATTATTTTAGTCACATTATTTTTTTAAGTGTACTGAAAAATAAGTCTAGGTGGTATTGTGGTTTACTGTTCAAATTGTGTAATTCTGAAAATGTTGATTACCGTACCAAAAATTATTGTTATTTATTTTTCATGTCAGAAACACTGTTACTCCTACTTATTCTGTTATTATATTTATATATTTTCTATTTTTACATAGGGGGTGTGCAATTTATTGGTTTAATTTGTATATTACATTTTAATGAATATTCCTGTAATCAGTTGCAGTATAAAGGGTTGTGTATTGCTTACAAATTTTTTAACCTGTTATATATTTATAACGAGTTGTATGGTGGTTCAGGTTCCTATTCTTTCTCAAGACAATGAGGAAAAATCTTGTTTTAGCAAAACAACATAAAAATAAGAAATGTCATTCGTAAATTTAGTTAAATGAACTTAAAATATGAAAATTGACTATTGTTACCTGTGAAACTATCTACAAATTGTTTTGTATATCAAAATATAAAAAATGAGCTCATTCCAAAATTTTAAGTTAGGCAATCTATTTATGGTATTGTGAGTACAATGATTTATAACAAAAAACTTAAGAACAGGACAATTGAGGTTAGATTACAGTGGCAAATTCTTTTGATGAAGAAAGTACCTAAAGCTCTTATAAGTTAATTCTGAACCCTATTAATTCAATCTAAATATTATCGTTTAATTGCTCTTGGTTTAGTTAACCATATTTTGTAAACCTTAACCTTTGTTCATTCAAGACCATTAAGATCTAAAAGTGGAATTTAAATGACAACAAGCTAAAAATATATCCTCAAAACGGCCATCTTGCAGAGTAATAAAATAAAACAGTTTTAAATTTTATTAATTTATTGCATATTGAATTCTTTTTTCTAACCTCTCCATGGTATTCCACAATAGTTTTCTAGAGCTAGTATTTTTGTTTTTATTCACCATTCATTTGGGTACTTTGATGATATTTACTATTTAAATGACATAAAAGAAAGAGACACTTAATGATTTTCAGCAATGACATCATTATTTTGTAATGGGAAAAAAGTCTAAACCTACAAAATCCAAAATGAATCACTCAACTAGAAAAGTCTCTCTCATTTATATTTTTTGTTTGTGGAATAAAAGCTCTTTGCTGGAATTCAGTTGTTGAGAAAGGAAGGACACACAGCTAACTCACATGACGATTTGGGTGTGGAGTAGCACAGAACTAAAAAAATGGTGATTTAAAACACATAATATTTTGATTCTAGGCTTGCTCAGATGCGAGGAAGAGAGGCACTGTTACAACACAATTTTAATCTTAAGAGATCAGTGTTGCTAACACTATTATTATCACTTTAAACTATTTTTGGGAGTTTATATAATTATATTTGGCATTGCACTATTTTGAGTTCAAAGTTATTACAACAGAAAATGCCGTGGTGAAGATTTTGGTGGATGGATGATAGATAGGTTTATGTTTATAGGGTTATGTAAAATTAGGTGTGATTTAATTAACTGGTAGGCCAGTTTATAACTTTTGCATTGGTTTGTGGGGAAGGACCTGATAGACACAACCAAAGCAATCAGGTTCTTCTATTTTTGAATGACATGTTTCTTAGGTGAGGATTATTACTTCGTTCCTATTTTTTGGGCTTCACTCACCTTAGTAAGATTTCCTTTGGGGCTTGTCAATTGACGAAAACACACACGAATCACACGTAACACACACGACAAACATACGAACATTTAGAAGCGTCCCAAAGTCTAACCCGACGTTTCGCGTGGCCACGAATAAAAATAACGCCACGCTTTTTCAAGGGTTTAGCCGGTTAAGTTGCTCCCGCACGCGGGCAGAACAGCGAACTACGACTGACGCATCACTTCCTGGAGGGGCAGGGGCGGGGGCGGGGGCGGGAGTCCTGCTTATCTCGGTGGGCAGTTGAATGAATCTAGCCCGATGACGTGAGAGTTCGACTTCTTGACGAACTAGGTTCAAATAAACAGGGCTTATGTCTATTGATGGTCGAGACAAAGGCGCATCGTTTACCGCCATGAACAATGACTCCGCCAAGTTCCGTTTCCTCCAGTTTGTTTCTTTATGTAGTATTTTACATTCCTGCCATTTTATGTCATGATTAGTGTCTACAACGTGCTCACATATTTTTGATCCATACACTTCCCTGTTTTTTACTTTTTTTATATGTTCCAAGATTCGGACCGAAACTGGCCTGGATGTCTGGCCAAAATAACTCCGTTCACAGGAGCACGGGACTTCATATATCACGTTTTTCGTCCTCTGCTGTTCATTATCCGGTTTTACTCTCGTTAATCGGCTCCGAATTGTATCGCTACTCTTAAAAACTGTACGGATATTATATTTTGAGTTAATGCGCCTTATTTTCTCGGAAACATTTGGAACAAACGGAATGCAAACAGGTGTGACGGGCGGTTCTTTAATATCTATTACTTTGGGACTTGCTTTGTTAACATGCTCTAAGGCTTTATTAAAAATATTCAAAGGATATCCAGAGTCCAGAACTCTGGATATCCTTTGAATATTTTTAATAAAGCCTTAGAGCATGTTAACAAAGCAAGTCCCAAAGTAATAGATATTAAAGAACCGCCCGTCACAACTGTTCGATGCGCCCGTCACAACTCTGGACGATGCGCCTTTGTCTCGACCATCAATAGACATAAGCCCTGTTTATTTGAACCTAGTTCGTCAAGAAGTCGAACTCTCACGTCATCGGGCTAGATTCATTCAACTGCCCACCGAGATAAGCAGGACTCCCGCCCCCGCCCCCGCCCCTGCCCCTCCTACCCCTCCAGGAAGTGATGCGTCAGTCGTGGTTCGCCGTTCTGCCCGCGTGCGGGAGCAACTTAACCGGCTAAACCCTTGAAAAAGCGTGGCGTTATTTTTATTCGTGGCCACGCGAAACGTCGGGTTAGACTTTGGGACGCTTCTAAATGTTCGTATGTTTGTCGTGTGTGTTACGTGTGATTCGTGTGTGTTTTCGTCAATTGACAAGCCCCAAAGGAAATCTAACTAAGGTGAGTTAAGCCCAAAAAATAGGAACGAAATCAGGTTCTTGCAAGAAACCAATTCTTATAAGATTTAGTCCACCAGTTAGTTACAAATTCCAGGGCCCTATCAATCCTCAATATTAGATGGAACCCAAATACCACCACCTTCCCCTCTCAACTAATTTAGAACTCACACGTTTAATATGTGTTTGTAAAATCCCAATTAAAGTTATCACGTGACAGTAGGGTTGGCAACACTAAACAGTTCAAATTCAAATTTTATTGCAACTTACAGTCTCATCTTTCTGTCACCGGAGGAAGTCCTAGAAGAGGTAAAATAATATGTTTTGTCACCCTTTTCAAGTTGTGTTAGTAGCTACATATCTCTCCTTTCCCTATAGTTGTAATCATGGATGGTCGTAAGAGAAGGCTGCTGCATTAATAAAGGAAACTTTTGGCTTGGTTTGAATTATATTTTTTCATCGAGGATTTATTTTTAACTACATTTGTTTATTGAAGTAGCAGAATCTAAATGTACTGAAACTTGAGAGATTAAATATCCAAGTGAAGTTTTTTTAAGATCTTTTTGAATTTTTACCTAATATAAATTCATTTAATAGAAATTGAATGTTTTTTTGTTTCTTACTTGGTTTCAGATGTAATAAATCATAACCTCAGTAGATTATGTAAGTTTGTTATAAAAACTGAAGCAAAGATCAATTCTACCATATCTTTATTTTGTAGTTCTCATGAAGCCCTGTAAAAATATATCCTTGAACAACACAAAACTTTAAGATTTAAAAGAGTTTTAAATTAGGGAAACTAACCACATCTTGTATATATTGAGAACAATATTCAAGTGACAATTTCCAATGGATTTTCATTAAGTGCTCAGTAATCTTTATTTGTTTCTACAGTTTTCATAATCTATTGTTTTATAGCGTTTAAAGTCCTGTGTATAGTACAACAGTAAAATGGGAACCCTCAAATAGTAATATTTTGGTATCTACTTAAATAATATTTTATTTGCTTTGTATTAAGATGAAAAAGGTTTTGTCTTCCATTAATCTAACATATAATTACTCTTGCCATAAATAAATATTCATGCTTTAAAATATTGCTATATGGAATTATGATTCCTTATAATTTCTTAAATCACAATACAAAATCAAACAATATTTACTGCTTGTAAATACAAGCTTTTTCATTTAATAATTTTAGGTCTTAGTGGGTCACAAGATATTTTTAGAGCATACCAAAAATCCTAGTGGTAGAGTGGATTGTTTAAATAGTTCTGGGTCAGTTACAACTAAGCAATTTGTTAATTAGTTTTAATAAAAATAGTTTAACAAGATTCAATATTTAACTGTAGATATGAGAAATTAAACCTGTTGTTGGTGTCTTTCTTAATATGTTTTTTTTAATTTTTTCCCTTTGATTTTACAGTGATACACGTTTGAGAAGACATATTTATTCTGTTCAGGCAGGTTTTTTTTTTTTTTTTTTTTTTTTTTTCTTTAAATGCCAAAGGGCAGGCTTTGGTATATTACCATGAAGCCAATTTTGTCACTTTATTTACTTATCTCAGATCCGTTTTTCTGTGGTTGCCTTTTTTCAGGAGTGAGAATTTTTGCCCAAATCTGTAACAAATATAGATTTTTGTTAGACACAAATTACATCTATGTATGTGGAGTTTTGTTAATTGTTCACAATTTGTAAAAGTAGGATGAGCCTAAGGGAAGGAAAGTTTAGGAGCCAAGGGTAGGAGAGAGAAATCTTCTCGGCCAGGGGTCCATCAGGCCTTTTCCTAACCCGAAAGGGGAGGAGGACCGCGGAAAGAAGAACCCATAGGCCAAGGAATTTTGTGTATGTGTATGTTTGAGGGTTGCTACAAATTTGAAGTTAAATTTTTCTTTTGATCACTGTCAGAAAGTGATTGATTTCTTGATAGATTTCTTGGTCAAGGCTGGCGAGTATTTTTTTAATTTTGTCTGAGTTGTTGATGCTTTGGATCCTTTTAACTTTATTGAAACAGGTCATTCTTGCATATTCATAGTGTGGGCATTCTAGGATTAGATGATGGATGGTTTCGGTTACTCCTGAGGTGCACTTTATGCATAACGGAGTGAAGTATAGTTTCATCATATGGAGAGTTTTGTTAACTGCTGCATGACCTATCCTGAGTCGTGTTATGTTGATTATTTCCTGTCTTGTCATCTTCATATTTTTATACCATGGGATTGGTGGGGGGTAACCCTGTATACTTTTGTACCAACTGGCTTTGTTAGATGTTTCCATAATCCTGTTTTTGCTTTCTTTTAACCTTTTTCTTTGGAAAGTTTTGAAGTCTGACATGGGTAGACATATGTTTTTTACCTCAATTCCATTGGTTGTTGCTAGTTTGGCTAGTCTGTCTACCATTTCATTCTGTTGTATTCCAACATGCCCTGGTATCCATTGAAGGGTAATCATTTTTTTTGAGTCTATGCAGTTTTTGATTATTTCTGAACATAAGCTTTCTTTAAAATCCCCATTGAGTGCACTTTTTATTGAGTTTATGGCCGAAAGTGAGTCGCTGCATATTATTATGTGTTGATCTGTCATGAGTTTGGTTAGTTCTGAGCTTTTAAGGATGGCAAATAATTCTGCTGTGTATATAGTTGTATGATCTGGTAGCCTGTAAATGTTTTCTATATTCCTCTGTGGAACGACAAGAGCTGCACCTGTGCCTTCTGCTGTTTTCGAGCCGTCTGTAAATATTTTGGTATGATTTTTGTAGGTTATGTTCAAAATTTCTAAGATATTCTGTTGGTAAACTATGGGTATTGTTTCATTCTTTTTCATGGTTTTGTTGTCTATTTTGTCGTTGATTTGTGGACCATTTTCATATGACTGAGGTGGGATGTCAAATTCGGTGATATTGAATTGTTCTGGAATAGCCTCTATGAAGTTTGGATTAAATGATTTAATCGAAGATAGGGCTTGGATATACAAAGGTATTTTCTTGTTTTTCCAGTAGGGGTGAATATTTACTAGCATTTCTAGATATAGGTATTTGTGACTGATTTGGCTGAGTTTGTCAGATAATGTTTTATAGATTAGTCTTTCAGTGAGATTTTCTCTACGGAGATGCAAAGGTTCTACCCCCGCTTCGTTTTGTAGTGCTAATATGGGAGATGATTTCATTGGATTTAATGCTATCCTCAAGGCTTGATTTTGTATTTTTTCCAGATCGAGCAGGGTTGTTTCAGTTAAGTGTCCAAATAGAAAAGAGCAGTAGTCTAGTTTTGGGCGGATTAGGCCTTTGTAAATTTGTATAACAAAGTCAGGATTTGCACCATTTCTTCCACATGCTAGCATTTTCAAAATATTTAAATCTTTGTTGCATTGTTTAGTCAGGTTATTTATATGCTGTCTGAAGTTCAATTTAGTGTCTAAGGTTATCCCAAGGATTTTTAAAGTTTCTACGACTGGGAGTTGGTGTCCATTTACTGTGAGGTTAAAAGCGTTTGTATTTATTATTCTTTTTCTTGTTATGACAATTGTTTTGCATTTTTCAACACTGAGGCTGAGGTGCATTTCATCGAACATATTTGCTATGTTATTGAGAGCTCTTTGAGTTTTGCTTGCAGCTTCAGATAGATTCTTGTGAGTTGTGTATATTGAAATATCGTCTGCGTATTGGAGGGATGAAACTCCATTTGGTAAACAATTGTTTATATTTGACAGGTATATGGCAAATAACAACGGACTCAGTGTGCAGCCTTGAGGGATTCCTCGGCATGTCCTTCTCGATATGGTTCCGTTGAGGGTGTAGAGTGATAAGGTTCTATTTGCCAACCAGCTATGACAGTGTAGTATATATTTCTTTGGTATGCCATATAGGTACATTTTTTTGAGTAGGTAGGGTAGGTTTACATTGTCGTAGGCACTTGTAATATCTAATGATGTTAATAGGACTGATTCATTGGAGGTTCGAGCAGTTTCAATATTAACTATTAAGTCGAGGTGAAAGTCTGCGCATCCTCTGTTTTTTCTAAACCCGTATTGTGTTGAGGGTACAATTTGCAGTTTTTCTGTGATCCATTCCAATCTTTTTTTTACCATCAAATTCATTATTTTTATGAAAACAGAGATTAATGATATAGGCCGATAGGATTTTTCATTTTCTGGATCCTTTTCAGGTTTTAACAATGCTGTTGTTTTTATATGTCTCCAATTTTGGGGGATTTCCATGGTTTGATTCCAAATGTTGTTGTAGGATTCAAGTAACAGCTCGAGGGCTTGTTCAGGGAGGTTCTTAATCATACTATAGGTTATTAGGTCACATCCCGGCGCTGTATCTTTCTTCTTGGAGTTTAAAACATTTTTCAGTTCTTTAAGTGAGAAATTCTTTTCTGCAGGATGATCAGTATCAAAAATAATTGGTCTTTTAATTTCATCGGATTGTTCTACGTAGTCTGGGATAATATGTTTCATAAATTTTTCTGCTAGGTCAATATTTTCGAATAAAGGTGTTTTGTTTTCATTGTTATTGTTGTTTTTGTTTTTTAGTTTCCTTACAATTTTCCATGCAAATTGGCTATTTTTCTTTTCCTCTATCTCAGCACATAACTTGTACCAGCCTTGTTTCTTTGCATTTATTATTATATCTTTTGCCTTTAGTTGAGCCTCTTGGTAAGTCCTATAATTAACTGGTGTCATCTCTTTTTTAAATTTGGTGAAGCTTAGTCTTCGGAAAGCTACTGCTTTTGAGCATTCTTCTGTCCACCAAGATTTCGGGTTGAAACCCTTTTTATTTTGTGCATTTGGGGAAATACATAAGGGTATCGCTTCATTTGCTGCTTCATTTATAATATTTTCTAGTTGTGTTAATTTTTGAGGTGCTGGTAGGTTTTCTATTCCTTTAATTTTTTGTTCTACTAGTTTTTTATAGAGTGGCCAGTTGGCTTTTTTGAAATTTCTCCTTGGTATTGTTTTGATGGTTGTGTGGGAGTTGTTTTGACTGATCGAGTTAAAGAAGTTCAGAGACATGGTTATTGGGAAATGGTTGCTTCCCATTGGGTCTTTTGATACCTCCCACTTGTCCAGATAGGCATGTAGGTTTGGGGTTACAAATGTTAGGTCTATCGTTGATTGTTGATGGTAAAGGTTTGGTATGGTAGTATAGTCATTACTGTTTGTTAAAATGAGGTTGGAATTGCAAAAATGGTTGAATATGTCATTACCTCGCTTGTCGGCTTTGCTACAATTCCAGAAGGGGTGGTGGGCATTGAAGTCGCCGCATATCATTGTATAGTCTTGATCTAAGGAGAATATTTCTTTTTGCCAGAATGATCGGTCTATGGTTTTATTTGAGCTATAACAATTGTATAGGTTCAATGGTGTATGTAGGCCTATATTTGTTATTTTTATTCCTAGCATTTGTGTTGATGCGTTGTTGATTTTTTTAATAATGCATGCTCGAAGGGAGTTGTGAACAACAAAGGCTACTCCCCCGTATCCATCATCCCTATCAACTCTAAAAATTTTGAAATTGTTATCTGAAATTACGTCTTTGGGGTTTAGCCACGTTTCTTGAAGGATGGCTATATGTATTTTCCTGGTGTTCATGAAGTTTGTGATTTCTGCCCATTTTTGCTTGATAGATCTTGCGTTCCACTGTAGGATGTTTAACTTTATATTATTCATTTTGAATCTTGGGTTGGTTTTGGATTAGTATTTTTGTTATTGGTATTACTTGGTTTATTTGTATTGGTTTTGGGGCCTATTTGGTTGTTGATATTTCCTGTTTTAGGGGGATCTGACAGGTCCCTGAGTAGTTGAGCCAGAAGGTCATCAACTTTCTGTTTGTTAATAGATCTTTCACCTTGAATTTTATTTCTTAATTCTCTGATTTTTTCATTTAAGAGTTTTTTTAATTGGCCATTGTTGGGGATGGAGTCCGGTTCTCTTTCTGAAGCTTTGATTGTTTCTTGTTGGCTTGTGCTTTGCATAGTTTTTACGGGCCTATATCTAGGTTGAGAGGTTTCATTTTGATTAGGTCTATAGGGTGTTGGTTTTGGTTTAGTGTTGTAAGGTACTTCTAATACTGTTCCGCTATCTTGGGGTTCATTATTGAGGATATTGAATCTGTTGTTTGATGGTAGTTGATTAAGATTATGAATTTGGTGTATGCCTAATGAAGGTGAAGTTGTTGTGTAGTTGTAGTTAGAGTTAGTGACTGCAGCATAGGATTTCTTATTTACCGAATATGGATTTCCATTGGGTTTTGGATAATGAAGGCTTGCAGTGAAGAAGTCTTCTCTATGGAGGGACATCCTCTCCATAATATTCTTTTGTCTTTGGTATTCAATGCATGCTTTGCTATTACTACTGTGGTTACCCTCACAGTTGACACATTTTTTTGGGTGAGAACAGTTTCCTGAGTGGAATTTTTGTCCACAGTCCCGACATATTTTTTCTTTTTGGCATGGTGCTCTGGCCAGGTGACCATATTGGAAGCAGTTATAACACTGCTTAACTGGCATCCTAAATGGTTCGACTGGCATCCTAACATAGTTTAAATAAACAAAATCTGGTAGTTTGTCTGATTCAAAAGTCAAAGTCATAAAGTGTGTGTTTTTGACCTCATTATTAATGAATTTTGTTATTCTTTTGGCATGGACAATTGGATGAATGCTTCTGCATTCCTCAACTACTTCCTGTTCAGATATTTCAGGTTCGATAAAGATAACTCCCGTTATTTCCACTCTGTTAGCCGGTACAAAGACTATGTAGTTTTGGAGGTGCACGGAATCAACAAGTTTGTTTGCTGATTTAGCATCTGTGCATTTAACATTCAGATTTTTCCCTACTCTCTGAATGTGTTCAATATTTTGATGATGGATTTTCATTATTTTGCCTACTGTATGAGGATTGATTTTGTTATTATCTTTGCTTTGAATAATAACTTCGTAAGGTCCCTTGTTATGTTCGTTGTACAGTCTAGAACGTCTAGTGTTAGGTTTTTTTGGTTTAGGTTGCATGGTTACTATTGGGGATTTATTTTGTGATTCTTTAATTAATTCATCACTGTGTCTACGTTTTAAATTGTTATTTCCGGTTGAAGAGTGGTCTTCGTTTGGGGCTTCAGTTTGGGATGATAGGTTTGAACTTTGGATTTCAACAGTGTTTATTACCTCTGCATTGATACCTATAATATTAGCAATTGCTTGTTGGGTTTCAATATCCATTTTATTACCTTCCTCATCTTCTGAGGGGGAGGCTGAACCCGACATTGACATTTTGTCAGGCTCAGCCTAGACCATGGGTGTGTTGTGAATTTATTGGTGTAGTGTGTGTTTGTAACACAAAATAGAGACAGAGTATTAGGAAACTTAACGAATTTTTGGATTAAACAAATTTACCACTTACCAAATTTACTCCATGTTAGTTTGATGGTTAGTCACATGGAAAAAGTTACACATATAGGTTAGTTTGCAGGCAACCACAGGTACTTTTAACCTCAAGGAAAAAGTCAATACGCTCGGTTGAAAGTCAAACTCACGAATGTTCAGGCAGGTTATCACAAAAAGAGTAGGTTTTGACCAACGACCACATAGTACAAATAGACGGAGCATGCCTATCTTACTTGCATTACAGCAAATGAAGTCTGGGCCGCCATATTGTCTAGGTATAGAAACATAAAACGGTGTTTAAAACCGCGTAATCTGACATCGCTCACGTTTCAAATAACTCGTAGGTTATACCATTTAGCACTGAGGCTTAAGGTTGACATTTTGCATGTGAAGAGTCCTTTAGTTAAACAATTAATCATATTTCCAAAATAATTTTTTCTATTTAAAAAAAATGAAAAAAGTCATAAGTTTTTATTTAATTTTAAAACTTTACATGAAAAAAGTAGTTGGCTACTACTTTTTTATTTTTTGGTCAGGTAAAATAAAGAACGGTGGAAATTGTTGCTAAAGAGTAGAATTTTTTAAATCATAGTTACCGTAGTTTGGTTGATAACTTAGTTTAAGAGTTTATCCATGGGGCAGTGCCATAAATACAAAGTCAATCCTAAACTGCTGTTTGCAAAAATATAGTCGACTACAAAAATACAAATGTGGTCTTAAATTAAAGGTCTGAATCTCACAATTACTATGGTATCAATTATAAATGGTTTAGAAGCAGTTTACTCATAGGAACTTTACAGTGCATGCTGTGGTGGCAGCTTCTCTAAAAAAATGTCAGGAAAAGCTTCTAGGTTATCGGTATTTACAATGTGTAGTCTGCTGTAAACCATTTATATTTGGTACTATAGTAATTCTGAGATTCAGATCTTTAATTTGATACCATATTTGTAATTTTTATGTAGTTTGTTTTTTGTATGTAGAGGGAGGGACTAGAAGCGAATTTCTGACTTCACCTTGCGCCTCGTGTGCTCCGTCTATTTGTACTATGTGGTCGCTGGTTTGGACCGAGCTAGCCAGACCTCTTTACTCTGTCAGAGTTTGCGAAAGTAAATTTTGCCCTGAGTGGTAGATATATATTAGTGAATGTTGACCTTATATTTTTTAACCTCTATCACTTCCTCTTTTACTAAGATTTATTCCTTTAAGAGGTTTACAGTTTTCTGTCTCCATAAAATCACAACTTTCATCTGAGAAAATAAGAGTATAATTCAACTCAAACCATGTTGTAACAATGTACTCACATTCAAAGTTGACATAGTGTGAGTAATGTCCAAGTGAACTCCGTGCTCAGTTGGGCTGGTTGAGCTACCCATTTCGTGTCAACCCGACTTTTGACTCATGTTTACATAAGTGCCGAAATTTGGTCTTGATCTGTTACCAAACACAGGGCCACCGAGGGGGGGCACATTTTGACCTGAATATATTTTTGTCGACGATAAATATTAAAATTATTCAACTAAGAAGACAAATTAAATCAAATATTCGAAGATACTTACGAAAACCTAAAAAACAAGCGTCAATTTAAAATGTTCTAACCATATATTTGTCTTATTTTGATACAGTTTCATTTGGATTTTTTCACATCTCGTCTGGGGCCCCTGAGGGTAGGCCTGCATCAATCAGACCTCACTTTAACTAAATTCATACCTTAAGCTATGCCCCTGTACCAATTGTCTGTTCTCAAAGTATCCTCAAAAACTTTGTTTGAACAAGTAAAAGCCTACGATGGACCACAGGTAAAAGGATTCCAAGCTGTAACTAAAGGGTGTTTTTTTTACAAAAGTATAATAGTAATAACATTTACGACTCATTACGTATGACTTGATGAGTTTGAGTTTAGCTGCGCACAAACCAAGGTACCAAGTATTTTGGCCAATCAGAGATTACTTATTACCAAATTCTTCGATGAAGGCTATACGGTACCTTTTAACCAATAGTAACAGGCTATAGGGCTATGATAGCCCAAAAAATGGTCTGGTGACATTGTTTCTTTATTGCTGTAAGAGATTCCACAAAAGGGTTCGAGACCAATGAATGCCTTAGGTGACACAATGTTGGCCAGTCTGTCAGCACCTTCATTACCTTTAACTCCCGAGTGACCAGGAACCCACCAGAGTTTTCTGATCCCTCATAACAATGCTTTCTTGCAGGGCCGCCGACAGACATTTTGAGGCCCGGGGCAAAGTTTGGCCGGGAGTGAGGCCCCTCAATACAAAAATTGTAAATAAAAAATACCTTTGCCTTTTAAATAGCTAAACTAGTAGAATCTGCTGATTACAAAATTGTTTATCTAAAATTATTGAATATCTTAATTTGTTCAATACAAAACAACTAATAGACCTGTGATAATCTGTACAAAACTTTTGATTTGTGAATTTATAAATTCAGAACATTACAAACAGTAAAATTAGGCACAATCCTTTTAATACGACTACTGAATAAAACATAACTTTGGATTAAAAGCACTAGACTATAAAATGTATGTACCTTATAAGCCTGTACTTGGGTGTAAGAAGGGTTTAATAAACAGTTTTTTGTTATTGTATAAATTATTCACGGACTACCTAACTACTATAAACCACTGTCTTTACTTGTTTTCCCTCTGTTGTCCAAATCCCATAATGCCTGTGGAGCGTGTGACGTCACCAGGACACCATTTTTCCGATTTTATCCTAGCCCAAGACTATTACCATTGGGTAAAAATATAGCCTAAATCGAAGGTTATCAATGTTACCACAACCATAACTACTCTCTGATTGGCCAAGATACTTAATTGTGCCAGCTTGAAACTTCAGACAAGGGCATTCTTTCAGTCTGCTGATGGCATCACGATCTGCTTAAATTTGTGTATGATGAAACCTGTATTTCTTTGGACCTTGATTCATACGTAGCTAAACTCAAACTCAGAGGAGAAACAAAGCTGAAGTTGTTAATCACTGGAAAAAATGCATGTCAAGTCTTGAGTTGTAAATGTTATTATTATTATTCTTTTCTAAAATATATATACATCATTTAGTTAAAGCTAGGAATCCTTTTCCTTGGTCCATCGTAGGCCTGTACAAAAAACTTTTAGTGATGAATTAAAATTTAAGCCGGGCAAATTTGGACCTGGCTTAAATTTTTGTGGCCACATTATTTGAGGTTTTTCGTCTGCCTAGAGGGTGCAGACGATTGGTATTGGATGATTGCTGAGCTTGGTTGGTACGGATTTAGTTAATGTGAGTTCTGAGGCAGGCCTAAAGGCGCGTTTACACTATACAACTTGTTTTATAAACTTTTGTTTTACACAAGTTTTGTTTTGTAAAACTCGATCTTGTGTGTTAAAACGTTGTAGAAGAAAAGTTTGTAAAACAAAAATTTCCTTTGATCTTCCCGACACGGCTCGGGAAACCTGTAACCTGTTTTAAAACACGCTTGTTGTACAACTTTTTTAATGATTGTCATTGCTACCTTAAACATGTTCAAACCAATTAGTATAACTGGTTGTATTACACAACTTGTAAAATAAGTTGTATAGTAAACGCGGCTTAAACCTCGGGGGGCCCCACAGAGATGTCAGAAAACCAAATGAATTTGTATCAAAGTAAGACAAATGAATAGTTACGTAATTTAATTTATATATGTTTTTTAAGTACTAAGATTCTTGTGTATCTCCTAATACATTTAATTTTGGTCTTCTTCATTTAAAAACTCTAATATTTAATAATCCTCAAAAATATTCTCAGCTCAAAATGTGGCTCTGGGCAATCTGCCGCCTTTGTCCCCCCCCCCCTCGACGGCCCTGTTTTCTTGTGGCAATTCCTTGAGGAATACTTTATTTATGACCTCAACCATGCCATTACTGTGAACCAGTTTTGATTATTGAGGTGTCAATAACTAGAATTTTCATGAGGATTAGATGAATATAACTTAATATTAAAGGGCTTTGCTCCCTTGTGAATGCATTTTACATCACATTTAATATATATTTCTTATGGCAGGGTTATAAAAATACAACATTAAAGAAAAACAATAATATCAGCAGTCATTTTTTTTTAATTTTTTGCACTTTGCACATTTATGTTATTGAAAAAAACCTCAACAAAAAGCCACTTTTTTGTATCTCTTATGGTTTTTGTGTAAATTAACACGTAAGTACTGGAGCGGGGTGTTTAAAGACCCCCAGGTTGGGAAATTTTTCTCTGGTAGGTGAAATGAGTTATCAGCAATGCTGTGCGCCCTAGTGCCTTCAAATTACATCCTCCCTCTCCTGCCTGTCCAGTTTTTGTTAGTTCATCACATTCTGTTGTGGGTGAAACTTGCCCTGGAGTGCACCTGGACCCCAGCGCCAGTGGTTGTGTTTTAAAACGGGGGTGATTTTTACATATTACTAATTATTATTAAAGAGTAATGTTTAGTTAATTTTTTAATTTTTATTAATTTTTAGTAGTTTTCAAACATGAATAATAAAAAAACCAATGTGTGTGAGCCACACAAAAAATGTTTGCCAAGAGTGTTGGAACCCCAAGATCAGAGGCATATATAGAAATTATTTTCGGGGGGGGGGCCAAGGCCGGATTGAAGATTTTGCCGCCCATGGGCCCAAAGCATTTCGCCGCCCCTTCTCCCAAACGTGACAATTTTCCAGACCTAATCATAGGTGTAATTAGGGGGGAGGGAGGCACTTGCCCCCCCCCCAATAATTTGGGATTAAGCTAAACCTGATTTTTCTAACATTAAAAACACCAAATATTTATGTTTGTGTACATGTTTGCTGATGCCAGTTGGTGAAAGGCCTCACAAAATAAAATTATACAAATTTTGTGGTGTTTTTCAATGTTAAATTTGATAATATCCAATATATTAACAATTCATTAACAAGAGTGAATGAGATATTTAATCTGTAGCCAAAAAAATCTCTTGGTCGTATATTGCCGCAGTCTGAAAATCTCTTGATTGTTTCGCCGCGATCATCTCTCAGCCAGTTTGTGGCTACTAATGCTGATGCATAAAGCTTCATTATCGCCTTCTTTTTATCTTGGCCATTTTGTGGTCGAGAGTCGGATGTTGTATCGTGGCTGTCGAATCTCTGTAAATTCTTCGCAGAGTGTTTTCCAGTCGGCTACTCGAGAATACCTCTGTTAGAGTAGACCTGCGTATACTCAGCGAGTTTCAAATGCTTGAATAAAAAATTCACACGTCATTAAAAACGAACAAATAAAATCCACCACTACGTCATAAATTTGAATGAATGGTGTTCTTGGTGTTTGGGGGTCCCATAAGAAAAAGTTATGATGGCCGGGAGATGTCGACGTCGCACGCTCTTTTCGCGGCCGACGTATGTATTGGACATGTCATGGTCGTTTTTATAGCGGTTGGCATGCAAGTATCTCGGTCGTTTCGAAGCCGACAAATACCTCGATTATTTGCAGCCGACAAATCTTGGTTGTGTTGCAAAACAAAACAAGTCTTTAGGATTTGTAGCAATCGGCAAATCCCCACGGTCACTTTGTGGCAATAAAATCTAATGGTTGTATCGTAGCCAGTAATCTCGGTTGTATCATTGAGGATGTACTCATTAAAACTCTTGGCGGTATCACAGCTGCGTTAAACCTCTAAGCTGTAAACCTGTCGGTAAAACTGTCGGACATCTTGCGGCTATAATTTTGCAAATATTTTAAACAAAACTCGTAATGCCCTTCCCGCCTCCTCCTTCTTATGATCCGATTCCACCATCACCATGAATAATGAACGACTAAGCGCCAGAACCCAGGCCAAAAAAATAAGCTTTTGCACGCCACTCGCCTTGAGTACATCATCTGCCGCTGTTCCGCGCAGTGACGCACTACACAAAATAATAGTATAGTCTGATGTAACAAAACCATATCAGGAGAAGATACCGGATAAGGCGATTGCAAATCCTTATTGCTCGAAATTAATGAATTCTCAATATTCTACTTGCTGCTAATAAGATCTTGCATATAATTTATCTAAATAATTCACAATATTTAATTCCTAATTTTTTTCTTTTACCCTTTTAATTTTGGGGGGGGACCGGGCCCCCTGTAAGATGGAGTTAGCCCCCAAAAACGTGTCAATTGTATAAAGAAAATTACAAGGTTCATTATATTTCCCAAGATTTTATTGAGTTTGTTCAATATAAAACTTAAAAAATACATACGGCGATTGTTTTGTCTTCTTACCAAAAATTACCATATTTTAGTAAAAATTTAGATGTGTAAGTTTAGGTACAAAAAATAAGCAATCTACTATCAATTCACCACTAACATGAATTTTTCCCATGTTTTACATCGCTAATTTACAAGAATAAGGTTTAAACGTTTTAAATTGCAATTTAAATTTTTCATAAAAATTGAAAAAACCTTACGCCCTCAACTACAATTTTCATAAACTACATTTTTTCCTTTTTTATACGGTAGTTAAATTTGATTACATCCACATTTATGTGATAAATAACAGTTAGAAATATTCTAAACTGCAAAGAAATCAAAGCCTTTTCAAAAAAAGTGTTTAAAAAGATGTTTACAAACAATTTCAAATGGGGGTCCTGCAGACCACTGCACCAGTAATAGTGTCACAAAAAACCACGCCAGTACTTAAGGGTTAAAAGAAAGTATAAAGAAACATAGACCGGTTTTTACTTGTTGTTAGAAAACATGACTGGAAAGGTGTAATATTAATTTATAAGTACATTTTTTGTTATTTTGTCGTTTCCAATGTGGCAGCTCATAATGTTAACATTTGAAAACTTTTAATTAACTAGTTTTAAGTAGTTAGATTTCTACTGACAATGTGACCTACTTAAAACCAAGTTTGATTTTTGAATCAAAAATAAGTTGGTCTCAGTAATATGAAATATTTTTGGAGCTTTTATGAGGTAATTGTGCAAACTAGCAAGCATACATCACTCATATGTAGAGGATTTTTAATGTTTAGAAAACACTAACATGTCTTCTACCTTAAACCAGCAATCAGCTGATGTCACTGATGTGGCTGTGAATGCAAAACTAATACAGTTTTGAAAGAAGCAAAAAAGAATATTTAAAAATTAAAAATATAAAGTGATTACACCTTTGGAAGATTTATGTTATCCAATCTTGGTGTCTGAAGATCAATAGTGAAAGCAACGTGGAATAGTGCACTTCGAGGCTGCATGGTTCTTTGCTCCTTAGCCTGATTTGTCAAAAAACAATAATAATAAAAAAAAAACTTTGGGCCAACTGAACCCTAGACAGCTTTTATATAATTCTTCAAATCACCTGCCTCTCTTAGTGTTTCCCTCTATTCAAGTTAAGTAAGGTGTATTTCACACTTCAAATATTAAAATCTAGTGTTCCTTGTGACATTTTTATGCTTTCAGACTTATAAATAACATGTCCTTAGTGAGTAAGAGAAAATCCATTAACTCAAGGTCCAGCAGCACTAAGAGACTCTCAAGAAGTGTAAGTTCACAGTTATTTAAAAAAATCTATATGCATTATAGGTTATTTTGAAGAAGTTAAGCCATTTAGAAAAATGTTTCAACAAAACAATCTTTTTAGAAACACAGATTACAAATGTCACATTAGTGACATTTTTACAATCAACATTATGAGAAATTTTGGTCATTCCCATAACATAATATCAATGATCCATATGTATTTTGATTTTAAATTTTGCAGACAATTGCCTTAACTGATTGGTGAAAACAAAATCTATATATACGAGGTACAGTCAAAAAGTTCCCGGAATGAATTTTTGTAGACTTTTAGCGCGATCGCCAGCGGGAAATTCGCCTTGCAGTAGTTGGTACGACTCCTGAGGAGGGCATATCGGTAATGTGGGTATAGCTGACTTGCCGTAGTGCAGCATTGGAAAGCGCTTTTTGTGTACGTGCATGTCCAAAATGTCGGATTTCTTTGTTAAGTGAACAAATTCGATGCATGTTCAAATGATCATAAAGAAACACTTCCATGTGATAAATTTACCTGAAATGCAATTTCATCGATTGTTAATTTCCGAGTTTCATGCACAACTTGTCGTACTCGCTCAATGTTTTCGTCATTAACTGATGTTTGAAGGTCGTCCACTACGAGGGTCATCCTCAATGCTTTCACGGCCTTCACGGAACCGTTTGTGACACTCATAAACTTGACTTTTCTTCATCGCCTCTTCTACATTAGCTTGAATTAACAACTCAAGAGTCTCACTATGTGATTTTTAAGTTAAATACAGAACTTGATGTTCGCGTGCTGGTCATGAAATACCATTTTTCAAAATTCGACAATGTAGACTTGCAGGAACACGAAAAGGGCTTTCCAGTGCTGCACTATGGAAAGTTAGCAATACCCCCACTACCGATATGCACTCCCCAGGAGTCGTACCAACTAATGCAAGTTGAATTTCCTTCTGGCGATCGCGCTAAATGTCTACAAAAATTCATTCCGGGAACTTTTTGACTGTACCTCGTATATAAAAGCCAAAACCCATTGACTGACTGACTGACTGACTGACTGATCACAGTTTCTCAAAAACTTTAAGGCTTAGAGCCATGAAACTCGGCACAAATATTCCTTACAGGCTCTAGATGCGTACTAAGAAAGGATTTTGCAATATTTTGTCTCTAAAGGCCTAAATATGGTATATTATAAAATACAATATGGCGGCCACTTTTAGCTTTCAAAGCTTAATTTCTCAAAAACCACAATACTTTGGGCCACGAAAGTTGGCTCAGTTATTCTTTATAGGCTTTAGATGCGAAAAAAAGAAAGGTTTTAAAAATATTCTTTCTCAGGCGGCTAAAATAGATTATTTGAAAAAATTCAAAATGGCGGCCATTTTAGTTTTTCCTAACTATGGATGGGAGTCCTGTAGAATATTTTCAGGGAACAGAAAAGTTACAAGAACTAATCTACTAAAAGAATAAAATTTAAAAATTTAACGAGAAACTTTTTGGGGAAATAGGTTTTTGGCCAAGATATTTACCTCCTACTGTTTCTTACAGTTTTCGGTTTATTTTCAAAAACGTGCTAAATTCAGATTGATGTCAAGTCGAAAATCCATCCTTAGTGTCTTCTTTGTTTTATATTCCGGGTTATCCTCAATCTCTCTATTGGGAAATTGGAGGAAGTTAATTTATACCATTTGCTAATCATGAGGGGAACATGTTTAGAGGAAGCGTTACACTTTCTCATTTTCATCTAGATTGGAATTATCAGATGCATCTTAAGGGTTTAATTGCACGCACACGACCCAAATAAATCAGTCCATTTGTTAATTACTCCTAAAAATTGCACATGGCATAATATAATTGAATTAAAATGAGCTATTCTTTCAGCGGGCGAAGCTGCGGGTATATCTGCTAGTCAATATATAAACTCACCATCAAAAACAATGTGATAGTGTCCGCATTTGACTGTGTGGTCAGAAAAGAGGACTCTATGCAAGTGTAGATAACCATTTTATAACCATTTATTTCCCAACCCCTCTTCCTCAATGCTGATGCTGTGAAAAAGCAGTAGTAGTAATATTCATAATAGTTATAATTTTTAACAGCCTTCAGTGTTGCAGTATATTAATGATTGTTTAAACCAAGTTAAAGACATTTTTAAAGAAATTTGAGATACCATCAACTTAAGGAATATTAACTATTATGGATATGGAGGAGTGATTTTGTAAAATATCACTTCAAGAGATTTCATTAACATTTCACTAACATTAACGTTTCAAAACAATAAATAGTAAATTAAATTTGTGTATTAGCAATGAGATGTTAGATGTACAGGTGTTAATGGCTTTAAGCTGACTTAAATGTGACTTTTTAAATTATACTAGCTGTAGGTAACCCGCTTCGCTGGCCGGGTTGAAAATCTTATGAAGGGCTAAATAGTAGTTCCAAAAGGCGTAATTTGGAAGCAAGCATTATGACTTCTAATGTTATGTAAAAATTCAATGTATTTTGATGTTTCTCCGTAGATATATTTGTTGGTTGCAGTCTTATTTGCCCTTTCAAACAGCACATATTTTGCGTCTCACTTTTGAATTCCTTTGCTATGCAATAATTTCAAAATGTTGTCCATCTTGCAAATTATTACATTTGGGTGTTAAGTATAATCTATATTATTTGATTGGAATAATGTATCATTCATGGTCCAAATCATAGTTCCCTGTCCTTTAGCAAACAGCTTGTGAAATTGTTTAATTTAAAACGGCTTCTTCTGATTGATCCCTTTTTGAAGGTTCTCCATTATCTCTGCTCTCGATTATTTTTTCATAACCTTGTAGTCAAGGAAAGATATGAAAAAAACCACCTAACCCTTAAGAAATTCCTATAAGGGAGAGTTTTGCGTTTTTCTGTCATATTTTATGAGCTGATTAACATACTAAAAATTTACCAAAGTTTGACCACCGGAAGTGCCTCATTTTCAAGATGGCATCCAAGAAGGTGACACAATAGCATTTAAGATATAGGAAACAAATGCGATAAGTGATGTATAAATGAATCTAGTGTCATAATACCACTGCCAATAATTGAAGGGAGGTATGAACTTCAGTTTTCATAGGTTTAAAAAAATCGGCCGCCATCTTGGATCCGCCATATTGGATGAAGTAATTATTTTCAAATGTAAACATAGTGTTGTGGCACATCATTTTGAACTAGATTTTCATGCTGTTCACAATGCCGAAATCTGTTTTTGAAAATCTTGACTCGTTTTCAAGATATACCCAAACAAAGATTATTCCCTATATAATCCATATGGACATTTCGAGCTTGGAATATTTTTGGGATTTTTTTTGGACTATTTTCCTTATAGATCCGGATGTAATGAAAGTACGTTGTTCGTTCTAGTCTTAAAATATTCGGTAGTATTTTGGCTTCCATATAAGCCACTCATCAACTGATTCAGATTCATTAGGGATGAGCTATGATACCTTTATTAACCATAAGATGAGATTTTTCTAAAATGATACCGTCAAATAAAGGATTATTAGCCTTCTTAGAATTGACTGATTTTTAAGATCAATACCGGTAACTCAAAAGAAAGCCCATAGATTAACATTTAATTTAAGACTTTAATGAGGATTATGTCTCACTTAGAGCTTGAGATATATGTCTTCAACTGAAGATTGCATGCTAAAAACGTTAAATTTTATGTTAAATAAAATAATATACCTCAGCTTAAAATTGTCCTATTTTCATTATCATTAGCTCAAATGAAAACTAATATTTTACTGATCAGTTTAAGACCAGAAAGAAGTTTATATCTTATTTAGAATCTGAGATATACAATTTTTTCTGAATATTGAATTTAGAAAAATCTCATCTTATGGTTAATAAAGGTATCATAGCTCATCCCTAATGAATCTGAATCGGTTGATAAGTGGCTTATATTGAAGCCAAAATCTTACCGAATATTTTAAGACTAGAACAAACAACGTACTTTAATTACATCCATAGCTATAAGAAAAATAGTCCAAAAAAATCCCAAAAAATATTCCAAGCTCGAAACGTCCATAAGAATTATACAGGGAATAATCTTTGTTTGGGTATATCTTGAAAACGAGTCAAGATTTTCAAAAATGGATTTCGGCAATGTAAATAGCGTGAAAATATAGTTTGAAATGATATGTCACAACACTATGTTTACATTTGAAAATAATTACTTCATCCAATATGGCGGCCGATTTTTGTAAACCTACGAAAACTGAAGTTCATACCTCCCTTCAATTATCGGCACAGTAGAACCCCTCATATCCGGCCACCTCGGGACCGAGCCTTGGCCGGATAACGATTTGGCTGGATAAACCAACCTACTATAATTACGGCCATTTGCACCAATTTAATCTTACGTAACTGATAAATAAAGTCTTAAGTAGTAAAATACTCACTTAGGGTCATTAAGTACACACACTTTGTAAAACCAATAGAAAATTATTTACTGTAAAACAAAATTAAATTACGGAATAATAGTTCACAAAAATATTCGCTGCAGTTCAGTATTAGTACTGTAGGCTTCATTATAATTGTGGTACATTTTGAATAAAGAAAACTCATATTGATGTTAAATAAAGATGAATGTAAAAAGCTTCTTACAATAAGTTGGTTTTAAAGATTATTAGGCCTTAAAAGTCAATAATTTTCAGCTCACAGGTTACTATCTCAACTAACTAAGTTATTTTCATAAAAATACAATGTAAACAGATGTACCGTGAGAGCATTCAAATCGTGACGAGTTATCGCATGCATCTACGCGTACGGAAGCCGTGGGAAATATATTTTAGTATTTACTTGCAGGAAGCGGCCGGATAAACCGAGGACCGGTAAATCCGAGGCCGGATATGAGGGGTTCTACTGCAGTGGTATTATGACACCACATTCATTTATACATCACACATAAAATATGACAGATAAATGCAGAAATCTCCCTTATAACATTTTTTTAACCCTTAAGTACTGGCGCGGTTTTTTATGACACTACTACTGGCGCGGGGGTCTGCAGTACCCCCATTTTAAAATTTTTGTAAAAATGTTCTTAAACACATTTTCTTACAAAACCTTTGATTTCCTTATAGTTTGGAATGTTTTAAGCTGTTATTCATCACTTACAAGTAGATTTACAAAAATTTAACTATAAAAAAAAGAAAAAATTTAAATTTTGAAAATTGTGGTTGAAAATGTAAGGGTTTTGTTCAATTTGCATGAAAATTTTAAGGTCCAATTTAAAATGTTATTTATAACAATATAATATAATATTTAACAATATAATATAATATAATATAATATTTAAAATGTTATATTCTTGCAAATCAGTGACGGAAACATGGAAAAAATCAATGTTATTAGTATATTGCTAATAGATTGCTTATTTTTTGGACCTAAACTTACATATCTAAAATTTTACTAAAATATGGAAATGTTTGGTGGGAAAACTAAAAAATCACCATATATATTTTTAAAAATTATTTTTAAGTTTATATTTTGAAAAAAAAACTCAATAAAATCTTGGAAAATATGAGGAAACCTTTAAATTATTGGTTAAAATAAACAGGTTTTGGAATCTTAAGTCCATGCTACTCCGAAGCATCTTGGCGTTCCAATACTCTTGGCAAACTGTTTTCATGTGGCTCAAACACATCGGATTTTTACTATTCACAATTGAAAATTACTAAGAATTAACAGAAATGAGAACATAAGCTAAACTTTACTTTCTAATGATAAATAATACATGTAAAAATCACCGCCCTACTAGAACGCAACCACTGGCGCGGGGGTCTAGGTGCACCCCAGGGCAAGTTTCACCCACAACAGAATGTGATGAACTAACCAAAACTGGACCAACAGTTGAGGGGGGATGTAACTTGAAGGTACTAGGACGCACAGCATTGCTGATAACTTATTTCAGCTGCCAGAGCGAAATTTCCCGACCTGGGGGTCTTAAAACACCCTGTGCCAGTACTTAAGGGTTAAGGGTATAACCCTATCTTTCCTCGACTATTGTGCGTCTGCCTCCCTTTCTGTTTCAGTCTGTTATGATAGTGTTTCTTGATGTCGCTGTGAATTTTCCCATGATACTCTTAGATGTGTTCCTTTTTCTTCGTTGTTTGATTTTATCGTGCAATCTTTCGTCAATGTGATAAGATACGGAATTGCAAACATTTTCTCATATTTTTTGGCATTTTCTCATCTTATTTTTACAACTAACTTTGAATTTAAAAACCAAAAGATATGTCACTCTACATTTTAGTGTACTTTATGTTTTTAATAACATAAACTTTCAATAAAGATTTACTAAATAATTGAAAACGTAAATAAAAACACATTTGCTAAATAAGCATGACCATCTCTAGTACAAGGCTGCGGCGCTAGTAAATGGCAACATCGCGTCTAAGGGTTCAGCTGATTTGGTTATCCATAATCTCTTATGGCACTATTTTTTGTTTACTTGAAACCAGCTGGCTCCTATAAGGGAAAGTCAATGGTTTTACTATGCAAAAAACCCTTGAGAAGCGACATTGCCAGGTCGAAGGCCGCGGCCTTATTACTAGAGATGGCTATGTAAATAAGACTGTTTGCACATGTTGTGCAAAAATAATTGTAGATTGTAACCTCAGTAACCATTTCAAATTAAACCATATGTTTTGATATAAACAAATTATTAAAACATAAAGTACTCACAAAATCCTTGACATAGGTCCCTTTCGGACGATCCTGTGCCTAAACCCTATAATATATCGAAACCCAACCACCTTATAGGCCAGTAAAAATAAGATTGAGCCTGGACAAAATTCCGGAAAAGCTGGAAATCGTCTTAATCTTTCTGTTTTACATCCAAGTATATGAATTTGAAGTTTGTCCCATTTTTCCTAGTGTCCTTTCGAACTGGGACCACCAAAATATCAGAGTTTTGGGCCATTTTTTATTCTCTTGCAAATAAGTAAAAAACCGTTAATTTTACATACAAATTTAAAATACAAGAATTGTAGAGGACAAAATTCTGCATCGATTTAGTACCTTCTGATAAAGATATTTAGAATAGTAATTGATTTATGGTAAGTTAAATAAAAGGGTTTTGGCGAATTTCTCTTTTAGGGAAAGAGCTATTACTGTAGGTCTCATGGTAATCCCTAATCCCGAGACCATGATAACTTTTAGTTTTGGGCCTCAGAAGCCAAAAAACCCATACGTTCAAATCTATATAGATATATATGTATCAATATGTATATATATACTTATATATTTGATTCCTCGATAACCCTCGCAAAAATGGTCCGATCTAAATAAAATTTGGCATGGACAAGGTAAAGTAGTAATTACTCACTTATGATTGAAAACCAGCCCGATCGGACCATTGGAAAGGGTGGTGTTTAGATAATAGGTTAACAAATCATAGGAACCTGGTTCGTAAGCTAGTAATTATTTTTAAGATTTAGATTGATAGAAAACTTTATTTTACATTTTGATAACAACCAAAACCGAGTCAAAGCAAAACAAAACTTAAGATCAGTTGTTTTGGATCAGCTGTATGGAATTCATACAGACTAAAGAAAACACTTTAAACATTCTCCGCCCCCAAAATTTCAGTCTGTTACAGTTTAGTAATTGGCCTTTTTAAAGTTCCAGTAGCTGTTTTTAGTGTATCAACACGAATCAGATTGTCGGGTCCGGGATGAACTTCAACAACTTTTGCCAAAGGCCACTTTGATGGAGGATATTGTTCTTTGGTGATAAGAACGATTTATCCCACTTCGATATTTGTGTTTGGAAATTTCCATTTATAAATGGTTTGTAGTTGTTAAAGATATTTTCTTGACCATATTCGCCAGAAACTTTGCAGCATTTGTTGTAGCAACTGCCATCGTGAAAGCCTATTTATTGGCACCTCTTTAAGATCTGGTTCTGGAACGGTAGACAGTGGTTCGCCAACAAGAAAATGTGCTGGAGTTAGTGTAGATAGGTCATCAGAATCGTCGGTTAGTTTGCAGATAGGTCTTGAATTTAAAACTGATTCAATTTGAGCGAGAACTGTCGTAAATTCTTCATATGTAAGAATTGTGTTACCAATAATACGTTTTAAATGATATTTTACTGACTTCACTCCTGCTTCCCAGTGACCACCGAAGTGAGGAGCAGATGGTGGATTGAACTTCCACAGTGTCCCATCTTTAGTAAGGAGATTTCTTAGTTTGTTGCATTCGCTTGTTGAAGCGGTGAAAAGACGTTTCAATTCTGCATCAGCACCAACGAATGTAGTACCACAATCACTAGAAAGAGTTAAGCAAATTCCACGGCGAGCTGTGAATCTCTTGTGAATCTCAGAAGAGCAATGAATGCTTCTGCAGAGTAATCAGTTACTAATTCTAGATGGAGGGCAGATGTAGATGAACAGATGAATACTACAATGTACCCTTTGTAAGTTTTGGCTGCTCTTCCTCGCCAAGTCTTGATAGTGAATGGGCCCGCATAGTCCACACCAGAGTGGATAAATGGACATGATGGAGTGACTCGAGATGAAGGAAGTTGACTCATGAGTTGCTGAGCTCATTCAGCTTTGAATCGAGAACATGTCACACATTGTAGCAATTCCTTTTTAACTGTAGGTCGGCCACCAAGAATCCAGAAACGTTGTCTTATGGTTGATAAAGTATTTGTTGTATTACTGTGTAGTGTACGAAGATGAGCATCGCGGATTATCAATTTTGAAAGAGCAGAGTCTTTTGGGAGTAGGAATGGGTGCTTTGTGTCATATTCTAGAGTTGACTGATTGAGTCTACCTCCAACTCTGATAAGTTTCATTTGATCAAGAAACGGGTTAAAGTTGCTAAGTTTACTTGACTTACTGATAGGCTTCTGATTATTGAGTAGTTTAAAATCCTCGCTGAAAGTTTCTTGTTGCACAATACCCATCCAGAATAGTAAAGAGTCATTTAATTCTTTGGGAGTTAGGTAGGGAGTGTTCTCTACGTTACTGACTTTTTTGAGATGATTGATAAATCTGTGGCACCATGCTGTGATGCGAAGAAGCTTGTTGAGGTCAGAGTAACAACAAAGTAATTCAGATTCAGATTTAGGTTGAACTAGATGAGTTGATTTATGCTCATTGTGAGTTGATTTGAGCTGCTCAGACAGCGCTTCCTCTGTAGGTTCGTAGGAACTGATGGGCCATTTAGAATAATCTCCCGACAGCCAAGATGGACCTGACCACCACAATTTGTGATCCTTGAGAGCTTTAGGATTCAACCCACGAGAAGCGCAATCGGCTGGATTCTCCTTCCCAGGAACATATCTCCAACGAGCCATTGGTTCCCCTTCTTGTATGTCACTAACTCGATTTGAAACGAAGTCTTTCTACTTGGATGGATGATTCTGAATCCAGGTGAGGGTTACACGAGAGTCAGTCCACAACCATAGAGGAACAGATTTTATGGCTAAAACCTCTTGGACGTATTTGGCGAGCCGTACTAACATCAAAGCTGCTGTGAGTTCTAGCCTTGGAATACTCATTTTCTTTAAAGATGCAACCTTCGTTTTTGCACAAACAATATTTACAGAGACTCCTGAATCAGATTGGACTTTAATGTATATAACATCAGCCATTGCTGACTGTGAGGCATCTGAGAACCCGTGAAGTTCCAGAAAGCAAGAAGACGACTTGGTAAGACATAAAAATCTCGGGATTGATATGTTATTTAAGTCTTTTAGTTGAGCTTCAATAGATTGCCAATGAGCCAGTAAATGAGGTGGAAGGATATCATCCCAGTTTAGCTTGACTAGCCATAGTTGTTACATGAAGATTTTAGCTTTAACAATTACAGGGGCAATAAAACCCAGGGGGTCAAAGAGTTTTGCAATGTGCGAAAGAACACTTCTTTTTGTTACCAAATCTGGAGATTGGAAATCAATCTGAAACTGGAAGTTATCACTAGCAGGTCTCCATGAAAGTCCAAGGGTTCTTACTGCTGTCGATTCTTTGATCGGAATTGAAGCATCTTTAACATAGCGCTCGGGAGAAATGGAAACAAGAGTTGAGAGGTCATTGCTTATCCACTTTTGTAGTGGGAAGCAGCCTGCCATGCAAAGTTGATCAACCTGGTTTACAACTTCTTGACACTTCAATTGAGTCAGCACCTCCAAATATGTCGTCAACATATCTACCTTTAGACAAGGCAGAAGCTCCTAAAGGATATTGATTACCATGGTCAGTTATAAGTTGTTTCATTGTTCTTAGTGCTAGAAATGGAGCACACGATAAACCATAGGTTACAGTTTTCAATCGATATGTACAAAGTTGTTCATTATCATACCATAAGATTCTTTGTAAGTCCCAGTCATCTTGATGATCCAATATCTGCCGATACATTTTTTCAATGTCTGCAGAGAACACGTATTTAAATTGCCTAAACCAAATGAGGACATCAGATAAATTAGTTTGTAACTTTTCCCCAGTATGTAAGATATCATTTAGTGATTTTCCCGTAGTAGTGCGCTGTGACCCATTGAACACTACTCTTAGTTTTGTGGTTGAGCTAGTATCACGTAAGACACCATGATGAGGTAAGTAAAAAGTAGGAGTTTTTCCAATAGCTTCACTGTCAACCTTTGACATGTGATCGAGTGATTCATACTCTGAAATGAAGTCAGAATACATTTTGTGACAATTAGGATCAGAGATAAATCGTTTTTTGATTGAATTCAGAACAGTAAGAGCAGATGACTGAGAATCCCCAAGATGTTCGGCAGATTCTTTTAGTGGGAGTTTCACGATATATCTCCCATTACCAGTCCTAGAATGAGTCGACACAAAGTGCTCTTCACATGCTTGATTTTCTGGAGATAAAACTAAAATCGATTCTTTAGCGACTTCTTCCTGTTCCCAAAACTTTTGCAGTAAGTTATCTACTTTGTTTTCAAGTAAACAATGATACATTGATGAGTTACCATTGTTAACTATTAACCCACTTGGTCCAGATAATACCCAACCAAAGATTGTAAATTGAGCGATTGGTGTCAGGGGTGGAACTTTGATGAGTCCAGGAAGAATAATACTACCGTAAACATCAGCTCCAAGTATTAGGTATACAGGTCCAGGATTCATGAAAGCATGATCGGCGAGTTTAAGTTCTTTGATGTGAGGCCAGTGTGATTGATTTGGTGTGATAGTAGGTAAGTTAGCTGTGAGTTTTGGTAGAATATAAGCTGTCATGGGACAAATAACATTGTTGTCAGATGTACAGCCTATGTTAATGGACACTACTCCACGAGTAGTTGTTGATTGATTTTCTCCAATACCGATAAGAGAGAGTGAGGATGATGAACGTTCGAGATTAAGAGTTTGTACTAAGTACTCGCTAATGAATGATATTTCAGATCCTTGATCGATCAAAGCTCTAGCAACAATGCTGTTACCTTTAGGGCCGATTACTTTAACTTGTGCAGTAGCCAGTAGTACTACATGTCGATTTCCTGTAGGGAGTGAGTGATTTGAAGACACTGGTGAGTTTGAGGAACTGTCCTGCGATGGTGAATTCTGTGTGTTTCGAGATTGAGAAAGAGATTTATTTTGAATTGATGGGTCATTAGATCGACTGACAGCATCATGAATAAGTGTGTGGTGACGACTACCACATTTCAAACATGATTTCTGAGATCGGCAACCTTTTACTTGTTAAGAACTCTTTGCGTTGAGCAGGTAGTTTAGCTTGAAACTCTTTGCAAAATACTAAATAGTGACCACCACTACATAATTTGCAACTACTTTTCCCTTTCGTTTGAGATTCTGCTACTAAAGCTGCATTTATTTTAGGACTGTGATATGGTTTACCTTGAAGTTTGGGTAGATTTACCGTTCCACTTGAGTGAGACACCTCTCTAGCTTCGATGCTCTCCAGAGCTCGGACACGTCCTTCGATGAAGGTCTGCAGGTCCCGAAGTGATGACGGTTCCGTTGAAACTCCTTGATGGAGTTCCCATGCCTCGTGTGTCTCTGGATCTAGTCGATGAACAAGCATATAAACTAAGATATGATCCCATTGATCAGTTGGAGAGCCTAAGGATTTGAGAGAGCCTAAACAATCGTTTACAGTGTTAACTAGATGGCTTAGGGGCGCTTTCCCCAAATCTCGTTTAACTCCAAATCTAGTTTAAACGCTAGTTTAACCCACAGATTCACTTTCTCCAAAAAATCTCCGTTTAAACTTAATTTAATTTATCCCACGCAGTTCAGATGAGAAGTATGGTTTAACTGAAGGACATAGAGAAAGATCCTTTGCACAGAGAAGTAGAACTGCTGTTAGACAATGTAAACTATTATGGTTTACTCAACAAATAAGATTTTTATGGATGGAAAAATAATTTGGGCTTTGTTACGACGTTCGTAAAAATAACTCCGTTATTCAGTCACCATTCCAGGTTACTTTAAATTTGTATTAGGCCTACTCTATTTTGTTTTTTTACAGTGTTTTATTTTTTTTATTGATTTAATTTAACCATTAATTGAATTTAACTAAACGATCTTTCAGTTTTTAACCTTAATTAAATATGGACGATATAATTTCACTACTGAATGAAGTAGTTGAAGAGGATTTTGACAGAGAGCTTCCCAGAACCAGACGTCCCACGGAAATAAGAGACCGGGCCGACCAATTTTCCAATCGTTTCAGAAACCATAAAAAACAGCTAATTTGGTCCTAGATGCCGTTACAGACAACGTAGTTTCCTCCACAATTGTAAGGGAAGAGTAACAAGGTTCCATGATTCAAAATCGTTTCTATTATAATATCGACTAGAAGAACCCGTGGCTTCGCTCACGATTAAAATTAACCATACACTATCACCCATCAATTAATTATATAGTTTTGCTTTCCTATTTATTTTTCTTGCTGTAAATCTACTTCTTTGAACATATCAAGTGTATTTCCATAAAGTAAAACTTTTTAGAAATTCGCTCTAAGTACGCAGGTAGGTCTGCTACGACGGGGATATTCTATTCCTGCTTAAAGTGCCTGTCTATATAAAAAATGTAACCATATCCAACGCCCCACCGACAAAGCCCCAAATGGTGTTGCTGCCCTTGGTAGGCTCATGCCCAATATCGGCGGTCCTTCCTCTTGCAGGTGCTTTTTGCTTGTATCCGCTGTCCAGTCGATCGTGCTATCAGGTGAAGAGGATTGCGCTCACACACTCAAGAGGCTAATTTACAGAGATGAACGCCGAGAAGCATTTATGGTCGTTTCCACGGTACCTGGGCTTGCCCTGATGATGATCATGGGGCACAATATAAGGAACGCCCTTGGCTTTTTCGACGGCACTTTGAATCTGCTCGCATATGTTACCCTTAACTAAAACTTTATTATGCACCCCCGTCGCAGCAGACCTGCGTATTAGAAATCCTATTTCTTTCCTTCATGAAGGCATACGTGTTAAAGAAACCATATAAGATGGCTTGAAATTTTATTCACTGTAAAATATCATTTTCTTAAGGTTTTAGGGTCTACATTGAACAAAAAATTATAATGCCACTCCAGCAATTATTAAAAAGTGCTGTCTTACGTTTTTAGACTCTATATTGAACAAAACGATTGAATGAGCCGTCCCGGCAATTTTTTTAAAGTGCTGTAGATAAAATTAATTCTTTTCAGTAGCATACTCTTCCTCTTTAAATAGCAGTTTGTTGTCATAAAAAAGAAGTCCTTCAAGTATAAGTGATCAGTGATCACAGAAGTCCTTCAGTAATATCAATTATTTATTTTATTTTATACTACATACCAGCATTTTATATAGTGTATTGCACTTAAAATATATTCAAAATTCAAAAGTCTTAATTCATTAACCATCTGGCACCAAGTAACAAATCTTCATGTAAACAAATACAATTATTAAATAGCAGAAAGAAATACCATTAATTTACATCACCTGTTTTAAATTTTACTTTCACATGTTTTGTTAGTAAACAAATCGAACTCAAATTCTTTCAAAATCCCTGACATGGGTACCTTTAAGACGGTCCCAGGGCTAAGCCCTGAAAGTTATCACGAAATTAAAAGTGTATAAACCTACTCCATGAAATTCCACATGTATCTACCAAGTTTTGTGGCCATCAGTCCAGCAGTGTCTGAGTTTATCAATGCTATATATATATATATATATATATATATATATACACACATATATATATATATACATATATATATATATATATATATACCAACATCCTCTTTTATACTTATAGATAACTGCCAAACATACATTATCAAGTTGGCAGAAATAAGGAAAAAACAAGAGGAAAAAACAAGAGGAAAACCCCAATTTGTTAAATCAGCTGAGACAAATCGTAGCTTAACTTTAACCATCATAACCATGAGTTGGGGAAAGTCATTCGTAGTTTAAACGTCCGATTAAACTTAGTTTAATTTAAACGCGTTTAACTTAAACCAGATTTGGGGAAAGCGCCCCTTAGTCCTTTAGCAGATTTTTGTTTCAAAGGTTGGAGATTAAAAATATCTTCTAGATGTTTATTGACCAATACCCGTTTTTTTTTCATACCTCTAAAATATTCTAATTTTGGTTTATACAGTTGAATTCAGCTCGAAAAAACAAATAATTTAGTATCTTGAATCATTGTTCTATGTCCATTGGTTACCGAGATACTGAGAGTGGTAAACACAGTACGTTGTCCAAGCAATGTTAACCTTATGGGAAATAAATAAAATTGTATATCTCACTTATTTCTAAACATATCTTAATAAAATTTGGTATTTGGCTTCAACTCGTTGAGATCTACTTGTTTATGGCACAAAATTCAAAAATTTATATATTCTTGAGGCAGCAAACCCACGTACTCACCTTCCCAATGTTACTGAACCTTAGATTGCCGATCCTGCCGATGTTGTGGATGAACCTCAACACCATGACGATACGTTCCCCGGGCCACTTCACCGCTCAGCACGACATCGCCAAGCACCAGGACACCTGGAGGACTATTTTCTCCCTTAAGATGATTCTTTCTTCTCTGTAAGAGGAGGGAGAATATTGTATCCTATTTCCCTGCCGATAATTCAAATCATATGGAATTATTATGTTCCAAATTATTTATTTACAAAAAATCTGTGTTTACTTTTTCATAAAAACACAGAATTACTATAAATGTACCTCAGTCACTTAGATCTAATTAAGACATGATAACGTGTAAAGTAGTAATTATTCGGACGAATTCATAACCCTGCCCAATCAGACTCCTGGAAGGAGGGGTAAAGGGGAATAAACTCTCCTAAAAATAGGTTTTTAAATTTTTTTTTTACATAGGAAACTATAAATAATCAATGTTTTTGTTAGCACCATTGAACTCAGTTCGAAAAAAAATTTAGTATTTTGAATCACTGCTCTATGTCCACTGATTACCGAGATACTGAAAGCGGTAAACACAGTATGTTGTCCCAATAATATCTAATGGGGAATCAGTAAAATTCTAGAACTTCCTTATTTCTTAACATATCTTGGTAAAACTTGGTATATGGCTTCTTCTAGTTCAGATCTACTAAATATTGAATTAAAACCACCCAGTTTCAACATATCCGTTGCAGAAAACCTGCATACTCATTCCCCATGTTATTCTTATATGGAGCTTACAAAAACAGTCAAATCTTGCTATGATTGACAGAAATATGTTCTTTGCATTTAAAATTAGTTAAATTTGCAGGTCTGCTACAACGGGGGTACCTATCTTTAACTACAAAACCACCAAAGATAGGAGTATAGATTGAAAAGTTGCTGTAGTTCACGTCACGACCATTTTAAAGAACTTGCACGAGAGAGATGGATCCCAGATAGCACATTAAGCTTTGATTTTCCTTAGCCCAAAGCTTGCCCATGCAAAGCTCTAAGCTTTTAATTAGGCTTGCAATGGCAAAGGTAAAAGGTTAAACTAAGACTAATATAACCTATTGGTAAGCTTACGAGTTTACGCATGCAAACCATTTTTTAAGCTTACAGGCAAAGGGAAAATTAAGCTTAATACAAAGCTTTAACATAGGTTTCACATTGCTAAGCTTAGCATATGCTAAGCATTGTGCAAAGATTGTGCTAAGCATTGGGCAAAGATTGTGCTAAGCATTGGGCAAAGATTGTGCTAAGCATTAGGCTAAGATTTGAGCTAAGTATTCTGCTAAGCATTGTGCTAAGATTATGCTAAGCATTGTGCTAAGATTATGCTAAGCATTGTGCTAAGATTATGTTAAGCATTGTGCTAAGGTTATGCTAAGCATTGTGCTAAGATTATGCTAAGCATTGTGCTAAGAATGTGCTAAGCACTGTGCAAAGATTATGCTAAGCATTGTGCTAAGATTATGCCAAGCATTGTGCTAAGCTTCGTTAAACTTAGTAGTTTGCAGTTTGCTTGAAAGTTTTACAAATATATCACAAAAAATACATAATACAACAAAACTAAAAACTGAATGATACAAAAATGCAGAGTTAGTAGCAACTAACCCTTTTATCTGTTCATGAAAAATTATTAATGTTTAAATAATAAAATTATCATGTGTCTAATGGGTTGCCATTTTGGCATGAATAAGAAATTTCTAGAATAATAATAATGATAAATAAGTGTGTTTAATTAGTTTATTTGCAAAGGAAATCTAAAAATGTGAAACATAACCGATAATGTCAATTATAACAATTCACACTTTTGTACCTTTTCAGATCAAAGAAAATAACACTATAAAAGCATAAATTTGATTGGAATTTTGGGCCTAAATTAAGATTTTTTATAAATAAATCACTCTTTACAAAATATAAAACTTTGTCAAATCTACGAAATTTCACTATCTTATTCCTTACTACTGGAAAAAGTGTATCCTTACTTCGGAAAAAATTCAGGTTAAAAAAATACAATTAATATATTTTCACAAATCCAAATTTTTATTTTAATTATCGATACAATGCCGTTTTTTTGTGTAGGGTACTTCAATTGTTTCAAACGTTGTCGTTTCCATCCAACTCCAATGTTCTCTTCTCCTCTTTCTTCTCCCTGTAAAATAAACATTTAGTCAAATAGCAAAAATTCATTTAAAAATTAATACAAAGATTGGAGGTTGCCGTTGGCAAATTTCTTATGGAATAGTGGGGTTTTGAGGGCCCAAAATTTGTCATTTTAGTCCTGATGTAATTAAATGATTTTAAATATATATATAAATATTTAAGCCCTCTGTTGGTTTTCAGGACAAAATATAATGGATTTATCAATAAAAATGTGATTTTACTGAACGCAGTACATTGTCTTGAGGTCATTTTGTACTATGGCAGCCGCAGCAATCACCAAATTTACTTTCAGTACATGGCAGAGCTATTATTATCTATAATCTGATTGATACAACTGTCTAGGGAATGAACGGAACATCCCCACAATCGGCATTTTTGGATACTGCCCAAAATTTTGGGTTTCAAACTAAAATACCCTTTAAACTAAAAATATGCTCCCTCACAACTGTGCGTACTAATTGTAATTCCCTAGGATTAAAAAAATTTGTTATTTCTTTAAAAAATACAGCTTGATATTTCAAACAGATGTAATTAATTCTAAATAATGCACTCTTAAATCTGATCATTTCAACCGTTATAACTTTTTATGAGCCTATTTATGAGTTTTTTATGTTCCGACAATGTATACAGGTCAGTGCTCTTCTATCTCAGGGTGTGTAATGACATCTGATTTTAAAATTCCAGTATTTCCAGTACAACTTTTTCCTAAATTCCAGTATCGCTCACTATTTACCTAACTTAGGGGTATCGCTTGATATTTACCTAACCAATGCAAAAATCTAGCTTGTAATAATGGGTCACAACACAACTTTAACATTTGAAAAAATATTTTGGATCCAATATGGCGGCCAAAATTGGGTATCCACTCAAAATGTATTAACTACCCAAAAAAAGTAAAAAAAACTAAAAGTATTAACTACCCAACAATGTTCCGGGGTGGTGTGGGATCGATATTCGAGAAAAAATTGAGGAGAAAGGTAGGGGGAGGACTATTATGGGACACCCGGTGTGTTTGTGTGTGTGTGTGTGTGTGTGTGTGTGTGTGTGTGTGTGTGTGTGTGTGTGTGTGTGTGTGTGTGTGTGTGTATTAAAGAAAATGACGAATGGTGTTTTTGGCATCTGGGGACCTCAAAACAAAAAGTTATGATGATCTCGAGCTTAAGTCTTACCATGAGAACTACGGTAACAGCTTCTTCCCTATAGCGGAAATTCGCCAAAACTGATAAGTTTCAAACACACTCAGCTTTACTTCTTCTCCTGACTTACATAATAGAAGAAGTAGAATTTAAAACCAATACATAATCAATGTTAGAAATGTTGAGAACATGTTCAATCTTAATAAAAATGACAACATATAAAATTTTAAATCTGATTAAGGATGTTTAGTAATTGAACTGAATTACAAGTGGTTTAATTTAGGTTTTGAATGTATGGAACCAAATTATTTTAAATGGATTTTATCACTTGTTTTCAACTAAATTCCACTACCAAATACGAAATTCCAGTATATTTCCAGTACCAAAATAAAATTCCAGTATAATTCCAGTATTTCCAGCACCAGTAGACACCCTGTATCTATATGTTAGGGATAAATAGTTTGTTTGATGCAATGTTATTATGATTACAGTTGTTACTTTGAGCATAACAGTGTGTTTGGTTTATAAAGGTTTACCTATTTTCGGCATAACTTAGGAAAGTGACCGAAAATCTGTACTAAAAATATTGACAATAAACAGAAAACCAACTTAGCGACAAGATGTCTGTTACTTTCAGTTAAAACAAAAAGCAGCATAAATTCTTTGAAAAAAACACATTGCAAATGTAATACAGTACACTCTCAATTATCCGAGCCCCTGTTATCTGAGACTCCGGGTTATCCGAGGCAGCTCTAAGCTTAATTATACGTTTTTATTTTCTTACTAAGCGTTATAATAATGTGTGAAACAAGTGTCTTTCTTTAAAATTCTAATACTTGCAACTCGAAAGGACTTTCATTGTCGTATTTATCGGTAAATCCTATACTGTATCTAATAAAATATTTTGAAGCGGTCCTATTGCAGCCCAACCTCAAAATACACGTGAACTCCGTATTTTCCGAGGTTCCTGTTATCCGAGGTAGCCTTGGTCCCGAAGACCTCGGATAATCGGGAGTGTACTGTAATAAGAAGTTTTATAGTTACTTTTGATTCCCAATGCACACTAAAAACTTCCTCTAAGAGATTAACTTTGCTAAGAATTAGTAAGTTTGCGTTCATTTCAGAATGGAAAATATGTTATTTTTTTAACAAAAGTAATGAATAAAAATAACAAGGAGAGAGTAAGGATCGATTATATTTTATGAAATTTTTACTGGCTGGGCTAGGTAGGGCTTCGGGCTGAGAGAGGGCCGCAAAAAGTACAAAGCAAGTTGTTTTTTGTACATTTTAAAGATAGTTCAAATTGAAATCACCATTTTCAATCCAATATTTTAAATTTTATTGATAATCAAATAAATTCTATAATTACAGAGTTTCTTCAAACACAAAATGGGGGGCTGCACATATTAATTAACTGCACATTGGCACTTGCACTGCACTTTAATTGGCTAAGAGCCTCAACAAGTGTGGATTGTGACAAGTGTAAAAATTTGCAAATATAAATCCGGCACTGTGTACAATTGTCTCGCTTGAATTAAAATGTATTTCAACATCGTATGTTCAACATAAGATTATGTTTTAGAATTCATAGCAAAAATGCAATAATTTTTAAGTTCAATGCTAACCTTCTTAACTTCCTAAACTTGGCCTGCATAAGCCATTCGCTGATTCCTTCTCGGAGTTTGCCTTGCTCCCCATCTTTGAACCTCTTGAAACAGATTTCTGCAAAAAAGTAAGGAAATATTATTTAGGTGATGTAAACAAGCCATGATTGTAAACAGCACACTATGGATTTTCCACAATAATGTTCCAGAGTCCTGATGTGTATAACAAAAAACCCAGTTAGTCTGAAGAACCAAGGCAACAATGCATGTTAAAATGTAAAAAAAGTGATCTTGGAACAAACCATCTTTGTCCTTATCAGATCATGGCAGTCGACGATCGTAATAATTAGGCATATGAAAGTTTCGCATAAATGTTTATCTTGATACAAGAAAACAAATCCACAAGTGGTCTATTGAGAGTTAGGAAACACCTGGTACATTTTTATTTGCAAACTGAAGTTATAAACTTATTTTGATTAGGATTTTTGCGGACATTTGCCATCACTGATTAGTAAAAAACAAGTTTCACGACGTTTCGGGATCTGGAATCTGATCCCGTCTTCAGGTGGAAGAAAACCTAGAACATAACAAGATTAGTAACACATAGCCAGGAAAACCTGGACAAAAACACAGCTAAAACAGAGAACTGTAAAAGCAGTCACGAAAACACTAGCTGAAAAAAAACAATAACACAAAATAACACAGGAATCACAAGAATCAAGAATCACCAGACAGGAGAGAGCACGTCCACACCCAATCAGAGCTGAGCTGAGACTGGTAGGAGGACAGCAAATGGCGGCGGCAACGGAAATGGCGGCGGACACGGCCAACCAAATCACGGCGCGCTACCGGTGGCGAAAACCTGAAACAGAGACATGTGATATGCAAATTCCGTGTGTCTGTTTGTGTTTATTAGTTAATTTTTAACCTGATTTTGCCCCTTGGCCTTGCTACGGGTTAACATGTTGTGAGAATTTTGAACAGAATTGTTAGTAATTACCCTATTTGCTGACACTTTATTTTCCCTGTCTTTCAATTCTTTGTTTAATATTGGTAGCCATACTGGCCTTATTTCAAGTGAAGATTGACTGATTGGTTGGTCTGCTAGTTTTATGTATGAAGCTTCAATTAGTTTTCTTTTGAAAAAATGAGGTTCGCGGTGTACTATTTTTGCTTCGTCAAAATTCATCTGGTGATTTTCAGACCAGCAGTGTTGAGCAATTTTTGATTTATCCACTAAGCCCTTCCTCGTGTTATCTTTGTGTTCTTTGATTCTAACATTTAAAGGTCTTTTTGTCTCGCCATAATACGGCCTAGAACAACTATTGCAGTTTATTCTGTAAACACAGTTTTTTGATCCCTGAGTGCCATTTTTTGGTTTGGTTTTTACGAGACATTGCCTAAGAGTGTTTTGTGTCCTAAACGCGGTTCTAACTTTGAACTTCCTAGCAACTCTTCTAATTTTTTCCGATAATCCCGGCACATAAGGGATTGACATAGGAACGAATTTTTCAGTGTTTTCTGACTCATTCTGTTTAGCCCTACGGTTTTTGCACTTTCTTATTACGGATTGAGGGTATCCATTCTTAGCCAAATCTTGCTCTACTTTTTTGATTTCCTGATTTAATCCATCTTGATTTGAGCAAATGCTCTTTGCTCTGTCAAATAATGAGTAAGCTACCCCTTCTTTGACAGATTTTTGATGGTTTGATTGAAAATTTAAGTACTGCCCTGTGTGTGTCTTTTTTCTGAAAACAGTTGTCCTAAGCGTGTCCCTATCCTTTTCTACGCACACATCCAAAAATGCTAGTTTGTTTTGGACTTCCTCTTCCATTGTTAGGCGGATGGAAGGAGAAATACTGTTAAGATGCCCTAAAAAGTCTTTTAGTTCATCGTCTCCATGCGGAAATACCACGAAGGTGTCATCGACGTACCTCCACCAAATCTTCGGTTTGAGTTGAGCCAAAGACAAAGCCTTTTGCTCAAACTCCTCCATAAAGATATTAGCAAAGATGGGCGACAATGGCGACCCCATGGCCATCCCCTCATCTTGACGGTATAATTTACCCTCTAGTTCAAAATAGTTACATTGAGTGCATAATTCAAGCAGTTCCATAATGACATTAACAGGAAGTTTAGTACGTTCGTTTGAAACGTCGTGAAACTTGTTTTTTACTAATCAGTGATGGCAAATGTCCGCAAAAATCCTAATCAAAATATAAAATCACCATCACCAACAATGAATTTCAAACAAAGTTATAAACTTGTTTCAAAATGACTACTTATATTGAAAAGACATTAGAAATATACTTTTGCACCTCTATACACAGCTGATCGTTAAATTAGTATGACATGAGATTACCATGTTGGAGGTACGGGTTCAAATCCTGCCCACTTAGGTAATATTTTTTAAGATTAAATTAAATCCTCCGTAGAAGTTGATTCCTTTTAATTGGCAACTTAAACTAGTGTAGATGTGATTTTGTAAACTTTTTCTTTTATTTTCATCAATTTTATAAAAATATGTTGCATTTATTTTATAATGGTTAAATAAATACTATATCAGCTGACAAGAAAGTAGTTCCACTCTCTGTGAAGTTAAGTCAGGTTAGTCTAGTTTAATCGATTTTTTTACATAGTAAATTATGTAACTATTAGCTTTTAAGTATGGAAAAACAAGAATTTTCCGGACCCTCTGCTAGTAGGCCTATGGGGAGTATTCCGTACTCCCCAGACCTCATGGTGGTTGGTTAGGCCCCCTCAAATATTCGGTTCACTTGACCCCTCTGAAGATACTTCAAATTGAAATCCCCCTTTTCAATCCAATATTTTAAATTTATTAATAATCAAATAAATTCTAAAATTACAGAGTTTCTCCAAACACAAAATGTGGGGCTACACAGATAGTTTCGCTAAGAACTTCAACAAGTGTGGATTGTCACGAGTGCAATTATAAATCTGACATTGAGTATAACTTTCCCACTTGAATTAAAAAATATTTCAACATAGTATGTTCAACATTACATTCTGTTTTACAATCCATAAAAAATACTAACCTTACTATCCATAATTTTTAGTACTAACCTTCTTAACTTCCTAAATTTGGTCTGCATCAGCCAACCACTTATTCCTTCGCGAAGTTTGCTCTCTTCTCCATCCTTAAATCTCCAGAAATAGACTTCTGCAAAAAAGTGGGGAGATATAATTTAGGTGATGTAAACAAGCCATTATTGTATACAGCTACGGATTATCCACATCAATGCGCCGGAGTGCTGATGTGTACAACCAAAAATCCAGTTAGTCTGAAGAACCATGACAACAATGCACGTTACGATCTAAAATAGCGATCGTGGAGCAAACCATCTTTTTGTCGATGTCAGATCATGGCAGTCATCGTAATAAGTTGCATGTGAAAATTTCATAGCGACCTGATCGGTCACCAAATTTTTTACATATAGGCTAATTTTATTTATTTCGTTAAAAGTCATCATATAAGTTATAACTAACCTCAAAGAGTACAAAAAAATCACATAGGTACCATAACTGAAATTTCAACTAAAAAAGTGTGTGGATACTTATAAGGTACCAATCAGAACAAAAATAACTTATGCTTGGCAGCTAACGTGTTAAACAAATTATGCATTTTGCAATTCATATTTAAAGTCAAATTAACGAAATAGTTACCATTTATTAATGGGAAGGTGAAGGTCTGCAGCCTATTGAAAGGTTTTTTGCCAACACCTGTCGTAACTCTCCCCGTCAAAGTATATTCCTCTGCAACACCTTCGTTTATATCAGCTTCCTAATTAGGCTTGAGGTAAGATGAGGAGTTTCCCTTTATATTGATCAGAAGTCTGGCCTGCAATGAAACAATAAAAGTAGGCCTAATTAAAATATTGGAATGTTTTGCAAAAATGAAAAAAATGACACGATTGAAAATCCTGGGAATATCAATATACAGAAGTGATGTATTAATAAATATTAATTATGATGTATTAATAAATTACACCAATCACTCAAAAAAATTATTCCGATTTAAATGTATATTTTTATTTGGTTGGGCTATATTGGAATATCAACACGAGTGGCCGCCGGGAGGGTATGGAAAACTCCCCAGCAGAAGAGGGGGTCCAGGGGCCCTCCCCCGGAATTTTTTTTTAATTGCGATTAAATTTGATGCCTTTTTAACGTTTATGACCACAGGTTAACAATTTGGACCACACGAAAGCGATAGCTAGGTTTGTCCTGCCGTGGATAGAGTGTACGTGATGCCATAGTGGTCGTGAAGGTTGTGATCTTTCACGACTCGGTGGGAATTTACTATTGTCGAACAAGGGCGCAACTGATTTGTCCAAACATTTGACGAACTATTTGCGCAAGAGGCCTTATAAGATCGATGTAGAAATGAGTACGGTAATGCTGAACACACCCAGTACACGCTCGTATTGGCCTGGATTGGATTTGCCCTTGATTGAAGATAGTTGTAAACTTCCACCATCACTTGCTAAAGTCTATCTTGACTTTATCAAGTGATCAGTATCCATAATGGCGGTTAAAAAACTGCCATCTATTACCTTGCGTGAAACGATGTAAAGAAAAATAGAGTTGTTAAATTGACTTAGAGCATTTCCAAATTAGAAAGAGTTGTACACTTTAATAAAATCACTTTTTAAAGAGTATTAATAAATTACGAGGCCGGCCTGAAAAAGGGTCCGGAGCCGTACCGGTGAGTTGAGAAACCGCGCTCCAGTGAGCTCCGGTTTCCTAAAAAGTACCGGAGCTGTGCTCTGGCTGAAATTAACCCCTGCACTTAATCCAACTAAAAAAAAAAAAAAATAGTAAAAAATTAGTAAAAAATTAAGTTCCGGTTCTCAATTTAAGGTGGGACTATACAGGCATAGGTAATAGATATATATATGTGATTTTGGGTGATTCTCTGGAAAGTGAAACTGACATGATGTTTTTGAAAGTAATGTTATAGAACATGTACTGAAATGGGTGTATTGTTATTAAAATATATTAATAATTATGATAAAAAATATTACTTTTTCTCCACATCATGAAAAAATAGCCTAGCTTGCAAAATTAACCAATCTTAAAGTAAACACCAATCACTCAGAAAAATTATTCCGATTTAAATGTATATTTTTATTTGGTTGGGCTATATTGGAATACTTTCACAAAAAGATATAATTACATTATTGCTTTGTCTCAGAGCAACACATTAATCAAATAAAATGGATGTTTCAAGTTGTTATAGTCACTTAAAACAAAAATTTTCCAAACACACCTCATTGTATCCCGTGCATCATAAAAAAACATCCAATTTTCTTTCTGCTGAGAGTGCTGGCTTACAAAATAGCATTAACATAATATAACATATTTATTGTGCCAAGGTAGGCCTACCTACTTTAATAAGGTTTATCAAAAGAAAGTCTAACTGTATTTTTATTTTGAATACACATTGTTTTATATAAGATTAAAATCTGTCCCGTCCCATCACATGATACACAGCACATACCAAGGTAAAAAGATTGATAACTGCAGATGCGCAACATTAATAAGGATCCTACCATATTTATCAATCTTTAGAATACTTGGAGTAAATTATGTTTATTGTAAATATAAAATACTGTACCGGTATATAAATAAATAAATGAATAAATAAATATGGGAATATAAAGTTGCTTTAAGTAATTATGATTAAAACTATAAATTATAACCTAAAGCCTAAATCAAAATAATTCTTTATTGTCGTAGAATAAATATTTTACGGTAGGGCCTATGCCAAGTCAAAAACTGTGATGGCATCACTTATTGATGTACCACATCAATGAGCATCACCAAGTCACAAAACAATGAGTAGGCCTAGGCCTGCTAAAAAAATATGTAACTTAGTAAAATTGCAACATCAGCAATAACAAAAAACTAATTAATACAGATAAACCAAGTTTTAAAATACAGTGTGTTTTTTTAAACACAACCCATTTTTAAGATTGAATAATGCACATAGGCCTATAAAGTTTGAGGTGGGTATTGTTTTGGTTACGGTATCTTTGCATTTTATACAACCTATTATTTAAGTTTGATCACATTTAGCTTATAATATTGTGTGTTCAAACAAATTGCTATTGACATTTATTCAGAGCTGTGTTCTCTCCATCAAATTCCTGAATACATTTTGCAGAGTACCTCTTTGAATTTCTTGTATTAAATTTGTTAGGCCTAGGCCTATGTTTTATTTGAGTTGCTAAATATTCTGTGAATTGTATTCTGGGCCAATCTTTTTATATATCCCCAAAGAAAGTAATATAATGGGGTCAAATCCGGGCATCTTGGGGGGACTAATCATTCACTGATAAAATAAAGTTTTGGGTTGCGTTTTACAAGAACACCCTGTATAACTTAAGTTATCTGTTGTTTGTCTTCAAATTTTTTCACTAAGTTTAGCATGCATAAGCATAAGAACCCCCAGCAGTATAAGGGTATTTATGTGTATGTTGGGCTTTCCATTCACAACTACTAATGCCAGGCAACACAACCACTGTTAACGGCAACTTATAAATATTTATGTTATACAAGGAGTCAGTTAAAAATACTCACCTAGTCAGAGTCAGATCACAAAAGCATAGTCCTCGGCAGTTGAGTTGATTTATTTGGTTGCTTAAGTCTCAGATAAACCGATACAAAATTCCACTTACTTAAAAACTTTAAACTTCAAACCACAAACTAACCAAACTATCACATTATTTCTACACTGGAGATAACAAAAGTTTAGTCTAATCACCGATATAAACAACACGCAACGACGCAACTCAGAGAAAGAGGAAACAAACATTGCAATATGGCTGCCTGGCTCCCCATCCCCACCCCCAACCCCGCGCCCCGTCAGGACCGGTTTTCATTGGGCGCGTTCAGCCGCATTCCACCGGTGGGTAATATACTAACCTATAATAAGTGAACGGTAGTGGTGGACGTACCATCTACCGATCATTGTTGTGCATCCACCGATGTTGTGTTTACGGTGGATTCGGTAAGTAACCGGACATTGTTGATTGTCAAGATGCGGTGGATTTGCCTATTAGTGATTATGGTAATCGGTTACCCACCGGTGGAATGCGGCTGAACGCGCCCATTGTTTTATTTTCACAAACCTACTTCCGCCACTGCCGCGTCAAATACCTGAGAACGGCAAATACGCGCGATAAAATTAAACGGCTCTTTGCTTATTTTAAAGTTATTCCTGCAATTGGTAAATACGCATACTCAAATTTTACGGAATTGTTTGCAAATTTATGGCTACCTGCGATCGATACGTTACGTCTATCCACCCACGGCCCACGGACAGTAATACAGTTGCTCAAGATATAATTGCTCATCTATCTCATTAAAGACACGTTGGCAATTAGATAGAATTCCTGCTTGGTACCGGAGGGGGGTGAACGCCGATTTTGCTACAGGCGACAGAAAAGTGTATATCCGTCACTGCTCGAAGAAAACTAAAAATACAAGGCCATAAATTAAAACATTCTTTCAATTTCGTTTTCAAAGTTAGTGATATTGAAAGTTTTCCTATTGTACCTAGCTTTCCTATTTTTTAAGCTTTGGGTGGGAAAACCCTCTGAGATACCGAGATTCCGAGACTGATATGGGACGGTGGCGTATCCTGTAATCCACCTACTTGGAGGTCACGAATATTTTGGATAGTTATGAGCGATGGCTTGTGGACGCGGTGTTCCCTATAGTGAGGATTAACGTCCGCACTATTGAATGCTACGTTCTTAAGACCGTCCTCATAAATAGACCAGTTCGTAAATTGTAAACTAGGCAAAATTGTGGTCCGGATCCCACGGCCTATTAATTAACAGTCCTGTCTAAGGAAATGTCGGCCTTAGTCAGTAACAAAGATTACAAGATCGCGCCACAATCATCCTTCACTCATCTGTCATTCATACCTTCATACTTGGCATAAAATATAGACTATCTCCCTGGAAAGGTCGCCATATTCAAGCAATCTATATGTATGTATACCACCTATGCTGCAAAGACGAAACGACGACAAGTGCTCGCGTCCGCTATAACGGTTATATTGTCATATCATAAGTTTTTTTTAACCAGGATATATATATAATTAGCTTTCTTTCAACCATATATTCACACGTATCAGGAATTTTTTTCTCTATTTTCCAAATAATTAGGTTCAATTTTATGAGTTATAATTTTGTTCATAAACAATATAATTTTGTTTTAATTCCTCACTAAATATCTGACCAATAATATGGGAAAACAAACAATTCGTTAGATAAGGTCTTTAGACGATATTTAGATGCGGTAGGCCCTGCTTTTGATGTCCCTGTGACACACGCTCGCGATTCGTCACCATCAACCGCGATTCCAGTAATACTGAGATTATTTACCAAAGTTCTTTACAAACAATATTTTTGGTGAATACTTTGTCAACTTTCAGGAGATGATTTGATTTAGGTTGAATTATATCTAGTTCAAGTGTATATGAATCATCCTTACAACAACCACAGATCTCACTTAATTAAATAGGTACCAAATTAATTTACATTTATTTTATAGTTTCAGTAATACAGATTAAATAGTTACATATAATCAAATTGTTCTAGCGCGTTATACGGCTGCTACATTTTCATTTTTAGGTCTTTACTGACAAACAAACTTCACATTAACCATCACCATAAACTCATCCTTGGTTAGAATGAGTCAATGACCCAAAGTGACTCGTAACTTACTGCTTCTGAGTAAAAGAAAATTGTAAACTCAGTCGAGTTAACCAAGCGCATTTGTCATACTTAAATTATTAGTTTAAATAATTATTACGGGTTATAAGAAAACAAACATATTTTTGAATGGGTTGCTTTTAATTAGACAATGAAGAAGTAAGTTATATTTCGAAATTGTGGGGTTTACGTTATTTTAGCAAACATTATTCTGTAACTCAGGTTCTGTTACAAAATTATAACCCTTTTTAACCTTAACCTGAACTTAATTCACTCACTAAGTCTACTATAAATAACTCTACTATATAATTCATAAATGAATGCTTGTCTTCTTCAGTGATTCAGTATACATATTCAAAGGGTTCAATTCCAGTAATAACACTTGGCTTTGCTGGAAAACTTTGTTTACTGCATCAACTGATTTATTTGAAATTTCTTTTCTCATATTAAACTTATGGACAAATACAAAACTTTAAGGGCATCTAGGGCCATTCCCTTTAGACTAATTTTTATAAATTTTATTTCCGGCAAAACTACACACCGAGCTTTTTCCAACGACACCTAAATTATTAAATTTGGCCCATTATTTTAGGAGGAGTAATGATCACAAAAACGGGACGCTACAAAAGTCGGACAGCGCCAAATCAGGACTGTTTAAAATTCCCAAAACACCAAAGTCGGACAGTGCCAAAGTCGGACAGCGCCAAACCTGGACTGTTTTGAAACAGTCTCGATTTGGCGGGAGCGTCAGGTGCCAAAACCAGACTGTTTCATTTTTGCACAGAAACGTCAAAGTCGGACGGCGCCAACTCAGGACTGTTTTGAAACAGTCTCGATTTGGCGGGAGCGTCAGGTGCCAAACCCGGACAGTTTCATTTCTGACCACAAACGACAAAGTCGGACGGCGCCAAACCGGGACAGTTTTGTTTTTGAACCTTACTGTACCGGGCTCCTCCCCTTTGTTCTCATTGGCTCGCTGTAAAGGGGACGATGACAATGGGCTAGTATTGCGATTTTAAATTATTAGATTATCATTTAAGATTAATTTTACGTTTAATCCAACCCTTTTCTCGATCATAATTGGTTTTTCTGCACTCATTGTTGAATAATATAATTAATTTCCTTTTGAACTAAATATGCTACGTAATCTATGTTATTAAAAGAATTTCTGGGGTATTGTACAAAGCATATGGATCTCTAGAAATTAATTTTTCTACACATATTTGGTATCAAATTAAAGCTATTCCTCTCTAGATGTTCCTTTTGCGGGTTTGGAAAATATCCCATGAAAAGCCTTCTCACAGGAGGCTTTTAAAATTTCTGCGAAAGTGCTACTATCTATGTTAAAACCTGTGAACTATTTCAAATTCACATTTGTTTATAACAAAACAGATGATCAAGATTTGAAACATTTCCAGAGATATTCCACAGAATGCGGGGCTAGCAAAAGTCAGTTAACATTCGTCCACATTATTATTTTTGTTTCTTAAAATATATTTTTTTAGACAACAGAAAATAAGGAAGAGAATCAGCCCTATTGAAACTAAGACAAACAATCTGCAATATCTTAATTTACTGTATTTCCTGTCTTAAAAAAGGAACTTAAAAAGGAACATAAGTAATTCACGAGGTGCTCTGGAGATGGTATTTTCTAACAAACTATTGACAGTGAATGTGAATACACATTGATACATATTTCAACACATTGATGTGTGTTTCAACATTTAGCGTTTTAAAATACCAATATTCGTTTAATATTAATCTAAATATTTGAAGTTTTAAAACGCATTGTAAATTTAAAACCTGTATTTTGTAAATTTACTTGGAATGCGAAGGATATTGAAGTATTAACGGACAGCCTGTCTGTTTTACTCGATTTCGAAATGTACCAATAACTTTATGTCTATTTAATGAAGGCATTTCATAGATAGAAAGTTATATTATTTGCTTACGTAGAAATTTGTCAATCATGTAAATACAAGATGCGAAACAAAAAAGCGAGTAAATTTGAAAATATAATTCCTTGGCCGTTAAGAGCGTTAAATAATTTGTTTTTACGGCAAATGGTTATTTGATGAAGGTTATTTAAAGTTTAGTTCATCAGAGGTTTAGTGGTTTGTCCATCTTCTTACCGTTTTTTTAAGACCTAACAAAGGTGAATGCAAGAAACAGACGCGTAGACGTTATGTAGAATTAATTAGCATAAAGATTCAATACTTTTGAAAAGAAAACTCTAAAACAGACACATGAAGATGTGCCAAGCAATGACGTTCATGTAAACCAGCTCCCATTGAAAGCAAAGTTAATGTGGTTGGACTGTCGAAATTAATTCGAAAGTGTAGACGTGTACATGCATACTTTTAAAGCAGATGAAGTAAAATGAACTTCTCAAATTCTCTGAGGAATTTCTTACCCATAATAATGTTTCAAGTCTAAAGTAATTAGTTAGTTTTAAAAGTTAGCTCCGATGAAAAGTTCAATTACTGGCAATTTTATTACAGTGCTATGGCACCAAGAATTTGTCTAAACAATCACAACAATTAACACATTTTCTCATTGAAAGGTGTATTTTACGCTGCGAAACTCCATAAACAATCAGCATGAAACTATAGCCTGTGTTACGAAGTTGTTTTGAAAAATCCATCCTAAATAAAGATGGCGCCATATGTTGAGTTTATGTTAAACAGGTAAGGAACAAAAATAGATGATGCATCAAACCTAAACCTGAACTAAATGTAAATTTTATACAGTACGTATGACCTAAAATATCAACCATCTCTCATTCATACTTGGCTTAAAATACCTTTTAGGTCACCATTTCAAGGAAAAGTATTAAAAAGTATCAAAAGTATAACAACAAAATGTAAACAAAAAGTCACATGTTAGGCCCGCATTACACTATCATATCTTCTCTCTGCTATATATTTGTCAAATACCACTCAGTGGAAACATCGTACAGCCCAAACTACTTGACCTAGAACCTTGAAACTTTGCATGGATGTTCCTCTTAGGGCGTAGGCATCCGCTAAGAACGGATTTTATAAAATTCGTAGTATAAAGGGGTTTTTGGCGAGGGCGAAGTTTTCAAATTTTCCCATTTAAAAGTATGTTGGACGATTTTTGTTTACATTTTTAATGTTCATAAAACAATCGGCTGGTAGTTTTCTTCGGAAATGTATACGTTGATACAGATGACAATAAATTTGATTTCTTTGATCATGGCTTCATTTATTTTTGTTGATTTGTTTCAAGGACATAATTATGTACTATATAAAGGTTACATTTAGTTTAGATAAAATCCACCATTAATTAGTTAAGTGGCACCATCTATATTTCGGTAGCGAGAGTTATCGTTTTTCCTGGAGCCGTTCGTAATAATAATTTTTTATTACATCTATGCCTGTCCGATGATTTGGTGTTTCGTATAATTAATTCGACGTACGCAGTTTTAAACGTAAAGAGCATACTGCCTTTTGTGGCTGAGTCTTGAGACTAAATCCCGGAAAGATGGAAAGAGAAAAGCACATTATCAAACAGAATGTGCTGAAATGATATGATTCTTTGATCTATTTTTGTAAAAATTGATAAATTATTCAAATCCCTGATTGTAAGTTATATTTATACTATCTTTTCTGCTATATTTTTGTCAAATACCACTGACCTATCATTGTACAGCCAAAACTACTTAACCTAGAACCTTGAAAATTTGCATGGACGTTCCTTACAGAGTGATGGCATTCACCAAGATCGGAATTTTTTTTAATTCAAGGTTTTTGGTGGAGCTGAAGCTTTGAAAATGCCCCATGTTAATGTAATGGATGATCTTTTGTTTAAATTTCAAATTTTATTAAATCAAGCATATTAGCTTTATAAACGGATACGTTGTTACAGCTGATTTATAATTTGATTCCTTTTATCATGGTTTTATGGTTGTTTTGATGATTTTGTTAGGTTATTCGTACTATATAAAAGTTACATTTGGTTTAGTTTCGTACCTTATACGTTTAATCATAAGCTCTTTATGTGGTACCATATTTTTAAGCAGCGGGAGCTATAGTTATTTCCTTAGGCCGGCCTTTATGTTTTTAATTACAATCATGCCAGTTACAATAATTTGGCAATATTCCTTTTTCATCTAATTCGACGGTGTCCCGGCTTTTCACGGAAAAATAAATGCTGCAATCAGTGGTTGATCTTAAATTATTACTACCCGCCCATATTTTAAGTTAAAAAATAAGTGAATCGAGTTTGAAATACTGCCCACGGATAGCACCATAACTGTTTCGAACATTCAGCCCTTTACTGTACTTAATTGATGCCCTACTAGGCAATCCAGGGACGTAATGGTAAATCTACAAAGAAGTACCTTAAAATCGACACTTTTGGTGTTAAAATCGGTCCGGCCGTATTCGAGTTATAACGGTGAAAATAAAACCTTCACTATCTACTGTGATATCTACATTTTATCCTACATTCCGCCATAAAACAAACATATCTCTACATGACATATTCCTTGATATAAATAATTTCTATTCAGTCCTCTAGATTCTTCATATCAAGGTTAGACGATAATTTTTATCGTGAGCGAAGCCACGGGTTCTGCTAGTATTTTATAAAAGATCTCTTATAAAAGATTTGATCTGACTAATCAAAATTCAAGTCAGCTGATTTTCAAAACCAAATCTTTAATTCTGATTGGACAAATATTGAAGCAATGAGTAAAAAGTGTACTCAAATATTATCTGATTCAGTTTCGACCTTTCGACCCGTAGACGATCTCTAATATATATAATACTAGAGCCATCGATCTTTATTTAGAGAAAATCGTTGGAAAGAAATCAAATTTATGTTGGTAGTCCACAGCGTGATCGCTTGAAACTCATCTAATTTCAGTAAAGTAGATGAGTTAGATTCAGATTACAGCGAGGGTTCTTTCAGAGAAAGTTGTTAGACCCAATTTTACTGTATATCTTGATAAGAACTGAAGATTTAGGTCTTTAACCAAAGACAAATTTTGGAAAGAAAGAATGTTAGTTGGAATTTTATAACACGCCTAAAACATGTCCGATTTAATTTACTTGTCCTATTGCACATTTGAATTGATATTTCCGGATTTACTATGAAAGAAAAAAAAATTGGAGTTCTATTTTCTCTATAAAGCATACATTTTCTTCAAACGAAGGCTATTAATTACAATTCAACATTTGAATATTTGGTTTTATTTTCCAATTCAGTTAATATATTGAACTACTACTCTGTTTCAAAACTCAAAACTACTCTTAAATATTTCTTTAATTTCTATTACAGAACTATGGTATAGTACGGTATACCGTAGTTTGGTACTATAGTATGGTATAGTATAGTATGGATAGTACAGTACTATGGTGAGAAATAGAACCCTTCCATATTCCTTATACGGATTTACAACTAATTTAATAGCAAAAGGATTTTAATTTTATTATTAGTTAGATTTTAATTAAATATATTTTTGTGCTTACTCAGCTTAAAACCTAGGTTTGGAAACAAAGCTAAAAAAGGATTGGAAAATTAATTTTGTTTCAAAAGTTTCAAAGCGTATAACATACTCGGCATACAAGTTAAGTAATATTTTATTCTCTAAATCCAATTTAATTTCTTCAAGTGAATAAACTAGGTGTATACTGTTTATTAGTTGACTGCACAATCGGAACTTGGAGTGGCTGCTTAAATTTTAAAATACAATTAAGTTTGAAATTTTAGTACGGTAATAGTAAATTCTGCAACATATTTATATTGCGAATTTAAAGGTGCTGCTATACATACACGTCACTTACGTCCATAGAAGACATATACTGCCCCATAACTTCTATGGCCCCGACGTCCACATACGGCCAATACGGCGATTCCGGAGAGGGTTCTATACATATTCGCATTCGCACGGTACGTAACGTCCTTGATCGCATGCGCGCATGAGGATGCGACATCCATAGTCGCGGTGAAAAGCGGATTATAACTGGCGCCAATTCTTGGGGCCCACGCCGTCCATAAGACCAATGCTAAAATCAACATTAGTCTTATGGACGGCGAGGGCTCCAAGAATTGGCGCCAGCTATAAATAAGTACCCCTGGCGTGAGAATTAAGTATATGGAATACAGATAAATATGATAAATATAATTTTTGTGGTTTCATGCGTAATAAAACACAAGGTATAAACTTAAGGTTTGCTGTTACTGTAACGTTTGATATTAACACCTTTATATATTCGTAACCTTTTTATTTTATTTTATTATTTATTTTTATTTTAAAGGGAATACATCTTACTGTCATTTATAAGATATTATAAGCGATCAGCATCAATATAATTATTATAAATATTGAACGCCAAAAACAGCACTTTGTACAGTTTCAGTATAAAATTTGCTCTTTCATAACAGCCGCTTGGGCGAATGGCATTGGTCGAGGCCCACGTCACGTCACGTAGCGTCGCGTCCCCATTCGGCCAATTCGGCCGTGTAACTTAGAAAATGGACTTGACGTGATGTGATGTGACGTGTATGTATAGCCTCACCTTAATTAACACAATTTTCAATTCTAACCCACCACTCATTGAAGGTTGAATGTTAGAAAGGTCATTCACAGGTACTGAGAACGGACACGACAATCTACAAGCACAAACTAATTCTATCACTTGGAACGGCCAAAACACATTCCGACTGCAACATTCCTTAGAACTAACAGGTCATCCCGGCGTAGTTACCGATGAATTTCCAGGTTGGCCGGAAATATTTGAGTTATTACCTGCCATTCAACTCAAAAAGTCTAAGTTCCTTTCTAATAAGGGGTTGTTATGGAAAAACAATTCTAAATTTTGGTTAATTTGTAGTAAAAATATAAAATGTTTTCAGAATTTTCAGACTTTCCCGTAAGTCACCTCCTTATTCTTAAGATATGCCGCATAAAACATTTACTAAACTCAAGAGTTAACAAAAATGTTGCTTCTAAGTTAATTAAATGTTTTTTTACTACTCCATGTCTTTGGTAGATTTCAAATGCGGCCCGTTTAAACAGTTTTATAATTCATGGTAAAGAGTAAAAGAAGCAGGTAATTGATTAGTGTTGATTAAAATGCCTTTGATCAAATTATCTGTGCTCAGTAAGCATATTTTTTGTAAAACGATTGTGATCAAATACAGAGACAGTCAATTGTTTGACATAATAAAATGCCCTAAATATTACCCAGGAATATATTAAAAAACCTGTTATCTAACTTGGTCTTGGTAAACCGGATTACTGGCGGATCTAAAAATAGGCCTTTATTAAATCACTCAACGTACGAACTCGATTAAAAAACTGCCACTTCATAAACAAGAAAAATCACGAGGACGTTCACCACAGTTAAGAAAATATCGTGTAAACGAATCCAGCTGTTCTGTTTCAAATGTCCCTCGACGGAGGAGCGGGATTCTCATAAAACAACCAATAGAATTTGGGGGTGTGGCTAATATGGCGGAGAGTACAGTCAATGACATAAATCGGGATGTGGCCTAAAGTGCTTAGTTCCGTTTGTGCGCGAGGCGCCAAACCCGGACTGTTTTAAAACAGTCCCGATTTGGCGGGAGCGTCAGGTGCCAAACCCAGACTGTTTCATTTTTGCACAGAAACGTCAAAGTCGGACGGCGCCAACTCAGGACTGTTTTGAAACAGTCCCGATTTGGCGGGAGCGTCAGGTGCCAAACCCAGACTGTTTCATTTTTGCATAGAAACGTCAAAGTCGGACAGCGCCAACTCAGGACGGAAAAACAGTCCAGAGTTGGCGCTGTCTGACTTTGGCACTGTCCGACTTTGGCGCGTTCCCACAAAAACCCCCTAGCGTATTAAATAAGAAATAGATTACGAGCAATCGGACATACATTAGATACATTACTTTGAAATGGCGACCTACCCAGGTAGGTATTTTAAGCCAAGACAACTTAGAGGGATAATCTTTTCAAAGATTTTTTACGTATTCTCGATGGTGGATTGTTGTAAATTTTGTTGTTAAAATATTTTATTTTATTTTCTTGCTTTAAAACACGTTAAAAACCCAATTACATTGAAGCAGTTAAGACTAATATAAAGTTTTTTGATGTAGGTTGAGTGTGGCAAAGAGTCCTCACACAGCACTATACATTATATTAATTGTTAAAGAAATCTGGAGACAATAGACTAACTTATAATACTTACTACTTACTAAACAACATATTGTCAATTTTCAGATTGGTAGCCAACTTGACGCGTCCAAGGACGCGCCCTTTGTTTAGTGGCGACTTGGAGGGCCAATTCTAAGAATGTCGTAAGGGGTGAGAGGAGGGGTTTCCCGGGCAATCCCGCGTATGGTACCGTTAGGACGCCGACATTACGCTTGAGCAACCACGATGAGTTCAAAGGTGCTCATAGTGGTTGGTGTGAGGTTTGAGAACACCTTTTAACTGAGATATTTGTTATTTAATGGTACGGAGCTTGTATCACAATGTCCATAAACCATTTCCCTTCAAACGTGATTATTGCGGATTTGTTTGCGAGTAAAAACAATATTAATTTTAAACTATACTCGTATAAGTTAAGTATGATGTAAAAATTTCTAAGTTGATATAAATATTTTGATATTGATTTTTTCTGACATTTGGCATCACAGATTAGTAAAAACATTGTTACTTAACAAACATTGTAATGGTTGTAATGGTTTAAAATGTATTATAAACAATTAAAAAGTAATGGTTGTAATGGTTTAAAATGTACTATAAACAATTAAAAAACGTCAACTAAACCATAGTAAAAATGAAACATATTAAAAATATCTGTAGGATATGATATTATCAAAGTTGTAGATTACTGAAAATTAATGATACAGTGGTTTAGAAATATGTTTGTTAAGATCATAAATGATATAACCAATGATATTATTAATATAAAAATCATTCCAACATGAAAATACATATGATTTTATATTACTGTACTGTAATTAAAAATATTGTTGTTATATTTTTACCTCTTAAAATTGGATGAAATTGTAAAATCATTAGAAATTATTTTTTGACGATTGATATTTTCATGGTAACTAAAGGTTCTAAGAGGGGTGAATAAACTTTCTTTGTCAGGGCTGTGCCTTATTGAGGAGACACTTTACCATACCATTCTCCACTTTAATTATAAGATCGAAAATATAAACAAAGTAACCATAACAGCCATCTACCAAGAGTAATATTTCAGGGTGTATATAGAATGAAAATAATTGTATCCTTTACTCTTATACGAACAATGTTACCTTGTCTTGCATGCGTGCGTGCTTGCTTGCCCTACGATCTCAAAAACGGCTCCGAGGATTTTCTTTACAGTCTTGAATTAAGTAATTTATTACTAAAAAATGTGTTCTATGTTCTATGCAGATTACTTGGCCTGCGTAAATATAATCTACTTTATATTTGTCAAATATACCACTCAACTATCATCGCACAGCCCAAACTACTTGACCTAGAACCTTGAAAGGTAAAACTGGCGTCAATTCTTGGGGCCCACGCCGTCCATAAGACTAATGCTAAAATTAACATTAGTCTTATGGACGGTGTGGGCCCCAAGAATTGGCGCCAGTTATATTTTGGTATTATACGGAGGCCACCCTTTTACAGCGCGCTGCGGCGGTTATGTTAGTTTGGGTTATCATAAATATGTTAGTAGGACTATCCTCGTTTCGTTACGAGTCTAACGATACCAGATGAGTAAAATTTTAGCCCGCCAAATCCCTTCCAAGTAGGCCAAGGTCAGGTCGTTGACCGGAGCACACGCATCACCTGTCACCGCCGAAAGTATGACTCATCTGGTATTGTCCGATTCGTAACGAAACGAGGAAGGTCCTAAACTAACATATTTATGATAAGCCAACCTAACATAACCGCCACTACATGTCGCTCATGTTCAAGAAAAACGTCACAACTCAAACTTTTCAAATTTCTGTTCATTACAGGAAAATGTCAATCAATGGTAATATTTTTCTGTAAAAAATCGTCACAACTGTAATTTTAAATATAACCATCCAGATAGCACTTATGTCGCTTTTCCATGAGGGGATTTTCAAATGATCTCCTATTGAAAACGTCACTATCCTAAATGTACAGTAGGTTTTCAAAGCGTGTTAAGGAAATGCCCTTTCTTATTTGTGGAAAAAAGTCACATTTCGACTTGAGCCATTTTAGGTGATACATTTTTCTTCCAAACATAGGAAAGAAAAGTTTCATGAAAAGTGTCACATCTTTAGTTATGACATTTTTCCATACAAGAAGTACAACTTTTCCTTCCTCTGTTTTTGAATTATTTTCAGATGTGCCGTTTTCTACAAAAGAATTATGCCGTGTTTCATAGTTATTGCCATGTTGATAAATCCGCTTCCTATTTAAACTAAATTTTTACTGTATTTTGAATTTTGGTTACAGTTTAGAATTGGTTATTTAATAAAAAACTTAACTCTTGTTTGAATCAATCTGCCAGGCATTCTTGTACCTTTCATTTAAAAAGAAAAAAAACATTGTGCGCCCAAAATATCTGTGTGAGTAATAATGCTTGAAAACCTTTTTCAATGATTATCTAACTCATTTAAGGCAGAAATGTATATGAGAAAAGAGTAGTTGTTAAGTTTTTTAATGTATTTAACTAAAAGAGGCTAAGCTGTAAATGAGACTTGCGTGCTAATGTAAAGGCTAAACTTTGTGTTAAGCTTAAGTGTATCTTATGCTGTGCCTTTAAAGAAAGCTTAGCCTGGTAATTCCCCGCTGTGACGAAAAGGCTAAGCTTTGCACGAGACTTGCGTGCTAATGAAAAGGTTAAGCTTTGTAGTAAGCTTAAGTGTATCTTATGCCGTGCTTTAAAAGAAAGCTTAGCCTGGTCATTCCCGCTGCAACGGAAAGGCTAAGCTTTGCACGAGTTTTGTGTGCTAATGAAAAGGCTAAGCTTTGTTGTAAGCTTAAGTGTATCTTATGCCGTGCCTTAAAAGAAAGCTTAGCCTGGTCATTCCCCGCTGCAAAGAAAAGGCTAAGCTTTGCACGAGACTTGTGTGCTAATGAAAAGGCTAAGCTTTGTTGTAAGCTTAAGTGTATCTTATGCCGTGCCTTAAAAGAAAGCTTAGCCTGGTCATTCCCCGCTGCAAAGAAAAGGCTAAGCTTTGCACGAGACTTGTGTGCTAATGAAAAGGCTAAGCTTTGTTGTAAGCTTAAGTGTATCTTATGCCGTGCCTTAAAAGAAAGCTTGGCCTGGTCATTTCCCGCTGCAACGGAAAGGCTAAGCTTTGCACGAGACTTGCGTGCCAATGAAAAGTCTAAGCTTTGTAGAAAGCTTGCGAGTATCTTAGCCACGCCTTAACGGAAAGCTTAGCTAGACCATTTATTACAGCAATGAAAAGGTTAAGCTTTGCAATAAGCTTGTGTGCTATCTGGGATAATGAATGTTTTGAGTAAGATGGATGATTCCTAAATATGCATCTTTCATTGGCTGCAGCAATGTTGGTTTTTTGTTCCTGTTTGGTTTCCTTTTAGATGATCATTTATTTTTTTTCTATTGGGTTTTTTATTGTTCTTCAAGTTTTTACATTGCCCGCTGGATAGTGACTTGGAGGATAGTCACGAATTGTGGATGGTTATGAGTGATGGCTTGTGGACGCGGTGTTCCCTAGTGGGGATTAACCACACTATTGAATACTACGTTCATAAGTCCAACCTCATCATAAGACCAGCTCGTAAATTGTAAACCAGACAAAATTATTGTGGTTCGGATCCCTTGTTAAAATGTAGGTCCTGTAGTAGCCATTGGCTGTTGGGTTATTAATTAACAGACCTGTCTAAGGAACATGTTGGCCTTAGTCAGTAACAAGACTACAAGATCGCGCCACAATCATCCTTCACTCATCTGTCATTCATACTTTGCTTAAAATACCTACCTGGGTAGGTCGCCATTTCAAGTAATGTATCTAATGACCCTTATTCTTGAATGTTCCTCGACAGCTAGCAGTCATTGATCAAGGAAAAAAATTACAGTATTATCTCACTTATTCGAAATTCAGGGTATAGCCATTTTAGTTTGGATTTTAGGAAGTTTGAAATATTGAGGGTTTGAATTATAGAGGCTATTGTAAATGAAATTCAAATTTTGGAGGCACAACTTTATTTATCATAAATGCTAGTTTATGCTAGTTTGACATCAATTGCTAATGTCAAAGGAGAACAGCGGAGGTTGTACTGTTTGCATACGCGTTCAACATTACAAAACAATCAAGGATAGAGACATAGACAGGATTCGCATTTGTTCATGTTCCAACAGGCATGTTTTTGGCGCTCAATTCGAATTTCAGAGGCTTACGGTGATCTTTGTTTGATTTGTGGAGGTTGACTTCGAATTTTAGAGGCTACATTATGCCCCAAAAGTATTACAATTATCGGTGTATTTTTTACGAATATTAGAGTTTTTTCAAGGGAAAAGACAAAACATACAAATCATAGAGATTTTCGATTATCGAGGTTCGAATTAGTGAGGTTGTACTGTATTTGTTTCCTGCTGGGAAAATTATTTTTAAATTAAAACTAATGATAAAATAACCATTATGAGTTTGAACTCTTATTTAATAAAAAATTAATAAAAATGCATAGATTATCATGTAAATTTAAATTTAATTACTTAATTAGCAAAAATAAAACTTAAGTAAACAAAATTCCGAACCATAACCTTAAATATATTTTGTCAACCAAGAAATTGTATTTTTGTTTTGAAAATTAGATCACTGATTTGCTGCTACACACAGCAGGAGTGAAGGGGCAGGGCTTGTGTAGGGGAGTAGTCTTCCCCTCGGCTAACAACGTTAAAAACGTATTAAAAAGTTTTAGTTTATAAGTGTTGGCATGTTGTATATCAAATTAAAACTGAGTTTTCAACCGATTAATAACTATTAAACAGAACAAAAAAGTGTTTTGGTTCTCAAGATACAGGGTGTTGTGTAAGCGCCAGTATGTTTCACAATAATTTCCACTATTTTCAAATTAATAAAGAATAAAGCAAATTTTGTGTTCACAAAATTTTCCGACTTGGTTACAGCTTCGAAATGATGCATAACATGACATGTTTACATTCAAAATTCTGAGAGTCATGACCTACAGTTTTTTAAAATACTGTTCCTTGTAATTTAAAAAGATTAAAAATATTTTAAAGCTGTTCCTTGGGTAGAGTTAGAAGGGAAAAGTTTGGATCTGTCCTTGTATGTCAAGCCGTTCGTCTACAATCTGTTGTGGGGAGTTTAGAAGACTCACTCTGTCTAATCTAAATAAACCTATAAACCTATATAATTTACATAAAAATATTTAAATATTTATAAAAGGTTTAAAGGTGTTGACTTATCACCTGCATTATTATGTAATCACTTGTTATGTTTTAGGACTCCTTTCAGTCAAAGAAATCTGTATATTCACTGAGTTTTACTTCTGAACATGGTTCAAAGTTTGGAAGATCAGTAGCGAAATTTCCTAAAACAAATGATCCAGAGTTGGTCCAATCAGTCCCGACTGTCAATTCTCGAGTTATTCAAACAATTATAAATTTTCCTGTCAAAATTAATTCAAAGTTACCCGATCTAACGCTTTTAGAAGCAACAGACTGCATCAGGTAAGAGAAGGTTTCGTGTTATACAATACCAGTTCATAAAAATAGACTAAACTACAAATATTTACTACGATGCCCTATGTACATTAAGGCAGAGAAAATTGTGATGTATGTACAATACTGTTATGATGAACTGCTTGAAGATCATGTAAACTATTTTCAGCTGAACATCAAAATATATACTGACACCCTGTTGTTTGGAGTTTATAGTACAATCAGTTAAACATGGAAGCGGAAGAGGGAGGGTACTTGCCAGAGACAAGAGGAATCCTCAAATCTTTGTCCCAAATCTTGACCCTGCCAGTTTCTCTTTGGGCCTGATTGAAAATGATTGGAGTGATCACTCAAAATCGATCGCCATTTTCCATCTTTTATGAACATTTACCATCTTGTATCTCAATGCAGTATTAGTTCAAAAATATATATTATAGGTGTTGTAAGACATCTTTTATTCATATCCAGTATATAGCCTGGTATATCCTGGTACTAGTATCATGCTAATCAAGTTATTTAAATTCCAAAGTCTTAGTGCCAGTATCTAGTGGACTATCAACCAAGTTTTAGGAAAATATAAAAACAACAAACCAAACGATTCATCCAATGGGAATCAAGATTGTGACAAAAAACCAAAATGCTCTAGCCAGTGATAAGTATATCCCAGTAGGGTGGGATCTTGCTGACTATAGTGGTTGTTTTAAGTTTGTTTTGGCGAGGCACTTCCCTCTTGCTGGGGAACGATAAGAATCATCGAAGAATTATATGGGGGTGATTATTGTAATTTCCATCCCCCTCCCACATTCTATTAATCCTAGTATAACATCTTAAAATCTTGTCACATTGCCTATTGTGATATTCTTTTATTGACCTGATCAGAGCAATTTATAAAAATAAAACAAAAGTAATTCAGAGTATTAATAACATTAATTTATTTTAGAGAGCTTGGAAGTTTTATGAATATTTTAGACTACGAGTTCAACTATACTTCCTTCTGGCTTTTGGACATATTATCGAAACTAATCAAGCACATGCAGCTCAAGGAGTTCCCTGTTCAAGATCAAAACATTTGTCTTACATGGTTCAGATATGTTTTACGTTGCATTTCAAGTGAGTAATCATATAGAAAAATAAATGTGTAAAATGTACCAAAGTTTAGGTATAAGCTCAGTATAAAAGATCTATGACCATTTGTGGACGAATTATGCGTATCACTTACCAACAATACTGATTGCCAATAAATAAAAATAGAAAATAGACAAAAGGGTAGTTTTATAACTAGAATGGCAGGGCATTATTGATTGTAAACGTTATGGTTCTCATGCTGCTATACCTCTGAGGGGTTCTTTTAAGTAAGGACCATTTTTTAATAAATTGAAATTTAAATTAAATTAAATTAATTAAAATTGGTTTCCATTTTGTTTATTCAGTCTTTGTTCTACATTGCACTTTTCAGTGACCAAGCGCTGTGGCGTACGTTTTTATAGATCTCAAACTTCCTAGATCTCAACAGTGTGTTCATATTGCTCATCACTGCCATTCGTTAATTGATTACAATATCACACACAACTAGAATTTGAATACTCCTTATGAACAATCAATACTCAATTGTATTATCTAAGTTCTATTCCACTCTACTTGCATCGTGATAAAAAGGTTTTAAGTGGCTTGTTTATGAAATGCTGTATGACTCTTTTGTTCACTTGTTTGTTATTTCATGGCAACTCATATGACCCTGTTAAAATTTTTCAAATATTAATTTGTTTGTAAAAAATTAATTGATTGATAATATTATAAAGTAATACTATCAAGTGTTATCATATATGGTACCTCAGTACCTGCCATCATTTGTGAAATGAGTTTTGCTTTATATCATACTTTACTATAATATACTTAATATTGAATTTAGGATAGCACCCATCAAACTGTAAAAAATATAAGGCCAGAAGGATTTTGTAAAATTAAGTTTCTAATCTATTTTATATTCAACAGTTAGTGGGGATTCTAGAGAAGAAATATTTGATCTTCTACAAAAAATGTTCCTCAAAGCAGAAGAGTTGGTAAAATTAGGTGATCCAATCCCCCAACCAGAAGAAATCAACATTGTGGAAAGAAGATCAAGCAAACTAAGTGGAGGAGGAGATATTGGAAGTGCACTGTCTTCAAAATCTTTTCGCTCTGTTAGTATGCAGGCCTAAGCTTAACTTCTGTTCAAAATTATAGATTGAATACCATATATACATATTTAATATGTTTGGGGTTTTTCTGCACAGTCAAAACTGTGTACAGGCTGTGTAACATATTTTAACATTTGAGGAATCAAATTTAGAGGAATTTACTTACATTTGCCAATACTTCTCAAAATGTTAAGAAAGGGCACCTGATTCCCCATCAGGTGGGAATCAGCTGCTGCTGCTCTCTGGCGGGTTTCTTGTGTACGATTTAGTAAAAGACATTGGGAAAACGTTTCCTCAGGATTCTTGGCGCGTGAATTTTTAGTATTCCACTAGTAATGATCATGAAACATTTTTCATAATAATTGAAGAATCGTTAACTACCCAGCATGTGATGTGCCTAAGGAAAATATATTTACCGCATATTTAATTGCTAGTTTCTTTTGCATTTCAAATTATCTTCATTTGCATCCCGTTGTTTAGTAAACACAATTTTTCGCCAATGCTAATTTAATGTAATTTTGTCTAATTCTTAAAATCAAATTGCTCTAAAACGGTTCAAGGGATTTGCTTCAAAATTTAATGACATCTTTTCGGTGAGCTATTAAATGTTTGTGCATCAGTGCAACCGTTTTTGAGTTATCGTGTTACATACACAGTCACAGTCACAAGGTCACTCAGTGACGGACAACGAATCTTTGACTCCGCTGATACATAGATTCACTTCACTTTGTTCGTTCATCATTCAAACATCTGTAATAGCAGATAAAATGCTGCAAACCAGAATTATTTATAGACTAGTGGTAGTAAAAAAGAGTTCCTTAATGGTTAAAATTAGGGGTGTGCGAATAGTGATTTTTGAACTCAAGCCGAGCCGAGCCGAGCTTTTTCAAAAGTTTTCGAGCTCGAGCTTTTTCGAGCCGAGCTTTTTAACAATCACCAAATTATTAAAAGAAATTATGAAGCTTGGTTTTAATTTTTAAAGATACAATAGAGTAATGTTTGCATACCTTAAGTGACCGCCAGCTCAAAAATAGAAAGCTTATCCCCAAAACAAGTGAATTATCTGATAGGTTCATCAGTATTTTGTATTTTGTTACATAAAATTAATCAAATAGGCTCAACAAATAATTTATGAAGAAAAATACCAAATTTAAAATCTACATTTATCTACATTATATTTAAGTAATAACCAATCCCAAAATACTTTACTTTAAAATAAATAGTTAAAATTAAATTTAATTTCAAGAGTAGAAAGAAGTAGTTGAAAGGTTTTAAAAATGTTATATCTAGTAAAATACCCCCGTTGCAGCAGACCTGCATACTCAGCGAATTTCAAATGCAAAACAACATGTTTCAATCCAACATGGCGAGATTTAACATGTTTTTGTAAGCTCCATAAGAATAACATGGGGAATGAGTATGCAGGTTTGCTGCTACGGGTATTTTAAAACTGGGTGATTTTAGTTCAATATTTAGTAGATCTCAACTAGAAGAAGACATTTACCAAGTTTTATCAAGATATGTTGAGAAATAAGCGAGATATAGAATTTTACTTATTTCCCATAAGGTTAACATAGGGACAACGTACTGTGTTTACCATTTTCAATATCTCGGTTACCAATGGACATAGAGCAGTGATTCAAAATACTAAATAATTTGTTTTTTGAGCTGAATTCAATGGTAGTAACAAAAATTTGATTATTTTTATTTTTCTATGTAAAAAACTCAAAAACCCCATTTTTTGGGGGGTTTACCCCCCTTTACCCCCCCTTCCGGTGGTCCGATCATGCTGGTTTACGAACTCATCCGAGTGATTACCACTTTACATGTCTGTACCAAATTTCATTTAGATCGGACAATATTTACGGCTGCTATCGTGCTAACAGACATATATATAGATATATAGATATATAGACATATAGATCTATAGATATATAGATATATATATATATGTATATAAAGATTCGAACATATAGTGTTTTTTGCTTCTGGGGGCCCCAATATGAAAAGTTAACATGGTCTCGGGCTTAGGTCTTACCATGAGACTAAAATGTAAGTTTATGATGATTGGTTGGGATGATCTATTTATTTGGAAGACCCATCATATAGACTATTCAGAGTGAAAGCTGACCATCCTAAGACATGGTTAAGTTTACCCTTAAGAGACGATATCCAATTTAAGAGGGGGCTCCAGTCCCGCGTGACTACCTGCTTCTCCCATAAGATCAAAGTTAACTTTCAAAATCGTAACAGTATCAACCGCTCAACCAAAATCGTTGATTTATAGCTCATTTGAAAGAACAAAGAATTATCTAGCGATTGCAGTAAGCAAAATTTTGATATCATTTTTCTTTTGGCTGTTAAAAAATCACAAAAATGTGACACTCATAGTTTTTTATAAATTATTCTGAATGTGATATCAAAATTCTCCTCACCGAAATCGCTAGATTATTTTTTTGTTCTTTCAAATGAGCTAATAATAATGATTTTGGTTGAGTGGTTGAGGCTGTACCGAATTTGAAAGTTGGCCTTGAAAGTTGGAGCTGGTAGAAACGCAATATTTTTTGTGTCTGGAGCCCTGATCGGACCATCGAAAGAGGGGGGGGGGGGTAGGGGGAGAAACCCCTCCAAAAATGGGTTTTTGGGATGTTTTTCATATCAATCAATCAATCAATTTTTATTATCCAATGAACATAGTACAGTGTATTGATAGTGTCAAGACTAAACATGCAACTTGCAAATTGTCAACAATTCTTCAAAAAGTACAGTGACTATGAGAATAAGAGTACAGTTATAATACAAAACCAGCAAAAAAAAATATATATATATATCACAGATAGAAAATTAACTAAGGCTCCAAGTGAGGTCATTTATATTGGGCCAAGGCTATCACAGATGAATTCAAAATTTCATATCTGAAGAGGGGAAGTTAAAAAATTCCTCTACACTATAAAATGGGTTTTTAGTAAGCCACTGATAAATTTTCTTTTTAAAGCTATTAAAAGGCAAGTTTAACTCCAGAAGATGTAGTGGAATTTTAGTAATACAATTCATGTCCATAATAATTTGGCTTTTCTTAGTCTTTTCGAGTCTTTCATGAGGTATGATTAATTACAAAAGAGAGAGGAGGTATTATTAATCCTGGTACTAGTATCGTGCTAATCAAGTTATTTCAATTCCAAAGTCTTCGTGCCAGTACCTAGTGAACTATCAACCAAGTTTTAGAAAAATATAAAAACATCAAACCAAACGATTCATCCAATGGGAATTGGACACTGTGACAAAAAACATGCGGACTACTTGATATGTCTTTAGGCACTTTCTTTAAGCTACAAATGAGAGTTTGGGTTTTGCCCTCATTTAACAGAAAGCCATTTGCAGAGAACCACTCAGAAACAGCATTAAATGAAATATTAACTAAGTTTTCAAGGGCACAGAAGTCTTTGAATGAATTGAAAATTATGGTATCATCTGTATATATAGTAGTGTAGTACTATCTATCAGGGGCGGACTGGGAAGAAAAAACGGCCCTGGCATCCTTCTGGCAACCGGCCCCAGACAGGAATGAAGGGGGGAACCCTTCCGCAGGGGGTATGGCATACACCTCAGGGTGGAGGGGTTCCGAGGGTCCACCCCCGGGAAAATTTGCAACCCAAAATTGTGTTTTATCTATCTGAACACCTAGAAATGCTTAAAAGCAGATATTCTAGAAATAACAGATCACAAAGCCCGGGCTTAGGGTCGTGTGCCGATAGGGGCCGCAATGGTCGGAAATAAGGTATTTTTAGTGAATATATGAGGCCATAATTAGGCTGCAAGACTCTAGCTATAAAAAATGCCTACCTATTGACGAGGCCGTTGGAGTTCTCAAGGGGGCCACACAGTAATCTGGGCTTAGGGCCGCGGCGGGCCGGGCACTGGTGCCCGGTGCCGCGGCGGCCATAATTCCGGTACTGGTGCCTGGCGCTGCGGCCTCTCTTTCATAGTAACTTTTATCGAACAATTCATTGGATGGGCCATTGACCACGTAGTTCCACAAGGGCCAGCCTCAGCTCAGCAACAAAAGAGGCTGATTTTTATTTTGGGTTAGACCCATTTATTTTTAATCCACCGGCCTTTTTCTGACCTAAAGAGGCCGGCCCTTCTGGCATTTGCCCGAATGCCCAAATGGCCAGTCCGCCCCTGCTATCTATATTGAAAGGGAGGTCGTTAATAGCTATTAAAAAAAGAAGAGGTCCTAAGACCGACCCCTGCGGTACTCCATAATTACTTATCATGACAGAGGACCTATCACAGAAAAATCAAATTTATGAAATACTAGTTTAAACCATTGAATTCAGCTTAAAAAAAAACCAATTAATTTAGTATCTTGAATTGTACTCTATGTTCACTGGTTACTGAGATATTGCTTGTGGTAAACACAGGATGTTGTCCCACTGTTAACCTTATGGGAAATAAATAAAATTTATATCTCACTTATTTCTCAATATATTTCAACAAAACTTGGTAATTGAGGACTTGAGTATTTGAACTTGATATTTAAGATCTTAGTATTTAAGAACTTGGTATTTGATTGGTATCACTGCTTCATCTAGTTGATATCTATTGGACTGTTACAAAATATTTCTCAATTTCATATTTCCATTGCAGTAAACCCGCATACTCATTTCCCATGTTATTCTTGCAGAGGAAATTTGTGTGTGCTCAATTTAGGATTTTAAGTTGATTTTACTTGATTTAAGGCTCTGTCTAAATGATTAATTCAAGCATTTAAAATTTGCTGAGTATGCAGGTCTGCTGCAACAGGATATTCTTGTTTCATGACCCCAATCATTTCAATTACGATAATTGATATTTTATAATTTATTGAATTGATTTCCAGATGACTTCAAACCGAAAAAGGCCATCCCAGAAATCTTCTAGATCGATCCGCAAATCATCCCTCCATTCACATTCCTCTAAAAGATCCAACAGATCCAACAGGTCCAGCAAATCATCAAAATCTAATCCAAGAACCAGTTCTGATGAGAAGGTGGAAATGAATCTTGAGTCTTTAAATTCCATAATAGACATAATTTATAATGTGTATGTAACTATATTTTTTACATCTAATTACATTTGGAATTTTAACCTTTAGGTGATTTTTTTAGCATTAAGAGTATATAAGAGTCCAAGCATTGTTTTAATATTTGGATCAGGCATAATGACTCATTCTGATAAACCATTTCTCTTGTAACCATTTATTGTATATTAATATTACTAATAAACCCATTGCTCGAAATCGAGCAATTGTCAAATATTTACTCCTAAATAAGGTGCAGTATTCTAGAACTTTTTCATTAATGATATGGCTAAACTTCAATGTCATTTCCGGTAATAGAGTCGACACTAAATAGGGTGGATGAGTGAGTGTGCTGCTGGTGAAATTTTTGTTTATTATTTGTTTGGGTGGTTAATCCACTGTATGATCACATGTTAAAGTAAACACAAGTTTACACGTAAAAGGTCCTGAAAAACGTAAACAAAGTTTCGACAGTTCAACAAAATCATTTCATTGGGTCATATATAAGCTGAGGTATAGCAGACAATTTGGTGAGTTTTCAGTTTTTGCCTGCCACCCTGTTTGGTGCTCGCGACTATTGTGAGATTATTTAAGTTCTTTATGATCAATCCAGCGCCTTCTTCATCTTTATATTAATAGACAAGCATTTTTTCCATAAGGTTTTTGTACTCCTTTTTTCTCAGCCTGTGTGCAACGTAGCAAAAATCTAAGCACACCGATAGAATTGTATTTTCCTGTAGATGTGCAGAATCCCATTGAAATGTATATTAGTCTTTTAGAAATGTAAAAAATTCAATTTAAAATTTCAAAAAAATTAACATTAGCCTTATGAGTTGCTGTTTTGGTGATATTATAACAACCAAAGTAAACAAAGTTAGCATCATATTATGTAGCTGTTATCACATGCCATTTTTCGTAGAGTAAAGATTTGATGTAAAAACATTAAGCCTCAGTTAATTGGGGTATGGAGTGAAAATATAGAATTTGATTGAAATCAGGACTACTTAGAGAAGATTAGGGTTATCATACTCAAATGTGTTCCATTATATATATATATATATATACATATGGAAAAATAAAGTTTACTTGCTTAAATAAGATTAAGAGATAAAAATTTTCTGATAAAAAGGGAAGAAAAAAGTACATTAAGTTAAGTTTCTACCATCCAATGTACTACATGCAACCAGCAGGGCCGGCGACGGGGGGAGGGGGGGAAAATGCACAGGGACCTGATCTCACAGGGGGCCCGGATCCACGCGAGATTATTAAAAATGGGGCCCAGAATCGAGATGAGTAAAAAAAAGGCAGGCCTCTCAATTGCACAGGGGCCCGAAAATCATGTCACCGGGCTTGGCAACCGGAGTATAAATGGACACATTATATTCAAATCATGTTTTTATTGGTGGATAATGGGTAAAATATATATTACATTTCAGTGATAATAATAGGAAGAGAGGGGAGGAGGGAAAAAGTTCCAAATGGTAGGAAAGAAGGGAGGAGAGATGGTAAGAAGAGAATGAAGGAGAAAAGGAGGGAAAAGTGGAAAGAAGGTCGGAAGTAGAGAGTGAGGAATTAATGGAGGGAGGGAGAGAACTGTGGTAAGGGGTGTACAGGATAAACTGATTTGATGACTGAAGTTTTACTTTCCTCTGATTCAATAATTATTCTTAAAAAAATAAACATGAAATCTTAATAAAATAGTCATTATCTTAATAAAATACTAATTACTAAAAACCATGCCATAAGCCAGAAATGAAGTAAAATAATTATTCAAGGACTGAGTTTTTCTCTTTTGTTTTTGGGCCCCCAGTTTGATTATATTATGTGTTTACATGGAAAATATGTACTATATGAAATGTATTTAGAAACACATTTGTTTGTGTGGGGATTACTTATAAAATTAGCTATCCCTATTTGTCACTTTGAAAATTGGTTGAATTTTCGACCACTGGCGATCTCTAGTACAACTTAATTCAGCGCCTTAATACGGCTACTACATTTTCATTTTTAGATCATTACTTACAAACAAACGTCACATTAACTGTCACCTTAAACTCCAAGACATTTGTATGCTCAATCGAGTTCACAAAGGCGCCTCTGTCATAACACAGAGAAAGAAGATATTTCATTCTCTGTGGTTATACTTACTTAAGGCCTGATTTCACCAAACTTTAAACCACCGTTAAGGCTCAGTTAGTTTAATTTTATCAGCTGTTTAATACTATTTTCCTATATCTTTAACGAACGGCTTATTAAACGACCCTTAACTGATGTTTGGTGAAATCAGGCCTAAGTGGTTAAATAAATATTACAACGTAATTTAAGAAAACAAACAGTTAGGCACTCCACACACCAAGTGGCGTGCGTGGCAGAAAATTAGTCAAATACAATTTTGTTATACGTAAAATCAGCTGATTTGGATATGCGCAGCTTCCTGCCACTTGAAGCATCTCCAATTATATAGATGCCACACCGTACCACGCCACGCCACTCTGGTGTGTGGAGGGCCTTATTTGAAAATCGATTGCAAGTTTGTTTATACCACACACGTTTTTAAATTGGCGGTTTTTAAATAGATAATGAAAAAGTAAATTATACTGTGAAAAATTATGTTTGATTTCATATAATTCACGTTATGTTTGCAAAACTCGCTGTACTTCAGTTTCTGTTATTAAATTATAACCCTTCTTAATCTTAATCCGAACTAAAATGGCTCACTAAATCTACCAACTCATAGGTTAATGCTTAGAGTCTGCTCCAGTGTATATATTCAATTGTTTCAATTCCAATAATAACACATGGCTTTGCTGGAAAACTTTGTTTACTCTATTCAGCTGCTTTATTGAAATTTATATTCCCATGTTAAATCTTATGGACGAATACAAAACTTTAAGGACGTGTAAGGGCATTCCCTTTAGCCTAATCTTCATAAATTTTATTTCCTGCAAAACTACATGCCTAGAACTTTCCAACGACACCTAAATTATTAAAATCGGCCAGTAGTTTAGGAGGAGTAATGATCACAAAAAAACCCAGGGTGTCTTGCAACCCTATGAACAAACATACATAGCATTATTCCTTGGGTCAAGACAAACACATTTCACCATAGCAACATGCATGGGTCTCTGGTGCCTAGTTTTCCGTCTGTCTGTATTTGTTTTTTACAAACAAATTCATAACTCGTAAACGGTTTGAGGTACAGCGTTGAGATTTTGCAAAAGTGTTAATCTTATTACAGTCTATCATCATTTAAAATTATACCAAAATATCATAAACCGTTTCAAAATGGCGGCCATTTAAAGTTTTTGATACCAAATTTCATGGAAACCGTCAATGTAATCAAAAGATTGCAAAGTACACAAAAGTAAGTCCATTTTATGTAGTTTTCAATGATACCATATTTGTTGAGATTGGATAAACATTTACTGAGAAATTAGTTTTTTCGTAATGCATGACCACTTTTCCCCATATAAACAATGTTGAAATACGGGGCGTTAAAAATCAAACTTTAACGGCTTATATCCACTTAAATATTGAGTTTAGGAAAAAAAGTCAAAGAATAATAAGTTTTTAACCCTTGAGGGGGCGCTTCACTGGCAAAACGCGAGCGGGCGCATGCGGAGTTTTACTCCGCAACACTAGATTGCACAAATTTAACCCATTTTACTTGTTTTATAACGAAATATAGTATTTAAATGTTGGCAAACTTCATTAGGAATCACATTTCATCGTCGATTTAATTAATTGTTCAACTTAATAGGTGTAATATTTCAATTAAACATAGTAAGTAATTTTCTAGTATAAAATATGTATTAATTATCATTAACATTTTGGACTTTTCCTTTCACTTCTTTTTTTCAAAAGCAAAAGGAAAAGTCCAAAAAAATAATAAAAATTACAAATCCATTGTTATTATGAATTTTAAAAATAGGTATCAGTGTCTGTGTAACGGGAGAGGGCCCTCCGCAAACTGAAACGGCATCTCTGAATTGCATATAACGAGGTACCAAGGGGGGGGGGGGGGGTGGGGGTATAAATACTTTTAGGAAATTCCTGGAATGAAGGGCATAAAGTACGGAGCCGGACACAACCGCCGACACCCATTATGTCTGTTTATTTTAACATAAAAAACACGTGCGGAGGAAAACTCCGCGTGCGCCCGCTCGAGGGTTAAAATTATGCGTAGAATCCAAATACACCATAAAAAATAGGGTGTTCCATAAGAAAAATCAAAGTTGTCTGCCATATGGGAAAATGGCGGCCATTTACAAGAAAATGGAATTCATATTTTTAAATGTCTTAAAAAAGTAGGTGAAGTCCCCCCTTTAAAGTTATCTCTAAATCCAATAGTTTCTGAGATACCAATGGTGGCGCAGTTAAGTTGGACACCCCTTAATTTTAACATTGTTTAAACAGAGAAAAATGGTCAAGCCCAACGAAAAAATTTGATTCCTCAGTAAATATTTATCCAATCTCAACAAATAAGGTATCATTGAAAACTACATAAAATGAACTTACTTTTATGTAACTTGCAATCTTTTGTTTACATTAACGGTTTTCGTGAAATTTGGCATCAAAAAATTTAAATGGCCGCCACTTTGAAACGGTTCATGATATTTTGATATAATTTTGAACGATGATAGATCCTAATAAATATTTTTGCAAAATCTCAACACTGTACTTCAAATCTTATGAGGAGTTATGAATTTGTTTGTAAAAAACACATACAGACAGACGGAAAACTAGGCACTAGAGACTCATGTTCTTAAGGTGAAATGTGTTTGTCTTGACCCAAGGAATAATGCTATGTATGTTTGTTCATAGGTTTGCAAGACACCCTGTACAGATTCTCCAAACAGACCAAAACTTATCCTGCTTTTTCCCCCTCAAAACACTTCAGCACCATTGTAATGAATTGTGTGAGCCATCACAGAAAGTTTATATATGTGCTTGAACTAAATTATTGTCTTTATGAATCTAAATTTTACTGGATTCATAGACTAACTGTTTGTAAAGCTCACATTTATGTTTAATGAGCCTCAAATTTTTGATCCATCATTTTCTTTCACCTAAATTTAGTTATCATTACTTAAACCCCATTAATATAAAATCCACGGTCCTGATAATAACTCAAGTGGCCCTAGAGCAGTGATCATCAATTAATTAGTTTAAAAGGAGGTCCATCTTCAATCCCTATGAGCCTTTGACAGGCTATAACTCATAGTAGATTGTTATGGCAGGGTTGCAATATCTGGGGGGCTTGGGGGTTTGGAGTAACCCCAGCAGACAGTGGTCCAGGAAATTTTTGGAAATTAGAATTGCAAATTCAAGATTTCAGATAATTTAGAGGCATAACAATATACAGTGGTACCTCATACATCCTAAATAATTGAGACAGACTCCTGTTAAGGTCGGATCAAAAAATTCAGATAGTACGGGTATTGTTCTTTACACAATTTAGTTTGAAACAAACATCGTTTTAGCGAATTTCCCCTGCAAGGTGTTACTGTAGGTCTCATGGTAAGACCTAAGCCTGAGACCATCATATCTTTTCATTTTGAGGTCCCCAGATGCCGAAAACACCTTTCGTCCATTTTCACATATATATATATATCTATATATATTGCTTTATTGTGTTCACTAATTAGGCTTACTATTATTATTAGATTGATAATAAAAACAAAAAGAAGGTCTAGCCATGGGTTCACCCTTATCAAGTCTTTATCAAACATTTATATGGAAAACTTAGAATTAACCAATGAATGAATGTGATCCAAATCAAATAAAGTAAATCTAATGCAAAAAAAACACCCTCAACCTAGAACTAATTGCACCACAAGCGTTTTTGATGGGGATAAGTCTAGAAAAGTATGGTTTTTAACATATCCAAAATTTGACTAAATCAGTCCACGGGAAATCTCCTAAAATTACATTTCAAAATGGCAGTTTACAATTAATGGGAAAATTATAAAATTAGATTTACACTGCAATTTTAAGCATAATTTATTGATTTGTAAACTTATGAACAACACAAAAAGTTGTTTGGGGTATGGTACGTCATTCTGGTAGGATACTCATTTTTAGCTGCCATCTTGGATCTGCCATATTGGATGCAAAATATTTTTCTTAAATGTAAAGGTGGTGTTGTGACCCATAATTTTAAACTAGATTTTTACACTGATGTCAATGCCGCAATCAGTTTTTTAAAAATATTGACTCATTCTAAAGATATTCCGGTTTACAAAAATTGTATTTTAAACTCATTTTAACATTATGCCTTGTAGGAATAAGTCCATAATCTCAGAACAAAGCTATAGATAATGACAAGTAATTACCAGCAGTCATTTTCGAGCCATTCTCTCCTGTTTCTGACGGATTTAGCATTTTCAGGATGCCATCTTGGATCCGCTATTTTGAAATGAATTAGGTTCTTCAGTCCTTAACTAAATTCAAAATTCTGAAAAAAATTATTTTCTTATTGATTAAGTCCATAATTTGCATCAAACTCAACTGATTTAAATGGTTAAGAGCTTACATGAAAGCCAGTAATGAACTGAGTTGATTAAGACCTTAAATATGTCTGAGTCTCTTATGGTATAAGCAACCTTCCGGTTCCTTGGCAGCTTGGGCTTTTCAGTAAAATGAAATTACCATTCCTTGGTAAGAGTTATTTAAAGAGTTTGGTAAGAGTTTAAAGACTTTATATTCAATTTCTAATCCAACCATTAAAGTTCAAGTTTCACTTTTATTTCCATTTTTGTTTTTTGTTTTTAAAATTTATTTATTTTTTGTAGCCTTGTTTGTATTGTTAATACTTTGTACCTATTGTACATTGTATTTTTGAAGCCAGTACCATTCTCAATGTTTGTCTGAATAAAAGAATAGTTGTCTATTGTCTATTATCCTGTCAGTAATCTTATTGTTACCTTGTTGTAACTCTCTAATTTTATTATAGGTTCGCTGATAGATTTTTGTACTCACTGATTCATCAAGCCTACAGCTCACCTACCATTGTGGCTCCAGTCGAAATCCCTATTGACTTTAGAGACCCTAAGCTGTTAAGACCCCCGATTGTTTTGACACCGCCTGTGTCTCCTTCTTCAAAGAAAACTTCTGCATCCAAATCTGGGAAAAAAGGAAAGGATAAAGGAAAAAACAAGAGAAAAGCATCCTCTTCTCCAAAAGATGAACCAGGTCTGCCATAAAAGAGGGCAATATTGATTTACATTCCCACTCTAAACATAAATTTATGAGGAAAAAAGTTTATAAGCATATTTTTATAAATTAAGTAATATTACCAGGGAACATGCAATGTGATTTGTTATTTTATTCTATGAAAATATGTTTTTTCTTTTTACCCTATTAGTCCAGGCAACGAAAGGTTTATAGAGGGAATTGCATGGATCACAATTTTTGACTTTTTAACTTTGTTTGGACTAGTTAGGAGTAAAAAATATCAAAAGTCCCGGCCCTTAGCTCTTGAGCCAGCTGGGCTGGAAGGGCCTAAAGGTACAATTTTTTTGGTTTTTTCTAAATATCTTGAAAACTATCAACTTTTAATATTCCCTATTAAATTTGAAAATTAAAGAAAATTAAATTTCCTGTAAGAAAAATACATAATATGTCTACTTTGGTCCAACCGTTTACAAGGTAAGCTTTAATTTTATTAATACTTTTTTTAGATACCCCTTCCATAAGAAATACATGTAAATTTGTGGGTAACTTAGATGCCCAATTGGGCAACACTTTTTTCACCTAAAGGAAAATGAACAGCATTCAGGAAATATTGACAAAATTTCCAGTAATTTGACACCTCAATCATAAAAATTGGTCTAAAATTAAGGTGTTGGCAAGCTCACAAAATATGTTATTTTTCAAGGAATTATAACAAATTGTAATAATCCCTTGAAAAAAAAGCCTTAATTTTAGACAAGTTTTTAAGATTGAGGTGTCAAATTACTGGAAATTTTGTCAATATTTCTTGAATGCTGTTCATTTTCCTTTAGGTGAAAAAAAACGTTGCCCAGTTGGGCATCTATGTTGCCCACAAATTTACATGTATTCCTTATGGAAGGGATATTTTTTTAAAATATTAACAAAATTAGTGCTTACCTTGTAAACGGTTGGACCAAAGTAGACATATTTTATATTTTTTTACAAGAAATTTAATTTTCTTTAATTTTCAAATTTAATAGGGAATACTAAAAGTTGATAGTTTTCAAGATATTTAGAAAAACCCAAAAAATTGTACCTTAAGGCCCTTCCGGCCCAGCCGCTCAAGGGCTAAGGGCAGGGACTTTTGATATGTTTTACTCATAACTAGTCCAAACAAAGTTAAAAAGTCAAAAATTGTGATCCATGCAATTCCCTCTATACCTCTTTTTGAGCATTCATTGCCTTGACTATATTTAATTTGATTATTAAATTTCACATTTGAAACCTTCTAGCCAGGTTTAGAGGGTAAGTTTGGTTAGCTGTAAAATTTTCCATGGTAAATATGTGCTCAAATGATGATAGTTGATACCTCAATCAGTATCCCAAAATATGATTTAGTTATGTAATAAATAGAGATCTAATCAAGGCAATGATGGTGAAAAAATGCTTTCTTTGACAATTTTTATCTTGCAGTATTTTGAGAATGCATAATGATACCTACATTTTCTTTCACCAGACTTCTCCTTTTTTTACTCTTTATTCAAGGGGGGTTACATCACAAAGGGTATTTTTCTATAAATCGTTTTTTAGGGGTGAGTGAGAAGAGTGTTACTTGGAGTATACAATTTTCTTTAAAAAGGTTTTTGCCCTTTGGTGTTAGATGTTTCAGCAAACTGAAGACGAACATGTACATTTCAGTTTTGTAGTAAATAAAGGTGCCATTACGATGAAAAAACCCTGAATATAATTAATTAATAAAACTAAACTAATGCATGGACAATTTTGAATTTAAAAAAAATTATTTAATTGCACACTATATAATCAGACCTATATTATAAGGAAAGGAAAGGAATCCTTCCTTACTGTTAGGCGAATGAAGTCAAAAACAAAATTAATTTAAAATTAAGTTATTAAGCTGTATTTATTGTTCATCACATGCCTTTTACAGAGGCAGGAGATAAGGATGCAAAATCTTCCAAAAAGAAAAGTAAGGGAAAAGATGCTTCATCAAAAAAAGATGAAGGCGAAGGAGGAAAGGGAAAAAAGAAAAGCAAACCTAGTCTTGATAATGAAGTTCAAGAACCAAAAAGTGAACCTAAAGGAAAAGGCAAGGAGACAAAGAAGAAATCAAAAAAGAAATCCAAATCTAGCGAAGATGTTAAAGCCACTCAGGAAAACAAAGGAGATGCAGATAATAAAAGCCTTGACACAATAAAAAAGATTAAGAAATCTATTACGCTGGAGGAGGCTGAACAAATCCGTGCACAACAAATAGAAGAGAAACTCAAACTGTTTGACAGACCACCAGCCCCAGAGATGAAACTAGAAATTAAAAAAATTGAACTTAAAGATAAATTTATTTTACCATTATCTGAGGGTGTTTCAAAAGGGTAAGTACAAATGAAACTATTTTTTTAACCTGGTATGGAATAAAATATCTATATTATTAAAAGAATATCTGGGATTTAGTCCAGAGCAAATCGACCCCTAGAAATTAATTTTTCTTCACATATTTGGTATCAAATTAATGCTATTACTCTCTAGATGCGCCTTTTGTGGGTTAGGAAAACATCCCATGAAAAGCCTTCACACAGGAGGCTTTTGAAATTCCAGCGAAAGTGCTACTATCTGTGTTAGAACCTGTGAACTTTTTCCAATTCACATTTGTTTATAACAAAACAGATGATCAAGATTTGAAATATTTCCAGAGATATACCACAGAATGCAGGGCTAGCGGAATTCAAATAACATTCATCCACATTATGATTTTGATTTCTTAAAATATTGACGTTTTTTGAGACATCAGAAAATAAGGAATCGTATTTGCCCTATTGAAACTAAAACCAAGAGTCTGTAATCATCTCAATTTACTGTATTTCTTTCCTTAAAAAGGAAACTTAAAAAGAAACATAAGTAACTCAGGAGGTGCTCCAGAGATGGGATTTTCTAACAAACTATTGACAGTGAATACACATTGATACATGTTTCAAAGTTTAAAGTTTTAAAATATCAATATTAGTTGAATATTAACCTAAAAAATTCAAGTTTTAAAATGCAATATAAATTTGAATCCTGTATTTTATAAATGTACTTGGAATGCGAAGGAGATTAAGTGTTAACGGTTAGCCTGCCTATTTTACTTGATTTTTAAATGTACCAATAACAATACGCCTATTTAATGAAGGTATTTTATAGAAAGTTATGTTATTTGCTTAGGTAAAGATTTGTCAAACGTATATTGATGATGCAAAACAAATACCTAGGTCAATTTGAAATTTAATTCCTTGGGCATTATGAGTGTTGAATAAGTTTTTACGGCGAATGGCTAATCTATAAATGTAATTTAGAGATTAGTTCATCAGTAGACCAGTGATTTGGCCACCTTCTTACCGTTTGTTATTAAGACCTAACAAAGGATATGGGCAGAACAATGTTCTCAAGCAGTTAATCGTATTAAAGATGCTTTAGTCTCTACTCCTACTCTGGTACCATTTAACAATAATTTGCCTATATCAGTGGCAGCTGACACATCTTCAGTGGGTATTGGTTGCGCAATTTTTCACCGGTATCCTAATAGAGAAGAGAAACCGATTGCTTATGCTTCTAAAACACTGAGCAAGGCCGAGCAAAATTATTCGCAAATTGAACGAGAAGCTTTGTCATTAATTTATGTGATTAAAAAGTTCCGCATCTACCTTTGGGGCACACATTTTCTGATCCAAATAGACCACAGACCTCTGTTGTCAATATTTGGATCCAACAAAGGAGTACCAGTAACCACGTCTTGCCGAATACAAAGGTGGGCTCTGTTTTTAACCAGTTTTAATTTTGACATTGAGTATGTTTCCACTAAACTATTTGGAAAGGTCGACTGTTTAAGTCATTTGCCTTTTGAGGAAGATGTCGAGTTTGACCAAGCCGATGAAGGTTATAGCACCGTGGTCGGATTGATTTTCTCAGGTAACATAGATCGTCTACCAGTTACGGCTAAAGAAATCAGTGAAGAAACGTCGAAGGATGACACCCTTAGTCAGGTCAAAGAGATTGTATTAAGTGAATGGCCAAACAATCTAGAGCTAAAACCGAACAAGTCAAGGAAGAATGAGTTATCCGTACACAAGGGCTGCCTAATATGGGGAATTAGAACAATTGTTCCTGAAAAGTTTAAGTGGAAATTGCTTATGAACCTACACGACACACACTTAGGAATGGTCAAAATGAAAGCATTGGCCCGAGGTCGTTTTTGGTGGCCATCGATGGACAATGACATCAAAAACGTGGCAAGAACTTGTGCATTGTGCAACTTCTATGCTGCAAGAGAACCACAGAATAAGTTCCTCAGCAACTGGCCGAAATGTAATCACCCTTGGACCCGTATCCACATTGACTTTGCTGGACCTTTCCTGAATAGTAATTTTCTTTTGGTCGTAGATGCATACTCTGGTTGGCCAGAAATTATCCAGTTGAACTCTATGACGACTTCAGTAACAATCAGACAGATCAAACTATTGATATGCCGATACGGAATCCCAAAAACCATCGTGACAGACAACGGACCATGTTTTACATCCTTAGAATTTGCACAGTTTTGTAAAGCATTTGGAATCCACCACGTAACCACTCCACCTCACCATCCGTGTTCCAACGGACAAGTTGAAAAGTACGTTGGTACTATGAAACAGGCATTGAGAAAACTTTGCCAAGAACAGTCTCCTAAGGGATTAGAAGCTGATTTAAACAACTTTTTATTTAAATACAGAATAACTCCACATATAACTTCTGGAATGTCACCTTCTGAGTTGTTTTTAGGACAACAACTACGATGTATCTTAGATTTAGTTCAACCCCAAAGAAAAAGTGAAAATGAAAAAGTAAAATTAACAGTTGACAAAACAGAAGGAGTAAGTAAAGAAGCTGAAGAAGAAGAAAGTAAAAGTAAAGAAGCCACCACTAACTTTAAAAACTTTCGATTAAATGAGCCTCTGTGTTTTGGGCAGAAACCAAAAACGGAAGTGTCACATGGAAACCCGGTATAGTCCTAAAGAGACTAGGGCGGAATGTGTGGAAAGTTGAAGGTGACAATGGAAGAATCTTAAAAAAACTAACTAAACCAACTAAAATGTATAAAACTCCTTAAAGACAAGGACAGTAGTTCAGTCTCAGCGGGAAGGTCTCAGCGGGTTCATGCTTCTCGTCTGTTTCAATTGCTTAACATTTATTATCATCACATTTATTAGTTCACAGTAACAAGTTTGTTTACATTTGTTTGTCAATTAGTTTTTCCATGAATAAAAGCAAGTTTATTATAATTAAATGTTGTAATTTTTTAAGTATATGTGAATATACGTTAAACTACTTATTCTTCCATTAGGTGTTTCTACTTAGAGGGTTTTGTATACATTGGGTATGACTCTGAGTTCAGAAAAAATGTATAAGAATTCCATTAAATTTGAAGCTTGGTTTTTAAATAATTTCTTCTTTTAAATTTTTGTCACTCCAATCTCTTGATAGTAATTTTAAAATTAGCAAATATACCTTAGATTTGCTTTGTGTCTGGCAAGCTGTTAAACCCATTGAAACTGTATGGCTACTGAAGAAACATCTTATGACTGTCCCCCAAGTAAATCACGTAAAATTCAGGGTATATGCTACAACTTTAGTATAATTATACTTTGTTAAAGTTTAAGCATGTCAGGCAAAATATGTTGAAACATTGCTAAGTGCCTGCCAATGGATGAAGTGATTTATAATATAATTCAGAAGAAAATGTGATGAAAAATTAGCTATTTTGTCCACTTGAGATGTACCATTGCAAGCTTTTTCTTTGCTTAACCCTCGAGCGGGCGCATGCAGAGTTTTTTCCGCACATGTTTTTTTATGTTAAAATAAACAGACATAATGGGTGTCGGCGGCCAAGTCCGGCTCCATACTTTATACTCCTCATTTCAGGGATGTCCTAAAGCTATTTATACCCCAAACCCTTGGTACCTCATTATTTGCAATTCAGAGATGCTGTGTCAGTTTGCGGAGCACCCTCTCCTGTATAACAGACCTATTTAAAAAGTTCAAAATAAAGAAGGATTTGTAATTGTTATTTAATTTGACAGACTTTTTCTATCGCTTTCGAAAAAAAGAAGCAAATGGAAAAGTAAAAAAATTTAAATAATAATTGATACCTATTTTATACTAGAAAATTACTTACTATGTTCAATTGAAATATAACACCTTTTAAGTTGAACAATTAATTGTATCGACGATGAAATGTGATTCCTAATGACGTTTATCAACATTAAAATACAATATTTTGTTATAAAACCAGTAAAATGGGTTAAATTTGTGTGATTTAGTGTTGAGGAGTAAAACTCTGCATGCGCCCGCTGCCGTTTTACCAGTGAAGCACTCGCTCAAGGGTTAACAGCTGAGATATACCAATGCAAGCTTTTTCTTTACTTAACAGCTGTTCACTTCCTATACTTTCAGTGGAAGTTACCAGCTGTTTAAGTAATTTTGAAGCTTGCAATGATATGAATATGCAAGTATCAGCCGAAGTAACCACAAGCCAAACTTCATAGTTGCTGGTTCTTCTTACTTGTACGGGACGTGGCTCAGAGGATCTTTCAGCTTTTATAAAATAATTAAGGTTGGGTAGTCGTGGGCTCTTGGACTAATGATTTCATACCAAAGCACTTGTCATATGCATTAAATAAAAAAGGAGATGAAAAAAGGGTAGACACATTATCTTTCATCTTTAATAATAATAATAATATTTGTATCCCTAATAAATTGTGAATTATGTAATATTTATATTCATTTTCAATCAAATTATTTTTTATGTTTAGATATGTGGAAAATCTTATCAAATCAATTCAACCTCCAGAAGAAAAACTGCTATTGAATAAAAATGTTCCAAAAGGGAACAGTGAGGAAAAGACAAAAAAAAGCTCAAGTTTAGGTGGAAAGAAAAACAAAAGCTCAAAAGCAGACAAAAAAGCTAAGGGTAAGAAAAAGTGAAGTAACAAGTTTAAAAATATTGAGCATATTAATACAGCCTGTGCAAATAAGAAACATTAAAAGAAATGCTTACTCTTTAAAAAATCATAAATATAAATGTTATTTACTCAAGTTTCTAGTCATTTACCTGTCTTAAGTTATTCGATATTTTATATAATTAACCATACAATTGAAGACATTTAACAATCAATTAATCAGCTGAAAGCTGCTTATTGCAGGTACTTCTTGCATGGGCATTTGGGTATCAACATAACCATCTCTAGTACAAGGCCGCGGCGCTAGTAAATGGCAACACCGCGCCTAAAGGTTCAGCTGATTTGGTTATCCATACTCTCTTATGGCAGTATTTTTTGTTTACTTGCAACCAGCTGGCTCTGTAAGGGAAAGTCAATGGTTTTACTATGCAAAAAACCCTTGAGAAGCGATGTTGCCAGGTCGAAGGCCGCGGCATTATTACTAGAGATGGCTATGGTATCAAAGGTTGCAGCAAGCCACAAATTTGTTTCCGCTATTATATTATATATAGTAAAAGGTACATTCAATTATTCATGTCGCCTTTTATACTTTTTAGTATAACAGTTTTTAAAAATATTATCTCTTCAACCTTCAACCTTTATCTATGTACCTTATGTACCATTGGGATCCTATGTGCCCCAATAGAACATACTTAAATTGGTCCATGTTGCTGATTATTTATCTATATTAGGAACAATAGAGGTCCTGAGCTGCTGCTTGGACAACTCCAAAGTCAATGGAGTAAAAGTAATTATTACAGGACCAAAATCTTGGATTCCAAATCTAATCCAAACATGTTTTGGAGGGTTCGAAACGAATTGGCCGGCCGGGAAGCTAAAAAACATATTTTTTCACTTTTACAGTTTATAGCAAACAGACTAGACAAATACACGACAGATGAAATAGACTTGAGACCACTGGTAAACAACAAATGTAATGAATATTTCTCTCTTGTTGGTCATAGTTAGCTACACTGATTGATTCTGGTGGCCCACTTATGGTGATTCACTCTGACTTTGCTTCCAAATACGTTCTCACACTGTGCACTGTGACAGAACAAGATCCTTCTAACTATGTTACTAGACTGCACGGTGGCTCAGCTCCAGGGTACGATTGAGTATCAGCTGATCTATTGAAGAAAAACTGGGAGACCTCTCGTCAACCACTGTTACACATCGTCAATGCCTACATCCGTAATGTTAAGTTCAAGTAGGCCTATTCATAATGCTTTTAAAATTACAAAAGTTATTCCCCTCTTCAAGTCGGGTGACATGACAATTCCTTAGAATTTTAGACCTATTTCTTTGATGAGTGTGTTCATGAAGGTTCTGGAGAAAATTATCAAGGGTCAACTTACTAATTATAGATGAAGACATCCTATTTACAATTCATCAATGCTGGTTTCAAAAATCAAGAAATATTTCAGGTGCACTATTCGATGTTAACGAATATATTAATGGGGCAATTAGTAAAGGTGATCGTGTTATTTTGGTATTTTTCGATCTGGCTAAAGCCTTTGATTCTGTAGATAGATCTTTATTATGTAAAAAACTTGATCTAATTGGCGTTAAAGGACAAACACTGCAACAGTTTAACTTATATTTTGAAAATAGAAATCAATTTGTAACAATTAATGGATGTAAGAGTCATCTGAAGTCCGTTGACTTTTGAGTTGTCCAAGGTACATAAATAACCTCGTTAAATTAGATATCAAAGGTAAATTTTACTTATTTGCAGACGACACATTGGTTCTATTCACTGGAAAACACTGGGACATCGCTTTTGGGAAAGCCGAGAGAGGTATAACAAAAATTAAAAAATGGTTTGATCAAAATATTTTGACTTGTTACAAAAACTAAATTCATGCATCTCGCACTGAGAATACGTAATGACACACTCAACAATGAACTCAACATTCACAACTGTTTAGAATATCCATATGTTGCATGTGACTGCCCTACAATTTCAAGAGTCAGTTTATATAAGTGGGGATGATATTCAAGATTGTCTTGGGCTGACCACGTGACATACTTAAATAATAAAATAAGAAAATTAATTTTTGCTTTCCAGCAATTGCGCCAGGTACTAGAGTTTAGTGAAATCAGAAGTAAATATTTTGCTTACGTTCAATCTCTGCTTGAGGGGGGACATGCAGTTCCAATTTAAAACCGCTACTTACTACTCAAAAAGCACTTGATACTTGATACTTGATACCATTTTGTTTTTTTTTATCATTTTGTCATCCTGACTTAATTGTTTTTATTTAATTTTATCAATAATTAATGTTTATTATCTGTTTTTTTCTGTCAATTTTACCACTCCATTGTATTACTCAAGTACCTGGTGGACCGAGCCTTGCTCGGTGTTATTTCATGTTTACCAGTTCATCCAGTTACTATAAAATATCTCAATGTCATAAAATGTATCAATGTAAACCTTTTTATTGCTCCATGGACTCTTCATCCCACCTGCTGTATTTTCCCTTGGTAGCTGTAGATTCCAAACAGCTGTTATTATTACTTCATTTGTTTACACTTTCCTTGTTTATTTTCGTTGCTATCACGGCAACCCATAAGGCCAATGTTAAAATTTTACAACTTTAAAATTCGATTTATTACGCTATTAGATTTTCTCTGGCCAAGTAATCTGCGTAAAAGACGTTTTTGAGTCATAAATTACTTATTTCCAGACTTTGAAAGAAATCCTCGGAGCCGTTTTTGAGATAAATGTGCAAGCAAGCATACAAGCAAGCATACAAGCAAGCACGCACGGCCGGACGATAACATTGCTCATATAAGAGTATAGGATTTACAACATCCAATGTATCTTGTTCTGAATTTGTGACTCTATTACTATTCCTGGAGAATATGTTAATAAAGAAATTTTGCCTATTGTCTATTGTCTTGCATGCTTCATCCTTGACCGATATTGTTGGATAGATTGCGTTAAATTTATTACTGTAGACTAAAACTACAAACCAATATTTAAATCTTAAGCAATTATTAAAGCAGCCCTGGGTAGATGTCGCCAGTACCCTACTGAGCTCTGGTTACTGAGTTGGACGTACTTGACATCACTCAACTATTAATTCGCAATTTAGTGACATACATTTTCAAACTTACCGACAACCTGTTTGACTGTCTATCTCACGACTACAGAACAAATCACCAACAGGACTTCAGAACCCAAATACCTAGACTTATCATAACCTTTTCAACAACACATCCTTATAACTTTATCCTGGCAACAACACGTCAACAATTTAGTTCCTAGGCTTGCTTCATCATACTATGCAGTACTCTCTTTGTCACAGTCAGTTGATCTGAGCATCAGAAGACAGGTTTACTTTGCTTATTTCCACTCCTTAATTTCATATGGGTTGATTTTTTGGGGAAACTCGTCTGAAGCAGTCAGAGTTTTCAAAATGCAGAAGAGAATGGTTAGATTGCTATCGGGTGTAGGACCCAGAGACTCCTGCAAACAACTCTTCAGACAACTACACATTCTTCCTTTACCTTCTATGTTCTTTCTACAGTGCCTCTTATTTGGCAAGTCCAACCCTCAAAGCTTTTTTGATAACAATCATAGTCATCAATATAACACGCAATTCAAAAACTCTGCAATACCCCATCCACAGAACAACATTCCTCGAAAAATCCCCTTCATATTTCTGTTTAAAAATTTATAACAAATGTCCAAACAAAATCAAATAACAACATCAGGTCAAACATTTCAAGAAAATGGCTATTGAGTATTTATTTTGCGGCTGCTTCTACAGCCTCTGTCAGTACCTGAACCACAACACCCAAGTCCTGTAAAAAAATGCATATGAAGTCCAAAGATATATTGAGAATTTTCCCAAATGGTAGCTATTTTATTTTGCATGTTTTTTTCCATTGTTTTATTTAGTATTAAGGTACGATGAATTGTGAGTTAGTATATGAAAAGTCTACTGCCCACGCATATACTGCATGTAAGGGCATCTTTAGATGATGTGAATAAATAAATAAAATAAATAAATAAATAAAAAAACAAACTGTTTCTACCTTGCTCATATAATATACGACAATCTTCCTTACAAACTACACAACAATGACAATAAGACTCTGATTACAAAATAAAAGACATGTTTCACTATAGCTTTGTGAAATTGGTAGAGAGGGTGCAGCAACTATGTTAGTTTCCACGTATAGGCAATGGCTGATCAGCTGATAGCAAATTGAAAAATTAATGACAAAGTTGTGTGTGTGTGTGTGTATGTGAGTGTGTATGTGTGGTTGTGTGTATGCGTGTATGTGTGCTTGGGGATGTGCATGTGTGTGGGTGTGTGAGTGTAAGTAGGGAAGGGAGGGGGCTTTTTTGTCCGTCTGTTTTTCTGCTTTGGGAACTCAAAACCCGGGCCATTCGTGGTTCACCGAAACGGCTTTCCTTGCATGATGGTAACGATGGTTCCGATGAAAATATCAAACCTTGATTGTGATTGTTGTTAGTTATATTTTCCTTGCATGGAAGCTAAAATGAAATTTTCCATAACTTGACGACTCAATCACACACATGGGATATTCCATGTGAGATTAATTTCAAATAAATTAAAAATTAAACTTAGCAGTTAGTTTTAAGTTAATAGATTATGTTAAATGGGTTTGTAAGCTGCATGTTACATTTTTAGCAAAATAAAGGCATTTTTGATATGATTTGATCAAATAAAAAATATTTGGCAATGTTAGGAATCTATGCCCTCATAAAAATTCTACCTAATCCTCCAAACTACTCCGAGGGTAAGCCTGTATCATAAGTTATCTGGTTCACATCTGAGCATTCTTTAACCAGAGACTGCTATCCTGTATTAAGCCCATATTTGTGTTTTGCAAAGGTTGATATCAAATATAGGATTCATGAATCATAAGGTTTCTCAAATTTGATTACTTATTGTCTATCCTTTTGAATTTATTACTTGTTAGAATTTCTATGATGACAAGATTCAAAGAAAATAACATCTATTTAGTTTCCAAAGTTGACTCTTAACAGTGTGACTTTACTGCGATGGTGTTTCATTACTTTTTTGGTGGCTACTCATCACTAGTAATACAAAAACATAATGTTTTAAAGGAAATATATATTGTGATACTACAACGAGGATCATCATGAGTCTATCAAAATGTTTTTCCCAATTTTCTTTTGCGGCGCAAATTTGAAAACAGTGACTCAGTTCTTCTTTCTTCAAGTTGACACTATCAAAATTTTTTTCCCATTTTCTTTTGGGGCGCAAATTTGAAAACAGTGACTCAGTTCTTCTTTCTTCAAGTTGACGAAGAGGTCAGTGTCCCTGAAATATCCTACTTTTACTTGTAAAATCATGTATTATTAGCTGGGATACCTACTATTTCCAAGGCAAGCCTATTTGTTTTGACCATTACTCCTCTCTAACTAGAAGAATCCCTCAGGCACGGCGACAGGATTTTCTGGCCCCTGTGCAATCTACAACCCCGGGCCCTGAGACCTGGCGACCTATTTTTACCTGTTTTGTATGCTTTTGGGCCCTTTTTTAGCCGTTTCGGGCCCATTATAGTGAATTTCCTTAGAAATAAGCTATTACTGTAGTTTTTACAGAATGGGCAAAAATATCCATTCTGGGTAACCTCAGCAATCATATTTATTTTTATATCAATTGATAGCTTTTTATGTCTACTTTCTGGATATCAAGTGAGTTTATCGCGGAAATACATTTTTACCTCAAAAAATCATAAATTGTTTCAAAATTTAACATGGGCTTATATGGGGAATAGAATTTTCATTTTTTAGTGTCTGTTAGCACGATAACTCTCGTAAAAATCGTCCGATGCGGTGACAAAACTTTGTACACATATGTAAAACTAGGTTCTCTTGGATGAGTTCGTAAACCGGCTAGATCGACACATCCAAAATGGGGTAAAGGCTACCTTTACCCCCCAAAATTGGGGTTTTTGGCTTTTTCAAATTGAAAAATTAAAGTAATCAAATTGTTGTTGTCACCATTGGATTCAGCTTGAAAAAAAACAACAATTTGGTAACATGAGTTGTTGCTTTAAGTCCACTGGTCTCCAAGTCCAACGTTTTTTTGCCATCTTTTTTAGTATCAGGGCAGCAGAATGTTGTCCAACGAAACCTGCGGCGTTTTTCACGAGTTTATCAAAAGTACTTTTAATAGGATTTTGTAATTGTATGAAAAAAATAACAATGTTGCCTATTTATTCAAAAGAAATAATATATATATATTTTTTTAATTAAACTTATTGATTAGTATTCTTGACAATGACTATGCAAAACAAACTATTGCATTTTATATTAATAGATTAATTTATCACTTTTTATATGTTTTTCCAAATAATTGATTAGTTATTGTTTTTTATTGGAAATTCGCTGAGTATGCAGGTTAGCTGTGACGGGGGTATTTGGTGTTTCCGGGCCCCCTGCGAGCCCGGGCCCCTATGCATTTGCCCCCCCTGCCCCCCCCTGTCACCGGCCCTGGAATCCCTTTTCAAAGTAAAAATAACCTTTTACTTGTGTCACTGCTTGAGTGAATTCTGAATTGATATTTAGTTTTTCAGGAAGCAATAAACTGTAATCTTCATTTTCCAAACAGTATTTGCAAATTCCTCTCAGAAAAAAAGGAATTTGTTCAGGAACAAATAAGGATTTTTGAAAATCACCAATGAATTTTTAAGTCTGTGCTTCTATTTTACAAATGCTAACATAAGCAGTTCACCATTTGAAAAATTCTGAGCTCCATAGTGAATGATGCCACAAGCTGCCTTAAGATTTGCTCGATCGAGATTCAGAAACTTGAAAATAAATCTTTAAGACATCAAGGTAAAATTGGAAAACTTTTGTGAAATGTGAAAGAATAATATTTGTGATTATGGTGTGTGAGGTAACGGTATTATCCCTTAGGGTATCTGGGGGCCCCAAAACAAAAAGTTATCATGGTCGTGAACTTATTTACCATGAGACCTATATTGTATGGTAAATAGCTTCTTCCCTATTGGGGAAATTCACTAAAAGAGTGGAGAATGTATCTTGTTCTCAATATTGCAAGGGGCTCAAAGGGTATAGGGGTTTGTAAACGTTTGTAGAGAAAAAACAGCACTAATGGCACTATTCTATTTCAAATTCATTGCAAAACTGGGTATCATTTCTAAAAAACTTATCCTTTCTTGCCTTGGCCTAAAAAACTTGTGTTTCCTTTTTTCTGATATTATTCAAAATTGGATTTAACTTTTAAAACAGACCTTTTGATTAATTAAATCTATATTTCAGAGAAGAGGCAAGATTTGATTACGTATTGCTGCTAATCAAGTTGTGCACCTTTACAATTAATTTTAAAATCAAAGAAAATTTGTCATGACAGTTGAAATATAATTTATTAATAACCAGCAGATCCCGTGGCTTCGCTCACAATAAAAATTATAGTCCAACCTTGATTTGACGAATGTGAAGGGGCTGAATGAAAAAAGGTGATATTAAGGAATATTTAATGTATTGGTCTGTTAAGGAATATTTAATGTATGGCGTTGAGTAGGTTAAAAAAAAAAGTTATACTTATATTACAGTAGATAGTATAGGTTTACTTTTCTCAGCCATGGCTCAAAAACGGCAAGACCGATTTTAACGTGAAATGTGTCAATTTTAAGGTATTTCTATGCATATTTGCCAACATGGCTCAGAATTGTCATAATTAGTACAACGGAGAGCTGAATGTTCGGAACAGTGGCGCTATCCGTTGACAGTGTTACAAACTTGAGTCACTTGGTTTACAACTTAACATATATGGGCTATTTTTCAATATACTTTTTTTTGAAAGGTCAACTACTGACTGAAGCACTTATTTTTTCCATGCAAAGCCAGGTCACCCTCGGATTAGATGGAAAAGGAATTCACCAAACTATTGTAGGGGATGAATACATTAAGAACGCCCAAAGGGAAAAACTATAACTCCCGTTGCCTAAATAAAGACCGAGCCACATTTTATGATTAAACAGATAAGGTACAGAAATTGATGATGGATTAAACCTTAACTGAATTTAACTTTTATATAGTGTGTATGACCTAAATAAATTGACAAAACAACCATTACACTGGAAATTGTCCAATTTAAATTTCCAATTAAAATTAAACATTTACAATTTAAATTAAATTGGAAATGTAAACAAAAGATCATCCATTACATATACAGGGTGTTTCACGATAACCCTGACAAACTTCAGGATATGGTTCCTTGGGTCAAAATGAGAAAAAAATGTCCAGTAAACATAGGTCCTAAACTCAATCGTTTTCTATCTATTAAGGAAAATAGAATTTTTTCGGATTTCAGTGTACCTATTGAACATTTTGACTCCTAGATTGAAAAGTTGACTGAATATTTTGATAAAACCTTCATAGCTAGATAGAATATTAAATTTGAAAGAGATTTCATAACTATTTAATGCAAAAAAGATGAGTGTGACTGAGAAAACGTTGTCTAAAAATCAAATTTTTCCTTAAAATTCAAGAACCAAAAAATATATTTTGTTTTTGACAGCGCTTCATACTGTAACCGTTCGAGTTTTTTGCTTGCAACTTTACCAAAAAGTTTAGAATTTAATGGAGAACAAAGAAATATCAATTTAAGTATGCTTTATATGGGGAATATTTTTGTCAAAATCCAAAATTTCGTGAGGTATTAAAAAATACTAAAATTTGGTGAAACTTATAAAAATGTATACTTTGATTATTTTTTAACATATTTGAATCAAACTTGGAATGTGGCTTCGACTAGCTGAGAGGTAATGGTTAATAGCCCAAAGTTCCCTCATCTTTTACTTTATGGCAGCAAACCTGCATACTCATTTTCTAATGTTAACCTTATGGGGAAATAATTTAATATGATAATTCAGTTATTTCTCAATATATTTAAATAAAACTTCGTATACGGCTTCATCTTGTTGGGATCTACCTAGTTATGGACTAAGACCCTCCAGATTTACATTGTTATGGCAGAAAACCTGCATACTCACTTTCCATTGTTAACCTTATGGGAAAAACATAAATATCCCACTCTTCCTTATCTCCATACACCTTAATATTTCCTGCTTTGCTACTTACTCATACTCAGTGATTTTGAAATGTTTTATTTAATAATTATCATAAACTTCATATCAAGGAATATAAACTTACATCCATAAATAAGCAAGTTAAAATTTTCCTTAATTAGAATAATATGGAAAGTGAGTATGCAGGTTTGCTGCCATAACAATGTAAATCTGGAGGGTTTTAGACCATCATGAGGTAGATCCCAACAAGATGAAGCCATATACAAAGTTTTATTTAAATATGTTGAGAAATAATTGAATTATTATATTAAATTATTTCCCCATAAGGTTAACATTAGAAAATGAGTATGCAGGTTTGCTGCCATAAAGTAAAAGATGAGGGGACTTTGGGCTATTAACCATTACCTCTCAGCTAGTCGAAGCCACATTCCAAGTTTGATTCAAATATGTTAAAAAATAATCAAAGTATACATTTTTATAAGTTTCACCAAATTTTAGTATTTTTTAATACCTCACGAAATTTTGGATTTTGACAAAAATATTCCCCATATAAAGCATACTTAAATTGATATTTCTTTGTTCTCCATTAAATTCTAAACTTTTTGGTAAAGTTGCAAGCAAAACACTCGAACGGTTACAGTATGAAGCGCTGTCAAAAACAAACAATATTTTTTGGTTCTTGAATTTTAAGGAAAAATTTAATTTTTAGACAACGTTTTCTCAGTCACACTCATCTTTTTTGCATTAAATAGTTATGAAATCTCTTTCAAATTTAATATTCTATCTAGCTATGAAGGATTTATCAAAATATTCTGTCAACTTTTCAATCTAGGAGTCAAAATGTTCAATAGGTACACTGAAATCCGAAAAAATCCTATTTTTCTTAATAGATAGAAAACGATTGAGTTTAGGACCTATGTTTACTGGACATTTTTTTCTCATTTTGACCCAAGGAACCATATCCTGAAGTTTGTCAGGGTTATCGTGAAACACCCTGTATATAGGCATATTTCAATCCTTTGACTCCACCAAAAGAACCTTAGAACCCTATGTCAGAGATTTTTATAATTTAAGGATTTATATATAAATAAATCAAAGAATTACATTAGGCTATCACAGCACAGTCTCTCGGCGACTAAAAAAATACCGTACCCCCCTCCAATGTTGGGGGGGATATATACATGGTATACATTGCCCCCACTTTCAGTCTTGCAGGGAATTAGTTTCAAGACTCAACCACAAAAGGCAGCATGCACTTCAGGCTTTCAACTGCAGAGGTAAAATTAGATTAAACGCAAAATCATCATAACAGGCGTAATTACAACTCCCGCTGCCGAAATAAAGATGGTGCCATAAACTGAATTTATGATTAAACAGATTATGTACTAAAACTAAACTAAATGTAACTTTTATATAGTACATAATTATGTCCATAAAATAAATAAACAACAGAACAATAAAACCGTGATGAAAGAAATCAGTTTATAATCAGCTGTAACAGCGTACTGTATATAGATTTGTGAAACTAACTCAGCTGGCTGATCGAATGAACATTGAAAATGTAAACAAAAGATCGTCCTTAACACTTTTATATGGGAAAATTTGAAAAATTCAACCTCGCCAAAAACCCCTTGAAACTTTGAATTTTGTAAAATCCTTTCTTAGCGGATGCTTACACCCTAAGAGGAACGTCCACGCAAAATTTCGAGGTTCTAGGTCATGTAGTTCGGGCTGTGGGATGATAGGTGGTGTTTGACAAATATATAGTAGATAATCTATTTATTGTTTTGCTCCATATTTTTATCACTGATAACACAACATCACTGTTAGAAGTGGGTTTAAGTCTGGTCATGACCTTCTCATGTTCCGGAAACAGCCATGTCTGGCTTTGACAGGGGAAGTATTGTAATCAGTTACACTATATGGCTTATTTTAAGTCCTCACAATCTTTATATACCTTTATTATGTATAAATAATACACCTTTAATAAATGCTTTGGTATAATTGAACTCGAATTATAAAATACAAAATGAAATAAACTAAGACTTTTATTTACAAGTTAAAACTAAATTCCCTAATTTTGTTAGTTTCCACTACCAACTTTGAATTAATATTCCAGATAATCAAGTTGAATCGTACAAAAAACAATACCTACAAGGACAAAAATGGCGTCCTAGGAATTTTGATTGTTGTTTTGTGATTTTTAGGACCTTGAATTTAAATTTTTTTTTTTTGAATTTTTAATCTTTAAATGGCCCGAAAACTGTTTGACCGTTTCCCATGAAACTTGGCATGGTTTATACTGTACATGTAATTTTCCTTAAAAAATATTTTTAACCCATCTATATTGTACAGTACAAACTCTTTAGGGCTCTGGCCTAATGGCCTCAAGAGTTTTCTAAATTTCCCATGTAAATCAATTAGGACTAAAAGTAGGATTGATATAAACCTTGCTTATTTTTTTAAGACCATATCTCCATTTCCATAAACACTTTAGAAACGCAGAAACTTATACTTGTAGGGAATTTAGTCTTCTTTAAAACTACAAATTTTACGATATTTGTGGAGAAGTTTTCAAAGTAATATCTTGGAACGCTCAAGGAGTATTTTTGAACAACTTCAGATTCAGTGACACAAAAAACATGACTAGTATAACAATCAAAATCCCAAGGACAATTAATTCTTTAAATTTGTTTTTATTATTTTCTAATATTATTTGGATTAATTATTAAATGTAAATAAGAATTGTATAAAATAAATAAATAAAAATTAAAAAGTGAATGTATTATTTATTGATTTTTGATTTAAAAAAATTAGAAATTAGTTACATTAATAGTTAGATATATATAAAATATATCATGCATGTTTATATAATATGCTAATATATTTTCTAAGTTATACTTACATTCTTGAATATTCAATCCTCTGCAAGAAAAGTAAATTTAATTTAAGTGTAACTTTTATCAGTGGCAAATCCAGGATAGAGCAAGGGGGGGGCTAGGTGGGGGTCTAATAGGTACCCCCCCCCAATCATAGAATTTCAAGGCTTGGAGGAGCACGTTTAAGGTTGACCCATAACAAATTTTCCAAAGAATTAAGTTTTAAAACAACATTAATTTACGTTTTTAGAAATTCTACCTAATGGCTACATTTTTATGATGCATTAAATTTAATTCCCTGATATAAAAGGTCAATTGATAAATAAATAATATACATAGGTGAGTCAGTTAAAACCAAAGAAGGAATAACAGAATCACTACCACTAACTTATCATTAACGCTAGTCAGTGTAGCCTCAATTTGTCAGTGGGCTTACCTAATACCTAAGGGCCTAGCTGTGGCATAGCTTGCCATTTATATATGCCTAATTCTTTAAATAAAATGTAAATGAGTCTTGCTGTTCGAAAAGTTATTAGAGTGTCTTCATGTATTACCAATTCTTTGGCTCTCACGGAAGGGCCGGAACTAAATGGTACATGGGGTACCTGCCCCGGGCGACAGATTTTAGGGGGCTGCAAAAAATGAAGAAAAAATGTAATAATTATTAAAGAACTTTGGATAGAAATCAGTACCAATAGTTTCAGATCTTAATTATTTTTACTCTTAAAACAAAGTTTTACTATTTGCGGGCCGAATGGGCGGATAGAGTGGAAAAGTACAGAAAATATAGCAGCATTACAGTTTAAGGATGAATGTGTAAATACAATCCATCTCCCTTACAGGCTACTTGGGTCACTATCCGTTCAAATAGTGCAATTTTAGGTTATCTTTCAAACAACATAATGTTGTATAATGAAACACGGACCCCCCAAATCACTATACTTTACAATTTGAAGACCGCGAAATTCAACCTTCTTTTATTTTCATTAAATGTTCTAACCTCAAAATTGATATAGGGTCAACTTATTGGTGCACTCGGTCATTGATTACAGGATTATACTTCCAGACACTCGTAAAAATGAATACAATTTTTTGAGGAACAGGACTACGTCTTCCTTTTTTTATTTAAAGTGGAAAGCACTATGTATATTTTAAAAAATTCACAAAATCGATTTTTACCTCCTAGGAAAAATAAAAGATAAAGAGCAAGACTCCTAATTTATGGAAGCTTAGAACTATATATTTTTCCAATTTTCAGTCACGTTAAAAGCCTTGAGTGAATTTGAGGACTGATTAATAAACATAAAAAGTGTTTGTTTTCTGAAAAATGTCCTTTAAATTGAGGATTGTTCAAATTATGTCATGTCCCTATCCACAAAAAATTACGTAGATTTTTTAAGTATTTGGGAACGGCAAATTTGGCTTCGCCTCCCTATCAAATCTAGTTCTGGCCTTGACTCAAGCTGATGCGCACGCGGTGGGCGAAATTTCATACCGAGCAGAGCAGGTCATGACGTCATCGTTGATACGATCTCCTTCGAAAGGTCGAAGTCGTCAGTCGTAGATTCTACATTAGACATTAATCGATATTTGACTATCGGTTACGAGAGTGACTTAATGCAGAATTTGGAAGAATTATTTAGCTTCCTGTTCCTATAACATTGATCTTGCCAAACTTAAGACCAAGGGTACTTTATATAAACATTTATTGGTAGAAATATAAAATTTTCAATAATTGGTTAGCTTATTGGGTTATTTTATGTTTAGCTTTGTTGATGTTCCAAAGTAAACCGCGAGGCTAATCTTAATGGGGTTATTTTTTAATATTCTCATCATTAATTTAGCACCGTTGTAGTTGAAATCGGTCAAATATTGCTTACAATATGTAGTGATACATTGAAGAATTTGAATCATGGAGATTAGATAATCAGATATGCAGACTATTTTAGTCCGATTCACTTGACTCTGCTCATTTAACTTGGCCTATAGTCCATCCATTCAATACCATTAATGTCAATATCAGCGTTAGCTTTACAGACGGCCTGGGCCACGTTAATTGACTCAGAATACTTAAATATTCCTGTAAAATCATTTTATTTGGTTGAGGAAATGGTATCCAAATATAGCTAGGCTACCTTATGACATTAACATATATTAAGTAGAAGAAATCGTGCTGATCGATCAACAAGGGTTCACCCTTTTAACACGGTGAACAAGCTGTTGTACTGACTCAGAATTAAATTTAAGATGACATCATAACATATGATCAAAACAAATCTATGAAATACACAACTGCTCAAGACAGTAGATAAACCTAATAATGTTGAAAAACTATTCTATATGATTTATGTAGGCCAACTAACTAGTTTAGCCACTGAGAGCAGTGTAAAGGGTTGATGACTTATATAAGTTTAAATTCTGCCAAATATTGTTCACATGTTCTCATATTTACAAAAATTAACTAGCTACCAACACAAACATGAAAAATAAATATATTCTAAAACAATGCTGGAGAGTTTTTTGAGGCATTTCTCCTGGCCTCTGCCAAAAATGGTTAACATGTTCCCTTATTTACAAAAATAAACTAGCCTAATCTAAGTTCGCTTCAGCTACCCATACTTCATTGCTATATTCTGACTTTCAACTGGAATAAGCAGGGAATCAGAGAAAGGATCGAGAGACAGACAACTTAAACGATTTAAAAGATGCGAAGTTGAAGTTGCAATACTCGACTATCAACTATCGAGACCCACATCGATAACCTAACCATCGTATCAACGATGACGTCATGACCTGCTCTGCTCGGTATGAAATTTCGCCCACCTGCGCACGCACCTCGTCACAGGTGATTTTGGAACAGACTGCGTCCGATATCGTCCGAGGCAGCGACCGGTGATCGGCGGAAAGCTACTAGCGTCTTCGCCCGTCGCGTCGGCCGATGGAATGATTTGCCGTTGTCACCGATATTTCAGTTACCGTATTTTCAAGCTGAACAATATTGCCATTGTATCTAGTGTAAATTGGAAGTCCAAAGGGGGGGCTATAGCCCCTTTTAGTTACTCTCTGGATCCGCCACTGACTTTTATAGTTTTATGTAAATTAAAAGAATAAGTTGAGAAATATGGAGCGGAAAAGATTCTTCCAAGGTGGTGTTGAAACACACTTGAGTTTCAAAGGGAAATCTGATATTTTAATCACTGTGGCCTACTTTAACAACTTTGCAAAATGTCTTCGTAGTCCGGATTTGTGGGGTGGAATTCCTTAAAAATGTCCCACTATGTCTGGTAGTTATCAAGTGAAGAATCTTTAGGGAACGTGATTGTTTTGTTCATGGTTCACAAGCCTCATGGCGCCCGCCCCCCCAAATTGGCTTACCACTCCCCCCGAAAATTTTGACATCCCTTCTCCCAAATTGTCATAACACCCTCTTCGTTATTAGCCATAATCTAGACCTAACACGGTAAATAATTCCAATAGATCTAATCAGTAATCATCCCGAGAATATGTGGTGTTTGAAATAAACAGAGGTAATTGTATTTCTTCACTTGAAATTTTGGATGAGATCGGGATGAGATCTTACTTTCCTAAAACTAAAAAATCGTTTATCTAATTATTTAGGGAGGGGGGAAGTACACATCGAGCATTTTCGAGCCGAGTTTTTTGCCATTAGTTACTCCCACCGTCAGCTTATAATAGAGACATGCAATAGAATTTTAAAGAAATTTTTTCATACAGTTAATCAATCTTTCTCTGCCATCAGTAAAACCTCATTTGTTTAACTGGAATTAAAGATTGCATTTGAGTTACCTATTAGAATAGTAAATTTATATCACCTTATTCCTTTATATGACTTGAGGTTTTATCTCATTCTTTTTCTTTACAATTTTTTTTTGTTTTGTTTTAGAAACTATAGCAAAGTACAGTATATTAAATCTCATATTCTATAAAAGATTACACGATCGCAAGTGGGAGAATAACTTAAAGGAAATATTTCAATAAAATAGTGAGTTAGGCAAAGAAGGAATATATATATATATATATATATATATATATATTATATATAATATTACAAGTGTGAAAGTATGGATGTTTGTGTGAATATCTGTCTTTCAACCACGTGAAAAATACTGGACCAACTGAGCTGAAATTTTGCAGGAATAGAGCCACTACATTAGAAAAGGACATAGGCCTATTCACTTCCTTAAAATCCCCTCGGGCTACGCCCTGTGAACGTCCTTGGCTTCAATGTTTACATTTTATAAGGATGTAAACATTCAAATACTGAATTGTTAACAGCTGTGAATACTAAAATTTGACAGTTCAAAGAGCAGAAGTAAGATCAGCTGTAATTTTTATCGTGAGCGAAGCCATGGACAACTGCTAGTTCTAATATAGTGTATAACACACTTCTTATGATTTATTGTACGAAACTACTTCAGAAACGTTGATGAAATGAATTTAAGTGAAAGTAGTATTTATTAATACAAAGGCTACTAAGAGCAAAATAATATATAATAAAGCAACCTCCTATGTCCAAAGTTTGATGTCCAACCTAAATTTGAGTTTTACACATTCAAATTTCAATATATTGGAGAATAGTTCACTAAAATATCTGAGAAAATCTTAAAACTATATAGGAATACAGTTTGATATTCAAAAAGGTAAATGCTAATTTAATTGTTAGTATTTTATTCCTCAATCACAATGTATTTTATGCATATAATTTGCAAACCTTTAATGGCTCTTATTTAAAAGGAAATACGTTCCATAATTAACACTACTTATTAGTAAGTATCTCACTAAATTTTTCTAAGCCTTAATAAAATATCAATTAAATGTTAGAAATTTCAATCACCAAAATATCTGTTTTCTATTACTTTTGTTAACTGTGTGAATACTAGTTACAAGTATCGCTTAATAATTTAACCATGAAAAGTATTTCTGCGTCCAAAAAAAAAATCCTTAATTACTTTATTTTAAATGGAATCAACGGCTAAACCATTTTTCGGCCGACCGTAGCGGCCAATATTATGCGTGATTTCCACACTTCGATCGCAGCGTCCGCAAAAATTAAATCAGCTGTTTTCCGCGTTCGATAGACACACGTGCATGTATGCACTTTACGCCATTGCGCAGTATAATAATTGTCCAATAATATTTGATAGTATTATTTGTAATGATTATCCTTCTGAGCATAGGCCTACTCGAATTTTCAATCATTATGACCTCAAAATTTCATCCTTTTTCCAAGTTAAAAAATCCCCCCCGAAATTTCTTTTGATGGCGTCCTGGAGCGCCATATCCCCCCGTTCTGGGCAACCCTGCTTTTCAATACTTATTTTTTCATCATTCTGAAGTCTAAGGCCTCATTTCACCAAACACCAGTTAAGAGTCGGTTAATAAACTGTTCGTTAAAGATAGGAAAATAGTATTAAACAGCTGATAAAATTGAACTAACCGAGCCTTAACGGTGGTTTAAAGTTTGGTGAAATCAGGCCTAAGTAACGGAAACATCGCATAACAACATCATGCAGCATCGCAAAGAAGTGTTAAAGTCATGGTATCGCAATAATGCCGAGGAAACACGGCTTTAATTTGTAGAATCTCTACAATCGACATCGATTGGCGGGATAAAGCCAACCGAGTAAACCCCGATATGAGACCCGGAATCAGAACAGATCGGCATTCAGCCCATGGACGTGTAGCGTAATGAAATGTTATAAAAGTGCAGCGCGGGGGCGGAAGGAAGTGAAGCGTTACCAAGCAACAGGTGGGCTGGATCAGACAAAGCCCCCCCCCCCCACCTCGACCCGCGACCTATTTCCAAATCTAGGTTAGACGTAAGTTCCTTCTTATTTTTTGAGCGTCTGGAGGAGCGCACGGATCGATAGATAGTCTAGACGTTGGATGCGGCGTCTTATTAATTTTATGTCCTTGTTCACGCGCCGCGCCGCGCCGCTGCCCCCCGCCCGAGCCCGAGCCGACATTGTTGATCCACCCGACTCTCGTCGCGTTTCCTTCGATTGGTTATTGTTGATTTTTGTTAATTTAAATAGTTGATTGAGGGGTTGTAGTGGTTTATTTTATGTTTTGATGAATATTAACCCTCTGTCCATCTATCTCAATAAACATTACAGCTCTTGCTATCAGAAGATAAAATATGTTTTTTTAATGTTTATGAGAACAGAAGATCATTAATGTATTGAGAAAATGTAATGTGCTTAAAGTAATGTATGGCAATGAATAGAGTCATTGCACAAAGTCAAAGACAAAATCCAAATTGCGCAATAGCATGCGTGTACTCTTACTGAAATTGAATGACCACTTAACCGATGATAGTAAAATTTAGGCCTTAACTAGAGGTTTAAAACTGCTCTAATTTACAAACAAACAAAAACTTTCCGTACTAACGATAAACAAATATTAGATTTCTGTAAATTATTCCCAGACTTCCACTCAACATATTTTTATCAGATTTTTGTAAATTAAAATATTACTATATTTTGAAATCTTAATCTTAAATATTAAGCATTTATTAGAAGTAAGTAAATAACAAAATCTATGGAACCATGTGACATCTTATGTTGATGCACCAAAAAAACTAATCTTCCTCAGTCAGCAAAATGGGATCATATCGTATTGTTGCACTGATAGGCATATTTGAAAAATTCAAGCTACAACCATATGAGAATATACAAGATCAAGTAGGTAAAGCGTAATTAGGGTCTAATCAATATTTCGCCGTATACCAGAGAAAAGCGTGGGTGAGCGGTATACAAGGTGCTTAGAGGATATACAGCACTTACAAAGAAGTGCACATTGCCGTAAGGTAATAATTATACCTTGATGTGGCTTGTATTATTGCTACTAGCTTTAATTATAGCTCGACGTCTGCCGCTTGCTTTGCATCGCTATAGTTTACCCAATTAGACTCGGAAAGCGTTGATTGTGGCTTAAGATGAGAAAGTTGGATCCTCAGAAATGTTATTAAGACATATTTTAAAACATCTTTGAAGCCAAATTTATCTTTAATAATATATAAAAGTTATTTACAGGTGTTCACTATTACTGCCCTCTTATCTGTTTTAGAGTTCTGTTAGAGTATTTTTAAATAATATTTTCAAATATTATTTAAAAATATAATTGTATATTTTTTATTGCATGAGGATTCAATTACCGGAAGCAGTGCGCAGGAGACGGCACATACACATATAATTGATCGTAGCTTATATCGCATATGCACCCAAAAGCTGTGCATACGTCTCGACCCACAATAACCAGACGTGCCTCCGAGGACAACAGTCGGGGCGTGTCACAGAATCATAGCCAAATCCTCTAATTACAAAACGTTATCATTGTAATGACAGGTTACCACCGGATGAACGCACAACGTCCGCGCACAGTAGACGGTGCACAAGGGCTTCAGCAAACAATATGTGCCGCGCTATAACGCGGAATGGAAGACTCCAGACGCTATCTACAAAATGCTACAATAAAGATAACCGGGGCCGTTAAGTCTCCCTCCCTCCAGCCCTTCAGGAACCCTTCTACATCGATCCTGTGACCCTAATACAACGGAAATAAAAACCCGGCCATCGCTGCACGAATCAGATGCAGGCGGATATTATTATACAGTAAATGGAAAAATGAATTGTGTAAGTCATCGCGTATCGAGAGGGAAAAGTAGTGGAAGCGAATTGTTCGTTCCGTTTTTAGAAGATTCATAAGATTTATTTAAGTTAAAAGAAATATTGTTTACAGTTTATGATTATTTGCAGTATAACTAAACTGTCCAGGATGTTGTACAGCTTTATTTTTCTAAATTTCGTATTGACATCAAAGTATAAGATCTGAAAGTAACTTATTAGCCCAGTAAATACGTAGGGAAATACTGGGTTGCTGTGCAAAAGGTCGGGAATTTGAGATTTTTTCTTTTTGAGCTGATAACTTAAAATCCAAGTTTTTGACCTCGAGCTTCCCGGGTTGTATCAGCGTGCCACTTTCTGCTAATGTTTTCAAGTTTTTACATATATTAAAAAACATAAGATAACATTTTCCAACAGAAATTTATAAATTACAAATTTAAAGAAGAATAAATTCAATTTGAGTGTTTTTGCAGTTCTGATAGTTTTGATGGATCCGGAGAAACGGTCCTTCAAAGATTTAAACATTTTTCCATTTGACTGACACAGGATATTTATAAGATTTCGGAGGCCACTACGACGGAGCTCTAAAAACTTAGGACCATATGGACAGCTCAAAAATATCGTTCGTGCCAATTTACGCAAGTATACCAAGTTTAATGGCAAACGGTCAAACATATTTCAAACCAATTAACCTCAAACTCAATCTTCCCATGTAACTACATGCAAACATGTAGAAAGTAATAGTATGCTTCAAGTTAACCGGTTCGAATATCGTTTGCCCGTTTTGCATTTAATTTGGTATAAATATGTACATTTGCGCGGAAATTATTAGTAAGCTATCAACCTTTCTTGTCCTAACTATATGACTCAGTGGCCTCCGAAATTTTCAAAATTTCCTTTGTTAATCAAATGAACCTATGCCAATCAAATGAAAGAATTCTGTTCAAATTTGATGGATCATTTCTCCAAATCCGTGAAAGCTCCAGAGCTGCAAATCACTCAAATTAATTGAGGGAATTTAGTCTTATTTAAATTTGTGATTTGTTAACTTTCTGTAAGATGCTTTTTTTAATATGTTGAAATTTGGAACTTGGATTTTATGTTATCAGTTCAATACTAACAACGTATCAAAAAATCACAAATATACTTTTGTTATACCTTTGATACCCAATATTTTGCACACCACAAATATATGTACATATACTACCAATATGTTTGTTCTACCAATTGTTTGTTTTTGTTATATATATTTTTGGTTATAGCATATATATATATATATATATATATATATATATATATATTCTACCAATCTGTTAGTTTAATGATACACTACCCAGTTTCAATCTGAGCGTGGGACGAGATACAAAGAAGTAGGCCTTCGAAGTCATGCCCAGGACCGCCAGACCTTCGTTAATTTATAAAAGCTGAAAGTTTCTCCGAGGAATGTTCCAAATGTTTCTGATTACTCTATGTAATCAATTACGAGTACAGAGAAAGAATATTTTATTTCTCTTCCTTATGAGCCAGTACGAGATGAAAATGTTTTTAAAAATTGCCATTTTCACGGGTGGAAAAAAATTCTTACGGCTGATTGATACGAGTCGTAAGATTTGTTTTATGGACACCGAAAGAAGATGTCTTACCTTGGATGAGATAAGTTAGGATGTCACTGACATCTCCTTCACCTCTCGTCTCCTCCATGTGCCTGCAGACAACAAAGGCGCTGCAGCGGCTCTGTCCGGTTAGCGAGCGTGATACAGTATGAATCAACAGTTCTCTTGAGTCTGGAATTTTTCCTAAAATATTCAAAACAGCAAAGGTCAGACCTGTTCATAAAAAGGATGATAGAGAAGAGGTCGGTAACTATCGTCCAATCTCACTCCTATCTTCTTTTTCAAAAATCTTTGAGAGGGTGGTGTGTGATCGGCTTACGCATTTCCTGGAGTCAAACTCATTGTTTTTCTCTAGACAGTTTGGATTCAGGAAGGGAAAATCAACAAAATCAGCTCTTGTTCAGTTTTTTTCCGATTGTCTCGATTGCATGGATGGCGGGGGCAGCATAGTCGGATGCTTTGCGGATCTTTCCAAGGCCTTCGACTGTGTTGTTCCCGACATCCTCATCGAAAAATTAGCTTCTCTTGGTATTACCGACACACCTTTAAAATGGATCTCAAGTTACATCAAAGATAGGAATCAGGTCACTGAAATTCAACATCTGACAAAAAAAGGTTTACAAATTTCTGTCATTTCCGATTTAAATAGCGTTGAGAGTGGGGTGCCCCAGGGCTCGATTCTGGGGCCCCTTCTCTTCTTAGTTTACATTAACGACATAAATAGCTACCTTCCTGAAGACGACTTGATTGTGTATGCCGATGACACCACCCTCTTCACAAAAAACACAGATCAGACTAAACTTGAAATAGATTCTTATGTTAACGTTAATGAACTTTCACAATACTTTTCCGATTTAAAGCTCTCTCTCAATCCTTCAAAAACTAACTACATTTTCATCCAAACTAAACAACGTCAACTCTCAAAACATTCTCAGATTCCTCACCTAGAGATAGGTGAAACACAACTTTCCCATGTAGATTCTGTCAATTTCCTAGGGGTGAGATTGGACGATGGTCTGACCTGGGATGAACAAATTAATCATCTCAGAAACAGGCTCTCTGCCGGTCTCTTTGTTCTCCGGAACATCACTAGGATGGGTAATGTGGGCTTGGCTAGGCTTGTGTATTTTAGTCTTATCGAATCTCATATTAGTTACTCTATTATATTATGGGGTAACTCATCAGCAAAAAATCGTGACATAGTTTTTAAGCTCCAGAAAAGAGCGGTCAGGTACATATATGGCCTCCGCCCTAGAGATCATTGTAAACTTGCTTTTCAAAACCTTCAGATACTTACAGTTCCTTGTCTTTTTATCTTGGAAATTGTCATCCGTTTGCTATCAACAATAATGTAACTAATGTCCCCGTTCAACATAATTACCTCACTAGAAATAGAAATCATAGATCTGCAATAGCTCATAATCTTAGACTGTTAGAAAATAAGCCTAGCTTCCTTGGACCAAAAATTTTCAACAAGATTCCTCAACGCATAACCTCCATTGCAAGACCCTCAAAACTTAAGTCTGAACTTAAAAGCTACCTGATCAGTAAGTGTTTTTACACTATTGAAGAATTTTTATCTTGCGAAAACGATAACTTAACCTAGCCCAAACAACTTAGCCTGGCCTACCAGCCCTTTCCAATCTTCTTTTCATGCCTACCTAACTTAACCTTGGTTTTGAGAGAGAAACCTACACAGTGCTTCAGAGCACTTGACTGGTCCCATGCTGCGTTATGTGGTCTGCGGGACGACTCATCGTATGTATGTATGTATGTATGTATGTGGTTTCAGTTTCAAGCTCCACAGATAAATCAACTTCATGAACTCTACCAGAGCGCCCATGACGCGTGTTCTACCCGCTCTATCCCTGATGGTTCATATCCCTGCAGATTGATTTGATATTCTTGATCTGTGCCGGGGTCTCCCAGTCACATGTCCATCACCAATCTAACATCTAACGCCCAAACAAACATGTTTACAGACGATCCATTAACGTCATTTGGCGTGTTCTGTTCTAATAAAGCTATCAAGTCAAGTGATGAGCTTTAATAAGTTTGTTACAACACAATACATAGCAGTTATGGGTAGAGTAGGGTACAGTACTATAATAAATGAAACCTATTAAATGTGTCGCTGTGAAATTTTTTATAGTTAAACTTCTGGTAATCAACAGGTAATACAATTGTGATAAAAATGGGTAAGATGTTGCAATGGCAACAATGTTGTACAGAGTATAACAGATTATCAGCCGGAACAAAGTGTTCCGGCTGTAAAGTTAGGTCCAAAGTATCTTTGTTTACTGTTTTGTTTTAGGTTTTAAGTCTCTTCTCACTAAGTTCTACAAAAATGTGTGTTATGTCTTGAAATAGTATATTTAATAGCAAAAGTGGACAGTGGGAATTTGACATCCGAGACCATATGTTTTAAGTGCGAGATTTATTGAGAACTTCATAGTGTCGAGAATATGCACAACACCTTCACTCGGTTTTCAACGACATTTCTCTCTACACTATATTGAAATCCGTTGAATTTGTTTACTTTTCATTTGGGAAAAAATAAAAAAGATAAACATTACTTTGCTATTGTAAACACTATTTTTTCGTAGTAAGCAATGTAATGTTACGTTTTTCATGTGACATTCACATAACGAAAACAGGTGATATCATAATAGTGTAGTAAAAAAGTGTTTTTTACGTAATTTATAAACATACTTTATTCCGTTTGCAAAGTTAATAAAGTTAAATTCAAGAGTAAATTCAAATGTTACCAATAGATTCTAAATTTATATGATTAGAAATTCAAACAATCGTTAAAAATTGAAATTTCAGGCCAAGATTAAATTAAGCATTGCAGATTCAAGTTTCTTTTAGATCTAATGTAGTACTTAACAATAACAGTAGTTTTAAAAGTAGAGACCTCCTATACTCGTCAAGAGTATTGCTTGCGCCTTCAGATCCCGCTCCGCAATTTAGCTACTTATATCACAGTGAACCAAGCGTTTTTATATCTGCTCAAGTATTTATACTATCGAGGTAACGGAGAAAATGGCCATAGCTTTATAAAAGAATTGCTCTATTAATCATTAAAATTAATATTAATATTAACTTAATAATAAAAAACAACCATCACTTTTAATTGCTTAAAACCATGTCTTTCCTCTTACAATAATCTCCATTTTCCAAAATTATTTATCAAAATTATTGGTTTATTAGGTATTGAGGTCTGTTGCAGGAGTTTAAAAATTCCCATACCAGTCTTGTGTAATTGGTATATAGAGTCCGGTATTTGATGATACTCGTTAGTTATTCTGCTGATTCTGGTTGCTTTCGACAGGGCCTAGTTACTTGTTCAGAGAAGCCAGATTTGTCCCCGACTTCCTTGGGGGGCACATCGACCATCTGTTTTGAGGTAAGACGGACTATTTCTTATTTTCAATTCAAATTCTCAGGATTGTCCAGATTAACGACTTCAATATTATCGTTTTATTGATTAATAATTATATAAAACTTTTAATATTATGGTTAATTGTTCTATATATTTTCCAATATTTTATTTTATTGAGTGATTCAAATCCTCTTCTTATAATAATTAGAATCTGAAGCATTTTTATGATAACTCTATTTTCTAATAAATTAAAGGGACTTGTGACCGTTATCCTGATATTTTAACTCGATCTTCTGTTTAATGAAACATTAAAATAGCTTTAATTATGCTTTGTTGCGTTATTTATTATTTTTAGCGAATTACCCCTATAGGGAAGAAGCTGTTACCGTAGGTCTCATGGTAAGACCTAAGCCCGAGACCATGATAACTTTTCGTTTTGGGGCCAAAAGAAGCAGAAAACACCATTCGTTCGAATTTGTAGATATATATATATATATATATATATATATATATATATATATATATACATACTAGAGGACCCACGCTGCTCCGCAGCAGTAAATTTTGGTACTAAGGCACAAAATCAACTCAAATCAAATAATTCTTCATTTACAAAATTAATGTTACATGCAATGGATCTTTACAACTTCAATGTGACTTCCCCGACACTTGCCTAAGTTGAAAAAGAGGTGCATGTAGCTGGGCCCGGTTATGTTCGAATTTCAGAAAACTAATTAAACCACGATTTATTACCAAGTTGGTAATAATTTTTCCACAAAGGAAAACGTAGGACTTTCATCAGATATTCGGTACTTAAGTTTTCGGGACAGCGATATGTCAGCCCGGCACATATGACTTTACAAACTAACTATATACCATGCTAAAATACCCTCGTTGCAGACCTTCATACTCAGCGAATTTCATATGCAAAAGAACATAGTTCAAGCCAACACAGCGAGATTTGACGTGTTTTTGTAAGCTCCATAAGATTAACATGGGAAATGAGTATACATCAGGTTTGCTGCCATGAAAATGGAAATATCGGGGATTTTAGACTATTATACATTAGGTCTCATCTAGATGAAGACATAAACCAATTTTTATCAAGATAAATATGTTGAGAAATAAGCAAGATATAGAATTTTACTTATTACCCATAAGGTTAACATTGGGACAACGTACTGTGTTTACCACTTTCAATATCTCGGTAACCAATGGACATAGACCAGTGATTCAAAATCCTAAATTGTTCTTTTTTTAGCTGAATTCAATGGTGCCAACACAAATTGGATAAATCTTGTTTTTCTGTGAAAAATATTCAAAAACCCACATTTGGGGGGGGGGGTTTATCCCCCTTTACCCCCCTTCCGGTGGTCCGATCGGGCTGGTTCACGAATTCGTCCAATTTATTACCACTTTTCACGTCTGTACCAAATTTCATTAAGATCAGACCATAAACGGACTCAGAAAAAGAAAACCTAATTTATATATATAAAAGATTTGTGTTGTTCGGAATTCAGCAGAGTGCTCCAGGTACGTCCGATCATAATAATCAATAGCTCAAATGAAAGCTGGTATTTCACTGAAGGTTCTTAGACTAAAACATATAGAATTACTTAATTAGAACTGGGGAAATATATTATCTTCAATTGAATTCATAGTTTTGGAAATAATCAAATTTATGTTTTTTGGTCGAGTAATACAGTATATTAATGAATACCGATCCTTGATAGCAAATATTTGCATGCATACCTTTAATTTAAGACCTTATTTATGAAAATGGGTCAAGTAGAAGAGCCAAACAGACTCGGAAAAGAAAAAAACATTTTTTTTGTGTTGTTCGGAATTCAGCAGCGTGCTCCAGGTACGTCCGATCTTAATAATCAATAGCTCAAATGAAAACTGGTATTTCACTGAAGGTTCTTAGACTAAAACATATAGAATTACTTAATTAGAACTGGGGAAAAATATTATCTTCAATTGAATTCAAAATTCGGGAAATAATCAATTTTATGTTTTTTGGTCGAGTAATACAGTATATTAATGAATACCGATCCTTGATGGCAAATATTTGCGTGCATACCTTTAATTTAAGACCTCAATTGTGAAAATCGGTTGAGTAGTAGAGCCGAACAGACTCGGAAAAGGAAAACAAAAAAATGTTTTTGTGTTGTTCGGAATTCAGCAGCGTGCTTCAGGTACATCCGATCTTAATAATCAATAGCTCAAAAGAAAGCTGGTATTTCACTGAAGGTTCTTAGACCAAAACATATATAATGACGTAATTAGAACTGGGGAAATATATCTTTAATTGAATTCAAAATCCAGGAAATAAACAAATTTATGTTTTTTGGTTGAGTAATACAGTAGATAAATGATTACTGATGCTTGATGGCAAATCTGTGCGTGCATACCTTTAATTTAAGACCTCAATTATGAAAATCGGTTGAGTAGAAGAGCCAAACGAACTTGGAAAAGGAAAACCATATTTAACTCCCATAAGAAATGTACAGGGAGGAAGTTGCTTTTGTGCATAACTCGAGTAATACGGCAGATAAATGAATGCGGATGCTTGATGGCAAATCTGCGCGTGCATACCTTTATTTTAAGACCTCAATTATGAAAATCGGTTGAGTAGAAGAGCCGGACGGACTCGGAAAAGAAAAACCAAATTTTTTTAATATATAGATGTGTGTCTGTAAGCACGATAGCGGCCGTAAAAATGGTCCGATCTTAATGAAATTTGGTACAGACATGTAAAGTGGTAATCCCTCGGACGAGTTCGTAAACCAGCCCGATCGGACCACCGGAAGGGGGGTAAAGGAGGATAAACTCCCCCAAAAATGGGTTTTTGAGTTTTTTACATAGGAAAATAAAATTTATCGAATTTTTGTTAGCACCATTGAATTCAGCTTAAAAAAAACAAACAATTTAATATCTTGAATCACTGCTCTATGTCCACTGGTTACCGAGATATTGAAAGTGGTAAACACAGTACGTTGTCCCAATGTTAACCTTATGGGAAATAAGTAAAATTATATCTCGCTTATTTCTCAACATATCTTGATAAAACTTGGTAAATAGCTTCTTCTAGTTCAAATCTACTGAATATTGAATTAAATCCACCCAGTTTTAATATACCTGTAGCAGCAAACCTGCATACTCATCCCCCATGTTATTCTTATGGAGCTTACCAAAACATGTCAAATCTCGCTACGTTGGATTGAAATATGTTGTTTTGTATTTGAAATTCGCTGAGTATGCAGGCCTGCTTCAACGGGGGTATTTGTACCTCTCATAGCGAGTATAGGCCTCCCCCTAGTAAGACCTCTATCTAATATATTCAAGATCTGTTACCAAGGCAAGATCACTTCTACATAATGTAACGACAAAGATGACTGCTACCAAAGCAAGACCACTTCTACATGTAACGACAAAAAGGACTGCTACTAAGACAAGATCACATCCACATTAAAACGACAAAGAGGACTGCTACCAAAGCAAGACCACTTCAACATGTAACGACAAAGAGGACTGCTACCAAGGCAAGACCACTTCAACATGTAACGACAAAGAGGACTGTTATCAAGGTAAGACCACTTCAACATGTAACGACAAAGAGGACTGCTACCAAGGCAAGACCACTTCAACATGTAACGACAAAGAGGACTGCTAACAAGGTAAGACCACTTCAACATGTAACGACAAAGAGGACTGCTACCATAAGGCAAGATCACTTCCTCATGTAACGACAAAGAGGACTGCTAACAAGGTAAGACCACTTCAACATGTAACGACAAAGAGGACTGCTAACAAGGCAAGACCACTTCCTCATGTAACGACAGAGAGGAATGCTACCAAGGCAAGACCACTTCTACATGAAACAGCTACCAAGGCAAGACCACTTACACATGTAAAAAACACGAAGAGTAATGACGGGCGAGTTGATTAATATAATTTGTTGTACTTGACCAAAACAATCCTGTCCTCTGAGAACATGTTGCTCATTATTGCGAATTTCGGCGGATGATTACAGGGTGTCCGGCAACCCGGCGGCATTCGCTACTGAACACTAAACTCTCATTACCATTGAATGCCACCGCCGCGCCGCCGTAGCTTCCGGCCTAAAGCGCAATTACTCAGGCAGCGGCGCGTGGAACAGTTAAATATTTATAATATAATAATAACCGTAACCAAATATGCGCGGCGCGAAACTGGCAGCTACTAGATAAGGCCGGAGGGACGCTAATGTTTTCATTTGACAAGCCTCGTAATACATGGTGGAAGTGCTGATACCGGGAAACTAAATTTCAGTGTCAAATCCAGTTCAAAGTTCACCCAAGCAAACTTTTACGTAACATATTTAACATTGGATCGGACTATATTTATCACTCATTCCCATCAGTGTCTTTCAAAGGTTTACGAAAAAGTTATGTGTCTGCAATTATCTCAAACGTGCAATGCGTTCAAGTTTTCTCTATAAGCGAATTTCCCCTATAGGGAAGAAGCTATTACCGTGGGTCTCATGGTAATACCTAAGCGCGGGACCATCATAACTTTTTGTTTTGGGGCCCCCAGATACCAAAAACGCACCATTCGTTCAAATTTCTATGTGTCTGTAAGCACGATAGCGCTCGCAAAAATGGTCCGATCGGAATAAAATTTGGCACAGTCGTAGTAATTATTCAAACGAGTTCGAAAACCAGCACGATCGGACCATCGCACGGGGGTTAAAGGGGGATAAACCCCCCAAAAATGGGGGTTTTGGATTTTTACATAGAAAAATTAAAATAATCTCATTTTGGGGCACACCATTGAATTCCGCTCGAGGAAACAAATTAGTATTTTCAATCATTGCTCTATGTCCATTGGTTATCGAGATACTGAGAGTGGTAAACACAGTACATTGTCCCAAAAATAAATAAATTTCTACAGGGTTGGGAAAAGTCTGGAATATATCAAATAACTTTTATATTATTTTGCAGAAAGTGATGAAACTTTAGAGTTGTGTATCTAGTACAAACAGGAATATTTTGGAGCATTTGCTCAGTTTTTTGCACGATGATGGAACGGCCCACGCTGGAAGTCTTGAAATTTTTAAGTGTAAGCATACCTCGAGTTATACCTCATTTTAAAGGTCTTAATTAATAGATCACAACAGCGCAAACCGTGCCTCAAAAGGCTGATCCAATCAAAAGTTACAGGTTTATTAGTAATTACACTTTTCCCCTGATTTTAGCCTAGAGTTTAAAGGTCAATTTTAAAGTCTTTGAGGAGCTGTAACTTCTGATTGGATCAACCTTTTGAGGCGCAGTTTGCGCTGTTGTGATCTACTAATTAAGACCTTTAAAATGAGGTTTTACTCGAGGAAGGCTTACATTTAAGAATTTCAAGACTTCCAGCGTGGGCCGTCCCCTCATCGTGCGCAAAACTGAGAAAATACGCCAAAATATTCCTATTGGGACTAGATACACAACAGTAAAGTTTCATTACTTTTTGCAAAATAATATAAAAGTTATTTTATATATTCCAGGCTTTTGCCCAACCCTGTATATCTCGCTTATTTCTCAACATATCTGAATGTGTGGCTTCATCTAGTTGATATCTACTGGATTATTACAAAAAAAACCTGATAATTACATTTACGTGGTACCAAACCTTCATACTCATTTCCCACGTTATTCTTATGGAGAAAATTGGTGGATGATTAATTCAGAATTCAAGTTGATTTTACTCGATTTCAGGCTAAGTCTAAATGATTTATTTAAACATTTGAAATTCACTGAGTATGCAGATCTGCTCCCGTTGGGGCAGCATGATGAAATCAACGATTAGAGAATGTTACTAAGGTTTATAGTATGTACCAATAAGATTTTATATAAGACAATTTACTCACAGTATGTATAATTTCATCTGTTGCAATAAAAGCCTGTCAGAATATTTTTAAAGAAATATTTTATTACATTTATTATAAGTAGATATAATGTTAGTTATTAGTCCTAGATAAATATAAATACTGGTATAGCTAAATAGTCTTTTATATAAGTTTTTTTTTTTAAATAATGCTGATTAATACATAACAAAACAGGTTCATTTCAATTGTGTTTTTTAAAGTAGAAATTTCAATGATATTGAATGTTATTTTATGAAAATAAAATAGCCTACGTATATTGCATTTGCTCGCCAGCGCCGCGCCGGCGCCGCATGTGTTACGTAAAGCAGAGGAGACCGAGCGGAGGGCAGGTGGGCCGACAAACCGAACGGACGAGTTGGCCGCAAATAAACCAGACAAAGGCCAGTCGCTTGCCGAAACGTTGGGCAAGGTCAAGATTAGGCTGGGACCATAACCTGCCTCAAGGTTGGCGCGAGTGACTGACCGCGGGCCGCGGGCTCGCCCCAGACCAGACAATTAACTTGGCCGAGAATCCGGCCAATTATTTCTTTTGTTTTTGTTTAACTGTCTCACAATTGCAAACTGGAGGTCTTTTAAGGGGCTTTGTATGTAGGTACGGATTGTTTAGGTTACGTCTGTTCAAATATGTAGTTTTATGCTTTAAGTGGATTTTATAATTTTTATTGACACATACTTTTATGCTGCGATGCACAACATGACTATCTTAAAAGTACAAAATGGAACGGTGGTGAGGATATTTGTTTCTTAGCAGACCAAGTGACGTTGTATCAGTAGTGGTTCCTCGCATTACTTCATTGCGTGCTAAATAAGGAATGTAATTATTTTAAGCTAATATTGCTTAATTTATTTTAATTGTTTTATAGTTGATAAAATTCGATGGTTAAAACATTATTTTTAACATGAACTCCCACAAGACTATACTTATAGAGATTTAATGAACAAAATATGCCAATTTACATTATAATCGTGTTGGGGTACGTTCATTTAATTTAGATGATATTTTGTCATAGTGGATCTCTTTTGTATTTCTTAATAGACGCCTTAATCATGCCTATCAACTTTAAAGGCAATTACTTTTTTAACTTATGATTTCAATCTTATCATTCATACTGACTTTCATTAATAATTTGATATTCTTTAAAAAGTTGAAACAACGCATTACAAATTAGATTTAAACTAAAAAATTACGTAACACATTCAGATATATTGCACTCGGTATTTTTTAGAAATTATTATTCACGTTATTGTAGAGTGGATGAGCACATACTTTGATCTTTTTCTCTCTATCGGCCCAAGGCCCTTGGCCCTTTAACATGTATTTACCCCATAAAAACCCATAAAAAATGACAAAAATCCAAATTTCTCAAAAATGGTTCTAACGATTTTGATAAAAAAATTCTTGGTTTTTAGTGCTTAAGATGACAAACAAAATGACAATCCACATGTCTGTAATAATTCAGGTTCAGAAGTTATGGGGGTTTAAGTGTTAAAAAATTCACATTTTTCAAATTTCACAAAATCTGTAACTTCTAAAGAAAATATACTTGCAACCATTAAATTTGACTTGAAAATCTAAATAATCCAGTATTTTGAATCATTAGTTTACGTCAACTGGTTGCGGAGATAATTGATGTTTTAGTTCGGCGGTAAACGCAGTACGTTGTCCTATGTATTCTTATGGCAAATATTTAAAAACCGATATCTCCGTTATTTACTAACCGATTTTGATAAAATTTGGTATTTGTGTGATAATTAATTTTTAATTTGTTTAATTTCACTATATATGTTTTCTGCTTTTAAATGGCTTGAAGGGAGAAAGCATGTGTCAGTTTCCTGATACCATTTATTTTATAAAGCATAAGAGATGAGGAATTATCAATGTACAGCTGGATCATACTTTCTGAACATAAATAAAGTTAACATGCATAGTGTTTCCAGAACTAGAAATAGTGACTCCATTTTAAAATTTCACTCATTTGAGGGGTTTTAAGTCTGTAGTTGATTAACTAAATTTTAAACAAATTTTACGAGAGTTTAAAAATAATTATAACGCCAACAAATTCGAAAAGATTACTAAAACGGTATTTGTTTGGTAAAGAAAACCTGTTTTAGGGCTTCAGCCACCAAATTAATATTAAACCAGAATTGAAATAAGACGCTTTATATCGGCATGGAGAACCAGCTGTAATGTTAATAATCCAAACATGATAATAACAAAGACAATAAGAAGCAAAGATAGTGATTTTGTCGCCCGCTGGGAATCCGTGGTAACACGATAAGTCAATTCAAGTAATTACTCGTCGTAAGTAGGCCACGGTATTGCTGTCTTATAATTACTCAGAGCTGTTTTAAGGATTGGTCTAGCGATGACTACCAGCTGTTAAAACAGGAAGACCAACAATTTCAAAATTGTTTTATGCAATTTTATATAATCATACTGAAGTTATATATATTGTACATCAAGCTGTACAATACTATCATAAATTGTAGATTGGTCTATAGAATGTGTTAAGATTTATTCCGATTCATTTTCTGAACTCACCGAGGTGAAATATGGAGTAACACAAGGGTCAATTCTTGGACTTCTGTTTTTTATATTGTTTATTAATGATGTTCATTTCGCTTCCTTAACCCTGTATGTAGACGATACCACAATGCTCTTTCGAGGCCTATCCCAAGACTTTAAAAAAAATATGTCCCCTTCATTATCCGAATTCCAGTCTTGGTTTTTAGGTGATAGTATTCTTTTGAACCATGATAAGTCTAACTATAGCCGATTTCCGAGGAGAAATCAAACTTTTAGCGAATTTCCACTATAGGGAAGAAGCTATTGCTGTATATAGGTCTCATGGTAAGACCTAAGCCCGAGACCATGATAACTTTTCGTTTTGGGGCCACCAGAAGCAAAAAACACCATTCGTTCGACTTTATATATATATATATATGTGTGTGTGTGTGTGTGTGTGTGTGTGTGTGTGTGTGTGTGTGTGTGTGTGTGTGTGTAAGCACGATAGCGGCCGTAAATATGGTCCGATCTTAATGAAATTTGGTACAGACATGTAAAGTGGTAATCGATTGGACGAGTTCGTGAACCAGCCCGATCGGACCATCGGAAGGGGGGGTAAAAGGGGATAAACCCCCCCAAAAATGGGTTTTTTGAGTTTTTACATAGAAAAATAAAATTTATCAAATTTTTGTTGGCACCATTGAATTCTGCTCAAAAAAACAAACAATTTAGTACCTTGAATCATTGCTCTATCTCCATTGGTTACCGATATATTGAAAGTGGTAAACACAATACGTTGTCCCAATGTTAACCTTATGGGAAATAAGTAAAATTCTATATCTCGCTTATTTCTCGACATATCTTAATAAAACTTGGTTTGTGGCTTCATCTAGATGAGATCTAATGTATTTTAGTCTAAAACCCCCGAAATTTCCATTTTTGAGGCAGCAAACCTGCATAATCATTCCATATCCTTATGGGAAATAAAAAATTCTATATCTTCCTTATTTTTTAAACATTTCTTGATAAAACTTGGTACATGGCTTCTTCTAGTCAAGATCTACTAAATAATTAATTAAAACCAACCAGTTTTAACATACCTGTTGCAGCTAACCTGCATACTCATTCCCCATGTTATTCTTATGGAGATTACAAAACATGACAAATTTCGCTATGTTGGATTGAATTATGTTCTTTTGCACTTGAAATTCGCTTAGTATGCAGGTCTGCTGCAACGGGTGTATTTTGTACTTGAGCCTTCCTCAGCCTTCCACAAACCTTCCTATGTTAAGTTTTTACGCTTATTATTAATAATTAACGTGGAATCATCATATTTAAGATATTTTTTAAAGGTCGAATAAAGTGAGTTTTGCTCTAAGAATCTTATTTCCTCTATTAGATCTAGAGAACCTGATAAATATATACCATGGATGTTTTCAGTCTGATTTATCTTATAGCATAGAAGTTTGGAGTGGCTCCGCTCATGCCAACAAGGCATGTTTCGAACAGAAAAGAGCAATTCAGATATCGTCTGGCATTCTAACCTCTCAGTGTAAAAGAGGAGCTTTGAGACACCTAGGGACTGTGAATCTTTCTTCATCATTGTCATAAATTGACAAGGTAGTTCTGGTGGTCAAACACAAACTTGGTTCGCCTCCAACTGTGAGGGAAGGTCATAGGTACCCTACAAGACATGGTACAAACCTCCTTCTCCCTCAAATCCATCTATCCTTGACTGAAAATAACGCTGCATTCCGATAAAATATTTTACAACAGGGTGCCAATCAATGTAAAACAAATCAATAATTTTAAATCGTTCCAAAAACCTCTTTCTCTTTTGGAAAAGAGGCCTGTGCAGGGGAATTTTTCTCTAGGTAATTTACATTATTTTACGAAGTTATTTTATGTATTTAATTTTATTGAATGTTTTAATTTGTATTTTGTAATCAACGACTGACATATACAAATGTAAACACATGTTATCTATTCAAAGAATAAATTACTATGACTATGAAAATTATTATATTTTACTCTATGTCTATAAATTCCGCTCAGTATATGCTCCGATTGGATAAAAAGGTAAAATAATAATCAAGTAATAATATAATGAAAAACTCTTAGATATAAATTGATATATGTAAGTGACATGGCATAACACTGAGTTGGATGTTGAAAATAAATCTTGTTATTGACAATTAAAGTTTGCTGAAAAGTGTCAGTTACGAGCATAAGTGTCATCTTTTGAGCTAGTCCCAGTTCCTTCCAGAACTGTAGCTAACAACGCTAAATCAAGCAACAGTAAAGTAAAGTACATGGGAAAATGTTTCTAGCCAGCGCCAAATTTTTTAATACATTTCCCCCGATATGAAAATAATGTATCACTGATTGGAGCGTTGTGATTGGGTGAAACTCTTTGGTCGTTGGTGAAAATGAGAAAAAATAGTCCTTAAATTTTTTTAAAAAAGCCTTCTGCGAAACCTATGCATTTTGTCAAAATACTGCTTTTTGCAAACAATCCACATTAAATAGCGAACATAATTATACCAAATATTATCAATTTAAAATAAACGGCTCAAGAAATAAAGTATGTGGATTTTTTTATAAATATCCATTAAATTCCCAACAGTTTCACTCTCTATGCTTCATTTCACATTTGTCATCAATTTAAATAACAATTATTTAATTTACTTCAGGTTATCATTATAAACCTGGGAAGGGAGTGTTTGGTCCTTCAAAATTGTTACTCTCCTCCTCCAAAAAATAGGAGAAAAACTTTCCTAAACAACACTCTGTATTTTTAATTATTACTTTAAAGGGAATGATAAAAAAGAATAATGGGTCCCTATTTGATTTTATTAAAAACTACAGAAGATTTCGTAGATCTTATATTACAGCAAATAAAAGCTATGACAAAGTTTAACAAAACTTGCTGTTACTTTGGGTAGAATCGAGGGCTTTCCTCCCATTTTTTAAAAGAAGGGAGTAAAAATTTCGAAGGTTTAAAAACTTTCTTTCCTAGTCTTAAAACATTCCCGGAAATAAATTGTTATTCAAAATAATGAAAAAGTAGTAAATAGGGCAAGGAGAGAGTAACTTATGGTTGTTATAAAAACGTAAAAATTACCTAACCCCTTAGTATCTCCTGAACCGTTCACATTTGATACGTATTGGATGGAATTGTTTTGTTTGCAATTTAATAAAGATTATTTTTTACAAAATAAAATATAAAAGCACACATTTGATCACATAGTTGCAAACAAACAAAAAAGTGTATTACCATTTCCGCTCCTTAATTTAAGATCTTAATATAACTCCCGTAAGATCTTAATATAACTCATAAAAGTTTAACTTTCTTACAATTTTGGGGAATGAATCGACTTGGAATTGGTTAGACTCTTTTATGGATGTTCAGGTTTCCCCCTTTTAAAGCTGATCGTAAAGTCCGTGGAAAAATATCCAAGGAGGGCGTTTTAACATTAAAAGACAATGTGGTCCGTTTAGTGGAAAATTGGCACATTCACTTTACTATAGTTAGACTTTGAGTAGTACTCAGTTCTGCAATTTGTTATATTACATATTTATAGTTCTTGTTTCAGAAATAATGTATTTAACTCACACCATTATTAAAAGTGTGAAATCATAAATTACGTTAGCAAATTTACATTCACAGCATAACATCTTTTCCGCTTCATTCATCACTTACTTTGTGTAAAAAGACATTCGAAATCGATGGAATGCTTGTTTGTACAGTTCAATGATCGTACTATGACGAAGGAAATTATCGCTTTTTATTATTTTTGAATTTATTATACGCCTACCTGCAATTAGGTTTTTGTCTTAGAGGAGGTGCGTTATGTACCAGCTCAATAAATTACAAGTAACAGAGGAAGCTCGTATTTGGCCGCAGTGCCACGCCCGCCGCCAGCGCTGCGGAGTCGCAGTTAATCACATTATTGTAACTACTATAATTATTATTTATCTATGAGTCGGCGGATTACCATAGGGATCCACACCTGTTAAAACTAATTCAATTACGCCAATTAAACAGTTATCATCGAATTAGTTACCCTTAGTTTTGATTTAATTATTTTCTCATTAACTTAATGGATCGTTAAAAACTTAGTCTGGGTGGTTTTGTTTGCAGTTGAATTGTTTCGCAATAAATATTTACATTACGAATTTTAAATATTATTTTTAATGAAGGTTTTTAGGCCTTTAGTCAGGGATAATTAATATTTCTCGCACTCATATCGTGGGTTTAAATAAAGCTTTTAATTTGTTACTACTGTACTTCTATATTTACCGTTATGCCACTGGTTTTAAAAGACAGTTTTCTCGCTAACATTACAGTTTAGTTAGAGTTCTTCGTAAATTATTCTTTTACCATTCTTAAATTCATTATTTTCATACAGTTAAAAAATATGTACAGTTATATTATTTTCGTTGTATATGAGTTAGGAGTATACAAATAGAAAGAAGCGGCAAAACATATTGAACTATTTAAAATACTTAAAGCCACGGATATAATGTGTCCAGAGTAAAAGTCTGTAACTCCCTGAAATGTCTACTGGTTCCGTGATACAGGAAATAAGGAAAACGTCTATATGTTGCATACTTGTTAATATGGGAAGCTCATTGGGTCGTGGCCGTTTCTGTGTAAGGGATGTTCAATATATGAACTACTTACCGCTTTGTTTATGCACATTTATGCACTGTTATGGCTCCTTTTGCGGAAACCCTCTCGGTTAACCAAGGAATAACATTTTAAGGTAACATATGAGGTTTGAAGTTATTTGAGGTATGCTATAAATTTCGATATGTTGAGAACGTAGGTTGCTTCGAATTGGTTATTAATGAAACTCGGAGAAATAATTTTATGTATTAAATAGCAACTCAATTAAGGAACTGTGACCTTTCTACATCTAGACATCTACTGTAAGTCATATATGAACTACCTACTTTAAATCATATATACTGATAGTAAGAGAAAAATCTAGCGAGACAGTCTTTGTCACGAGAGCGAGCCGGCTGCTCCCGCTCCTTTGTCTCACAAGTGGGTCACATTTTGGCGGGCCAAATTCAGCCTCAGTACATCGACAAAAAACCCGACGAAAAACCGGAGTACTTACAGTTTGGTCCGCCAAGGCCACGGGTAATACAAACTGGCCGCCCGTCTGGCCCCAACGCCTCCCGCACTCCTACGTGATCGTTATAAAACTCTACGATTTTTAAAATTACGGTCGGTTCTACAAGATTATAACACATTTAAAAAGTAATCTTAATCTTTAACGATTCGTAGTGCCACATTATTTTACTGGCCAATTCCACGCCTGTTTAGGAGTTCTAATAGGTTATTGTCAAGGGTGGTATATAAATTACATGGATTACAGTGCTTAGTTTATTTCATTTCGAAAATTGCTAAGCCTCCGAATTACTATTAAACAATGTTATTAGTTTAAATACCAGTAATAGAGTAATCGAAATTGTACTGTTGGCAGCTAGTTCTATAGTAATCATTTTCAGGGCGTTCCATTGTGGTGAAAAATAAATAAAAACATATTAAATACTCATGCATTTAAAAAAGTATTATTACTTAATTCCAGGACCTTCCACGGCTCTAAAATATTCGTAATGTGATCTGAACAATTCCATTAATACCCCGAAATAACAAAACTTAATAAGGTGCATCTTACATCACTGCTTTTCTTCGTAAACTTAGTTACCTTCCCTGCACTCTACGTTTTTGCAATTCAAACACATGTTAGGTTTATTAATGTTTGTATTTAATTTGTGTATTTATTTTTATACTGATAATCACAGACCAGTTAAAACACCATATGTTAATCATCTGGGAAAAACTATATCTTATATTTAATTTCGTAAGGCGATTCACTGCTTCAAAATTTTGGGCGTCTGGCAAGTCGTAGAAAGTGGAAGAGGGCTCAAATTGAAGGTCTCTATTACGTGATGGCGGGAAAAATAATGAAATTGCTTGAAATTCACTTGGGGACGAGAAATAACGTAAAATATATGCCTCTTAAAAACATTGGGATCTAAAAATAACTGCTTTGGCTACATAAAACATGTGATGCTTAAACTTGATTGAAAACCATGTGGTAGGATAGATATCAGTATAAAGTAGATTCAGTTTGCTATGAAGGTATTTTGTACTATAATACATAAGGATTGTTCGAATTTTCCCTCATTCCCTTCAAACCACTAGTTATTAAAAAATACGAATTGTTTTCAAAAAGTAAATCCCATAATTAAAACGGGTAAAATGAATCAGCATAAAAAATTCTGTTTATTGTAATCGGTCACAATATCATCTTCGTATTTGAAAAAAAACTTATTTCATTTCAGGATGGCTTCCATGATAGAGTAAATCAAAATTAAATACTAACTATTAATTAAATAGTAAAGATTTACAGTCCGAGTCAAATGACGAGGCCCAGGCCGAACCGTAAGCCTAATGCTAAAATTAACATCAGTCTGATGGGCGGTCTAGGGCATGTTATTTAACTTGTACTTTAAAAATACTTTACTAAAGTATCAAAATTGTTAGTACTTAAAGTTCATACATGATATTTTGAACTAAATGAACACCATTACTGTATTTATTAATTGGATTTTTAATTTCTAAAAAGTACTGTAACGTATGACTTTCAATGTTTTATAAAGGATTTTCAAACACATTTCATATTACCAGATGTTGATTAGTTTTTGAAATTTTTATAGAGTGATAACCCTTTGTAATTAATAATTTATGCTTTAATAAGAATGAATTTTATTTGAAGTATATGCCTATTTATACTCAAAGTAAATATTGCAACAGTTAAAACTGGTATTCTTAGTTGTAATTGCCTCTGATGTTTTAATGAACAGTTTATTCTTTTGCGCGTTATTGTGTCCAATGGCTATTTCCTATGAATTACATCAAGAATGTAACTAAAAATATTACAAAAATATAAATAATAAATCGCAAATCAGATATTTCCAGACAGTTGCATAGTTTTCATAAAATATATATGGATTGCAATATATTATTTGAAATAAAATGCCATGCTCTATCTTTTGTTTTTATTATATTATAATGTTACAAATTATTTTAGAAAAGGTAATTTACAGAGGAACATATTTTTTATGATAGCAAATAAATATTCCATGCTCTGTTTATGCCAATCAAGTATACAAGAAGTGCTGTAAATGTTCCACTGGACGACGCGACGGTCTGATGCCAAGAGCCCGGCCGCGGTCCGCCCAGACCTGGGCCAACGACTGCCGGCTTGACCGCGCGCCGCCGCATCGCGCAGCTGCCGAAACTGCGGCCTTCGTTGCATCCGAATAAAAACGAAAACATATTAACCAGTCTGCGGAGAGACGGCCTTGGCTGTTTTGGGCAGTGCACTCCTCTCCACATTTCGGTGGAACCGGTCCCCGTCAAGGTCCGCGGTGCAGTTCCTCTGTCATTAGCCTACTCCCACCCGCCACGGGCGAAACGTAGTGACGTTACAACGAAAAACAGTCATTTTTTCCTTAGAGCAGTTTCGGTATGAATAAAGCTTAAAAGTAATGCCAAAAAATCGTTTTCAAACAAATTATCGTAGTCAAATCAAATTACATATTACCTGCATGTTTAAATGCGGGAAAAACAATATTATTTAATATACCTATAATATCTGACTTTGTAGGTTATTGATGCCTACCTTATAATATTCTGAAATATTTGTATAAACAAACTGTAAATTAAAATGGACACTTGCTTTTTACTGTTCTGTATAAATTATTTGTCCCTCATTAATATTGTCAGAGGATTTTATTAAACAGAATCCTGAAGTCTACAACAAAACAGGTAAATAGATGCAAGCGAAAGACAATAAGGTAACACCTTTCTGTAAGGTTTAAATTTAGGTTTTTGATTATTTCAAGTACTTCAATTTGTGTGTTCCTATTGAGAAGGTAATTGAAGCAGTTATTATCTGTTATTTTACTTCTGTTTCTTTAAATACGTTTCGCATTAGATAATCCATTGACGAAGCAAATCTAGACGTCTGAAGCAAGCTCAAGTAAACAGTAAACAGAGTTTGATTAAGTTACTTACATTCTAGTTGGATCAAACAACTCTCATTTAATTGGAAAGTTAACTTTTACGAAATTTAGCACTTTTATATATTTTTAATTCCTGTAGGTTCCAAAGTTTAAAAGCAACCATAAGGTTATTTATTTGTTCCCCATAAAACGAGTTTCGTAATCCACGTGAAAACATGAATACAACTTGCAAATGACAAAATTGTTACTAAAAAACATTAAAAATATATAACTGTGATATATCGTACAGTTTTGTTATAGAACAAGAGTTTACAGTCGCAATAGTTCCAAAAATTTACCACCCAACACAAATTTTAATTTTTATTATATTTCAGTAATAATCATACTCCCATTTTTTAAAAATAAGTTTATTGGGTCAAATCTCCTTTCTTATATTAAGTTGTAATGACATTTATTCCTGCAACTTCTCTAGGCCATAAAAGCCATAATGGTAGGAAGTTTAAATTAAAATGAAAGCTTTATATTTGGACTTCTCAACAATGCTCGATCAAAGTCTTGTATATTTGACCAGAGCGCATTTTATTATTTTAAATCTCTTATGGATTAATTTATTTTTACAATCCTTTATTCTGTTCATATAATTGTACCTTTCATCCCGACCAACCCTCTAAACATTTATATGAACTGTAAAGTAATGTTTTATTAAATTTTTATACATTTTATGATTGTGCTTGGTTGACATATTTTACTATGTATTTCTTGTGATTATTTAACAAGTTATTTTCTTTTGCTTAAAGGAAAACTTTGAATATGATTACATTTCTATCAAATCATATGAAGCCTTATACCTCATAAGTACAAATACCTACTAAAAATAACAACATAATGAGTGCTAATATTGGACTCAACCAATTTATTATAAAACTTACTAAAATTTGATTTTAGAGTATGCAAATTATGTATTAATTTATTTGAACTAAATCAGGATAATGTAACTGAAGTGTTACATATCGGAGGATTACTTTTGGAAGGTCATCAAAAGAATGATAACAACTGAGCTGAAAATTTAAAGGGGGTAGCAGATTTGTACCCCCCGGATTTGTACTCCCCACAAAAAACGCTATGTCATTTTGACGTCACAGGAGGGCCTAAATCGCTCGAGAAACGCCCGCGACTGGGAATGTACCCCCCATACATTATTAAATCATCAACACCTAAATGGTTAGCAATTAAATTATTTCCCTTAAGTCTGACCCCGGAATTGTACCCCCCGGATTTGTACCCCCCGTCGCCAAATCCTCAAGTCCTACCCCGGATTTGTACCCCCCATGGTCAGAATCTTAAGTCAGACCCCGGAATTGTACCCCCCATCGCCAAATCTTCAATTACTACCCCGGATTTGTACCCCCGATTGAGATAGGACGAAATGAATGGCTTAAAAACCTCCTCCGTGAAATTCATACCAAGTTTCAAGGCAAACAGTCCAAAGGAATACGAGACCATAAACGTGAAATATATAATCAAACTAACAAATTGTTTATGAATTTAGATATTCAAAACAATATTTTATCCAATACTTTCATCACATATTATTGACAGATTTTCTAGCCTACTTAATGGTGGATAAGACTACACAATATAATAATAATACTACTAATAATAGGACATATTTGTAGAATAATATTAGTCAATAATTTAACGAACAGCCGTTGATTTACGAGAACTAATTAAAAAAGTCAACAACAACAACAAATTTTGACCCGGTATATTTCCATGGTGGGTCAAACTGGATTAGAGCACAGGGGGCACAAATCCGGGGTAAGACTTAAGGATATGGCCATGGAGGGTATAAATCCGGGGTAGGATTTGAAGATTTGGCGACGGGGGGTACAAATCCGGGGGGTACAATTCCGGGGTCGGACTTGAGAAGTTTAATTTGATGTATATCAAGTATACAGCTGTTCAGCCACCCGAGAAATGTCAGTTGATTAAATTACATAATAATTTATCTGTCCTTAAAGTTCGCGGCCAGAATTGTACCCCCCGTCCTGTGACGTCAAAATGACGTAGCGTTTTTTCTGGGGGGTACAAATCCACGGGGTACAATTCCGGCGACCCATTTAAAGGAACTTCCTGTAGTTGGGTGCCCGATTGAAAGTGTTAGAGGCAGGCAGACAGATGCGATTTCGGATCTCATTACATGATGACATAGATGTTTAACATGTGAGTACTAATTATTTTTTGGTTGATAAGATTATGCCAGTTTTGAGCCAAAACTAGCACGGTGCCAGTTTTGAGCCAAAAATGTAAAACTGCATGGTGTTACATATTGAAATTTTTTTAAATAAGTTCAAGTGACTATTATTTCTGATTACAGGCTTGACACAGTATAATTTTTTGTGGATAAATTATTATGTAGATTGAATTCAATGAAATAATTAATAAATTCCAAACATATTTCACAAAGTGTATAATAATAAATTCATCAATATTTAAATTGTGTGACAATAAAGAAAAAACAACTTGTTACTTTTATAACTGTTTAATAAGTATGTAAAGTACAATAATAAAAAAATACTTCAGTTTTTATGAAGCAAACACTTTGTCAGTAAATATCACACTTGCAAGGATATGTGACTCGGTTGTGTAAGGTAATAGATTGACATAATCGTACAAGTAAACTCCAATAGCTATCAAGTAGAAAGATGATGATGTATTGTTACTTGTATGACTTCATTACACTGTGTTGTTATTACAAATTCTACAAACTTGATTTGACATTCAATGAATTGAGAAGATATCATGGTGCAATATAATTGATTATTCATTTTTTATAGTTTAAATAAAACTGAGACTTGAAATTACGGTAACATTTCAGAAATAACAATTAAGTAAAATATGAGGTCTTTTGTAGAATGTTCTGGAGATATTTGAAAAATCAATATTATATTTTGTGTTAAATCTCACTTTTACGATATTTTTAAGTAAAATAAAAATAATTTTTGCTTTACATTAATGATGTAATCAAGTCATATGTATTAATGTATTAATTTAATTTTATTGATCGTAATTGCAACACTCAAGTTCCAGTGTTCGAATTTGAACCTTTCAGTTAATTGTTTTCAATATCAGGATCATAAAATAGTGTAACAACTTACATATCTGTAAAAAAACCTGACTCAGACGCTAAATGTTCGATACAACATGCAATTGATTAGTTTTCACAATATATTTTTGATAAAAATATAAAGTCAATTGCAGAGGGAAACACTGTTTACCAATGAACTTACAACACAGTCAATATCATGAATTATATAAAAAAAATACAAATGAAACTTTGATAGCCATTGAGGAGTGAAGTAAAAATAACAAGACTTACATTATCTATTTTAATAATATGGCTATTGTAACAACTGATTGATTATCTGTGGCTATAGTTCTAGTGCTATGTTAAATTGTACTTGGACTACTGTTAAAAATGGAAAACCTTCAGCTTCTACAGTTGGTCCCCACTCCTATGACCATCGTCTAAAATAATCTTTGCAAGTGTGATTCAAAACATAAGTGAGCGAATCGCATGCATACATCAAATCATTCATACTCTTCCATGCCGAATGCACTTCGAAAAAGGTCAAAAGTTCAGTCAGTTTTAGGGTTTGAGGTGGGACCTTATGTATATTATGTAGACTTGAATAAAATTTGTGTCTTGTTTGATTGGTTGAGAATTTGTGTCTTGTTTGATTGGTTGAGCTCAACTCAATGGGGGCAAACATGTTTTAAATTTATTTTTAATAAGAAACAAAATTGTACAATAGCTTTAAATAAAACTTATTATGTAATGAAGAGGAAAGATAGGTTTTATTGTAAATTTTAATAATATATGTATATATAAAATTGGACACATATTAATTTGCAACTTATTTTAGTTCTTTTTTTAATTATACTGTTTTTTCAAATATAACATCCGAGTTAAAGAGTGGAGAATATAATAAAGCTCAATAAAATAAACTAGTTCAAGTATTAATAGAAGACAAGCTGTTATGGCATTATGACTCTTAAAAGAAACCCCTCGGGTACTAACATATAGATCAGTTTAAGTTTCTTGAGGTCCCACCTCTAAAAGAAAACACAGAATAAGAATAATTAATTAACAACTATAACTAAAATATTTGCCAAATCAATTAAAAGTATTCTGTTGTTCTATAATACCTAAAACCAACTAATCAGTTAATATAATACAAAAATGAAAATTTAATCCAAACTTAGCAGTCTCGTACTCCTAGGCTAACAATCTAACGCGCTAGGTATGTAAACTGCTGAACATAAGTCTGCCTGTCAGGTAGAGGCAGCTGAACACAGGTTTTGATCATTAAGTTTAATTTACATGGTATACAGGCATGCCAGCATTATAAATTATAAACAAATATACATCTTATTAATCGTTTGTTATGTACATTGAAATTTGTGAATAACAAGAACCACATATATTGAAAACTTTTTGAAATTTACAAAATGCAAGCAAGCTTCTGGAAAATTGATTCAAAATGGTGCGACTCACACATGCATATTTAGGCAATAGCTTTCATTTCTTTGAACAAAACGATACTATTAACAAAGGTAAAAACATTTCTTCAAATTCTCTTCAACATCAAACACACCTTCTTTGACCATTAAATATTAACATATCTTCATATAAGTTCTTATGTATGTCCATTGTCTTTCAATCTACTTTCAAAAATTCAAAACCATGAGTAAAAAGAGTCAGGAAATAGCAAGCTGACTAGTTTTGAGAAAAGAGAAATATTTTTTATCTAAAAAATCACTACAAAAATTTTTTATAATGATTATTGGGCTTAGAAAAAGTTGTTTGTTGTATTATTTTTATTTATTAGGAAAAAATAATATACAGTGCTAAAAATTATACAAAATCTGATAGACACTTAAGATGTGAAAAAGTAATATGACTTTAAAATTTGTCATGAATTATTTATTGCCTAATATTTAAAAAATAGAAAACATAGAACTGTAATATGTGCTCAATTTGAGGTGGAATGGTGTACTAGGACCTCTTTTTTAAGTTTTTTTTTGTTAATATCATTGTCTGAATTGATTTGTTGTCATGAATAACTTTGTCTTAAATTTCAATTACGTGTTTTCGGCGGTAGTAACTTTGTTCCTGTGCAATTGGCCGCCATAATTTTGTCCTTAGAGACGATCAGTACACGTAATTGGTGAATGTAAATTCGACTTTAAGGACTATGGCACCGAAATATGTGAATGCTACAATTGAAATTTCTGTTTGAATGTCAAGCTGTTCCATATTCTTTCAAGCCGATATTCAAAAGCTCAGCAATAAAGCTTAGGACTTAAACATTCTCATAGGGCTGATTGTAATTGAAACATTTAAAAAATCTAGTGATTTTTTGTAGATTTTATTTTTATCCATTGAAAAATAATTTACATAGACATTTGTTGAGGAGAAAGGCATGAAGAATGAGGGAAAGGGTTGTACTGCCAGGCAATTCCGATACCTCAATCGAGCACGAGTATATTAGATAAACATGCTTTTCAGATAAAAGAGTATTCAATGATTTATGAAAGTTCCAAGTTGTTGTGATAGTTAGAGATAAGGATTAAAAACTTAACTTATTGATTTGATTAGACAAATTGACATTTATTTATTTATATCACTTGTTTAACTTATTTGATTATTTATATTCATTTATTTTTTATTAGATTTAAACATATAACTGCTATGAGCATTCTGTTTCGTGACAGTAAAGAAGGTGTGTTGTAACGGTACAAAATTATAAGGATTCTAAAATACAAAAAAGTTATAAAAATCAACAAGTTAATCTTAACCAACAGACAGCTTGACTCCATTTTTAAAACATACTGATATAAAGTAACTAATTTAAAACAAATTAACAACGCAACACATTACTAATAAAGATTTCTATTTTACAAGAACACCAGGGTACTGCGATAATTAACAACAACAACAAATATATCACATTCATAAAAAAACTTCACACGATAGTAAAAAAATCAAACTGAAATACATACAAGCATTGCACAGTTAAAGTATACGGCAGAAACTTAACTTATTTGTCTGTTGCACACGGACACACACGCACAGAGGGAACGGAGCCATTAAAATGCATATCGGAATCATAAATGTACATTAGTGTCCTTAGAGCACAAATACACGCTGTATCTGATAAAAAAAAGAACTTATCGCTTATAGTGGAAAAATACTGGGTAAAATATCCGGCTGTATGCGGAATGTAAGCAGACCAACCGGGGAATGTATTATGTTTGTCAACTGTGTCGTCGCTGTGGTGGCAACTGGATATGTGTCAATTGTAGAAACACGTCTCAGACGAGTCCAGAAGAAGAGACTGGAGCTGGCTATCCTATACTAATGTTTGCTGTCTATGAGTCTATCCACATTTCCAAATAGTTTCATAGTAAATATTATAATAATGATTCTTGAATCGTTTTTTATGAAAAATACATTAGTTAAGGCAATGACGCTTTTGAATCTTCAAACATTTTGCAGGGCAAATATTCGGCCCAAGCGAAACATGTACAAAAAAGTCTTAGATTTATGGTAAAAAAAGTCAATCGAGTGCTATGTCTTTTATAATATTGCACTTCATATCATATTTATGGAATGAGAATAACTTTGAAATAGTACAAAAACTAAACTAGCGAAGGTCACTTTAAATACTAAATTATTTATCTGAACATGACAGTAGTTCTACAAATGATGTACTTTTATTTTGGTCCCAAAAATATAAATTGTTAAAATTTTGCATAGTTCCATATTTATTACTTTGAAATATAAAAAAATAGTGCAGGAAAATAATGTAAAGAATAGCGTAATAGCAGAATTTTCATTTAACAGGCTGAAAATTGGTGGAGCGGTTGTACATATGGCTGGGATCATTATACTAAAATTCCCAAAAAATCCCACTTGGGCAACATGCTGCTATCTTAAAAACCCATTTCCGGTCCGTGTTTTCTAAACATTTTTTAAAAATTACAACGAAAACTATAAGGGATACAAAAGAAGTGTAAATGGTGTTTTTGTAGAAAATAAAATTTCCAATAAAATAAGTTTAAATACGTATAAGAAATGTTCATAATAACTGATCATATTATCAATTTACTAAAATGTTGTAACTCTAATGCCCATGCCATAAGGAATACATGTAAAATTTGGTGTAAAATACATCCCCAGGGGGATGAACCAATGAATCCAGGGGGCTGAACCCCCCCTTTGACCCTAATAAATAATAAATTATACCCATAGAATCCTGATAAAAAATTAAGTTATTTGAGACCTTAATTATCAAAATTTGTTTTATTATAAAGGCATGAGTAAAAAGGAATTTTTACAAATGTTACCATTAGGAATCTTTTTTTTGAGCTTGCCAACGTTTTTATTGTGAACCAATTTTGATGACTGAGGTGGTAAATACTGTGACTCGAATTTTGATCAGGATTCTATGGATACAATTTATTATTCATTGATATCAAAAGGATTCGCCCCTAGGGAATGTACTTCACATCAAATCAAATTTTACATTCCTTTTGTATTCCTTAAGGCAAAGGGTATAAGAATTACAAGAATTTCTAAAATAAATAATATCAACAGTTATCATCAATATTTCTTGTACATACAGTATTTACACTCATTTTATTGGAAATTTTATTTTCTAACAAAAAAATTTACACTTTTTTCCTATCTCTAATGGTTTTTATGGTAATTGAAAAAATATTAAGAAAATCACGGACCGAAAATGGTTTTTTCTAGATGACGGCATGTTGCCCAAGTGGAATTTTAGTATGATGATCCCACCTGTATGTACAACCTCTCTACCAATTTTTAGCCTGTTTAATGAAAATTCTATCCAACACTATTAGAATCCAACACTATTTTCCTGCACTATAACTATACATCAAAAACTTAACTCATCTGGATAGTTAAAGTTAATTTGCAAAAAAAGCATTTTACTGAATTGACAATAAAAAATAAATAAATTATTGAACCATATGACTATAGTTTTCGCTGCGTGCTACAAAATTATTTACAAACAATATTTTAAAGTTTATTAATTTAAAAAGCAATAAACATTCTACTTCTTAGAAGACCGTACAAGTTTTTTTATATAAATATACTAATTTAAACAAAACATTATTTTAGTAAATAAAAGACTGATAATAACTCAGAAAAGTTATTTGATATGTTTGATTACAGATTTAAATAGTTTTACAATTGACATCTATTAAGTGTTAACATATAAATATCTTAAGACAAACTAGTGGATTTTTTTGCATCACTATAAAAAAAGGTGTCTTGTGATTTGACACTTAAAAATGACAAGCAATACAAATGTTAATACATAATAAAATGGAATGCTTATACAAACTTTACAGTAAAAGAGTTATAAATAATTTGGATAAGAAAATGCAGTTTAGCATTATTGAAAATGTGGATAGAGTCAATTTTTAATAGTTCCTTTGTAATACAGACATTCATATAGAGTTACATACATGTTATCATATTAATTGCACTTCAGTTTCATGATTGGTTAAAAAATTTAAAAGATTCACAAATCGTTACAATTTATCAGTACCATAAAATTTAATATCTATTCTAAATTTAAAGATATGGATAGAGAAAATATACATCAAATTTCGAATGATCACAGATAGTCAAAATCATTTGGAGATACCCAAGATTTTGGATTTTTTAAAAATTATAATTACTAATAAATACAACAAAGCACATTCCTACAATAAAAAATCACATTTCAATTTATTTAACATGTATACAATTAATAAAACACCAATTCTATAAAACGTTCTTCTCCTAGTTAATACACTGAACACATCCCTCTATATTATAACATTAACTAATTATATGAACATGACATTCATTAAGACCACATGAATTACCATAAGGTTATATATAAATATGTTTAAGACAATGACATTTAAGAACAACCAGAAGAAAGAAGGATATTTGTTTACTTCAAGAAAGTGAGAAATTTTTTTATAATATATTCACTTGAACTGTTTTATTTCAATACTGCTTTGAAATTCTTGGGGAACTCCAGATGGGTGATTATACATAAATAGTCTCAGGTTTTATTAAAAAAGATATATGTAAATATTTTATAAACTGTGATATATCTGTAGCTAATACTCTTAAACACTTATCACACTTCCAAATTTGCATACATATGAAAAATTGCAACTGTTAAAAATTCTTTAGAAAGAAGCATATTTTAAACATCATGCTAAAAATATAAGCACATTACATTAATTGCGGATAGTATTTTTAAACACGTTAAAGTAGAAGTTAACTTTCATTTGATATTTACGACTAGAATAAGATAAATTTGGTAATATGCTGCACATGACAAATTTATAATTATTAAGTATGGTCTTCAACATTATTAGAACCTTTTTTTAAAAACATGCTTATTTCTAGTTACAATTGGCCATCTCCCGCTACACCATCTGCCTCTTCAATACTCTTCAATTCCAAAGAAATAAATTAATTGCTAATAAAACTTGTTTGACTGTTTGGCAATGATACCATTGTCAAAATACAAAAAACAGGTAAAAAATATAGAAAAACAAGAATATTCGGTTTTTTAAGAAAAACAAATAGTTTTAATTTGATTAACGTAATTTTAAAGATAGCCCCTCAAACTAATTTTATAGACAACAGTTATTCAGTACAGCAAGGTGAATACCTCAAATTCAATAATGGCATTCTATCAGTCTAAAACAAAATTTATGTCTCTTCTTCTAGCTTTACTCTTTTTATCGTATGGTTACTATCACAGGCACTTTCATCGACATTGTCAGTTTTTAAGTTAGGATCGTCTGCATTAATTTCAGACTCTTTTTTCACATTTGCTTGCGGCGATGCTACTAAGTCTTCAGACACTTCACTCTTCACCTCTACTTTCACAGAGTCTTGAGGACTGAGAGAAGCATCCTCACTCGGCCTTTTTTGATTGATCGCTCTCTTGCATGTTTCTTCGTCGGAACTAGTCGGCTCGGCCTTAGGAAGTGGAGTCATTCGACTGTTTCGGCAAAGTTGGTCCATTAACGCCTTGTTAGACATATCTTCGGGGCGTTTTACCTCCCCTTCCTTTGCCTTTACTGACAACCCTGATTCCAAACTTGATCGAATTATTCCATCCAAAAAACTCCCATTCGTGCCAGTACCGTCATAAAGAGTTTCAGCTAATTCTCTAGCCGTTTTACCCAATGTCGGGGGAGGACTTACAGGGGTTCTTGCTGAATCTTCTTGGAGCCTTTGTATCATTTGAGATGCAAAGAAGTGATCAGGAGTTGGGGGAAAACTCGGATTTCTCGAATATTCCATGGGAATGTGTGGAAAAGGATTAGGAGGCCAAAAGGGAAAAGGAGGAGTAGCACTGTAAGGTAGTGACGGATCAAACATGGGAGGCATCTTCAAGCCATTAGGAGCTGTAGGAAGAGGAGGTGGAGGTGTAAATGGTGTTTTAGATGGTTTTGTTGCAGGTAACAACTTACACTTATCGGGGGCTGTAATAGCAGGTGATATCCGAGCTGCAATAGGATCTTCTTTCAATTTGATCTCTTCTTGAACTGATTTTGGCTCCCTTTTTCTTGGTCTCATTAGATGTCTTTCTTTAACTTTGTACTCTAATGTTGAATGTGGGACACCATAATAAGACCCTGCTCTGTGCACACTCATTTCCCCTCTCTGAACGGCTCTGACAGCTTCAACTAAACTATCTCTGTCATAATTTCTATATTTTCCCCTCTTAGGTCTGGTTCCCTTTCCCCCTGATGTTGTACTGGTGTTGGTACCACTGGTCGGAGTCTTGGAAGTCGATGTGTGGTGCATTTTCCTTTCATCAACATGGTTGTTATTGTGATTTCTCATTATGGGAGAGTTACAACCTAAGGCTTGAGAAAAATCTGCTCTTCTGAAATGCTCTAGGCCATGAGGTACATGGGGGAGATGATGCAGATCTGTAGGCTGTTGGAACTTTTGACTTATGCTCTTCGCAATGACATCTTTTAAACTTACACTAATACCTTTACCTACTGAAGTAGGAGATGAAGATTCACTTCTGCCAGCACTTATTGGAGGAGAAATCACTGAATGCTGACTAGATTCCCCAATTTTTACTCCCAATGGAAAACTGATATGATCCCCTGGGCTGTTTTTAGGGGTCGGTTTGTAGGACGGAATTCTTAATATCACATTCGGAGGCGTTCCTGAACCGGATGTTTCATCATCTTGAGTGACACTGGAAGACGGACCAGCTTCACCAAGCCGGGAACCGTTAATGAAACTTCTGTCTTTTTTCTGCTGCTCTTCTTGCATGAGCCGGTCTTCTAACATCATTCTCCGAACTATATCGAGATGAGAGAATTTTGGCACATATTCACCTTGTGATTCTGTGGGGCTCCTTTGAGGAGGTGAATGCCTGCTGCCACCCATTGTGAATGGATTGACGGGACCTAAAGGATTCGCGGCTAATAAACGGTTTATGTAAGGGCCCAAAGCTGAGTGATCTAGCCCATTCAGAAGCTCTGAAGAGAGCGGCGGAGGGAACATCGGGTATACTGGAGGAGAAGATGACTCATCTTCTTTCTTGTCCGATAAACTTTTACCTCCATGCTGCAAAAGTGTCCTTAACGAATCCGTCCCAGGAAACCCCCCACTTTCACTTGAAAGGCGGATAAAGTCCTCAATTGAGATGATCGGCCTCATGAGTGCCTTCTCCACTTCACGTTCCTCCTCTGCACCGGAGTCTTTGTCGTCATCATCTTCTTGGTCATCGTCATCCTTATCTCCAAGAAGAGCCCTGGCCTTCGCCGCAACCTAGAACCACAGTTTGTTTTAATTTATTAAGATAAAGACTATTGTTGAATTATAATGATAAGATTTTTAACTAAGGACAAATATTAAAAATTTTTAGGTCTGTATATATTATCATATTTTTTTTTAGCTACAGGGTTTAGATTGCAATCAAGACAGAGTAATTAAATACTGAATACAGTATAGGCCCTATAGTGCTTTTAAGTTTGAGGCCAAGTTGTAAAATAATTCATACAAAGGTGTATTAAGTGGAAAAAATTCATCGATAAGCCAAACTGAAACTTACTGGGTAATTAAGCATAGGGCTTTGCTTCTTAACTGTAGTTAACTGATTCTCATGGGCGGATTTCTGGGGGTGCCAGGGGGTGCCTGGCACCCCCTGATTTTTGCTTGATTATTTGGCGGAAAAAGGGGAATCAATTTTAAATATAACTTTGAATAAGCTTTTACATAAATTACGGCAGGGTTGGTATAAAATAAAATAAACAGATATTTATTGGAGTATGCCTGCAAATGCTTAATAAGTATGGACAAATAAAATTCATGGAGCATAAAATTCCTTATAATTGAGGTGATCTGGCACCCCCAAAAATGAAGACCTAAATCTACCCATGCTGATTCTTATTAGTCCAATACTTTACCGAGTTGCCTTTTAGCCCAGTCTAATTAGAGAAAAAAAGGATTGAAAAAACCCCTACCCTGGAGGACTTTTAGAGTGAGGTTCAGATGAGTTGAATGAATTTCAGTGCCGATTTTCAGCCAGTTGGTGTTTATTTTTTCAATTAATGGGTTATTTAGTCATTGGGGACTGTAACAAATCATCCTGGCTAAAAATTGTCTGCTCAAGGTCTGGAAGAAATTTAATTTTCTTTCATTCATTCATTCAATCATTCATTCATTCAATCATTCATCCATCCGACCATCCATTCATTGATCCGCATTCCAACCATCCATTCATTCATCCACCCATCTACCCACTCACCATCCATCAATTCATCTGTCCACCCATCCATCCATCCATCCATCCATCACCTAACCACCCACACACCCACCCAATCACACATCCATCCATCCATCCCTCTATCCAACCATCCATTTATCTATGCTTTCATCCATCCATCCTTCCATCCATCTAATCATGTATCAACTTTTTCAGCTATTCAATAGTTCATTTCCATTTAGACCACTCCCATACCGGGTGGTCGGCTGTACCTGGTCGGGGCTGACGAGGTGCGAGTCGCGCTCCCGCTCCATCGCCAGCTTGTAGACCTTGTTGCGCAGCGTGGAGCGCGGGATGCCGTAGATGACGGCGGCGCGCCGCGTGCCCAGCTTGCCGCTCTGGATGTCCCGCAGCGCCGCCTGCAGCTCGTCCTCCGTGTACGTGCGCCGCCCCGCCACCGCGCTCAGCCGCGGCTTGGCTCTGAAATCAATCAAACTGCTTTACATACTAAAGGCACTCTGACAGAGACAGTAGTGTAGAGTCTTAGTGGTTAAGATATGTATTTAGTAAAAACTAAAGATAATAAAGAGGGTGTTACAAAATTATAGGCAGGCTACATACCGGGTGTCCCATAATAGTCCCCCCCCCCTAACTTTTTCCTATATTTTTTATAATATCAATTCCACACCACCCCCAAACATTATTGGATACTTAATACTTCATTCTGAGGGGGTACCCAATTTCGTCCGCCATCTTGGATCCGCCATATTGGATTCAAAATATTTTTTTCAAATGTAAAAGTGATGTTGTGACCCATCATTTAGAATTAGATTTTTTTACTGATTACAATGCCGCAATCCGTTTTTTAATATCTTAATTGGTTCTCAAGATATGACTACTTTTAATTTATTTATTTTTAACCAATTTAAACATTACAAATTGATAAAATAGGATCATAACCACAAATTAATGCTAGATATTGACGAATAACCACTATCAGTCATTGTTGAGCGATTTATACTTAACTTTCACCAATGTAAATTTTCTGGCCGCCATCTTGGATCCGCCATTTTGAAATGAGGTAAGTTTTTTTCAAATATGAAGTTAGTATTGTGACCCATGATTTCGAACTAGTTTTTTAGGCCGAATTTAATGCCGCAACCCGTTTTTAATTATAGTGTTTAGTTTTCAAGATATTGACATTTTTCAAATAAAAATCTCAAAAAACATGAATTTTTCAAAAAATTAGTTTTGTAGCTAAACATGGGTCACGGCATTGGATTCGGCGTAAAAAAACTAGTTTGAAATGATGGGTCACAATACCAACTTCATATTTGAAATAACTTACCTCATTTCAAAATGGCGAATCCAAGATGGCGGCCAGAAAATTTACATCGGTGGAAGTTAAGTGTAAATCGCTCAACAATGACTGATGGTGGTTATTCGTCTCTATCTAGCATTATTTTGTGGTTATGAGCCTATTTTATCAATTTGTAATGTTTAAATTGGTTAAAAATAAATTAATTTATAGTACGGTAGTCATATCTTGATAACCAATTGAGATATTAAAAAACGGATTGCGGCACTGTAATCAGTAAACAAATCTAATTCAAAATGATGGGTCACAACACCACTTTTACATTTGAAAAAATTATTTTGGATCCAATATGGCGGATCTAAGATGGCGGCCAAAATTGGGTACCCCCTCAGAATGAAGTATTAAGTACCCAATAATGTTTGGGGGTGGTGTGGAATTGATATTAAAAAAAATATAGGAAAAAGTTAGGGGGGGGGACTATTATGGGACACCCGGTACTTTAATCCCATCCTCTTCCCCTTGAAATCTCATATTGCTGTATATTTTATTAATAAAAAATATAATATGAAATTAAAAATAAGCAATGTTTGGTCGGGTAAAACTTTTTAAAAGGGACAAAGTTCATTTTGTGTCAGATTTAAGATACCATGCATTAATTTTTATTTAGAACGATCTGCAAACGTTAAGACTCAATTATAAAGTTTCGAAACTAATATTTTGCATCAAATGTAAACTTTCTCTGGTAAATAATGTATCATAAATGCATTAATTACATTAACAGAGAATAAGTGGGTACTGTGATCCCTTGTTTTGGACCAATGTTCGATATATATATAAATAGTACTAGATTTACGATAATCAATTAAAAAATAAAAACTCGGTTGATTGGGGAAAAGGCACCAAAGAAAAGCACAGCTATAAGCCAGCATAAAGTCAGTCTGTTATAATTAACACCCTCAAAACAAATTTCAAATTCATTCTCAATAATAAATTCTGAATTTAAACTCCAATACTCCAAACAGCTGTAACATCGAAAAACCTGTAACACCGTAAAACCTGCAAATATAGCGTAATATTAAAAAAAAAAACTATTGAAATTGCAAAAAAACAAATTACATTAGGATGTGGAAGTATCTTTTAATAGAATTAGTGGATAGACTTCCTGTCAAATACACAGCTGTATTTATTCACTGACCTTGCAAAACTCCCTCACAATGGTATAATCTGCACAGCTAAAATTACCGTTACATCAGGGAATAAATAACAAATTAATAATAACACAAAAGGATTTCAAATGAACCACCTATTACGTAATGTTTGAATAAAATGCACATTGTTAATTACGAAAATGAGGACCACGTCACAAAACATAATCTTCCACAGTATGTTTTTGTATAATATGGGTGGGGCTGTTTTTCAGACTTTAATGAAATGTAGTAAATTATTGGAATAACATGATATTGATTTAACTTAATTGGAAATATTTTTTAATGTCATAACTACTAATAAAAATTCCCTAAAACCAATCTTCTGTAAAAGTAAAGGATGTATGACAACTGAAAAACAAAGTTTAAACAGTTGAATGATTAATTTTTAATTTTATATTTCTTACAGTTTTAAGTTATTTTCTGAGACAGGTAAGTAGATATGTGAATTTAGGACACGAATATCAGTGACTTGTATGAGCGTTATGGATGATACAAAATAGAAAGAAAATATTTTAATAAAACCACGCATGAAGATTATATTGTGATTAACAAATTTAATCAAAAATTGCACCACAGATTTTAAAATGTATCTTATTATTATGAGTATGTATGTTTACTTCGGGTAATCATATATAGCCCATTTTTTAAACGTTGAATACCAACAGTAACTGTAATATATCATTATTTGGTGTCTTTCAAATGAGTATTTTATATAATAACAAATAAAAATAGTAGATTAGTAAAGTAAAAAAGGTAAAACTAAGAATAGGAAAATTTTCATAAATTAAACATTAGGGTGAACAAAACTGGAAAAAATTAAACTAGAAAATAACACACACTAAAATAATAAAAATAGTAATATGCACTTACTTATATAGCCTGTTAAGGGCAGCCGGCACCTTGAGGCTGGGGGAGGGCACGAGCCGCTGGAGGCTGGGCGGCGTGTCCGGGGGCGGCTCGGTGGCGGCGGGGGCGGCGGGCGGCGGCGACTTGGACACGGAGCTCTTGCTGAGGTCCAGCGGCTGCTCGGAGGCTTGGGGCTTGGGCGGCTCGGGCCCGAGGTACCAGGGGAAGGGCGGGTAGAGGGCGGTGGGCGGCTTGCCCTGGCTGAGGGCGGCCACGGCGGCCAGGCTGGCGGCCATGCTGTTAGCCACGCTCTCCAGCGTCGTCATGCTGTCCTCAGTCACGCTGCTGCTCACGCTGCCAGTAGACGCCGGCCGCTGCAACACGACACATGCTGCAGTGACAGACAACGACAACACCGAGCACAGCCAGACTGGCGGCCATGCTGTCCTCAGTCACGCTGCCAGTAGACGCCGGCCGCTGCAACACGACACACGCTGCAGTGACAGACAACGACAACACCAAGCACAGCCAGACTGGCGGCCATGCTGTCCTCAGTCACGCTGCCGCTCACGCTGCCGCTCACGCTGCCGCTCACGCTGCCAGTAGACGCCGGCCGCTGCAACACGACACACGCTGCAGTGACAGACAACGACAACACCTAGCACAGCCAGACTGGCGGCCATGCTGTCCTCAGTCACGCTGCTGCTCACGCTGCCAGTAGACGCCGGCCACTGCAACACGACACACGCTGCAGTTACAGACAACGACAACACCAAGCACAGCCAGACTGGCGGCCATGCTGTCCTCAGTCACGCTGCTGCTCACGCTGCCAGTAGACGCCGGCCACTGCAACACGACACACGCTGCAGTTACAGACAACGACAACACCAAGCACAGCCAGACTGGCGGCCATGCTGTCCTCAGTCACGCTGCTGCTCACGCTGCCAATAGACGCCGGCCACTGCAACACGACACATGCTGCAGTGACAGACAACGACAACACCTAGCACAGCCAGACTGGCGGCCATGCTGTCCTCAGTCACGCTGCTGCTCACGCTGCCAGTAGACGCCGGCCGCTGCAACACGACACATGCTGAGGTTACAGACAACGACAACACCTAGCACGGCCAGAATGGCGGCCATGCTGTCTTCAGTCACGCTGCCAGTAGACGCCGGCCACTGCAACACGACACATGCTGCAGTGACAGACAACGACAACACCTAGCACGGCCAGAATGGCGGCCATGCTGTCCTCAGTCACGCTGCTGCTCACGCTGCCAGTAGACGCCGGCCGCTGCAACACGACACATGCTGCAGTTACAGACAACGACAACACCTAGCACAGCCAGACTGGCGGCCATGCTGTCCTCAGTCACGCTGCTGCTCACGCTGCCAGTAGACGCCGGCCGCTGCAACACGACACATGCTGCAGTGACAGACAACGACAACACCTAGCACGGCCAGAATGGCGGCCATGCTGTCCTCAGTCACGCTGCTGCTCACGCTGCCAGTAGACGCCGGCCACTGCAACACGACACATGCTGCAGTGACAGACAACGACAACACCTAGCACAGCCAGACTGGCGGCCATGCTGTCCTCAGTCACGCTGCTGCTCACGCTGCCAGTAGACGCCGGCCGCTGCAACACGACACATGCTGCAGTGACAGACAACGACAACACCTAGCACGGCCAGAATGGCGGCCATGCTGTCCTCAGTCACGCTGCTGCTCACGCTGCCAGTAGACGCCGGCCACTGCAACACGACACATGCTGCAGTTACAGACAACGACAACACCTAGCACGGCCAAACTGGCGGCCATGCTGTACTCAGTCACGCTGCCAGTGTAAATAAATGTTGTAGTACGGGGTTGGTATCACTCGACCTTGGGTTTTTACTGAAATATTAAATCAGTTCCAATGTGCCAAAAATATATAGGATACCGTAATGTACCGCATGTACCGTATAACTCTAATGAAATGTTTTAATATACGAATACTGAGTATTTACAAGTTTCATATCTCACCCACGTGTTTTATGTTATGAAGATGTGTTTAAGCTTTATATTATAGCTTAAACTACTTGATGTAGATTCGGTTGTGAAAGTAAACTGATTACTGATGTAGATAGACAATGGACAATCAGTTTGAGTGTGATTTTAAAAAGTAAAAGGTGGTAAAAACTTCAAGTGTTTCTCTTTGAATGCATTAAAATGGAATGCATCTCTTTGTAAATGTTTCTCTTTGTAAAAAAATTAGAATTTCATTACCTTTTTATCAGATGACGGAAAAATTTGCCCAAATTTTTGTGTTGATTTAGCGTAACTTAAGTACAAAATACACAAAAAACAGCATATCCAAAAACCCGTCACGCAATGTGGTAAAAATTTACCACGGGATGATAAGAACTAATTAATCCGACACACGATCTATGAGGTGGATCGATGGTCCACCCCAAACCCGGATTCGTGGGGGAGTTGCGTGTGCAAAAAAGCTATCAACTTTCGCGGGGACACCATGACACATGGTGGCGCTATTACTGTTAATTAATAAGCACGGCTGCAACCCCTCATACCTCCCGGCCCAGTTTTGGTAAACGTAGGCCTGTGCTAACCGCTAGCCAAAGTCACTGTCAGTACTATTTAATCACATAGCATTGCCCCTGTTAGGAGAATCTTAGTTGAAGAGGAATATCTATTTTCCTATTTTGTTGGGAAAAAATTATGGATTAACAAGCGGAAATTGGGGAAAATGAAATTCGTAAGAAAATGTATTTGTTGAACAGCCAATAATATGATTGAACCACTCATATTTTCAGACTTATATTTTCATTGTAAATTGAACTACAAAGCAAAGATTAAAACAGAATGGTCATTAGAATAAGATCAGGTTTGTTATTTAAATGGTCACTTATGTTATTATGTTATTGTGGTAAAAATAAGTATATGTACCTAATTCTTGCTGAAATGAAAGGCAATTTTGTGACGAATAAGTTGAGCACTTATCGAATGAAACGATTCAAAATTTGTGCCACTGTTTACACTCTATATAGAAAAAAACTACTGGAAATAGTTGCTACTGAGTAGGTTTCATACATAGTTTCAAGTGTTATTTTTAAGAAATCTCTAAAAAAATTACAATGGCGAAATAATTTTCCACACACCAACGCCAGAGTTGTGGAAAACAAACAAACTAATTCATGGAACTTATATTTTTCGAATATTGATTCTTGGCAATGATAAACAAATCACAAGCATGACGTATTGACTCTCATACTGCTTTCATGAAACCAAACCATTCTGTCCTTGCTTAGCAAAAGAGAGCTAAGATAAATTAACATTTCTCATTCTGAGCAGAGGGGTTGCCCTACATTTCCTACACGATGCTGCTCCAGCGTGTCGGCGAGTAGGTGTAAAGTATCCCTGTGTCATGCAAGAGTAGTGCAAATCTATTCCTCCGACAGCTAATCCATGCCGGACCTATAACTCGAGCCTTCTTTCGCAATACCAGCATCCATACGGAACAAACTTCTCACGCCCATACAGCATGAGGCGGTGCCCTTCTATTATATTCTACTGGCCTAAACGACTGTAATGTATTAAAGATGCCCTCTTTCAGCCTGAGATATTTACTTGAAACGAGTTGTACCTACTGTAGCAATAAGTGCAACGAAATGACATATTTTTCAGATTTTACATTCAATAAAATGACATTATTGGGAACACATTATGTATTTTGTTAAACAATATTAAGACCGTGTGATTCGCTTTGAGCAAGAGTTTTCATTAGTACACAGAAAAAAAAGATTTGCTGGAACAACAAAAACATTTGTAGATATACAACCTGCAAATGGTTTTGTTCGGTTTACCAATGTTTTTGGTGGAAAAAACAAAACAGATTTGTTGGAACAACAAAAACATTAGTAAACCGACAAAAACTTCGGTAAACCGAGCAAAAACATTTGCAGGTTGTATATCTGCAAATGTTTTTGTTCCAACAAGTCTATTTTTTTCTGTGTATGCTATTCAATTTAATTGCAAAGCCAAATACCAGAACTACCCTACTACTTATTGGTTTATTTACTATTTACTAGTTTTTAACTGTCAAAATTTGTAATCTTTGAAACAGTTTTTTTTTTAATAACAGTCATTGATACAAACTGAATTACGTAATTACTATTTCAAGATGCCGGCACAACTCTTTAAAAGGCAAATGCGAATGAAGTATGAGGATATATTAGAGAGAGATGACGGAGTAGACTTGTTACTGACTAAGACGACTGATTCATTGAGGAGGATCATTAATTAATAGCCCAACGAGCAACAGCAACTTGGTCCGGCTACTAACTTTCATAAAATTCTGTTCGACTTATTCATACATTGATTTAAACTGGATACAATTTCTATAATATAATTTTACTATTAAAAAATTATCATTAATTTTTTTTAGTTTTCTTTCAGTACAACAAACTCTTAATTACAATCATAGTAGAAAATACTGATAAACTGCAAAAATGTTTGGTTGATGTCAATACTTTATTCTATAATCACAGTACAATTTCAATTGACCATGAATTGTACTAATTAAGTCTGTCTTTTCAGTTTTTGGGCCAGTTATTTCTTCCTAATATTCTTTTAGAGTACTTGTAGAACTTAATGACTTTCACAAAACCTTTACTGTGCATGAAGCTTTCTGAGGCTGACGAAGTTCAGGACAATCTCCTTGTTCCATTCAAAGTATATTTAACAAAAGGGTTCTACGGAGACTTCAAAAGGAGCTTAGAGCTCGAGCGCTGCATAAAAAGGTTGTAAAAAACAATTAATAGAGTTTTTTAAGATTAAAAATTTCAGTCGGTGCAAGAAATACAGTATTTATTATATTTTATACGGAGGAAACTTTGGGAGCGAATGACCAGCCTGTAATGGTCCTCTGCCGCGGATCAGTTTAATACAGGTAATTAAACGGAATGTAATTATACTATATAGCGATGAATTAACGCGCACTGGGCCCGCTGATCATGCATGCTCATGAGCACAATCATTTCCTTAATGCAACGGTAATATACAGTTCGTTATACAATTAATGGCGAGTTTGTACGACTGGGAATTGAACATGTATCGTCGGATGATAGATGTTATATGTTAATATGTAATGTGATGACAGTCAAACGACTTTATGCGCTTTCACGCATGCGATGTTTCCGAAAGGTATAATAATGCGCGCGGGCATATTTGATTATCGAGCAAGATTAATGTTGTTTCCCTCACATTAGGCAAAGTTATGTGTACTGTAACATGATCTGTGAAAAGCCAACTTATGTTCATCTGATGTTTGAAGTAGGTAATCATAAAAATATTAGTGGTAAAATGCAACGAACGTATGAAAAACAAAGACTAAAAACAATATCTTTTACAACGATCAACTGGATCCACATCGACAACAAAACATAAAAAAAACAAATATTTATAAAAATTTAGTTGTTTACCAATATTTAGCCCGTTCATTGTACTATATATTGAGTTCAACCTGATGAAGCTGAAGACAGAAGAGCCTTTCCCATATGCAAATGTGAGCTACGCGGAAACCATCGCCGGCGAGCGGCGAGGAGCTCGGCGTGACCCAACAGCTGCTGGGCCCGGAAAACCGAGCTGACCTTGGCGAGCTTTTCATCAGAATTTCCCGACATGATTCACGAGGACCTGAGTCACGGGGGCCAGTTCCGGGTTATCGAAAACGTGCAGCAGTTAAATCAATAAATTTAAGGTTTGTGACAAAGCTTTAACATTCGTAATGTTGCAAAACAATACAAACATTTAAGGTTTGTGACAAAGCTTTAACATTCGTAATGTTGCAAAACAATACAAGATTACTCACCAAACGTGAGGCGAATACAAAAATGAATAACCTACTGCGTTGATAAAAAATCGTTGGCACCTAATTTATTTACGAACATCATTTAAGTTCATAATACCTGTGCAATTTATAACATTATAAAATGGAGGTGGATTATGTGCGTGTATCTACTTAGCCTATTCATCTCTCTGCAGCAGATGTCTACTCAGGGTGACCCATTATTTATTTAAACTAACAAGTTTAGTCAACAAGGGAATTTTGAAGCCTTCAAGGTGGGCCCCAAGAGATTTTTAAAACGGGAGTAGACCTCGCTCGTTAAATAAAAATAAATGAAAAATTATCTAGCTTATTATTGAAGAAAAAGTAATCAAACAGTACATACACTTATAGTAACTTCTTTTGCTTTGAACATCCAAATATATTTTTATATTTTCTTTTAGGCTGATTGTATATTCTTAATCTCTTTAATGTTTCTAAATTTGTTGATAGCAGAAACAATCAGTAAGCCCATACTAAAGGCAGAGTTGTACAAAAACTAAAATTTCAACTAAGACTGACACAAATACACAAACTATAAAAATATTGAGCAGGCCAAAAACCTACGTATTTTATGCCGTGCCTGATATTACCCCGGTTGTTATTACTTGCATCAAATATTCCTTTTGATATCTTACTTATAAGAAGAATTAATAAGTGAAAAATAAACCTAAAAGTAAAAATACTCTTGGGTGCGATGTAAATGAGTTCTCAAAACTCATTAATAGTTTTAGGAAATATTATTGTTAAATCATATTGGTGGGTATATCAATTTAATTCATGTATTCAGAAAAAAAACATCAATGTAAGGAACTGAACTTGTGGAATATCACTAGTTCATTTACATTCACTACATTTCCGAGACTTTACAAAGGATATAAATTTTCCCGTGGACATGAGTCTATTTAATCATAACGTAAATAAATTATTTCGAGAGCGTAATTTAATTTGGCAGTGGAATTTTTAATTTCACATTTATTCTTAGTCTTAAAGCGTATGATCAATCAGTCGCAGGTTGGAACAGTCCAGAACCCCTATAAAGTAAGTATTTCAAAAATTAAAAGTAAAAAACTCTAATTAAAAGTAATAACCCATAAAAATAGAAACAGTGCTATTGACATGACAAGTTCCCTTATGGACATCACAATTGATATCCATCGTGGGTTCCCTTTAAAAAAACAATCGATTGCCCCGTAATTTGGTGATGGGTAAAGCTACCAAACCAATATCTAAATCCTAAATCACTCATGACGGGCATGGGCGGTGCAGCTGCCCAGTGCTCTGCCGACGTCAGTCGCAGTATTCGTGATAGGCTGGGCCCGTCCAATCCAAATCCTCTCCACATGCGGCACAGCTATGCGGTTGCGACTCATGCATGTTTAATTATCATTAATTTATATCTCTTTGTGAAGCCGCCGAGGCTAGGCGAGTTGCAGTGTGGATAGGCTGACCTTTGTCCGAAGGCCGCCTAGTCCTAGTCCTAGAGGCTAGAGCCGATGTTGTCGTGACCATCGCATGGGTAATACATGAGCTACTGAACGGGGACAGGAGGTCGCCTAGTACGGGGAGGCAGGGACAAAAATTGTCATCTGCCTCGTAAAATGGCTATCGGGCGGAGGCGGCGAGGTTAGAGTCAATGTGGTTGATACCTCCGCGGAAATGGAAACGGGATCGCTTTTACTGTAATTAGCAGTAAATATAAATACGTTAAGTGCTTTACCTACTCAGCCTTGTAATTATGTAGGCTATTAAAATAACCTCTTTTAGAGCTGTGTTGTATTAAAATTCGAAAGTAATAGTGTAAAAAATTAATTCCCAATTTTTATTGTAAGTTCTGAGTTTTAAAGATAACACTCTTAATGTGTTTTATTCTTAGTGCGATCTCTATTTCCCAAAATTACCTAATCTTTCGCTCTCGGACCTATGGTACTGAAAAGGCTGCAGTGGTGAAAATATCTAATCATACGATACTCATTTATCTGCAACCTCTGAACTTACATTGTCGAAAGGCAACGCTTTTGTTTTAGGTTGAAATGTGAAATGTTAAACCTGTGTGTCGCATGGGCGCATAAGTTACTAAGGAGTAGAATGGAAGAGAAGGGCGAAATGATCTACATACACGTAACCACTGGCATTAACACCAATTACACACTCCACACCATTTAGGGTGCGGTACGATGACATTTTCACATGGACCGAAAATCGGTATGTAGGCCAATACCTATTTATAATTAACTGATATCTACGGTTTTTGACTAGATTTAAGATCTACATTTTAATGTAGACATATACCACATTTTATAGAGAGATTTTAGTAAAATGGCATAGAGATAATTCAACATTGCATCTTTTAATCAGTTAACAGTGCTCAGTTTTGTGTTTGGCTTAGTAATGAATGTAAATATTTTTGTACCATCATGTAACACAACACGCTAGGACCAATTTTATCAGGATATTTATTTATATCTTGGAGTTGAGATACGATCATATGTTTGTTCGAAAACATATGCCTTGTTTTCTACAAATAATTTTGTAAAAAACAGTCAAGGTGTTTTTAGGGAAGCGGATGGTTTATAATGGTTAATTGAGGCGGTAGCTGGAAAAAGGGCGTAATGGCCTATACGTGGCCTATACGCCCTTTTTTCGAAGATTGCATTTTTTGATTTTCCACACATCTGTTTAAATCAGTACAAAATTTCATTACTCTCTGATAAAAATTCATAGAGATACAGCTGTTTTTGTGAAGTGGTTATTACGCCCTTCTTTCATAGACAGCTGAAATGGTCTCAGTTTCAGTTAAACTCTAAGTTGTGTGTGTTTAAGTTGATATCAGTTAACAAATAACTTAGTTTTACCTGAATAAGTTAATATATTTTTATTGTTATCAACATTTTAAGTACACACTTGAGGCGGTAGCTGGAAAAAGGGCGTATTTGTCAAAGCAGCGTTTTGAGAAAAAAGAGTTTGAACATTTTCAGCAATATTTTACCAGTTCATATAGGCTTTTAGTAAATTTTAAACTATTAATAAATAATTAATGATAATCATAATGAGAATCTTTATTTTCTCATTTGTTTTACATGTAAATGGATTTGTCCATGGAAAAAGAGCATACTTGGAATTCTGCCTATGGTCAAAGGGCGTATTTACCTCTTCAGAAAAACTAAAAAAAAAAAAAAGTTATTTTCCGATTTTATTGATGTTAGTCTCTTTTTATTCCTGAATGAATTTGTGACCATATAAACCTAACAATATTATCACTGCTTTTCATAATTTTATGGTGGACTGAAAGAACATTTTCAAACTCTCTTTTCTCAAAACGCTGTTTTAACAAATACGCCCTTTTTCCAGCTACCGCCTCAATTGTTAATTTAGGTAAATGATGCAGCTTATAAACCATACCTGACTCCTTTATTATAGACATGCATATACGATCTTGTAATAACTATGGAATGAAACCATTTTCACCTTTTGATTCTCTATTTTTTGTACATCTATTCTACTTTACATCCCTTTCGGTACATGGTTTTTGTTAGACTTCCAAAAGCAACTTTTACGGAAGGCACGTTAAATGCCTGATAATTGTCTGCAATTAACAAGTCTTTTATTGCATCTAAAATACTTGAAAGATTGGCTGTCGATTGCCGAATGCATCACTTTTCGATTAAATAAATTAAAGAAAAGCCGACAAAAACATGAGGAGAATGAGCGGTCTCCAATACTATTAGTATAATGGACTGGCGGCGCCGCGCCGGCCTGCGTTAACAGTATTGTAAACTGCAGCGGCCGAGAAGTTGCAACAACTGCTCAACTTTCCGCAAAACTGCATTTGATAAGACAACCATAATTAGCATTAAGATGTTCTAAAAATATTCCTCTAAACCTACACTGAACTTAATAGATTTCGCATTTAATAGTTTGCATGTTTCTAAAAAATACAAATATTATTTCTTTTTAATAGTCCAGTCAAAACAGGGTTTAACCTGGAAAAAATTCCGTTTATTTTGAAACTTTGCACACTTATTTAGAAGTACCTAAGGATGAAAATACCAAAAGTCCTGGAAAATATGTGGCGAGCTCTAGTGGTAATTGATGGAAACAGGGTACTTTTTTTGTTTTTCGTAAAAATCTCGAGAACCGTTGGTCGGAGGTGAAAACTTTAAATGTACAAAATAAAGCTTATTAAATTTTAAATTTGCTACAAAATGATGTGGTACATTTTCTTTGTTCTCCTAACGGTTACCGAGTTATAGGGCGCCAAAAATAAGGGTTTTTTCACGATTTTGCCCTAAAATGAGCAAAAAACTTTTTTTAGTTTTTAACGTATGAAAATAAAAATTATTTAATTTTGGTGGGCACCATTAAATTCAGCTTAAAAAACCAAACAATTTGGTATCCTGAATCATTGCTTTATATATGTTGGTCACCGAGATAATAGAGGCGGTAAACGCCCCTTACATTGTACCTATGTAATCTTTATGGGAAATAAAAAAAGTTCTATATATAGCTTATTTCGCAACATATCATAGTATAACTGGATTGTGGCTTGATACTGTTGAGATATACAGTACTAGGGCCTATAACCCCCAATTTTCACATTTACGTGTCAGCAAACCTGCATACTCCATTGTTCGTAATATTCTTATGAAGGTGAGTATTCAGCTCATTTAATTTGAAGCTATATGTGTACAAAATAAAAAAAATATGGTAAATTAGACTGACATTTTTTGTTACTTTTTGTGCGCACAACATTATGTTTGTGGTCACTGCTGACTACTAATGCTATATAACTATCTAATTGGGGCCCACATATTGAGGGATTAGCCTAAGCGTTGTTTCCTATGAAAAGAAAATGTTTATTACAATAACAACTATTAAATTTATAAATCTCTGCGGAAAAAATACATAGTTACAAACATTAATTAACACTAATAACAAAGTATTCGTATATTCACCTTTACCTTTTTGAAAAGTTTGATGAATTAAGAAATTCTACGACCTAAAGAAAAATTAATATATTTTCATCTCATATAATATTTCAGTTTGCTAAAGGAATAATTAAATAACAAAGAGTTGAATTAAGACATTTTAGTTGTAATAATACAGGGTGTTTTTATTAAAACGCAACCCATTTTAAGAATAAAATGCCCATATGAATGTGTAATAAGTGTTGTCTTATTGTTCTTTACATTTTACACAACCTATTATTTAAGTTTGATCACATTTAGTTTCCATTATGTGCTCAAACAGTCCGCTATTGGCATTTGTAAAAAGTTTTGCTCTCTCCATCAAATTCCCGAACACGTGTTGCAAGGTACCTCTTTAAATTTCTTGCATTACATTTGTTATGTTTGTTTTGAGGTGCTGAATATCTTGTGAATTGTCTTCTTAGGATAATTACTACTTTACATGTCTGTGGCAAATGTCATTCAGATCGGACCACTTTTACGCGAGTTATTGTGCTTAAAGACACACATTAAAAACGCAACCCAAAACTTGATTTTATAGGCGAAGGATTATTTTCCCCCCAAGATCCCCGGATTTGACCCCAATACATTATTTTATTTGGGAATTCATCAAAACTAAGGCCCACGAAAATAATTCACAGGATATTCAGCACCTCAAAACAAACATAACAAATTGAATGCAAGAAATTCAAAGGGCACCTTGTAACACGTGTTCGGGAATTTGATTGAAAGATCATAACTTTATACAAATTCCAATGGCGGACTGTTTGAGCACATAATGTAAACTAAATGTGATCAAACTTAAATAATAGGTTGTATAAAATGTAAAGATCAATAAGACAATACTTATTTCATATTTATATGTGCATTATTCAATCTTAAAAATGGGTTGCGCTTTAAAAAAAAACACCCTGTATAAGAAAAAGTGTTAAATATTGATCCCTATTGAAATTTATAAACTGCATATCAGTAAAACTGTTACAATGAGTTCAAAGAAACAGGACTATATGCTATAAGATCGTATTTTACCACAAAATGCCCTGATAAATACGTTCTGGAGATTTGCACGCGCATTTACGTTAGCAGTTTATAATGATTTTTGAGATTAAAAGGTAAAAGATCTATGATGTATAGTAACGTCTCTGGTGACAAACATATTATCTGAAACTTTGCTGAGTTAAAATGAAACGAAGATAATAATTTAAAATAATTGATTGTGACTACACACTAATTTTAAAGCAAATGATTGAAACATAATTATTAAGTTGAACTTCAAACGTAAGCCAATTTCATGAAACCCTTAAAAGTTTTTATTCCTCTCTACTATTCAAGCAATGAAAACTCAAGAGGCTGAACAGTCGTGGTATTTCATTTGCAGCGAAGGAAATATTTCATAATAGTGCGATTCCGGCAAGGGAGTTATAAAGACCGGTCGTATTATCGCTAGGCCGGGTCTAGGCTAGGGAAGTATTGAACAACACATAGAACAGCTCTCGGGGGGCTCAGCAAAGATGGCGGCCTTCCTAACAATGGCGGAAGGAGAACTATGAAATGCGGGTCGGACCCTCCAATATGGCGGCTTTTCCGGCACCTTTCCTTTTTTTCTCATGATAACGCAACTCGGTTAGTTTGGTGCGATATGTGGTCTTCTTATCGCCTCGCCCAGCACTGAAGCTTCATTTGTTTAGGTTCTTGGAGCAGCGCGTCGAGAGTGCATACGGAATGTATTTCAAGTCGGAATTCGAATCAACAAAAATACAAATGTTACCATTTGTCACCGCTATTTAAATATTATAAGGTTACTAGATTCAATATTTAAGCTTCGCAGCGTGTTAACCATTTTGTTATTTGTAAACATAACTAATAAAATTTGTACGTTCAGCGGAAAAACATGCAAGCCTAAATCGTTCGCATCCTAAATGTCACATTATTATTTTCTTAGTTCAACAAAAATATAATTTTTTTGGAATTACTAATGATTTTGTTTACTCCAATTTACTTCGAAATAAGTGCTTATGCTGTTAGATTTAAGTGCTAAGTGCGGTGGCAGGTATTAATGAGAGGATGTGTCTGAGTTTATTTAGTCTTTGACGGAATTCGCAACTGTTCAAAAACTGAAGTCCAGTTTATAGTTATACATTCCTAAATTAATTAGTTAGTTAATTAGATGAATGTTACTTACAAAAGAACTTTAAAATATTGCAATTATCGTATGTATGAATCTGCATAACGACTGAATTAGTTAACGTTTCTAGGTCTAATTAATTTGACATTACATGAAGTGCACCCACTTCCGAGTTCCAAGCCTCAGACGAGTGCAATTATTCGAGTGCTAATTTGCATTTAATTTTCAAGAGCAAGTGCCTAGCAAAACTTTAAAATATTTCTACAGTCCTATTGTTAAAAATACATACATACTAAATAAATGAACATAAATGTTTTAAAATTAACGTTGAAGTGTTTTCACTTAAATACCGTCTATATTTACTTTTTTATAGCAGCTTACTGTAATACAAATGAGAAATATACAAACTGTATATGTCTGAGGTTTGAACATTTTAATTCGATTGGATCCATAAAATTATAAATTTGAGATAGCTTACAAAAAATTGAAATGAAAACTATCTGGCCAGCTACTAGAACATTTTGATTTGATAAAGCAAGAAATTTATATTGTTCAAATGGTTTTTTACGAGCAATTGTTAAAAAATTCTGAAATTGATATTAATAAAACATATTTAACACCATTTAACGTTTATCACAGCATTAAAACGGAGTAAAATCTTCAATATAAATTTGATAATAAAAGAACATTTGAAAAATTTCCTCTTTGTTTACAAGATTGGTTCTGTTATTGAATTTCCTCTCAAAAATAGGTTGAGAGGAATTATATATATATATTTTTTTTCAAGAAACTCGTAAAACTAAATAAATATTTTTATTCTCTATTAAAAAAATACTATGATTCTTTGTTACGATTTTTTATCCATCACTGGACCAAATAGCAAGTATAGTGCTTAACTCACCTCCCATTTCATTATCCAACAAATGAGATTTGCTGTTTACACTATGGCCAGCATCACCAAACTGCTATACTTGGTGTAATTACTAAAACAAGCTCAGGCCTTATCGAGTGGCCAAAGAGGAAGTAGGAAGGGTGGGAATCGTTATTTGGGCCAATATTTCAGCGCCGTGGTCGCTTGTCAAGAGTAGTTACGCAATTAAACGTGCATGCATGCATTATGCATCAGCAATATGCATAGACCGTGCATGCATGCGTCTTGGCTCCCTCCCTGCCAGACGGCACTAAACCGACCCGAGTGGAAATTTGTCAAGCCGTAAAATGTAAATTAATTGGGTTAGAGATACACCAAGTTTGTCCACTTCATATTATATGTGATGTCGTGTTGTCTACTTTATTTATAAATTTTTATATTTATAAGTTGTTATCAAATAATTGTGGGAAAAACTGAATTAAATTCATCAGCTGCTTTAAAATTTAATATCGGAGGTTAAAGGGCTATAGGTATAACTACTTACATTTATATTTACACTCTTAGGAAAACTTCAATGACGAACAATCACATGATTTAGGAAATATCATCAATAGGGTTTAGACGAACCTAATGCGTACATGTCATTTTCACAATTTGGGCGGGTCTGCAGTCGTATGATAATTATTAGTTACTTTATTATATGGCGATTTCATATAACACCTAACGATTTTGATCAAAACATAAGTATGTCAAATATTGTGTAGTCATAGTTAATTATACCCATAACGCTTGTTTGCCATTATCACGGTGTTTTAAAACTTTATAAGGATATAGAGGGAAACATCTCACACATTCTTACTCCTCACATAATTGAGCTTTTAGTGTTTTCAGTGACTTTCAGAGGAGGAGTTCAACCCAAATCGCAGTTTCAAACCAAATTACAGTTCTTCTCCCTGAATTCTGAGGTTTTACTTGAACTTCCCCATGCAAATGAATCTTACAAAATACGATCTGGTGATAAATATCGACATGTGAGAGTATGAATGTGGTCTGATCGGGGTTTAGGGCATCTACCTACTAAGTAGGATATGGTTTAGGCTGACCTTCCAGTAAGCGAGTCTCAAGAATAACCGAATGATTGGAGTTAGGACCTACCGGCAAGTGAGCGTCATAAATGTACGGATGATTGGAGTTGGGACCTACTGGCAAGTGAGTGTCATGAATGTCCGGATGATTGGAGTTGGGACCTTCCGGCAAGTGAGCGTCATAAATGTACGGATGATTGGAGTTGGGACCTAATGGCAAGTGAGTGTCATGAATGTCCGGATGATTGGAATTGGGACCTACCGGCAAGTGAGTGTCATGAATGTCCGGATGATTGGAGTTGGGACCTACCGGCAAGTGAGCGTCATAAATGTACGGATGATTGGAGTTGGGACCTACCGGGAAGTGAGTGTCATGAAGGTCCGGATGATTGGAGTTGGGACCTACCGGGAAGTGAGTGTCATGAAGGTCCGGATGATTGGAGTTGGGACCTACCGGGAAGTGAGTGTCATGAAGGTCCGGATGATTGGAGTTGGGACCTACCGGGAAGTGAGTGTCATGAATGTCCGGATGATTGGAATTGGGACCTACCGGCAAGTGAGTGTCATGAATGTCCGGATGATTGGAGTTGGGACCTACCGGCAAGTGAGTGTCATGAATGTCCGGATGATTGGAATTGGGACCTACCGGGAAGTGAGTGTCATGAAGGTCCGGATGATTGGAGTTGGGACCTACCTGCAAGTGAGTGTCATGAATGTCCAGATGATTGGAATTGGGACCTACCGGGAAGTGAGTGTCATGAATGTCCGGATGATTGGAATTGGGACCTACCGGCAAGTGAGTGTCATGAATGTCCGGATGATTGGAGTTGGGACCTACCGGAAAGTGAGTGTCATGAAGGTCCGGATGACTGGAATTGGGACCTACCGGCAAGTGAGTGTTATAAATGTCCGGATGATTGGAGTTGGGACCTACCGGGAAGTGAGTGTCATGAAGGTCCGGATGACTGGAATTGGGACCTACCGGCAAGTGAGTGTCATGAATGTCCGGATGATTGGAGTTGGGACCTACCGGCAAGTGAGCGTCATAAATGTACGGATGATTGGAGTTGGGACCTACTGGCAAGTGAGTGTCATGAATGTCCGTATGATTGGAGTTGGGACCTACTGGCAAGTGAGTGTCATGAATGTACGGATGATTGGAGCTGGGACCTATTGGCAAGTTAGTGTTATAAATGTACGGATGATTGGAGTTGGGACCTACTGGCAAGGAGTGTTATAAATGTACGGATGATTGGAGCTGGGACCTACTGGCAAGTTAGTGTTATAAATGTACGGATGATTGGAGTTGGGACCTACCGGGAAGTGAGTGTCATGAAGGTCCGGATGATTGGAGTTGGGACCTACCTGCAAGTGAGTGTCATGAATGTCCGTATGATTGGAATTGGGACCTACCGGCAAGTGAGTGTCATGATGTCCGGATTATTGGAGTTGGACCTACCGGCAAGTGAGTGTCATGATGTCCGGATGATTGGAATTGGGACCTACCGGCAAGTGAGTGTCATGATGTCCGGATGATTGGAGTTGGGATCTACCGGCAAGTGAGTGTCATGAATGTCCGGATGATTGGAATTGGGACCTACCGGCAAGTGAGTGTCATGATGTCCGGATGATTGGAGTTGGGACCTACCGGCAAGTGCGTGTCATGAATGTCCGGATGATTGGAATTGGGACCTACCGGCAAGTGAGCGTCATAAATGTACGGATGATTGGAGCTGGGACCTACTGGCAAGTTAGTGTTATAAATGTACGGATGATTGGAGTTGGGACCTATTGGCAAGTGAGTGTTATAAATGTACGGATGATTGGAGTTGGGACCTACCGGGAAGTGAGTGTCATGAAGGTCCGGATGATTGGAATTGGGACCTACCTGCAAGTGAGTGTCATGAATGTCCGTATGATTGGAATTGGGACCTACCGGCAAGTGAGTGTCATGATGTCCGGATTATTGGAGTTGGACCTACCGGCAAGTGAGTGTCATGATGTCCGGATGATTGGAATTGGGACCTACCGGCAAGTGAGTGTCATGATGTCCGGATGATTGGAGTTGGGATCTACCGGCAAGTGAGTGTCATGAATGTCCGGATGATTGGAATTGGGACCTACCGGCAAGTGAGTGTCATGATGTCCGGATGATTGGAGTTGGGACCTACCGGCAAGTGAGTGTCATGAATGTCCGGATGATTGGAATTGGGACCTACCGGCAAGTGAGCGTCATAAATGTACGGATGATTGGAGCTGGGACCTACTGGCAAGTTAGTGTTATAAATGTACGGATGATTGGAGTTGGGACCTATTGGCAAGTGAGTGTTATAAATGTACGGATGATTGAAGTTGGGACCTACTGGCAAGTGAGTGTCATGAAGGTCCGGATGACTGGAATTGGAACCTACCGGCAAGTGAGTGTCATGAATGTCCGGATGATTGGAGTTGGACCTACCGGCAAGTGAGTGTCATGATGTCCGGATTTTTGGAGTTGGACCTACCGGCAAGTGAGTGTCATGAATGTCCGGATGATTGGAATTGTGACCTACCGGCAAGTAAGTGTCATGAATGTCCGGACACAGGTTACACTTGGAGGTTGGCTCCCAGTCCTGGGCGTCCATGGGGCTCTCCACACACGCCTGCTCGCTCGACACTAGCTTCTGGAACTGCCTCCATTTCCTCCTGCCCATCAACTCTTCGGCGACGCGTTCCAAACCTGAAACATGGTACAGCGTTCAAATATTTTATCATGCTTATGTAATCAGGCATATAATGTATTGCGAATTCATTCTAAGATGGAAAACCGACATAAATGGCCAGAGAGTAAGAAAAAAATTGTGTTTGTCTACAAAAGCATTCTACAACAACGATTGGCGTTTTAGATATGAATTTCATTGTCAGAGCCGAATCAATGCTCAGAATTAATGCATTGATATGATGAAGTTCAGTAGGTCTTTTTAATCTTGGAGTCTTTGAATACGCCACTCAGAAGTCTGGTGAAAATGATTTTTTTAAGTACTGTATATCTTTATTATTCCATTTAAAACTCCCAGATAGGATCAGAGATATGGCATAATGTACAAAAAATACATTCTCTAGGACTGTGTCTTCTGATCTAATGTATTTCCTGATAAAAATATGTTTAGAAGTGATCGTGAATTATTTTAGCAATTTTAAGTACTCTAGGTAAATACCTAATTTTTCAAAATATGTTTAAATAAACTTGCATACGTACAACATATTACTTAAAATAGAAATATGTTTATTCATATATTCATAGTAAACGATATTCTCCTAGTTGGCTTTAAAATGTACAATGATAAAACAAATTGTTTTGATAATGGCACATTTTAAAATATGTTAACATCGAGTGAAAATAAATCATCATTGATTCTTTGTTCAATGTGGTAATGTTTAAGAAATATAGAATGGTTCCCAAAATATTTGTACTTTCTTTGAATAAAGAGAAGGTCTTCAGCGTCCTACAATTATTTCCCCTCTGAAATATCGATAGTTTTGGATTTGCATGCAAGATGATGAAAAACTACATTGAGGGTCCATTACAAACAAACGTTTCAGGATTTTGGGAGGTGGTTTCTTAGATCTAAACTAAGAAAAAAGTTGGTATGAAGGTATATCCTAAAATGCATATATACCCATATGACTGAATGTTTAAGGAAAATATTAAATATAGTTCACATATGTTGCCGCCATTTTGTATTTTTAACAATATAAGTTTTATCTCCGAAGTTTATAACCGATGTCTTCAAAACCCGTTATGGCCCTATAACAAGGCAAGATCAGTGTATGAAAAAATAATCAGTGGGATCAAATGGTAATTTTTGAAATGGCGGTCGTTTAAAACCTTAAAATTAAAATGCTGAAAAAACGGTACGCTTCACAAAAAATGTAAAGAATGGCAATGTTTAGTAAAGTTAATTTTCATTACTCTACACACGAAAGTACACTTTCTAAACGTAGAGTGAGCTAAGAAAATAGGTTGTTCCCACTACTGCACGGCAAAATTACATAACGTAAATTTCTGTGCATATGTGGTGCACGGAAAGTAACCGTTATGGGATTTTGCGGTGCAGACCGATCAGTTGTTGCATTTTCGTGCGTATGCGCCTCGACATAAGCACGGAAACTCAGCGTTATGAGTTCGGTTTTTTCTTGATACTAAGTTGAATAAACAAGAATATTCATGTTGTTTACAAGTTTTTCGATATCGTAATGAAAAATAATGTTCAATACTCGTCTCAAAAGTGCCATTGTGGGCCTCGATAGGTTTTTCCACGCTCGGCTACGCCTCGCGCGTAAATGCAATCTCTCCCCGCAATAGGTCACTTTTGAGACTAGTAATGAAAACTACTATTCCAATGTCCTGACACCAAAATTATGAAAATCGGTAAATACACAACTACGTTTTAGTCGAATTTAGCTAACAAGGCAGCATAATTGGAATGTTTCAGTGCTTGGCTCAGCTCAACAATGGACTATTTTTCACCAAACTATGCTGCCTCGTTATCCAAATTTCAACCATGACTCAGATATTTATAGATCGCTTTTCATAACTTTAATGTCATTAGATCGGAAATTAAATTGACTAAAACTTGCTACGCTTTATATTTTATGTAAAACGTACGCAGTTGTTTCGGTATTTCAATTTAAAGATTTTAAATGGTCACCATTTTGAAATTAATCATGCGATCATGTTGATTATTTTTTCATATACTGAACTTGACTATATGTAGACCCCGTAGATACATACCGAGTTTCAAAAACATCGATTGAAAACCTTCAGGGATAAAAAATATTTTGTTTATAGCAAAATGGCGGATATCTGGGTAAATATGCATTTTAGGACATACCTTCACATCACTTTTTCTTAATTTAGATGTAAAGAATCACCTGCCGAAATCTTGAAACGTTTTTGATGGACACCCTGAATATTTAAGGAAAATGTTAAATATAGTTCACGTATGTTGCCGTCATTTTCTTGAATAAAACTGAATGTTAGCTCATGTGCTAGAATAGGAATGCAACGATTCAAAAATCAATAATACGAAATACAATAACCATCAAATCGTAGACGCAAACACAAAGCCTCCTACGTGGTAATAACAAGAGACTATTATCTGAAAATCGGTTAACGACATAAACTTCAACCGCAGCATTGTTGAGGAGCCAGGGACGCGTGTTTACGAGGGTGTTGGTTCTGGTGAGCGATATCATTGTCGGGATCGGGATAAGGCACGCAGGCGACGTAGGTGTTGATATCCAATAGATGTAGGAAGACGTGGTAGTCATGCCGAGTCTCATCTCAAACAGCCTGTGTCTAGTCACACGTCACAGCGGCGCGGCGCGACGGCTGACTCGTAGCAAGACGTAGTAGTCATGCCGAGTCTCATCTCAAACAGCCTGTGTCTAGTCGCACATCACAGCGGCGCGGCGCGACGGCTGGCTCGTAGCAAGACGTATATAGTAGTCATGCCGAGTCTCATCTCAAACCGACTGTGTCTAGTCGCACGTAACAGCGGTGCGGCGCGACGGCTGACTCGTAGCAAGACGTAGTAGTCATGCCGAGTCTCATCTCAAACAGACTGTGTCTAGTCGCACGTCACAGCGGCGCGGCGCGACGGCTGACTCGTAGCAAGACGTAGTAGTCATGCCGAGTCTCATCGCAAACAGCCTGTGTCTAGTGACACGTCACAGCGGCGCGGCGCGACGGCTGAGTCGTAGCAAGACGTAGCAGTCATGCCGAGTCTCATCTCAAACAGACTGTGTCTAGTCGCACGTCACAGCGGCGCGGCGCGACGGCTGACTCGTAGCAAGACGTAGTAGTCATGCCGAGTCTCATCGCAAACAGCCTGTGTCTAGTGACACGTCACAGCGGCGCGACGACTGGCTCGTAGCAAGACGTAGTAGTCATGTCGAGTGTCATCTCAAACAGCCTGTGTCTAGTCACACGTCACAGCGGCGCGACGACTGGCTCGTAGCAAGACGTAGTAGTCATGTCGAGTGTCATCTCAAACAGCCTGTGTCTAGTCACACGTCACAGCGGCGCGACGACTGGCTCGTAGCAAGACGTAGTAGTCATGTCGAGTGTCATCTCAAACAGCCTGTGTCTAGTCACACGTCACAGCGGCGCGACGACTGGCTCGTAGCAAGACGTAGTAGTCATGCCGAGTCTTATCTCAAACAGACTGTGTCTAGTCACACGTCACAGCGGCGCGACGACTGGCTCGTAGCAAGACGTAGTAGTCATGTCGAGTGTCATCTCAAACAGACTGTGTCTAGTCGCACGTCACAGCGGCGCGACGACTGGCTCGTAGCAAGACGTAGTAGTCATGTCGAGGGTCATCTCAAACAGACTGTGTCTAGTCGCACGTCACAGCGTTGCGGCGCGACGACTGGCTCGTAGCAAGACGTAGTAGTCATGCCGAGTCTTATCTCAAACAGACTGTGTCTAGTCACACGTCACAGCGGCGCGACGACTGGCTCGTAGCAAGACGTAGTAGTCATGTCGAGTGTCATCTCAAACAGACTGTGTCTAGTCGCACGTCACAGCGTTGCGGCGCGACGACTGGCTCGTAGCAAGACGTAGTAGTCATGTCGAGTGTCATCTCAAACAGACTGTGTCTAGTCGCACGTCACAGCGGCGCGGCGCGACGGCTGGTTCGTAGCAAGACGTGGTAGTCATGCCGAGTCTCATCTCAAACAGCCTGTGTCTAGTCGCACGTCACAGCGGCGCGGCGCGACGGCTGGCTCGTAGCAAGACGTAGTAGTCATGCCGAGTCTTATCTCAAACAGACTGTGTCTAGTCAAACGTCACAGCGGCGCGGCGCGACAGCTGACTCGTAGCAAGACGTGGTAGTCATGCCGAGTCTCATCTCAAACAGCCTGTGTCTAGTCGCACGTCACAGCGGCGCGGCGCGACGGCTGGCTCGTAGCAAGACGTAGTAGTCATGCCGAGTCTCATCGCAAACAGCCTGTGTCTAGTGACACGTCACAGCGGCGCGGCGCGACGGCTGACTCGTAGCAAGACGTGGTAGTCATGCCGAGTCTCATCTCAAACAGCCTGTGTCTAGTCGCACGTCACAGCGGCGCGGCGTGACGGCTGGCTCGTAGCAAGACGTAGTAGTCATGCCGAGTCTCATCTCAAACAGCCTGTGTCTAGTGACACGTCACAGCGTTGCGGCGCGACGGCTGGCTCGTAGCAAGACGTAGTAGTCATGCCGAGTCTCATCGCAAACAGCCTGTGTCTAGTGACACGTCACAGCGGCGCGGCGCGACGGCTGACTCGTAGCAAGACGTAGTAGTCATGCCGAGTCTCATCTCAAACAGCCTGTGTCTAGTGACACGTCACAGCGGCGCGGCGCGACGGCTGACTCGTAGCAAGACGTAGTAGTCATGCCGAGTCTCATCTCAAACAGCCTGTGTCTAGTGACACGTCACAGCGGCGCGGCGCGGCGCGACGGCTGGCTCGTAGCAAGACGTAGTAGTCATGCCGAGTCTCATCGCAAACAGCCTGTGTCTAGTGACACGTCACAGCGGCGCGGCGCGACGGCTGACTCGTAGCAAGACGTAGTAGTCATGCCGAGTCTCATCTCAAACAGATTGTGTCTAGTCGCACGTCACAGCGGCGCGGTGCGACGGCTGACTCGTAGCAAGACACTAAAAAAATGACTCATCATGTCGCAAGTCATATAAGGTTTCGTTTATCAATATTTTTCATTCTTAAAAAATACTATTTTCAATAGTTAAAAAATTCTAATTCGCGGGCTTCTTTCTGGAGGTATACATAGGCGTGAAAAATTAATTACTCAATCGCAGTTTTACATTTTTAGCAAAAGTGAATATTTTAATTATTACGAATAACTTTTTCTCTGTCTTTATATTTTAGTTAAACCTGTTTTTTAGTAAAAAAAGTAAAATTTACATTATAGCCGCTTTATGAAAAAATACCTGGCGAGATGATGATATTGCTTTAAAGATATTCTTTTAACGCAGTAATAAAACAAATCGAAACTTTTTTGAAATCTTTCCTGAAATATGTATATATATAAATCTATAGCTATACTTAGGACACTATATAATTAAAAACGTTTGGCTTAAGTTCAACAAAAATAAGTTTAAATACATTACAAATTAGGCAAGATACACCGGGTCTGAAAAAAAACTATTTTAGGGCGAATGAATAAAAATCCAAGGTAATATGTATAAAACAAAAAATAATAATCATATAAGATCTAGACTTCTGTAATAATAAAACAAAGAAGATCCACTATACGGTATATTACGACGAACCTCATCTTTTGATCGGAATAGCACAGCGATCTGAGCCACATAAAATATACAGATACCGAAGACGACGGAGTCAACTCTCAAACCGATGCCTCTCAATGTGTAGATCTTAAATCATCCGGCCGAACAGCAGTTGCGTAAACGAAATTCTCGCCAAACTCTAATATAAAAGTTTCAATCAGTATTCAGATATAGGTTTTAAACATTAGATATTGTATAAAACACGATTAATATTTGGAAGCAGAAATAAAATAGTTATTGACACTGTATGAATACTAAGTAGAAAACTGAAGTTGGCAAACACTCGATATTCAAAATATTCATTAAAATATGAAGTTCCCAATATATAGGATACCTCTTACTTGTAAAATAAGTTAACCCACTCGTGATGCCAAAAAACGTGTGTCCAAAGAATTTTGAATTAAATTTGTTTTTGATCGTCGAATCTGAATCTGAAGTTGTTCACCTAATTTTCCTTCAGCGATCCGAACAAACTAGATTTTTTAATTCCTATGTAAAAATTTGTTTTCTTAAGTTTATTCCCTCGAAAGCAAACTGATTTATTTTTAATGAAACTTTTCACACCAATCTTTGTATGAGTTGTATTTTTAAGCATCCATATTGCCCCAACTCCCTAGGGGTCTGTTATAGTAACCTCTAAATCTTAGAAATTTCCTATCTCAAAAAATGTAAGGATTTGCTCTATCTATTTCTTTCTGACCTTATCTCTCGATCCATAAATGCTACAGAGTTGCAAAAGCATTAAATTGTAGTGAATTTATTAGTATTTTAAGTTACTAACTTACTTGAATGTTTTCTTTGGGGTGAACAGCTTTTAACATATCTGTGTGAAACCAAAACAATATACGCAACTTTTTCAAATACCTCGAAACAACAAAAAAACGTTTAGTAAACAACTTTAGACTCAGATAAAGCAGCCCTAAAAACCTTGAGTTTATCGAAATTCCTTTGACAAACGTTTTGACCACGAAATTATACAGATTTACTGCACTGTATTGATATTATAGAGAAAAAATAATAAATCGTTCAAGTAAAGCTTTTTACAATAGTTGTTAGTTACTTTAATAGGTACTGAGGTTAATTTTAGGGATTGTTATTTAAAATGCTATGTGATCAATCAAAACCTGCGTCTAAAATAGTTTAAAAATTAAAAAATTGATTACATTAAAAAGTTTTTCCGTTTAAAATGCAAAATAAACCGGTTTTAAAATAGGTGAATAAATATTGGTTAATCATATAATAAACCAATCAATGAAAACTTTGTTTCAAGCCACTGCACTGGCGATGGCTTCTCGTTTTGGCCAAAGCCACTAGAAAATGAGTCCGAGTCATTCACAACGATTATCCTGTCTAAACTAATTAATTTTAGATAAATTTTAACTTTCTACACATTTTATCATACATTAACAAATTTGATTTTAATATAAATTTATCTTTCTTATATTTATTTCAGATTTGCATTACTTGTAAAATATTATACATTTTAAGTTAGCACATTTCCGATTTGTATTCCAAAACACTTCTTTTACTTATACGCACATCTATTTAAATCCTTCAGAAGTCATCTTACTGATACTTGGTCAGAGACAGAACATAAGTTTTCAAGAGTGAAACATTAATTTTAAACAAAAAATATATGAAAAGCTGTTTTTGAGTTGTACTTTAAACTGTTTCAACAAAAACCAATGATACGGAATGACACAGAACCCAGTGAGAAAGAATTATCAGTTATACAAGAACACCAAACACCGTGCAGCGCACAACAGCAGTACAAATAGCAGCATTTGGTACGCGGGAACAAATAATTAATTACTAATAATGGCAAACACGGAATCATTGTATTTCAACAGCACTATCTATAGTAATTAGAAATTAGCGGGAGCTACTATTTGTTCATAGTCGGTTAGTTTTGTGTACCGTCAGTGTGTATTTAATGTGCGCGCCCTAGCGGCTAGATTAATAGTCACTCTGTCCTCTCGTTGACTATTTTATGTCCTTTGCACTATTTCACTATTGTTACTTTTAAATAGGTAAGCGAGCAATGTAGAGAGAGAGTGCATGTTATACGAGAAATGCCTAAAAATCCCTTTCAATTTCGTCGGGGGAGAATAATAGAAAATAGTTTTTCCATCCTTTGTTCGGTTTTGTGTGGGTTGCGCGATCACTATTTACTATTTGTTGATTACTCCTGTGCAATTCTCTAGTTTTACGCGTTGTTTTGGTGTAATGCAACTTTAATTATTGTAAGAATATTAAAATAAAAACAAAGAACCTTTTAAATGTCTTGAATAACTGACTAAATAGTTTCAGCACGGCCATCCTCAAAGCCGCCTTTAATACCTTTAATACCTCTTAAGACCGGGACGTAGCACTGGCTGCGTATTTTAACCTGTATAACCTTTTCGAAATTAAAATTATTTAACAATAAAACTAGAGCCAGTCACTTTTTTTGAAAAAAGATTAGAAGAGCACTTGGTTTATTTTGAATTATTTTACAATACATAGTAGAAGTGTGAAGAAAGATGTTATATGTTATTTATGTATATGCAGACTTTATTCGTATTTATTATTCCACCAATATCAAAAGAATAGGTTGCGAACTGATCGACTTTGAAATTGAGCAACGAAGCAAACAATTGTTAAAAATTGAAAAGTAATTTGGTAGTGGGACTAAAATGTCTTACTTTATACCATAATAACAACTCACATCAGTTTCATACTGTTTAACGTCGGAAATAAAAATAAACACTATTAAAAAAATTATGATTGGAAATTTAGCACTTGATTCATGAACTCTAATTTTTGTGTTCTGTTAAGTTTGTACAAAAATCTTTGCTTAATTTTTTCGCTAATAATATGCGACGATTGCGTTGGAGATGGACACGGACACGCCAGACGTGGTAAAGGTTTTTGGCTTTTACGTAACGAAATAGGATCATTGACTGCATTACGAAAAATATCGTATAAACATTAACCATTAATTAATTATTGTTTAGGGATTTTATTTAATCTTTAAGAATCCGTATCTAACTATAAGGTGATTAAACTATGTTCTTATAATTTTAATACCTATATATTTCTTTTCATTTTGTAAATAAGTCAAAAGTTATTGTAATGTAGCCATTCCATATTTCAAAATTTACAAGTGTTTCGGTTCATCTCCTCATAAGGTCATGCTGTAGAATAAGGCATATTCTATCCAATTTTAATTTACCAATTTTTAATTTTTATTGCCTTTTGTCAATAAAATTGGATAATTAATTATAAAATATTTTCTGAATTTAATTTTAAGGAAGATCATTCTTAAAAAATGGTAATTGGTGATTAAGTTGATTTTAACCAAACCACCGCCTCGCCACGCCACAGCTAGAGTGAAGACGGAGCGGCGGCGGTGAGTCAGCGGAACCGCTTCCTGCCTTGGCCCAGGTCAGTGCTGGCTCCTACTGCACCGCCGCCGCCGCCGCCGACCCCACGGCCTCACTCTCAGGGGTCGACTGCACCGAATGGGGCGTTTTGAAAATAAGTCAAGTTATCACCGTTTATGTAATGAATCGACTCCTTTGAGCTGGGACCGAGTCATTTTGTGCCCCAAGTAAAAGATTATTTCGAACATTAACAAGCAAACCCATTTAGGACCCATTTAACACCCATAGCAGGCGTTTTACTCGAGAGAAATCGTCGCGTTTTAGCAGTAAAATTTGAAAGAGATAGTTAAACTAACTAAATTATATCATACGCAATTTTAAAAGATGAATCAATTTAAAATAAATAAGAAAACTTTCCGTCGTTAAGGTGTTCAGGACTATTATTATAAAATATATATTGATATATTTTTAATTATTACGATGAAAATCTTAAATTCAGGTGTTTTATAAAGTAAGAAAACCGCTTTAGGGAAGTAAAAATTAAACATTACATACTTATGAGTTTATTAATTTAAAATAATACTATAGTCTTATTAACTGAACTCAATCCCTCAATAAAAATCATTGTATTTTTTGTAAATTCCTCTGCAATCACCTTGGTAAGTGAGGCCTATCACCATGATGCAATTCTTGTTAAACATGTTCTCAGGGATTCCACTTGTCCAAGGTGATTTCCCAAGGTCCAAGGTGATTACTCGTATATAGGCGTGTGTATATAGCCAAATTTTCTTTTTCATCTGGCTCTTTTATATATACGTACCCTACCAGTTTCATAAATGTAAATAGGGAGTAAAATATTACCAGCTCATTTACCTAATACAATCCAAAATGAGCTCAGAATGTGCAAGAATCACGACCTGAGAAAGAGAAAGTGATACGGAGGGTTCGTGATAAATTAATGCAAACTAACACCCGAGCGGCATGTTTTATTGAAAACTAGGAATAGGGCAAAAGAAACGTCGCAAGTTTTTGTCGCTAATGCAACATATCATCTGGCTACTCCGATGGAAACGTGTTCCGACTGGGGGAAAGTAGGATTCCACTCGTGCCCAAGTGGGGCATACATAGGCACAGTAAGCTCACTACACGGAGGAGCGGAGGCAGTGCCCAGCCCGACGTAGAATGTAGACATGCACGGTGTATAAATACATCGAGTTCAAGTAGGTCGCAGAAACAAACCGTGTACAGTTTTAGCTAAGATATGTGCTGCGAGCAAAAAATAGTTATAAGCTGACATGTGCAAAAGATGACATAGACAAAGTTTAACTAGGACATGATAAACGTTCACAGTCTCTGGTGTAGTGTTAACTAACGACTGAAAAAAACGTAAGACGAAATCAGAGGAAAAAATAATATTCTTAAACATTCCAGTTAAGTAAAAACTCAGACTAGTTTATGATACAATGCTCTAAAAATACTGCAAAACTAATTAATAGAGAGGAAAATAAAGGAAAAAAGGTGGGCAAAATAGAATGTCTTCCCATTTTAGTGCAAGACAAACCTTCTTGTGGTTTTTGCACTATGTAAACAAATGCATGTTATTGTTGAAATAAAGAATCGATTGATTGATTGATTTAATATTATAAAAGTACATTGCAAAAGAAATATGTTTGAAACGAATCGCTTACTGCATTTCAAAGTGTTTCAACTTCCAGGCACTGAAAATTAAAGAAGTGACAGATTAGAGCGTCTTTTGAGGAATCCTTAATACATTTTATCGTATTTCATCTCCCCCATACAACGTCATGATTACAAATTATGAAAAAATATTGGTTTTATTTCTAGGAAAAAAAAACTTAAATCTAATAAGTTTTAAACTAAATTAAAATTTAAAATCAAACATCAGAAAAAATCTCTTTTCTCTAACATTCAATACCAATCGTTTTGGCATAAATAAATAGTTTTTGACGTTCGAACATAAAAAATCATCAGTCAAATTTCTTGAAGCTCACAACAATTTTAAATAAATAAGCAACAAGAAAATCAAGCACTTATTACGTAAATGAGTTATGAAGACACTCACTGAATGGCTTTTATTCGGCAAGTTTGAATTCTTAAGGAGTCTCAGCAGAACAGCTGAGATCAGCTGTTTGATGTGTTATTGTTGTCATCACAGATGGGTTACTTGGCATTGTTGTCCAGTTATTGTCTGTCATTGTATCTGCCTCTATGTTCATTCAAATATTTGCAGGCATGTTGAATTGCAGGCTTATAGTACGCGTATGTTTTCCGAATAATTGATCTATGTCTTTGATGAAAGCGATCTTTGTACATCGTCATTTTATTTCAAATGTTGTATCATATGTTACTGGAAAGAACCGGAAAAACAAGAATCATAAAAACATATTTATTACTTTGCTGCGTTCATTGGTTCTTTTCAGGTTCGAATGTTTTAGAGAGGAACTTCACGTCACACACTCAGTCTAAGTCTAGTATCTGTTGGCACCACTAATGAGAAATAACAGTCTGAAAACTGAATAGAAAATGTATGGATATCTCGTTTATGTTCATAAACTGTCTGGAGCTCATTTAATGACACTCATATTATGTTTTTAAACATAATGTTGTTTTTTTATACTACTTACTAATAACAAATAATAAGTAAGAGTTTGGGACCAACATACCCCATCTAAAAACAAGCAAGATTTTTATCTACATCGAAGGAGTCAATGATATGTTGACTGTATACACTCTGCCACCCATTATATATAGGAGTAAACCGGCAAGACGGCTGACGATAAAATATGCTAACATATCACTGCTGTTGATGTATCCTACTTTGAGGTTCTTAACAGGGTTAACAGAAAATAAAGACAGAGAGCCTACATGATTTTTTTAATTTATCTTTTTTGAAGACGACAACCTTTTTTTGTAACAGCGAACATTCAAGCAGAACTGGCTTGGATGTTCGCTAGCCATAATATTTCCTTTTTGTGAAAATTTTTGGAGTAAATAAAAAAAAACAACTGCCAAAAAGGATCGAGTGAGAGTTATTTGATTTTAATTTAAATATTCTCGTTCTTCACTGCTTAAACTAACTTGTATCCGCGGGAATAGTTAATGTGGAATAATTAATTTTGCGATTCAAAACAAACAACTAAGTAAAGCAAAATTAAGCCGATAAAAGTTTATCTCAGTAAAATACGAACGATGATACGTTTACGAGGGTTTGGGTTTGCCGTTGCTTTTACTTCCTTACGACTCTATCTACACATCCCAGCTTCGTGGGCCTTCCAAGTGCCGGGCAGGGTCAGGGGTGTTCTGCACTTCCTAGATTGCTGTGAGAGGGCAAAAATTGGCCGTCAATAAAGCTGTCAAGATGACAACGATCGGCTCCGCTGATCAGTCGAGCATCGCGCCAATTGTACCAATCGTTGCCGCATCTCGCATCACATCCCGCCTTCCTCAACTATATATAGCCAGCCGAGCCGAAATGGTGGCGTATGGAACACTGGCCCAGTCTAGACGACATGCATCGAATATCTTCTTGTCTGCCTGATTACAATTGCTGCATGCAATGCATCGAGTGTCGGGAATATTGTATCTCATACAGTTAGTTTTGAGAATGAAGTAAACAATGGTAAATATTGTTTTGCTGATGAGGAAAATATTCAATTTGATCAAAATTTACTCGAAATATCTAAAAAAACCAATGATATAAGAGACAATATTTATATATGTTTTGTTAGAAAACAGGGATGGAAAATAACTTTTATATGTACAGTCCGAAAAGGAAAGGGTTGATCATTTGTGGTATTTGTCAAACCGTTGCAGAAACACTCTTCAATACTGCTCGACCAACAAGGAACTTCATGGATATTTAAATTATTTGGAAACACCGATTGCAAACGAAAAAGTCAGCCTAATATACTGCACCGCAATGGAGATGGGGATTTAAATAAATAAATACAAAGTAACTATTTATGTTGCAGAATCTGACATCAACAATAGATCGACCCATGTTTCTCATCGTGTCGGTTTCGAGAGCGGAAGGCTGGGAGGGATGGTGAGCGGTAATGTCGGCGAGATGATTGTGATAATGAAGCCTGATCCCGCAGTCAAGGCTGAGCGCCTGTGACGTCACCCAGTGGCCTCGGTGTCGGTATCAGTGATAACAGAGCGTCGGCGTCGGCGTCGCGGCGCTGCACCGGGTCTGCGAGATAAGCAGGTATTATTGATGTTTCTGATATATTTCTCTTGTTTTGGAACGTCCCTACCTGCTGCTTGAGACAGTGACCGTACAACATCGCGGTGCTTCCCCGAGAAAACGGGATATAAGAATCACAAACTAAGGAGAACGTGGCACATTTTGTGTTGAGTGTGTTGTTTTCTTTAATCCGATATGTCACATAAAGGATACCTTAGCATTATAAATTTTCAAGTTAGAGTTGGGGGTGAGAGGGGGTTTAGATAGGATACAAATTGATGTAATCAGAACAAATTTGGCCCTAATTGTGTTATTTGATTACATTCAGTATACTGAAAACCTATTACGGTACTTCTTTGATATTATGACCTAATGGTTATAGTGTTAATTGAGCCTTATTTTAACAATTCACCCGTCGCAGCAGACCTGCATACTCAGCGAATTTCCATTAGTCTAATGGTTTTAATATTTTAAATAGTTTTCCTATTGGCAGATATTGGAATTTATTTCAATAATAAAGTTAATATAACAGTAATTTACTATCAACAGGTAATTTTGAATAGTTTCCTAGAAGCCAAGCCAATATTCTAGGTTTACAATTCATGTAACTTATTATTCCATAAATGAGGATCACATTGTTTTTTATTACAGTAATACATGCTTTTTGTATTTTACCAATTTTTTAGTCTGAGAATTTTCTATGTAAATTTAATCTTGTTATAGCATATATAAATATCGTCAAACATACAATCAAAGTATTGAAATCAGTTAAAAAAACATCAAATAAATTGATCAATGAACAAATCAAATTTAAATTCAAATTTTACAGCTGACCTGCATCTCCAACCAATTTCAATCAAACATATCATACCTCAGCATCGTAAACATTATCCTGTATTTTCAGGAGTTATATACCAAGACAAAACCCTCATGCACATACTTTCTTTATTAAGTTTGAAATAATCGTCTTTTTATTGTGGTATGTAATTTCTGCAAAATCTTGATCAATGAACTCTTATTAATCAAAATGAATGAAATATTCAACTAAAAATTTAATTGTAATCATATGTTCAGAAATGAATTTTTTTAACCCTACATTAGGGTTATATTTATTGATTTGGGGTGATTATCGTGCAACTGTTGGGGGTTTCCCCTTAAATCAGGTTAATTATACTTTTTGGATGGTAAAATAAAAATAATATTGGATAACGAATTGTGTTTAGCACATGCAATATCTAAGAAACGGATTAACGTAGAATCATATATTTAATTTCGTAAGGCGATTCTTTGCGTCAAAATTGTGGGCGTCTGGCAAGTCGTAGAAAGGTGGGAGAGGACTCAAATTAAAGGTCTCTATTCCGTGATGGCGGGAAAAATAATGAAATTGCTTGAAATTAACCAGAAAACGAGCGATAACGTAAAATATCTACCATTTAAAAAGCATCGGGTTCTATAAAAACGTCAGCTTTGTTTACATAAAATATCTGATGCTGATATACTTGACTGAAAACCATGTGGTAGGCTAGATTTCAATAAAAGGTAGATTCAGTTTGCTATGAAGGTATTTTGTACTATAATAAATAAGGATTGTTTGAATTTTTCCTCATTAGGGGCTTTTAGCCCCTTCAAGCCACTAGTAATAATTCAAATTGCAAAATTCTTTATTTTTATGCTGAATCCAAATTTGGCAATTAAATTTACATAAATTAGTACAAATGTGTTAAATCACAAAAAATTGTTATTTTGTTAAAAACCCTCCTTATAGTTAACCAATCGTGCTGGTTTTCGAACTCGAAGTAATAAATGTCGCTCTACACGTATGTGCCAATTTTCATAGCAATCGGACCATTTTTAATTACGAAAGTTATCGTGCCCACGGACAGGTATGTATATATGAAAATGTATGAACGGTGTTTTAGGGTCTAGGGGTATCAACATGAAAAGTTACAGTGGTCCCAAGCTTAAGGCTTACGATGCCGGCTACGGTAATAGCTAATTTCCCCTAGATTTGTACCATCTATTTGTGCCTCGAGAACGCCAGATGTGAATTTTCTCTTTAACTACAAGACCTGGAAGGATCTTGAACTTTGATTCAAAAAGTCACAGGGGACTTTGATAAAAAAATGCGCTAAGAGGTAAGAGGAGGTTAATGGAGAGATGAAATTTTCATGTAAAATATTTCATTGATTGATGATGCCATATTCAAAGGGACCAGTGAATAAATAACGGTTAAGCTCAACATAGTTCTACTTCCAAATAAAAAGGTGTTGAAATTAATGTAATAAAACAAATTCAAGAGTAACTTTAGTAATTGATTTACCAAGAAAAATCTGAAACAATACTTAAAGTGTATTGATATTTGTAACAACGTATAAAACTTATCATGTATTTCATTAACTACTTATCATCAATTACTAATATTAATCCATAAACTTTAAACTCACTTTGCGTGATTTATTACTTTATTGGATTGGGCTTTATTCAACGTACTCGGATAAATTTATCTATGTGCTATAGCATAAATTTATCCACACATCTAACCTATGTACATTTTACAGCTAAAATGGGAAAAAGTTCCTCAGTTTACTTTATACTAATTTTATTTACTATTTTATATGGCGGAAATCGCCAGCTCACCCATGCTTTTGTTACCAAAATACTCTTTTGTATACAGCCATTAAATATTTCTCTTATAGATTAGAAAAATTTTGAAACGTGTATGCACCTTATTAGTCCTTATTTTCCTCAACGAAAAGGTTTTTCCTGATATAAGATTAGCCAAATTTTGAAAATTACTTCAAGTTAGTTATACTAAGTTTCTGATTTGTTTTGTTAATTGAGGAAAACACTCTGCAGTTTCTCCGACGCGCCTTTGGTTGCCACGTAGTACGAGGAATTCTGCACTGAATATTAAAATGATAAAATGGCAAACCTTATAAGTGTTGGCTTCCATGTAATATTGCTACTTAAAAATCTATCATGCCTTGATGTTATCTGATATCGAAACTCATAACTAGATAAGAAAGATGCGTTTGTGTGTGAAATGCAAAATTTACTTTAAATTACTGAGGGAAATCAGTTTTAAAATATTCAAGTCTATAAAATGTTAAACTTACAACTTAAAATAAGTGGTAAAAAATTGCATAGTTATCATCCATTGGGTGATATGAATATGGAAATGAAATTAAACTTTTAGTGATTTGAGATTAATTAACATGAAAGTTATTTTAATTTTTGTTCTTAAAGCAGAATATATGACAAGTATACTCTGCAAAAAATACAGTTTAGACCGGCGGAGTATGGTCAAGCATGGTTACAATGTATGTAATGATTTAAAATAAAGCAAAACAAGGTATAAAAAAGGCATTAAATAATTTCTGAAATTTTGTCACGCATAAATAGTATGAAGATATCATAAAGAAAATCTAAAAATCAGAGTATCTTTAGATTGTTTTTATTAAAAACATAATTTCAAAAATCTTCAGGTTCATTTAAACTATTAAATAAAGAAAATATCATTGAATTCATTGGTCTGTACTTTTGTACGTTTCCAGCAAGTTACAGCATGTACAGTGATGTCATAATAGCGGCAGTTGTTAGTTTGTCAAGAAAAAGAGTAACAAACAGACAAACAAATAAACAAATATTTTAATACTTACTGACAGAGCAATCATCGTATTGAATAAATAATAAATAAATAACCATATATATGTTACTTCAAAGGTGTGCTTCAACAGTAGAACAATTGTAGAAAAGAGAAGTATCAAGCAATGAACTGTACGTTGACAAATACACTGATCAAATAATATCGATAAAATTTTAATTTAGTGTTTAAACAGCGGTAATGCAAATTATTTAGAGCAGTCCCAATATTGTCGCAAGATAAGATATGGAATAGGTAGGGGCCGTATATCACCGGCGTACCCGGCAAGGTTCTTTCCTATTCCGACGAACGATTTCGGCACTGTAATATCAATACATCAACTCAGTTATAGGATTATATAATATCAAAGAAATGTTTCAAATGGTAGAAATATCGCTTTGGCATTATGTTTAACTGGCATTTATACAGTCAGTTAGCAAACCAATTAATTCGAATAATGTTGACAATTTATACTTGATGAAAACTATTCATCCTCCCCCGAAAGAATGGAGAGCAATTTTAAGATGTTCACACTCTTTAACACGGTAAGATATAACAAAGCATTATTTAAGTAAATAAATGATGAAGATCATTGTTATCATAAATATGAAAAACTCTTTCTTATAGAGGGATAAAATATGCCTTTAATTGCTATACGATGATATTAACATGATGGTTTATTCGATTCGTCTCAACACGTGTTAAAACTGCATCAAAAGGGTTTCCTGGTCACTGAAATAAGATTAAAAAAGTATGTTGTTCGAAACTGCCAAAATATTTTATGAATTGTCACGGCCGAGGTACGAGATTCACACTGATGAATGATGAAGGTTGATCGCGATTGGTACGCCTGTTTCCGGTGCAGTGCGGTGGCGGAAGCGGCGGTTTGACGGTCGACGGTAGGTAAGGGCGGGATTTATTTAATAGGGACGGTTAAATCGAGCAATGGCCATTGTGAGGTTGTAATCAATAGGGGCGAACACAAGGGGCCTAGGGTAACAGTCGGGGCGCTCACGCAAAGGCCCGCGTTATTTAATTAATTTTTTGAAGAAGTGGAAAAGTAAGCGGCAGTTAATTACTTAATTTTGTGAGGCTCTGTCACAACCATCACGAGTTTGAAACGTTAAAATAATTCTTTTACTTGACATATGCTATTTAATTTTTATTCCTTAGGATCACTTGACAAATCAAAATTAACTGCCCTTAACGGACTGCTGGGTTATTGGACTGATGAATCCCACCCAGCTTTTATAAATTTCATAAAGGATTTATTATGATATTGCAAAGGTTCGATTTTGAGTGCTTCTTAGGCGACGAATAAACCAGTCCCTAGCCAATTACTATTCGTCTAACTGTAAGTAAAGCTATCAATTTTAAGATAATTGTATTTCGAATATTTGATAAATATAAAATTTGTGCGTATAAGAAAAGCGTCTACAAATACTTATTATGTACGACATAGGGTAATCGAATATCTCATGTCCAAACCTGAAGACCAATTTGTAAATAAATGTATTAAATATTCGACCTTTTGTAGCGTCTAAGAAAAGAATACAGCAAGTTGTCATTATAGGCATGCCAATAAATTATGAAAATGGTATAATCCATTTTTAATCTTGCAAAGGCAAAGGCTTTTCGTTCAAAAGCGTTGAGTTATAAAATTCGTCGCTGTGAGATATGAAAATTAAACATTTTTACATGTCCTTATTAACTTTAAATGACAATGAGAATCATTCAAAATTACAAAATGAGCCGGGAAAACTAAAACACACTGTAGTTTTATTTAATTATCTAAAATATCAAAAAGAAGACAAAACAAAGTAAAACGTGTTTGACTACCGAACAACAGCTTTTGACGATATCATTGTCAAAGTTGTTTTGGAATTATCAACATGTCATTTACTATCGGCAGAGGCCGCTTTGACCGCGACAACACTCGATATTTGGTCTAGTTCCAGTTGTTCGACATGTAGGGCCAGCTGGGGCGAGCCGCGCGGCGGGGACGACAGCGCTCGCGGCGACGTACGCCCGCCCTCGTGCTACATGCCGAAACCGAGGATTTGTTTTTAAATTAACTTGACAAAGGGAAAATATCTTCTTGTTAATTCTATTCCTCAATGGACGCGCTGTTGAGTTCTGTTGAGTTCCGTTGTAGTTGGATGTAGTTTTCTTTGCGTTTCTTTGTCGAATAAAACGTAAACAAATCGGTCATATATGATTATTTGTTTATATGATTTGGTTACTATTTGATTTAATAATACGATTTGATTGATCATCGGTATATAAATTTAATATATGACTTTGGAGGGCAAGTACATGTAAAACTTGATTTAGAATATTTGTAAACCTTAAGCAGAAACATGTGTGATAACATTTTTGGATCTAGCGACACTTTTTCTGTTTTTAAGATGAATGGTAAAGTACTTTTATATTCAAGGCAAAGTATGACTAAAGCCCCATAATACAATTGTACTAAGGTAAGTTTGATTTATACATTCTCATTTATCTCGATTAGAAGATACTGAAATGGTTTCATAAGATCTGTTTTTGGTATTTTAAAGTTTTTTCTCTCCATAGTTTGTATGCCCACCATTTCCAATTTACAATGTTTCAAATCCAAAATGTTTTACAAGGTAAAATGATATTATAGAGCAATAATTATAACTTTTATTCAAGAATAAAAATGTTCATGGTGGACATATTGCATATTACGTAACATAATAGGTATTACTGGCTGGTACAGTCTTATTTTTGTCCCGTCTCATAATGCGATGTATCCCTCACAAAAACCCTCGATATAAAATAATAAAGTCGCAGTTTTGGGACTGCACGCGATGTAAATAGTAATGAATTGCACCAACCGTCGGCGACCGCCCCTGCACACGGCACGGTCCCGCTAGACTGCCACCGCAACACATTGTTAGTTTTTATTTGGCAAATTGTAAACTAAATTTCGCGTCAAATGACGTGGCCCAGGCCGAGTTCCAATGATAAAATAAACATTAGCCTTCCAGGCTGACTAAGCAGCGTTATTTTCTATGACCTATACATAATTTAGGTCTATGACGAATTATAATTCTTATGTTGATGTCTCGATTGGGGACTTTTTAAGGTGTTGGTCCTCGTTTTAACATTGAATTTGCCATATAGCCTACGGAATTGGTTTTTATTCGTTATTTTTTTTGCATCTTGACCTGTTATATTGAAATATTCTAGGCTACATACTAATTCAGTTTTCAAAACTATGTAAATTTTGGGATATAATATCCCAACTTCAGTTTTCGTTTGACGTCAAGCTATGTTTTAATGTTTTGTAAATTAACCTTGAAGATGGGATATGATATCCCGAAATGTACATAGTTAGTTTTGAAAACTTAGAACAACTGTTTGAATGAAAGGTACGTAACCTAGAATATTGACTTGTGCTTAGTACGTAACCAAACAAACCAGGGAGTAAGTCTATGGTATACTTTATACTTGAGCGAATACAGACGAACAGAACGCTCGCTTGTGATTGCCGTTGTTCGCTTGCATTCGCGAACACCCGAGAACGAGAGTAGTCAGACTAGACCGACTACAAACTGCTACAAACGAACTGTTTCGATTCTAAACTCGTTCAGTTGTGTTATACCACAGTCTATATTTATTTGAGAGTTATGGTTGTGGAGATAAAATAGTGTTAAGTTTAATTAAAGAGGGTTTCTATGTCTTTTGACATGTTGTTCTATGTCTCTTCTTTTCTATGTCTTTTTTTCTATGTCTTATGTCTTTTGTCTATGTCTTTCTATATTCATTAAAAAAATATTACAAGCAGATATGACGTATTAAAAAAAATTGTATTAGTAATTATTTTAACGATAGTAACTAGGTTTCAGTCAGGAGCGATGTCGTCACACTACAGCGAACTCGATCTTTGGCGAACGCGAAATTTCCTTTGATGATTTGCTGTGAAACCGACGATGGATGAAGCGAATATATGACTAGGGAGCACTTTCGAACAGGTCTGATCTGTGTTCGTTGCCACTCCAGACGTCGGTCATACTGCGGCGAATTTCGCGTTCACAACTGCTCGTTCGCTTGCATTCGCTCTTGTGTAAACTAGGCCATGAGTATGAAGGATCAGTACTGCTGGAAGGATAGGCACTTGGTCTCTAACAAAATATCGCTACAATATAACTATGAAGGACGGCGCGCTCAATTAGTGAACTATTATTGTATTATTTTTATTTATTTATTAACTAATAATTTAAGTATGTAAAAGGAGTTGCTATCCGCCTAATGATCAATTTGGATACGAAACCATTTCCCATATTATTTTTCCGATCATGGGCAAACTATACACCAGCAAACGGAAATAAATCCACTATTTATATTATAGAAACAACATTTTTATATGTTGATAATAACAAAACCTGTCTTAAAGTGCAGGACGTTAACATCCCAACAGCTAAAAATCTATATGTATAAAAGCAAAAAAGGTTGACTGACTGACTGATCACAATTACTCAAAAACTAAAAGGCTTCGGTCCATGAAACTCTGAACAAATATTCTTTACAGGGTCTAGATGCGTACTAAGAAAGGATTTTAAAATATTTTCCTTCAAAAGGCTTTAAAATGGTCCATTATTAAATTCAAAATGGCGGCCAGTTTTATCTTTCAAAGCATACTTTCTCAAAAACTACAAGACGTTTGGCGATGAAACTTGGGACAAATATTCTTTAAAGGCTATAGATGCGAATAAAAAAAGGTTTTAAAAATATTCTCTCTCATATCTAAAATTGCTATATTATAAAATTGAGTATATTATAAAATTCAAAACGGCGGCCACTTCAGTTTTCAAAACTATGGATGGGAGGCCTATATAATATTTCAGAGCATATAAAAGATACGAGATCCAATCTACTGGAAGAATAAAATGTACAAATTTTTACAGCCATCTATAATGTATAAATTTGACAAATGCCACTTAAGCTCCTTGCGTTGTACGACCCGCCCGAAGTTCTATATTGTATTCCCACTTTTGTAAAATGGGTTGTCCGACTAATATATAAATAAATAAGTACTCAAACTATAATCTTAAAACTCATTATGCACATTTCATTTTGAGTATATGCATATCCACTAGAAACGAATTTCCCAAAATCAGAATTTTAGGAGGGTTCGCTTAGGTGATGGTAATTTAAATTCGAAAAAATATACTATTACTACGATAATTTTGCCTTATCGGGAGCTGAGTGAACCGATCATCAATATGAACGGGAAGGCATTTACCGTCTGTCTACCTTTTCTTACAGTTTTCGGTCTTTTTTCGAAAACGTGCTAAAGTCAGATAAGTCGAAAACACTCCCTTTGCGTTTTTTTTTCTTTTATATCCCGGGATATCTCTCATTCTCTCTATTAGAAAGTGGGAGGCAGCTAATTCATACCATTTGCTAATCATGAGGATAACATTAGAGGAAACGTCACACCTTCTCTTTTCAATCTAGGGTGGACTTACCAGCTGCACCTTAATGGTGTAGTTGCTCATCGCCAATGGCCCACAACCCAAATCAGTCTATTTCTTAATTATTTCTAAAAATCGCTTAAGGCATAGTATAATTTATTAAAATAAGTCATCCTTTCAGCGGGCGAAGCTGCGGGTATATTTGCTAGTCAAGCCTAGTGCCAACAACACTAGATCCGGTAACTGTCCAAATAACAATATTATGTACAATATTATATACCTATACTAAATTCCACATTCAAATTTCAGTACAGGCCATATGGGCCCTACCTATTATATTACCTTTGCTGGGTTTATTTGTTTACAAATATCCATATCAACATATGATACAATCATCAGCTGATTATAACATAATTTGGCTAGTAGGCCTACAACTTGAAATGACAAATATGAAATACACAGCTTATGGAAATTCCATACTGGAAGGTGATCGTGGAACCGAGTATACTTAAGCCGAGGTATACTTTGAAGCCAACTTATCCAAAACTGTTAAACATAATATATGAAGGTTTTCCTACTAAGAAATAATCACTGTCAGCCCATTTACCGCTCTTTCATTTCATTGCTATTTTTTAGAAGATAACTTATTACATATATATGAGACTCTACAAGCAGCGAAATGCTGCCTATTGCTGATGTTTAAATTGGCGCTTCATTTTGCATAACAGTGAAAAGACATTTCTTTTCATTACAAGTTTTCACTTAAATAATATTTTTTGTAGCTTTTAATTCCTTAAAAGCAATATAAGAAAAAAATTTAGATAAATCATAAATGTTTACCACAGTTTTTAAAACATTAAATACATTAAGAATCCATCAATGGAGATCTAGCAGTTTTAAGTGCTCGCTAGTAAATAATCTTGTAAGTTTACTACAAGACAGAACTTGTTAAAGAGTTTTCGGGTTAAAAACCACTTTTAAATAAAAGATTCCTGTGTTTTCAAATACCAAATGTTTTTCAGAAGAACAATTGTTAAACTGAGTGAATATTTCCAGCATACAACTTGTGATCGTTAATAGGATACCAAACCAATACTGGCGTTATTAAAATTCAATACAAACTTTCAAATGTCATTCCCCGAATGGAACCTTTACATGACAGTTCTAGCAACATCATGAATGTCTAGTGTTTTTCTCAGGAGAACAAATTCTAAAAATCTATTTAACAATTATTCTATGTTCTCTATTACGGATTCAGGTGGATAAATCGAACGCTTAGAGGGGTGCATTAATGTTAATCTATAAGCTCTGGCCTTTAGGATAGTAAATTAGAGTATATAATCACTAATTTACTAATGTAACTTCGACTGTTTACAATTACATAAATCAAAGTGTAAATTATTACTATAGGCCTATTGTAATTTAATTTATATTCACTAAAGACTCCAAATTGATTGCAACCTTTCCTAAAACCAATATTGCAATCATGTATAAACAGTGATATTCATGTCGTGCTTGGTTCACTGATCTTTTGAAGAATTTTGATTAAAACTGTATATTAGGTTACTGTTAAGAAACAAAATTAAGGATCCTGAAAATACCTGCATCAATAATTCCAATACCTATCAATAATTCCACATAATAGAAATTTGTTAAAGTAAACTCTGTAAAAATCGCTTTAAGTTTCTCAATTGGCGTTGATTCAGCAAGGGAGTAAAACCGACAAATTAAATCAAAACTATTTGTATGCCCAATACAAGAATCCGTATGTCTAAGACGTCCGCCGTAAATTGATTTTATCACAACAAATAATTGTAAAGTGACGTATTTCAGATACACGGAGGCAGTTTGGACACGGCGCGAAAGTGCGGCGGGCGCGCGCACCGCTCTCACGCCATCCGCTGGCCGCTGCAGTTTCTACTAGGCTAATTACAGACCAATAATTGAGTTTTGTTTCTCATATGCACTAATTATTGTAGTGGAGCAAATTGGCACTGTACACAGTGGCCGCGGGCGCCGAGCGTCGTAGCTTCTGCGGCCGGCTTCACTCGCCGATGCCGCCACGGTTACAACACAAGAGTTTAAACGTACGTGGTTAATGACAGTGAAATCGAAAATTGTCTCGGGTGATTTTGTGTAAATTTATTTAGTAATATCCTATACTAAAAGTCCAACTGTGTCGATAGTTCGTTGGATTTACCAACAATATATATTCGTAGGGAATTATGTATGCCAAATATTAATTAATTATTGCAATAGGTGAAAATTTAAAATTTATTGTTACTGGTCTTCCACTTTGCTTTTGAAATATGTCAGCCATAACCGATTCCACACCCGCTCAACATTACACTTCGATGTACTGTGTCCACGTGAAGAAACTCACGAGGCAGCCGGTCGTCTTTTGTTTGAACGAACTTTCAAGGTAATTAAATCTGGTTCTTTTCACCCCAATTTCATTACCAACATAAACTTCTATGGCTTATAACTCGAGTAATATAATATAGGCTAATATAACGATTCACACCAGTCCAATTTTGCATTGTGCGTCTTTTCTTAAATCTTAAAAATCACAAATCTTCTTAAAATTAATAGAAAATAGTCGAGACTCAATTAATAATAAAGTGACGTACAATCAACAACTTTGATTCTATTCTAATGAACAACTTTGATTGAATGTTTGAAGTCAAGTGATTTTTCCAATTTCTCGTAAACTTGTGTAGTTCGAGTTTTTGAATAGTTCGATTTTTTCCACCGGTCCCTGGAGGTTCGAGTTGTTGATGTTCCTTATATTAAGTTCATCAAATACCACTTCATGGTGGCACTCAATCTCGCACTGGCGTATAATTGCACATCTCAAATAGCTATACCAACGTTGAACTTTTGCATGTACGTTTCTTTTTGGATTCAAGCATCCGATAAGAGTGAATTTAAAAAAAATTTGATATTTTAGATGATTTTGGTGAGGTCGATTAAAATAAATGTATTAAAGAAATGTGACGGACGATCTTTTGTTTACATTTTAAATGTTCCGAGCAGATGATAATTTCACTGAAGGATACGTTTTTACAGCTTGTTTATAATTTTATTACTTTATTTTACTTTTATTTTGGGCAATATACTGTATAAAACTAACATTTAATTTACTTTTCATTATATTTATCAAGAACTCAGACCTCGCATGCAATGTGCTATTCGCAAAACGTTGCCAATAAGCCTTACAACTCAGTATAGATCAAGCGTTATTATACATTCAAGAATTAATGAATAGTTTATTTCCTAAACAATAAATTACAACAATAAATACAAAAAATAACTATTAAAATATGGTTTACACGTAAATTCAGACAACAGTTTTAATCATGTAGACTGCAGTTCTAAGTGTTGACTGAAGGTACGTGTAAACCATATTTTGTGGTCAATCAACAGTTCTGGAGGCAAGCAACAATGGAATAAAAAATAAATTGGTCCTAAATAGGCTGTCGCCTTTGGTGGAGGAAATCATACATTTTTAACAATAATTTGGTAAAATCCTTTTTACATCTAATTTGGCGTCTATATGATATGTTAAAAACTTCCTGATGCATGACGATATCTGCAGTTGACTCTTAAGACTAAATATCCAGAGCAGATGTTTGATAAAAAACACAAAAATGGTGTAATTTTACAAAATAAGGTGTATATACCGTCCCAAAAGTCCCACCCCCCAGTGTATCAGTTATTTTCTTATTAATAGAGATAAAAGTATAATATTCAGGGAATGTCTATACGATCAATAAAGGAAGTTTTTGGTGTATGTAAAAGTTTCACCCCCTCCCCCACAAAAGGGGTAGTCGGGGGGTAAGTCGAAATATTTAAATGTAAACCCCTATCGAGTTATGCATAATTTTAAAGATCATAATCAAAGAAACTGAATGGCCCAGACTAGAAGTCTCTGCGTCAATCTTATCAAAAGTTATGGCGGTTCAAAGTTTTAATGTTTTCAAAATCAACTAAAATAAAATTTTTTTAGAATGGCCAGGCCTTACACCTCTAGATTTTTTTTTCTTTTGGGGCTTTATTAAAAGCAAAATTTATGACACGAAACCCGCTAATCTCGATAGATTAAAAGCGCGGATTGAACGAGCATGCCAGCTAGTCACACCAGAAATATTGGCAAATGTGAGGCAGGCATTCGAGTCCAGTCTTTACTTCTGCCTGGAAGTGAATGGTGGACGTTTTGAGCAGTTAATCTAAATTTAATCGTGGTATTTTTCCTCTTTAGTCACACGAATAATCATTATTTCTTCAATATTTACGTAAGTATGGATTTAATTTGATTTTCAAAAAATTAAAACTTAAGAACTGCCATAACTTTTGATAGGATTGACATAGAGACCTCTAGTTTGCGCCTTTTTTTCTTTGATTATGTTAGAAGATGGCAGGAGAAGGCAAGATATAGAGACGATTGGAGGCGCATTGTGAATGAGGCCAAGGTCCACATCGGGCTGTAGCGCCAAGGGGTAAGGTAAGTAAGACCTTTAAAATTATGTATAATTCAATAGGGGTTTACATCTAAATATTTCGACTTACCCCCGATCTACCCCTTATGGGGGGAAAGGGGCGAACATTTACATACACCAAAAACATCTTTTTTAGATTATATAAATATTCCCTGAATATTATATGTACTTTTATCTCTATTAATAAAAAAAATAACAGGGTGGTGGGACTTTTGGGACACACGGTATATTGCCAATATTAAGCTCATCACAGAAGAACTGCCTTTTAGTATTTGTTTATTATTTTGAGAAAGGCCAAAGACAAACACATTTTTTCCTTGAGGTTAATTTGTAATAAATAAGCCTGGGGCTCTTATATTTCATATAATGTAAGCTGATTACCCTACATTTACATTACTGTGAATTATTTTTATGTATGTTGTGGCTATTTAAAATGAGATTGGTCGGTTGGTCTGAGGTCCTGATTACCTGAGGTTTTTTTACCTTTGGAAGTATGAAAGTAAATGCAAATGAAATCATCATAGGTAGGCCTATAGAAAAGAATATTTCTTTCCAAATATATGATGTTGTCTGAGTGTTATTTGAATGATATTGATAAATTTTTACCATTTTAAAAGATTTTTATAAGTTCCTATAAATTCCCACTTTTTGACAAAATTTCCGGGCCGGGGAAATATTCCCGGAAACATTCCCATTTTTAAGTTCCTTCCCACTGGGAATATTTCCGGTCCACATCACTACAAGTAGTGATCGTAAACGTCTAATAATCGCTTTTTACAAGGAATCGGGAGTAAATAGCTATTTTTAAAATGTGGAAGAAATAGTAGTGATGCCCACATTTTCAAACAAAAGAATCATTTGTTTTTTACTTTTTACCTAGGCAACCGATTGTAAAAAACCGCCTTAAGAACAAAAATGTACCTAGAAAATGAGATGTGTTTAGTAGATAATACGATGGAGCAAACGTTGCATATTACAATATACAGTAAAAACAAATCAAGGAAAGATAAAGAGATGGTGCTATTTATTACCATTTAAAAGAAATGATTGCGGGTAACAATCTATAATTTAAGTGTACAAGATTCGCGAGATATTGACATTTCAAGACAGAAGTGCGATTGGAGGTGTTCTGGGGAATCTGCATATTGGCTCAATATACAATATGAGTGTGAGTGCGAAAATGATTACGCAAACAATAACATTTTTACAAAATGCAGAGTAATGCTTCTCTGTCAGACATTTCAAATGAGCAGGCATCTAAATGAAAGTCATTAATCTAATTTATAAAACTATAAAACTTGTAGACCTTATGGCTCAAGTAAAAAGATTTTGATTTTCATGGTGAGCGAATCTACCAGGTAACTGCTAGTTCTACAGAAATAATTACTGTAACCTCAAACTTTCTTAATGCTAAAAGTTAGAGAATTGTAAATAGTCACAAATTTTATCTCTTACTCCTTCATATATAAATATACAATCCAGATAGAATATAAGTATTTTATGGCTAAAATTATATACTTTTTAACATACTATTATAAAACTGTACCAACGACAAAATATATGAGCAAAACAATCCCAACAACACAATTTGGCCAAGCTGTAAATCTCCGTTATAGTATTGCATTAGAGCAGTAAAATGGGTCAAAGTGTGACCAATGACCAATGAAGCCGAATTGCGTCCTGATTTGCAGATTAAGCATATGAATTGTACGACGACGCAGACTAAACTGACCCAGAGAAAAAATTGGGGTTTTATATTCAGTACTCTTATTTGTGTTTATTATATTATTTTTAATACACTTCTGAGAAATTGAATAAAAAAATACCTTGTGATATTTTCCAAACAATTATAGAAAAGTTTACTAATGAAATTAGACAAAATATTGAAATTATTTTTCCGATGATTTATTAGGAAATGGGCTTTATACAAATTTCCAAGAAATAAGTTTGTCGTATGACAATATCAGTATTTACTTTATTACTTCACAGAAATTTATATAGGCCTAGAGAAATAATTTCAGTGTTTAAATGTGTGAATTTTGTAAAAGCGCCGACTTTTAGAAAGAAGCCAATTTACTGTTGAGAATGGTCTTAAATATAATAATGAGAAGGAATAAACTTAGTTTTAATAACATTAATATATTTCAAAAAAAATGCGCAATACGCAGCTGTAACTAACTATTTGAACAGTTTTTAGTAGTGCAAAAAACGACTTTCTTGTATTATAAAAAACGGTTGTTTCTTATAGATTATGTAAATAACTACATATTCTGCAATTGCAACCTTTTAATAATTAAAACCGATAAGTTCCTGGATTACCGTTTGAATTTTACGTATCTACCCAATTTTAAGTTATTTGTGATATATGAATATACTAAGATTATTGCCTAGATTAATATTTTTATTCAAGAAAACAAAAAATTGAATAACGGCACCTATTCCAATATTCTTGAATTAATTGCTGCCTCATTTGTATACGTACTGTTTTTATTCTGTCTTTAGACATATAAAAATGTAGGAGTTAGAATTTTACGTTTATCTAACCAATTATAAGTTACTGTTGATATATAAATTATCATCAAGATTAGACTAAGATTATTGCTTAAATTAATACTTTTACTCAAAAAACTAAACATTGAATAACGGAACCTATTCCAATATTCTTGAATTAATTACAGCTTAATTTATATGTACTGTTTTTATTCAGTCTTTACTTATGAAAAGGTAGGTTACAATCCACTAAAATTTATTCACGTTAACATCTATTTATATCTACCACAATGGAGTGACGTAAATTTATATTATTGTTATTTAATTGCTTCTTGAAATAGTGCGTTGCATCAAAGCAAAGGTCGTGTTTAAGATGATAATACTGCAATATAACCAGGTTTCGGAGGTCAACTGCATTATCACCGAATTAGCGATGAAGGTTTTACGGTTTTGGCGACGCCTTGACCCGTGAGTTGCAGAACATGATAACGGGTGTTTAGATAAAGCTCTTAGTTCATTACAAGTGTGAAAATGTCATTGATTGATATACTATAACGAGCACAGTGGATAAAATACACTTTAATAACTACTTCCGATACTATGAGTACATAATTTATTCATCAAACCCTCCAAATTAACTTTTTAAGCTACAAAATGTATAAATGTTCTCATCAGCCTGTCTTGCTGCTAACTAAAATAAAAATAAAAATTCTATTAACTTTCTTCCAACCTGACCCGCCTTAAATTATGTGCTAATAAATTTAAAATATTTATTTGGATGTAGATATTTTAAATGTAATGACCTAGACCTAATATTAATGTGAATGGTTTAAACAATTTCAATTTTCAAACAGTGAAGTTGTGTATCAATAGCCTGTAGTTAATATGTTATATTAGTTATTTAGGTATTATAATAACATATTTTACCTAATTTCTTAGAATAACGTGTATAACTTTGAAAACGAAAAATATAGGCCTACGCCTATATTTAAAAGAATTTGATTCCCGAAGCCAAATTATCTTTTCCGGGATTTCCCAAGATTTTACAATTCAAATTTTTGAGCTGGGTTAGTAAAAGGTTATTTAGCCTAAATGAAATAACTATACGATAGTGAAACTAATCTACATGAAACGTATATATTAAGTTATTTCAGAACATCTATTAAAATAGGAAATAAATTTGTTGTCAAACAATAATAAAGTGGTAGGCCTACAGTACTGTATTATTTTTATAAAGAAGAAATATTTTAAATTCTAATTCAAAAAATTCATGTTTTATAATTCTATAAAATATGAACCTACCATTAAAAATATGTTGTGTTAAGCCAAAAATAAATATAATGGGACACTTGTGTCATAGAATGCAGTTTAAAATTGCAGCGAAACCTTATAAACGGGTCAAAAAGAACTAGGCTAGTCCTCTGTAATTCGATTAGTTCGGACCTACATTTCGTGACATAATTTCCTATTGTTATACTTTGCGAAATAAATACATCGGAAGTGAATTGAAATACACTGCGCATGTGTCGGAAACTCGTAAAAGTTTACATCGCAGGTCGCGGAGATTATTTCTCGTCTTCCAACACAATGCGGAAGTGAAAACCGCGGCATCGATATTTGTTATCAAGTGTAAAAAATGGCTGACACGAATGGAAGTATTTATAAACAAGGGAATCAGGCCAAGGTTGGACTAGGCAAAAGTTACGACACAGTTTGCGTAAGCGCTGGAACTAGGTTATGTTAAAAATGTATAATAAATAATTAATAAAATAAATAAAACCATGACTCACTTCGGACAGAAGGTGTAGAACAGGCGCGAACATCTTCAGAAACTACACACACTTGTCAAAACTGCACTTTTCAAATCCACTAAACATCGTGCGCCAACGGTAAAATTTTTAGGTTATAATTTAAAAAAGTGAAATGTCGGGGTGAGACGGGCGCCGGCAGCGGCCAAGGGGGCGCTCGGGTGAAGACTGACTCGGGAGAGGCTCTTTCAATTCAGTTTGGCCTTGGAATGCACAAAATGTGCAACGTGCACTAGCGAAAAACTGCATCGGCCGCCATGCACCAGACCCTTGCATTGCCCAACTCGGCGATGCAGCTCGCTGCAGTTCGGCAATGTTCGGCGGTTCCCCCTCCACGGCGCCCCCTCCCCCCGCGCGCCCCACTCTCCCCCCTCAGTGCATCCACAGTCTTAAGACGTTCTCAATCGATATTCCCTAATTTCCTACTTCGCCCGAGTTCGCGATTTCATTAAAATTAGCGCACTCCTGGGTTCCTTCCTGGCAGTCTGAGCAATCAGCCGAGGATTAATATTGCTCCCGGGGGCTTGACTCAACGCTATCTGCAGCAAGGCGACTGCACAGCGAACCTTACCTTCCTTTTAAAATTATATATGCAGACGGTTATATGGACGGTTTATATGGATGGGTTGATAGTGGAGGACGGTACAATGCTGGTTGTAGTATTCGTTAAATAAAAAAAATATCATGGTTGTTTTTCTGGTTAAGTATAAAATGAATTGCTAAAGATTTATAAATTAGCGATAATATATAGCTGTAGCTATTTAAACTTTCTAGTTCGTAAGACAAATATTACATTCTTTTTTAGTATTTTTAACTAACTACCTTGAGAAAAAGCCAACTATAAAGTCAAATACATTTTTATATCTGAATTAAAAAAAGATAATGTACACAGTATTTTTTATCTGAGTCTCACAAGCAAAGAAAATAAAGGCTGCTTAAAATTCCCACTTGGAAGAGGTTTTTGGGGAACCATTTTCAGGGAAAAAGTAGCCTACAAGAAATCCTAATAGTTTTATTTTTTATTAGGATTCCATATAATATTTTAAAAAAATATACTTTTTTATCCTTTTTTTTAATATTATCCTAAAAAAATAATATTTTTTTTAGGATCCAAATTTTAGTTATATTAGGATTTCTTAGGTTTTATTAGGCCTTAGTAGTTTTAATTGGATACCCAGTTTAGGCTACCGGTACATGACGAGTTCATTCAAAACTTACCCAGTATATGTGAGAAGAGTGGAACTGAGGGCAGTTCAAGTGTACTGTCATGTAAAGAAAATCAAATATTTTTAATATAAAATAATTTAGTTTCTCTTAGGTAAAACAGCCGACGAGGAAATTTTTATCGAACCAAAGACATTAGGAAAGCCTGAAGTCCAATGAAATTGGGCCTGCATTTTGTTCGAACACATATTAATGCGCATTATATTTGCAAGTGCACTAAATTACATATTACATATTTACGCATTACATATTTGTTAGACTGGCACCAGTTTCGCCAAAACCGTATCCGCCCAGTAACAGTTGAAAGTTGTAGCAGTGGGCGTTGCCATTATGCAGAATAAATTGATCAATAACGAATTGAAAATCTACTGTAGTAAGACGTAACGAGTCTATAAATAGTGGCTTTAATTTAATATTCAGTTTTGTTGACACGGAATATTTCTAGTTCCATCATCCTGCACAATAGAACAATTAATTGCAAGAGTCAATAATAATGAAAATACCAGTCATGACCCATTTATTCTATCCATATGTCATTAAGTATGTTATGTTTCACTCACCAACACTATGTTGAAATTACCAAAATACTTTGGGGTCTGTACAATACAACATAAATAAAACGAAATCTCTCTCCGACTATTAGGATGAGCGTTATTTGTTATGGGTTTTCTTTGTTTTTGTAAATTTGAAATAACATTATTTAATCATTACACAGGTACACTAGCAAGAAACTCAGTTATACACCATCGCAGTATATCTGATAATATGGTTTGCAAATTCAAATTCCCACGCAAAAAATCAATTATACTGCGGCAAATCGATTTTGAAACATTTAAAATATATACTATGTTAAGCCTATAGAGAAGCGGCCAGTAAATTGAGATTATCTTAATTTTTTCACGACATGGAAAAACTAGCGGCCAGTAAGTGCCTGTTTTACAACGTCATGTGGAGCATGGATGATATATATCCACCATGATGTGGAGGCCAAATGAAGTTCTTTGGGCAAAAATGTCTGCTCCTAAAGCCCCAAAGTCAGTTACAGTATTCGTTTATTTGCTTGAAACATATTTAAAGAACGTATAACTAAACTTCAGGTTTCAACGATAGACTATAGGCGATCATGTATTTTCAATGCTGTTGTTTATTTGGCAACCATGACAAAGAAGTTTCATCATCCCTCATAACCTCAAAGTTTTGTTTACAATCGTTTTTCTTTTACTTTACAATTTTTATTTAATACACAGAGAAAAATTGCATTGGTTGCCATAACCAATGCCTGATTTGTTAACGATATTGGTATGGTAGTAGAGGTTGTTGTAAAAAATAAATGGGGTCAAGGTAACATACCGTGTTAGTTGTTTCAAGAATCCAGAGATTGTTATTTTCATACTTTGTTGTTACTAGTTAAAAGTGTTTGTCGTAACTCATGATCATTGTAATGTTTGCTAACATGTAACGGTAACCAACTGAAGTGGTTGTTTAAACCACTTCCTTATTTTCATAAGGAGTTGTTGTTACTATTTAGAAGTGTTTGTCGTAACTCATTAGAAAATCAATGTTTGCCAACACGTAACGGTAATCAACTGAAGTGGTTGTTTAAACCACGACCCAGCGACTCCTTCCCCGACCCAGACCAAGTTGACGCCATGGACAATTTTGCCATCTCCATATGACGTAGGGCCTTGAGGAATTATTACCATGATTTAAAGGTACGGTGGTTGAGTATTCAGTTTATGTTGAAGATATAATTACTTGGCGTTATTTCAGATCTACCAAAAGGGTACCACTTTCTTAGCTGATACTCTGTAGTTTACGTTAAATGTATTACTAAATAACCTTTTAACATTGGATCGTTCGTTGTGGAGTACATTTACGTGAAGGGAACTTTGCATGTGTTAAAATTGTACAGAAAAGATTAGTTACTAAAACTGACACCTGAAGTACAGAAGATCAGTGACTAAACCTGAATCCGGTATTACTAAATATTGTGGGATTACTGTTTATGAAAGTATACTCTCTTTTTTGTCTATTTGACTTGATGCCCAAAGATATCATTAGCAATAAATAGGTCTTGCCAATTATTTATTACTTTTCTCTAAAAGAATTTTATAAAATACCAAAATAGAAGGAGGAGTAGTAGTAGTAATAGTTGTAATAGTAAAAAAATAATAAAAATGATAATTAAAAAAATACTAAAATGATTCTTGAGCACATTATGCATACTCAGTTATTATAATATCATCGCATTTCAACGCTTTTTATTTACGAATTTCGATGTAGGCTACTTTTCTGCCTCGGCATCCCTGTCTTAGCACCGTACGCATGTTAACCTGTGAATCCTGCCAGACATTTAAAATGAATTCCCCTTTCTCTCTTCACTGAAACAGCAGGTAAAATACTATCTCGGTTTTTTTCACATGCATTGCAATGAAAGATAAAACTTTTAGGTTATATTAATATTACTGTCAATAAGAGTATGCATCGGTGGTTCAGAGGTAGCGTTCTCGGCTACCACGCGGGCGGCGCGGGTTCACGTCCCGATCTCTGGACTAAAGTTTTTGAAAAAAAACTATTAAAAGTGGTTAATTTAACCTGTTTGTTAATGCTTCCAACAACCTTTTTATAGTTAGTGTAATCACTGTAGTAGTGGTTAAAATAACTAACTAATAAAGAGTTAATTTAGTCACTTTGGTATTGGTTAAAGTAACTATTGAAGTTTTTGTTTTAACATTCTTGGCGTAGGCTGTTATAAACAACAATTGTTATTAGACCAACCACTTCAAAATTAAATGTGTTATTTTAACCAATATATATATATATATATATATATATATATATATATATATATATATATATATTAGTAGACTTAACCTATAAAATTGATTGTCCCAACATATTTCGTTTAACTCACTAGGCTTAGGTTACTTTAACACATAAAGGTGATTGTCCCTATATCAACCCATGACATTGATTGAACCAACTTATAAAAAAGTAAGGCGAACCGATCATTTTTCTCTGTGTAGAGTAGTCAGTGTAGAATGGTGAAAAGTAGCGTTTGCGCCACGGGTGAAAGTGTTTTGCTGGCTCTCGAACTCGAGCGTTTCAAAGTTGCTCACTTCGTCTCAAACTTTAAAAATGGTCTTGAGTCAGCAAACCCAGATTTTCGGCTGTAGACGAAATATATTAATTTTTGCTGATTAACTGCTTTAAAAAATAGCACCTAAATTCTGTACAGGGAATTGCGTTGTAACTTGAGATTCCCAGGAGTGCAGCAGTGTTCCTTGAAAGATCAAGGATGACGTGCATCCAGGAATTTAAAGTTATCAAGTTTCACGGAAGCTGAAGCTGAGTGCTAATCAGCACCGCGAGTCAGCTGCTGATGGCTGCTTGCTACGTGGGAGCGTCAGCGCCTGAGTGCCGGTGGCGCCGCGCCGGGGCCGCTCGTCAGGGCTCAGCAGTGTGTCAAAAATGAAAGACGAATACGAAAATAAATTAGACATTCCAGCTAACACTGTGCTAACATGCTTTAAGCAGTTATAACTAGCTGGTGGAAAGTAATAAGCTTGCAAGGGAATTATAAGAGGTCTGTGAAGTTGGCATACCCAAATTAGCTTAACCACTTCCAATCATGCCAATCGTTATTTTTTCGTTAGTTCTCGATAGTTCTTCAATTATTCCGTTAGTTCTTAAAAAATAAAAAAAGTTATGACTCATACAACGTGGTTATGCTAAATTCACACTTTCGAATTCTAGCACGGACCTTAATATCAATGCGAAAGTTAAAGTTTAAATTGTTAATCGTTAGTTCTTCGTTAATTATCTACAGTTCTCGATAGTTCTTTAATATTTCCGTTAGTTCATAAAAAATAAAAATGTTATGACACAGACAAAGTGGATTTGCTGACTTCAGTGGTTAGCGTAACCACTCATAACTTTTTATTTTTTAAGAACTAACGGGAAAATTTAAGACCTATCGAAAACCAACGAATAATTAACGACTGATATGTCGACATTAACATTTGCATGGAAATTAACGTGCGCGCTGGAATTTGCTGATATGAAGTGAAGTTAGCATATCCACTTTGAATAAGTCATAATGTTTTTATTTTTCAAGAACTAACGGAAATATTGAATAAATATCGAGAACTAACGAAGAATTAACGACTAATACATAGAAATTAACATTGTCACGAAAATTAAGGTGCGTGCAGGAATTCGCTATTGTGAAGTTGCATAAACACTTTGAATGAGTCATACTTTTCAAGAACTAACGGAAATATTGAAGAACCATCGAGGACTAACGAAGAACTAACGACTGCTATGTAGAAATTAACATTAACATTTGCATGGGCATTAAGGAATTAGATAATGTGAAGTTAGCATAACCACTTTGTATGAGTCATAGCTTGTTTATGTTTTAAGAACAAACGGGAATATTGAAGAATTATCGAGAACTAACGAAGAACTAACGACTGATAATGTAGACATCAACATGTTGGAATTCGCTAGTGTGAAGTTAGCGCAACCACTTTGTATGAGTCACAACTTGTTTATGCTTTGAGAACTAACGGAAAAATTTAAGAATCACCAAGAATTAACGAAGAACTAGCGATTGGCATGATTAGAAGTGGTTAAACTAATTTGGGTGTGCCAACTTTACAGACCTAATAATAAAAGCTGCTATGATCTGTAGTTAACCTTATGCCTATATCAATCCATGTCCATATGTTTATTTGTGAACCAAGTGCGATTCACTGAACAAGTTAATTCAAACCGCAGTATTTGCACAATATAATAATCACTGCGTTAAACAACGCAATCTATCTTAGAATTTTGAATACGGTCTGGACCAAAATATAATAAAAAAGTTTTTAAAACATATAAATACATTATAAACTTATTTTGAAAAAGTAAACCATCATCAATAAACATAGGTTTAGGGAGGTTAATTTCCAAATGAATCTGAATAAAGCAACAAAATGTTAAATTGAATTATAAAAGGTATTAAAGCCAAACTTAGATACCATAAAAAATATTTTTTTAATACTTGGTGAAATTCCTGTCGATAATGCCTATTACCTTTCTTCCTTGTCCAGGGAAAGCGTGCATTAACGAAATAAATCCAATGTGCACTATGCTATAATGTCAGGTATGATAGACAGTTTATCAGACTATGAACTATGACAAGAGTATATATGTTTTTTTTAAATGTTTTATTAAATGTCACTACTCTACTGATGTGGAATGACCAATTTTCGTTATGTGTTTACCAATCATTACATTGTTTACTATGCAAAAACAATTTTTACTATGCAAAAGAAGTGTTTACTATCTTTTTAGGTTTTTTTTCTTACATAAACGCACAATTTCATCTGGTATTTGCTATTGTTTCATCAGTTGTGTAGCGAAAAGTATCGTTCAAAACAAGAGCTCGATAAATCTCGCACTTCAAACATAAGGTCTCGAATATGTTTTCACCCACTTTCCACTCTTGTTATGAAATTAATCATTTCCTCACAGTAACAATTTCAATGCTTTTTCAATGTATTAAATAAGAATAAATAATGTAATTTTAGTTTTTGGCCAAGTTTCCTTGAAGACACTATAATTGTTTTAATATTTTATTTTCAGGGGTTTCTACCCCATAAAAATCAACAAAAATCCAAATATTTTGATAAAAATGTCATGGTTTCAGCGAATTTTCCCTACAGGGAAGGAGCTATTACCGTAGGTTTCGTAATAAGACCCAAGCCCGCGACCATGATCACTTTTCTTTTTGGGACCCCCAGAAGAAAAAAACATCATTCATTCGAATTTATATGTGTCTGTGAGCACGATAGCGGTCGTAAAAATGGTCCGATCTTAATGAAATTTTGTATAGCCATGTAAAAGGAATTCCCTCGGACGAGTTCGTAAACAAGCCCGATCACCCTACTGTAAGGGAGGTGGGGGGGGGGGTAAAGGGGGATAAATCCCTCAAAAATAGGGGTTTTGAGTTTTTTACATAAAAAATTAAAGTTATCTAATTTAAGTTTACACCATTGAATTCAGCTCGAAAAAATTGTATTTTGAATCATTGACCTATGCCCATTAGTTACCGATATATTGAAAGTGGTAAACACAGTACGTTGTCCCTATGATAACCTTATGGGAAATAAGTAAAATTCTTTATTTCTCAACAAATCTTGATAAAACTTGGTTTGTGACTTCATCTAGATTAGATGTAATGTAAATTAGTATAAAACCCCCGATATTTCCATTTTTGTGGCAGCAAATCTGCATACTCATTTCCCATGTTATCTTTATGGGAAATACAACAAATTCTATATCCTCCTTATTTCTCAACATATCTTGATATAACTTCGTATAAGGCTTATCCTAGTTCAGATCTACTAAATATTGAATTAAAACCACCCAATGTTTAACACAGTTGCTGCAGCAAACCTGCATACTCATTCCCCATGTTATTCTTATGGAGCTTAAAAAACATGACATATCTCGTTCTGTTGAATTGAAATTTGTTTTTATGGATTTGAAGTTCGCTGAGTATGCGGGTCTGCTGCAACGGGGGTGTTTAGTGCTTACGATGACAAACAAAATGTCACCTCCTGCATGTGTGTAATCATTCAGGTTCAGAAGTTGTGGGGATTTCAGTGTAAAAATCCACTTGTTTTCAAATTATCTTAAAATTATAATAATTAATTAAAATATAATCGACCATATGATTTCGAATATGTAATTACCCACTTTTCACTTTTGTTATGAAATATACTATTTTCTCACAATAGCCGTTTCAGTGTTTTTTTTAATACAAATGTAATTTTGGTCGTATATATTTGGCCAAGTTTCCTTGGTTAAATGAAGAAATTATAATTTTGTTGTTTATATTTAGTATTTTTAATTTTAAACCTTTGCTTTTTTGATCTGTGGTTTATTCAGACCACAGTTAATCGTATAAATGTATTCTTTTATTTGTAGTTAAAATAGTGGATTTGTTATGTACTTTTACAAACAAAAATAACAGTGCCACTTTAAGGTGAACTAGAGCGGAGGATCATGAATCAGGTAAACATTAGCATTTTACACAGCGATGTAAACATACTAGAGTGTAATAAAAACTCCAACAGATAAACCTAATTTTTTCAATACAATATTAAATTCTTCGGTATATTAATAAAGTGGGTGATTTTGTTTTATTTTTTACTACAAGGTAATAAGGTACTATAAGGGTTGGAATGATGATTAGTTCAAAGAAATTATTCCAATATATTTAATGAATTAAGTGGTAAAATGTATTATAATTGGATACTTTTATACTGTAATTCTATAGTTTTCACTGATGCAATAAGATGAATAACTTTTATATCATTAATAAGATACCTGGTTTTGGTTGGCCTATTGAGAGAACCCTTCCAGTTAAAATCAAGTACTTATTTGAAAATAGCTGGTGCTCTCTTGAAAATTTCAAATATCAAGCTGTAAAGGTCACGCTGAAACTAGTAACGAAAATGGGTTAATAGTGCAATAAAGTTTAGCGGTAACTGTTATTGTATTTCTTGAAGAAAATACGACACCGCTTTTTATCTCTTGTTTAACATAACCTACATCTCACTAATTAAACTTAACGTAACAAGTTTTTGCTCAATTACCTTACTACTAAACTTAATTATTAACCAATAGTATCACTCTAGATAAATGTGTTAGCTCTACACTTAATTTTCTAGAGTGTCGAAGGGCAATAACTAAGGTAATAAATGTATCTCTGATATAAAGGGCGATAAATAATGCCTGAGGTGTGGTACGTCGATCGGCCTCTGCTGTTAAGTCGGCTGGGCAGCGAATCTGATGATAGAACGTAAACGGATGAAGAGTAATAACCAAGGTAATAAATGCGCCTAATATTAAGTTCGATAAGTACCTACTTTACACCGGCGCCGCCTGTTGGTATACTTCACTGATGATAGGACGTTTCCGAATGACGTGAATAAAATAAGGCATACATAGAGGTGTTCCGTGTCCACCACTGAAGCACGTCGGTAGATCCTCAGATGATGTTTTCAAATTACTTGTAGCATACCCAAACTAAAGTATGTTGGACGGTCCACCGATGATAATAGGATGTTTTCAAGTGACTTGTAACACACCCAAACTGAAATACATCGGAAGGTCCACCGATGACATTAGGATGTTTTCAAATTATTTGTAGCATACCCGAACTGAGATTTAAGAGGTATGAGATATGAGATGAAGTATGTTGGTGAAGTATGTTGGTTTGAAGTATGTTGGAGGGTCCAACGATGAGTATAGGATGTTTTCAAATGACTTGTAGCATACCCAAACTGAAGAATGTCGGACGGTTCACCGATGATAATGTTTTCGAATTAATTGTAGTACACCGTATACACCAACATTGAAGTAGGTATGTCGGTAGATCCTTCGATGATAATAGAACGTTTTCGAACAAAGGGAAATGGAAAATGAAAGAAGCAGTAAGCGCGTACATTTCGATCCAAAATAAGGAACAAATACCTCCGTAGCAGCAGACCTGCACACTCAGCGAATTTCAAATGCAAAACAATATATTTCAATCCAACAAAGCGAGATTTGACATGTTTTGGTAAGCTCCATAAGAATAACATGGGGAATGAGTATGCAGGTTTGCTGCTACAGGTATATTATAACTGGGTGATTTCAATTCAATATTTAGTCGATCTGAACTAGAAGAAGCAAGCCATTTACCAAGTTTTATCAAGATATGATGCGAAATAAGCGAGATATAGAATTTTACATATTTACCATAAGGTTAACATTGGGACAACGTACTGTGTTTACCACCTTCAATATCTCGGTAACCAATGGACATAGAGCTGTGATTCAAAACACTAAATTGTTTGTTTTTTTGAGCTGAATTCAATGGTAATAACCAAATTATGGTGTTAACCATTATTTTTGTTTTTCTATGTAAAAAACTCAAAAAACCCATTTTAGGGGAGGTTTACCCCCCCCATTACCCCCCTTACAGTGGGCCGATCGGGCTGGTTTACAACTCGTCTGAGGGATCACCACTTTACATGTCTGTACCAAATTTTATTAAGATCGGTCCATTTTTACGGCCGCTATCGTGCTCACACACACACACACACACACACACACACACACACACACACACACACACACACACACACACACACACACACACACACACACACACACACACACACACACACACACATATATATATTATATATATATATATATGTATATGTATCTAAAAATTTGAACGGATGGTGTTTTTTGCTTCTGGGGGCCCCAAAACGAGAAGTTATTATGGTCTCGGGCTTAGGTCTTACCATGATACCTCCGGTAATAGCTTCTTCCCTATAGGGAAATTCGCTAAAACAGCCTTGATCGGCTAATCGGTCTTCATTAATTAGTTACTGATCAGCGTTTCTTAATGATAGGCCGTTTTTGGATTCAACGGCATTACCTATAATTTCAAATGCAAATGTATTCAGGTATTCACAAGTTCTTGAAAATTATGACCGATGATTTGTTATACCGGGGGAACCGGCGTCGGTGGTAACTCTAGCGGATAACGTTTGTATTAGCATTTTCAAAATTAGGGAGAAGTGTATAGCTTTGGTTCTTATAGTTTAACAAGATCCGAGTATATTATCAGAAGGGAAGCACGCTATTTTATTTTACCAATAGTTAAAACTTCCTCGTTTTCCAGTTCCTGATCACACAAAGAGTTACTTACGTTTAAATTCCAATATTTTGGTATTTTACTCATTTGAAACAAAGAACAAACTACACGTTCTGGCACCATAAAAATACAACGCTCTAAACAAAGGCCAACCTTGAATGACAGCTATTTACAAACCATGTGAAAGAATGCAATGATGAACGATACTTAAAGAGATGCATTAGATAATTGGAAACCATAACAACACTAGTAACTCATTCTAGTGGCAGCTAGCAATAACGCGTGATAAATGTGCTAAACACGGAACCGTTCGATCTATCAAAGGCATTGCGACTTGTAACAGTCCGTATTGGGGCCACCTACTGACCATATCGAACCTCCCCTGCACTGATATAACTCAGGCCAAAATCGCACCCACGACCACGAGTGCTTCATGTAAAAAATATGGTTGCTTAAAAACAGCTGCGAATAAACGAAACCCAGCTAAAATACGCAAAAATTTAGGTACAATTAATAACGTAATGTAGAAAAATAATCTTTTTCTTATATATTTCTTGTTTCTACAGCGGTAAATAAAGTTTCAGGCCTATTTATTTCATAGTTCTATTGGACTGTATTTTTTAACATTTTTATATCAGTAAAGTATAGTAAAGCAATACGATAGTAGCAATACCCTTCGACGACCAAGCAATTCCACAGATTTACTTTTTTCTCTTGGAATTTAATTTTAATAATATGATCCAGCCTAATAGCGAATTCTTATGAGCATAACTAGTTAAGCTGTGCTGTGGTGCGTTTTAAATAGCAACCGGTTTAGTAATATTGTAGCTGTATATGTTTTGTAATTGTGTTTTTTTTATCAGATAATTAATTGAAACATTTTGCAGTTGGAAATGTTGTTGAGGTTTAAATATAAAAGATAAGAACTCATCTCGCGCACAGGCCCTTCGCAGGCCCATGCTAAATTATTTTTCTTAAAAACCTTTATGTAAAAGTTTGGTAAATATAGAAATAAATTAATTTTGATTTAATTTTATTTGAATAGTTGGTTTATATTAGTTTGTATTATAAACATCCCAATCCACGAAAACATTTCTCTGCTGTGACGAAAAGTGAGAGAGGTCGTTGTCAAAAACGAGAGGTTATCACGCCCTAACCCGGGCGCCCACTTTTGTATCAGGTCAAAGTGCTTGAGACATAAAAATTATAAATCACATGACGTGTTAAGCATTTTAGTATTTAGAAAATACATTGAGCGGCGTCGACATTAAGTATAGTTTTCTAGAATAGAGTATTAGGAGTAGTCCAGTTTAGTCACTTAATACGCCATTTTAACTCACGGGAGGGTTTTATTATTTTATAGTCCCTTTGTCCCCATGGGTCTACATTTATTTATTCTACACTTTACAATTAATTAGAAATTATTGTAGATGTATATTTCATTGTGCAATTTATGTATTGAATTATTGGCATTGTATTCAATCGTTGTGAAAGTGTTATTTTTACTTTACAAAGTAAAAATAACATTTTAAAGAATTTTAATTGTGATTGTAAATTGTTCGTTAATGTATTGCATGGTGCAAAATGCTTAATATGATATAAAAAACCATTATTTTAATAGTTAATGCTTTGTTGGGTTAGAGTTTTCTCTTACAGAGTTGTCTATGGAGATTGTTTTTCGATTATCCAAATTTCTTTAGCCTATTCATATATTATTATTGCTGTGTAAACTCTTTGAAATATACACTCTTTATACGCAGAATAGTATAATGCAAAATCATCCATACGCTGCCAGAAGGTTTTTCTTCCTATTCAGTTTGTATAGTGCCTCCAGAATTGCTCGGATAACTTTTTATTTGTTAAGAAACAATTAATAGAACATACGAAACTTTAAATTACTTTAGTAAATTATATAACTATAATTTGTTTTAAAAATGTATAAGGAGGAGTTTGAAAAACACCATGACTGGGTGAATATGCGAACAACTGTGTGATATTGGGCAAAGTTTGAAGGTGGTGTGGCGTGAGTCATGACAGCGAGCAGCGGCGGCGAGTGACATAACAGAACTGACATTGCAGGGAAGTGGAGCAGTGGTGACTAGGTCAGGGCGCGACACTAGCGCCGCCACAGCGGTGGCGACTACACCAACTGCTTATCAGTTATATAACATCTTATCACCATCGGTCTTGACAACGTCACTGTCATGATGCATCCCGACCGACAATATCTGCGCAATAACTTTTGATGATTAGACCTAAGTTTTCGCGAGACACTATAATGATTAAATTAGTACCTCTCTTTATATAAGCTGCATCCATACGTAGCAAACGTTAAATTAAATTGTTTATTGTATAAGTAAATAAATTTTTGTTAACATTTATTATACATTTCGCAAAATAATATATTCGCAGTGTTCCTTCCTTTACCCTTGTTCAAACGGGGTGTATACGGTTTTCCATCGGCCAAGACGTCTAAGGGATTAGGAGACCCTTACACACTCGGAAACACAAACGCAGCTAACGTTCGTCCCGCCACGCCTCGCCTGGCAGGTAGATGACTCATGCACTACCGTACTGAATGACAACTTTTTTTTACTAAAGTTTTGACCATCTATGATTTTATATCTGGAATCTCTGTGAAATTACGAGAAAAATGATACCAAATACGTGCCATTAGGGTGATATATGAAGGACAAGAAAAAAGCTTAGCCTAGTTTGGTTTGGATAATGATTGAAAATAATTATAATTATTATAAGAGGACAGGAAAAACAATTCAGGTAATAACATATTACTGTACATTCGTTTCACTAAAACTAATTTTATTAAACGTTTTAATTTTTTTGTTGTATCAGTAGGACAGGTAAAAATAAAATGATTGAAGCAAATGTATTTGGAACTGAACGTAAATTCTGTGTAAAAAACCTGCTTTACGAAATAGTTATATGTGTATAAAAATTTTTTTCTTGAGGCTTACTTGTACTTTACTTCCGGCAGGATATAGAATATTATTGTATTCAAGGAGTATAAAACGATGAAACGTTTAAACGGGGTAAATAAAGCAACACGATTTTATTCAACTTTGTCACTCTTCAAAAGTTTTCTCTATAAACCTATAACAAAAGTATAATGCAATTTCAAAGGTCACGTTAAAAAAATACTATGATGGAATCAGAACTCGATCATCTCAAATCGTTTTAAAAGAAGAGGCCTTAATATAACAACGCTCCGATAAAATTTTAGAAAAACACTATTTTTACCGCCTTATTACTCGTTAGCCGTTAGGAATATAAAAATATGTACATTATCACTTTTGTAGCGAGTTTTTAAGCTTTATTTTCCATGGGCACTTACCACCTCCGATCAACGGTTCACGAGATTTTAACAAAAATAGTGCTCTGTTTTTGCTGATTGCCACAAGACCATTTATGAGAACTTTTGGCATATTCACCCCTAGGTACCTTTTAATAAGTGTGGAAAGCTTCAACCTTTCGGATTTTTTCAAGGTTAAATCTTCGACTGGACTAAAAGTAAATTATGTGCTATATTGCACAGCTATATTAATAAAATAAATAAATAAAAAAATAAAATATCACTTAGCTCCATCTTTAGAGATACCACATAATATACGATCAGAGTTTAATTATTTTTTCTTACTTATACTTAGATACTTAATACTTAGGTTTGCAAGTTAAAAGATGAATTGAGTGATTTTTTTATAGGACATGTTTTATGAAGAACCGTACATTATGTCTAAAAATTCGAAGGTATCGAACATTGATTTCTCAAAGTAAACGACGCCGACGCCAGCGGATTTTATCCACTCAAAAATTATATTTAATTGTAAACGAAATATTAAGATTTAAAGCTCAGAGATGTTGTTTAATGTGTCTTCATCGTACATTGATTACTGGATCAATTGACTTGAATCCTTGCAGAAACCGAGAAGATACTAAAATGGTTATGAGGTCTGCTATTAATTAAAATTATCATGGCCATCTGAGCCCAAGACTTCAAAACGATAACCTAATAGGAGCCTTACTCCAACCCAAGTTCAAATTCAAATTTAAAAATGAAACTCTTATAAAATCTGCCTTGGAAGATTTTCAGAATGGAGCGCGTCGTGTTGGCCAGTCCGAAGTTCGCCGTCGTCGTGGTGGACCCAAATCGTCGCGTCGGTGGCACCGCGGGCGGACACTGTCCGAGGCAAGCCAAGTTTTTCCAAATTGAAAACTCATTTAAGAAATCATCAAATGGGAATTTATGAGTGCGAAAGAATTTAGTCACATTAATTCAGTGATGGGGTCTGTTTAACCCAGAAATTCGACAGTTCAACCATTTTTTTGAACATGTATAGAGGTCTTGGTCGAATTTTTGGGTGGCTCATCGTGTATGGGCTCCTTCCAAACGTGCCGCCAATACACTCGCCAGAATATAGGCTGGTATCTATGTGTTGTTTGTTATTTGGTCGGACGTTCTGCTAGTTGCTCGAGCCCAACGAGTTCGCTATAACACTCTCGCCAAACTGATCGAGCTCGATGGACGGTGTGACGTAACGATCACTCAGACCACGGTTCGCACAAATTTACTCTGATTTTGCGCCCACTCACTGGCGGACCAAGTCGCGCGCTATTATTTTGGAGTTTTTCGTAGTAAATTAATTTAAAGACCCGCTCATTTAAAATTGAGACTGGACTTAAAGTAATCACTCATATTTAGTGGGAAAAATTGTGTGTTAAGTGCCCGGTATAAATTTATAATCCTATAAAATGAGTATTGTAACTCATTAACAAAACACCTCACTCGGCACAAATAAGGACGCACAAACAATCTCAACAGAGAAGACATTGGGTGGAGTGAATAAAAGGTAGCACTTGCTAAGACTAAGGATTTTCTTAGCATTTGCTAGGCTTTAGGTGAATAAAGCCTCTTAGTTAGAACTAAGGCTAGTTCTTGCTAGAGTGTTACACAGGCCTTAGCAGTTGCTTGTAAATCGAGTGAATAAAACGTTGCGACTAACGACTAGCCCTAGCAATTGCTAAGAAAAAGTCTAGTCTGGTATCGCACGAGCTAACTTTTGGTTATTGGTGAGAAAGTGTTTGACCATGGTGGAATTTATGAATGTGCGAGCGCGGAAAATATAGTCCGGCAGCCAAACAGGGAATTTTCCTTGAACCTTGTTTTATTTTATATGTTTTTTTATGGTTGATATTTAATTTTGGTAGTATTTAGATGCAGAAAATAGCGGGTACTTACAAAGTACCTTTGGGCAACTCTTAGAATTTAAGATAATGATTGTCCATATTAATAAATAATTTGATTAATTTAAAACATGTTAATTAAGCTATAAACCATGCGTTTTTAGTCAGAATAACATGAAATTTGGTATGAAACCTCGTTATAATGTTACTCATAAATTCATCAGATATTAGCCATATCCGTCGAGCCGTTTCAAAAAGGCGGCGGAAAACGTGGTTTTTATCTCTAAAAAATTATTTTTTTACCCAATTAAAAAAACTTGGTATGCGACCTTGTTTTAGTGTTACCTCTAAGCAAACAAAATATAAATTTGGCCAATTTAAACCTTAGCTTCTTTAAATTACTAGCAAGACACATTATTTACATCATTATTATGGCATGTAATAATACTCAATTTTGAAGTTTGCTGAATTCCCGTAGCACTTGAGGCTATGTGTTATGATTTGTTAGTATTTGCGTTACATTGAAAAAGACATGTTAAAAATAAAAATAAAATTGATTTCAACATAGTTGAGTTTTATTATTATTTTGTATTGTAACATAAATATTTTATTCATGTAAAATTGTAACTTACATAATACATGTAAAAATCGCACGAATAGCTATTCAACTTGTCGCTAGCTCTTGCTAACCTTAGTTCTTGCTAGGCTTAGCATTTGCTAAGCCAAGTAAGTGCTAGAGTGGTGCACAATCACCTAGCTCTTGCTAAGTAAACTTTATTCACATCGTTTGGAGCAAGAGCTAAGACTAGGGGTTAGTTGCTAAGGAGTAGTTGCTAGGTTTTTATTCACTTCACCCATTGGGTAGAGTGAATAAAAGCTAGCACTTGCTAAGACTAAGGTTTTTCTTAGCATTTGCTAGGCTTGAGGTGAATAAAGCCTCTTATTTAGAACTAAGGCTAGTTCTTGCTAGAGTGGTACAGGATCCTTAGCAGTTGCTAAGTAATGTAAGTGAATAAACGTTGCGACTAATGACTAGCCCTAGCAATTGCTAAGAAAAAGTCTAGTCTGGTATCGCACGAGCTAACTTTGGGTTATTGATGAGGAAGCGTTCATCCATGGTGGAATTCATTAATGTAGGGTTATGGGTGGGGCTAATAAATGACCATAATATGTGTCTAAAAATTCGTCGGGTTTTCTTTAGGGAACAGAGTAGTTTTTAACTGTAGTACTTGTATCAAGGACACCAAGTACAATTACCCAGAGACGGGAATCTATATTTTAATTAGACACATGTGTACACCCCTCCCCCTTACCCACCAATACTAGAACACAGAGGTATAAAGCCCAAATCAGCCACATCTTTTGAGAAAAAACATAAACCTGACTTCCAACAACCTTATACCTGAATAAAAGGCCTCTGTGAGAAAATCTCAGGAAACATTATTACTATTTTTATAAAACTTTCCCAACAGTACGAACATAAAGAACATAGGTGAACAGATGATACATTTTTTTATTTCATAATTTTATTTTGTTAACTTTTGCCCAGTGAAGCGTGAGACACCATCAGCTATATTTATCAACATATATGCATGCTTCAAACTTTCTCACAACACACTCACAAATTTGTTCACGCACCCTTTATATAACCAATGATACAACCCCCGATCATGTGCATTCACACTCGAAACACTCTCACACTAACGGGTATGTATATACACACCTTCATGCACACATTTAAACTCATGTTTCTTTTTTTATTTTATTTATTTTTATATACGGACGAAAGGAAGGATAAGGAAAGATATTTATTTACAAATTCTGATTGACCAAAAATTTATCCAAATATGTTTCATTTTTAAAATCAAACTGTGTTCTTTTAATAACTGTTCTAATTTTAATTTTTCCTTGTTCATCTTTATTTTATTAATTTTCAAAACTTCACATGCACTAGAACACTACGACTGACGGCGGTGACAGGATGAGCGCATGGGCAGGTGACAACTTGAGGCTAGGTCTTGCTAACCTTAGTTCTTACTAGACTTAGCATTTGCTAAGCGCTAGAGTGGTACAGGATCGCCTAGCTCTTGCTAAGTAAACTTTATTCACATCGTTTAGAGCAAGAGGTAAGACTAGGGGTTAGTTGCTAAGGAGTAGTTGCTAGGTTTTTATTCACTTCACCCATTACTGATTAACCTAAGACCCAATCAAAGCCAACCATTAAAGAACCATTAAATGCTAATGAAAATAATGCATTCAACTGTAATATATTTTACGACAAGGAAATAAACGGCGATGACATGTTCAGTGCCAGTGTTCCTCGACCGGTGCCCTGATGGTACGCGAAGGCATCTCAGGTGCAGAGGCCGCGGCGAGTGGCGTGGCCCGGGCCGTCCGACAGCGCAATCGTAAAATAAATGTGGTCTTATAGGCGGTCTGCGATTGTCATTTGACTCGGACTATACGCGAGAAATTAAGAGTAAGTTAAAACTGAAATACTAGTAGCTGTTCCATCGACGCTGCACTGCGATACAGTTACAATTGATTTAAGTGATAATTTATTTAAATAGTTGTGTAATATAGCTCATGATTTACTTTTAGTTCAGCCGAAGATTTAACCTTGAAAAATCCGAAATGTTGAAGCTTTGCAAACTTACTTAAAGGTAGGGATGAATATACCAAAAGTTCTCATAAATGTTCTTGTGGCAATCAGCAAAAACAGAGCACTATTTTTGTTTTTGAAAAATCTTGTGACCCGTTGGTCGGAGGTGGTAAGTACCAATGTAAAATAAAGCTTTTATATAAACTTCCTACAAAAGTGATATTGTACATAATTTTTATATTCCTAACGGCTAGCGAGTAACAGGGCGGTAAAAATAGTGTTTTTCTAAAATTGTGTCAGAGCGTTTTTATATAGGGGTTTTCGTGAATATAAGAACAACGCAAAAATGGTCACTACTTTTAAAACGATTTGAGATGATTGTGTCTATCATAATATTTCTTTTAACATGGCCTTTCATAAAATGACATAACTTTTGTTGTAGGTTTATAGAGAAAACCTTTAGATTCAAACTCAAGACCCCCATATCTGGAACACCCTGTACTCCTCGAGCGGATACCCCACCCTCGGGGAATCTAGTATGAAGTTCAGAGAAGTCTAACAAATATCTGTGACTATTTTCAGCCAATCGGACATTTTTCTTCCTTCGATTAGTCTAATTTGACTGGGCTGATAATTAAAAATACCATATTGTTCCGCCTAGCGTGGTTTAAAAAAATACGCTATCTTTATTGCCCTATTACTCGGCACATGCAACCGTAAGGTGAACAAGACATATGTATCAAATAATATCTATTCGTGGCGAATAATGATTTGATTATTATTCACTTCAGTTGATGACAAAAATAACCAATATCGAACCAACGTTTAGTGGTTAAAAATTGCGATTGCATTAATTAGCAATTTTATGTCTCGTCGATAGCTTGGTTCTTTACAATTATGGGCAGTAAGTAATTGTAAGTTTTCTAGTGGTAATTTTTCTTAATAACTTTTAACTTTTAAACATACTAAAACGGGACAAAAAACAGTCACTATGTTGGTGTGCTCTGAGATCAAAATCTGCAGTATACTTGGTTTAATTCCATTCAGGGGTGCCCAGAAGGGGGGGGCATGGCGCAATTTGCGCCTACAAAATTTTTGGGGGGGGCATGATTTTTCGGGCAAGATTTTGGTTTTTGTGAGGAATTTTAAACCAGCAAATAAGGGAAAATTACAAAAAAATAAATGATCATAACCATACGCAACAGTTATATGAGTACCATTTATTTATCTAACCACTTCATCAGGATTACCATCGTCATATATTCAAGTTTGCTATGTAAACCATCCCTGGGATCTCCAAGTCAATCCATGTGTTAAATTATTTTGAAGGGCGGTTGGCAATGGGTCGACTGGACCAGCAATACCAAAAATCGGGTATTTACCTGGTTTGCGGGTATTTTGATGGGCGTTCGGGGACTTATTAACAGCATGATTAAGAAAAATCAAGTAAAATCGGGGATTTTAGACTTGAGCTGCGGGGATTTACCCGGCATCCTAAATACATAAAAAACTGGTAAAGCCGGGGATTTTTGAATTGTGATTTGCTTTCCAAATATCCAATGTCAATGTAAAGTGAGAAAAATAATTAGTTTTTTATGTTTTTTAAGAACAATACTTAGACTAAGTAGACATGTTTTAATATAGGCCTATAGCACCCCCTTACCCAGCAAGTTTAGGAAACTATCCGGTTTTGGGTGTTTTTTAAGTCATTAGATGGTTTTTCGGCTAACCACCCAGATTTTGGTACTTATTGGGGGGATTTTGCAGGGATTAATGCCGAAAACTGGGGAAAAGAGAGGATTATTAATGGACTTGGCGGGTAAAATTCCAAATCCTGTGTAATGCAGCACTGGCCGTTAGAGATAAGAGTATAGCAACAGTCAACCGCCAGTCGTATGAAACACAGTAAGTTGGTGTGCCTGCTTGGACTGCGGTGAGGCAGTTTTACAAATAGCAGCCTACAATTACTGAGTGAAGTGAATGGTGATTACAAGTCCACATTGGCTGTAATGTCGTAGTTGGATATTAACTTTAGCTAGTTAGATATACAGAAACTCTATTGTCTTCTGTTTTTTTTTTTAATCTATGGCAAACTACGGAGTGGTTATGTGTGTTTTGTTGAATGAACATATAGGCCTAGGCATACCAGCTTAGTCTAGTAATCTTGTCTTTGAGGATTGAAACTAAATTCGACAACGGAACATGGAAAAAGTACCTTCCAGACCCAAGTCAATCAATAAGCACACTTCACATGACGTTGACGTTCCTCGTAACTCCAACAGCACCCAAGACCAATATTTTTTTTAACCAACAAGCATCCGATATGTTTTTGAACCTACCTGCGAGAATGATGTAATTTCAATACCACTGTTTCAATGTTTAAAGATGTAAAATCCCAACATTGTGTTATATTTACAGCCATGTTTATTCATTTCGTAATTTATTAAATGTAAAAAAAGTAATTTCTGGTTATTGTAAAAACAATAACGCCCCACCATTATGGAAACCATATTGAATCCATAATGGTTCCAAAAACCATAAACGCAGTTTAGTGTTAGCGTTTGTTTTCGCATCACTAAACTGCGAAAATTAAAAATATTTGTAGCTTGTAAAAGTTTTTTCGCCACACTAAGACGTAATAACTTGTTTTACTAACGTTAAAGCCGAAATCAGCTTTTTCCCACCAGAGGGCCGAAAACCTTCGAGTCAACTGATGGGTTGATCGTTATTTGCTTAAATCAACGAAGAACATCACATAATTATACAGCATTTAATATAGAATCCAAAGACAGGATAGTTGCGATCATATGATTTTCATAGCCGTGTTTATTTAAACAAACCATGACAAAGAGTTGTATCGTCGCTCATGACCTCAAAGTTTTGTTTTCAAATGTGTCAAGTAAATAATAAGATTTTAATGTTATATCGGCTAAATTTCAATTTGTAGTGTGGTGAAGAGTAGCGTCCGCATCTCGGCTGAAAGGGTTTTGCAGCTCTCGATCGTTTCATATTCTCGACTACGTCTCGAATTTGAAACACGATCTCCAGCCTGCAAAACCTCACTTTCGGCCCTTGTTGCGAAATATACTATTACAACACTGTTTATTTGGATTGTATCACTAGTATCACATACTGTAAAAAGTACTTCATTATTTTTATTAACTAACAACATATTAGTGACTTTTTTATTCACGCTATTGGAACTAGACTTATTTATAAATAAATCTTTTATACATTGAAGTGATATCACTTTATTACCTAATGCTGGTATGCTTTATTATTGTATACTTTATCACTTTATTACTTGATACTTAGTAGTCAGTAGTGTTTTTAAGAGTTTGGTAAATAAAATGCAGTAATACCCTTTGGTATGGCAGGATATAGGCTAAAGTGTGTGTTTTTATTGACATACTAACTAATGAAATTAATGAAACTATATCTCTGGACAGCCTTTACTGGCGGGTGAGTGAGTGCGCTGTTGTCGTTATTAGTGTTTATTATCTGCAATGTTTTGGTAACAAATCACATGGTCATTTGTTTATGTAAAGGTACTTTACATTTAAACAAGAAAATATTTTGCTGCAACCGCAAGTGCAACAACTATGTTAAATGCTTGCAAGCTCAACACAATTCATGAAGTACAACGACAAAAGTGTGGAAACACATTCTTAAATGTAAACAAATCATTTAAGATGAAAGGTTGCCAAAACAAAAAGACCAGCTAATTCATTGCGCAAATATCTTCCAGAAATTTTAATTGTGTAAGAAATCTCTCGGTGAAATATTACAAGGCATTCTTTTGTAGTGCAATGAGGTGAAACGTAAACAAAGTTTTGACAGTTCTACCAAAACATGTGTTTATTTAGCAGACATTTTGAGAGATTACAATTTTTCGCCACCCGCCAGTAAGGCTGTCCAGAACTATAATGAAATTAAAGGGCGGGGGTGGTTGTCATGCTTTGGGGGGGCATTAGGCTTGGTTTGGGGGGGGGGGCATGCGCCATTGCCCTTGGGGGGGCTGGGCACCCCTGATCCCATTCGTTTTTTCTTGTTCAAATAATAGTTAATTGTTTTGTAAAGGGTTTAAAAAGCCCCAAATTTACTTGAAAATAGTTTTGATCCGTTAACAAAGGAGTGCGCCTTCGGGAAGGAGAAGCAATATAGATACAGCTTTATTTTGTATCCCCTAACTGGCAAGGCTCCGACTTCTGCTCTTCGCTCGCCCCACATGGGGATAACCGGAGAATCGCAATACTTTTAGCACATAGAATGTTCAGTATCTTTAAATGCCGAGTCCTTAACTTCTCCTGTAAAACAAATTTTTACCTCCAGATTATCAATATTTCACAAAGTTTTTAAGGGAAATATTTTGGGTAATGCAGGATAAATCGAACGTTGTTTACACAATGGTGGATTGATTGGTTCAAAACACCATTACTACTTTTAGAAAAAAAAATCTACTTGTAGAATTTGTTGTTTTAAAAATATGGATAGGTAAGGCAACACTTTCATTCAAGAGGAGCGTGAACACCGCCATCACTGAACTGAACGATTATCACCGCTGATGGGGCCTAATAGCTCTGACGCCGTGTTCGGGTCACAAAACACATCGGCATCATCTTAGCGTTGTCACTCTGATCTTGAACTGGTACATCTATCATGCGGACATTGCCACAACTCTCGAGGGCATGATTTAATAACGATCCAGATTTAAATAGCGCCTGCGTTGTCGCGGTAATGGCGGGCCGCGTCGCGCATGCTCGCCGCGCACATCTGATTCCGCCTTCCGAGAACCTAGTGTGAAAACTGTTCGTTAGGAATGCAGGAAATGAAATGAACCTGTCGCTTCTCGCCTAATAGATCAGGTGGTAATCGGTCCCGTCGGCAGCCATTTTATGACTCGTACGATAAATTTTACCCGACCATTCTCACTCGATATGTCGCTACTTATTTGTTACTCAGAATTACAAACAACATAAAATTAAAACCCATAAGAAGCATATTATTTCATAAAATGGTCATTCGAGAATAAATTCATATTTTGTTTTAACGTCGTCTTAAATAATCTTAAAGTTCATATGGTAGACTGCGCCAGTTTTAAAAGGACGCTAAATGTAATAGTCCAGTCAAAACAGGGTTTGACCTGGAAAAATTCCGTTAATTTTGAAACTTTGCACACTTATTTAGAAGTCCCTAAGTAAAAATAAAATAAAATAAGCGTGCAAAGTTTCAAAATTAACGGAATTTTTCCATGTTGGGCCATTTTTTTAAAGTTTTTTGACAGGACTATAACTAATTTTAAGAAGTCAAATAGTTATTATATTTAATAACTTAAGACTAATACAAATAAATGAATGAAAATATATCGAGATTTGTTTACTTTAATGTGTTTTAAGTGGAAGGCAATCTATTTAAATTAAAATCCACATATTATTCCTATATACAGTTCGTGCTTGGTTTAAAGAAAATCTGAACAATTTTAGGATACTGAAAAAAATACAAAAACCCCAACAAGGATTGCAAAAGACGATGATGATCACACCTTGATGGTATCATAAGCGAACAAGCAGAAAAAAACATTAACTAAACGCATTAAATTAGAGTTTCTGAACCCAGCTGCAAACAGAATACATAACGCCACTAACTCTAACATCTGTTAAAGTTCATTACTGGATTTTTTTACTTTACTTCTTAAGAAAGTTGACCCCTCGGCTGACGCCCGGGTAACCTTTGCTCCTCCCACGCGGACAACGGAGCGTCCATCATGCCTGACACGGGAGGAGGCCAGGAGGCCCGGCCGAGTAAGCGGCGCATGCAGAGCCGACGCAGCGCCGACCCCGCCAGGGGCTAGAGGTATCGTGCTCTATAAGAAAGTTCGTGCTTCGACATTTTTTAAGAAATACAATTTTAGTATAATTTGCCCATCGTCATTTGGTGCTTATTTATTCGATCGTGGAATGTTATTTTTGTTTTCAAAGACATAAAAAACCGTGCGTGCGTGTAACTCGATAAATTCCTATTTACAATTCTAGATTGAAAAATTGACTAATACAAACACACTAATGTAATTTTGACTCGACATTCCACTAAGTAAGGATTTGAGACAAAAACCGAGTAGATGCTCTGGGACAAGAAGTGTTATTAATTTGAATGTCACCACACGTCACGTATTTCTTATCAGATATGCTTTTAACTATTTGAAAAACGGTCTACTTTCAAGGTTATGAATTCCATTACATTTAATTTCCAAAACAGAGCAAAAGTATCCAATAAAAATAGGCATCATTACCTTAATAAGGAATAAGATAAAAATGCAGAGCATCATACACTTTTCATAAGTTTACCTAACATTGTCAAATATGAATGGATCCCAAACACATTAAACAGCGATTTTTCATACCCCATTCACACACCGCCCGACAACAACTCTGATAAGCAAGAATCTTATCACTTCATGAACTGACAATATTTATCACCTACTTCATTCTGCTAAAATTATAAATTGACATATATATATTTTGTTTGCAGCTTTGTTCAACTATTGAAAAACGGTGAAATTATATACAAGGTCACAGATGATAACATCAGGGCTAAAAATATTTCATCGCACACATGTGACTTTGTTGACATTGAATTTATTGCATTGCAAAAAGATAAATATCCTTAAGATATATATACAGATTACACGAAATGTTTTATTTCATATATAATATAATTACATTAAAGATATCTAACGATTGAGTGATAGTAATGTGATTTATAAAATTCTTCTACATTCAACTAGCTTGTTAACACGTTAATAAACCAACAGTTCTATTCGTTACAAGAGAAACTAACCATTATTGGAGAGTATTTGCTGCTTATGTCTAGAGTATCTCGAAGAACTCCCATCATTTAAGTAATTGTTTCAATTTTTAATTTTATCTGCATTTGAAATATGTTATTCATTCAATGGCCTTTGTAGAAATTTAAAACTATTACATAATATTTAGGTTTTCATTTTAAGCGTAAAAACTTTCACTATAAGATCTTTTGTAATTGCGTTGTTTCCAATGTGTCAAGGTTTATACGCCTTTGATGGGGCTGGTTCATGAAATAAAAGTCCTATTAAATGTGTTGAAACTCAAAGCTTGCATTTCAACTCTATATTACATTTGAATTTTTCTAGAACACATTGTAAATAATTATTTGTTCATTTTAGAGCAGATTCTAGGAAACGCAGTACATGTATCAACACTTTTACAGAATAAACCAAACTGGCTAAACACATTCTAGTGTTTAGAATATGTTTTGGTTTTTCGTAAAAATCTCGATAACGATTGGTTGGAGCTAAAAAACTTAAAATGTACATAATAAAGTTTATTAAGATCGCAATAAAATGGTACTGCATAGTGTGTACATTATGTCTCCACTATGGCAAAACCTACATACTCACCTGCACACGAATAATACGGGAAATGAGTAGGTAGGTTTGCTGACACGTAAATGTGAAAATCGGGATTTTAGGCTATTATGCGATATATCTCAACTATATCAAGCCACAACTCAAGTTTTACTAAGATATGTTGCAAAATAAGCAAGATATAGAACTTTTTTAATTTCCCAAACGGTTAACATATAGGCACAATTTAAGGGGCGTTTACAGCTTTCATTCTCTTGGTAACCAATGGACATAAAGTAATGATTCAGGATAATACATTGTTTGTTTTTTAGCTGAATTTAATGGTGCCTACCAAAATTTTGACAATTTTTATTTTTAATAAAAAACCATTTTTTGCTCATCTTTAAGGGAAAATCGCGAAAAAACCCTTATTTTTAGCGCCCCATAACTCGGTAACCGTTAGGAGGACAAAAGAAATGTACAGTACCATTTTTGTAGCGAACTTAATAAGCTTTCTTTTGTACATTTAAAGTTTTACCTTCGACTAACGGCTCTCGAGATTTTTACAAAAAATCTAAAAAAGTGCCCTGTTTCCATCAATTACCACTAGAGCTCGCTACATATTGACGAGGACTTTTGGTATTTTGATCCTTAGGTACTTTTAAATAAGTGTGCAAAGTTTCAAAATTAACGGAATTTTTTCCTGATCAAACCCTGTTTTGACTAGACTAAAATTTTCGAGTTTGAGTTGGTAGTGAATATATTTGTGTGTTCCCTGAATCCAAAATGTGGTTTTCGGAGAGGTGTCTGTCTGTCCTTGTGGATGTGTGCGCGGATGTAAACAAAGCTATAGACGACACCAGTGGTCCGATTTTCATGGAGTTTGGCATTTTGGTATAAAGTCGTGAAATCTCCAGGCATATTTTTAATTTTTTCGAATTTTGAATTTGTAAGAGCTTTCACCCCATAAAACGCATAACAAACGACAAATATCCAAGTTTTTCAAAAACGGCTCCACATATTTTGATATAAATTTCAAAGTTTTTAGTGCTTCAGATGACAATCAAAATGCCACCACCCGCAAGTCTGTAAAAATTCAGGTTCAGATGTTATAGGGATTAAAGTGTTAAAAAATTCAAATTCTTCTAATTTAAGTACTTAAAATCATGATAATAAATTTAAAATAAACCTTCAATAATCAAATTTGGCTTGAGAAAAAATTCTGCATTTTGAATTATAAGACTACGTCAAATGATTGCGAGGATAACTGTTATTTTCGTTTGGCGGTAAACGCCGAATGCTATGTCTAATGTTATTCCTGTGGCAAATATTTAAAAACCGATGTCTTCAATAATTTACAAACCGATTTTGATAACATTTTGTATGTATTGGTGAAGTGATTGTAAATTAGTTTTACCCTGCGAGCATAAAATAATATTATTACTCTGTGTTCGATGATTTTACCTCATTAGATAGGTTTTCTTGCTTTAGGCTTAAATGGCTTTGAGGGAGCAGGGCCGGCCCTAGCAATTACGGGGCCCTGGGCCGATCTGAGTTGCGGGGCCCTTCCAAGTCGCTGCGTAGACGAGTGTTAAAATACCAGAATAGGCCTACAGTGCTTAGCGCTTCAGCATACATTGCAATGGATTTTGTCTTTCAGTTAGCGCTACTTATTATTTTTTTAAATCACTAATTACTTGGTATTAGGCCTAAATGGCCTACAATTTGAATTGTGAATTTAAAAATAGTGACAAAGATCATTGATTAATATGGGTAACCTTGTTTGCGGCGAAAAAACACAGACAAAAGTACTGCCAGAGCCAGTTACAATCAGTCAAATATTTTATTGAGGCTGGTGAGTGAAGAGAGTAGTACTTATGAGAAAAACTAGTGAAAATACAATATTACCGAACGAGTCTTGCCATAGAGTAACAATGCTTATTTCACCAGTTACTCATATAAAGAAATAGATTACTGATTATTATTACTATTAAAATAACTATAATTGGATTTAACTGTAGTTAATTCAGTAGATAAAGTAAAACCAACAGCAGCGACATATGTTGATTTCAGCAAGGCATTCGACCTTGTAGATAGAAATATATTACTGTATAAACTTAAGTGTTATGGTATTACTGGTACAGCCCTCTCATGGTTTGAATCTTTTTTAACAAACAGACAACAAGTGGTCAAAATAAATAGCATAACCCGTCAATTAAAATACTCCAACCATGGTGTTCCTCAAGGCGGGGTGTTAGGACCTTTGTTTTTTGTAATTTTCATAAACGTAATTTTCATAATTTTCAAAAACATTTGTGTTCCAAAATTGTGGCCTATGCAGACGATATCACACTTGTTACGACAGCAACTTCATTTCAAATGCTGGGAACGTTTGTCAATAAGGATTTAAAATTATTATCGGACTGGGTTGGAATAAACAAACTCATTATCAATACCAACAAAACTAAATCCATTCTATTTTCATATAAGATTAATTCAGTTCAAGACCAAAGAGGCAGGTTGCGCTTTTTTTGTCACAAATGTTTATGTTCATACGGTTGCAATTGTGAAAAATTGGAATTAGTAAACCAAATAAAATATCTCGGTTTAATCATTGACTTCAATTTAAAATGGAATTCTCATGTTGACTATTTACTTTCAAAATTAAGGGAAATTAATAGGAATATTTACTATATGAAACAGTTTCTTAAAGAAGAACAATTTAAAACTTTGAATTTTTCATGGTATGAGGCTACTTTGCGATACGGGATTATCCACTGGGGTGGGACATATTCAACAATTTTAGAGCCAATATTAGTTTCACAAAAAATGGTACTGAGAACATTGTGTGGAGTGGAAAGAAGTGATAGTTCACAACCATTATTTAAACGATTGAAAATAATGAAATTTTCTGAATTATACTTGCAATGTATTTTTAATTATTTCAAAACATATTTTCATTTATTTTCAGTTAAAATTAACAATAGATTTACAAGAAGTTCACATGAAATACAGTTTAACGTGCCAAATATTTTCAAACAAACCAGCAGAAACCAGTTTTATTTCAAGTCATTTCAAATTTTTAACTAACATTAATTTCGACCAAAACAACAAATCTTTCAAATTTCCTGTGAGACAATTAATCATGAATGATACCATATCACTTTAGGAGAAATTCCTCTATGTTGACTTCCCTAAAATGGTGTGTATATATGTATATATTTATTTATTTATCTTTATTTAGTATAAGAAGAGTGTGTCAGGCTTGAAATTAATATGTGGATGTGCTGAAAGTGCATCGAGTGCTGTGTCAATATAGCGTTTAAATGGAAGAAAGAAAAAGACTGCCGAAATAAATGAATTTGTATAACTTTCAATGTTTATTTATGACAGACCCACGCGTGCTTGAAGCACATGGGTCATAGTGATGCAATTTGTTAATGTATTTAAATAAAACATTATTTCATTTCATTTCATTGCCAAACATTAACTTCTTTTTTAAGATTTCATTATAAAAATCAGCCCATAGTAGTACAGTTATGATTTTTGGTTGGGAAACGTAGAGGACTGTAAAGAATACAAATTTAATAAGAATATGTTTATTTAAATCCAACTAATAAAAGTTAACCCTCCTTACCTTCCTTTCGGCAAATTCGTGTACAAGGTCATCAAAGTTCATTTCATTTACAATCTCACGTTCATTAGACAGGGTTGCCAAAGACGATAGTCTATCTTGAGACATGGTTGTTCTCAAATATGTTTTGATTAGTTACAATCGCGAAAAACTTCGTTCCGCACTAGCAACAGTTATGGGGAAAGTTATAATAAAGTTCTGTACGCTATTTGAATGTTGGGGAAAGGGTTTCCAATTTTGCTCTAGTATTTTAACACTTCCACGGGATTGTTAACATCAATCTGTATCATTTCCCTAAACACTTCTACTTCAGTAAGAAGTTCTGAGCTTTCGATGTCCTTTGATATGTGTCCGTCTTCAGTACTCGGCCGCTGCAGACGATTGGAGTTTTTGCCGGGATTTTCACAGCTCTTCGTCTACTGTAGTGCTAATGTAAGAAAGGCCTCGCCTTAGTCAATGCAATTTTAATCGTATTTCTGAATTCGCTCTAGTCGTGTTTATCAACGTTTTAATCACGTTTTGAAACTAATTAAAATATCACTCATAATTTTCATTTCTTTTGGAATATTTTTCACGCGGAGCTTTCGAAAACGCGGGGCCCCCAAAAGCGCGGGGCCCTGGGCAGCTGCCCCGGTTGCCCCTGCCTGGGGCCGGCCCTGTGAGGGAGAAAATATGTGTCAGTTCGCTGATCGTTTATTCAGCTTATAGAACTGCAGTAACTTGTTAATGTAAATTATTATTAATATAATTCGAAATAGGTAAAATCATGTTACTTTTGCGAGTTAATTTGTCGTAATGATAATTAATTTTTGTATAAGCGTGCCGGATGACATATGATATGTACTTTTTCGTTTAATTGCAGTATATTTTAACCATAGTTTAAATTATTATTAAAAGTATTGTTTTAACCAACTAAATATACAAACGATCTCACAGTCTATACTGCGAATACTTTGCTGTTCAAAAAATAAGGTAGTTATAGTAATTTTTAACATTCAAGGGGACAAAAAAAATGGAAAACTTAATTTCCAAAACAAACAAAAAATTTTAACTGTGTCATAAAAAAAAACCAAGAATTTTTTTATTTTCTGGCGGCACTACATACAAATATGCTATAACATTTCCATCAATGAGTTGTAGTCTAAACATCCGTTTGGAGGCAGTCCCCAAATCATTAAAGATTTAAGTTCTACATTTAAAAAAGTTTTAACGTTTTCAACTTTTCTTGTAGAACGTTTCATCTGTTTTAGTGTGTTTTAGGACTGAAGACAAAACCTAACCAAATGAGAGAATTCCTTTTTCGATATACCGCTGCGAAAACGGCAGTTTTCATCACATATGTTGGAGCTAACGAAGATCTTTCTGTCCCAAGCGAGAAGAAGAATCATCTGAAGTCGAAGACGTCAGCTGTTCATTGTTATTGCAGTAAAACTGCAAACGAGTATAAGTTGGCATTGATGGTTACAAATCAATCATACTGAGGGTAATAATCGACTACTACTACAGTATCGATTGTAATCCGTTGGTGCATTGCTGTCGGTCGTGAAACTCGCTAATTTTACCAATTTATGGTTCAATAAGTTTGATACATCCATAGTCGGTTATTGTTCAGTCTAAACTAACACTAACACAAATGATGCAGATAATCACGTGGGACAAAACTATCTAAACTGACATCACTTTTGGGAGAAATGTTTTCAAGGTAAACACGTTGTAAAATTTTAGTTTTTAAAATAGCGTTATATATTAGGCGGTCTAATGAAAAAAATAGTTCATCACACGGGCCTCAAGTTGCTTTTCGTAATAGGTCACGTTTTTACCAAAAAATTTCATCACTTTAGTCCCTAAGAAATATGTTATTCCCTATGTGTACTTTACTTGCTTGAAAGTTATCAAAACTATATTTGAAGGTATAAGGTATGCAACACAAAAACATACTTTGGGAAGCTCATCTTCACTATTTGTTGGTATTAACTTGTTTTGAAGTCTTTAGATTAAACTAGGGGTGTGCGAGTACACGAGAATCGAGATTTTTTCGAGCCGAGTATACACTACTCGACTCGACTCGACTTATTGCAAAATACTCGAAAGTTCGAGTAGTTACTCCCGCCGTTTACTCAAAATTGGTACGTGCGAATCAATATTACGGCCATTTTTCACAATATCAATCAATCTTTAACGAATACTAGTGGCTTGTAGGGGCATAAGCCCCTAATAAGGGAAAATTTAAATTTAAGCAATTCTTATTTAATATAGTAAGAATTACCTTCATAAACTGGCTTTTAGATCTATCATATGATAATATCTAGAATATGGTTTAGAATAAAATAACAATATCACGTGTTTTAAGTAAACAAAGTATCTCCCAATGCTTTTTAATTGGCAGATATTTTACGTTATTTCTCATTTTCTAGCAAATTTAGTAATTTTTCCCGCCATCACGGAATAGAGACCTTTAATTTGAGCCTTCTTCCACATTTTTACGATTTGCTAGGCGCCCACAATTTTGATGCAATGAATCGCCTTTCGAAATTAAATATATGATGATAACTAAAACCTCGTTGTTATACTTGAAGTAAAAAGTTCTTTTTAGTTATTAAAAACACATAAATTGTTATATCACTTTATCTTTTCTATAGTTTGAGGTTATTTATTATTACATCTCTTAAAAAAATCATTCTTGTTATATTTTAGAAACAATTTCAAATAAATAAAAACTTAGTTTTTTGTTGACAGTTACATGAATAAAAATGTACCTGTGTGAATTATTCAAAGGAAATATTTTAATCATGTATTGAGTCAGGTAATTGGTCATGGCTTATAGTCAGTGTTTTAATTTCATTTCATAAACCAAGTAAGCCTTAAACACAAGTTAGGCTTGAAAAATATATTAAATCAAGATTTATTATTGTGAGTTTAAGTAAAAGGTTTTCTTTCTTTTTTTTGGTATCATTTATTTGTATATATCTGCTCTTAGTTCAGTAACTCTTTTAAGTTTAATTACCTCAAAATTGTAATTTGTATTTGAGTAATGATAATAATTTTTTACCATTATGTAGAAACATGATGACTATTATATTAGGCTATAAACTTAAAAAAAACTCGATTCCAAAAAAGCTCGAAACTCACGAGTATTTTTTAAAATCACGACTTGACTCGACTCGACTTGAAAAATCACTACTCGCACACCCCTGATTAAACAAAAGACCTTTGATATAAAACCCAAATGCTAATTATACAGGTTTTAATCGCTACTGAGGTGCTACCACCAGTTAATGTTTTTGTTAGGTTCCAGTGCACTCACTTGATGAATACCTTCCTAGTTTTTTTTCATCCATAACCATGTAATAAGGAAGTCCCTACACAACAGGAAAGATCCTTTTTCGCTCGAGGATGGGGGAACACAGCACAACAAGACCCACCTGAGGAAGTGGCTGCTAGCTCCTGCGGCGGAGAGGTGTACATCAGCTGTGCACCGCGTGTTGATTTAACTGGTTACTGGTCTATATTTAACGGTACCAAACCACCATACGTTTCTTGTTTGCCCACGAACTACTATATATTTAAAGAACACATAAAATGTTTTATAGATATTCTATTATGGAAGGGTTTTATTGATTGTATACCTCAAAGTAGAAGTTTATAATTACAAGGAATTTGTAATGAATGGACAGTTCTTGTTTCTTTGCAATGGCATAACAAATAAAAAAAATTTTAACTACTGAGTGTGCTTTTAATAAAAACAAAAATCTTATAAAATTTTTCTAAACGCTTTTTAACTTTTTCTTATACGCTTTTTATTTTTTCGAAAGAAATTTGAAAACGTTAATCCCCAATATTACTTTCCAATCAAAATGACGCTTTTGTCAAAATGTTTATATCCTCATTGTGTACCGCTTAAGAATTTTAAAATCAATACCTAATGTAAAATAGTAAATCAGTTTTCTCTAGATAAAAATACCTAGGAGATTTTTTTGTAAAGCAGTACATGTAGTTCCAAAAAATTCTAGGGTTCGATTGTTTTTTATTCGTTATTGGTCTCACATTATTATGTGTATTTCAACGTAAAATTTACATATATATACTCAAACAAATAAAAACGACGTGTTAGTTTTAATTTAGCCTATTTGTATAAGATTAAAAAAATGCATCGAACATTGCCAATCTCTTTGAGATTATACTGCTATTTAAAAGTTAGTTACTTTAACAGGAAACGATCCCTATTTATTAAGCGAGAGACCAAATGCACGCACAATTAATGTGGGGAGTAAACGGCATAAAGTTCGCGGGAACACTGTAGAGTAAACAGAGGCGCGCTGGCGAGCTTGGCAATTAGTTGGGCGCAGGACAGCGGCCGAGGCGCGGAGCGGGCGGGGGGCTAGCGGTGCATGAGAAGTGCATGCAGTTGCGGTGGTCAGGGCGGGAAGTGCAGCGCGGAGGGGGGGAGACAGAGAGCGCCGATGGTGGGGGAGCTGCGACGGAGGGGCCCCTCCTCCCCACCACCGGTGCAGCAACAATGCGCATACCCCTGTTGTCAGCTGATATTAACACTAAATTTGTGTTGCATCACTGTTTCTCGTCGAACGCGATTTTTCTACGATATTCAGGGGGTTAATTGAGGTTAGAGTGGTAGATTGGAGTGAAATCAGTGCGTACTTATAGTGTTATCTGTTAAACCGAGCGAGGAGGAGGGGGAAGTGCATCAGGATGCGATTCGGCAACAGGTTTGCAAACACTTCCTGGTTTGATAGCAACAAAAAAATTCACTTACCTTAATTTTTGATTATCCAGTAAATTTCCAAAAATGAAAATATAATTTTAATATCACTCACCTACAATATGCACCATGGTTTTAGTCCAACTCTGCAAAGATTTCCGAATAGTCCGCCTTTCTAGAACACACCTCGCATATGAGCATTCCGCCATGTTGCGCGCGAGTTTTCTTGTTTTCCCTTCTGACAGAAAGAGCGCTAGCTCCGTTCCCGACGTGACGTCACCGTTCGTGACGCAACCGGTAGATGCATCGCTCTTCTCTCTCCCTCTCCCTCTCCCTCTCTCTCACTCGCTCCCCCACCTTTAATACGAGACTATACGGTTAAAGAAGGGGAAGGACTTGCTCGGTTTTTAAACACCCTCCCTCCCTTTCAAGGTTCCCCTCCCTTTCACGACCCCGAAAAATGTTATAATCACTTAGCAACGAAAAAAGAAAAGATAATCAATATCGTACTTCCTACCACGCCTTCCCTTACCCAGCCGAAAACACCGCCCTTCCGTTCCTTCCGGTGTGCTCCACTCTCTATGTACCCCTCAAATATACATGTACTTAACATAGTTAGTGGAGGACACCCTTGTAGTGATAAGATAATATAGTAATAGTAGTCATGTGAAATATATAAGTAGAAACCTTTTTAAAGAGGTGCGTTTCCTCAGCACTAAGTAGGCTACAACTTTTTAATATTCGTTCAAAATAACTCCTATTCTTTAAATGAAAAAATTAAATAGGCCTATTCAGTTCAGATACCAACAGTGTAAAAATACAAGTTTATTTACACATTACATATTGTTTTGAAAAGTCAGAGTGCTATCAAAGAGGAAATATAGATAATAAAGATCTGAACATTTTATTAAATGCATCTCGTATCCGTTATTAGAAATCTTCAAAATTGTACTATATATATGTAATATAAAGGGTAATTTTGAAGAACACTGTTACAGGGCACCCTGCCAAAAAAGCAGCAACTGTACTGACTCTTTAAACATGTTGTTTTAGAAGCAAACAAAAATAAAAAAATATCAAAATTTCATGTAATATAAATAAAAAATAAAATGTTTAAAGACACTTACAAAAATATAAATTAAAATATTTTACTTTTAACGCCAATTGTAATGTTGTAGACAAAATTTGTGCAATATTAAGAAAATTAACTTTTTTATAACAAAACAATCATTAATCCATATTTTACTTGTATTGTTGCTACAGATTACGATTTGTTTGGAGCAACACATATTCCGGATGAATTGTGTATTTATCTTACACTCACCCTAACTTCTATTTAGCATTAATTTAGCTAAATAGGACATTAATGGTACAAGACGTCAGTTTTTATCTTTTCATAATAGTAGGTGTCAATAGCGTGTAATATAGCTTAATAACGCTTAATATGACGTCCGCTGTATACTTAATTCCAACCTAACAATTAGGTTTTGATTTTGATTTTTGCGGACATTTGCCACCTCTGATTAGTAAAAAAAAGGTTTCACGACGATTCGGGATCTGCAGTTTGATCCCGTCTCAGGCGGAAAATACCTAGGGCTAACAAAATTTGGCAAGTTTATTTTAAAAGCCTTTATTTGAAAAAAATACATACAACATTAACTATTCAATTTAGACACGTGGGAAAAGTAAGGCTCGTAAGTTTTTTATAAATGAAGATCAAGACTCAACTTAATAAATTGTGTCAAGTTTTTCAAATGACTAATTTTAATCCATAATATTTAGTTAAAAGGCACAGCTAATACTAACAGCCAGCAAGTTATAATTTATAACCTAGTTTCAATCTTGTTTTGCAACGGAGTACGATTCGCGCCAAGCAGTTAATCGAATTAAAGTAATACTTTCAACTTAGTGTCGACGACGACTTGGCCCTCTCTACCGGTAAACACTACGACCACGTCGTGGCCAGTGTCCGTGTGTCGCGCCGCCCTCGCACACACATACACACATACACACATACACACACGCGGCCGCGCACGCGCACGAGCACCACACCGCCAGCGTCGCGGCGCAACAGGCTACCGCCGCCGCCGCCACCTCCAAGTCGTGTTTCCGGGTTCGTTTCTATGTTTTTAAATAATCCACAGCGTTTATATTTTAATATTGTTAGATGTTTCATGATATTGTTAATACGGTGCGTTGGTAGTTTGTTAGCAAGAAATGGTCGCATGTTTGACGGTTATAACGTTAAAGAATACTGTTTTGGTTGCTGCAATCGTATTAGAGTATTTAGATACATTAGAAGGGGTTGTTAAGAAGAGAATAACTTCCCCACGTTTTGGAACAAAGGGAACCCAGTGTACACTCCGCTGCCACACCGTCCGTTCGTTCGCTCCGTTTCAAATTGCACTGTCTTCAGATTTCTAAACCGGATAAGCTGTATTTTCAAAGTTCGTTAATTTCTAATTATTCTAACAATAACGCTTGTCGTAAAAAAGTATAATTTAAAACTACACGGGTTTCAAATACACGAAATATGTTAAAACAAAAAGTAAACAAAACAAACAAGCCCCTCGAAACAAGCAGATGGAGAACTTACACTCGCTCGAGCACACGCGGCCGGGTTGAAAGCTCGCTAAAAAATACTGCCAAATTATTGTCGGAAGGAACGAAAATGGAAGGCCCGCTTTGCCCCTTCCCAAACGCGGAACCACCCTCCCCTTAAAAATATTCCATCTCTGTTATACATTAGGGAGTCCAATCTATCCCCGTCTCGCTCGCTCTAATGACCTTTTCGGTTTTTATAGATCGGAGTAACAATTCCCTCCCCCAGCGTCTCGGCGCCCACCCCCTCGCCCGCCGCCCCACCCGCCCGCACCCGAAATACGCCAAATTATATAACATCATTTGTTTCGATCGGTCGCTCGCAGGTACGCGTCTTGGCCCGCCTCGCCTCGCCCCTCGCCCCTCGCCAACAACTGCGCGTACTCCTGTGTTTGTGTTCATCTTTTAAGCGTGATTATGAAACTTGATTGCTCAAAAATGTTGCTTCAATTTTAATCAAAACTATGAAAATATTGAAAATAGTCTTAGTATGGGTTATATTACAGTAATTGTACATAGAATAGTCATTCCGATGAAATTTATTTTTTACAAAACTTCATCAAAGAAATCAACTATATTTTTGGGTTGCTTTATCACAAATTAAGTAACAAAGTTCATGCAATATATTTTAGCTATAAAACGAAATCCTAAGTGTTGCAATTAGTAATATTTTATTTGACTAAAACAACCCCTTTATTCAGTTGTGAAGATAAAAGAACATTCATGGATTTAATGGTAAACTAAACTACCAAAATTTAAAAAACTAAATTTTCTTTGAAAAGTTACTATTATTGAGTTAGAAGTGCTAAATAAATTTAGTTATACATATCGCCACTTCACTTACGAACAATTCTCTAGGTTTAAGAATCATGGTTGTATAATCTGAAATGTTGTACAGGCAGACCTAAAAAGCTGCTTTAAAAGAATTTCAGTAGATAACAAAACAAATGATTTTCTATAGATCTTATTGATAATACTTATACCCTTTTCATACAACTTTCAATCGAGCAGAGACTTTTTCAATTATTTATTATGTCGCAACTGAGTAGTCGAGTCGTGCTATGTAGCAGCGAACATTATGGTGCTTATGGATCACAGTCAAAGTCTTCTTAGGTGTTTAAGACTACAGCTAGCTGGGTCGTGCTATCAGCAAACATTGTGGTGCTTAAGGATCACAGTCAAAGTCTTCTTAGGTGTTTAAGACTACAGCTAGCTGGGTCGTGCTATCAGCAAACATTGTGGTTGGTCATAGTCTCCGTGGGTGTTAGAGACTAGAGCTAGCTGGGTCGTGCTGGCAGCGAACATTATAGTGGATCATGGTCAAAGTCTCCTTAGCTGTCAGAGACTAGAGCTAGCTGAGTCGTGCCATCAAGGAACATTATGGTGGATCATAGTCAAAGTCTCCTTAGGTGTTAGCAACTAGAGCCAGCTGTCGTGCTAGCAGCTTAAATTATGGTGGGCATAGTCAACGTTTCCTTATGTGTTAGAAATTAAAGTTAGCTGAGTCGTGCTAGCAGCGAACATTAAGATGGGTCATAGTCAAAGTTTACTTAGGTGATAGAAATTAGAGCTAGTTGAGTCGTGCCAGCAGCGAGCAGTATGGTGGGTCACAGTCAAAGTCTCCGTAGGTGTTACAGATGCAACGCTAGAAGTGGGTCGGGCCGGCAACATAACTCTAGTCTCAATGCCATCTAGTGTGTCGCAATCCGCCTAGACCACCGCCGCTCCGCGCTGCGCTAGCCTAGACAAAGAACTTCATCTTGAGTGTGCCAGCTGCGACACAATGCACCACGGGCCTGGCTGAGAGCGAAACTCAGCTGTGGGAGTCGTGTCGCACTGAAGATTACTGAGGGGGAATCAGCAACCTGGATTCATAAAATTCACTGATAGAATATATATATAGGTAAACAGTCTAATAAACTAATACGTGAGAAACTGTTAAGTGGGATCGATGAGTAGTGATTCAATATACTTGAAGAGCTTGATCTGTAGATGCAAAATCTTCATGGTTGAAAACTCCCAGAAAAAGATTAACATATTTTAACGTATGTTGGAGGTTGAACTCGCCATTTGACAATACAAGACAAAATGACTGTTCTTTCTGATTTTAAGTTTATCTCTTATTGTTTAGTATTATCGATTTGGAGTATTGTGAATTTTAGACCTGAACGGGCGTACTCGATCCGCGCCGGAATTTCGGGTACTTTTGACTGCATCGAACCGCGCCTCGGCGCGCCGGTCATTAAGGAGGATTAGGAGGGGTGCCTCGCCACCCGGCCAGGTAGTCGCTACGGCACTGGGGAAAAAGGGAATTATGTTTTTCCCTGCGTCCTGTCAGAGGCAGTAGCTACAGTGCTACAACCCAGCTAGGCCCTGGGTTGTACGCAGCTTTGGGCCACGAAACTTGGCACAAACATACTCTTTAGGCTATAGATAAGTATAAAAAGGAAGGATTTTAAACTTTTTCTCATAAAAGGCTAAAATGAGGTAAATTATAAGTTTCGAAATGGTGGCTGTTTAAGTTTTTACAGCTACGATTGAATGAAAAAAATGGATTGAAGTAATGAATATTTTCAAGAAACAATTAGAAATTTGATCTACTGACAGAACAAACTAACACACCTTTCTGCTACATATTGGCCAGATACCGTTTAGGCTGTTCATGCGTTTCGCGGATCACCCAAAGTAATCTAACTAGAATCTTGGAACTCTACATGGAAATTTCATTCCGTCATTCGTTGTTTTTATAAAGATTATCCTAGGAATGGTGTTTTCAGGATTAAAAATGTTAGAGGGGTTTGCTTGCTGGCCGAGGGCGATTTAGGCTAAGTTAAAAAAATAAACAATTTCTACCAAAATACGAGGTTATTTCTATGTGCTCAACGAGTAATCCAATCGTGTGTGTTTAATGTGATTAAAAACATTTTGGGAAGTTAGGTTCCCTCACTTTTGGCCAACACCTTCTCTTAAAATATTGTTTTGTAGTTTTTGGTAATTTTATAAATATGTTACATTCAGGTTAATGTTAAGTATAGAGTCCACCCCTTGAAAAATCTATTGACATTTACATATTAGTTATATTTTATTTGCTTCATATTCTCATGAGTCAAATTGTCTGACAGTATATTTGAGCGAGAACGCGGGGCTATGAATGCTGTTGGTTAAAACCCCTGAATTTGTAATGCAATTTTCTATTCAAACTAATAGAAACCTAATTTTCATAAGTAGAATGATGAACCAACTAGAAAATCTTTATATTTTGAAGACGAAACTGCTAAATTAGAATGCGTTATCACGGGTAGCCAATTCAGCCATTTGAAGAAAAAATAAAAATCAATCGAGGAAACATATCATTTTCTGATTTCAATCTGGTGTGGAATCAATTATCTGTACCATAGGGGTGTAATTAAATGCTCAAAAACTGATATTATGTTTGGTAATTTGTAAAAACTGCACATTTCAAATAACGTATGGTTAAAATAAAAATTGTTATCCTTTCAGCGGGCGAAGCTGCGGGTATCTGCTTGTAAATGTATATAATATATATGGTTATATATGGTAATATATATAGTTGTTTAGGTATAAACTCAAGGTAGGAGTGTCACAAAACAACCCTTACCGAATTAATTATATAGATATCAATATATACATATTAAAGCTAAAAATAAAATTATGTATGCGTAGGTGAATATGGAGGACTTTTCCTTCAAACCATAAAAAATAGGTATATTTAATAATTTGATCCGAGTGAAACATTTTATTGAGTATTTTCAAACATCAAATATTGTTTGATTATCCATTTATATTCCTAGGGGTAACATGTAGATCAAAATAAATGTGCACAGCATTACAGCTTTTGTTTATAAAAGTTATCAGTCATACCTGACCATCCAGATTGAACTACTTAATTTTTACGTGGTAAAACATGGCATGTAAACAAATATTCAATAAAAATTAAGATTTGTATTACAGTACTATTAAACAGGCCCATACAAGATACATTACCAAAATAAAATAAATAGGTATTACAATTTCAATAAAAAACTACATCGAATAAAAATCTTTAAATTCCTTCGGTCTATATTGAAAAATTACATATATTATAGTAATTAAATAATTATTTTATGGGACGAAAAACGTTTATGAAGTTGAACGGTATGGACATCATTTTTCTCTTTTCTTAGTTGTTTAGTCAATTTTACACAACCTTATGGACCTTAATATTCGGTGTGTTCTCAAAGTGTTATATTAAGTTTCGGAAAAAACATTAAAAATTCATCTTAGAAAATTTCTGTAAGTGGAAATATTGTTCGTTTTAATTTTACACTTCCTTTTCGAGTTCCCAAGTTTAAACACCAACGACGCGTTTAAAACTTAATAGTTTTTTCAAGGCCAACAAAGCGGTTATATTAGGTTTCGGAAAAACATTAAAAATTCATCTTAGAAAATTTCTCTGATTGGAAATATTGTTTGTTTCAATTTTACACTTCCTTTTCGAGTTCTCAAGTTTAAACACCAATGACGCATTTAAAATGTTGATAGTTTTTTAAAGGCCAACAAAGCGGTAGTTTATCAACCAGTAATTCCTTATATTGGTGGCAGTTAGTTATGAGACAGCAGCGCAGCAGTCACAGACTGGAAGCAGGGACAAAAATAATTCCCTTTTCCCCAGTCCCGTAGCGACTACCTGACCGGGTGGCGAGGCGACCCTTCCTAATCCTCTTTAATGACCGGCGCTGTTCGGTGCTTTCAAAAGTACCCAAAATGCCGGCGCGGTTCGGGTGTCCCCGTGTTCTCTGTAAGCCGAAAATTAGGCATCAGGCATTACTAAAACTTGCCAACCGGAATTCAAAAGGACAAAAACTCTTTAAAGTTTTCACTTGTAAACTGAGTCATTGTGATATACTGACATTAGATATTTAATTTTTTTTTATCAAAGTAGATGTTTTTATGAACGATGCAATACGATTTCTAAAATACTGTTTGTCAGCTCGCTTTAAGATTTTGCACATAATGAACTCCATTAAAGTATTAAATAATAAAATCACCTATGACCGTTTCGTGGTCATTATATTTTTTTATTGTAAAAAACATCAGACTAAATTAAGAGCCAAATGTTTTCAACTATGGGATTGAAATAACTAAATAACTATGGAATTGTAATTCAAAATAATAATAATAAAATATTTTTCAATATTTAAGATGTATATATATATATATATATATATATATATATTTTTTTTTAATATGCAATGTACAACCTAGCTAATGTTTCTATATTTAATTCAAAGCGGTTTCATTATCACGATTTATAAAAAAGAAAACTAAATAATATAAAATCCTATTGTCTCATTCTTTAGTTTTTACACATTTTTCCCCAGAGGGTAGTATCAAAATACCCCCGTTGCAGCAGAACTGCATACTCAAGCGAATTTCAAGTGCAAAAGAACATATTTCAACCCATCACTGCGAGATTTGACATGTTTTTCTAAGCTCTATAAGAATAACATGGGGAATGAGTATGCAGGTTTGCTGCAACGGGTATTTAAAACTGGTTGGTTTTAATATTTAGTAGATCTGAACTAGAAGAAGCCATTTACCAAGTTTTATCACGATATGTTGAGAAATAAGAGATACATAGATTTTTTCTTATCCTCCATAAGGTTAACATTGGGACAACGTACTGTGTTTACCACTTTAAATATCTCGGTACTAAATTTTCAAAGTCCTAAATTGTTTGTTTTTTTTTTAGCTGAATTCAATAATGCCAACAAAAATTAGATTATTTTTATTTTTGCATGTAAAAACCCAAAAACCCCATTTTTGGAGGGGTTTATCCCCCTTTACCCCCCCTTCCGATGGTCCGATCGGGCTGGTTTACGAACTCGTCCAATTAATTAGCATTTAGCATGTCTGCACCAAATTTCATAAAGATTGGACCATTTTTACGGCCGCTATCGTGCTAACAGACACATAGATATGGTATATATATATAAAAATTCAAACGAATAGTGTTTTTTGCTTCTGGGGGCTCCAAAACGAAAAGTTGTCATGGTCTTGGGCTTAGGTCTTACCATGAGACCTGCGGTAATAGCTTCTTCCCTATAGGGGAAATTCGCTAATTCCCTATAGGGGAAATACGCTAAAAGGTTAGATAAAAGAAGTGAAATGTAACGAACGATTGAGGTTGAACGGCTAAACTGGTCTTATGTAACTGTCATTCAGCGCATATCGTCATCTTCTTAAAAGTTGCACATACCATGTCTTTATAGCATTCATACGTATCGAGTTGCTGAAAAAATGCATAATTTATCCGTTTTTTCCTCCAAAACGTTAGGCACAAGCCAGAACCCCTCGAGAACTATTTTCAGCTTATGTGTGGTGCCCGAAGTGGATTAAAATCATTTCTCGCACTCCTTCAATTTGTCAACGGTACAGTTTGCTTGGGCTGTGTCAGATTTTTTTAAGAAAGCTGCGTCTTTTACGTTTTACCAGAAAAGGTTTAGATTACGTATTTTTAATAGATATTTGAAAAATAATCTCATAATGTTAAATATTTAACACAAAATAATAAATAGAGGTTTTTTACTCGTACAAAAACTCTAAATTAAATACAGAACGGAGTTAGTTCCCCTAGCAGGCGGGCGGGCGTACTTTCAAATTATTTCAGGGCTTAAAGAATGTTCTGGAGGAATTCGATATTTGCGTTCCAAAAGCAGAAACAATATTTGAGAGGCTGAAACCTGAGTTGAAATATTTGGAAGGAAATGTGAAGAATTGTAAGCTATGCCGTACCGTTTGAGTTTATTCGTTTCAAATATAATAGGCCTACTTGTTTCATTACGCATTTAACGTATTCCAAAAAGTAGACAAATACTATTTGGTTTAGAGCAGTTTTTATTATATTTCCAAATTGTTTTAACTATATATTTTAATTTATATTTCTATAAGCTATTGTTTCATTATTTTCGTTGAGCTAGTATCAATTTGTTATTTTGCACTCTTATTAGTGATGAAAAATACTATTCACCTATATACTCAGGAGATATTAGTGAGTATTATCTAGCTATAATAAGTAAAATAAAAATACGGAATCGTTGATTTTTATGGTTCATTATTAGCAACAAAATTATTATTGCAACAAAATTAGCAACATTAAAAATATTATAATCGTTATTGTTTTTGAAAACGAGGGAAATAGTTAAGGTTTTCAACGCGAAACCTTATTCAAATTGTAACTTTTGTGTTCCCACATATGTTTCCATAAATGTTTCATATATTATTTGGTCCCATATGAAATTCTAACTTAAGGGAATTTCATGATTATCATTGAAATTCCCTTAAGTCAAAGTTACGTCTCGCAGTTACCTAATTTTTTCTATGTATTAGGGAGGGTGGCAGCACAAGCGAACCGTGCTCAGAGAGATTCGTGTCAGGTTATCAGCTGCTTCGTCAAAGAAATCTTAAAATACAAGTTGTAGTCATTAAAATTAAATACAGTTAGAATTATTGGAATGGAAAGTTTTCGTGTGTCGCGGTTGTTGGAGGCAAATGTCGCCAGATCAACCTGTAATCAGGACAAATAATAAAATACATGGTCGGAACATATCGGACCTCGTTGACACCGATCGCGTGGTCAAGGTTTGTTAAAGCTATATGATTGAGAACCTTCCAACTTTTGAAATGTCCGTTTTTACATCTATCATAAAATAAATTACAAGCTCTATCGTCTTAATCTTGGTTTGGAGTGGTCGTGTTCCATTATTCCAACCAATTGTATGTGAAAATGGGCTACATTATAAAACTTAGAGAATAAATAACGATGAAATAATAAATGAAAATACAAATAATATTTCGACCACTTTTAACGAATATTATTTAGCAAAAAATTAAGGAACTGAGAGGTTAAACACGCTCTTCTCTAACTGAAAGAGCCATTTACCTAGTTTTTAAGAAGAGTCACTGAAAGTTGTACAAATTAAAAACGATGGCCCGTTATGAGGGGAAGACAACCCTCTAGTAGCGAGTGGTCCTTAGAGAAACTATTGAAAGATGAAATGGAGGGTAAAGAGAGAAAGAGTTCTCAGAAAGTGATGTGGCTCGGCAAACAAAGGACCTAGAGGGCCTAATTGTGCTGCGCAATGCTTTTGGGGAGAAACGTTAGCAGACTATGCACGACTTTGGTAGCTGCATTAGCCTTGTGCTTGGAGATGCATTCACTTACCCACATGTAAGACGTTACTTACAATCAACGATTTTGCAAATGATGATGGCGCCTACTAAAGATTTTGTTTTCGAACAAAGCTATTTACCTAGTTTTTAAAGAGGATATACCTTGATTTACTCACTTTTTCTCATTATGAATCAAGGTTAAATTTATTAAGCGAAAAAGGAAGTTTGATAGGTTATGTATATAAATATTTGTTTTGGATTTCAGTTTAATTTTTTATATTGCCTAAAGCATACCGTAACATTTTTTGCATCGATCATAATATTTTCTTTAAAATAGTGCAATAATTGATGTTTTTTTTTACAAGATGTTAATAAAAGAGAGAAGTAGAATTTGAAACTTTGAACGATTAAAACATCAATGGGGTTATGTTATTGAACAATAGAAGGGTTATTTAAAACTGTTATTATTAGTGGAATGTATCTCATTAGGTTTAAAAAATAGCTATGATCTTTTATTGCAAATGTTATTATTTTTACAACTTGTTTAAGCATTCAAACTGTTTATTAAAACAGGTTTCAAAATTTGTTTGGTAATTTTGTAATAGTCATAATAACCGGGTCTTGGTAGTATTTTTTCTGAAATAAATTGCTTCAATATGTCCACTGAAATAGAAGCAGTATACAGTATATTTTTCATTAAATGAGAGATATCCCTCTTGATGTGTTGATGTGATGTAAAATTTGTGTTAGGTTGATTTTTCCGCACTCACGAACACTTCATTTAAAAAAGTATTAAGTAGATTTCATATGATACTCGGACTACATTCTAATTTTTTATATTTAATTGTCAGAAACGATATTTATATTAAAGTACTAAAGTTTTAATAACAAGTAATAAAATTATATAAATTATTCAGATGATTTTTTGACTCAAAATGTAATAAGTAAACTCCTTAAGTACAGTAGTTTGATAAATCATTCCCTAAAATGTTTTAATTAACCCATGATGACCCTTTAAAAGACATTTGCACGCGATGCTAAGCCATAATTAGCTATATTATAGCAAACGGCCATTTGGAGGTTTTGCAACTATTAGCAAAAGCTTGCTTGCGTGTTTGGAGATAAAATTGCTGTATTTATAGGTGATATAAAGTACCAAATTATAGCTTTGTTTTTCGTGTCACATGCATTTGCCATGTGTGCACTAGTTGTTAAAAAGCAATAAAGTTTTTTAGGGTATCAATTTAATGTTTGACATCAAATATGTGATTAACCGCATCAATGTTTTAGTTTTGATTTTTGAAAATTTTAGTGTAACTTACCCTTAACTATTTAAATTTACTATTATGAAATGTTTCTCAATAACTTAACAGAATTAATTTCATGCTGATTTTATTGTTTAAATTAATTAATTTTTGTTGTTTTATTTCGTTGCCATCCTTTTTTATTGCTTAATATGTCACATAAATTAAATACCTTTCTAATGAAAATATCAAAATATTTCTATTAATTATATCAACTAAACAAAAAAATTACCACAACTACACTTCGAGCTCAAAAGCAAACATTTATCAATTTAATAACTATTTTTTTAAACAGGATCAGAAAGTATTTAAAATACGAAATTGACAACCATTAGTATTAGGGGGTTAAGTAAGGGTATAACCCCTTGCCCAATATTAATCTTTTTGCTATACCAGCGTGGGATTATGACAAAACCCACCTTTGCTCTTTCTCTGTAGTAAGATGTAACTTATTTTTTAACCTAAACAGTTTCCTTTCTTAAAGGACGTCCTACTTGGAGAAGCGACCTCAACGTGCCTGACGTCGCTGCCTCGTACCGAAAGTACTTCCACTACCTTCGAGGCATCCGAGGACTGTGGAGAAACTCTTACATCTGGAAGCCTGCCTTAAGTGATTTGGAATGTTTTTGTTGCGATATAACTGAAGATAATGACACTAGCCTCAACATGCGTTGACGATAGATTTAATTGTGTAAATGTTTTAGAAGATCTATACTAAAAAAAAACAGCTTTCCCCTGTGTCATGTCGAAATCTACTAAATATTGTTAAAATATTAGAAAAATGAACATAAGTTGCATTTCAAAACACACAGTAAATATTGACAATCATTCAATAATGTTTACATACAATCATCTGATAATATTAAATTATTTCATAATCTGTGACTAAGTTGGAATACTATATTCTACCACGCGTAATGTTGGCTTCTCCAGATGTCGGTCATGCTGAATTGTAATCCTTAAGCCAGGTTGGAGGTCTTGCTACACGCTTAGACCTTCTGAGGGCAATATTTGGTGCGGGGCTGTTGTTTTGAGCTTTTATGTCATCTGGATGAGAGCTGGTGGTCATCTGGTGCTTCTCTGGCACTGATCTTAGAGAGTCGCCCCCGGAGATGGAAGGAATGGGTAATGGCCTGGTCTTTCCGAAATGTTATCAGCAATTGGCTGTTGAATGCTTCTTTGGACTGGAGACAGAAAGAGTGGGTTTCGTTCCGGTCCTTCCAAAATGTTATGAGCAGGTGGTTGATGAACATTTCCCCTTAATGGTCTCAGTCTCTCAAGACTGCAGTCTCTTTTCCCTGGAGCGTTTATACTTGAATCAAACCAATCTCTTCATGGAGGGGTCTTGGAGTTGAAGTCGAGCTTGTTAGGTAGGCTTACTTGTGAACATATTAGCTGGTCAATGTGTCTTTCCAGCTGATACCCGGTGTCTAGCCTCACGATGTAATGGAGCTTACCTAATGTTTTTACAACTACTCCAAATTTCCACGTTTCTTTTTTAGGTGCTGAGTACCACTTTGCTTGCACTCGATCTCCCACGCACTTAAATTTCGTAACAGTTTGGAGAATTTCGATGACTTGTTTTCCTTATCTGGTTTTGTGGGAAACAGAGCGTCCAGTTTGATGCGAATTTCTCTCCTCAAATACTTTTCCGCTGGAGAGAGATTGTCTGATTGAGATGTCGCCCTGTACTTGAACAGTATGTCTTGCAATCGGCTCTTAAGTGACTGGCCTGATGACTTCATGGATGTTTATATTTCAAAGTTTGTATATGACGTTCAGCCAGACCATTGGTAGCGGGGTATCCAGTTGCAATGAATTTTTGTGTATGCCATTACATTGACAAAATTCTTTGAAATGTTCACTCGTAAAGATTGTAGCATTGTCTGAGTCAATAACTTGAGGTACATCTAGGAAACTAAATATTTCAGTGAGGATTGAAATTGTAGACTCTGTCGCCATATTTTTCATGTCGAAATCTACTAATTATTAATAAAATATTATGAAATGAACATAAGTTGTATTTCAAAACACATAGTAAATATGGACAATCATTCAATAATGTTTACATACAATCATCAGATAATATGAACTTAAATTATTTCATAATCTGTGACTAAGTTGGTATACTATACCCTGTTTAGTATGATGTAGTTTAGTGTGATTAGATCTAGAACCAAGGTTAAATTAAATGTTTGTTGTGAGACGTTTGGATGCCAAACTATAATTCAGTGTGTAATTTTGCATACTAAAAATAACTGTAACTTTGCAGTCTGCATTAAATTTTTTTATTAAACCGTAAGGAGGGTATTTGATAAACAAAATATGACATGGAAAAAAGTAAAAAGGATGATGACTAGATTGAATAAAAATAATGCGTTCAGACCTAAAAACTGTAAAATTGAAAACCCTCGCCTGGTATATAATACAGAATCCAAATCTCCATAACAAAAAGTAGGCCTACTGTGTGTTATGAAAAGTACAGTTTGTTTACGATGATAAAAAAGACTGGGACTGTGGCGTGTCCTGTAATTCAGCTACTTGGAGGTCACGAATTGTGGATAGTTAAGAGCGATAGCTTGTGGACGCGGTGTTCCTTAGTGGGATTAATGTCCGCACTATTGAATACTAGGTTCATAGGACCGTACTCATAATTAGACCAGTTCGAAGTTCGTAATGTAGGTCTCTTAGTTGACATTGACTGTTGGGCTATTAGTTAACAGTACTTTCTAAGGAATATGTCGGCCTTAGTCAGTAACAAGAATACAAGATCGCACCACAATCACTTTTCACTCATCTGCCATTCATACTTGGCTTAAAATACCTACCTGGGTAGGTCGCCATTCAAGCAATGTAATATAATGTAAAATATCTTGAAAGAGACCTTTCTCGATTTCTTAATTCATCTTGTATTTATTCTTTTTAAGCAAGCTGTTTTGATGTCATACAGTTGCCCTTTGATAAATCTGGGGTATTTATGGTATTGTTCTTAAAAAGCAAAATAATTTACGAAATAGAATCTATTGTGAGATATGTTTCCAAACAGCAATAACCTATTCTTTCAAACGACCTCTCAAAATCCGACCCCATAGTGAAATGAACGTACAGTACCTCCTATTATCTATGAAGTAGTTTTATCCCCTAGTCATTACCAAATACTCACAACTAGGCTTATTGCAGTTGCAGTACATAGTACTCCTAGCACAGTCCAATATAGACCTAGACTGTAGTGCTCTTGTAATCCAACGTTTAATATGAGATTTGCTCGGACGAAAAATCAAGCGTGGGACTCGTTAAGCTAGCTCATGTTCCTAGATGATATATTAGAAAACCCCTTCCAAGCAGAACTATTAAAGGGGGAACTAGTCACGGGGGAGTCTAGTCATTAGGGCTCGGTCGATGCAAATATTCTCCTAGCACTAGACGGCCGAGGGAGCTGGTGATTCTTTAATCATATCCCCACGGTAGTCGGGCTTGGGGTAGTCGGTATATCACGCTAGTCTCGAGTACGTCTGGTTTGCAAAATAAAAACTCCCCCATAACGATTTCGACAGAGCCACCTCCCCCCCTCCACGACTCCCTCTCGTCGTTCGGCCACTTTTATTAACGTCGCGCTTAGGGGGTGTTAAATATTTAACATCGATACAAAGGGTGAAATTTTTGCCTCGACTGGCCTCAGGTTTCAGTTTCCACCCTCTGCTTTTTCAGAAATGTCTTCTTTCCTTACATTTATTTTCATGATTTTTAAAAACTGAGTATTTATTTAAATTTGTCTGATGGTTTGTTCGCTCGTTTCCTTTGCATCCTAGTTTTCAATTTAAGTATAGTACATATCATCCTAGTTTTCAATTTAAGTATAGTTTAATCAAATGTTTTATATTTCTTCTTTATGAATTCTTATTTTTTAATTAAATTATTAAGATTCAGTAACATGATGTTTAATAATAGTCCTATAACGGTTTCCATTCCAAATATAATTCATTTTGATCAGTTTAAGTGCAGATTAAGGATTAAAAGTTAAATTCTTGTTCTTCTTTGATTTCTTGTTCATTAAAACAACAAAAATCTAGTGTCTGAAAGTCTTTCTATGGCAAACATTAATTGAAAACACTTTAAAACATCATTGATTATACAGTTATGGCAAATATCCGCAAAAATTAAAATAGAAACATAAACTCACTATCACAAGCAATGAATTTCAAACAAAAACCTCCTATCTGTATTACTACCTACTTAAACGTTTAGTTTATTAATACAATACATTAAAAACAATAAATAACCCCAACACATCCCAGTAACATTACTCGCACTCTCTGTTACTAATGAGGTATTCAAAAGGGTCTCCACCCAAACAATCGGTATCCTGTTCCCCACAATACACGCATCACAACAAAGTGGGTTGTTTTGGCAGGTGGACGGCGTCGGAAGGGCTTTGATCGGTTTGTGAATCAATAAATCGTCACCGGAAATGTAAGAGAGTACAGGAAGTCGGCATGTTGTTCTCGTCGATATCGCGTCAAATATTGTTACAACCGAACATCCCCCACATGCACCACATGGCAACACTAACTGTTGCTCCTCTGTTATATTCCGGTAACACCGACTCTTTTGATAACAACAAATTGTTTACACAATTGCACCATAGTTTTGTACTGCCGTTAGTTCCAAATTAAACTATCCAGCAAGTTTTGCCAGGACTACTAATAAAACACCGTATAATATATTAATGTTTTAACTTTGCTTATAAGGTTTGTTATAATAGTTATTACTTGAAAGCATCTGCAGTCCAACGGTTTAGTGTTTAAAACAGTAGTTTTATATCAAATAACAGATTGAATGAAACAGTACCTGAAAGGCTGAAAATTAATGTTAATGTATTTATAATAAATAGTTTAATTGTATTAAATTCATAGCTGTTGTTGAACCATTTATGTATGAATATCAAATATGACATGTTTTTTAAAAGAGTGTAGACCACTAAAACTGTAAACTACTAGCAATTTAAGACCATTTTAGAGTAATATTAAAAGTAAATTGTATTTATACATATTTGTGTTGAAAACATAGCCTATATAGTATTAAAAGTATGTCAAACCCTTATAATACACTAATATACCTGTATTACAAATGTAATAAATTTTCCTCACATCAATCTCCGATTTTCTTATATATAGATATTGTGTTCAAATACAACACTAAACGTTATTAACACAAAATTATGATTCAGCATAATACTTCATAATCTAAACTTGAAAAGCTATTTTACTACCAGAAGCGTGAAAGGTACACAATGCATCCAACAAAACACAAATGGCATCCATATTTTATTTTTCGTCATCTACGGGAAGCTTTAAATCTAAGCTCGCAAATCGAACAAGGGGGGGACAATGAAGCATGCGTGGACGTTGTATCGAATAATTCAGAATTTGGAGGAGAAGTGCCGCGGGCAAACGAGTGAAAAGAATATTTAGTATTGACAAGAGAGGCTCCCCTCGCCGGTCGCGGCCCCTTCATTAAATAATCAATAGCGCGCATTACTCATAATAGCGATCAACTCAATTAGGCGTTCCTGTGAGGCGGACCGCGCGGCGCGGCGGAGGGACGACTGCTGATGATTAGGGATGATCTACGGTTGATACTGATGATTGTCAGGGCTAGACAAAAAGTCTACGATGAAAGTTTGCTGTGAAACTTTTGTTTTCTTATACATTATTTTTGTGCGGCTTTACTCAACGATATCCATTACTGTGTTTCCACTTCTGTGTTAAATTACTTACCTTTAGAGACTGCAGAGTTTCGACATTTATTGCGTTTGGATTGTATTCATACCCTAATGAAAAATCGTATTATTGCAAACAAATTTTCTTATTCTATTCTTTAAAATGTTTATATTTAAGGTTGTGTATCTATGATTTTTCCTCTAATTTATAACACGAAACCCTAAAATCACTGATCTACAGTAGTCAAAGTCCGTGCGTAGTCAAAGTCCAGGGAGAAGCGCCTTCAAGACATGGACGCAATACGGGTACTGTTTTACTTTTGCATCCCTGACCCCCAGGCTCCATCTTCTCCTCATTGTCCGTAGATTTCAAACAAACTTTGCTTACATTGGTGAAGTGTATGATATTTTCTGCGGAAATGTCGAACTTTATGGAAAACAAACTCAGTCAAACAAATGGTATGTATACGAGATTGGGGCTTTTATACAGAAGCCCATATTGGCCTTATAAAACCGTCCAGAAATGTGCGCCTCGTTAAATCTACGAAATTGAATGCAATGTAATATGTTATTCGTAATAAACTATAACAGCTACAACAGTACAGCTCTTGCAGACAAGGAGGGGCATCGGACGGCAGACGCAGGGTGGTGTCGGCGCGGGCGTTGTGCGAGGTCATGGTCTGGCGAGGTGATTGGCATGCAGACCCAACTTTGGCACCGGAAGTCGCTCGGAACGGGAAACTGCCAGAGGAGACGACTCGGCGCGAGGCGGGAGCGGGAGCGGGTGTGTGACGAAGGGGAGGACCCCCGGCACCACCTAGACATCTAGTTAAGATTTGTTTAAATCAAACTCATTCTACTATGAAGAATCAGTTTATTAGTGATAGTTTCAAATTATTTTGCAAGTCGAGTTGAATAAGTGAACAACAACCGAATCATTCTAAATATCTCTAGATGTATATAAATGATGTATATAAACGTTTTAAATAACATACCTTGTATATAAGTGCTTTAAATATTATCTTAGCAGTAATAAGCCATTCTTAGCAATACACTATTTTTCGCTAAAAGGATTTTTTTACAATATCTTATACAACTTCTAGAATGTATCACTTATTCTGTAAGAAGTATACTATTATTTGTTTTACAAAGAAACCACTAAGGGGAAATTTAATGTTAAGATACACCCTCTACAAGGAGGTTGTTAAATAATTGCTTAAATGATAATTGTTTTATGTGGCTGTTCTCTATTTAATTTCTTTACATATTCTTAAATGTGAAGTTAGTAAATGTGACTTTGGAAACTAAAATACTTAGGGATTGTTAATCGGTGTAAATAAATAATGACCCTTTACTTAATTGCTGACGTCAGGGTATTTCAATTGAATAATATTATGCTATTACTCTAACACATGATTATTACTTGCCAACAAAAGTGATCTTATCGAATATAGATATTGCAAACAGGAAAGTTAAAATTATATAAAAAGTTGATAAAAAACTTCTGAATGTTCTGAAATTTAGTTTGAAAACCTATTTGAAGCCGAAAAGAACAACATAAAAATAATATAATAAGTGTTTCCATATCCTCAAATAAATGCTTTATTTTGCTTTTCCTAAATGTTTTAAGCTGTTCAATGAACACCATATGCAAAGCTATAACAACAGAGCACAATGGTAAAAGGCATGTGTCGGTGGATATGAATTCTGACAAGAACATGACAATAACCATTAAACATGGATATAGAAGACGGTCGCGGACACAAAAACGCATCACCAAGGGCAGGGAGAGAGATGCCGTGCAATTCGAGGCAATTAGAGAAATAATGGGTGCGCGCACACCTTGTGCTCGGGCGGGCCGTGTGCGTGCTGTATACCGCGCTGGGTAATGGCAACAGTGAACATGGGAAACGCATTACCACAAAAACACAGGACAGTCTGGAAGTTACTCATGGGAAGGACTAGGACTCATACTCTTAAGGACCCATACCCATGCTCATAATCATTCATACTCATAAAAATTAAGCAGAATTATTTTTAACTAGACTTGGATAATTAGAAAGTCTCTATTAATTGGCGAATAAAATGTTATTATTACAGTGATTAAAAATTAACCGGTATTTATCATTAATAGGGCTACATAGAGTAATTCACCCAGTTTTAATATGTAGCTGCGTGTATTTAATATTTTGAACTCAATCCCTCTACAGAAAAAAATTAAGCCACGCATTCCACTATGATAAACCAAAATAAACATTATGTTCTCTTTTCACCTAGTTCATCCCTTCTTAGCTAATGAATCTGAAACGTTTAAACAAAATTATTTTCTTAGAGATTTCTCTTTCCACTGAAAGTGGGCTTCATTCAACATTTACTATACTGATTTCATTTAACCATTCCATTAACGGTACAAGACGTTAGTTTTTTTAAGAGATAACTATTTGTTACATTAATTGTTTTGTGTATGGGGAGCACTAAAATAAGTAAAGCTTAAGCAATTGACTATCGAATGGATATACGGAGCACCAAGCAAGTGACTCATAGAGGATGGGTCTCAAGCCAATCCCGCCCAGCCCTTCCCTTGTCAGTTCAAGGGCCTGCTCCAACGTAAAGCGCTTCAGGTATATTCCCCTCCTCGTAAGAACTCTGGGTCTTGCCAGTCGAGGGTTTCACATCCCAAAACCTGTCACAGTTATCGTTCTTCAATGTATTTTACAGACTCAGAAAGAGAGAGCTATGTCCAACTTCTCCGTGAAGCTATTAATTTAATAATATATTTCATTTTAAACTTTAGGAAAACTTTGGAGTTGGTTGGAAGAAAAATATTCACCATGGGTACCTTTAGGTGCACTTGCACTCTTATCGGTTGGTAAGGGTAAGTGAATCCTATATTTTGTTTGCTTTAAATCGTATAATATTAAACATCTCGTTGTGGGAAACTTGATTGAGGCATATTACGTTCATGCAATTAACACCCGGAAACCAGTGTTTATAATATGGACATTTATAAAAACTACTTCAAAGATCTTGTTACTGAACACGCTTCTGGAACTTACTAGTTAGTTAAAGTTTAAAAAAAGCGGTTCATTAAAGAAATCAGAATATAACTCTGGACAACTGGCTTAACATCTTTCAGAGTCATATTTTGCAATCTTCCTGACGTATATTATAAAACGGAAATTCTTAAGCCATATTTTTTTTTAAATAAATCTGTTTTTAAGACTGTTTTTAACAAAAAAATCTTTTGTGTTTTTTTATGGGGATTGATTGTTTAGGAAGAGTTATATTAACTTCAATGTGCTTATTTACTATTTTAAATTCAGACAGTGGAACATAATGTAATGGCTCTGAGCCTTTAATTATTTAGATTTCATATTTAGTATATTATATAATTATTTTGTACAAAATGCATTTATGCTCGAATCTAGGACTCAGAGCCATCATAGCATATTGTAAAAGGTTTTACTCTATATTTCAAAATACAGCGGCACAATAAAGTAAGTAAGACTACCTTTTCATCAATGAGTGATAACCCCGCCAAAAACCGCTTCGTAAATTTTCACAATATTTGTACAACCGCACTAAACATACGGGTGTGACATCAAAAGTTTTTTATCTTGCAATAAAACAGTTATAACGTTGATTACCGTTATCGCCGGCAGTTATTCTTATCATAGCGAGTCTGTTGTCTCCGGGGCCGTCTAGACTCAACCTCGCTGATCAGTGATGTCGGAGACTGCTTGGCGGCACCGCTGCTGCTGATATGCTACTGCTGCTGCTGCTGCTGCTGATATGTTGCTGCTGCTGATTTGCTGCTGCCATTTCTACCAATACTTCTGGTATATTATTAAAGTATGACCTGTCAATAAATGACAATAATGATCCACATTTAAACAAACCATTTTCTTTTATTTAATTGCATTATGCCATGTTTTAATGCAGAAATTATGTCTATAGATGTCTTAGCACTGTAAATGGATTTATAAGGTATTTTTAAAAAATCAACCTCTTCAAAAAATGAATAATAATACTGTTTTATAATATCTAGAAGTAATAAACAGTTTTCGCATTTTATATAATAATTAACGAGTTAAAGATTGCTTTAACTTTTATTTTTGCAACATTTGCTAAAAGCCTCTCTAGAGTTTTAAAAGATTTTTGAAGTGTTTTTTTTTCATTTTGCACGTTTTTAAAATTGAGTTAAAATTTTTTCTTTAGCTTTTATTAACGTTTTGAAGTTTGAGATTGATAAATTATTGTGTAGTTATGAATTTTCTGCTAATTTCCTCTTCTAAAGTAGTTTATTAGATTATAAGTTTACTTTGGTCCAGTGGGAGATTTGTTTTAATTTCTTTGCTTTTGTCCCTGAATGTATTGCCTCTCATATTAATGTGAATGAGATTTTGAGCAATATATGCTATCATACCAAATATATTAGTTTATCCTTTCTAAATTAATATAGAATTTAAATAGTCCCCAATAAAAATATTTATTTTCTAATTAAGTCATTCGTATTAGTTTGAAGATTTATCTCTTTCTAACAATATTTAAAATTTAGAGAAGAGCCCCACGTTTATGTTACAGTACTTAATTTTAAGAGATGATCAAATTCGATACGTTCAAATTCTTCGCCTCAGTTGTAACAATTATGTTGCTAAATAATAATAATGATAATAATACAATGGTATAATACAATGGTTTTATTTACCAAAAGGCATGGTCAGTGTGTGTAGGAATGCATGAGCAAACAAGTGGAGAATGTGTCAAAGTCGCCGCCAGGGACAATGACCGTATGAATATTCTGGCCGAATATTACATTGAATGCTGATCGAGTCATCCACCCGACCCCAACACTAACTGTGTATGTTCGTTTCCTACCGCTTAAACATATCCATTTTTAATTTAAAGTACTTTTTTAATTTAACACTAACCATGAATATGAAATTTATTATTATATGAAAGTCTCAAAAAATTATCGAAGAGATGACTAACCATGACCAAGCAATACCTCTAACAAAAACCGGGTTGGAAAATCAACTTGACATGCTTCAAAATACTAAAATAAACTCCCATGATGAAGAACGCTTAGAAAAAACTAAGCTTCAATACAAATATATCAGAGACACTACTCAAGTCCGATTTTCATATAATAAATTAAATGAAGACATCGTTGAAGGCTATGTTTTTAACAAGGTTGCCAAGGTTGTGTTGTGTTTCACCATCAACGTTTCAGAGGTAGACAGTGAACAGGTTCGAGAACGGCTCTTGAAGTTGATGAAAAATTCTTCGCATCCAAGCTATGCTGCCATTCCCTTGGAATGATGTACATAATGATTTAAGAGTTTTTGTAACATCTCATTCTTGTTTAAAAGTGAAATTAAGAAATTAAGAATTACCTATAAATTAGCTGTATAGTTTGTTGTTTAACATTATGTTAAATATTACAGGCGACAATTGTTTTTGTTGCAGTTATATTTCAGGAAGTATATATACTTGCACTTTCACGAGTTTAAACAAATTTTACACAAACTATTTAAAAAAATCTAAATAAATATAGAGGGCGGCAAGACAAGTCAGCGACTAGACTAGTGCTCATGCACCCTTCGGGATGTGTTAGCTCATTCGGGGGTGAATTATCAGAACAGCGCAGCTAGACCTGCCTCTTGCCTGTTGTCTTGCAGATCCACTACGTTTCCAGCCTAAATTTACAAAGAAAATTAAAAAACCTTGATATATTTTTTAATATTACTATCTTCTTTTACCAGATTTATTTATATATTATTACAGTTATTAATTTAGGCACATGAAAAAATAATTTTTTCCTTAAATAGTCTTTATGAATACAGAATAAAAATCCATATTAGATGTACATTTGATACCTAATCTTTTTGGAGTCGATATGCTGCAAGGGAAATCGAAAAATTCTTTTAATAATACGGATTTATGAACTGTAAGGGTTTCCTGACGAACGGTTAAATATTAGGGGTAATGATGGTTATCGGTTGAGTGGTTATATTTACCAATTTTATGGAGAACTTGTCTAGATAGTCATATTCAATTATCTTTAATCAAATCCTATCTGAAATAGTTTTAATTTTAATTTATAATTGTTATATCGTTAAAGTATGATCTTCTTGATATCTCAATTTGAATTTGTTGAAATTTCATTTTGGCTTTTAGATAACAACTATAGTTTGTGTAATTTGACTCCATGATTCAAAATACAAAATTTTTTATTCATACATATTTGTTATGCAAATTTTACAAAAACTCATATGGCATTATGCATATAGCACCTTTTTTTGAGGCTTATAACTAAATAAATCAACAAAGGCTACTAGAAAAAGAAGGGATAATACTAGTTTACGATACAGAGCAGAAAGATATTATGGTATTAGATATGTCATGAAATTAAATTTATCGTGATGCTATCACGTTTCAAGAACTTCTGTCAAGACTCCCTGTAAATTAATTAAATTCAAAATAATGTTTTAAAAATTTAATGAAGCATATTGGAGTGATTCGTATCTGCATTGAAACAGAATGCAGAAAGGACAATGCAAGGCGACATACGCCAATTTAAAGTTAAATTAAGTTAGTTAAGTTAGTTTTGGGCGTTATTTAAAGTTTTAGAGCATAAGAGATTAACACTCATCGTCAATAACAAAAAGACAAACATATCCATGATTATTAAAAACAAAACGTATATAGAGGAAAAAACTAAACTTAAAACAGGATTGTTGCAAATTGGTAAGACACAGCCAATATAGGCTTATTATTGTTTTTTACGCTACGCAAAAAACTGGTTATGAATAGTCCTAAACTGCCTATAAATAAAAATATCAGATGTAATAGAAATTTAACATAATTCAAACAAGCAAATCGGGTGCTCAATCAACCATTCATAAAGTTTTCTTTTTCTCAATAAATCAAAAGACAGGGGTGTACTCTACCTGTTGTAATGTCACACCCTCTTTAAAATGGCAACTCAGAGTTTATCAATTCTGTAATGTGGTCCTTCAAAATTCGATCGATTTCTAGGAGAAAAAATAAATTTAGTTTCTCAAACGGTAATTGCTTTGTTTATTCACAGTGCATGAGAAGAGGTAATGAATAAAACATTATAAGCTTGAAAAAAATTGTAAAGTGGGGTGCATCCCATGGAATTTTTGAGATGTCTAAAAACTTTCTTTCGAAGAAAGAAACTGTTTTTTAATTTTGGAGAGCTACCACACAAAAATATGGCCAAAAAATAGATCGGCAAAGCGTTTTTTGATTATGTAATAAAAAGGAACAACATTTTCAAGCTTTATTTTACAAAAAAAGTCTATATACATGAGACATTATTTTGCAAAATTACGTAAAATGCTTAACCATTTTTTTCAGCTGAAGGGCTATTAGTGCTTAATAAATAATGCTTAAAAAGTAATCAATATTACGAGTATGGTACCGCAGTAGTAATATTGTATTAACTCATATAAAAGTTAATACTTTTGCACAACCTAACACTATTGACTATACTAATAAAAATGGTTCAAAAATGAATCATTCAATGATAAAAATGATTCAAAAATATTCATCTCTTTTATTTATAATGTTCTAGCTTATTCTGCACACTTAGTTTGATCACAGAGAAGTTTGATGTAATGTGGTAATCACGGACAACCAGATGGAACACAAATGAATCTGGTGGGGACCTTGGAGGCTTCCGTGTATATACGTAATCAATACTGGGTGGCCTATTCACCTGTATATGTTTAGTACTATAGAGCCACCAGATACATTTATTATATCAAATAACAAAGTATATTTCCGGCGTTTTATTTTATTTTTAAATCACCTTTGTATTATTCTTGGTTTTGAATTTTCAGGTAAGTATTAAACTATCAAATAATATTGCGACTAATATTGCGAATATGAAATTGGATAAAAACAACAAAGGTGTCTTTTTTCAAGTGGGGGAAGTGAGTGCCAGAACTTCTAGTTACCGTGCGGTTTAACTACCAATATCACGCTGATGGGATTCCCCATTTATTACTTTGTCATAATATACAGCACTAAATATTGCATATATTGATTATATATCTTCTCTGCTACCTTGCAATGTGAAAAAATATTGTTGTAAGTGCACAACTGTATGTATGGTATTCTTGGTTTATAACGACGAATGAATTGAAATTTCTGTATGATTTAGATTGTCATTTAAAAGTATATGATGTAGTAAACCTATAATTAAAAGGGATTATTAGTATTTATTTATGTTCCTATTTTTTGTGAGGGTTCTATTATTTCAGGACGCTGTAATATCAGGGTGAGTTCTTAGAGCCCAATGCACAAATAAGCTATATTTCTTATGCCCTAACTTTATAGTAAAAATATTTTTGCTATAATTGCCTTTTTTGCTATAATTATAGGCCCAGGTGCATCATCAGTGAGGATTCAAGGGCAAATACTGAGCGTGGGTAATGTTAATTAAGGTCGAAGCATCAATTACGATGCAAGGGAAAATGCCGAATGTGTGGCGTTGGGCCGCAGTATCAATTGACATGCAGGAGCAGATGCCTTTATTTGCAAGTGTAAATGTTAAGTGCCACTAATTGTATGTGAAATTCGGCCGCAACTTCAGTTAAGATGCAAGAGCAAATGCCGAAAGCGTAGTGTTAAGTTCGCTGCTTCAACAGTAAGTCATCAGTTTCAACCCAGGTTAGCGTAAAGCAAATTCCTTCGTGAAGTGATTATAATTTGTACTCCCCAACTCCTCCAATCTTAAAAGTTTAATAAATATTTAATACGGATGAACAAGTAATTTTAATAACACTGACATTTTATATCCTTTTACAATGAAAGTACCATTCCCTTATTTGTCTTCACGACCTATGTAATTACAAGTACATACAATCGGGGTCACGAGGACCTCTGTCTCTTCCGTTCCTTCAAACAATTAAAAAAATTGGGGGACATACTGTCTCTTCCCTGTTATTAGTTGTACTGGTAAACATCTCTTACAGAGAGTCCAGAGCCTCAGCTGAAATTCGCTAATTATTCTTGAGGAGCCGGCGACGCTGGACGGACGGTCGCTTTCCGCAGCAAACCTTCAGCTGTGTGAGCACATTACTGCCCACTCAGTCGACTGCACCAAGCGGTCTTACCACTGCTTTCTTTGCAACATTCAAGTAAAACGTTCTAATTTCACAACTTTTAAATTAAACTTATAATATATGTTACTTTAAACTTGAGTGTATTTTTTACTAATATCCATTAAATTTTATTAAAAACTTATGATTTGATTGGTAAAACTTAAATTACCATTTTAAATACAAGACATATGGAAATTCCATACTGAAATGTGAACGAGGGACCGAGTATAGATAAATATAGATTCTTTTTCTAAAATAAATAAGGTATTTTCTAATAAATTATGAAAGTACAACCCGTGTTATTGTTTACCTATAATATAGTTGGATAGGTAAACCTCTATGTTTGGATATTGATCAACATTACACTACTAACTATGAGAGGGCTGTTTGCAAATTTAAATTGATATAAAAATAATGATACCCATCAAAAATATGAAATATCAACTTAGGCCCAATTAATAAACACACTTCAGTTCACGGAATGTTATAGTATCACACCATAAGTTATCTAGACTAGGCTTACTTCCGAAACGTAACAAGCCAAAGCTGTGAACTCCAGAGGTGACTGCAGCTGGACTCGGGTCTGCTTCCAGAGTCTTGATTCTGTATCACCGACATCGCATATATCTATTTATAATTAAGGGGCGAATCACGCTCCGCGTTATCGGCTGTCGCCGTCGCTAATGGCCCGGCCACCATCCCTCACGTCACTGACTTGGACTTTAAACGATTAAAAAATTACAATTTTTAAAATACCAGTATCTTTAGTAATATTTAGTATCAAGATGCGATTTTTAATCGCCTTTCCAGAACTACTCCTGAGCTGTTGTTACTAAAGCTGCCGCCGCTGCAACCAGAGCTACTGCGTTGTTGTACTGCTTGGGTCACCAGTGACGGTTCCTGACATCCCAAAAGATGTTTATTACAGATTTTTTCAAATAGTAATATTTTTGAATTACTAGCAGCCCGCGTCACTTCGTGACTTAAAAAACATATTAAAATAGACCATAGTTAACTGTTGATCATATACAGGATTTTGCGGTAAAACGCCACATTAGTAAGGTAAAACGCCTTTCAATGAGAAAATGAGTGTACTGTTGTAATTTTTTATAGTTTTTTTGACTAAATATGACACTGGAATAAAATATCCAGTGGCCTATTAGGCAAACTGCCTATCAGGCTAACAACTAAAATTAACTTATTGCTTCATACTTGAAACTCGCAGTAGTAATTAATTTAATCTGCTTTAAAAGAGTCAATGTTAACGGTATACACTTTGCAGCTTTGATAGTACATATACATTTTAATTTTCCATAATTTGGGTTTTTTTACATGGATTGTCATTACTTAGCGCATCTCCATACCACTGTTCTGTAGTTTTTTTAAGTCATTACTTTTAAATCCATTGATTTAAAAAATGATGCATCGACTCGTCAGCCTCTTGAATTCATTATATTAGATCTTAACAACAAACTGTAAGAAGACGCGCAAACCTCTTATAAAAATAAATATTCTTTAAATAAACTTAATAATACCCCCGTCGCAGCAAACCTGCATACTCAGCGAATTTCCAATTACAAAATATCCAGTAATTAATCAATTAGGCTATTAAAAAAAGAAAAATTAACAAGTGATATATTTATATATTAAAATTATAGCTATTATAGCTTGTTTTACAAAACCTTTGTAAAAGAATATTGGTAAATGACTTGGATCACAAAAAACAAAGATTTCATATAATGAAGTAGGCAAGAATGTTTATTTTTTAAATTATATTAACATAAAATTGTTTAAAAACCAAAATTCTATTCAATAAATTGATAAACTGAGAAATTACTCAAAGCGATTCCTTGAAAACCTCAGTAAAGAGTAAATAGGAAATTAACTAAGCCAACATTCTGCTGCCATGATACTACAAAAACAAGGAAAAAATGAGAACTTGGAGACCAATGGACTTAGAGGAATGATTTAAAATACCAAATTGTTTGTTTTTTCGAGCTAAATCCAATGGTGCAAACAATAATTGGATAAATATAATTTTTTAATTTGAAAAGTCAAAAACCCATTTTTGGGGGATAAAATGGAGCCTTTACCCCACTTAGATGTCGATCTGGCTGGTTAACGAACTCGTCCAAGAGAATCTAGTTTTACATGTCTGTACCAAATTTTGTTGCGATCGGAGGATATTTACGAGAGTTATCGTGCTTACATACACTCAAAAAATGAAAATTCTATTTCCCATACAAGCCCATGTTAAATTTTGAAACAAATCGTGATTTTTGCAGGTAAAAATGCGTTTTAACAATAAACTCACTTCATATCCAGAAAGTACACATAAAAAGCTGTCAATTAATATAAATATTAATATGATTGCTGAGGTTACCCTGAACGGATATTTTTTGTCCATTCTGTTCTGTTAAAACGACGGTAATAGCTTATTTCTAAGGAAATTCGCTAAAATGGCCATTCTTGATCTATTTAAAACCAAATTTTTCAGCACACATAACTAAACGGCCAAGAAATCACATTTTTAAACTGACCTTGTTTTTTGTTTCGTGTCAAGCTCAAGCAAGGTGTAAAGTACATGTTTGACAGATTGATACCTAAGCAAATACCATAACTTTATGCGAAATACCTATGTTAAAAAGGTGCATTGTTAATGGTACATTTGAAAATTTAGCAAAAATATGTAGGCTAGCCGGAAACACTTTAATGTCCTTCTCATTCCAAGGACAAAATCCAAGTTCTAAATTTATAATGCGTTTTTAACCTTTATTCTGTTATGAGATAAATCTCCAAAATCTTCAACTAATATTTATATTTTAAAAATCTCAACGTTGAAATACGCATCAATAGTTTGTTAGAAAATTCCACCTCCGCAGAGCATTAAGTTTAAAAAATTCAGGAAATTAACATGATTACAGATGTTGATCCTGGATTCAAAAGGGTGGATACTCGTCCTTCTGGTGAGGATGCATTATTTTCCGTAGTCTTTTGAAAAGTCTGTAATTTAAGAACACACATTCATAATGTGGATGAATATTAACTGACTTTGGCCAGCCCTGCAATCTAGGAAACCAACGACCAGATATACTCTGTAAATGATTCATAATAACACCTATCTTATTTTAACATAATATAAGAGAAGCAACATATTTTTTTTTACTTCGAGTATTATTTCTGATATAAATGTAACGATAAAAATCAAAGAGCTAGAAATCTAAATAGTCACACAGAAGACTTTAATATTTATTTACCCTGAAAATAAAACACGAGACAACACAAGCCGTCACCAAATAAATGGCAACAGCCGATTTACAGTGGAGACAGGACTCTCCTACCGTGCAGGAGGCGAGAGGCGAGTGGCAGTGATAGACAAGGAGTTACAGATGTCTCCACAGTCCGGGTCGCGATAGAGGGAACTGCAAGTGTGAAGTGAATAGATGTTCCCTGCATCATAAGTCGTTTGGCTCGGCTCCAAATGGTTCCAAGATCGAGTCTCCTCGCTGCAAACTGCTGTTCTCGCCCCGCGCTTCTTCCTCCTCACACCCAGGAAGTGGCTCCCACGGTCGATATCGCGGGCTTACGCCTCTCGAGTACCTTTTGCAAATGTTGATTCGAGACTATTAAATATTTTACTTCCGAACTGACTAAGTCTTGAACATTAAAAAGGAGTTCTTTGTAGTTTGTTCGAGGTGCTCAGTGTATCCAATTAATAGCCTTCATTACACAGGTGATAAACCATGAAATCTCCAACAATTAGAACGGCGGCTTAGAGGCAATGAGGAAGTCTTTCACTCACGTTTAATACTTCGACTTGTTCAATACGATAAAAATAAGAACGTTTATGATCCGTTGACGATTTAACAGTCCCGCATGGTAGACATTTTACTCATAAACCAAATTGTTGCTGCAAACACACATACACATGTATAGTGGAGTTCCTGGAGCGTAAAAATCGCCAAAACCTCGGAATACACCAAATCTGAATGAATTTTTTAGATTGAGTTGTAATTCTCTTTTTCACACTATAAATGAAAATCTTTACCCATTTATTTGTTGTGCTTTTGATTTTTTCACTATTTTTAATCAAAATTTAAATTTATCACATATTTACCATTAAAAATGAACTGTTATTGCCTTATATCATTATTTTTCCCTTATGTTTCTCAATATAACGATTCTAGATCACCTTTATACGTCATAGGACGGCAAAAAATTCATTTCTAACGAGTTTTAGTTTTCGGCCGCCATCTTGGATCCGCCATATTGGTTACAAGATTTTTTTTCAAATGCAAAGGTAGTGTTGTGACCCATCATTTCAAGCTAGAATTCAACGTTAAATGCAATGGCGAAATCCGAATTCAAAATGTTGACTCGTTTTCGAGATATTATAAATTTAAAATTTGTATTTCACTAGATTTTACAGGTTTCTTTCTCCTAACGATAATACGTACTAATTCATATTTATTTTTCATAAAAGTAACAAGAAATAACCGTAGGCTACTGCTAAATAATTATTACTTAGTTATAATTAATTATCAACCGCCGCCATCTTGGATCCGCCATCTTGAATCCGCCATATTGATTACCAATTTTTTTTTCAAATGCAAAGATAGTGTTGTCACCCATCATTTCAAGCTAAAATTCAACGCTGATTGTAATGGCAAAGTCCGATCTGAAAGGTTTTGACTCGTTTTTGAGATATTATATATTTAAAATATGTATCTTGCTAGTTTTTACAAATTTTTTTCTCCGAACGATAATACGTCCTGATGTATAATAGTTTTTACTAAATTAAAAATGAATAGACGTTGGCTATTACAAATTATATCAATACTTAGTTATAATTAATTATCAGCCTCCATACTGGATCTGCCATCTTGGATCCGCCATATTGGTTACCAGTTTCAAAACTTAAGTGGTCATTTTTTAGGACATTGCATGGTATTGATAGGTCTCAAAATTAACATAGTGTTTAAGCTAAAAATTTCAAATGGAGGAGAAAACAGTATATTTTATTAGTCACAAAAATGGCCCATTTCGGTAGAGATATTGTGGTACTTGTGATATGTAAGCCGAACGTGTAAAAAAACTATCGAGCCCCGAAATGGTACTTTTGTAACGACTTTTCAACACGATACAAATAAGTAACTGAACATAGAAAAAAATCCGACATTTCATAATGTAGTATTTTTTTAATTTTTTATATGTATACATAATACAGCTGTACAGTCAATTTTTTTAAGACAGCTAAGGAACGATATAACATAGAACAGTCAAAATAGGAACTTCCTTTGTTTTAGTACAGAAACGTTTTTTGAGTACGGAAGAGCAATGTTTGGGTAACGAAAGCAATGTTTAGATCAGGAAAAGTCAGCTGATCATAATTTGTTTTGATTTAGGAAATCGGGGGTCTTCGTGTGCGAGTATCGAGCTATTTTTGAATGAAGGATGATTAAGACATAATTTCCGAAACATAAAAATACATGTCAATATTTTTATGTTATGTTCTAAACAATAATTAATCATGAAAATTCCCCAATAAACAGTCCTGATAGATCAAGCGGGTTGCCCTGAGAAATTATACCGTCATTGGATTTTTTTGTATGTTTTTGGCACATTGGATCTCTGTTTCTCTCACAGTTTACATATTAAAAAATCATAAAAAATGTCCCTATGATGGTTCAACATAACAATAGAGGAAAAATATTTTGACAATCTCCCTTAATAGTCAAGTTATTATGTAATGCTAGAACTGTAAAAGGGTCTGGCGTTGAAGACGTGACAAACAGAAGAGTTTGATTTGCCTATCCTGGCTAGGCAATTTTTATACTAAATATTTAGTTTTGTGTATACAAAATAATTTAATGTTAATTATAACGGATGACTAGAAATATTAGTCGCCAGGTAATTTCTAGCGTGACGTAATATGCGCATGATTGCAAACGTCAATGTTGACCTTTAAGAATATTTAAAAGTTATTGTAATTTTAAATTATAGGTTGTAAATATTTTTCTGATAAAACTTTGTCAAAAAAATAAGTGGAATCCAATATGGCATATTCAAGATGGCAAATTTAAGATAGCGGATTTAAGATGGCGGCTAATAAGTACAACAAAGTAGTAGTTGAGTAGTAATAACCCAAGGTTTTTCAATGTCATTATAGTAAAACCTAATTATACATCAGTACGTTTTATTGTTACTAGATACAAAACTGTAACATATACTTAAACACGCATTTTAAATATATTATATCTCAAAAAGAGACAGAATCTTTTAAATCGGACTTAATCATTGCAATCACCGTTGAATATTGGCTTGAAATTATGGGTCACAACACTGTCTTTGTATTTGAAACAACTGGCAATCAAAATGGCGGATTAAAGATGGCGGATCCAGTATGGCGGCTGATAATTAATTATAACTAAGTAATTGTATACTTTGTAAAATCCTACGGTTATTCACTGTTACTTTTGTAAGAAATTATTATACATCAGGACGTATTACCGTTCGGAGAAAAATCCTGTGAAAACTAGTAAAATTCATATATTTTAAATATATAATATCTCGAAAACAATTCAAAACCTTTGAGATCGGACTTCGCCATTGCAATCAGCGTTGAATTTTGGTTTGAAATGATGGGTCATAACACAGTCTTTGAATTTGAAAAAATGTTGTAACCAATATGGCGGATTCCAGATGGCGGATCCAAGATGGCGGCGGCTGATAATTAATTATAACTAAGTAATTATATACTTTGTAAAATCCTACGGTTATTCACTGTTACTTTTGAAAGAAACTGTTATAGATCAGGAGTATTACCGTTCGGAGAAAAAAACCTGTGAAAATTAGTAAAATACATATATTTTAAATATATAATATCTCGAAAACGATTCAAAACCTTTGATATCGGACTTCGCCATTGCAATCAGCGTTGAATTTTGGTTTGAAATGATGGGTCACAACACGGTCTTTGAATTTGGAAAAAAAATTGTAAACCAATATGGCGGATTCAAGATGGCTGATCCAAGATGGCGGCCGTTAATAATTAAGTTTAACTAAGTAATAATTATTTAGCAGTAATCTACGGTTGTTCCTTCTTACTTTTATGAAATATAATTATGAATCAGTACGTATTATCATTACGAGAAAAAAAACCTGTAAAATCTAGCAAAATACAAATTTTAAATATATAATATCTCAAAAACGAGTCAAAATTTTTGAAATCTGATTTCACCATTGCAATCAGCGTTGAATTTTGGTTTGAAATGATGGGTCACAACACAGTCTTTGAATTTGGAAAAGAAAATGTTAAACCAATATGGCGGATTCAAGATGGCTGATCCAAGATGGCGGCCGTTAATAATTAAGTTTAACTAAGTAATAATTATTTAGCAGTAATCTACGGTTGTTCCTTCTTACTTTTATGAAATATAATTATGAATCAGTACGTATTATCATTACGAGAAAAAAACCTGTAAAATCTAGCAAAATACAAATTTTAAATATATAATATCTCAAAAACGAGTCAAAATTTTTGAAATCTGATTTCGCCATTACATTTAGCGTTGAATTTTAGCTTGAAATGATGGGTCACAACGCTATCTCTGCATTTGAAAAAAATTTTGTAACCAATATGGCGGATCCAAGATGGCGGCCAAAAATTAAAATTCATTAAAAATTAATTTTATCCCTTCCAATGACGCATAAAGGTGGTCTAGAATCGTTATATTGAGAAACATAAGAGGAAAATAATGATAAAAGGCAATAACAGTTCATTTTTAATGGTAATTACATGTGATAAATTAAAATTTTGATTAAAAATAGTGAAAAAATGAAAAACACAACAAATAAATGGGTAAAGATTTTCATTTATAGTATGAAATGAGAATCCCGCCTCAATCTAAAAATTCATTCTGATTTGGTGTATTCCGAGGTTTTAACCCATAGGCACTCCACTAGTATACATACATACATATCCCGCCCCCCCCCGCAGTCCGCTGAAGACGTCATGGAACCGGTCTAAATTGGGTATCCATATCCGGTCGATGTTTTTTCTGCAAAGATTGTATTGCTTTTGAGGGCACCATACAAATACCCTCGTTGCAACGGACCTGCATAATCAGCGATTTGAAACTCTTGAAAATCATTTAGATGTCTCTTAACAAGTTAAATGAATGTATATTATATGTCCATAAGGAAGCATAAATAAGCATTCGAACTGTTTCTCTCAATAAGGATGGAAATTGAAGAGAGTATGCACGGTTGCTGCCACGGAAATGTAAACATTTTAGTATTTTAAGTTATGACTCGGTAGATCTCAACGAGATTTGGCCATTCACCAACATTGATCAGCATATGTTAAGAAACAAGCAAGCTATACAATTTTATTTATTACCTAAGGTTAATATTGGGAAAGTGAGTACACTTGTTTCCTGAGATCTAAAAAATTGGGTATTTTTGACCATAATCAAATGCACCCACCACCTCACCCCCATTGTTTTTTTTTCTAACAGCTAAAATAATACCTAAAATTATACCTTATGCCCGAGCTTCGCTCAAAAAACACAGTGGTTGATAAAATAGCTAACTATTCTTGTTACTCCCCTCTAATTATGGATAGATTTGAATGTATTGATCAGCTATACTCCTCACGTTAGTTACATTGGATGGTTGTGACTCAACTCAACATCTCCATCTTGTTTATTCAGCAAAAACTAATTTTTAACACTCCATCTTGGTTGAGCGAACAAATTTAATTTTCTCCTTGTATGTGCACGTAGGACGTGAATACTTAAAGACCTATTTTACAAATGAGGTATCAACTATTCTACTTCACTCCTCGCTGCAATAAAATATGTGATTGCAAATCCAGTTTTTTTTGCTTATGTTTACTATTGATTACTCTAAATTCTTAGAGACTGCAGTCAATTAAGATTACTGAACACATCTAACGGTAAATACATTTCGGACGGTGTGCATAGGTTTTTCCAACGATGCCCATGAGCAGAGCAAAAACTAATGTTTGTTCATAGATTAAGCTTGAAAAATATGCCCTCCTTATTTATTCATTGTAAAATAAGATATGTTCATATATATTATATAATTAGAACAAATTCGTTTTTGTCTTTGGTTTTTCTGGAGGCCCATGAATGGTCCTGAGCTACTTTGAGACCTACAGGAATGACATCTTACCTATGGGGATTTTTGCTGAAACTAAATACATGACCTATTCCAAAAGTCTAGTCACTTTTCAATTATGATTAATCATTACAGGTTACACTACAGCGGCTTGGTAGTATACTGTAGTGTTGTGGTCGACGTTGTCGGAGATGCTACGCAGCCTACCCCTCCCCTGACCCCAGCCGAGTGTACGGCACCAACCGACAGCGGCTTGGTAGTATACTGTAGTGTTGTGGTCGACGTTGTCGGAGATGCTCCCCAGCCTACCCCTCCCCTGACAGGTCCGTGCCCCGAGCCCAGCCGAGTGTACGGCACCGACCGACAGCGGCTTGGCCGTATACTGTAGTGTTGTGGTCGACGTTGTCGGAGATGTTCCCCAGCCTACCCCTCCCCTGACCCCAGCCGAGTGTACGGCACCGACCGACAGCGGCTTGGTAGTATACTGTAGTGTTGTGGTCGACGTTGTCGGAGATGCTCCCCAGCCTACCCCTCCCCTGACCCCAACCGAGTGTACGGCACCGACCGACAGCGGCTTGGCCGTATACTGTAGTGTTGTGGTCGACGTTGTCGGAGATGCTACGCAGCCTACCCCTCCCCTGACCCCAGCCGAGTGTACGGCACCGACCGACAGCGGCTTGGTAGTATACTGTAGTGTTTTGGTCGACGTTGTCGGAGATGCTCCCCAGCCTACCCCTCCCCTGACAGGTCCGTGCCCCGAGCCCAGCCGAGTGTACGGCACCGACCGACAGCGGCTTGGCCGTATACTGTAGTGTTGTGGTCGACGTTGTCGGAGATGCTACGCAGCCTACCCCTCCCCTGACCCCAGCCGAGTGTACGGCACCGACTGTCAGCGGCTGGGCCGTATACTGTAGTGTTGTGGTCGACGTTGTCGGAGATGCTCCCCAAGCTACCCCTCCCCTGACCCCAGCCGAGTGTACGGCACCGACCGACAGCGGCTTGGCCGTATACTGTAGTGTTGTGGTCGACGTTGTCGGAGATGCTCCCCAAGCTACCCCTCCCCTGACCCCAGCCGAGTGTACGGCACCGACCGACAGCGGCTTGGTAGTATACTGTAGTGTTGTGGTCGACGTTGTCGGAGATGCTCCCCAGCCTACCCCTCCCCTGACCCCAGCCGAGTGTACGGCACCGACCGACAGCGGCTTGGTAGTATACTGTATATTGTGGTCGACGTTGTCGGAGATACTCCCCAGGCTACCCCTCCCCTGACCCCAGCCGAGTGTACGGCACCGACCGACAGCGGCTTGGTAGTATACTGTAGTGTTGTGGTCGACGTTGTCGGAGATGCTCCCCAGCCTACCCCTCCCCTGACCCCAGCCGAGTGTACGGCACCGACCGACAGCGGCTTGGTAGTATACTGTAGTGTTGTGGTCGACGTTGTCGGAGATGCTCTCCAGCCTACCCCTCCCCTGACCCCAGCCGAGTGTACGGCACCGACCGACAGCGGCTTGGTAGTATACTGTAGTGTTGTGGTCGACGTTGTCGGAGATGCTCCCCAGCCTACCCCTCCCCTGACAGGTCCGTGCCCCGAGCCCAGCCGAGTGTACGGCACCGACCGACAGCGGCTTGGCCGTATACTGTAGTGTTGTGGTCGACGTTGTCGGAGATGCTCCCCAGCCTACCCCTCCCCTGACCCCAGCCGAGTGTACGGCACCGACCGACAGCGGCTTGGCCGTATACTGTAGTGTTGTGGTCGACGTTGTCGGAGATGCTCCCCAAGCTACCCCTCCCCTGACCCCAGCCGAGTGTACGGCACCGACCGACAGCGGCTTGGGCGTATACTGTAGTGTTGTGGTCGACGTTGTCGGAGATGCTCCCCAGCCTACCCCTCCCCTGACCCCAGCCGAGTGTACGGCACCGACCGACAGCGGCTTGGCCGTATACTGTAGTGTTGTGGTGGACGTTGTCGGAGATGCTCCCCAAGCTACCCCTCCCCTGACCCCAGCCGAGTGTACGGCACCGACCGACAGCGGCTTGGCCGTATACTGTAGTGTTGTGGTCGACGTTGTCGGAGATGCTCCCCAGCCTACCCCTCCCCTGACCCCAGCCGAGTGTACGGCACCGACCGACAGCGGCTTGGTAGTATACTGTAGTGTTGTGGTCGACGTTGTCGGAGATGCTCTCCAGCCTACCCCTCCCCTGACCCCAGCCGAGTGTACGGCACCGACCGACAGCGGCTTGGTAGTATACTGTAGTGTTGTGGTCGACGTTGTCGGAGATGCTCCCCAGGCTACCCCTCCCCTGACTCCAGCCGAGTGTACGGCACCGACCGACAGCGGCTTGGGAGTATACTGTATATTGTGGTCGACGTTGTCGGAGATGCTCCCCAGGCTACCCCTCCCCTGACCCCAGCCGAGTGTACGGCACCGACCGACAGCGGCTTGGTAGTATACTGTAGTGTTGTGGTCGACGTTGTCGGAGATGCTCCCCAGCCTACCCCTCCCCTGACCCCAACCGAGTGTACGGCACCGACCGACAGCGGCTTGGCCGTATACTGTAGTGTTGTGGTCGACGTTGTCGGAGATGCTACGCAGCCTACCCCTCCCCTGACCCCAGCCGAGTGTACGGCACCGACCGACAGCGGCTTGGTAGTATACTGTAGTGTTTTGGTCGACGTTGTCGGAGATGCTCCCCAGCCTACCCCTCCCCTGACAGGTCCGTGCCCCGAGCCCAGCCGAGTGTACGGCACCGACCGACAGCGGCTTGGCCGTATACTGTAGTGTTGTGGTCGACGTTGTCGGAGATGCTACGCAGCCTACCCCTCCCCTGACCCCAGCCGAGTGTACGGCACCGACTGTCAGCGGCTGGGCCGTATACTGTAGTGTTGTGGTCGACGTTGTCGGAGATGCTCCCCAAGCTACCCCTCCCCTGACCCCAGCCGAGTGTACGGCACCGACCGACAGCGGCTTGGCCGTATACTGTAGTGTTGTGGTCGACGTTGTCGGAGATGCTCCCCAAGCTACCCCTCCCCTGACCCCAGCCGAGTGTACGGCACCGACCGACAGCGGCTTGGTAGTATACTGTAGTGTTGTGGTCGACGTTGTCGGAGATGCTCCCCAGCCTACCCCTCCCCTGACCCCAGCCGAGTGTACGGCACCGACCGACAGCGGCTTGGTAGTATACTGTATATTGTGGTCGACGTTGTCGGAGATACTCCCCAGGCTACCCCTCCCCTGACCCCAGCCGAGTGTACGGCACCTACCGACAGCGGCTTGGTAGTATACTGTAGTGTTGTGGTCGACATTGTCGGAGATGCTCCCCAGCCTACCCCTCCCCTGACCCCAGCCGAGTGTACGGCACCGACCGACAGCGGCTTGGTAGTATACTGTAGTGTTGTGGTCGACGTTGTCGGAGATGCTCTCCAGCCTACCCCTCCCCTGACCCCAGCCGAGTGTACGGCACCGACCGACAGCGGCTTGGTAGTATACTGTAGTGTTGTGGTCGACGTTTTCGGAGATGCTCCCCAGCCTACCCCTCCCCTGACAGGTCCGTGCCCCGAGCCCAGCCGAGTGTACGGCACCGACCGACAGCGGCTTGGCCGTATACTGTAGTGTTGTGGTCGACGTTGTCGGAGATGCTCCCCAGCCTACCCCTCCCCTGACCCCAGCCGAGTGTACGGCACCGACCGACAGCGGCTTGGCCGTATACTGTAGTGTTGTGGTCGACGTTGTCGGAGATGCTCCCCAAGCTACCCCTCCCCTGACCCCAGCCGAGTGTACGGCACCGACCGACAGCGGCTTGGGCGTATACTGTAGTGTTGTGGTCGACGTTGTCGGAGATGCTCCCCAGCCTACCCCTCCCCTGACCCCAGCCGAGTGTACGGCACCGACCGACAGCGGCTTGGCCGTATACTGTAGTGTTGTGGTGGACGTTGTCGGAGATGCTCCCCAAGCTACCCCTCCCCTGACCCCAGCCGAGTGTACGGCACCGACCGACAGCGGCTTGGCCGTATACTGTAGTGTTGTGGTCGACGTTGTCGGAGATGCTCCCCAGCCTACCCCTCCCCTGACCCCAGCCGAGTGTACGGCACCGACCGACAGCGGCTTGGTAGTATACTGTAGTGTTGTGGTCGACGTTGTCGGAGATGCTCTCCAGCCTACCCCTCCCCTGACCCCAGCCGAGTGTACGGCACCGACCGACAGCGGCTTGGTAGTATACTGTAGTGTTGTGGTCGACGTTGTCGGAGATGCTCCCCAGGCTACCCCTCCCCTGACTCCAGCCGAGTGTACGGCACCGACCGACAGCGGCTTGGGAGTATACTGTATATTGTGGTCGACGTTGTCGGAGATGCTCCCCAGGCTACCCCTCCCCTGACCCCAGCCGAGTGTACGGCACCGACCGACAGCGGCTTGGTAGTATACTGTAGTGTTGTGGTCGACGTTGTCGGAGATGCTCCCCAGCCTACCCCTCCCCTGACCCCAGCCGAGTGTACGGCACCGACCGACAGCGGCTTAGTAGTATACTGTAGTGTTGTGGTCGACGTTGTCGGAGATGCTCTCCAGCCTACCCCTCCCCTGACCCCAGCCGAGTGTACGGCACCGACCGACAGCGGCTTGGTAGTATACTGTAGTGTTGTGGTCGACGTTGTCGGAGATGCTCCCCAGCTTACCCCTCCCCTGACAGGTCCGTGCCCCGAGCCCAGCCGAGTGTACGGCACCGACCGACAGCGGCTTGGCCGTATACTGTAGTGTTGTGGTCGACGTTGTCGGAGATGCTACACAGCCTACCCCTCCCCTGACCCCAGCCGAGTGTACGGCACCGACCGACAGCGGCTTGGCCGTATACTGTTGTGTTGTGGTCGACGTTGTCGGAGATGCTCCCCAAGCTACCCCTCCCCTGACCCCAGCCGAGTGTACGGCACCGACCGACAGCGGCTTGGGCGTATACTGTAGTGTTGTGGTCGACGTTGTCGGAGATGCTCCCCAGCCTACCCCTCCCCTGACCCCAGCCGAGTGTACGGCACCGACCGACAGCGGCTTGGTAGTATACTATAGTGTTGTGGTCGACGTTGTCGGAGATGCTCTCCAGCCTACCCCTCCCCTGACCCCAGCCGAGTGTACGGCACCGACCGACAGCGGCTTGGTAGTATACTGTAGTGTTGTGGTCGACGTTGTCGGAGATGCTCCCCAGCCTACCCCTCCCCTGACTCCAGCCGAGTGTACGGCACCGACCGACAGCGGCTTGGTAGTATACTGTAGTGTTGTGGTCGACGTTGTTGGAGTTGCTCCCCAGCCTACCCCTCCCCTGACCCCAGCCGAGTGTACGGCACCGACCGACAGCGGCTTGGTAGTATACTGTAGTGTTGTGGTCGACGTTGTCGGAGATGCTACGCAGCCTACACCTCCCCTGACCCCAGCCGAGTGTACGACACCGACCGACAGCGGCTTGGTAGTATACTGTAGTGTTGTGGTCGACGTTGTCGGAGATGCTCCCCAGTCTACCCCTCCCCTGACCTCAGCCGAGTGTACGGCACCGACCGACAGCGGCTTGGTAGTATACTGTAGTGTTGTGGTCCACGTTGTCGGTGATGCTCTCCAGCCTACCCCTCCCCTGACCCCAGCCGAGTGTACGGCACCGACCGACAGCGGCTTGGTAGTATATTGTAGTGTTGTGGTCGACGTTGTCCGAGATGCTCTCCAGCCTACCCCACCCCTGACCCCAGCCGAGTGTACGGCACCGACCGACAGCGGCTTGGTAGTATACTGTAGTGTTGTGGTCGACGTTGTCGGAGATGCTCTCCAGTCTACCCCTCCCCTGACCCCAGCCGAGTGTACGGCACCGACCGACAGCGGCTTGGTAGTATACTGTAGTGTTGTGGTTGACGTTGTCGGAGTTGCTCCCCAGTCTACCCCTCCCCTGACTCCAGCCGAGTGTACGGCACCGACCGACAGCGGCTTGGTAGTATACTGTAGTGTTGTGGTCGACGTTGTCGGAGATGCTCTCCAGCCTACCCCTCCCCTGACTCCAGCCGAGTGTACGGCACCGACCGACAGCGGCTTGGTAGTATACTGTAGTGTTGTGGTCGACGTTGTCGGAGATGCTACGCAGCCTACCCCTCCCCTGACCCCAGCCGAGTGTACGGCAGCGACCGACAGCGGCTTGGTAGTATACTGTAGTGTTGTGGTCGACGTTGTCGGAGATGCTACGCAGCCTACCCCTCCCCTGACCCCAGCCGAGTGTACGGCACCGACCGACAGCGGCTTGGTAGTATACTGTAGTGTTGTGGTCGACGTTGTCGGAGATGCTCCCCAGCCTACCCCTCCCCTGACCCCAGCCGAGTGTACGGCACCGACCGACAGCGGCTTGGTAGTATACTGTATATTTTGGTCGACGTTGTCGGAGATACTCCCCAGGCTACCCCTCCCCTGACCCCAGCCGAGTGTACGGCACCGACCGACAGCGGCTTGGTAGTATACTGTAGTGTTGTGGTCGACGTTGTCGGAGATGCTCCCCAGCCTACCCCTCCCCTGACCCCAGCCGAGTGTACGGCACCGACCGACAGCGGCTTGGCCGTATACTGTAGTGTTGTGGTCGACGTTGTCGGAGATGCTCCCCAAGCTACCCCTCCCCTGACCCCAGCCGAGTGTACGGCACCGACCGACAGCGGCTTGGGCGTATACTGTAGTGTTGTGGTCGACGTTGTCGGAGATGCTCCCCAGCCTACCCCTCCCCTGACCCCAGCCGAGTGTACGGCACCGACCGACAGCGGCTTGGTAGTATACTATAGTGTTGTGGTCGACGTTGTCGGAGATGCTCCCCAGCCTACCCCTCCCCTGACCCCAGCCGAGTGTACGGCACCGACCGACAGCGGCTTGGCCGTATACTGTAGTGTTGTGGTCGACGTTGTCGGAGATGCTCCCCAAGCTACCCCTCCCCTGACCCCAGCCGAGTGTACGGCACCGACCGACAGCGGCTTGGTAGTATACTGTAGTGTTGTGGTCGACGTTGTTGGAGTTGCTCCCCAGCCTACCCCTCCCCTGACCCCAGCCGAGTGTACGGCACCGACCGACAGCGGCTTGGTAGTATACTGTAGTGTTGTGGTCGACGTTGTCGGAGATGCTACGCAGCCTACACCTCCCCTGACCCCAGCCGAGTGTACGACACCGACCGACAGCGGCTTGGTAGTATACTGTAGTGTTGTGGTCGACGTTGTCGGAGATGCTCCCCAGTCTACCCCTCCCCTGACCTCAGCCGAGTGTACGGCACCGACCGACAGCGGCTTGGTAGTATACTGTAGTGTTGTGGTCCACGTTGTCGGTGATGCTCTCCAGCCTACCCCTCCCCTGACCCCAGCCGAGTGTACGGCACCGACCGACAGCGGCTTGGTAGTATATTGTAGTGTTGTGGTCGACGTTGTCCGAGATGCTCTCCAGCCTACCCCACCCCTGACCCCAGCCGAGTGTACGGCACCGACCGACAGCGGCTTGGTAGTATACTGTAGTGTTGTGGTCGACGTTGTCGGAGATGCTCTCCAGTCTACCCCTCCCCTGACCCCAGCCGAGTGTACGGCACCGACCGACAGCGGCTTGGTAGTATACTGTAGTGTTGTGGTTGACGTTGTCGGAGTTGCTCCCCAGTCTACCCCTCCCCTGACTCCAGCCGAGTGTACGGCACCGACCGACAGCGGCTTGGTAGTATACTGTAGTGTTGTGGTCGACGTTGTCGGAGATGCTCTCCAGCCTACCCCTCCCCTGACTCCAGCCGAGTGTACGGCACCGACCGACAGCGGCTTGGTAGTATACTGTAGTGTTGTGGTCGACGTTGTCGGAGATGCTACGCAGCCTACCCCTCCCCTGACCCCAGCCGAGTGTACGGCAGCGACCGACAGCGGCTTGGTAGTATACTGTAGTGTTGTGGTCGACGTTGTCGGAGATGCTACGCAACCTACCCCTCCCCTGACCCCAGCCGAGTGTACGGCACCGACCGACAGCGGCTTGGTAGTATACTGTAGTGTTGTGGTCGACGTTGTCGGAGATGCTCCCCAGCCTACCCCTCCCCTGACCCCAGCCGAGTGTACGGCACCGACCGACAGCGGCTTGGTAGTATACTGTAGTGTTGTGGTCGACGTTGTCGGAGATGTTCCCCAGCCTACCCCTCCCCTGACCCCAGCCGAGTGTACGGCACCGACCGACAGCGGCTTGGTAGTATACTGTAGTGTTGTGGTCGACGTTGTTGGAGATGCTCCCCAGCCTACCCCTCTCCTGACAGGTCCGTGCCCCGGGCCCAGCCGAGTGTACGGCACCGACCGACAGCGGCTTGGCCGTATACTGTAGTGTTGTGGTCGACGTTGTCGGAGATGCTCCCCAGCCTACCCCTCCCCTGACCCCAGCCGAGTGTACGGCACCGACCGACAGCGGCTTGGTAGTATACTGTAGTGTTGTGGTCGACGTTGTCGGAGATGCTCTCCAGCCTACCCCTCCCCTGACCCCAGCCGAGTGTACGGCACCGACCGACAGCGGCTTGGTAGTATACTGTAGTGTTGTGGTCGACGTTGTCGGAGATGCTCCCCAGCCTACCCCTCCCCTGACTCCAGCCAAGTGTACGGCACCGACCGACAGCGGCTTGGTAGTATACTGTAGTGTTGTGGTCGACGTTGTCGGAGTTGCTCCCCAGCCTACCCCTCCCCTGACCCCAGCCGAGTGTACGGCACCGACCGACAGCGGCTTGGTAGTATACTGTAGTGTTGTGGTCGACGTTGTCGGAGATGCTACGCAGCCTACCCCTCCCCTGACCCCAGCCGAGTGTACGGCACCGACCGACAGCGGCTTGGTAGTATACTGTAGTGTTGTGGTCGACGTTGTCGGAGATGCTCTCCAGCCTACCCCTCCCCTGACCCCAGCCGAGTGTACGGCACCGACCGACAGCGGCTTGGTAGTATACTGTAGTGTTGTGGTCGACGTTGTCGGAGATGCTCCCCAGGCTACCCCTCCCCTGACTCCAGCCGAGTGTACGGCACCGACCGACAGCGGCTTGGGAGTATACTGTATATTGTGGTCGACGTTGTCGGAGATGCTCCCCAGGCTACCCCTCCCCTGACCCCAGCCGAGTGTACGGCACCGACCGACAGCGGCTTGGTAGTATACTGTAGTGTTGTGGTCGACGTTGTCGGAGATGCTCCCCAGCCTACCCCTCCCCTGACCCCAGCCGAGTGTACGGCACCGACCGACAGCGGCTTAGTAGTATACTGTAGTGTTGTGGTCGACGTTGTCGGAGATGCTCTCCAGCCTACCCCTCCCCTGACCCCAGCCGAGTGTACGGCACCGACCGACAGCGGCTTGGTAGTATACTGTAGTGTTGTGGTCGACGTTGTTGGAGATGCTCCCCAGCTTACCCCTCCCCTGACAGGTCCGTGCCCCGAGCCCAGCCGAGTGTACGGCACCGACCGACAGCGGCTTGGCCGTATACTGTAGTGTTGTGGTCGACGTTGTCGGAGATGCTACACAGCCTACCCCTCCCCTGACCCCAGCCGAGTGTACGGCACCGACTGACAGCGGCTTGGCCGTATACTGTAGTGTTGTGGTCGACGTTGTCGGAGATGCTCCCCAAGCTACCCCTCCCCTGACCCCAGCCGAGTGTACGGCACCGACCGACAGCGGCTTGGGCGTATACTGTAGTGTTGTGGTCGACGTTGTCGGAGATGCTCCCCAGCTTACCCCTCCCCTGACCCCAGCCGAGTGTACGGCACCGACCGACAGCGGCTTGGTAGTATACTATAGTGTTGTAGTCGACGTTGTCGGAGATGCTCCCCAGTCTACCCCTCCCCTGACCCCAGCCGAGTGTACGGCACCGACCGACAGCGGCTTGGTAGTATACTGTAGTGTTGTGGTCCACGTTGTCGGTGATGCTCTCCAGCCTACCCCTCCCCTGACCCCAGCCGAGTGTACGGCACCGACCGACAGCGGCTTGGTAGTATATTGTAGTGTTGTGGTCGACGTTGTCCGAGATGCTCTCCAGCCTACCCCACCCCTGACCCCAGCCGAGTGTACGGCACCGACCGACAGCGGCTTGGTAGTATACTGTAGTGTTGTGGTCGACGTTGTCGGAGATGCTCTCCAGTCTACCCCTCCCCTGACCCCAGCCGAGTGTACGGCACCGACCGACAGCGGCTTGGTAGTATACTGTAGTGTTGTGGTTGACGTTGTCGGAGTTGCTCCCCAGTCTACCCCTCCCCTGACTCCAGCCGAGTGTACGGCACCGACCGACAGCGGCTTGGTAGTATACTGTAGTGTTGTGGTCGACGTTGTCGGAGATGCTCTCCAGCCTACCCCTCCCCTGACTCCAGCCGAGTGTACGGCACCGACCGACAGCGGCTTGGTAGTATACTGTAGTGTTGTGGTCGACGTTGTCGGAGATGCTACGCAGCCTACCCCTCCCCTGACCCCAGCCGAGTGTACGGCAGCGACCGACAGCGGCTTGGTAGTATACTGTAGTGTTGTGGTCGACGTTGTCGGAGATGCTACGCAGCCTACCCCTCCCCTGACCCCAGCCGAGTGTACGGCACCGACCGACAGCGGCTTGGTAGTATACTGTAGTGTTGTGGTCGACGTTGTCGGAGATGCTCCCCAGCCTACCCCTCCCCTGACCCCAGCCGAGTGTACGGCACCGACCGACAGCGGCTTGGTAGTATACTGTAGTGTTGTGGTCGACGTTGTCGGAGATGTTCCCCAGCCTACCCCTCCCCTGACCCCAGCCGAGTGTACGGCACCGACCGACAGCGGCTTGGTAGTATACTGTAGTGTTGTGGTCGACGTTGTTGGAGATGCTCCCCAGCCTACCCCTCTCCTGACAGGTCCGTGCCCCGGGCCCAGCCGAGTGTACGGCACCGACCGACAGCGGCTTGGCCGTATACTGTAGTGTTGTGGTCGACGTTGTCGGAGATGCTCCCCAGCCTACCCCTCCCCTGACCCCAGCCGAGTGTACGGCACCGACCGACAGCGGCTTGGTAGTATACTGTAGTGTTGTGGTCGACGTTGTCGGAGATGCTCTCCAGCCTACCCCTCCCCTGACCCCAGCCGAGTGTACGGCACCGACCGACAGCGGCTTGGTAGTATACTGTAGTGTTGTGGTCGACGTTGTCGGAGATGCTCCCCAGCCTACCCCTCCCCTGACTCCAGCCAAGTGTACGGCACCGACCGACAGCGGCTTGGTAGTATACTGTAGTGTTGTGGTCGACGTTGTCGGAGTTGCTCCCCAGCCTACCCCTCCCCTGACCCCAGCCGAGTGTACGGCACCGACCGACAGCGGCTTGGTAGTATACTGTAGTGTTGTGGTCGACGTTGTCGGAGATGCTACGCAGCCTACCCCTCCCCTGACCCCAGCCGAGTGTACGGCACCGACCGACAGCGGCTTGGTAGTATACTGTAGTGTTGTGGTCGACGTTGTCGGAGATGCTACGCAGCCTACCCCTCCCCTGACCCCAGCCGAGTGTACGGCACCGACTGTCAGCGGCTGGGCCGTATACTGTAGTGTTGTGGTCGACGTTGTCGGAGATGCTCCCCAAGCTACCCGTCCCCTGACCCCAGCCGAGTGTACGGCACCGACCGACAGCGGCTTGGCCGTATACTGTAGTGTTGTGGTCGACGTTGTCGAAGATGCTCCCTAAGCTACCCCTCCCCTGACCCCAGCCGAGTGTACGGCACCGACCGACAGCGGCTTGGCCGTATACTGTAGTGTTGTGGTCGACGTTGTCGGAGATGCTCCCCAGCCTACCCCTCCCCTGACCCCAGCCGAGTGTACGGCACCGACCGACAGCGGCTTGGTAGTATACTGTAGTGTTGTGGTCGACGTTGTCGGAGATGCTCTCCAGCCTACCCCTCCCCTGACCCCAGCCGAGTGTACGGCACCGACCGACAGCGGCTTGGTAGTATACTGTAGTGTTGTGGTCGACGTTGTCGGAGATGCTCCCCAGGCTACCCCTCCCCTGACCCCAGCCGAGTGTACGGCACCGACCGACAGCGGCTTGGTAGTATACTGTATATTGTGGTCGACGTTGTCGGAGATGCTCCCCAGGCTACCCCTCCCCTGACCCCAGCCGAGTGTACGGCACCGACCGACAGCGGCTTGGTAGTATACTGTAGTGTTGTGGTCGACGTTGTCGGAGATGCTCCCCAGCCTACCCCTCCCCTGACCCCAGCCGAGTGTACGGCACCGACCGACAGCGGCTTGGTAGTATACTGTAGTGTTGTGGTCGACGTTGTCGGAGATGCTCTCCAGCCTACCCCTCCCCTGACCCCAGCCGAGTGTACGGCACCGACCGACAGCGGCTTGGTAGTATACTGTAGTGTTGTGGTCGACGTTGTCGGAGATGCTCCCCAGCCTACCCCTCCCCTGACCCCAGCCGAGTTTACGGCACCGACCGACAGCGGCTTGGTAGTATACTGTAGTGTTGTGGTCGACGTTGTCGGAGATGCTCTCCAGCCTACCCCTCCCCTGACCCCAGCCGAGTGTACGGCAGCGACCGACAGCGGTTTTGTCGTATACTGTAGTGTTGTGGTCGACGTTGTCGGAGATGCTACGTAGCCTACCCCTCCCCTGACCCCAGCCGAGTGTACGGCACCGACCGACAGCGAATTGGTAGTATACTGTAGTGTTGTGGTCGACGTTGTCGGAGATGCCCTCCAGCCTACCCCTCCCCTGACAGGTCCGTGCCCCGAGCCCAGCCGAGTGTACGGCAGCGACCGACAGCGGCTTGGTAGTATACTGTAGTGTTGTGGTCGACGTTGTCGGAGATGATACGCAGCCTACCCCTCCCCTGACCCCAGCCGAGTGTACGGCACCGACCGACAGCGGCTTGGTAGTATACTGTAGTTTTGTGGTCGACGTTGTCGGAGATGCTCCCCAGCCTACCCCTCCCCTGACCCCAGCCGAGTGTACGGCACCGACCGACAGCGGCTTGGTAGTATACTGTAGTGTTGTGGTCGACGTTGTCGGAGATGCTACGCAGCCTACCCCTCCCCTGACCCCATCCGAGTTTACGGCACCGACCGACAGCGGCTTGGCCGTATACTGTAGTGTTGTGGTCGACGTGGTCGGAGATGCTCCCCAGCCTACCCCTCCCCTGACCCCAGCCGAGTGTACGGCACCGACCGACAGCGGCTTGGTAGTATACTGTAGTGTTGTGGTCGACGTTGTCGGAGATGCTCTCCAGCCTACCCCTCCCCTGACCCCAGCCGAGTGTACGGCACCGACCGACAGCGGCTTGGTAGTATACTGTAGTGTTGTGGTCGACGTTGTCGGAGATGCTCCCCAGCCTACTCCTCCCCTGACAGGTCCGTGCCCCGAGCCCAGCCGAGTGTACGGCACCGACCGACAGCGGCGCAAAAACAAAACTAATCCGGCGGAAGATATATAGCAGGACAGCGATAAGTAAAAAGAAAAACAAGTTTCGCTTCGTCTCGCTTCCCGTCAACAAAAAGGAGAAGACTCGCGAAAAAATTATATTGGGAATGTGGTAGGTCAGGATCGCACCGAGGGTCAACGAACCGTAGTCCCGCGAATTCTGTCCTCTCGCTGGCTCCATGATTAATGGCAGATTAGTTTACTGGATGCAACATGCAGCGTTCGGCATCGCTAATGTGCGAGGTTAATCTGCCCCCATCAACTTATCTTCTCCATTTCCCCCACTGCACTCTAAATAGGTTATTACTTGCGGATTCAAATTTGCTGCTCGATGTATGTATGATGCGAATTACTGAATTACTTCTTGCATCCGGATTTGTTAGGAAATGAGAACCGCTATTGAATCTAGTTGGCGAAATTGAGTTGCCACCGCGCTCGATGTTAATGCATTTCGATTGAGCGATGCATTTCGGGAGTAAAAGGAATCACCCTTCTATAGACAACTGCAATAAGAAAATTTGTTTAGTAACTAAGAAAGCTAATATTTATTAAGTTTTCTGAGTATATAATTTGTGCCAAAAGGCTAAAACATTAATAATAAATGTTAACACTTTACACCCACACTATGCCTACGCATAACTGGAATCGTTATTCAAAATTATCGTACGATACCATAATTTTGGGCCTGAGAATATGTGGAAGGTGGCAGCCCTTGGGGGGACCGCCGAAAACTGACCTTGCCCAACGTCGCCGAAGTTGCCCCTCGCCACGCATGACTGCTGTCGCCGCCGTCTTCCTCAATCCTTTATTGTGGAGGTCTTCTTACTTTGTGGCTCTATGGTGATAGATTTGTGGGGGCTACATGTTTAGAATTAGAAGTACGATTACTTTTGATTTCATGTCTTGGATTAAGATTACAAAAATCTAATAATGTAATTTTGATGTCAATCAACTGCAAACGCCATTGAAAACTTAAAAGTTTATTACCGTAATAACATTTAAAGAAACAGATTTTGGATAATACTGTTTTAGAATCTCTAAACTAGTTTTAGAGATTCTAAACACAGTTACAGAATCTCTAAACTAGTTTTAGGTTAGAGATTCTGTCTTATCCCTTGGATCCTCATTAGACTTGCTAGTAGTTTCCCTACCAACATTAATTTCATTATGCTAAATTTGAATTTACTGAGCATAAAACCAACAAAAAGGATGAAACCAGTTCTTCGTTAGTATTAGACCATGGGCCGCCACTATGAAACCCTCCCCCCCGTAGGAATTTTCGTCATATATATATTTTTTTGTTGCTACTGACGTCTAATTTAAGGGTTTGCTTGGTTTGCTGAGTTTGCTGAACTCAGAAAAACAAAAAATATCATCGATCGATAGGAGAAAAAAACTAACATGGGACCGCCATCTTGGATCCGCCAAATTGGATACCAACTTTATTTTTTATGTAAAGATGGTGTTGTGACACATAATTGTGAACTAGATTTTTACGCTAACAATGCTGAAATCCGTTTTTGAAATAAATGCATTCATTAAAACACAAGGTCAAATAAAAACTTATCCCTATACATTTCTTGCGGACGTTTCATATTTTCAATATTTTTTGGATTTTTTTTCTTATACCTCTCATTGTAATTAAGATATGTGGTTCGTTTTAGTATAAAATGCTAAGTGAAGAACATGAATGCTTTCACTCAACATAAATTCGCTTTACTTGCATAATTTTGCATTTCTTGAAGGATTTCCCTAGTTCTAAAGAAGACTTAAAAATTGAAAAGGTCTTAATTTACTCGGTAGATTAAGCTTTCATTTGAGTCATAAATTATTTTGATAGACTGAGCTTGAGGGGAGTTGGGGTTCTAAAACCCAAATGTAATTAAAATTTTCGGACATTTTCGTTTATATAAAGACTGATATCTCCAGTTCCAGGAAAGGTAGGTATGAAGTTCTGAATGCTTTCGGAAGACTCATTAAAATATCAGCTTTCGTTTAAAACTGTGATCATTTAATTCACAGGTGTGATAATTTAACTATCGTTTAATAATAGAATTAAACGTAGTATTAGAAAGTTTTATTTTTTGAGAAATATTTGTGATGTGTCATTATTAAGAAGCCTATATTGTGCTCTAATTCATTCAAAACTTCAATACGGCCTAAATACGTGGGGTAGTACTTTCAAATATTTAATAAATAAATTAAGAGTAACTCAAAATCATTTCATTAGATTAATTTTAAATAAGAATATAACTGAAAGCTCATTTCCTTTGTTTGTACAATTAAAAATTTTGCCTGTTCATCATCTCTATATTTTTAAGATGTTGAAGTTATTTTACAAAAGAAGTGGAAACCAAGGAACAACGGAATTGTTTTACCCTACTCGAAATATAGATAGACATATTTTTCGACTTCCAAAGATTAAAAAATCGATCTTTAGAAACTCTTTTGTATATTGTGGGCCAAAATATTTTAATAAACTTCCAGATGAAATTAAAACTTGCAATAGATTTAAGCTGTTTAACAGTAAATTAACAAGTTGGCTTTATGACCAACCGGATATAGATTTCTTTAATATGGTGTATCGTTAAAAAACTCCTAAAGAAAAAATGTGTTGATTTTTAGTTTTATTGTGAAAAACTTAGCTAAGGCATTCATGTGTAATTTTTAAGTTTAAGTGCACACAGACGTTGCGGAGAACTGCTCTATTTACAAGGACTGTCTTTTGTGTAGCCGGACCCGAACAAGTTTGTTAACAGTTTGTTTACTTAATGATTTCTATCTGCTGGCCGCATACTGGTAACTGGCCATGCAGTAAATTCCTTAGTAAATTTTAAGTTTCTGTATTTCATTGTATCTTATTGGAGGAATAAATCATTATTTCATTATTTCAATTCGAACAAGTTCGGGATGAGTTATATAATCCACTAATAAGCGTAAAATTTAAAAATAACTAATCTTTATTTTCTAATGAGCTTTACCATTTCTTTACAGCTTAACCGATTTTACGTATTAATATTATGAATAAATGCCGACATATCACGTATTTTAAGAAAATGAACTAAATACCTTATTTAAAACCGGAGATATACATTCTTGAATAAAAACAAATTTCCAAAAAATTGTTTTTAAAGTTAAATTGAGCCTTATAGCTCATCTGTCACTTGTCCGATGTTGATAATTAATATATCAAATGAAAGCCGGCATTCATTCATTTCACTGAGTAATTGAAAACTATAACGAACCACATATCTTAATTATAATGTTGCCCAGCCGATATAAGAAAAGTAACCCAAAAAAATATTGAAAATATGAAACGTCCATAAAAATGTACAGGGATAAATTTTTATTTGAGCTTGTCTTTTTAACGAATGCTTATTATCAAAAACTGATTTCAGCATTGTAATCAGCGTAAAAATCTAGTTCTTAATGATGTGTCACAAAACCATCTTTACATAAAAAAATAAAGTTGATACCCATTAATGGCGGATCCAAGATGGCGGCCGAAAATTATTATCCTGTCAAAAAAAAACAGAATTGGCGACCCATCAATGATAGGTGTTGTTCCTGAGTCAATATCTTAAAAAATGCATGTAAAAATGTAATAAAGTAACTTTTTTTTAAATTGTTCCATTGTTAATTTTTTAACTATATATCGATTATATATTTTTGTTTTCCAGGGTTATGCTATACTTTAAAAGTAGCAAACAAGCAAAGCCTTAAAGTAGACGTCAGTAGTAACAAAAAAATATATATGTCGAAAATTATCACGGGTGGTAAGGGGGGTATTCAGTGGTCCTCCCTCTATATAGGATAATGCCGGAAAGTCTAGATTTAACAATACTAAATTAGTTTCAAACTATTCGGTTGAACATAAAAAGAAAACTAGTTAGACTGAGAACTTACGAGTATATATGAAATAACAAGGATCTGTCTTTTCCATATATAAGGAATGCAAATTGTAAAATTACAGCAATAGAGGCTTAACAAATAAAATATTTTGAAATCCTATGAATCGTGTACAGTTAATTTTTAAATGAAACCTAAAAATGACAGGATCTCAAATGGATAAGGCTAAATAAATTAAATATCTGCCTCTGTCCAGGGGGAGAACGAGAACCTATTCCGAAATCAATCCAGCTCTCGGGCAGAACCGCCCATCGCAATGTCCTTCTTCCTATAAGTTATTTAGAATATCTCTCACCTAAGATTCCCTTGTAGATTATTTTCTTTGGCGCCTCATCTCTTAAGACTACCAATTACTCCGAGATCTACACGGAACCTTTCGTACCTGAAAGAATATTCACGCTCAGCTAAGTGTCCTGAGCCAATAAAGAGGAAAGTGTCCTGAGCCATGGAAAAAAGGAAGCGGATTATATGGATAGTTAAAAAAGAATTAGTTGATATTATGTTAAGTTAATAGTTCATTATGTGGAAAATGACGAACTTCTTTTATAAAATTCCTTATCTATTAAGGAAAGTTGTTATTCTGTTATATTGACTAAAATCACTGAATCCGTTCGGTTTCACATTATTTTCTACAAATATGTTCTATTCTTAAGCCTTATTCCAAAATACCGTAGCACTTTCTAAAACAATAGGCACATTTTTAATTAGCATAATTTTTACGCTGAGGCTACTTTTTATTTAGGTATGTCGAATTTAAGTTAGAATCATCAAAAAATATTTTACAAATAAAGAATTGTTTGAATATCTTATATAAAAAAAATCCACACGCAATTAACAATAAAGTACTCAACTAAATAGCTATAATATAATTCTACATACGATTTTGTTCATTTTTACAGACACCATTGGGACCTCGTGAACTGTAAGGAAAGTAGTGCTTAGCAATAAGCCAAATAAGGTAGTAATGATCAATAAAACAATTCAACCAAATTAGTTTGCTACAATCTAAAAATATCTGCACAACATATTACCATACAACACCTATTATTTTTTTCGATTATTTAAAATTCTCAACCTAGCCTTGAGTTTGAAACACGATCCTAACCGACCAAACCTCATTTTCGACCCCAGATGGGAAATATACGATTCAATATCATGATAACGGGTTATAAAGTACTAAGTGCATTATAAAAATTATGAAAATGGGAATCAGCTGATTTATAGAGAAAACATGCTTGACTAGAAACGGCTGACTGGACGTGAGGAGCTAGATTTGAAGACAAAACGGCTAACTCAACTTTAATTTCTAACAATTTATTCACTTATAAAATAGCATTTCACTTTCATTAGCTTTTTTCAGTAAGACGGCTAATAACTATAACTATAAATAATCTAGTTCCATTTTTTTTTTATATTGAATCCACTGCGTCACAGCCATTATGCGTCACATAATTTTTTTATTACGGATGAATTTCACGAGAAAAATATCCCATGTGTTGGTATTTTTGTTACCAATAGAAAAATGTCTTTTGAAAAAGTTAAACCGTTTATACTGGTATTTAAAATTGTGGACTTCAGTTTATTCACTGAAAATCTTAAGTGTTTGCATATGCAGGATGTCCGGAAATGATGGTAAAATATTTTAGTACATGATAGAAAAAGGTAAAAATAAGATAAAAAAAGTTTACATAGACATAGGTCTTAAAGTGCTTCATTTTCCATCCGTGTGTCTGAGGTATTTACTTATTTAATCATATCTCACGAACCTCTTAACGTATAAACTTCAAACTTGGTGCGTAGATAACCAATATTAAGAATTATTTTTGTACAAAGTATGAAATTTATACTTTGTACCTTTTTCAAAATTGCGAATGTTTTTTGTCTTCAAAACTAAATATCTTAAAAACCGTAAATTTTAGAAATAATATACAAGAGACAAAAAAGTTGGGAAATTTAACCCAATTAACGCTAATATTAAGATATAATGATCGGATGACTAATAATGGAGAAATTGAAATCATGCAAATTTCAGACATGCAAAATCATGCAAATTTGAATGAAACATGCAAATTTCAGACAATACGTATTGAAGAACCATGTTTTTACTCAGCAAATTCACAATTTCTCCATTATTAGTAATCCGATCATCATAAGCTGAATATCAGGGTTAATTGAATTAAATTTCGTAACTTTTTTGTCTCTTGTTCAATTTCTTCTAAAATTTGTTGTTTTAAGGTATTTAGCTTTTAAAACAAAAACAGTCGTCTTCTTACAAAAATAGTTATTGTTAGTGGTAATCTATGTACCAAGTTTGAAGTTTATACATTGAGAGGTTCGTGAGTTGTTATTAAATATGTAAAAAAAAAACACAAACATGCACACAGACGGAAAATTAAGCACTTTAGAACCTATGCTTAAATACATTTTTTTCTTATTTTTGACTCTTCTATAACATGCAAAAATATTTCAACATAATGTCCGGACACCCTGTATATTTCTAATGTTTGTTTCAGTACCTATTTAAGATATAGTCAAAATGTCCAACAATTTGATCCCTATTTTTTCACAGTAATATTTAATATTTAATTACTTTACGTCATAAACAATAAATAGATAATAGCATCTACCATACCACTGAGAAAACGAACTTCTGCAGAAGCTGTAAACCTTTTTTATTTATTTTCTATTCCAAAAAATGAATTGCCCCCCCCCCCAAATTGAATAGAAGGGGCAAGATCCCGTAGGGCTCACTGAAACCGCTGAAACACACTGATTCCACCGTCCTTGCGGTCTTGGATTTCCGTACATTTCACCTTGCAACTCAAATTAAATCTTAAGTTATTGTGTTCAGTGGGCTTTAATACAAATGATGACGATCAAACTTCAGAAAATTTTAGCGCTGAGTATATGCGCTGACACTATGTTGAATTGAGCGTTGAGATGGACGTTGAAATGAATGTTGAAAGTAAAAACACACGAGTATGGTGTTGCTTTTAGGTAATTATTTTATTTATTGGTTTAGTTATTATTTATTCTTTCGCGCATTATTTATGTTATGGAAACAATAATCAAAAAATAAAATATTAAGTATTTTTGTTGCAATTCATTTTAGTTGGTTAGGCTACTTAGGGATAGTTTTTAGTCACTAAAATCTCATTTTTGCCTTTCATTTAATTAAATTTACGATGAGCTATTGAATTAAGTTAAATTTTAGGAGAACTCAACTGAGTAGGCCTAGTAATTTGTGATATTTGGAATTATTGTACGCTACGATAATTTGAGCGGGTTGTATGTGGCGGGTGGCAGCACTGGGAAGGCACCGCCGAAAACTGACCTTGCCCAATGCGGGCCCGGTTGGCCCACCTCGCCGCTCCGCTGGCTTTCTCCCGTTCAGTATTCTTCCTCCGTACTCTCTTTTTTAGACGTTTGTACATTTGTATCTTGCTTTACAAGTTGTACAACGCTTCGTGACAATTCTATCAGTAGTTAGTAGTCTTGACAAGTGGACTTTAAAACAAAAGGTGTAAATTTCTAAACAGGTTATTGAAAGCGTTGGTTGTTTTTCGGAAAGGGGCTATCCATAAATTACGTAACGCTAAATTCAGTATTTTCAAACCTCCCTTCCCCCTTGTAATGGACTTGTAACGCTGGCACTAACCCCCCTCAAAAATTACGTAACGCTGTGCTATCCCCCCTAAAAAGTCAACAAATTTGTACTTTGAAGATAATTGAAAATTTTTTAAGGATTTAAGGCATTAATTATTAAGATTTAACAGTTACATAACGTTGCGTTGAACGCCCCCTCCACCCCTTGTAACGGTGCATAACACCCCCCCCCCCCTAGGTGTGTTACGCAATTTATGGACGGTCACAAGTGAATTTTTTAGAAGTTTGATACAATGTAGAAGTTTAATCAAAACATCAGTTTTGTTTTAGATAGCTGGCTCAAATGCCGATTAAGTTACGTTACTGACGATTTTTACTACCTAAACCCACCTAAAAAAAAGTCAAACAAAAAAGATCAGACAGATAATGATAGCCTATGACAGAGTGGGCATAGGGTTTTTTCTTAACATATTTCGAATGTACCAAAAATAAAATACGTAAATATATACAAAGTACAAGGGGGATTTATCAGTGTCTAAACCTCGTTCTGAATTTAAATTTTACTAATATGTATTTTTCTCAAGAACGGTAGGCCTTTTTCTTCGTATTAAGCAAATGGTATCAAATTTATATAAACATTTACCTTTAAACGGCTGGACATTTTAAGTCAAATGAGTTTCATCCAGGTGAACTCTTAAATATATTAAATAATGGTACTGTATGCAGAGTATAATCCATAAACTTATTCATCGACACAAATGTGAACTTATATTATTGCTCAACGATAATCCGTAATTGATTTGTAATTTTTTTGTTCATTACCTACTGCTTAAAAAAATGTCCTGTCGTACCATTACTGAATGGTTCTTATTGGTAGTTCTTACTGTATTAAGGGAACAACCAGGTTTGTTTGTCTAGCAGTTTCATATAAAATACTACGTTAGCTTCTAACGATGCGAAATTGAAATCAGCTGAGAAGAGTTCGAAAGAGGCAACGTCCCCGCAATAATATAATTATGCAGAAACTTAAATTAAAATATTTTGGAAAGTTATTTTATGTGGCCTACTTAGAGAAACCTAAAAATTTGGAACAGCTTCTCATTTACATCAAGCTGAGGTAGAACTCTTGTTATTATGATTAACAAACAACTTTCCTAAAACGTGACTAAATCATTCACTAAAGATAACGCACGGACTAAATGAACGTGAACGTAATAAAATGCAAAACTACTCCCTAACATAAAAATGAGCGACGCGAAGTAACTAAGTTGGTCTAAGTAAAACATAAAATAAGATCCAGAGCGAGTATGTATGTATACTTCTTGGGTGAGTATTGAAAAGTACTTACTACCATTTAAGTGGGTTCTTTACCTGAAACAGTTTTTTTGCAGCCCTAATGGCGTCTTTAATGACTACGGCTCTATAAGAGCCCATGTTAAGTTTGTGCACTTTTCACCGAGAATGTGTAAACGAGGTGTCATTTTTTAAATAAACTATTGTAAAGATAAAAAGATATATAGTGTATATTGTCATTCCAAAATAGCTTACGTGTACATTGAAAAGGTATTACCGCAAAATATCTTGGAATACTTTAACATAAACAATTATGGAATCGCCTAGAATACTTTACAAAATCTTAATATTTATAATATTATATTAACTTTTATTTTATTTTGAAAGTTGAGGTCACAAAATGACACAGCGTGCAGCGTGTTTTAGGCTTATTTTGGCGTATGAATAGGGAGCCCTATCTTGAAAACTGTAGGAAGAATAATTTTTAAGTATGCTGAATAGAAATACTTTCACGAAGATGTAGAAAAATGTATGTCTTTTTCCAATGTCATTCTTTCAGATACTTGCCCTCTGCAGGTGTGAACATTTTCAAACATAAAATAATCGGATATATGGTTAATAAATCCCTAGCGTCGGACATTTAATGTGGTTTATATGGAGGTATAAATTTAATGCAAAAAGGTTGCACGGACAAAAACAGGAACACAGCGCATGAGCGAAGATGCGGCCGGGCAATGTGCGGGGTATCGGATTACAGCGCCTCTGTAGAGGTCGGTTCAACAACCGATACCGGTCCAATAAGGCAACGGCGAGGGGGGCACCGGGGCCATAAAAATAATCGAATGTCTTCGTGCGTGTTAAATGAAATGAACGGCGCTGATGATGATTTAAACGTATCCTGTTCCGAACCGCAGTAACGAACAGAAATAATTTAGAGTACCGCCAGATATAAAACAATCGCGGGCCGGGGCCGTGGCCGGACCGGCGGACCAGCGGACCGGCGGATCGGCGGGCCAGCGGGCCAGGGAACGTAGGATCGTGGACCGGTTACCTCGGTCAACGCTCTCCGACGTTTTAACTACTATTTTATGTAATAGATAATAATTTCGATTCTATTATAATGATTACCCTCGTGCCGCCCCGCGCGGACCTTTAGAAAGTGCAGTTTTCTGAAAATATTGTACGAAGCGAGTGAATTACAGCGTGGATGTATTATTAGGCAGCGTGCGCGATGTAAACAAAGCACGACCGGCTACGTTATGGGACAATACGTTTACTTGTGCAATCTTCGGCACCGCACAGTACCGGCACCACGACGTTTATGCCAATTGCTGCTGTAGGGAGGTGTTTACTATAGTTACACTTGACACAATTACTAACAAAAACAAGTAGCTTAGTAACTGTAACGACGTAGGCCTAACAATAAGCTGGTTGCTTTTTCAAAATTGGTAATAAATGTAGGATTTCCCGGAAACATACGATAACACTATTTTAAATTTCAAACTTAAAAAAGTGTTCATTATAATGTAAGGAAAAAATGTTTAATTAAAAGTATACTTTAATTTTTAATTTTAGTTGAGGGATTTTCGCTCTCTCTAAAACATAGCCTATTATAATTTCACCATACAAATACTGTATTTCGATAGCCACAGATAGATAATGAGTAGACTTATTGGATGTATAGACGAATTGAAGGGTATATATTGGGAGAATTCTAAAACTGATTCTGTATTTGCAGAACTAGAAGCTAATCCGGTGTTTGGCTCACACAGAAGGGAACACATTTTATTTTTAATCACAATAAGCAATGTGCAATTTTCAAAATTTACCAAATGGAGTGATTACTGTCAATCATATATCTTATCTGCTTTTTAATCTTATAAATATTATAAAATATCAATTACACTCCAAAGGTTGCAGCTAATAGTTTCACCACAGAGTGATACGGGAAGGTTTAACGTTTCCTTTATGGATTTTTCCGTTCCGCTCAAGGTAGATCAATCTGGATGTATTTCCTAACCTATATTACTGTAATTTGCAATTTTTATTCAAAAATAAATTTCCTAATAAATTTATTACTGACCTAAAGAAATTGAAAAAGTCATTAATTTTACAGGAAAATGGGGTTTAGAGGGTATAATTAGCATAACTGCCCCTTTTGGTAATCTAACTTGAATATTCAAATTCAAAAAGCTATCGAATGTGAAAATATCCAATTTAGAAGCCGAATATAAACATACAGGGAGAATCATCTAGGCCGACACAACATATTGTAGACGAACGACTTGACAAAACAAAATCTTTCTCGACTAATTCATACCCAAGGAACAACGTGAAAATATTTTTTACCTTTTTAAAATACAGGGTATTCCAAAAACGGAGGTCATGGGTTCGAATCTCTGAATTTTTAAATGTAAACATATGTCATGTTATACATTAATTAAAATCTCTAAACAAGAGTAACAATTTGGTGGGAACGAATTCACTTATCTTGATTTATTTCAAATTGGCGGCCATTTTTGTGAAAAATATTTATATTTACGAAATTCCCTGTATCTCGAGAATGACAAAACATGTTTTTGTTCTGATTAAAAATTATTAATCCTCGTAAACCCAGCTTTGATTTCATATACAACATACCAACATTATGAAAATAAGTTTTTGACAATACATTTTATTTTGTTTTAACGTTGGTAGCCCTGAAAATTAAAAAAATCAAACGGCAGCATATGTCAAATAGCACGTCATTTTAAAGGGCTTGCAAAAACTAACATTTCAGTTGAAACCTACATCCTATCTCAAATTTCTTTATCATGATAGAAGAGATGAAAACAGCTCATCAAAGAAAAGGTGTAGTAAAAATATGAGAAATAAAGGCAATGAAGTCCATAAAAAGAGATGAAAAATAATACAAAATACCAGCTGATTTCTTTAATATGCACAACAAATTGTTTATTTTTTATTTTTTTATTAATCGACATTCTTAACAGCAACCGGTACCAGAATAGAGTTCTTCGGGATTTTCGTAGGTAGTAAGAAGACATATTTTAATATTCTCCTACAAAGTCTCTTCATAATTTGAGCCTGGTACATTACACTGTACTACAACATGCACACAAGATTGAAATGAACCACGAAAGTGATCCCGGAGTCGGAAAAGAATACAAAAGTTCACCGACAATTGCAGTTTTCTCGAATCCTGCACGACTGGTATCGGCCGGCCCGCATATGTGGCGTTTGGTTCCGTTAAACCGGAGTTCATGACCCTCCATTGTTGAGTGAAACCTGGCAAAAACAGTGAAATACAACGACGCCGACGGCGGACGGCGGCGACGCGGGGACCGGTTCGCGGAACCGCCGCCAGGTGGCGCGCATACGCCACCGCCACCGCTGCAGACCTACCGCTCGACTCGGCAAACTTCCATCACGTCTAGAATGTTTGGAAGTGTAACTTAATTAATTCAAAGGAAATATATTTGTTTAAAACCGTTCAAACGAAGCTTGAGTAATTAAATTATGAGTAAAGTTTGATTTTTAACATAATGAACGCACTTCACATTGATAAGCTGTGACCCTTCTCTGTGCTTTGACGATATTATTACATGAATAATATATAATAATTATTATTATATATAATATAATTATTCTTACAATGAAAATTCCATTTGACCGGCTGGGTGACTGTATTCCCAGCTTTGTATGTTAAATATCAGAAAATTGATCCTAAGCATAAAACAGAGACATTTTTGTGAAGGGTTTGAGTTGAGTTTGTTTAGACTAAATTATATCTTGATCTTTTTTATGGGCTTTTACTATCAACCGGTAAATAAATCAACGGTTTTCGTTATTGAACAACTTTTCGTTGTTGATACGATGGTACACAAGTCCTCTCACCTCAAGTACTGATATACCTGTCCAACAACGCAGCCACGTCTGCGCCCTGGTTTGAAAAAAAGGCTTGTTGTTGGTAAAAAAATGTACATCTAAATTAAAGTGAAACTCGCACCAACTTTATTAAGTTTAATCGCCAGTATAACTTTTATAATAACATTGAACATATAGTAACTATGAATATTCAATGTTTCTAGCTTTACTTGATACTTCGAGTTAAAAATTGCCGATCCATCCGATCCAGAATATTTCTTTCGTAAGCCGATATCAGTTGGAAACGTAGTTATTTAAAATTCGAAGTCATTTCGAGCAGTATAGTTCTCATAATCGACTGTAAATAAACTAAAGTAATCAGTTGTTGTTAAGGGTACACCCACGCTTGGCTCTCGCTGAGAAATGAGTATCGACATCGCTCATACATCAATCAATTCATCATCCTGACCTGAAGAAGATGGCAAACCTGACAACATAACTAGCTTTACCTATTCAGACTTCACCCACTTAACCACATAAAGGTTGTCTCATAACTTGTTTCCAACCCATGCACATAAAAATAGTGCAGTTTTGATGATAGAACTAATTAAGTCACAATGTTACACATACCAGGATCTTTTAGTTGTTGCAAGGATACTCAAGCCACTAAAGTGTAGGAACCTTTATACATTATTTTATTTGTGAAAGATCATAGACATATGTGCCAATTTAGAGGCTACATAAGGCCCTAGGCTTGTTTAATACATTGAACATTGCAAATAACATGTTTACGTAGATGTCCCATTCTCTGTAGGATCAAGGCAATTTTAATTCGAATAAATTCACAGGAAAACTACAGACATTTCTTTGACAAATATCTTAATAAAAAAAGGTTATAATGACGAAATCTTCTTTTTAGATAACGGGATTGATTCTGTTCGAATTCGATACTCTTAGAATGGATTACCTCTAAGGAGAGGACTCTTCTCAACCAATATGCTATGCAGTATTGTAGATCAAAAGAGCCGATAGAGAAGCAGGGGCGATTAAACGCTTTACACAGAGCTCCAGCGCCTGCTTGTAGGGAGATGAAGATAGCAGAGGACTGTTATTAATGAAGAGGTGGAGTGCGGACGGTAGCGGCGGGCGCGTGAGCTCCCAATGAAGATGTGATTAATGTAACAAACAAACTGAACAATCTCGGGTGTAAATCAAACCGTGCTGACAGCGTGACCCCTGCCCTGGGGAGGGCATCCGTCATAATTAGACACCGTCGGGGAGTTGAGGAGCGTGAGCCCACTCATGGCACATGGGCTGGGCAGAAAATTACCGGACAATCTCCGAGCGTTTGGCGAGAAGCACAGAGCTGAGTCGTAGTTTGACGGGTAATAAATCTTAATATTGAAGGATATCTTGAAATAGGCTGCGCACTGCAGTTCCAGCCACCTCAAAGCGTGTTTAAAATATTTTTTCAAGAATGTATTTAAAATTAAAGCATGATATATGATCTCATGACATATAGAGATTTTTCAAAGTTTAGTGTACCTGACACAATTTTAAGGCTGCAGAATGTCAAATGGGAAGCAGTGATTGACATGGACAATGTAGAAGATATAAACAATTTCATAGCATCCAAAGTGAAAGAAGTATATGATGCTCAAGCACCCCTAGTTACAAAAAGAGTAACAAAAATCAAAGCTCCATGGAGGTCAGAAGAAGTAATTGCATTAACTAAACAAAAGAGAAAATTAAGGAAAAAGTTTTCGAAGACAAGGCTGGATTGTGACTGGATGGAGTACAAGAAAGTTAGACATAAATTTAATAGTGCTGTGTGGAAAGCAAAAAAGAATTTCTTCGCAGAAAAGCTGACAGACTGTAAAGATACCAGGGCCTTTTGGAAATGCTTGAAACAGAGTAATATTGTGGGAAAGAAGAAAAATAATAATCTTCCAAAAGAAATTAAGGTCAGTGAAATGAATGATTATTTTGTAAACATGGGATCATTTTATGAGGCAGATAAGAGCCTGATATACTCGTACAACCAAGAGACCCAGAATGGCAGTGAAAGCAAATTTGAATTTAAGAGAGTAACAGAGAATGAAGTAAAATCGGCAATGGACGAAATTACCTCCAGAGCTGTTGGGGTGGATGATATCAGCATATTAATGATAAAGGCCATCAGTCCATATGCTATTGGAGCGATAACCCACTTGATAAATATTTCTTTATTGAAGAGTGAGTTCCCCCAGGCATGGAAAAAAGCATTGTGTACCCATTGCCAAAAATACAGAACCCTTCAAATGTCAATGAATTAAGACCAATATCAGTCTTGCCAGCCATGTTAAAAATCTTAGAGAAATTGGCGATTCGACAAATGGTAGATTTTATTCAGACAGAAAATGTGCTTCCAAAATTGCAGTCAGGGTTTAGAAGAAACCACAGCACTTGCACTGCATTGATAAACATGTTTGCAGACTTGTTTGAGGCAAGGGACGCTGGCAGGTGTGGCTCTTTAATCATGCTTGATTACTCGCAGGCCTTCGACTCCATAAGCCATAGAGTCGAAGGCCTTCTTGCAAAATTGAAACATCTTGGTTTCAGGGAAAATGCAATTGTCTGGTTCAAGTCATACTTGGAGAAACGGCTGCAGGTGACAAAGGTGGGTGCCGATGTCTCACCTCCTCTCGAGAAATCAAGGGGAGTGCCGCAGGGGAGCTGTCTGGGGCCCATTTTGTTCACCCTTTATACTGCAGACCTATCCAGCTGTGTGAGTCACTGCAAAGTGCATGCATATGCTGATGACTGTCAATAATTGCGTTTCTCATATGATGCCAGTTCTGCTGGCCAAGTTTTTGTGGGAGTAAACTCAGATCTTTTGAGAATAAATGAGTGGTCAAGGAGGCATGGTCTCAAGTTGAATGTGGAGAAATGCATAGTAATGCATTTTGCGTCGCCCAATATTTCGCAAAGAATTGCCCATGGCGATCTACATATAAAACTTGGAGACAAAAGGCTGACTGTGAGTGACTCTGTTAAGTCTTTGGGCGTAATACTTGACAGTGGACTCACTTTTTCTGATCACATCACTTATGTTTCTCAATTGGCTTTAGGAAGGTTGCGAGGGCTGTACAGGTACCGTTCCATCCTTCCAGAGGCAGCTAAGCTGCAGCTGGTCCAGTCTCTAGTGTTGTCAGTGCTCTGTTACTGTCTTCCTGCTTTCGGCAACAGTATTACCAGGAAAGAAATGTCCCGCATTCAGAAGCTGCAAAACACAGCAGTGCGCTTCATTTACTCTTTAAGTAGACGGGAACATATTTCTTCCTTTCGGGATGCTGCCGGGCTCATGCCACCGGATGCCGTTTGCAGGCTTCAGACTTGCAGTCTCGTCCACCAGGTGCTGGTTCAACAGGAACCACAATATCTGGTGGAGAGACTTGTTGCTCGTGGGGAGATTGCTGAGCGCAGTACTCGCCATGGCGCGCTGCTTCATTTCCCAAAGCTGAGGCTGGAGGTGGGGAGGAGAGGATTCTCCTACTTCGGCCTCACGATTTATAATGGCCTCCCTCGTGACCTCAAGAAACTGGCAGTCCCAGCTTTCAAATCTAGATGTAAGAAATATCTGAAGGACTCTTACAAATAAAGTTTATCTTAATTTTTTTTTATTTGTGTTTAACTGTGTATATATTTTTGTTGATTTTGTGTATATATTAATTGTTATTGACTTGAGTTGTTCTGCAAAGCAGTGTTAACTGAGAAACGCTCTAAAATAAAGGCATTTTTATTTATTTATCTCTTGCAAACAAGTTTTGTGGGAGGAAATTAAAATCCATTTCTATCAACTCTATGAAACACAAACATGTTTGAAAACTACGTTAATCGACAGATTGGATCAGTGTTGTTACTTCTATCTGTTTTATGTATACATAGCAATATATGTTTTATAATCCAATTCCAGGTTCCAGGTGAGTAAATAACAAAAAATCTGCATTTCGTAACGTTAAATTTAATTTGGGTAACATATCATTCACGCCTAGGTTATAGTTAGAATATAAATTTAACATTTGTGAGCACAAGCTTCGTTCATAATCAGAGCTATACCATTCTCGCTCTGAACTGCAAAATAATATAAAACAGTTTTAGGTTTCTGTTTGGTGTTTCATAGCTAACGCATGTATTCATATTTGCTATAATCTATAAAGGTTTGAATCAATAACCGATACTTGAGCCAGACGTGACCAGCACCACTACAGTAGAATGGCAAAGTTACAAAAGAGAACAGGTGAATGATGCCAAGTGCATTTTCGTGTTCCTGCAACTCAGAATTTATGCTTATAGATTGAAATTTCCAATCTTAATTTACCTATCTTTTTTTACAGATTAAATTCACCAGATTTCACATGGCGCCAAAATCAAGGCATATGTAATAGCCATTCAGTTCTTTGAACAATATGGTGAATACATCATGGAGATCTCGTCCGCTGCAAAGACACTGTCAAAGACACTGTCGCTATCACTGTTGCAGATACTATACATCATCCGCGATAGTGTGAGCTATCGCATTGACTGTGATGAATGAGAATCCTTGGAAATGTTAAGCCGTGGACAGCCATTTATTCAATTTACCAAGGCGATAGTATCGGCTGGTTGAATTATCATTATGGCAAAATGACAACATATTCTACTCCGTGTGTGCATTAGCTTCTCCTCTCAACACGGTCCATAGCGATGTCATTATCATATGGGACATTCAAATTAAGAAACTTTTGCTAACTGAAGGTATTCTTAGATCTATACTAAGGAAACTTATTGATATTCTCACACCATGCAAAAAATGTTTGATATCTAAGAATGAGATTTTTAATGGAGCAAAAATGCATTGACATTAATAATTACATGCCTAGCAGTTTCATTTAAAAATATTCTAGTGCCTTATACATTCAATGATATTGATATAAATGGACTGAAGTTTCAGAAAGCTGAAGTTTTCAGAAAGTTTTGAAAACAGCTTTTAGCGCTGACTTCTTGGTAAAAACCTTCAGTGAAGAGCGAGAGAACTAAAATTGGAGACTAAGCCTGTAATTTCGTCTAATTCTGTTATTCAAGGAAATAATCTAACAAATCTTGTAGAAGTGTATTTCTTGTTTAACGTTTCCAAACAAAATTTTACATATGTAAATGGAAAGTATAACAAGTTTTATACACTATCACATTATAAATTTCTGAAGCAATGTCATCGCCTGTGGTATTATTGTACGGACAAAGAGCGAAGGTTGGTCCAATGAGAGGATGATCCTTGAGCGAGGCGCCACATGAGTTAGAGCTTCATTATAACTAGATCCACGGATCCCGAGAGAGAGAGAAGGGCTCAGCCTTATCGGACTGGAAGTCCTTGAAGCAGATAAAAGATAGTCTTGCCTCATCGGGTAATGTCCTATAGCCTGTACACCGTTCTTGTTTTTGGTTTTGATCATGCAGTTTTGAGGATCTGGGGAGTTGCAACCAGCGAGCAAACGCTAGTTGCAACCGCATCATAGAAAGCCATGGTGACATATAAATACGAAATATGTGAGTGAGCATTCAGCTTTAGCCGTAAAGATATTACTGAGAGTTTCGGTTGGGTTTACTTTTACCGTTGATCTGCTGTCAATTTCCTTTGAGCATGGGATTAATTGAGATTTTAATTCAACAAAAGGGCACACAGTATATATTTTTAACGCTAATACGTTAAAAAACATATCAGGGAAGGATGAGCACTTACTTTTTTCCCTTCCTTAATCAATTTGATAGCCCTATATAGAGTTTATAAAGCCCAGCCCAGGAGAAAAATAACAATTAATATTTACTGTGAATAAAAACAGTAAAAGTTAGTCGATTTAATAGAAAATTACCCTCCCATGCCGCGTTCCAGCGCCGAGCGAAAGCAGGTTAACCTCAACCCAGCCCCAACTAAACTCATTAATTATCTCATCGGAGATTTACTTTTTCGCCACTCCCGATCAAAAGGCAATCGGGCCAATCTATATAAACTTTAATCACCATTATTAAATTCTCAACGACATAATTAAAATGATGAATCTGCCGGTGATTGCTATTTAGATACTGCGTACACCTGGCAATCAGGGGTTAATGAGGTATTTGGAGTGGAACAACGATATCTTGTACACACGCGCACACTCGCCCGGTCCTGATTGGGCGATGAAAACAAAAAACGTAATTTGATAAGTGAAAGAGAATAAAACTAAAACCGCCGAGGTTTGATTAATGGAGGTTATAATGATAGCTTGTCGGCACCTCCCACTGCACTGCGTTCTGGCTCGGCGACACCGGAGCTCGCGGTAGCAGGTCAACATTGTCAATTGTAGATAAACATGATGGTAATGTTCCTATTGTTTGGAAAATAAAATTTAGTATATATTTGAATTTGTTTCAATAAGTAAGAAATTACAGAAATAGTTATGTAAAAGACTTAAAATGACTTCAGGCGATCCAAAATAGCCCCATCTCCTAGCAATAACATATAAAAAGCACTTAATCTTTTATTATTTTTTACATTAGATATAAACTACCAACAATCAAATTTAGTTTCAGATTAAATTGTTACAAGAAAGGTTAGTTATGCTTTCAATTAACGCTTCACACTTGTAACACGAACAAAACATGCAACAATCAAAACACATTATGCGTCAAGTTTCACTTTTGCCAAAGCGAAACCTTTGTCTTTCAAAATCATCTTCCACACTTTGCTTGAATTTATTTTACCTTCCACATAATGCCTCCGAACAATATCAATATAAAAAAGATACCTCAATAGATTGGAAGCGCCAAAAGATTTTCATCCGAATTCACCTGGGTGAATCAAAATACTAGGGAATCGGCGTCTTTTAGCGGGCTCAAAGAGCCTAACTGACCACGGACACGGGTGAGAGACCAGCTTCCGGTAGACCGGATATACAAGCGACACTAGCGCCGCTACCGGCCGTCTTCGTAATTAAGGAATAAATTATCGATAACCCGTGAACATGGCACCCTCGCTTCTTTGTTTAAACCCCCGTGATATTATTGTCCATAAAGATCCAACATATCGGTCTTCAAAAAGTTTCTTTGAGTCGATTCTGTTGGAACTCAATGAGCACGATCGCCGTAGCGGAACTGGACTCGGATTGGCGGAAATGGACGAATGAGGGAAGAAAGCGAGGGAAAGGGTTGCTGTTTTTGTGTAACAGAAATGTGATGTTAGTTCGCGCTCTTGGTGATTATCGAAATAAAAACTCAGCTCTCTTTTGATAACTTCATCTCTCCCAGAGTAAATAATGTTAACACAAATGTAAGACTTGTTGTTATATTTCTTAACAAATTTCAGTATAAGCCCTAAGATCTCCACACACTATATTATTAATAACATTCGTCTTATGTCCATCAAGCTGTTGCACATTGAAAATTCTCAGCTTGGAATAGGGAAACCGGCTGATAAAATAGGTTTAATGGCCGTTCACTCACTAAACGCATTATCATAGCTAATCACCCAAGCAAAGTATTTTAAAGAAACCGGTAAACTGAAACCTAGCACAAAAACGAAACTCACTTGCGGCACGAAGAAGGAGCTCGAGTCATGGGTTCGTTAACTTATTATAACTTTCTTCTAGTTACGGCTCGAAATGCTAGTTAACGAACTCGTCCGCGATTTTTTGCATAATTCAGCCTCGACCAGATTTGGCGGAACCGGTCCGGAGAGCCGTGTGGTCTATATACCGCGCTCAGGTCGCACTCTCCGCATCCCCCTGTTTATCGCAGAGCACTCCTGGCTGTTTTCGCATTCAACATTAGGTTGCAAAACAAGTGATTTACGTGTTCATTTTACTTTGCGCACTCTCAATTTACTTTGCGTCGTAGTGTTACCTACGCACACAAAACAGTTAAAATCTGTATGTATATAGTAATAGACCGTTGGCGTTACGCACGAGTTGGGTTGGCGAGACTGAATATTAACAAAGTCAAGTGGGTCAAGCAGTGATCATTGTTGTTGCCGAACGTTCAGGCCCGTGCTGGCCCGGGGAGACAGGGGGACGTGTCCCCCTGCGCCCTCCCCTTAAAGGTATAACCGGCGCCCTCTTGACACCAACAAGAATTTTTGATTTTTTTGTAATAAAAACTCAGAAAATCCATATTTTTTATTTAGAATGCCGGCATATTCAAATATTACTCAGTCATTTTGTCAAAAGAAACCATGTTTTCCCTTGCTACTAAACAAACTATTTGCTGTGTTAAGGTTGGGGCACTTGCCTGCATCACGCACCACCAGTGTTGAAAAAGGGTATTTTTTAGGTTGCTCGGGGATTTTGCAGAGCATTTTTCGATGAGAATCATATATTTAATTTCGTAAGGCGATTATTTGCGTCAAAATTGTGGGCGTCTGGCAAGTCGTAGAAAGATGGGAGAGGGCTCAAATTAAAAGTCTCTATTCCGTGATGACGGTTAAAATACTGATATTGCTTGAAGTTCACCAGAAATCGATAAATAACGTAAACTATCTGCCATTTAAAAAGCATTGGGATCCAAAAACGTCTGCTTTGTTTACATTAAAACATGTGGTGCTGATGCTTGATTCAAAGCATTGATTTTAAAAGAAAAATATATATATATGCTAGATGTTGACATCTGGTTTTTTTTCAAAAGGCAGCTAATTATGTTCGATGTACTATAACAAATGAATATTTTAACTTTAAGATTTTCAGACTTACAACTACGGCTTTGAGTATGCATTTATAATTTCAAATTATAAAGAGTTCACTGTGTTTGTTTCGTTTACATTATAACGATGCCGATTTAATACCAAATGATCGAATAAATATATATGTAGGCGAGAAATTGTAGGAGTTTGGCAAGTCGCATGATAATGGAAGCTGGCTCAAATAGAAGGTCTTGATGCCAGGGACTCGGGTAAAATACAGAAATTTCTTAAAGTTTATCAGAAAATAAGATACTACATTGAATACCTGCCATTTAAAAATAATTGTAATCTAAAAACGTCTGCTTTGTTTACATTAAAACATGTGTTGCTTATACTTGATTTGAAACCACATGCTAGATGTTCATATAAAACGTAACGGTTCATTTAAAATCCAGGAAAATAGGTTGAATGTATTATAACACATGACTGTTTTTTTACTTTTAAATTTTCCGTTTTTATAATTTAGGGATTTAAAGGAAGAGAAATTAAGTACGACTGTTTCTTTTACATTCTATCATGTAGTAGGGGGAGCTGATGCTGATTTAAAGCCAAGTGATTTGTAACATTTACACAATCGAATAAGCGCAGGCTATTAGTGCAGAGAAGACCTCATTCAACATTTTTAAGGCCCAGCTCTACCAGTTTTATGTGGTCATAGTTTTGACTGAGGAACAACAGTGTGCTGCACTAAAGGGCATTGAGTGTAACATCAACTTCAAATTTGATCCTACCAAAAAGGATCACCTTTAAATTTGGCCAATCAAGACTATATTTAATCTTGAATCTACCAAGACAAAGCAGTATTTACTCACGGGCAACCATAAAAAGTGTTAAACATAGTGTAAAACCCTCAATATTAACTATTTACTAAACTCGTGGTCTCCAAACCTAACTTCCTTATGAAGTGGAGTCAAAGTCTCCAAGGTGGAGCGTGGAGTCGTCAAAGGGAGACCATTTTCTGATTTTATCCTTATTTATTTGCTTATTCCTCAGGAAATATATTAAGTGCTGCAGTCTGTGGTTAACCTTGAGAATTTCTTCAAACTATGACCATATGTTTAATTGTAAACAAAGTGGACTAAGTTTGTTTTGAGAACGACGGATGGCGCCACTGTTCCAAAAAATTCAGCCCTTCACTATACTGAAGTAACGCCCTTTCTTAAAATTCTGATACGTACTAGCAAGTGTCAAAACATCTTTAATATTTCACTTTAAACGTTTAATTCCGCCAAGCTGTCACCGAGCTGTGAGTGTGAAGGAAACATTAAATATCCATCATTTGTATTTTATTTTTAGGGGCTTTTGCCCCTACAAGCCACTAGTAATATATTTAATTTCATAAGGCGATTCTTTGCGTAAAAATTGTGGGCGGCTGGCAAATCGTAGAAAGATGGGAGAGGGCTCAAATTAAAGGTCTCTATTCTGTGATGACGGGAAAAATAATAAAATTGCTTGAAATTCACCAGAAAACGAGAAATAACGTAAAATATCTGCCATTGTAAAAGCATGGGGATCTAAATACGTCTGCTTTACATAAAGCATGTGATGCTGATACTTGATTGAAAACCATGTGGTAGGCTAGATATCAATATAAGGTAGATTCAGTTTGCTAGATGAAGGTATTGTGTACTATAATAAATAAGGACTGTTTGAATTTTCCCTCATTAGGGGCTTTTAGCCCCTTCAAACCACTAGTTGTATTTTTGGAAGTTTTGTCAACGTATGACAATTAGTGGTGGGTCTATTAGCAATAACTAGCGTGTGTCGTCTGCTATCAATACTTATATCCATGATTTGATCAAGTCCTCATATCTAATGGTCATTTCTTGTGATTTTTATATGGATTTAATTTTGTTTCGACAGTTTTATATAGGCCTTATGAAGGTTAGTGAAAATTTTATCCTAATTGAAATTGGATGTTTGTAATTTAGAACATCGAAATATAATTTTAAAACGATATTGTAGATCTATGTTGAATAATTTAATTTGCTACTTTAATTTTGTTTTTGTTACGTCGGATTTACTCATAGCGGGTAAAAAACGAATAATTTGGCGAAAATAAATATCCTACTTATTTTGTTATTAATAATCAGATTAAGGAATTTTATTAAAAAACCTGGGAAATATTAATTTTCCAGAATGCGACCAGGGGTCAGCCTTGCTTTGTTGGGATTTCTGGAGTTGCACAGTTCGGTTTTATGACTCTGAACTGCTTAAAAACGTGAGTTTGTTGGTCTTATTTTCTAAAATTTCTCCGGGGAAGAACCCCCAGACCCCCCTGTGGTGGGTGCCCTCCATCGATATGTAGTGTATACCGATGGTGTCCTCCAAGGAAAATATCTAGGCAGGCTTCTGCCTGGCGCCCTCGTCATACTTGTCCCCCGCCCTTGCGATGTCCCAGCACGGGCCTGCGAACGTTTGAAACGCATGATTACCACCATGTTCAACCTACCACCAGTATTTTAGGGGGTAATTTTGAAACATTTATACAGATTGTAGGAACAATTTAATGTGCAACTCGTGTTCAAAGTGTCTTGCTTTACTCAAGAAATTATTCCGCACTCGCATACAAATCGTGCGTAAACATTTATCTAGTGAGCAGCAAAGTGGCACTTTGCCAAATTCTGCATAAATAACTATTAAAAAAACGTATACAGCTTTTCATTATTTCACCTTTACTTCATAGTGTTTCGCTAAACAATACAATTTTACGGTCACTATATAGCATAATAAAATTACACTAAAAAACAGTAAAAAACATTACAACATAATACAGATCAATGCTCACGGAGATGCCCCGACCTGTTTTCACAGAAATTAAAATTAACAATCAAAAGGTGAGACTAAATGACAAATCACAGCCTAGGTGATTAAACCGGTTGAAAAAGTGTTCTCTCACAAGATGGCGATCAATGAACCCTGAGAACTGTTCAACCTTCTCCAAACGGCAGTCCTCAATTTTCGCTTTATTAGTATTATATGAGTAATTAGCAGCTCGCTATATAGCGTTGACACCTCGTGCTGACGGAGAGGAATGCAGCAGTCGTTGACCCGCCGCCTCAGCACTCAGCGCGCTGCAGCACTGCTGCTGCTGCGGGCCTGCGGCTCCGGTGTCGTCCACTCGAGTCCACCGGTGGGAATCGTCTAATCGTTTTATTTTAAATGCCTCTTCTTAGAAAGGGCAATTGCTGCTCTGTGTGGATCGGCACTTCTGGCGAGGGTGCAATCACCTTAGATGAGATGCTTTAACGTTACATTTTTCAATGTGATTACAGTATGAAATCTCGAGGGTATCCTCACCTTCAGCTTCACGTGGTGTCATGTCAGTATTAAGTTTTCAAAATAAAATTTCATTTAATATACTAAGGAAACTATGTAGACCAGGAGCAGAGTTTTCATTGCATTTAAAAAGTCAATTATGATGGCCGATCAAAATATACATTAAGTTAAAGTTGGTTCAGTGTATGATATTATACTGAATATTTTATTTTAAAAATTGAAGACGCTACAAACGCCTCGCAATTTGTGCTTGTTTTGGGCTATATTTGGCGATTTTCGCTGTAGTAGGAACCCACTTAAACAGATTTTAGTCAAATGTACAGGTGAGTGACTAAATCTAAAGTAAGCAGGCCTGACGACAGGTATTCACTTTTTGCTGATAAACGAGAGAATATATCTTACGAACCTTCATTCCCAAGTGATGTCCAGTAGTTCAGTATCGCGAAAGCTAAGTTCTAACCCCACGTATCTCAAAACGACCTACTTTTCAAGAGAGAGAAAAAAACGAAAAATCTAATATCACGTATCTTATTAGCGAATTTCCCTTATAGAATAGGGAAGAAGCTATTACCGAAGGTCTCATGGTAAGACCTAAGCCCGGGACCATCATGACTTTTCGTTTTGGGCCTCCAGATACCAAAAACACCATTCATATGCACGATAGCGCTTGCAAAAATGGTCGTTATAAGATTAGAAGAGAGATCTACCAAATACGAGGTGCATGGTAAAATGTTTCCTTTTGTATTCAATTACTTCACGGAAATATTTTTGGAGATACGTGGAGTTATAAGTTTAAAAGACAGTTTTACCACATGCAAGATGGTGTAAATTTTTCCCATTTTCACCAACTTTCCAAATTTTTTACCATACAGGCTGGATTACAAGCTTCTTCAGATTTAACAATTTATGAACAATTTTGAGTGTGTCGATTTTCTAATTTCATTGTTGATATAAATCTGAGTTAGATTACTATTTATTGTTTTCTACATTTGGTTAGGTTCTTAAGTCTCAAACAGTTCTTAAGTCTAATAGAAACATTCAAGGATTTCTTATTTAAGATTTTCGTACTTAAGAGACAAGATACTTGTTTGTTATTTTATTTATTTGCTTCATCCGACAACATTTATATTGCAAGGAGGACTCTGTATATGATCAAAATGCAATAATAAAGCGTAGTTAAATTGGTAATTCGATGCCTATTTATCTAAAACATAACAAACAAAAGAGCAATAACAAAGCATATCACACAGTCCACTAGTTTATTATACTGCATTTGCTTCATTGATGAAAAATCATTCTATTATAAAAATAAACCACCTGTAGCCTAATTATTTTTAATAATGATATTTTATTAAAGAGTTACAGCAACAGTATGTAAAGAAATATTCAAGTGGCATTGCTTTGCATTAAGAGAGCACTGTATTTTGTATTTTAGAAGAAGTAGTATTAGTATATGATATAGTATTTTGTTCAGATTTTTTAGTTTCTATCAAATATATCAGATGCGGCCGGTTCTGGCAGCACGAACACAGTAATCCCAACAGAACATAATTGGTAGTGATGGGCGGGAAGCCGTGCAGGGGGCCGGTCCGGTCTTGGTTGTAGGTCAGTTTTAGGCGGGTTTCACTGACAGCTACCAACCTCAGACTGACAGCACTCACTACGCTTGAAATAGTTGATGTTGATAAGATTAAAATATTTTTGCTTGGATTCATATTCAAGGGGTAAAATATGATCAACAGTCTTAAGAAATCAAACAAAAGGATGATTCTCTAAAATCTGCATAGCAATTGTTTTATGATTTATTTCATAAAGGCTTTTGAAATTAGTTAATCATTTAATTTTTTCAAAGGGTTTATGATATGAAAATTGGCCACATACGGTAATTTAAATCTATATTTTAAACTATATCCATCCCTAGTTTTTTTGTAATTTTTAAATATTAGGGATAATCTTTATAAAAAACTTAATAGTATTTGTTTTCAGAATTTGGACAAAACTAGACTTCAATGGGAATTTTGAAAATAATAATAGTCAAATAACTATGCTTAGCGCGCATTTAATGTCAGACTAACCGATTGGGTTAAAGTAATGATCTAAAAAGCTAAATTATTTTATAAGCTAAATATAATTTGAACCATAACTTTGACTTAAAATCAATAAGGAAGTAAAATGTTTAAAGTATTTTTTTGGCGCCGGCACTGCGTATCCTTGTCACATCGAACAAGTTAATTGTTACAAATATTTAGGTGATACTTTCGATTTAAATTTAAGATGGGAAAACACATGATCACAGTCAAAAATAAACTACGCAGGATGATATAAGTTTTTCGTCAAATAAGTGATTTTAAACATTAACAAATTTAAATTGGTATACTCTGCATTTGTTGAGGCTCATTTTCGGTATGGTATTATCGTATGGGGCGGTACTTTTAAATCTTTACTTGACCCCTTGCTCATTATTCAAACATATGTATGAAAATGTGTTACGGGAATGAATAGAAGATGCAGCTCAGACGCTTTGTTCCAAGAATTAGAAGGGCTTTCAGAAAGACAAATTGTTATCAAATCACTTCTTATTTATTAAAAAAAAATGATTTAATATAATTTCTCCAGATTTACATTCGTACCAAACTCAGTTCAGTCAAAATGTATCAGTTTTATTTAGCAAATGTTATCTGCAGTAGTTTACCTGGTGATGTAAGGGACATGCGGTGTTCGGATGCCGTGTTCAAGCGGCGTGTGACTGCCTGGCTGTAGGAGGCCGGCCCAGGCCTTGCTGATGAGGCCCTCCTGTCATCCATTTATACTACACGTTGACTGACTTTGACGACTTTTTCTTGGGACCACCCTCTGACTTCGTTTTGTGTTCTCTCAAGAACTTATTATTTAAAGTAATTTCTTCTTGGCTTAAATGTTCTTAAATAAATTGCATTTTTAAAATATCTATATACTTTTACAACTAATTAATTAATCTTGAATAGCAGCGTGGCTAAAGAATGTCTTAACTTATACTTGCAGTTGTGACCTTAAGAGTTTTTTGGGTTTCTTATTAAGGTAGTTATTCTAGTTTATTTGGACACCACATCAAATTTCCAATTTCTAATTTTAACAACAGGCTTAAGTGGCATCGCACACAAGCCTGCAGGCCAGTGAGATGTCTAATTTCCATTGTTTTTTATCTTTGTATCTATTGTAAATTTGTTTGTGGAAATAAATATTCTGATTTTGATTCTGAGTTTGTGTTGCTAATAGCCTGTTCATAAAATATTCCAATTTTGCTGATTCCGAACTGGAAGTTACAAATTTCATTTTTAATTTTGTTTAACTTTTTTTCCAAGATTGGACATTTTTATGAGAGTTGAAGTATTTTTGTACAAATATAATATACGAACAAGTAGCGTTTTTGTTTTAAGGAACCACAAACTAAAAATGTTAATTGGTCTCGGGAGTTGTTTTAAATTTTATTGTACTGGACGTCAAGTAATTTTCTAGAAGACCTAATTTCAGTTTCCAAATAAACTATTTCTGACGAACGTTCAAAATTTCAATGAATGAATATCTTCGAGATTAGACAATCAAGTGCAATTTTGATGGGTAGCAGCTGAGTTCGAATGGTTCGAATGCGGTGTCGCTTAGTGTTTGTTTCAAGACAAACTTATATTTTTATTTATATATTTTCACCTTATATATATTTTTTCACTAACTACTTGTGAAAAGCGTTATGTGTTGATTATTAAAATAATTAGACTAAAACATTAATGTTTCCGCCCGGGATCGAACCGGGGACCTTGCGCGTGTGAGGCGCACGTGATAACCACTACACTACGGAAACTCGTTATTATCACAATGGGAACATTTTACTGCTTAACTCATGTTTAGAATTTTTATTTAAACAATAAAATTGAAAATTTATTGTTGGAACAGTTCTAAAACAGATCATGTATTTCTTTTATGCGTTACTTAAACATACAGGTACAAAGAACTCCTTTGGACGTTAGGTTAGAGGTTCCGGGAGTACAGCCTCAATTGTTTTACATCTGGTACGGTATTGCCTGTACGTATTAATTATTTGTTAATGTTTGTTGTTGACATTTGCTGCTTTCTGACTATATAATTTTTTTAACTCCAGAAGCGTACTTATTTTACTACATCATTTTTTAAATAATTTAATATTGGATATTTTTTATGTGTTACCACTTCATTATTGCATTTTTTCTCCGATTCAAACAACCTTAATTCCAATAGAATTGAAAAGTTTGTTAATTTAAAAACAAAAGTTCTAAAATGTATTGACCAAAAACAGGCAAGTCTAAGAAAACATTGTGTTAAACTAACCTTCAACAAACTGGATCGAAGTTATAGTGAATAAAAGATCAATAAAAGCTTTAAATTTGAAAAATTAAAACAATTGTCGTTCCCTAAACATTTAATTTATCTGTCCGCATGCATAAATCTGAAATCAAACAATGAAACACACCTAAATATTTTCTTGACAATTTTTTACTAAAATTTATATCCATCTGGACGGAATTGGAATCGGTTCGGTCGAATTGCAGATTGAAACATAGGCGGGGATGATCCTAGTCCGGTTCCGAGGTTGCATGTGTTGAATTATTCAGTCTTCTGGCAATTAGTGAACTGGTCTCCTCTAGGTGGTCTGGACCGTCCTAATCTTGGCCCCTGACCGCCCACTCCCCAACAGAAGGTTGTGGCCGTCTGTCCATCGCCCAGCCCAACCAGGGGACGCTGACCACAAGTGGCTATCTTGGCCCCTGACAGCCCACTCCCCAACAGAAGGTTGTGGCCGTCTGTCCATCGCCCAGCCCAACCAGGGGACGCCGACCACAAGTGGCAATCTTGGCCCCTGACCGCCCACTCCCCAACGGAAGGTTGTGGCCATATGTCCATCGCCCAGCCCAACCAGGGGACGCTGACCACAAGTGGCTATCTTGGCCCCTGACCGCCCACTCCCCAACAGAAGGTTGTGGCCGTCTGTCCATCGCCCAGCCCAACCAGGGGACGCTGACCACAAGTGGCTATCTTGGCCCCTGACCGCCCACTCCCCAACAGAAGGTTGTGGCCGTCTGTCCATCGCCCAGCCCAACCAGGGGACGCCGACCACAAGCGGCTATCTTGGCCCCTGACCTTCCACTCCCCAACAGAAGGTGGTGGCCGTCTGTCCATCGCCCAGCCCAACCAGGGGACGCTGACCACAAGTGGCTATCTTGCCCCCTGACCGCCCACTCCCCAACAGAAGGTTGTGGCCGTCTGTCCACCGCCCAGCCCAACCAGGGGACGCTGACCACAAGTGGCTATCTTGGTCCCTGACAGCCCACTCCCCAACAGAAGGTTGTGGCCGTCTGTCCATCGCCCAGCCCAACAAGGGGACGCTGACCACAAGTGGCTATCTTGGCCCCTGACCGCCCACTCCCCAACAGAAGGTTGTGGCCATATGTCCATCGCCCAGCCCAACCAGGGGACGCTGACCACAAGTGGCTATCTTGGCCCCTGACAGCCCACTCCCCAACAGAAGGTTGTGGCCGTCTGTCCATCGCCCAGCCCAACCAGGGGACGCTGACCACAAGTGGCTATCTTGGCCCCTGACCGCCCACTCCCCAACAGAAGGTTGTGGCCGTCTGTCCATCGCCCAGCCCAACCAGGGGACGCCGACCACAAGTGGCTATCTTGGCCCCTGACCGCCCACTCCCCAACAGAAGGTTGTGGCCGTCTGTCCATCGCCCAGCCCAACCAGGGGACGCCGACCACAAGTGGCTAACTTGGCCCCTGGCCGCCCACTCCCCAACAGAAGGTTGTGGCCGTATGTCAATCGCCCAGCCCAACCAGGGGACGCTGACCACAAGTGGCTATCTTGGCCCCTGACCGCCCACTCCCCAACAGAAGGTTGTGGCCGTCTGTCCATCGCCCAGCCCAACCAGGGGACGCCGACCACAAGTGGCTATCTTGGCCCCTGACCGCCCACTCCCCAACAGAAGGTTGTGGCCATATGTCCATCGCCCAGCCCAACCAGGGGACGCCGACCACAAGTGGCTATCTTGGCCCCTGACCGCCCACTCCCCAACAGAAAGTTGTGGCCGGTTATTAAAAAAAGGGTTTTGTTTTCGGAGTCTAGTTGGCTCTTCTATTCAAGCGATTTCATAATTATTGAGCTCTTAAATTAATGGTATACTCGCGTAATTAGCCATAAAGAATAGACATTCAATTATCTACAGCACGTTTCAACTTTTACACAAAGAAAATTTTCCCCCTTGCATTTAATGTGGCAGTTACAAATTCGCAACACTATTTTATAGTTGTTTTTCATGTATCTCCGGTCTAAACCGAAGTATTATTTTTTTGGTGTTGAAACACTCAATGAATTACAAGCTTCGTATGGGATAGAGATAATCGTAATCGATCGAATTTAAGAGAAGTCATGAGCCACGAGAGGCTATCTTGCCTTTTGACCGAGATTTGTCAAACATGTGGATTCTCATAAGGATGATTATGATCATCCATATCTAAAGTCTTCAATTTACTCCTTTCAATAACAAATCTTATACATTAAAGAAGTGTTTTTCTTTTTCAAGTGCGTTTAGCTCTTCTACTCACACGATTTTCATAACTGAGGTCTTAAATTCAATATAGCATGCACGTACAGATTAGCCATAAAGCATTGGTATTCATTCATCTACCGCATAACTCAATGTTTACTCAAGGAAAAATTACTCCCCTTGTATTTCTTATGGGAGTTTCAAATTTGCAACTTTGTCTCATTTTTTATGTATCTCTAGATGAACTCAAGATACAATTATTTTTCTCCTTGAAAAGCTCAGTGGATTACAGGCTTTCATATATGAGATAGATCATTCGAATCGATAGAAATTAAGGGCAGTTACGAGCCTCCAAACAACATAAATTGCAATTTTTCTTAAATTTGATTTTAGTCAAAGATTTTTATTTTTCTTGATTTTATTTTATCTAAGTTTGATAATATATGGGCCTTTAGTGGAGTGCTGGCTTTTATTTGAGCCATTAATCATAGAAATTGAGATGTTTTAACCGAACGCAAGGTGGACAACCACCATGAAGTTGAATGTTTCCGAGATCTGTCGTTAATTAACGCTCAATAGGTCCCGTATTATTTATTTTATATGTTTTGGCATGAAAACACGCAGCGAATTACAGGTTGCCTGTTATTATTGATTAATAACTCCAGTTTTATTCAAGTTATTTTTTATGATTTTGCCGTAACACAATCTCAAAATTATTACAGGCTTTCATTTGAGTTATTCATTATTGATCAATGTATTTTGGCTTCAAGATGAGCTTACGTTGTAATTATGATGAGAGTCTTCAATGATTCGTTTTGAAAACCATTATTTGTTCTCTAAACAGACCGTAAAATGAAAATTTTTAAATTTTTAAAATAAAATTCTCATATTTTGAGCTTGATATATGTGAATGCCGTTTACCCCTATGATCCTTAAATTTTATCTCTTTAATCCTTGTAGTTTTTTTAATTAATAATAATCACTAAGTTATTGTTACAGCCTGTACTTTGTGTTTCAGAATGTACTGCTAACTCATATTAATAATAAAATAAATTCCATCTAACGAATACGAAAACGATGTTGGTAACGATTTATTATAATTGTTATTATAATCTACTTGATGGTTAGTCCACAAAGAAGGAACCTTGGGAGAATTAGCCAAAACAAAACGTCAAAGTGACATCCTATTAAAAACATAAACCCCTCATAACTTGATTTTACTCTTAACAGTAAATAAAGTCATCAGTCCCGGTTCTTTAGGTAATGCAAGAAGCATCCGATTAGCATGGCAAACAGTGAAGCAGAAAATATGAAAATGCGGCATGGGAGCGGGCACCTTATGCCCCACGGAGCCGATTTTTCACGCACGAATTGAGGGTTTGATTGGCCGGGTAGCCGCGGCCGCATTTTGATCCTTATCTCGGATTATTTTATGACCCCCGATTGTGCCATTACCCCGCATGACGACCGGCCGAAGATAATTACAAGTTTTGCGGAATTTTGATCCCGGGTGGAACTGTACTTTGGTGGTTTATCTCGGAGGCTGCAGCTTCTCCTATCTCTACTCATGGATAAGGCATGATTCGTCGGATGTACTCCGTTACCCTCGCCCCCGCTGCGCTACGTCTGGGCTGGAGTTCGGAAAATTAGTAATATAACTGAGGTGTCTTCTGGAAAATGTTGTGAATATTTCATGAATGTTGTTTATTTTATTTTGGGTGAAAAAGCGTTGCTCCATTGGCCATGTATGTTACACACAAATTTACATTTATTTCTTATAGAAGGTATATTAATAAAATAAGTGCTTACCATGAAAATAGTTGGACCAAGAGACATATTATATACTTTTCTTACCAGAAATTTAATTCTCTTTAATTTTCTAATTTAATAGAGAATACTACAAGTTTATAGTTTTCGAGATATTTAGGAATAACCTAAAAATGAAGTGCCCCCCTCGCCCCGCTGAAGTGCTACGGACGGGGACTTTTGATATCTTCTAACAAGTCCAAACAACTCTGCAAAGTCAAAAATTGTGTTCAATGCATTTCCATCCATACCTTTTTTTGAGCATTCGTTGCCATTATTCGTTCAATATAATGGAAAATAAAATTGAATATTTTTTCCCCAAACTTGAGTGCAGGGAACGAACTTTAAATTACCAATACTGTAACAAGTATAATTTGTCTGCTCATTTTAGAATAAACCTATATTAATGAAATTTGCATTTTATGCTTGACTGTCAGCGATACGAACGTAATATATTTTTAAATTTAATTCAACCTGAACCTATAATCTACATATTTCATAAATAGGGAGAATTAGCTAACAATTGAAGTGTTGGTAGGCCTATATTGATCGCATAGGTCATTATCATATCTATAACGCCATTAAAAATGTATAGTTAAAGTAAATTTGCTGGGATTTTAAATAAATGTTTTGAAACGTTCTATATTATTTTTTAAGGGTATTTCGTATCACTGGTGATATCCTTGCATACGTTACTTAATAAGGTGTAATACGCATTATAAACTTAACGTATAGGAGTTAATGGCACGGAACGGACTATCGGATAAACGACAGTCACGGTCCGAATAACCGGGAGTGTCTAGGGGTCTACTTGTGGTGGCGAAGTGTACACAGCGGACAAGAATGGAGAGACGCGACTGTACCATCGTAAATGAATGTATCACGTTGCCGAAACAAGGTTCCTGACCTGCCCAATAATCCCCATGTTGGCCCCAGCGGTTGGCCCAACCACGAGAAGTACCAACTCAAATTACGGCAATCTAAATTGTCGTATGATAAAATCTTACATGAAGTATGGAATCCTAATTAGTGTGCTGTAGTATGAGTATACATTCCAATCACTTTGTTAAAGTGTCAGTCACGAGTCACATAACTTACTCCCGGTTCCCGTAAGCCCAATGCTGAGATTGGAATTACTAGTGGTGCCACGGGCGGCCGGCCAGGGCCGTGTTATTTGACTCGGAAGATGAGTTTTGTTTGTGCCAGGGATGAAGGACCTAGCTACCAACTGGGTGTGACGTCAACTATTAATTACACTATCTGTTGTAATTGCATTATGGAACGAAGATTACTTATTGGTAAAATGACGAATAGGAACATAATCTGTCAGTAGATAGTCAAACGAGTCAATTTCAAATCCTGGCCAGGACTAGCTGCAGCTGGATCATATGTTCGGGAGGTCAACGCAACCATGCTATCACGTTACTACCATTACAAATAAAAATATCTTTAAAAATTAGGTTAAAAAAATATCTTCGTGTAACAAATAAAGATTTTTTTCGGAGAAAAAAAGAATGTTATAAAAACTGTTTCAGAGGTATTTATGAAAGTAGTGTTTGTTTCAGAGCCTCCAGCGTTTTACTACAGTGAATAAACGATTCGATGCATTGATTAGACATGTACATATTTCTAGTCCAAATCAACTATAAAGTAACACTTGTATTATTCTAAACTTATCCAATTTAAGGGGATTCGCCCTTCTTAAATCACAATTTTTTTCAAAGAGTTAAGTAATGAAGGCTGGTGAGAGGGTCCCCTACTTACACCAAAATATAACTGTTATTCGCTCCGCGTTGTGTCATTTAGCGCCTCCAGTTGTCAAAATGAATTGACCTAAACACCGTTGGAAAGATAAAGTTCTCGAGTGTTTATTGTGATTCCAAAATCGTTTATGCTAAGACATTCTGAAGATATATTTTCTTAAGGTTAAGCATCTTTAAACACCCCACATTTTCTACATATGCTCGTAGACGATTTTAGAACCGCAACATTCTAAAATTCTTTACCTTTCAACTTAATAAACTTAAAATAAATTTTAATTTACGTATAATAGGCGAGAGATGTCACACGTTTACCCTTGCACCGCTTTGCACGAAGGAAAGTCAAAAACTTAATGTAAAAGGTTCTTAAGGAGCCACAGTTCCAAAAGTCACCGCTAATGCCGCAGAAATGCGAAAACTACCCAAAGGTTTGTTTGTCTCGAAATTCGTCTAAAACGTTTTTGCACTATACTATGACATAAAGAAAGTGCATGTAAGACGAAAAATAATTTTGCTGTCGTCTCCGGTTGAAGAAAATAATCAAGTTAATATGTACCATTAAATAACTTCTTGATTTTCATGGTAAGTCTTGTACCATTAAACATAAAGGACCAACCAGTCCTTAGTGGTCCCCAGTGGTTAGTTGGTTGTGGTTCATATCTAGTGGATATGAATAACAAACATCTAATAGCACAAAGTATATTTATACTTTTTCTGGTTTTCTGTATTCATATGCATGGCGGTAAATTTGAATGTAAGATTTAATATGGGAATAGATTTCGATTGGCCACACCAGTCATCAACAGGCCCAAAGAGAGACGTTGGACAGTCTTTTGGATCGATGGAAGTTTTTTTTAAGCAAAGTCGGTGTCAAGGTTTTAGTTGGCAAAGATTTCATAAAAACCTCTAAACGGTTTTTATAACATTCTTGTTTTGTCCGAAAAAACCTTCATTCGTTACATTTGGAAACCTAATTTTAATAGATATTTTTATTTATAACGGTAGTATAGTGATAGTCTGGCAGCATTAGACCTCCCAACCACATGATCCAGCTGTAGCTATTTTATCTGAGCCAGGATTTGAAGTTGACTTTGTTTGACCAGTTACCGACAGATGATGTTCCTATTCGTCATTTTACATGTAAGTGAAATTTTAAGTAATCTACGCTCCATAATGCTGTGAGTCTTCCTCATTTTAAAACGGAGACTAAGAAAGAAAACTGGAAAACTGAAGTTGAAGGATGCAAAAATGAAGCTGTATCTATATTGCATTTTCCGTCTTGAAGGCATTTTTCCTCCCTTGATTTGGACGACTCCGCCCTGTGTCTATTTTGGAGGTGTAACAACCTTTGTCGGTTAATTTTGGAATAGCACTAAAAATTGTATTTGTCTTTTTGATTTCTTTTGTTTCCTTCCTTCCTTTGTTCCTTATATTTCCTTCGTTCCATTTGTTTTTGCATGATTTCCTTCAGGTTCATCGGCTTTGCCGATTTAAAAATAAATACATTTGAGTTAATTGTTATCATAAAAGACAGCGAAAAGCAGTCGTAACATATTCTACTACATCTGAGGGTTGTGAGTAAAATATACAATGTAATTCTTAGAAAATAAAATATTTATTTTTTGAGTAAATTCGCCTTTACACGACCTCCCTGGGCTCCCCAGGTGCCCGGGTCGCCCATGCTCTACAATGGCGCGAGTGGCAGCACTGTGGGCCGGCTGCCGAAAACTGACCTATCTCAACTGCGATCGCGTTGGCCCTCATTTTGGTGGGCCTTCAGAATTTCTTCTCCTTCCACTCGCAAGTCGGCGGTCGGCCGGGCTGGTCGCAGCCAATGGCGGGCCGCTCTGTGGTGTGGTGGGGGCTGCTAGTGTGCCAGCTTCGGCTGTCTAGTTTGTGTCCTTTTTCAACCAATTACGATCAGAGTGAACGACTAGAATGGCGCCAAAGTGAAATTTTTGAATATTAGCAACAAGTTTTATTCATGCAACGGATTATTGGTGGTTGAAAATTTGTAGGATGTTCTGCGTATTACACTAAAAGGAATACGAAATCCAGGTAAAAGTATGTTTGATAAGGGGTTTTGGCGCGAATCGATAATAAATATCCAAAATGCAAAATCCTAAGTACGAGGTCATATCATTCTCAGAATTTGTATAGCTATATGTTTTATCAAATATGTTGTAATAAGACAAACTTTCATGTCAAAATTTTCTATAACATGTTTTTAAACTCCAATTATAACTCGCGTTTCTTGGGATATGTGCCGCCTTTACTTCTTTTCAGTTCCTTAAAAAAAATTCATAAGTCTCATTTCTAAATGTGCCCACAAAATTTTCAACCTAACTATCAGCCTAATTGATTATGCGAGGTTAAATACACTTCAGCGTCCTCGCAATCAGTTAGCCCCACTAGTTAGTTATTAAAAGTTGTGTTATCAGTCAACATAATACAAGAAGCATTGAAGCAATAGGAGCCTCTTTTATAAGACAACATCAGAGAAACCTCATTGTTCACTAAAGTAATCATTTTACTGAAGAAAAAGAAAACCAAAACAAACGTTAGTTTTTTTCTTTAAATAGCCATACATATCATAAAATTCTTAAACAAATTAAACTCTCACTTAAAGAGTTATTATCCAAGAGCAATATCAGTCAAACAAATAATCAATATTTCAACAAAGTCTAACATTTTAAGGGAAATCGCCTACTTGCAACATAACATAACTTTTACTACTCCTATAAAAAACTGAGCGATAGTTTTGAAATATCATCGCTCAAACCTAATGAGGAGTTAAGGAGTGTAAATATCATCGATTATAACTCAGAAAGCAGTTATGAACAGGCATATTAAAAGAAGTCATAATAAAGTTTATTGAAAAATAACCGTACTAAAATATGTCGCGCTACTATTTAGCATCATCAAAAACAAAGTATCTCGCTTGACTGCCCCCAACAGCTACTCTGTCAACCGCAGCGGCCGCGAGCGTCGCCCCGCGACCCGCCCGACCTCCGCTCGCAGGTCAAGGGGAACCGCGGACAACCAGGGGCTGCAGAGAACAGGACATGTAACAGTTATTACGGTCTTTGAATCATCTTTTATCAGCTACCTCGAACTTTTACTTTTAAATTATCGCCCAAAAGGTTTATGACTAAACAAAATCAAACTGAGAGATTAAAACGTTCAATGGACTACTCATTTGGTGGACATTCATAAATTATGACCACTTGTTATTAGCAAGTTTTACACACTAAATAACACTTGGTAATTCTGAGCAATTGCTTGGTCAAACCCAAACTTTTTCATATTTCACTACGGTCATAAGGATGTTCTCAAAAAGCAAGAAACATATAATTCAAGCCCCACAAGGCCGTCGTACAGGTTGCCGATCGGTAAGAAGTTTCGAAGTCCACGCGATAACATTGGCTTGCGGGAGACGCGCGGAAGGCAAGTTGTGCGTACCGTTATGGCTAGTGGTTAACCTAACTTAACCTAACCTAACCTAACCTAACCTAACTTAACCTAACCTAACCTAACCTAACCTAACCTATAACCGTTTACAGTTTGAAGGTTTTACACATTTGACCGTCAACCACACGCACAATTTTGTTGACCCAGACACGAGAGCACTCATTCAACATATTGAGCGTTTGTGGAGAGACGTGCGGGGAAACGTTCCGAGGTTCGGCAACACAAAACACTATTTTATTGACTACCTTGCTGAGTTCATGTTCAAACGGAAACATAACGATTACAGTACAAACAAAGACTACACCATTTGTTTCGGGCTATCGGTGAAGTTTACAACATGGAACCATCGCAACAGAACACTGATCCAGTTGCCGCTAACTCGGATGAGGACGTTGAACCCGGCGATTACTGAGGTAATTTCTATTTGTATATAGCATATACTAACTTTCCGGGGCCTAAATTACGTTTTTTCAGTTTAACATACATCTCTAGATTATCTTAGTGAAATATGAAAAAGTTTGGGGTTGACCAAGCAATTGCTCAGTATTACCTAACACTTTAAGGTAATTAAAGAAAAGAATACAGGTTGTCACGATTACAGATACTGGGCAGTGTGGGGGTGGCTTTGCCGACTTCCTGGGTCGGTCAGCGGCCAACAGTAACGCCCGCCGCCAGCTCATCTCCAATATGGCGGCGATAGTTGATTAATTGCATTCGCAATCGGAGATACACACACTGCCGTGTCGTTTATTTCTGCCCACACGCTCGCGCACGCACGCTCTCCGGAGGCGGGGAGATAAAAAATCTGTCCACATATCATCGGTGGTGCGCGGGGCCGGCGCTGGCGGTCGATGCTAACAAAAGTGCATTAGCTCGGAGCCGGCGCAGAGCCGGAGACCAACAACAAAAACCAGTTTGGACAAGATTCGCTAAAGTTCAGAGACCCGGTCGCCGCGCTCCGTTGGGGCCGTTTCGATCGCTTTGCTCTTCCAAATACTGCTAGTCCGCGGTCTGCTGGCGGGCGGGGCCTGGTCGCGCTGCGAGGCCATGTGGGTCGCAGTAACAATCCCTCAGCCCGACTGAAATTTAAACAAAGATAATAAGATAGTTCTGTGAGATCTATACAAAGCGGGCTAAATAGAATGTCCCGATATTGTTTCTATCCTCTCAGACCTTGGCCCTCTGCGCTAATCTATTCTTAAAAATTTTCTTTCTCGAATTTTAAATCAGCAATATGTATAGAATTGTAGCGTTTTAAAACGATGTGTCAACAAAAATCTTGTGATTATATTTCTGGCAGGTCACCAAGTTAGTTTAGTCTTTAGTCTTTAGCATCATTATCTTAAACTATTCATGCAGGATTGCAAGACTTATTTTGCGTTATTATGTGGCCCGCCAAGGGAAAAGGGACCTTATCTCCCCAGGCAAAACATTACAGGACAGCACGTTTTAAAGGTTAGGGTAAAAAACACCATTTCTGATGTTAAGTGTTTAATACTCTACAGAATATATGTTTCTGCATCCACATCAAACATATATATGTGTGTATATATGTGTTTTTGGTCCATATCAAACATGAATTTAATTTGGAACATGGTTAAATTATTATTTTCCAAACCATTGCAATCTGGAAAAAGAGGACCTTAACTTCCCCAATGCTTTTTTAACGCTTCAAAGTTAAATAAATCAGAAAGTTCTGGTGTGATGAATAAATGCAGGACATTCTAAGCCCTGATCAGGTACCAGAACCTGTAAATGTACAAAAATCATCCAGGAGGAGTAGCTTCTGGTCCAAGTGAAATTATACCACCAAAAAAATGTTCCAGAATGTAAAAAATAATAATAAAAAAAGCTCAGACAGCTATATCGTATATTATTAAGATTAATTGAAACACATTGCTATTTGAGTACAAAATTAAAATTTACTTGAGTTGTGATCATGTAAGAAGACATTTTGTCTTCAAAACGTTTTGCTTTTAGCGAATTTCCCCTATAGGGAAGAAGCTGTTACCGTAGGACTCATGGTAAGACCTAAGCCCGAGACCATGATAACTTTTCGTTTTGGGGCCTTCAGAAGCAGAAAACACTATTCGTTCGAATTTATATATAGATGTGTCTGTCAGCACGATAGCGGCCGTAAAAATGGTCCGGTCTTAATGAAATTTGGTACAGACATGTAAAGTGGTAATCCCTCGGACGAGTTCGTAAACCAGCCCGATCGGTCCACCGGAAGGGGGGATAAAGGGGGATAAACCCCCCAAAAATGGGATTTTGGGTTTTTTACAAAGGAAAGTAAGATTTATCAAATTTTTGTTGGCACCATTGAATTCAGCTCAAAAAACAAACAATTTAGTATTTTGATTCACTGCTCTATGACCATTGGTTACCGAGATATTGAAAGTGGTAAACATAGTACATTGTCCCAATGTTTTCATTAGGATTTTTGCGGACATTTGCCATCACTGATTAGTAAAAAACAAGTTTCACTTGTTTTTACTAAAAACATTTAGTACGTAAAAAACAAGTGAAACTTGTTTTTTACTAATCAGTGATGGCAAATGTCCGCAAAAATCCTAATGAAAATATAAAATCACCATCACCAACAATGAATTTCAAACAAAGAGTCCCAATGTTGTTTTGCTTTTAGCGAATTTCTCCTATAGGGAAGAAGCTGTTACCGTAGGACTCATGGTAAGACCTAAGCCCGAGACCATGATAACTTTTCGTTTTGGGGCCTTCAGAAGCAGAAAACACTATTCGTTCGAATTTATATATATATATGTGTCTGTCAGCACGATAGCGGCCGTAAAAATGGTCCGGCCTTAATGAAATTTGGTACAAACTTGTAAAGTGGTAATCCCTCGGACGAGTTCGTAAACCAGCCCGATCGGAACACCGGAAGGGGGGGTAAAGGGGATAAACCCCTCCAAAAATGGGTGTTTTTAGTTTTTTACTTAGGAAAATAAAATTTATCGAATTTTTGTTGGCACCATTGAATTCAGCTCAAAAAAACAAACAATTTAGTATTTTGAATCACTGCTCTATGTCCATTGGTTACCGAGATATTGAAAGTGGTAAACATAGTACATTGTCCCAATGTTAACCTTATGGGAAACTAGCTGATCAACACGGTTTCACCCGTGGAAAAACATAAAAACTTCCTCTGTTTTTTTTTGGATTTAATTTGTCATACTTTTTAAGGTTGCCATGACAACCTTATATCCTTCCCTATAATTTAACATTAAAACTTTGAAGTACCATAGGGCGAAACCCTTTGGGAATTTTGTAAAACCGTTTCTTAGTGTGCATCCAAAACCCAAGGGGAGCACACATGCCAAATTTCACCTCTTTAGGTCTTATAGTTTTGGAGATTTGCTGTCCGATAGAAAATCCCTTCTCCTTTATGTATATAGATAAGTAAAATTCTACATCTCGGTTATTTATTGTCTTGATAAAACTTGGTAAATAGCTTATTCTAGTTCAGATCTATTGAATATTGAATTAAAACCACCCAGTTTTAATATACTGTACCCGTAGCAGCTAACCTGCATACTCATTCCCCATGTTATTCTTATGGAGCTTACCAAAACATGTCAAATCTCGCTATGTTGGATTGAAATATGCTGTTTTGCATTTGAAATTCGCTGAGTATGCAGGTCTGCTGTAACGGGGGTATTTATTACTCCCATCCATTTGAACAATGTTCTAAAAAAAGTACAAACAATTTTCATAAATTAATTCAACGGTGAAATACGGTGAAATTATAGTTAGGTTTAAATTTCCTAAAAAATGTATATAAAACATACTCAATAATACATGTAGTAACAAAAAAATAGAAATTTGCATAACTTTGGTATGCCATTTCGTAAAATTACTTGTTTAAATTGTAAAAACTTATAACTCAGGCATTTTTAGATATCTTGAAAATTCTTTCACCAGTTGGTTTGGTTTTTAATGAAACTTAAGAATATACCAATAACTTGATCCCGAAAAAATGGAAGTTAAGGTCCCTTTTCCTTTGGCGGGCCAACATTAATAATTTTAGTTGTGTGATTCTTAAGTTTGACTGCACTGCTTTGGCTAAAACGCATAAATATATCATTGCAATCTAAAGTCTATTGATCTCTATTTAAAAATAGTAACATGGTTTATGTCATATTTTTCGAAATAAAGGAATAAAGAGAAGCAAAAGATCTCAATCAAAATAAAGCGGTAGTAATGTGAATACTACCTCTTTATACTGAATACTACTCATGTGAATACTACGCAAACTATCGTATATCGCCGGCCATAATCAACATCATATTACCGACTCATGCTGCGTAATACACGTCATAACATTCAATAAGCTCTTGCTGGGACTTGACCCTCACGAAACCTGAACATATATTTTACGTCTTTATGTTCAGACAAAAACTGGTATGTAAAAATACAATGGTATACGTTTTAAAGGTTTATAGAACTTATTTACGCTGCAAATATATTAATATAAAACCAGATAACCTGCTGATAACATGGAAGGAAGGCTTTATATAATTTTAAGATTACATTTAGTCAACTTTACTGTCCTATCTTATATTCAAAATTACAATACCAGCAAACCAATAACTGTTTCTTTAAAAAGGCTAAAAGCTTCCACCTGTGCTTCATGATCGGTTTAGCTGAGATTAAAGAGATGTTTAAACATTGAGCCTTGATAGACTGGATAGCGGTGTGCGGAGTGGAGTGATGGTTTTCCTAAAGTTGTCCCAAAGTAAGCTTCTTTCTCCTTCGGTGTTACGGGCTCCTTCCCATACCAATGGTCAATCAATAAACAATTCCATTTGATACAGCAGACAGTGTATTCAACCCAAAAATATGTTATACTATCACAATTAAATTAAATTAAATCACATCACATCACATCACATCGCTAAGTGAAGCTTATTCGATTGTAAAGTTATGATTTTGCTGTAAATATAAAATAAATAAAACGGTACTTTATTTTATAAAATCTCTTAGTGTTTTATCAACAATATGATTCTGAAATAGTGAAATACAAAATCAATATCGATACTTGAAAACGATAATACATCATACATTCAGAATGAAATCTTACTAAACTGATCCAACTTTTTTAAACTTATGTGACCATCGAAATACGTAATAATGATATTCAATTGATCAAACGTAGGTTTTTTTTTATAAATATACATTAACATTAAGTGCTTACGTGCTTACGTGCTGTTCCTCTTCCCGTTGACTCTTCTGAGAGCATGGGATGCGTCATCTTGTACTACGCAGTGTGATATTCTGCATACGGTATTTACATTATTGTAGTCATTTAGGCCTAATCTAAAAGAAAAAAATCTTCCACCTTATACAGAGCCTTGTCTATCAAGTATTCCTGTAATTTTGTTTTGAATTTAGAGCATTGATCGATTTGCGCGATGTTTTGGGGTAGGGTTTGCAGGATTTTGAGCCCTACATATTCAGGTTGGCGTTCAAAGATTCTCAGGTTGTGGGCCATTGCAAACCTGGATCTACCCCTTGTGTTGTACCCATGTGCTCTTGGAACAGGACTCCCGTATTTCTTGGCGAACACCGCTGTCTCCAAGATATACAGGCTGGGTAGTGTCTGAATTTTGAGAAGTTAAATTCATTATCAATTTAATATAACTTTAACTTTAATTAATATAACATTAAATTGAATTGATATCTGTTTGGACTATCTGGGAACGACTATGGCACAAGGACGGTTGTTAACATCTAGCTGTTCTATTTAGCTTATAGTAACACTAGTTTTCATAATCTTAACCTGATTGGCAAGTACATACCAATTACATTGCATCATCAACATAAATGTGGTAGTTGTAAGTGAAAATCAAATGCTGATTTTTGAAGGGATAGAAACCCCCGAAAAGTTTATCAGATTTAGCCTGTATTCATGGGACAACATTTCATTAGGCTACTAAGTATAGAATTTCAGGCACAAAAATCCGAAAAAACTAAAAACTTATTACTCTGTATCTTTCATGAAATTCTTGTATTTTTGAGGAAACATTTACACTTTACAAGTAGTTCATCCGTGAGAAACCCCTCTCAGTTTTAAATTTTTAGTTGTATAGATATAGTATCTGCAAAGATCATGCATAAACAAATTAGTTATTAGATACCAAGTACAAGTAATTGTGTGTAAAATATAACGTGTGTATATATTCGCTGATAAATATTTTATATTGCTGAAATGCCTCATCCTGCACATGATCTATCATATAGACATTTCTTAGACATTTGTATGCATGTTATTTATCATGTGTAAGACGTGTCATGTAGACTTTTCTATGCTATACTCTTATATGAGTAGTGTTATCTTATATGTTTGCTTGCTTGCTTGCACTGGAAACAAAGAAAATGTAAACAAATAAAGTAATCGTAACAGCTTTTTGCAAACTACAACCACCTAGGAAAATACAACCCATGGGATAAAGATTGCATGGAGGAATAAAAAAGTGTACTTTTACATTAATATTTTTTAAATTGTTTTATAGTAGACTAATTGTATGAACTGGTAAATATAAAATAATACCGAGTAAAGCTCGGTCCACCACGTACTATAGTGAGGTTGCTTAGGGCTTTACTTTAAGAATACCGTTACTAGGCGGATAAAAGCACCAAATTTGCCATGAAGATACCTTAGGGTATACTAATAAATTTTAGCTTAGGAGCTCTCGCGAAGTTTTTAAAATTTCCATATACGGCACCATAATCCAAAATGGCCGACAAATACAGAAATATACATTGAAAAAATGTTATTTATGGGCATCCAAGGAAATATTTCCCAAGATATCGATTTGAAACCTCCGCCTTACTTGCTGAGTAGTAAATACGTCATTTTTATTGGGTATTAATTTTTAGCCGCCATCTTGGATCCGCCATATTGGATACAAGATAGTTTTTTTAGAATATGAATGTAGTATTGTGACACATCACTACAGTCTAGAATTTCTCGCTGATTAGAATGCTGGAATCACTTTTTGAAAATATGCATTCGTTAAAAAGTTATGCTCAAATAAAAATTCATCCCTATGCATTTCTTATGGACATTTCGTATTTTTAGCATTTTTTTGGATTATTTTTCTTATATCTCTCATTATAATTTAGATTTGTTGTTAGTTTTAGTCTTGAAAATACTCAGTGAAATAGCAGCTTTCATTTGAGACAATAATGATCAACATCGGACAAGTGATAGATGAGCTGTAAGGCTCAATGTGGTTTAAAATTCAATTTTTCGGATTTTTTTTAAATCAAGTATTTATATCTCCGGTTCTAAATAAGGCATTTAGATAATTTCGGTCTTAAAGTACGCAGTGATACTTCGGCTTTTGTTTTAAATATCGATAAGTACAATCTGTTAGGTTGTGAATGGACTTTAAGGCTCATTACGACATAAAGATTAGTTATTTTTTAATTTAACGCTTAATAGTGGATTATATCTCACCCGGAATTTGTCCAAATCAAATGATAGCAGTCTCAAATTAAAGCTTATATTTTACTGAGTCTTTTAAAAGCATTCAGAACTCCATAACTGTCCTAGAACTAGAGATATCAGTCTTTATATAGACAAAAATGTCTGAAAAACTTAATTTTATGTGGGTTTTTAGCCACAACTCACCTGAAACTCAATTTATTAAAATAATTTATGATTCAAATGAAAGCCAATAGTCTACAGAGTCGATTAAGTCCTTTACGAATTTTAGTCTTCTTTGGAACTAAAGAAATCCTTCAAGAACTGTAAATTTATGCAGATAAAACAAATTTATGTTGAATGAAAGCTCATAAATCATCTAAAATGTAATCTGATTTTATTGAGAGTTATCTCACTTAAAAGCTGATGCTTTGCTGAGTGATTTAAGACCAAAACAAACTAAATACCTTATTTAGAACCGGATATATAGTTAATTGATTAAAAACAAATATCCGAAAAACTGATTTTTAAGTTCTTATTAAGCCTAATAGGTCATCTGTCACCCGACAAAAATTGATGATTAATATCTCAAATGAGAGCCGCTATTTCACTGAGTAATTTAAGAGTAAACCTAACTACGTATCTTAATTACAATGAGAGATATAAGAAAAACAATCCAAAAAATGTTAAAAATACAAAACGTTCATAAGAAATGTATATGTATGAATTTTGATTTGAGCATAACTTTTTAAGGAATGAATATTTTTAAAAACGGATTTCAGTATTGTAATCAGCGTGAAAATCTAGACTGTAATGATGTGTCGCAATACTACATTCATATTAAAAAAAAGATCTTGTATCCAATATATCGGATCCAAGATGGCGGCTAAAAATTAATACCCAATAAAAATGATGTATTTACTACTAAGCAAGTAAGGCGGTGGTTTCAAATCGATATCTTGGGAAAAATTACCTTGGATGCCCATAAAGAACATTTTTTCAATGTATATTTCTCTATTTATCAGCCATTTTGGATTTTGGTGCCGTGTGTGGAAATTTTAAAAAAATCGTGAGGGCTCCTAAGCTAAAATCTATTAGTACACCATAAGGTACCTTGACACCAAATTTGATGCTTTTATCCGCCAGGTAACGGTAATTTCACTAAGCCACCTCACTGCTAATACACAATTTATGATAAAACAATATTATATACTCTTATATGAGCAATATTATCTTGCTTGCACAGTTATCTCAAAAACGGCCCAGAGAATTTCCTTTAAAGTCTGGAAATAATTCATTTATGTCATATCTCAAAAACGTGTTCTTTGTAGGTTACTTGACCAGAAAAAATCCAATAAATAAAATTAATTTTAGGGCTGTAAAATTTTAACATTGGGCCTTATAAGTTGCCATTATAGTAACGAAATTACCAAGGAAATTGCAAACAAATAAAGTAAAAATAACAGCTATTTGCAAACAACAGCCATCAAGGAAAAATACTGCGTGTGGGATAAAGATTGCATGGAGCAATAACAAAATTCTTATACCGAAATGTTTTAAAGTTATTGGATGAACTAATAAACATGAAATAATAGCGAGCAAGGCTCGGTCCTCTAGGTATTTTTTAGAAAGCAGTGAGCAGAAAGATTTACTGAAGTAGCTCTTCAACTGATTCCAAATTTTAACAACAAAATTGCTATTCCCCTTAGTATATGACAATGAATTATGCTTGCGATCATGCACGCTGTAATATAACATTACTGCTCACTTTGCAGCATGAAAATGTTACATGCTTCATTTGAGTAACCGATATTTTGATTACCTTGGATGAAGGAAATCAGATCAATTCACTACTAGGTATTCAATTGTAAAATATAGACTAGTATAAAAAATAAACAATCACAACTCAAAAATAAAACTGTATAATATGTTATAGTTTCTTGGATGAATGACGTCTGTTGTGTTTATAGACATTTTAATCCTAATATTCTCCTTTATGGACAAAATTTGCAATTTTCCTCCTCTAGTAGTTGTATTATCCTAACAAGAGTATAAAAGTTGTACGCTCGATACTGCGGAGGGTCAGAGCCGAAAGAGCGTGTGGGGGGCCAGACGCGACCTTCGACAGTGAGTTAGTGTTAGGGTAGGTCGGGGCAACGACCGCGTTCGGCGACAACGCCCCTAGCGGCCAGACAATCAACTAGTGCCGAATTTACATGCAGCGCGACCCACCGGAGGCCGGCTGAGTACGTCACAAACCTGGGTTTACTGACACCGAGGCTATATTCGGCGCTATTCAATTTCGTCTAAGGCAAATGCTTTGAAAGTCTTAAGTTCCACTATTCTCGGTTGAGTTCAATGTCTTAGGTATGACCGATAATACGATTTAATTCAAATTTACATCGAACATTAAGTTCCTTTACGAGAATCAACAACTTAAATAAATCTAGTATATAAATTATTAATTATCAATGTAATTACCTACATAGAACAAATATTACGAGCTAATATAATTTATTTAGTCATCAAGGATCATTATTGTGCTATAATTCAAACATTAATAAAAAATCCAGTAAATATATTGCACTGAAAGTTATTATTTCATTGGTTTACATATTTGTTGAAATAACTGAACATTTAATAATCGAAATGTTCTTGAAACTATTAAATCATTCAGTTTAATGACTACTAATTTAGTATGGTTTAATATCCTTTTCTTTACAAACACATTAACAGACAATTAATTGTATAATCTTTATCCCCTTCTTTATAAAACTTACAGATTAAGAATAATTCATCGCATTAGGTAATCGCATTCGTGATTACTTGTGACAGCATAAAGTCAACAGCCAACTAGTTACCAAGCAAATGCGCGCTGTTTGTGTGTGTGCGTGTGTAGGCGACAACAGGTGGCTGAGATGCCGCTGCACCTGCCCCGGACCGCAGGATGCAACTGCAGCTGACCTGCATCCCTGCCAGAGTTTTACGTCTTCTACAACTAGTTGATTACTGGCATAATACTGCAAGAACCAATCAACAACTTGATAAAGTATGAAAATAAATAACAACCATCGTTATTAACTTATTCGGAATACTTACTTACTCTTACTCCTGTGGCCTTTCGAACACTGTGTTTTAGCCTCGCCAACCAGCCGCCTCCATTCTTTCCTATGACGAGCCATCTCCAAATCTGCTCATATCTGCTCATATCCCCAGGTCAATTTTAAATTGGTCATTCCAGCCCATTCTGGGTCTTCCCAAGGGGTTTGTTCCTGATGGTGTTCCTGCCCATATTTTCTTCACCATTTTGCCTTAATATTTCTCCTCTCCTTATGACGTGACCTAGCCAACTTTTTCTCCTATTTCTTGATAAAGCTACTACTATATATGGCTCCTTGTATAACTCTTTCAGTCCCTTTGTTTTTTTCTAATTCTCTCCAAACAACTCCTTCTTTTATTGGTCCGTAAATTCTCCTCAGTACCTTATTTTCAAGTTATCAATTTCTTCCTGTACTTTTTTGTCAGGGCCCATTTTTCCGACCCATACAGCACCGCTGGTTGGACCATTGTTTTATAAATCCATACTTTGGCGCCTTTTGATATAATCTTGCTTTCCAAAAGCTTGGTCAAACTCCAGTATATAGCTTCTATTAGCAGCTGCAATCCTGTACTGGATTTCTATTTCTTCTTTATTGGTGCTGTTTATTGTTATAACTGGCGCCAAATCTTAAGGCCCACGCCGTCCATAAGCCCAATGCTAAAATTAACATTAGTCTTATGGACGGCGTGGGCCTTAGGATTTGGCGCCAGTTATACTCCCAAATATTAAAATTCCTTAATCTGTTTAAAATTATAGATAAGATGGGGAAACGTAAGGGGAGCTGAGTTTTCAACTTCTTTTCTGCATATTTTCACATAGTGTGTTTTGGGTTCATACTAATAATCCTACTGTTTTCACATGTGATAAAAAGTGCTCTGTTCATTTCTTAAAAACTTCTTTTCTCTCAGAAATTATTAAGAGGTGGTGGCTACATTATCTGCCAAGGCCAGTATATTTATATTTGTATTTCTATTTATTTTTGCACCTTCAGGTTTTTTCTTCTTTAAATTGGCGGAATATTTTAAAAGACAAAACTAAGAAAATTAATTAGAACTTAATGTAATTACTATAGTAGTGGTATACTTTATATGTTTTTGAATTGAAAAGAACCCTTTATGGTTACCTACTGATGTTTATGATGCTAATGTTTGCATTGTTTTTCCATTGGTGTTTTTCGAGCATTTTGACCTAATGGTGTAAGTTTTTATCTGTGAGTATCGTATTTATCGCAATTTGTTTGGCAGTATTAGTGTCTAAGTGATAAAACATGTTTCTTTCAATGTCTTCTTGGGCGGACGTTGCCCAAGAACTATTGGTGGCATGGTAGGAAATACGAAGAATACCATCGTAACCATCATTCCACCTCCCACAGTTTTGTAGCACCATGGGCGGATTTCTGGGGGTACCACGGGGTGCCGGCACCCCCTGATTTTTGCTAGTTTGTTTGGCAGAAAAGGGGAATCAATTTTCAACATAACTTTGAATAAGCTATTACATAAATTATAACAGGGTTGTTGTTGAGTAAAATAAAGAGATAATTTTGGTATGCTGCATATTTGAATATGAGTTTGATGTTTGAATTTGAGCAAATTGAGCATACGTGAGGTGACCATCATAAGTGAGGTGACCTGGCACCCCCTCCGCCTATGTGTAGCACCAATCAGCACCAGATGAGAAACCCATATAACAGATCCCATGTTAATGTTTATACAATTATACTTCACTCAAAAGAGCACATAGCTGTACTAGCTACTACAAAATCGCCTAGTGTGGCCACGAACATTGCCCTCATCCATTATAGTGGTCCTTTTCCACAGCAGTATCTTTGACTAAGAGACTCACCTCGGAAATAGCTCAAGAATTTAAGGTATAAAAATACAGACAAATTCAATGATAAGCTAATTGTCTTTGTGGTGGTAGCATATTATTAGAGAAGGACTTTCTGAAACTACTTCTCATTTCCTCCCCTTGTTTCACCCGGTTCAACGAAAGGAGGATCTTGTCTCTTACAGGTACTTAAAAATTGGAAATTTTTAGTTTTTGAGAAAGAAAAAGAAAAATTATCAAATGTTCGGTGTTAGTATTGAATTCAGCTAAAAGAAAACCCAAAAGTAAGTGTTTTGAATCTTTGCTCCTTGTGCAAAGGTTACTGGGACACTGAGAGCAAGTTGTTTCAATGTTAACCTTGTTGTAAACAAAAAAAAAGTTATATCTCGTTTATTATTTAACATCCTAGTGACACTTAATATGTGGCTTAGTAAAGTTAAGGTCTACCTCGTGTTATAAATAACCCATGAAGCCCGTTTTGGTAATCTATAGTACATCACTGTCTGTAATTAGAGTTGTTGATCGAACTAATCTACAGCAATGCATTGCATTAATGGGGGAGGCAGTGGCACTGGCAGGGGTGTCCTATATGTACTGGCTGAGTGACTCACTGTGGACGTTGCCCAAGAGGTGGTGGCAGAGGTGAGACCGCCCAATCTCATGGTCCACTGGGCATTGCCAAACCTTCCTTGCGTCACGTCACGCCCTTATCTCCGGCTCCTAGCAAATTATCTCCTTATCTAGTCACAGATTCAGTAAAATCGAAACGCCCTGTCCTCAGTAAAGAGATAGCCCAAATCTTATCATAAATAGTATCCTTCAGCCGTTCAGTTAATTTAAATTCATTTCAATTAATTTTATATATAAATATGTACGGCAAGCAACCTGCAGATATCAGTTTTGAAAATTTCCTGTTAAATATACCATTGAATATAAAAATAAATTTGATTTATTCCATTTGCAGCAATTATCTTGGAATGCTAAAACGAAAAAGCTGATATATGTACGAGCACAGATGAAGAACTAGACAGATTGGCAACCTATGGCTATATTTGTTTTTTGGGACCTGAAGATTTGATATTGACGAAATTATACTTGATACCAATGCAATATGTGCGGCAAAACGACCTAACAAACTTGACGCCGCGCGAAAAAACGGGCACGCAAAAGTGCATTGGGTTGCCAATCTGTATAGTTCTTCATCTGTGGTACGCGGTAAAAAATGTGAAAGGCTGACATCGAGAAGGAGAGTAATGCCTTCAGACCAGGATCATTGATAAGTTCAGAGATCGACACCCGCTTTTGAATCCAAACAAATTTTAAATTTCAACCAACTAAGAAGTGAAAGAAATATATAAACATAGACAACAATTAGAATTTTTTTCATTTTGCAGTTTTTTACAACAATGTAAAATAAAACAGTACAATTAACATCAGTCTTACATAAAAATATAATAGACCTGCAGTATTTATTAATAGTCACTTAATTTGCCCAACCTCAGCATGAGCTATAACACAAGAAAATCACTATTGATTTTTAGAAGTAAACTTTAAATTTAATGTGTACAGACTATATGTTAAAGCAAAATAAATAAGGTTCCCTAGGAAAGACCTGTGTCCCAGTATAATATAGTATTTTATAATTAACATACACTATTTACACAGTAAATTAATCACTAGAAAGTCACAAGCTCTGCTCTACTGTAATATTTTAATTGTTTCAAATGGAAAAAAGTTTGTGTTGACTTAACTAAATATAAATGGCTATATTATTAAATATGGGTGCACTAGAATATATTCTTATGTACAAATTATGAAAAGTGATTAGAGTACTCCTTGCGATTACTGTTGTGTCCTTCAGTCTGTGCCATTTATTATGACAGTTCTAATTATAATCAGATGTTATATTTGTTATCATTGTATGTTTACATTCTATTACTTTACAAAATACCAATGTACAAATAAAATGAATTTACATCTTTTCATTAATTTTATATCATTCCTTGTTAAATAATATTAGACATCCAAGGATTTAACACTGGCGACGATAAAAAGGTAAAATAAAAATGGATCCAGAACAATTTAATCAGTTTATGCAAACTATCACGACTGCATTTCAAGGTATGTTACAACAACCTAGACACAACATTCTTTTGGTTTCTAATTTTGAACAGTTTGACAGTACCAAAGAAAGTTTTCATCAGTACAAAGAAAGATTTGAGAATTATTTAAAACTCAAAAATGTTTTCAATGACAAAAATGTTTGTGCCCAAATTTTTCTTAACAGTATAGGGCCTTCAACATATGACTTGCTTTGCACCCTTTCTTCACCTAGGAGTGTTACTAATAAAACTTATGATGAAATGACAAACTTATTAGAAAAACATTACCCTAAACAAAATGAAATAATTGAGCAACATAAACTCTTATCTAGGGTTCAAAACACGAATGAATCAATCTCAGATTATGTCACTGCCCTTAGACAACAAATAACTTCATGCAAATTGACCTGTTCTGCATGTAGGGCCCCAATCTCTGATTTAATTCTTAGAGCCCAATTTATCAGGGGTATTAGGGACTCGTCAATCAGAGAAAACCTTCTACAACATAAAGATCTCACTTTTGACTCGGCAGTAAACAAAGCGTTGGCTATTGAAGCCTCTAAAATCGACAATCAAACAATCAATGGATTTTCCATTCAACAATCCTCAGACGATGTAGACATAAACAAAATAGCTATTAAAACTCGAAGACAACACGATCCAGAGAAGAATAACAGGCGCTCAACACCTTCCAATCAGAACTATACACCTCGCAGAGAGTGCGTGAATAATCGACCCAGAAGACATATCAATCTCACTGAGCTTGGATTGCAAGATGTTTGCCTCCGATGCGGCAAAAATAACCACAGATCCACCGACTGCAGACTACAATGGTCTCAGGTACGTTGTAAACTATGTAATAGAAACGGTCACATTGCCAAAGTATGTATCAAGTCTCTTTTATCTCATCAAAGTGATTCAGATTCAATTCAATGTCTACAAGACGATCAAGTTGCTGAAACTGAACTAATTGATCTTTACGGAATAGGACAAATAGGGAAAATAAATGACACACATGTATTAGATACTGATAAATTTACAACAACTGTTTTTATTAATGGCCATTCACAGGTATTTGAAGTCGACTCAGGGTCAGCTCATACGCTGATTCCGAAAGCAGACTTTGATCGCTTGTGTATACCAATAGAATCACTAAAACCAACAACTGTGAAATTTCGATCGTATACCAGGGAAATATTTTCACCTTTAGGAACAGTTTCTTTACGTGTAGAGATTAATGGTATTTCATCCACCGCACAACTGTTTGTCGTTCCTGACGGATATAACGCCTTGTTAGGTCGTACATGGATAAGGCATTTCAATATCAATTTGAACAAAATTGATGAAACATCCCAGGGTGAAAATAATATAAATACAATTACAAGTAACGTAGATGAACTCATCCATAAAATTAAACTACTTATTCAGATATACTTACTCCTACTATTGGTTGCATCCCCAATCTTTCCACTAATCTTCGATTACGACCTCAAGCAAGACCAGTTTTTCTTAAACCAAGACCTCTTCCGTTTGCACTTCGTGACCAGGTAGGGAAAGAGTTAGATAGGTTAGAAAAAGATAACATCATAACCAAAACCGATTTAAGTGATTGGGGGTCCCCACTTGTTGTAGTTCCCAAGTCCGATGGTTCGTTACGGTTATGTGCTGATTATAAGACAACAGTAAATCCTCAACTATATGACGCACACTATCCAATTCCAAAAATAGATGAGAATATCCACAAATTAAGAAATGCTCAATACTTCTGTACCTTAGATTTATATAAGGCGTACCTTCATGTTCCTGTTGATGATGAGAGTGCTCAACTTCAAGCTATTTCACAAGGGTACTTACAGGGTCAACCGGCTATCTTTTGGTATCAAAACCGCCCCGAGTATATTCAATCAAATCATTGAACAGTTATTAGGGGATATACCGGGTATAAGTACTTACTTTGACGATATTATTGTTTATGGCTCCTCTCTTGAAAAATGTTACAACCGTCTCTGCTCTTGTCTCGAGCGACTCAAAACAAACAATCTTCACATAAACCGGAAAAAGTGTCTGTTCTTTCAAAAAAGTATAACTTACTTAGGATTCGTTATCGAACATAACAAAGTCTCAAAGTCTCCAGCCAAGGTTTCAGCTATCCTCGATACTGAACCACCAAAATCCGTTGACAATGTGCGTAAGTTTTTGGGACTAGTAACCTACTATTCAAAGTTTATACCCTCAGCTTCTACCCTGACATACCCATTACGTCAACTCCTTATCAAAAACAGGAAGTTTTGCTGGAACAAAGAATGTGAAGATGCCTTCATAAAAATCAAACAAGAAATTGCTTCTGATCGAGTATTGATTCCGTATAATCCTGACCTTCCACTATCATTGGCATGTGACGCTAGTCCCTACGGCATTTCTAATGTTCTATCTCACAATATTGATGGAACTGAACGTCCTATTGCTTTTGCATCTCGTTCCCTAATAAAAGCAGAAAGCCAATACAGTCAATTAGACAGGGAAGCTCTTGCGATTGTTTTTGCAGTGAATAAATTCTTTCCGTATCTGTATGGACGCAAGTTTGATCTGGTCACTGACAATCAACCACTGACTCGGATTTTTCACCCGAACAACGTACCACCCATGACTGCGGGTCGACTCCTACGATATGCAGTATTTCTCAGAGGGTTTGAATACAGCATCAGACACAGAAAAGCTTCCGACCACAATAACGTTGACTATCTATCAAGATCAAAACAATTCCAGGAAACCATACAGGGATTGACACTGCACTCAATCAGGAAGTAGAAGAAATTGAACAGATGTCCATTATGCAAATCTCTTCCATAGACATATCAAGTAAATCAATAGCGCAAGAAACTATTCATGACCCCACAATGAAGGAAATTCTTCAACAACTTAAGAACGGGACTAATGATCCTATATATTCAATTAATCAAGGAGTCATCTTTAGGGGAGAACGAGTTTACATACCAGTATCCCTGAGACCACAAGTTTTGCAAGAACTTCATTCAACTCATGTTGGAATTGTGAGAATGAAACGGCTCGCCCGTAAATACTGTTACTGGCCTGGAATCGACAAAGAAATTGAACACATTGTCCGTTCTTGTATACCATGTTCCATAAACCAAAAACAACCAGCCAAAATAACTCATTCCTGGGAAATACCCAACACAAATTTTGAACGGGTTCACATGGATTATGCAGGTCCCTTTCATGGTCATCATTTCTTTGTTCTTGTTGACGCCAAATCAAAATGGCCTGAAGTACGGATTACAAGATCTGCTCCTACAACAGCACAAACAATTGAATTCCTTCAAGATATATTTTCCAGTCATGGTTATCCGGCGGTATTAGTTTCTGACAACGCAACCATTTTTACAAGTAATCGAATTTCAAGAATTTTGTAAACAAGCATTTATAATTCAGAAATTTTCAGCGCCTGGGCATCCAGCGACAAATGGCTTGGCGGAGCGGTATGTTCAAATCATCAAATCAGCTTTGAAAAAGAATTTAGAAGAACAAACATCTTCAATTGCCAAAAAAGTAAGGGAAATTCTATTCCGTTACCGCTCTACCCCTCTACAATGTGGGAAGTCACCAGCTGAATTGTACCTCAATCGAGAAATACGTACAAAATTGGACACTTTAAGACCAACGACTCATGTGAGTAAATGTATGGATTATTCTTCAGTACCTCGCTCATTCAACAAAGAAGATAGAGTCCTTGTGCGTATGGGAGAAAAATGGAAATTTGGTAAAATAATAACAAGACTTGGTAATTTGCACTACCAAGTGAAACTTGATACTGGTTACATCTCAAAGAAACATATCAACCAGCTCAAACGGACGAGTGTTCCAGAGATTATTCCCAAAGAAAATAAATAAATAAATCTCACAAGACCTAAAGAATTGCCTATCACTAGATCCGAAGAATCGAGGAAAGTAACCAAGATCGAAAACTCAGACATTATAATATTGCCTCAGGTTCCTTCAAGTGATCAACCATTGCCTCAGGTTCCTTCAAGTGATCAACCAATCTTGCCTAATCAACCGGCAATTCAACCACCTCGTAAGACAGCAAGAAATAGAAAACCTCCTCAGAGATATAGTCCATGAACTTTCCTAGTGGGGAAGAATCTGTTGTGTCCTTCAGTCTGTGTCATTTATTATGACAGTTCTAATTATAATCAGATATTATATTTGTTATCATTGTATGTTTACATTCTATTACTTTACAAAATACCAATGTACAAATAAAATGAATTTACATCTTTTCATTAATTTTATATCATTCCTTGTTAAATAATATTAGACATCCAAGGATTTAACAATTACGTATTGTTGTTAATACTGTTTATCAGGGGCATAAGATGAGACATCGTTAGCGGACATTCTTTATCTAGAATTATTGAAAAGAATTAGCAAAAGAATATTGAAAATGTGAAACTTCCATAAGAAATGTACAAGGGGATGAATTTTCATTTGAGTTTATCTTTTTAACGAACGCATATTTTCAAAAACGGATTTCAGCATTGTAATCGGCGTAAAAATCTAGTTCATAATGACGTGTCTCAACACCACCTTTACATTAAGAAAAATTTAGTTGATATCCAATATGGAGGATCCAAGGTGGCGGCCGAAAACTATTATCCAGTCAAAGTAAAGGATCCACCCAACCATGGTGGGCGTTGGTCCCGAGTCAATATCTAAAAAATGCATGTAAAAATGCAGTAAAGTAACATTTTTTCAAAAATGATACCATACCATGGTAATGTTTTTAATGATTTATCGATAATTTTTTTGTTTTTCCGGGCTATGCTGTAATTTTTAAGTGGTCCACAAGTAAAAACCTTAAAGTACATGTCAAAGCAACAAAAGAATATATGTGTCGAAAATTCCTACGGGAGGGGAGGGTTTCATATTGGCGGCTCACGATCTTAACTCTTTACATTATATTCACATGTTAAATGGGTAATTTTCAATACAAACCCATTTTCAATTTTCAAATGGTTCTATCTTTAATTAACAGCATGACATTGACCTCGAGTTTGCGGTATTTTATTTATTTTATTAAGCCCTTAAAAATTAGTGGTAGCTCGATGGAGGTTTTAGTTTTCTTTTTTAATTTGAGACAACCTCCTCCAACATTGCATTTTTTGGACGGGGCGGATACGACATGACAGCCAAAATTAGTGCTTTTTGGTCGAAACTCGAGATCAAAATAAATCTAACATATATTATTCAGTTTTAAAGTTATTAAACCGGCTCGGGACTTTTGGGTCGCACATGTGGTTCCACAATTATCATTATTAATCCAGTAAAAATAGTGTTAACCTAGCACAAATTACAAAACGAGCGTTTACCCATCGCTCATTAACATCCGATTAATTGAAATGGAGTTATGATCCATCATCCAACATGAAATCTTTTTACTTTCGTAATTCTTCTCTACTTAAAGACCTATATCTCCAATTCTAGCAGAGACCTAAAACCTAAAGAAGGTTTAATTAACTCAGGACATTACTGACTTTCATTTAAGCTCTTAACCACTTAAATCGGTTGAGTTTTATGTAAGTTATAGAACTTAGATAAATATAAAATTAAATTTTTTCAGAATTTTGAAATTAGTTGAAGACTCTCTAGTCCTGAATAAGGCCTGTAGGTTTTTTAATCCAGTGAACTATCAGCCTTCATTTGTGCCATTAATCATTAAAATCGGACAAGGTTAGGGCGAGTTTTTTTATTAATTTTTTTTAAACAATTTTTGTGTAATATTTTTACATGGTATCAATCAAACCACCAAACGGTATTACGTAGACATTAGAAATAAAGTTCTTACCCTCTAATTCGAATGTGAAGAATCCATTAAACATATTTTCATCGCTATTCGCTATTTCCAACACGCTATTCATCGGGGTATTCCAGACATTTTGGTCACGGGTTCAAATCTCAAAATATATTCATGTAAACTATAGCATATTGTACAAAGGGCGAGTTTAAAATGTCGTCCCTCTAGTTTTTTGAAATATCAATTCCTGACTATCCCCAAACATTGTTGCAAAAAAACTACTCCATTTTGAGTGGATGGCCATTTTTGGCCGCCATCTTGGTTCCGATATATTGGATAGAAAATATTTTTTCGAATGTGAAGGTGGTGTTGTGACCCGTCATTTTCAACTAGATTTTTACGCGGGTTTCAATGCCGCAATTTGTTTAAAAATGGTCTATTCTTGAGGTATCAGGGTTTTAAAATATTGTATTTTTAACTCTTTTTAACATTATGATTTGTAGAAATAAGCCCATAATCTCTGAATAAAGTTATCTAAAGACAAGTAAACACTAGCTAGATTGCCGAGTTATTTTCTCCTGGTTCTGATGGATGTAGCATTTTCAGGTACCATCTTGGATCTACCATTTTGAAATGGGCTGATTAATTTCAAATCTAAAGGTGATGTTGTTACCACCTTCTTCAAATCTTTTTCAATTAATTTTTAATGCTGAATCGAATACCGTAATCCGTTTTGTAATATTATTTTTCTTCTTTAAGATAACGCAATTTTTTATTCATGATTTTAAAAATGGCGATGTCTCAAAAACTAAAAATAATATCACAAAACGAATTGTGGTATTCAATTCATCGTGAAAAATTAGTCGAAAATAATGGGTCGCAACACTACCTTCCATATTATGTAACTTCGTTCATTTCAAAATGGCGAATCCAAGGTGGCGCCCAAAAATATTAAATCAATCAAAATCCCGTGAAACTGGCTCAACAATGACTGCTGATGGTTACTTGTCATTATTTAGCTCTATTCTGAGATTATGGGCGTATTTCTACAATGCATAATGTTGAACTGAGTTAAAAATACAATTTTTTTAACCCTAAAATCTTAATAATTGGATAATATTTTTAAAACAGATCGCGGATTTAAAACCAGTGTAAAAAATCTATTTAAAATAATGGGCACAACACCACCTTCTTTTGAAAAAAAATGTGTATCCCATATGGCGGATTCAAGATGACAGCTAAAAACTACCATCCTTCCAAATTAAGTACTTCATACTTCTAAACATTTTCTGTGTTGTTCATAAGTTTATATCCCATTAAATATAGAGAAAAATACAGTATAAATATAATTCCATAATTTTTCCCATTGTAAACCGCCGTCTTGAAACGTTATTTTATGGGGGTTTCCCGCAGTTCAAAAGCGTAATCTTTTGGACGTATCCTACAAGAAACGCTCGTGTTGCAATTTGTTCTATAAGTTAAGGGTGTTTTTACGTAGATTACTGAACTGTAGGTCCAACGCAAGAACATCGCTTGTGCTTTGCTTATTTTATGAAGATATCGAAACTATCATAGGATCGATTAGATTGATGCAACTGCTTGATTACTCTACAGCTATATTCTCTGTATTACACAGATTACAAGGGACGCGACGTTAAGCAAGTTGCAGTAAACTGTGCCTCGCTAACCTCATCCTGACGAGCTGTCAAAACATGTTTTCTGCAGCGGGACTTGTTTAGTCTGGGGTTTAAATAAACTGTCACTGTGCTGAATTTTAAGTTTGGCCATGAAAAATGTTGCTATAACAGAAACCCAATTTCCAGCCAAATTTACCAATTTGCAGAAAAAATAATTTCTGAGGGTCAATATTTGTACTAGTTGAGGCGACTAAATTCTTGTTGGTTGGATTTCCATTGGATATTATCTTATTTATTTCTTTATTATTTATTTGTTTCATTATCAAACATCTTTTTTAATTATGTCCTTCATGACAATTTTTATTCTCTCCCATGTATTTTGGTATATATTTCACTTTGAAAACTTAAATACTTCTTATTTTTAAGTTATCTTTAACAGTTAACTAATTATGGCACGGTTCTTGCTTGTGCCGAAGCCCCTCATTAAAACCATTTTCATATTACACTAATTTATCAAGTTAAAAAATTATGAACCAGGACTAAATATATTCAATTCATGTTTAGATTTAAAATTATAAATAGAATAATGGTAAAAATTGTGAATAGTAATAATACTTTATTCGTCACAATATACATGTAAATCAATCCAGTAAAATCCTTTATCAACGTTGAAACGTAAATATCTGCGTTTTAAATGCAAGAGTATATCCTATGGTTCTATTTGAGCGTTACTACCAGTATAAGCTGTCCTAGTATCAGTGTTAATATTTACTGTAAATTTAGATCGTTCCTGCTTCGAAGAGCGCACATACGACAATATAAGTATACGCTTATGTACTCCCTCTATTACTTTGGCTATTCATATCCCGTCTGGTCGTTGAATTTTTCATATTGTCCCATTCTGGGCTAAGGGGTCCATTCATAGCCATCTTCGTCAACCCCTTGGAAAGAATAGCCACTTACTGTATTCTTGAATTTTAACGAATAGCTTTTAGCAGAATTCCTACTTGGCCTACTTAGCTAAAATGACTCCTTCGCTCATCATTTAAAGGCGTCGCTGTTTTCTAGCACAGAATAAATATTTAAACCTTTGTTTTATGTGTCTAAGTCAACGGAATTTTACAGAAGGGATACACCTCTTAGAAACTCAACCCCCAAATATATATTTCCAAATTTTCGTTTTGCTTAGATGCGTTTAAAATAACTTACGCAATCGATACATTTATACCCCATAACAGTTACAGATTACAAATTTAACATTTGTCACTGAAATATACCCCTGTAGGTACTTTTTCTGTTAACAACCTACAAAGTTTATCCTCCACTCTTTTCTTCGGCCTTGTTCGTTTCATACCATTGTTGTTGAGCCCCCCCCCCCCTTTACTTTGGTCCGTCGGTCCACGGGTCTGATAAAGACCTGGAATCACATAGCAGACGCATGCAGAATTACAGGTTCTCAAGGGAACGAGCTTCAAAATGCTGACGGACTGGAACGCTCGGCGCCCAACGCACGTCGCTCGGCACGTGAGCGCGTCACGGTCGCTGACACGCTAGGGCTGACCGTCGCCGTCGATGGCTGGCGGTGAATAAATGTTATCAATTACATCTTCTTTTACATAGTCTACATATTGCTATGCTATCTCAGTGATCCAAATCGTACTCCATAAAAAGGTCTTACAATTTTTAATGCTGTACAAACCATACACTTCTTCTTTGCTGTACTTCTCTAATATTTAGTGACTGTGGGCGAATACTACAAATTTTATCTTAAATTGGTAGTCATTTTCTAAAAAAAAATAAAAACATACAGAAGAGTGAGACATGTATGTTTGACAAGCTGAAGACATTTAACTTTACTCTTATATGACTTCCAGGCTATATATAGTTTGATCATAATTAAACGTACTTGAGAATAACATACAAAAACTTAAGATTATGAATGGATAGTCCAAAGGTTGTAGGAAAAATTAAATTAATGAACAACCTTAGTTTGATTTCTTAAAATTGAAATGTGATATACGATAAAAGCCAGACTTGGAATACATTAACAGAATGAAATTACGAAGTACTGCTAGATTTGCTATCGAGAAGTTTGAAACACTACTCCTGTAAGTTAAGTTGAGCTGACGGAGGTATAGAAAATCAAAACAAACTGCTCGTCATTTCCATCGCCCAAATTGGTTGGTGGTGTACAACAGTCCACTTTGCCACGCTGAGAGCAGCTCTGATCGCCGCCGTCTTGCAAGTCACCGCCTCCGCATCTCCATTACCGCACTCTGGTGGCAAATACCATCATTACGGTCTCGTGCCCATGTCAAACATATCACCTCTCATCAGTCTCACCACCACCGCCGCTGCCGACGCCGCGTCTTGTTAAGCGACTTCTTTTGTCACTACTTTGTATGGTTGATGTTGGGTTCTTATATGAATGAATCTAAACATTTTTTTCCGTTTTAACTTAAATCAGTGACTGTTTACAGGGGCAGTTGGTTAAATTTTGTTTAACCATGTAAGTTTACAGAATAGCTTTTTTCCATAAGTTCTTTCTTTCATTATTTTCATTCTTTTTTAAAAAAAAGAGGGAGGCGGCCTTTTTTTTGTTGATGGAAGGTGATGGAATATTCATCATGTAAATGAAAAAAACCTAAATGCAATAAAAACGTTTAGTTAAAAAAATATCATCAAAATGTACACGTTTATACCTGCAAGAGCGATGTTATTTCCAATACTATGATAAAATAAAACATGTTAGTAAAAAAATTACGTACAAATTATATTTTTAAATATTTCTAAAAGGCGTTAGAGAGGCTCGTTCCATTAGTCTCATAAAAATTATTTTATAATATATGGAGTTAATGTGCACAATTTTATTATTGCCTGTCACGAATATTCAATCGATGTTAGGTTTAATTTTCGTTTTTGTTTTTGGACAGAGAAGCTTAAAAAATGTCTTGGCCTTTCCTCTTTCTCACCACAATGACGTAATAAGCGCTAACTATCTTAGAATATCACTCCTCTATTGCAGTTCCCAGAACTATGTTAGTTCCCCAACCACATGAGACTCATTCTGCAGTGTTTTTGAACATAAAATGTAACATGTGCTGCACTGCTTGAGAAATTATAATCTCCGGCTTCTCAGATGTTTTGAGAATTCTGTGTCTGTGTCTGAAAAAATATCATCAGCTAGCTGCAAGAGACAAGACGTCAATAAAAAAATAGCTCTGATGATGATGAACATTACACAACACATTGACATTAACAACACTAATGTAAAATAAGGTATAAATCACAAATATAACAATGCTTAGAACTATTACACTCAACAAGTTTTCCCGAATGTCTCGTTGAAATGTATAAATCTCAAGATGTTCTCCCGCTTAAAGTTTACTGCCACATTTCAAGGCGCTCCAAACTTTTACACCGATTGGATTTACACTGGTGGGAACCATAAAACTCACTGTCTGGAAAGGTTAGCTGTTCTTTAAAAGAAAGGTTTATTTCAACCTTTAATTAAAATTGATAACTACCAAAAGAACACCAGTCAAATGTTTTAGACTGTGGGAATGAAAGTTATTCAACTGTATCATACTGATGGATTAAAATATAAATAAAATCTTTGAGCAGATATAGCTTACGCAATCGATATATTTACACTCCATACCAGTTACAGATTACACATTTATTTAACATTTGTCACGAAAAGATACCCTTGTAGATACCTTTTCTATTGACAAACAACAAAGTTTATCCTTCAGTATATCGATCATCGTAAGCCAACCAATAAATTTAACAAGGGTACTACTCATTGCATTTATCTTGGTTGAGACAGATTGTAATATTATGCACTTTTTCTGATAACATAACTGAAATCTTTCCTGGCACCCCTCCTGGGTAATAAAGACATCTACAGGACTGCAATGGCAGAAACAACCCCAACACTTAACCGGCTATTGTCTGCCATCATGGTGTCTTGGAGGGTCGAACGGCCACCTGCGTGACTGTCTTCATCTATCTTCGTCGTGCTTGGGATGTCAGAGATGTGACCAGCATAGCAGTTTGTTTTTATTCAATTAATTTATACAAAAAGAGAAAAAAAAATCTGTAGAATTAAACTTTAGGTAGATTGTTATTGTACCTAACCTCGGCTTCTTTTAAAAAATGCTGAGGAACGCTTTGCACACAGCAAAAAAACTTTAAATCCAAGTAACGACCACCCAGATAGTGGACGAGACCCGGCCGACTGCCGCCGAGCACACAGCACGCTGCCGGCAAAGATTGCGAATACCCAGGGCTCGGGCTCGTCTCTGCCGTCGCTGCCAAAACTCGGGTAAAACAAGAGCCCTCCCTAGTTTTATTGCGCAGTCCTGTGGTCACCTTACCGAAGAACCGAGCGGAGCGTTTATTTTTATGCCCAAAGAGCCCCATCCCTTTCTTCGTGTCACTGTTGGCAACCTTGGAGTCGACAGTATAAAATGAATTGAATGGTCCAGTCCATATCCAAGAAACCTTGGACATTATGCAAGAGTGATTTACATTTGTAGTCTTTTATCCCTAGACTAGATGAGTTATGGGATCATACATGTATTTATTAATATCAGTTGATTTATTGATAAATTATACGAGAGGTTTTTCATCGGTGTATGAAGATATAGATAATTTTTTAGCAAATTCGAAATCTAACAGCTCGATTTTCTTTTTTCATATATGATATAACAATATACATCACTCCTTACAAGTGTCTTCTAGGACATTTCATCAATATAGTTTTAGCAGATAGGTCATCCAGAAGGCATTACAGAAGGTGGGATATCTGTTAGGGATGAGACCCCAGCCATAAGGCTCATAGTCTGCGCCCCTCACGCAAGACATGCGACCTTATTGATTGTGACGTCATCCTGGTGACATTGGCACGGGTAATACGGGCTTTGAGTCAGGGTCGGGTAGCCTAACTATAGCTAGGCATGATTTTTCGATAACGGAACATTTACTGTGGCAAACAAAATTTATTTTTGCCTTTTATGACCCCCAAGTACAACTCGCATGACCAATAAATACGTCTCCATACTAGCTAAGATCAAAAGTGATTACTATACTCAAAACCTTCACCATGAAATATATGATACATATAATCATATATTGTACTGTACTACTTTCAACGATATGTACAATACTAAGAAAGACTACGGTACTCACTCGAATAAATTTTGTATTATTTTAAAGCTATTAACAACCTAGCCAAAGTGGAACCAGCCATGGTTAAAACCTATAAAGTCTGCTATGTGGTTTTTTGTTGAACAAACTAAGTGAAGTGAATCTATGTATTAGTGGAGACAAAGTTTCGTTGTCCGTCACTCTGTAAGTGTGAACGTACGTACCGCGATAGCTCAAAAACTCTTTTACTGGTAATTTTCAAATTTTGCACGAACGTTTAATAGCTCACCGAAAAGATGCCATTGAATTTTGGAATAAATCTTCTGAACAGTTTTTCATCAATTATTTTAAAAATTGAAAAAATACCATTAAATTGGCATTGACCAAATAATGCGTTTATTAAACAATGGGATGCAAATGAAGATAATTTCAAACGCAAAGGTAACCAACGATTAAATAATATGTGACAATATTTTCCGAAAAAGGTACATGACGTGCTGCTTGGTTAACAATTCTTCAGTTGCTTTGAAAAAGGTTTCATAATTATTACTAGCGGAAAACCCAAAATTTACACGTGAAAAATTAAAAGGAAATGTTCTCCCAATGTTTTGTACTCAATCATACACAACCGTCAGAGAGTAGCAGCAGCTGATCCCCGCCTGATGTGGGTCAGATGCTGCTCTTTTGTATTTGAAATTATCTTAATTTGTATTACATGGTTTAATAAACGCATTGTTTCGCTAAGGCCTAATTTAATGGAAATGGATTTGGCTTGTTTCTTTGTGAGTTCATCCAATTAGGCAATAAAAGAGCGTACTCCTAGTTTATGAATTTAAACACAGGAATAAATTGTAATGTACTGTGTGACCATGGTGTGCATGACGTATTTAAAACTTACGAATCAAAATGAACAACGGGAGTGAAGTTTTCGACGAACCGAAAAAGTGCAACTCTTCAGTCCGTTTGTCTAGCCGTTTGGCATAATGAACCGTGTTTTTAGCTCATAAAAAAGAGGTTAATTCCAAAAGGATCCCAGCAATTTTTATTTTCAGGAACCACTTTTTATTTTTATTTTTTATTTCGCTTTTAACAGTTTTAAATCTCGTTATGGATAAATTATAATGAAAATATTTTGAATATGCCACTAAGTCATCCGGCTAAGCATGTTTAGGAAAATATAACATTACCTAATGTATAATTAATTTTTTAAACAATAAACATAACTGAATACATAGGTGTATTAAGTTAATATAATTTTAAAATATACAAAAATTGCAATCTAACGTTTTTGACATGATAGAATAATTCTTCAAAGTCCGCCAGTCTTGTCAATAACAATATCTGCCTATCTGCTCTGTCTGCACAGACTTGGACCAGTTTGGAATGAAACACACTGAATCAACGTTCTTTTGAACAATTATTATTCTTCGTTTTTATTTTACACTAGACTAAGCTTTTTTTATTGGTTTAAATAATGCCACTTCCTAGAACTATAATTCAGCATTCTGTAACAACAAAATTCGGAATTTGAAATCTGACAGCTCCTCCTAGAGTCAACATGATCATAATATAAATAGTAGATAAAGTTAATGGTAAATAGTATTCCGAAGCCAAAATAAGATAGAGCGGATGACGGAGGTTGGCTTATGTTTGACGTTACGTAAAAACTGCTTCTCTCGTATAAAATCAAATATCCATCCCTGATCAACTAATCTTCTGCTAGCTTTTAAAGGCATAGCTTAGGCTTAGAAAAACTACCAAGCAACTCTGGAGAAAAAGGTTTTGCAAAAGTTTACAAAAATAAAATGAAATTTGTGTTCAAAATATTATATTTTATTATTTGAAAAAGAAGTATAGATTTTTGTGATTTTATTGCAACTAGAAACGCCAATGTTGAGTTTCAACCAATATACTTAATGGCCGACTCGTAGTCGTAACTATTTATTGTTTGAACTGTATTAAAAATTCAAAAGGATTTATTTCTATCTATTTGAAAACAGGTTGCTAAGAATGAAATTTTATTTTGAAGTTTAGCACCTGATTATCATAGATAACCTGAAGTTAGTTAGTATTACATTTGTATAGATATTTTTTATTATTTTAGTAGAATTACACAAACTAAAAAGATAAATGTTAGAAAAATTATTTTATGAGTTAATAATGATGTTTGCTTTTCTAAATGTAGACAAGATTGTTTGATATTTCATTATTAGTCGGTAATTGATTCAACGATGGATGTCATCAACTATATTGAAAGTGTTTGAATTGCAGTATTTGTTGGTCGACATTTACATTTTCCAACAGGCGCCGTAACTGTAACGTTATTTTACAATTAACACTGCAGTAAGATTAAGGTTTGCATATTCATGATTTCATCCAGTTGAACGGAAACCAAAAATAAGCTGTAATCCGCTGTATGATTGAGCACTCTATTAGCGAGCACTCGCCCGCGGAGTCCGCACTTTGTACAATTGTACGGCGCACATCAAAGAAACGCCCTTTACAGATGGTGTTTATGATGGAGATATCACTTAATTTACTCTAATAATTGTGTATCCATAATTTACACCTAATATACATAAGTATTTCCACAGGGAAAATTTCCATATGTCCGTTATGAATAACAAAGGTATTTTGGCTTGGGGAAGATTAATAAATGCTGACTAAAGAATCCCCCAATGAAGGATTTTTTTTTAATATTGTAAGTTTAGGTCAGGACTCGTGATTGTTGTTCCACAGCCTTTCAGCAAACCTAAAGAGGTGCCATTAGTATAACGAACTTCATTAACTTTAAAACCTCAGTTAACGGATAATTTCGATTATTCCGATAGAGTATCAATATTCCCATGCATATTTCGAATACTATATTCGGGTTTCAAAGATTATAATGTGTAGTTGAGTATTTATTTAATCAGAATATAAAATAAAAATATATTAGTGTCAAAAATAGCCTATAAATAATTAAATCTTTCTCCACAATTTTTGAGATAAATAATATTTATTTTCAAATATGACAATTAATCCTTATAATATATTCCTTTAAAAATTAATAGATTTCAGTAAAATGAAAACTGCACTGTGATTTTAAATATTTAACTCGGGTAAGTTTTATGGAGCAGGGAAAGTATATATATCTACAAGGGTCTGGTTGAACGTTCTTGGTTATACTGCAGCACGGTTTCGGGACTATAGTAAGTATATGTGGGTAAGTATGCAATAGTTTGGCAGAGGCATCGTCGGAGGGCAATGTTATGACCGAGACGCTGACGACGAACAGGCGATGCGACCTGGCGGCAGTCGGAGGACAGTGGCATGACCGAGACGCTGACGACGACCAGGTGATGCGACCTGGCGGCAGTCGGAGGGCAATGTTATGACCGAGACGCTGACGACGACCAGGTGATGCGACCTGGCGGCAGTCGGAGAACAGTGGCATGACCGGATACGCTGACGACGACCAGGTGATGCGACCTGGCGGCAGTCGGAGGACAGTGGCATGACCGAGACGCTGACGACGACCAGGTGATGCGACCTGGCGGCAGTCGGAGGGCAATGTTATGACCGAGACGCTGACGACGACCAGGTGATGCGGCCTGGCGGCAGTCGGAGGACAGTGGCATGACCGAGACGCTGACGACGACCAGGTGATGCGACCTGGCGGCAGTCGGAGGGCAATGTTATGACCGAGACGCTGACGACGACCAGGTGATGCGGCCTGGCGGCAGTCGGAGGGCAATGTTATGATCGAGACGCTGACGACGACCAGGTGATGCGACCTGGCGGCAGTCGGAGTACAGTGGCATGACCGGATACGCTGACGACGACCAGAGGTGATGCGACCTGGCGGCAGTCGGAGGACAGTGGCATGACCGAGACGCTGACGACGACCAGGTGATGCGACCTGGCGGCAGTCGGAGAACAGTGGCATGGCCGGATACGCTGACGACGACCAGGTGATGCGACCTGGCGGCAGTCGGAGGACAGTGGCATGACCGAGACGCTGACGACGACCAGGCGATGCGACCTGGCGGCAGTCGGAGGACGGGTGCGCGGCGAGAGAGATCCCATGCAGTATCGGAGTGCGATGCGGGCTCCAGTGGGGTCCGATTGCATCCAGCGGTTTGGCGAACGGGGGCACCGCGGGGGGGGGGAGGGGACCAAACTGCAGTTTCGCTCACTGCTTGCGGTTTTTTGTCCTGATAAAGGAATTTGTGAAAGTCGGCGGCTCTTCCTAGACCCGCTGTTCGATCGGCGATCCAGTTCGGTCGCGATTTCACCAGACCGGCTGCGATTCGACCAGTCCTGGCCCGGCGGTGATTACGGCCATTAGCCGATGGTCGATAGTTTAGAGGAGATTAAACAAACTGCGGTTATTTTGGATTTGACAAATGCGTCCAGTTTTTGCCAACCGCTTTCTTTTTGAAGTATGGCGGACCCTTCATAATTCAAATGAACGGTTCAACTATACATATCATACTTGTTTTACCAAACAAGTCACGCACCCCTGGAGAATGCAGGCCAGAACCAGAAAAAGGGTACCGTACTGTTTGCAAAATAAATTAATGACTCTCAAATATAGCTATATAAAATTTCCAACGATTCGAATGTGAATTTCATAACGCACTGATACCATGATAAAAATGTTGATGTTCTATCACTGCTCTGTGAATCCAGGTAAGATTCTGTGAGACGCAGTTTTTTATGTATAGTTTTTCCTAGTATAAGGATTTTTTTAATCAAATATTCAATATCTAGATCCCTGTCCATTTATACTATAAATTGACAAAATTACATTTTCTCGGCCACTGCATTTGTCAGTGAATGTTTATTTATGATCTGATGGGAAGGGCAATACAATTAAAAGTTAGATATTTATCGTAAGGTATTTAGTGTAAAGTTGCTTAGTTTGCCTTAAAGTTTGTGTTTCAAAATCTAAGTAATCTTCGTAATTGACCGAATAAAATCATTTAACGATAACATTTTACTACCCAACGTTTTTATAAAAAAATCAATTAGCCTATCAACGAATTTTATGGGTCTTGGGTTATTGTCACTGTAAAAAAAAAAAAAAACTTGAAGTAACTGTAAATTATGGCTTTTTGACAAATTATGGGAAGACATAAACCCTTTCATAGAGGACTAGAGGAGTACTATTATTCATAGAGTTTATTGCATAAGAAGCTTCATATGTTACGGCCTGACGAGGAAGATAATGATAAATTATCGTGCAAAATATGTATTTTTGTGAATATTATGAAATTATTCAATCAGAGCCTTTAGGGCTTTAGTCAAGTTATAATACCGATTGATTCTTGAAATATACGAAAATATGGCAGGCAGCGTCTTGACATTTCGATTATAACTAATACAATTAAGTTGATATGTAGAACCGTGCGTCAGTTTTGTCTACATTATTTCAAGCCAGGAGCCTCACATTGATTACAACCACTTCTCACTTTTACATTATTTGCTTCACGTTTAATAATAACTAGAAGAACCCGTGGCTTCGCTCACGATTAAAATTATACATACACTATCACCCATGAATTATATAGTTTTGCTTTCCCATTTATTTTTCTTATTGTAAAATCTAATGTATGTAATGTATCTACTTCTTTGAACATATCAAATGTACTTCCATAAAGCAAAAGTTTTTAGAAATTCGCTCTTAGTACGAAGGTCTGCTACGACGGGCGTATTATATTCCTGCATAAACTGCCTGTACATAAAAAAATGTGACCATATCCAACGCCCCACCAACAAAGCCCCAAATGGTGTTGCTGCCCTGGGTAGGCTCATGCCCAATATCGGTGGTCCTTCCTCTTGCAAGTGCGTTTTGCTTGTGTCGGCTGTCCAGTCGATCGTGCTATCAGGTGAAGAGGATTGTGCTCACACACTCAAGAGGCCAATTTACAGAGACGAACGCTGAGAAGCATTTAATGGTCGTTTCCACGGTACCTGAGCTTGCCCTGATGATGATCATGGGGCACAATATAAGGAACGACACCCTTGGCTTTTTCGACGGCACTTTGAATCTGCTCGCATATGTTACCCTTAATTAAAACTTTATTATGCACCCCCGTCGCAGCAGACCTGCGTATTAGAAATCCTATTTATTTCCTTCATGAAGGCATACGTGTTAGAGGAATCAAAGAAGTTAGCTTGAAATTTTATTCACTGCAAAAGATCATTTTCTTAAGGTTTTAGGGTCTACCTTGAACAAAAAATTACAATGCCACTCCAGCAATTATTAAAAAGTGCTGTCTTACGTTTTTAGACTTTTTATATTGAGCAAAACGTTTGAATGAGCCGTCCCGGCAATTTTTTTAAAGTGTTGTAGGTAAAATTAATTCTTTACAGTAGCACACTCTTCCTCTTTAAATAGCAGTTAGTTGTCATAAAAAAGTCCTTCAAGTATAAGTGATCAGTGATCACTGGAGTCCTTCAGTAATCAGTTATTTATTTTATGTTATACTACATATTATCAGCATTTATATAGTGTATTGCACTTTGAAAAAATGCAAAAGTCTAATTCATTGACCACCTGGCACCAAGTAACAAATCTTCATTTTAACAAAAATACAGTTAAGTAGCAGAAAGAAATACCATTAATTTACATCACCTGTTTTAAATTTTACTTTCATATGTTTTGTTAGTAAACAAATCTAACTCAAATTATTTCAAAATCCCTGACATGGGTACCTTTAAGACGGTCCCAGGGCTAAGCCCTGAAAGTTATCACGAAATTGAAGGTGTATAAACCTACTCCATGAAATTCTACATGTATGTACCAAGTTTCGTGGCCATCGGTCAAGCGGTTTTTGTGTTTATCCCTGCCAACTAAATATATATATATATATACCAACATCCTCTTTTATACTTATAGATATACAGTCCTTCTATTAGCATTGGCAATTAGCTAACAGTAAAATTTGTAGTTTACTAAATAGGCTTTCAAGACCCCTTTACACCAAGTATACACTCGATATTTGGTTCTTTAGAGAGGTAAGTCCACATGAAAAGTAATGTTATTCTACGAGTAGTAATATTATTCTATTATTTCATGTAATTTATGATTGTAAAAATAAAATTATTAGAGGTGTTCAATAAAGTGGTGTTGATATGAATTTTCTATTTCACCTAGTAATGTGTGAATAAGCGTTCAAGACCCCCTTACACCAAGCACACACTCGATATTTGGTCCTTTAGAGAAGTAAGTCCACATGAAAAGCAATATTATTCTACAAGTAGTAATATTATTCTATTGTTTCATGTAACATTATTGTATTCTCTTACAACCAGTTTTCCTTTTACTAATAATACATGCAATCAATACCTTTATTCAACATTTTTTAAAGATGGTTTACATTTTTAAACGCAAGTCTATCAGTTCAACAGATTGAAAACTTAACATTTGTTTTAAAAACCGTTTTAGTATTTGTATAAGCACAAAAATAGGCGCTGGTATAATTATCGTACATATTTTAGACCTAGATTCAAAGGACATTTCATTGCCTATAAGAAGCCGAAGTGGTTTTTCCTGTTTGTCAACGACAAATTCATGGACACTCGCGGGTAAAAAAAGTCATCAGGTGTGTTTCTGTCGCCGCATCGTGTCTTGTTGCTGGTGGCGCGTACATATCAAGTTATGATTGATAATTTTGCATAATTCGCCACTACATTCACCGCAATAAATCGCCAGTGGCCGATGGCTTTCCCCACCTCTCTTCCCTCTTAGTATTCCGCGACCGCGTGTGCTTCTTGCACCAACATCCGCAGGGGTCTCGCGCAGGTCACAACCTCTGCGATCTATAATTCCTCGGCAAATAATCTATGTTGGAATTACGGTGTGTATACTCACTTACAGAAAGATTATTGGTTATAAAACCAGTCAGTTTGGATCAGTTACTGTAAAATCTCACACCCCATGCAGGTGTTTGTGGCAAAGAAGAGGCTACAGTATTACGTCACGCAACCCCTATTGGATGGAAGAGGGTTTATTATTATGATTGACCCTGATAATATAGTAATGAATAAGGGATTGGAATAACATTTACTTCCATATACATTGGATGAAGGGAATTAAAGTTTGGCTACAAGCAAACCAAAACTGGTCTGATATACATTGTGTTGAGTGCAAATTAAAACATGTGACCTTGAACACACACTAGTATGGTTTTTCTCGAACTAGATCCAAGTAATCGTACATTTACTGGCTTGAAACAGTATTTTTACTCTTCTTGCATTCTTGATATTTGTATTTAACGTGGAAGAGCAACGTGAAAGAGCCGCATGCATCATACATCGTAATAGTTGTTTTTAAACTATAATTGTATTAGTTTAAAAACAACTATTACGATGTACCTACGTATAATAACTCGAGTTTCAAATGTTTATATGTTTTTCTCTGTTCTTAAAACCAAATGTTTCATCAACTTCCATTTGAATATATGCATTAACCAGTTTAACCACAAAGGTTTGATTTTTATAAAAGAGTAAGAGAATGCAAATCAGCACCATGAGAAAAACTCAGACCAGCACTAAGAGAAAGGAAAATTAGTTGATCATTAAAGACCTCAAAGAACTTGTATTAATCAACTGCTAAGCCATTAATTACATGATTTTACCATCCACATGTAAACAATATGGTTGCAGGGTTTTTTAAATCTCTCTCAACCCTCTACTATCTTCATTTTTATGGTTCAGCGTTAAGGTAGGAATGTTGAGTTTCCAGAGACTCGATATAAGTGTTTATTGTGATTGTCGCCAGAACATCGGTGGAATTCAGTCGCTAATAACTCTCCGCCATGTCGGGCCATGTCGCAACCAGGGAAGGTGTTCGCGGCGGCGCGGCGGCGCGGCGGGCGACAATACGTTGCACAACTCACACACGACGTCGTATTTACGGCGCTCTGGTAGCCGGCCCGCGCTTTTTGAGTGGCTTTTATCGGGACCGTGTGAACCTGCAGTGAAAGTGGGATCACGGCTTCTTGCCTCATATTCGTATAATTGCCGGGACGACGAGCGCTGCGTCTGCATACGCATTCGAGCGTGGAGCTATTGGGAATGGAAATGGGTCTTCGTTAGGCGCGACAGAAGGGCCGATGCACGACGGAAACACTATACATTTAAATTAGCTTCGGCTTCATTCTACCGGGGATATTTCAACTATTAGTCTCAGGGAGGTGGGCGACTCGTCGATCAACCTTCGGTTTCGCACTATAGTGGTCTGTTATAAAGATTAATTATACTAAATGAAAATCTGACTGATACTCGTCCGCAGATGCAATCAGTGTAATTCAATAAGGCGATAGGCCGATAATTACACCATAAACATTCTTCAAGTATTTTAAACCGAGCCGTCATCCAACTTGTTAAATATCACGGTCCAAACTCGTATCGCTTCTCCATTAGCATATTAAGTGCAGGAAATCAAAAAGGTGTACGAGATTTACAATACACGAATACACACTCCCCAATAGCCGGCGGCTCCGTTTTTATAGCCCAATAATATTAGCATACGCTAGGAACAAGTTATTATGTAGCCATTAGGCGTGTAGGGCGGACAAGTGGGCTACAGATTGTGCGACAATCGCGAACGCGAGCCACGACAACATCTTCGCCAAGCAGCAACAACAGCCGACGCTTTGATTAAGTCATATCTTCTTTTAAAACATTGATTCTGCTTGTTTGCAAGATGTCGGGGGTTAAATAAAAACTCCGTTATCTTTGAAGTTTTATTCTTAAAAATCAAATAGAACTATCCAAGGTTCTACCATATAGGAAACGGATATTCCCTTAACGAGAATTAAGGGAAAATGATTGAGGGTTGGGATGAATTACCAATTAATTACAAGATATAATTATTCCCACTAATGGTATTTAATGTTTCATGAACGATCGTAACGATGCTGTTTTCAATATCAGGGTTTGCACAGCTTTCCCAAAAATAATCTGAGTTGTAATAGCAACTCCTCCATGATAAATGCCACAGACATAGAAGCAATATCCTGTATATCCTTAAAAATTATTACAGTTAAAATGATCAATGAAGGTTTTATAAAATACCTAAATCATAATCAATTCGATTATTACGGTTCTGGCTGGCCAATTCTAACAAATCGTAAGAGAGTGTGACAGACTGACGTCCGAGTGCAATTCGATCTCGAGGAGCCCGGAGGCCGGGAAGCCTCGGTTGACCCCGCACCACAAGTGGACCGCCGGTGATTGCAGGGCTCAATCAGGACCGGGATCGATCCGGGACTGAAATTGTGCGGCCATTACCCCGGAGACGCCGTGAACCGCGGACGAATCAATGAGCCCTCCGACTACTTTATCAATAATAATGAGACTTGCAGATGGTTACGGCCCGACCATTGCCTTTAGCCCCGATCTGATGAGGCGGAAGGGGACTCCGTCGTTCTGAACAATTACTATTGTTGTTTCAACGGAGGAATCGAATAAATATAGTGAGAGAATGGTCTGGGACCGCGGCCGTGTTCGATTCTAGTTGGTCGGTAGCTAGTTTTGATGACTTGAAGGTTGAATAGAGTCAAGTGGTAAAGGTACGAAAACCAACTGTATTGTTTACAGTTTAGTCCATGAGGATGGGTAATGAATCTGTTTATGGATGAGGATGACTACATGAGTATTTCAAGGAATTATTTTGCTCTCATATGATAATGAAGAATACCTTTTTCGACTTAAAGATGGCAATCTATATAACAAATTCTTAAAGGAAATATTTACATTGAAAAACCAACATTAAATTGATGACACGCAGGAAACCCCAGGAGATCATCGGAGGTAGTGTTGAGGACAAGGATCTCATGTGTTTATTAAACTCCACATTTTCACGCCACGAGTTACATCCTACTTTTAGAAAATCCCTTTAAAAGTTTATAGCACTGGTTTGTAAACTGGATTGAATTTACGCCTAATGAAAAAGTTTGCTTATTATTCACCACGTTTCATAACTTATACTCTTTTACAGTCAAGGTGCCATGCCAAACACCTGTATTTATATAAGAATTGACCAGCCACTCGCTTCGGGCCTTTGGGGCGTCTCAATTTAAAAGTCTTCGTAGAAAAATGTAGCAAATGTTGTAATGAGCATATAAAATTTTTATCATTATCGTATTAATTATCTTTTAACCAATCTACCTGAGACAACCATCCTCTACACACAACCCGTGTCTGAGAACCACGACAAATATTTTCCCAGAGGACAAGAACCAACGTAAATGGATTTCCTTCGATTAACGCCTGAGATTATCGGGAAACTGTTTGTGACTATCGTTAGATGTAATTACGGCGGTTTTTGTTCCCCAGTTTTCCAAGCAGCTGTTGATAAATCTTGAATCAGCTGATAGACCAAGGACGCGACTAATTGACAAGCGTCCGGTTTCAAGGGATTCATTACCGGCTGTAAAATCGTCATCAACGCACCTACCCATATTGGAAACCATCAATCAGCCCAGCCCTAGTAACCTTTCGTTTGGATTATGTTATTAATGCGACGACTCAACTGATCTTTGTTGGTTTTGAACTAATTAATTACAAAAGGCGTAGATTTTATCGGTATATGCACATACCTGGAGGGTTATCGATTACTAAAATGGATAAATGTTCTATGTGAGTTAACCTTAATGCGTGATTTTATGCTAGATAAATGGCTTCCTACTGAAAGTTATTAAAAATATATTTAAATATTACTGACCATAACTTCAGATTTGTATAAACAGTTTGGAATATATTATTTTTAATATTTACAGTAATGCCTCGCTCTCTTAATGACTATAGGTTACCCAGGAACAAAAAAATCAACCTTTCCCATGCTGTTAAACATGTAAAAACAGACCAAATTCTTTATAGAATGTATTGTCATGTCTTGCTTGGGTTACTCTATCATTAGTATTTTTACACATGTTTAAATAACTATAGTTTAATACCAAGATGAAACTGTAAAGTTGCTACAGTTATTTACTACAACGGAAAGCAATCGAGGCAAATTTCAATATTTAGCCCATAGACATTTGAATAGCAGCAGTTTAAAAACAATAATGCCTTATTTCATGAAAAACGTTACAGGGAGCAAAGGTTTTCGAACGTAACAAAAAATTAGGAACTACCGCAAACAAATAGCATTTTTCAATGCTCAGCACACAAAGAGCCCCTTCAAATTCAGGCAGCGAACAGTTTAATTTCATCTAGGGTGCAATATTTTGTAACAGTTTAGAAAGAAATAACCTTAAAATAAAAGGTTCAACTTATAAATTTAATAAAATAACAAGAAATTACCTAATGATATTTAAAAATATTAGTCAAACGGGGAATATCTACCTTTCTTATAAGGTTATCAGAAAATGTCATCCAAAAATTACATTCATTCGATAGTAATACAATATATTTGGCTTTTAGAGGTCTAGAACCAAAGCAAAGTTATACTGCTCGAGGTTTATTAATTCAACCTATATTATAGGTTCTTCCCAGGAAGGAGTGACTCGGTGTAATCATCGACTCAACGTTTATATTTCTGTATATTAAAACATGTTTGATCCGGGGTGATATTGGACCTCTGACTGCGGGTCACGTGTTCCAGGAACTGTTGCTGAACTGTCTCCCCTCGACTGGATCCCCACTGCTTGTAGGTGGTGCAAACGGAGTGGTAATTGCGTGCAGTTATAACAAAAAACGTTATGTTCCTCACACGTTATTCAATAAAAACTGTACTGAGTTTTGCTTTTTAATTGCTGTTTTTAAAATATACTAGAAGCCATTAATTTAAATAACTAAATAAATTATATAAGTTTCTACAAAATAAGGTATCAATCAATTTTTCCGGTGTCAAATTAGTCCCTACTTATGATGAGAATACGTAACGTTTCATTTAGAGTCTGTTTATAGGAAACTCTATAACATTTCCAATTCGGTCGTTCAGTTCCAAAACCGCACCAATTGAACCGACTAAAAATACATTGATTATGAAAAAGCTATTTAACGCTGTACAAAAAGCCTCTTTCTGCATTCAATTTAACATTTCCAATTCGGTAGTTCAGCTTCACACTAACTAAAAGTACATAGATTTTTCCGAAAAACACTGTTTAGCCAGGTCAACGAATAATTCACTCCATAGAATACTACAAATCTTCACCTATTGTGATGGCACTCTTGCACCATCGCCAGACATGAACAAACAATGGCTGTCATGGTTGGGCGTCATAAATAGCGCCCACGGAGTGCGACCTTTATTCGGCTAATGTCAAGGAGATGCTAGCAAAAACTATCTACAAGGCCAGCCGCCACCGCACTTCCTAGTTGCAGCGGCTTTGTCTAGTGGCGCTGGCGACTGGATAGCGCCGTGTATTGCTACGATTGTTGAAGTAATGCACTACCCTGTAATCATAGGATCACTTCGTCACATGTGAACAGTTAGGACCAGTTGAAAATACAAGTGGCTAGTTTGAGCAGCGAGAGCAAAGCAATAACAAGGAATATGTGCGATTCCGCGCCGCCGATGGCGGAGGTCCAAGTGTGCCACGCGTGCACTCCGAGGACCACTGACATTGCCATCGCTGTTGACATTCCGTTACCTCACTTCGACGAGGAGCTACTGCGGCCAAGCGATAGGCCAAACCGTTACATCAATCGCACTTCGCAGAGACAAGTCGGAAAATCTTAACAAAAATCCGAAGTTGTTGTGTGCGGTTCCGCCACCTTCTGGTAGTGAGCGGCGGCGGAGAGGGCAACGCTCCGCTCCCGCCCAAAGACGCTTAAAGCCGTGCAATTTGTCAGGAGGGGGCGGGCGGGTCGTGATCGCCGAGGATTGTGGCCGCGATAAGAGTTCATCAGCCCTCACAGGGCCGATAGCTATAACTAACAGATCTGCATACTTCCGCCCATAACACCACGGGCTGATAATTATTTGCACTCGGAGTGAGGGACCCCCGCGCTGCCGCTGCCGGCGCTGCTCACTCCGCGGCCCCCCAATACACTCTTCTTCGTGAGGTTTTGCGATGCAAATGTTTAATATTGATTTCAATATGTAATCAATCAGAGGATTACAAAATATTTTGGTGATAGAATGGATTTAGTTTTTCACTTAGATTACGACTCGGTTTCATTGCCCTCTATGTTCGAATCGACCACGATTTGGTATAACTATTTTACATTAAAACAACGAGATTAGTTAATACAACATAAAAAATTATAGTAACGCATTATTTTCTATCTGATAATAACCTGACAGTACTTTGCCAAAATTGCTTGGAAGATGGAAACTTAAACAATTTATTAATCACTCAACACTCAACTGGAATAGTATTAAGTTGTGTTTTATAACTTTTCTAGAATTTGCCAACTAAAAAGGAGACAGCCTGAAAATGGCCATGTGTTTGAAATTAAAGGTGCCCCAATGAAATTAAATTTAACTATAAGGCGATCGTTTATCTTTTTGTGGATAAAAGACGGGCTGGACTTTTCACTTCATGAAATGAAGGACTGATGGGTTAAAATAAAAAATATTAAGCAGTGACTGACATCAACACCATCTTTGGACACAGAATTGTCGTCCTGTATTTACAATATTCCCAAACCGTTTTGTTTGCTCATCACAGTTTATACTATTTTAAAACACCGTAATAATATCTCTGTTAATAACATGACCATTTTAGTGACACCGCGAGTCAAAGACCTCATAAAACACAACTGCAAGCACATGTCTGCGAACAGAGGCGAGAAAATAGAATGGCTAATGCAGCGGAAAATCTGTCACAGACGAAAGTGCTTCTGGTTTCTTCTGCTTTGAAATTCAAACAGTAAGAATGGAGAGAAATTAGCGTTATTGGAACGGTACAAATGCGGTCTTCGTACAAACAAGGGACAATGGTGCGAAAACATGTGAAAAGGACTGGGACGAAGGACCTTTCACTAGGCAGTTGCAGTTTGGAGGGGGCAGGGAGACCGGTTTGGGAGGTTGTGACATCGTGGGCTCCATGGGAGTTGGTACTTTGGACGGTAAATGGACCGATGACATTACTGTTGCAAACACCACTACCACTAATCGTATTACTCCCAAAAACGTGTAGATCATAATATTAATAACAGCATTTGAGGGGGTTGGGATAACACCTCGTTAAACTCCTTGGTGTAAAATTTACACTAATATTTCTGGTTTAGAATGTGAATTTTTTATTTAACAATGTAACAATTGAAAGAGGATATAATGCTGTCAACTTCTTTTTAATAAGAACATATACATTAAAAATCAATATATACTACATCAATTCGAGAATTGGATGTTCTCGTAATTGCATTGATGGGTGAATTATAATAATTTCCCTTCGATACTGAATGTTAAAAATTTGAAGTTGACATTTAACGTTTTTTCATAAAGAGGTAAATATATGAGGTAAGTGGAATAACATATGAGCGCATATATTGTAAAAATAGCTTTCTTATATTTTTGTACTATTACTATACTTTTATAAAGTCACCAGCGGAGTATTGTTATCCTCTACTACTATTTTTTCTTAAGGAGGACTAGAAGGGTTGATTTAAAAATGTAATTTATAGTGCAAAACATAAGGATAAGAAATTAGGAAAAGGTAATCAGACGATTTATTACCTTACTTTGAGAGTGGAGAACCAGTTAGCATACAAAATATCATTGGATTTCTGGCAGCAGCACACAAAATTAGTGGCTTTGAACGCTTGAAAACCATTGAGCGTAATATAATTTTAAACATCGCACAAAATTCATTAAAAGATGTACACTGGGCGATATGCAGGGGAGATCCTTTTCAGTGTTTAAATGAAATAGTCTTGCTACAACTAGTACGGAGGCTTTTCTATGTAAATAGATTAAAGTAAATAAGAAATGAAAATGAATGTAATTTATGTGAACATAGGGGCGAACAGAAATATCATAAATTAAACCAAGCCGAGTAGTAAAACTCAGTAATAAATTAAACTCAGTAAAACTAGTTTAGTTATCTCAACATACTGAAGATAGCTGAGTTTTTTTTTCTAATGCTCCGATACATATTAAACTAACGATCACTTAGCAATCTTAACTTGTTTAATAAGCCATTCTAATTAGGATGGACAGATCTGTAATGTGTTTCACCGGGCTCGGCGTAGGTCGGCCGGTGGCTCTGCCTCAGCTGCCATCATGTCATGTCTAGGATTAGGAACCGGTTAAAGGATTTGTTCCTCAGCACTTTTCATGCGACATAAAGATATGTATGTTGTTTTTAAATCCTTATCCTCTTACCAGTGTTAATTCCTAGAACCCTCCACTTCGTTTTAGATGTGGTCTTCGTGGAATAACTACACTAGTCTGTTCAGATTCTAAAGTTCTAATATTTGAGGACAAATATTCTCTATAATTGAAGATAGTAGAGTGATTTCAGTTAAATTTTGCATTTCAGTAGCAGAAATATTCCGATCTTTCAAGTGATAATAATCTTACCTACTTCCATATTCGTTTAAACGTAAAAATATAAAATGTACTGTCATATAAAAATTTTTTTTTTAATATTAACATTGTTATCGAGGACTTAAAACTGTTTGTTTGTTAGGATAAGATCAAATGTCGGCTCTTAATATTCCGATATTATTCGGAACTTTTACCGAAATATCGATGTTTTGTATTTTATTCTATGGTTGTCGCATCAGTCATTAGTTTGATAGCTAAACCTAGGCAACAATTGCTAATACACAAAAATATCATAAACCACGTCAACTTTTATGCACAATTAAGAACTGAACAATATTACTTGTCATTTGGTAAGCTATATTTACTTAAAAATACTGTCATTCATGGATGTTTCCAAAATTTTTTTCTAATGATAGCATCTTTAATTTTTTAAATATATCACATTGTATATTTTTAAATATATGTTATATAGTAAAATATATGATATAAGTACACAGGTTCTTATTCGATATAGCTCACTGACTATTTGGACTAGCTAAACGAAACTAGGCACAAAAGAACGGATATTTTATAGTATTCTATTGAATTAGTCGAAACAGTTATTGCAGTTACTAAAGCTTAATATTAAGCCGAAATTGCATGGAAGTTCTTTCTATTGGTATAAAAGGCTATACCTGCTGCAAAATGCATAAGTTTCATGTTGGCTTTATCAGTAAAATGAAAATCGTCGTGAAAAGTGTTAGTTCACTCTCTTCTAGCTCGAAACCTACGAAAAACACTGAATCTGTCATTAGCATACGGATATTAATGAAATCATGTTCTTTCGTCCCTTAGATAAACTTTGCAAGATTAAACGATGAATTTATCAGCGGCCCAAGAAATTCACCTTACTATACCTGGTGCCAAATTTTAAGGCCCAGTACGTCCGTAAAACTAATGTTAATTTTAGCATTGGGCAAGGGCCTTAAGATTTGAAGGCCTTAAGGTTATAAGAGTTATTTTGAACTCTTGGACCACAATTGTGTGCAAAAACTTTAACTGAACGACTACGGTCATATATCATAATGTATTAATTGTGAACAATCGGTGGCAAAGACTGATTTTAATTTTAACAGCTTATGAAACTTACGTAAAAAACTCAATTGCACATTGAGCTCAGATGTAATCTCTTACGACGTCAAAAACCCTATGAATTTTACCTTCTTTTTACGGCTTAAAACATCAACAACTTAAACTGAAATTGAAAATTAAAATTTTGTACTTATATATCAAACACTCTGTTTATTTATAGCATATTATATCGTACATATTTTTTTCCTTTTTACAGGGTGAGTCGTCTAAGCTGTCCACAACAGATTATAGGCGAACGGCTTAACATACAAAGATGAAACAAAACATTTCCCCACTAAATCATACCCAAGGAACAAAGTATTTTTAGTAACCTTTTTAAAATACAGGGTGTTCCAAAAACTGGGGGTCATGGGCTCGAATCTCGGAATTTTCAAATTTAAACATTTCGCATTATACATCATTTTAAAGCAAGACAAACAATTTGGTGAAAACAGAACTCAATTATCTTAATTATTTTAAAAATGGCGGCCTTTTTTTGTGAAAAATATTGGTATTTACGGAATGGTCAGTAACTCGAGAACTTCTAATCGTATTTTCGTTCTGTTTGAAAATTCTTGATTCCTGTAAACTCAGCTTTAATTTGATGTGCAAGATGCCAACATTAAAAGAAAATAAATATTTGTTTAAACATTTAATTTTTTGTAAATTTTGGTAGCACTGAAAATAAAAAAATTAAAATGGCAACATATGTAAAATAGGATATCATTTTAAAGGTCTTGCAAAAACATACAATTTTTCAATTACTCCCCTTCTATATTTGGTAGTTTTTCAGTTAATAAACAAAAAACTCTATTTTCCCATACAACGGCCATGTTAAATTTGTTGTACCCAATGACAAAGGATGCAAATGTAAATGCTTTGAATACTGGATATTTAACAGGGGAGTTATATTAGAAAATGGAGTTTTTTTATAACTACAAAACTATTTGAGATAGGAGGTGAGGCATCAAAATACCGAATTTTATAGCTCCATCCGTGTATTCCTCATAAGCCTCCTAACTTGAACATTTAAGTACACGCCAAAAGCCCTGGCAAAAGATAAAACATTAGCCCTACAATCACAAAGCGTTACAAGTGTACGCCCTCCTCCATAATGCTTTCGGCAACCTATTTTTGAGAATTAATTTATCTTAAAATTGAAACATAGGTAAAAATCAAACCCGTTGCCTTTAGTTAAACCCAAGTATTAAGTAGTATTTTTGAACTATCAGAGATCAAAAGAAATAGTAATGGAAAGTTAAATTACGATTCTTCAGAGAGAACCACTTTATAGTAATTGTTTAATTGCTATCCTCGCATGTGAGGTGGTAAGAAACACTGGTCTTGGCTCAAGTTAATTTTCCAAGTGAAGTTGTAAGATTATAATTAATTAGACAGTATAATCAGAGGAAAAAGACCCGCTCTAGAGCCTACTTGTTCTACAACATTAATTAAAAATGAATTTACATTTATGCGGTTTTAATTAGAAACAATAATATGGGACCTTGAAACTTTTAACTGGCGATTGCTGGATAATTCATTTATGTATTCATTTCATGTTTTATCACATGAGTAAAGTATGGGCTGGACTAACAGTTCTAGGGTCAAAAATGCAAAAGCTACATTGATTGCCAATTTTAGGATATACAACTATGTATATCAAAGTGTATGGCTGCAAGAAATAATTATTAAGATCCATAATATTTTTATGTGTTTGATAGTCATACAGTATTTTAATGTTTATGTATGCAAGGTGCTCTCGCTGTTAAGATTTTCCAGATTGTGGTAACCCGGTTTAATAAGATGGTTCTACCACTCAATAGCAAATTGTTTCCAATTTTCTGTAATGTTGGTTCGGAACCCTCTCATTACATGCATCAACTCATAATATCTGCTATTTGGCGACAATGCATGATAAATCTGGGAGAAAATTGATCATGATTGAAAATTGCCGTGAGACCTTAAGATTATCATTTTTATATGCGTTACTATAACCATCTGCATTGAAAACTGTATTTAATCTTAGATCATAAATAACATTAAAATAAAGTACAATCCTTCGAAATTGATCACAGCATGAAAAATTATTGTTTTTATCAATGAACGGTTAGAAAATTGCAATATGGTCCAGTAATGCAAGTAGTAGCTTTGGTTTGAACCCATCTACACTTTTCGCAAGAGTCTTATCCCTTGATTCCCTGTTCAATTTTAAACTTATGTTTTGACCAGCATTACACCACCTGTGACCATATTACTGTCCATCAGCTTCTTGCCACCGGTTCATACATCTTCATGGATAGGACATTATTCTGCGCATTATACGTATGGCTGGTTTGCTATAGGATATTTAAAATGTAATGTTACATTAAAATGTCTTGTTACTAACTCTTTTTCCACACAAACACATATGACACATTCAGGCAGTATAAAAACAAAACAAAAAAAGTCCTAATAAAACTATAGGAAGGTACAGGACATTAATATAAGGTTAAAATGTAAATGCTAATTATATTGAAATGTAGCGGCATGAAATGTAGAATTCTAATGTTCTATGATGAAATTCTGTTAAGTTTATGTTTACTTTATCAAGTAATGACCTGGTTTATAAATGGCCATTGCTCAATATTTATCTAAGTAGTTGCGTATTTGCTAAGGCTCGCCAGGCGACACTCACCTCCCGTGCCAGGCGACGATGTGTCCGCAGGGGCGCCTCCCGCCGCGGCCTCAGGTACCCGCACTGCGATATCATCATCATCGGCATCAGCTAACTTTTGTTAATTCGCAAAAAGGGGCGGGGCTTCAGGGCGGGGATGTATTGAACGGCAGTTCAAAATGGCGGCGTGAGGATCGGTAAGGGCCGAGCTAGGTGGATCGTTTGCCTAGTAAATAGACGAGGGGCCATGAGAAAGGGCATTGTTCTACGCCAGGTTTTTATTTCTAGGACAATCCCTTCAGACGTCTTTCACTGTTTGCACACCGAACTAGAACAACGGACGTGAAGATGGTAATCTGTTTGAGCGCAAGAGGAATCTGTCTGGGCACAATGGATGAAAGAGTTTGCTTGGTGATTAAACTTTAATATCAGAGAAAGGCCCATATCAAAATATAGATTTTGTTATAAAAACGTGACAAATATTGTTCTTGTAAAACTTTTCTTAAAATTACTGATTTATTTACAATGAATTAAAAAGGTCACTTTTCAGAATTTTCTTTATTTTTATTTTGTTTTGGTGCGATGTATTAGCAATAGACATAATTTGATCGTCGCCAATGCACAAAACATACAAACAATAAAAGTCGAGAAGGGTATTTATTGATCTTAAAATTATTCTAGAAAGAGACTCATTTCGCAAAGTTACATAAAATATGTGTCCTTCCAATGGATGCCAAACATTATTAGAAAAGTTCTGGAAGGTACATTCTTTGTAATATTAAAGCAGTGCAACTAACAGCTTCATAAATCGATGATAGTAAAACGAGGCTAAATACCTCAACATATCCTTAGTGATGGCTAAGTAAAGAACAATTGTTATTTTTTAATAACTTGTACATGTTTCCATTGCGATAAGTTCTCATTCATTAAATGTATTTATGACATATTGGGTTAGTTGTCATAGAGAGTCTCTAGTATATTTAAACATTTTTAGTTTTAAATTCTTGGATTTTATTTGAACATACTCAAATCCTCTCATATTTAAAAACATGATGAATAAACCATTTTTTCTGATATTAATGTGATATTTTATGATTTTATCACATAAACGGGGTTTTTATGGGCTGCCGCACAAAACATTGGACCACGCGAAAAACGTTTGAATTTCAAAAAGGTGACTTGAATAGTAATAATTCAAATTAAGATAAAAATATAAATTAATTATAAAAGTTACTCATGTACAGAATACATCCATCCAAGTAGTTCAGGTTTTCGTGACATCAGTTCTCTACTCAATCAGGTGAAACTAAACCAACAGGTACGATCGTCTTGTACCGTCAGGCCAATCAAGCGAGCCTCAAAATGTGACATAAGCGGCCATATTAGAGGACGGCTTTCGGCATCAATAAAACATCAGAAAGAAGTCAGGCGAGTGGTTTTTGCGGCGCAGGACACCTCCCGGACATACATATACAGGTGTACCTCGAGTGTCGGTGTATACAGCACGTACGGGGTTGCTAATTGAGGGGCAAAAACGGCAGCCCGCGGACGCTGCGAATCGATAATGAATCAATTGATGTGGAAAGCAGCGACAGGGATGGGAAGATCTGCAAAGGCAGGACCGCATTCCTAGGTGAGATTGAGAAACAGCGCGCCGCGCAAATACCAAATATCTGACCCCGTGGTGCGCGGTCCTCAACCCGGGCATGGGAGGGTTCAGGAGGACTTGTTTATAGTGCAGCTGTGCTGGTCACGTCACGCACGAGAGGATGCAGGGCCGAGTGTTAGTCTGCTGGTCATCAGGGCAAGAGTGGCTTGAGCACTGATGTCACTGGTCAGTCTCGCATGAGAGGATGCAGGACCGAGTTGAAGTCTACTGGTCAACAGGGCAAGAGAGGCTTGAGCACTGATGTCACTGATCAAGTCTCGCATGAGAGGATGCAGGACCGAGTGCAATTCTACTGGTCAACAGGGCAAGAGAGGCTTGAGCACTGATGTCACTGACCAAGTCTCGCACGAGAGGATGCAGGACCCAGTGCAAGCCTGCTGGTCAACAGGGCGAGAGAGGCTTGAGCACTGATGTCACTGATCAAGTCTCGCATGAGAGGATGCAGGACCGAGTGCATGTCTGCTGGTCAACAGGGCGAGAGAGGCTTGAGCACTGATGTCACTGACCAAGTCTCGCACGAGAGGATGCAGGACCGAGTGCATGTCTACTGGTCAACAGGGCGAGAGAGGCTTGAGCACTGATGTCACTGATCAAGTCTCGCACGAGAGGATGCAGGACCGAGTGCATGTCTACTGGTCAACAGGGCGAGAGAGGCTTGAGCACTGATGTCACTGATCAAGTCTCGCACGAGAGGATGCAGGACCGAGTGCAAGTCTGCTGGTCAACAGGGCGAGAGAGGCTTGAGCACTGATGCCACTGGTCAAGTCTCGCAGGAGAGGATGCAGGACCGAGTGCAAGTCTGCTGGTCAACAGGGCGAGAGAGGCTTGAGCACTGATGTCACTGACCAAGTCTCGCACGAGAGGATGCAGGACCCAGTGCAAGCCTGCTGGTCAACAGGGCGAGAGAGGCTTGAGCACTGATGTCACTGATCAAGTCTCGCATGAGAGGATGCAGGACCGAGTGCATGTCTACTGGTCAACAGGGCGAGAGAGGCTTGAGCACTGATGCCACTGGTCAAGTCTCGCACGAGAGGATGCAGGACCGAGTGCAAGTCTGCTGGTCAACAGGGCGAGAGAGGCTTCAGCACTGATGTCACTGGTCAAGTCTCGCACGAGAGGATGCAGGACCCAGTGCAAGCCTGCTGGTCAACAGGGCGAGAGAGGCTTGAGCACTGATGCCACTGGTCAAGTCTCGCACGAGAGGATGCAGGACCCAGTGCAAGCCTGCTGGTCAACAGGGCGAGAGAGGCTTGAGTACTGATGTCACTGGTCAAGTCTCGCACGAGAGGATGCAGGACCCAGTGCAAGTCTGCTGGTCAACAGGGCGAGAGAGGCTTGAGCACTGATGCCACTGGTCAAGTCTCGCACGAGAGGATGCAGGACCGAGTGCAAGTCTGCTGGTCAACAGGGCGAGAGAGGCTTGAGCACTGATGTCACTGGTCAAGTCTCGCACGAGAGGATGCAGGACCCAGTGCAAGTCTGCTGGTCAACAGGGCGAGAGAGGCTTGAGCACTGATGCCACTGGTCAAGTCTCGCACGAGAGGATGCAGGACCGAGTGCAAGTCTGCTGGTCAACAGGGCGAGAGAGGCTTGAGCACTGATGTCACTGATCAAGTCTCGCACGAGAGGATGCAGGACCCAGTGCAAGTCTGCTGGTCAACAGGGCGAGAGAGGCTTGAGCACTGATGCCACTGGTCAAGTCTCGCACGAGAGGATGCAGGACCGAGTGCAAGTCTGCTGGTCAACAGGGCGAGAGAGGCTTGAGCACTGATGTCACTGATCAAGTCTCGCACGAGAGGATGCAGGACCCAGTGCAAGTCTGCTGGTCAACAGGGCGAGAGAGGCTTGAGCACTGATGCCACTGGTCAAGTCTCGCACGAGAGGATGCAGGACCGAGTGCAAGTCTGCTGGTCAACAGGGCGAGAGAGGCTTGAGCACTGATGTCACTGACCAAGTCTCGCACGAGAGGATGCAGGACCGAGTGCAAGCCTGCTGGTCAACAGGGCGAGAGAGGCTTGAGCACTGATGTCACTGATCAAGTCTCGCATGAGAGGATGCAGGACCGAGTGCAAGTCTGCTGGTCAACAGGGCGAGAGAGGCTTGAGCACTGATGTCACTGACCAAGTCTCGCACGAGAGGATGCAGGACCGAGTGCAAGTCTGCTGGTCAACAGGGCGAGAGAGGCTTGAGCACTGATGTCACTGACCAAGTCTCGCACGAGAGGATGCAGGACCCAGTGCAAGCCTGCTGGTCAACAGGGCGAGAGAGGCTTGAGCACTGATGTCACTGATCAAGTCTCGCATGAGAGGATGCAGGACCGAGTGCATGTCTACTGGTCAACAGGGCGAGAGAGGCTTGAGCACTGATGTCACTGACCAAGTCTCGCACGAGAGGATGCAGGACCGAGTGCAAGTCTGCTGGTCAACAGGGCGAGAGAGGCTTGAGCACTGATGCCACTGGTCAAGTCTCGCACGAGAGGATGCAGGACCCAGTGCAAGTCTGCTGGTCAACAGGGCGAGAGAGGCTTGAGCACTGATGCCACTGGTCAAGTCTCGCACGAGAGGATGCAGGACCGAGTGCAAGTCTGCTGGTCAACAGGGCGAGAGAGGCTTGAGCACTGATGTCACTGACCAAGTCTCGCACGAGAGGATGCAGGACCCAGTGCAAGCCTGCTGGTCAACAGGGCGAGAGAGGCTTGAGCACTGATGTCACTGATCAAGTCTCGCATGAGAGGATGCAGGACCGAGTGCATGTCTACTGGTCAACAGGGCGAGAGAGGCTTGAGCACTGATGTCACTGACCAAGTCTCGCATGAGAGGATGCAGGACCGAGTGCAAGTCTGCTGGTCAACAGGGCGAGAGAGGCTTGAGCACTGATGTCACTGACCAAGTCTCGCACGAGAGGATGCAGGACCCAGTGCAAGCCTGCTGGTCAACAGGGCGAGAGAGGCTTGAGCACTGATGTCATTGATCAAGTCTCGCATGAGAGGATGCAGGACCGAGTGCATGTCTACTGGTCAACAGGGCGAGAGAGGCTTGAGCACTGATGCCACTGGTCAAGTCTCGCACGAGAGGATGCAGGACCGAGTGCAAGTCTGCTGGTCAACAGGGTGAGAGAGGCTTGAGCACTGATGTCACTGATCAAGTCTCGCACGAGAGGATGCAGGACCGAGTGCAAGTCTGCTGGTCAACAGGGCGAGAGAGGCTTGAGCACTGATGTCACTGATCAAGTCTCGCACGAGAGGATGCAGGACCGAGTGCATGTCTACTGGTCAACAGGGCAAGAGATGATTGAGCACTGATGTCACTGGTCAAGTCTCGCACGAGAGGATGCAGGACCGAGTGCAAGTCTGCTGGTCAACAGGGCGAGAGAGGCTTGAGCACTGATGTCACTGGTCAAGTCTCGCACGAGAGGATGCAGGACCGAGTGCAAGACCTTATACTTACACCTTACTAATACTCTGATGGTCAAGAGGGCAAGAGAGGCTTGAGCACTGATGCCACTGATCAAGTCTCGCACGAGAGGATGCAGGACCGAGTGCAAGCCTGCTGGTCAACAGGGCGAGAGAGGCTTGAGCACTGATGTCACTGGTCAAGTCTCGCACGAGAGGATGCAGGACCGAGTGCAAGACCTTATACTTACACCTTACTAATACTCTGATGGTCAAGAGGGCAAGAGAGGCTTGAGCACTGATGCCACTGATCAAGTCTCGCACGAGAGGATGCAGTACCGAGTGCAAGTCTGCTGGTCAACAGGGCGAGAGAAGCTTGAGCACTGATGTCACTGATCAAGTCTCGCATGAGAGGATGCAGGACCGAGTGCAAGACCTTATACTTACACCTTACTAATACTCTGATGGTCAAGAGGGCAAGAGAGGCTTGAGCACTGATGCCACTGATCAAGTCTCGCACGAGAGGATGCAGGACCGAGTGCAAGCCTGCTGGTCAACAGGGCGAGAGAGGCTTGAGCACTGATGTCACTGGTCAAGTCTCGCATGAGAGGATGCAGGACCGAGTGCAAGACCTTATACTTACACCTTACTAATACTCTGATGGTCAAGAGGGCAAGAGAGGCTTGAGCACTGATGCCACTGATCAAGTCTCGCACGAGAGGATGCAGGACCGAGTGCAAGCCTGCTGGTCAACAGGGCGAGAGAGGCTTGAGCACTGATGTCACTGGTCAAGTCTCGCATGAGAGGATGCAGGACCGAGTGCAAGACCTTATACTTACACCTTACTAATACTCTGATGGTCAAGAGGGCAAGAGAGGCTTGAGCACTGATGCCACTGATCAAGTCTCGCACGAGAGGATGCAGGACCCAGTGCAAGCCTGCTGGTCAACAGGGCGAGAGAGGCTTGAGTACTGATGTCACTGGTCAAGTCTCGCACGAGAGGATGCAGGACCCAGTGCAAGTCTGCTGGTCAACAGGGCGAGAGAGGCTTGAGCACTGATGCCACTGGTCAAGTCTCGCACGAGAGGATGCAGGACCGAGTGCAAGTCTGCTGGTCAACAGGGCGAGAGAGGCTTGAGCACTGATGTCACTGGTCAAGTCTCGCACGAGAGGATGCAGGACCCAGTGCAAGTCTGCTGGTCAACAGGGCGAGAGAGGCTTGAGCACTGATGCCACTGGTCAAGTCTCGCACGAGAGGATGCAGGACCGAGTGCAAGTCTGCTGGTCAACAGGGCGAGAGAGGCTTGAGCACTGATGTCACTGATCAAGTCTCGCACGAGAGGATGCAGGACCCAGTGCAAGTCTGCTGGTCAACAGGGCGAGAGAGGCTTGAGCACTGATGCCACTGGTCAAGTCTCGCACGAGAGGATGCAGGACCGAGTGCAAGTCTGCTGGTCAACAGGGCGAGAGAGGCTTGAGCACTGATGTCACTGATCAAGTCTCGCACGAGAGGATGCAGGACCCAGTGCAAGTCTGCTGGTCAACAGGGCGAGAGAGGCTTGAGCACTGATGCCACTGGTCAAGTCTCGCACGAGAGGATGCAGGACCGAGTGCAAGTCTGCTGGTCAACAGGGCGAGAGAGGCTTGAGCACTGATGTCACTGACCAAGTCTCGCACGAGAGGATGCAGGACCGAGTGCAAGCCTGCTGGTCAACAGGGCGAGAGAGGCTTGAGCACTGATGTCACTGATCAAGTCTCGCATGAGAGGATGCAGGACCGAGTGCAAGTCTGCTGGTCAACAGGGCGAGAGAGGCTTGAGCACTGATGTCACTGACCAAGTCTCGCACGAGAGGATGCAGGACCGAGTGCAAGTCTGCTGGTCAACAGGGCGAGAGAGGCTTGAGCACTGATGTCACTGACCAAGTCTCGCACGAGAGGATGCAGGACCCAGTGCAAGCCTGCTGGTCAACAGGGCGAGAGAGGCTTGAGCACTGATGTCACTGATCAAGTCTCGCATGAGAGGATGCAGGACCGAGTGCATGTCTACTGGTCAACAGGGCGAGAGAGGCTTGAGCACTGATGTCACTGACCAAGTCTCGCACGAGAGGATGCAGGACCGAGTGCAAGTCTGCTGGTCAACAGGGCGAGAGAGGCTTGAGCACTGATGCCACTGGTCAAGTCTCGCACGAGAGGATGCAGGACCCAGTGCAAGTCTGCTGGTCAACAGGGCGAGAGAGGCTTGAGCACTGATGCCACTGGTCAAGTCTCGCACGAGAGGATGCAGGACCGAGTGCAAGTCTGCTGGTCAACAGGGCGAGAGAGGCTTGAGCACTGATGTCACTGACCAAGTCTCGCACGAGAGGATGCAGGACCCAGTGCAAGCCTGCTGGTCAACAGGGCGAGAGAGGCTTGAGCACTGATGTCACTGATCAAGTCTCGCATGAGAGGATGCAGGACCGAGTGCATGTCTACTGGTCAACAGGGCGAGAGAGGCTTGAGCACTGATGTCACTGACCAAGTCTCGCATGAGAGGATGCAGGACCGAGTGCAAGTCTGCTGGTCAACAGGGCGAGAGAGGCTTGAGCACTGATGTCACTGACCAAGTCTCGCACGAGAGGATGCAGGACCCAGTGCAAGCCTGCTGGTCAACAGGGCGAGAGAGGCTTGAGCACTGATGTCATTGATCAAGTCTCGCATGAGAGGATGCAGGACCGAGTGCATGTCTACTGGTCAACAGGGCGAGAGAGGCTTGAGCACTGATGCCACTGGTCAAGTCTCGCACGAGAGGATGCAGGACCGAGTGCAAGTCTGCTGGTCAACAGGGTGAGAGAGGCTTGAGCACTGATGTCACTGATCAAGTCTCGCACGAGAGGATGCAGGACCGAGTGCAAGTCTGCTGGTCAACAGGGCGAGAGAGGCTTGAGCACTGATGTCACTGATCAAGTCTCGCACGAGAGGATGCAGGACCGAGTGCATGTCTACTGGTCAACAGGGCAAGAGATGATTGAGCACTGATGTCACTGGTCAAGTCTCGCACGAGAGGATGCAGGACCGAGTGCAAGTCTGCTGGTCAACAGGGCGAGAGAGGCTTGAGCACTGATGTCACTGGTCAAGTCTCGCACGAGAGGATGCAGGACCGAGTGCAAGACCTTATACTTACACCTTACTAATACTCTGATGGTCAAGAGGGCAAGAGAGGCTTGAGCACTGATGCCACTGATCAAGTCTCGCACGAGAGGATGCAGGACCGAGTGCAAGCCTGCTGGTCAACAGGGCGAGAGAGGCTTGAGCACTGATGTCACTGGTCAAGTCTCGCACGAGAGGATGCAGGACCGAGTGCAAGACCTTATACTTACACCTTACTAATACTCTGATGGTCAAGAGGGCAAGAGAGGCTTGAGCACTGATGCCACTGATCAAGTCTCGCACGAGAGGATGCAGGACCGAGTGCAAGCCTGCTGGTCAACAGGGCGAGAGAGGCTTGAGCACTGATGTCACTGGTCAAGTCTCGCATGAGAGGATGCAGGACCGAGTGCAAGACCTTATACTTACACCTTACTAATACTCTGATGGTCAAGAGGGCAAGAGAGGCTTGAGCACTGATGCCACTGATCAAGTCTCGCACGAGAGGATGCAGGACCGAGTGCAAGTCTGCTGGTCAACAGGGCGAGAGAAGCTTGAGCACTGATGTCACTGATCAAGTCTTGCACGGGAGGATGCCTACATAGGTTGGCAAACCGTTGCGTAGGCATGAGCCGCTAAAATTAAAAGGTCATTACCCCTTCATAAACTTTGGGAAAAATTAATTATGTGGCAATTGAAATTAATAAAATGTTAACAAATTAAATATAACTGTAATAATAAAAAATTTAAAAAATTATGAGAGCTTTACAATTTTGAAAATAGTTGAAGCTTGGCTCAGTGACAGCCTGTTCCTCCGTTAAGTTACTGGTCAAAGTCTATCTGTAACCGGATGTGATGACCGCCTCAATACCATCCCTTCCTATTTGCCTCGACCAGTCTGTAACACGCTTCTTGTAATGGTTAATGTGTAGTTTTGGTGATTGTACAGGTATGGTGGAAGATTTCAGAAAAGAATTTGAGAGATGTAATGTGAATAGTGGCTCACAAAGTTCTGACTAGCTTGTTAACTCTGATTCTACTGCAATGTGAGCTTAGAGTGAATGAACTGTGCTCAAAATGAAGAAAAGTTTCTTCTGAATGTTTGAAAAAGTGTATTAGTAAGGTTTTCACGTAAAACTGCCTCAAGTTTAAAACACCAAACTCCTGAGATAACATTTCCGTAGGATATCTTCGCCCTCTACCTAAAGCAGCTTTAATTATGGATTTTTGAATCATATTCAGTGGTTCCAATATGGATCAATAACCTCTGCTTCCCCAAACGATAATCCTACCCATGAAAAAGGATTGATAATAAGCATAGTAACAACGTTTCAATTCATTGCAGGAACGAGTGCAAGTCTGCTGGTTAACAAGGCAAGAGAGTCTTGCACTGATGTCAGCTTTATTGGTCAAATGGGCGTGAGAGTATGTGGTAATATCTATTATTAAATTGAACAAGGTATGACTGGGCTTAGTAGTGAGGAAACTAGACATCTTCCCCTGTATCCTCATATACAGCTTGGGCTGCTGTAGATGAGGCTATTGAAACATTCATGAATCCTATTTCCAGGAGAAGATGTGTAAAATATTCCTCGGTCGTTGAATTTCGTTAAACATGATAAGATTGTGTAGAAAAAGTTTTTTTAGATCATATAAACGATTCTAATATCCTAAAATCAGTCGATGTGGGGGGGGGGGAGTTAAGAAAATTCACAAGTGTTAGCCTACATTTCAATTTAGTCTAACAAGAGCAAGTTGAACAGCTTTTTAAGCTACGAATTAAACATTAAATAACCGAATTGGTTCGATTGTTCATGCTTCGTCAACTTTTATTACTTCTTTGATCTTTTAAAGAATTGTATTTGCCATTTGGAATAGCTCCCAAGTTTGCCAAAGTTTGAATATTACAGAAGAACCAGCCTGCAAGTCATGGATGCAATATATATACATGTATCAATTTGCATCCCGTTACTTTTGAGCCTCGCCTTCTCATTCTCTTTGGCTCATAAAGTTCCCATCAAGTTTTTTGAAAGTTGTATGTGTTTTCATTTGTTTGGCAGGCTCGAGGTAGTGGTTTTTTACTGCGATTAGATCACATACATTGTTAGCATACATTGTTTTTAGGTCTATGTTTAAATGAACCTTTTGCCTAAACTATTTCCAAAATTAGTAGTTTATGCAACGATTATATTATGAATGTCTTTAAGCCACGAGTGAGATGTAAGTTAGAACACGAGCGAAGCAAGTGTTCTAAATATCTCACGAGTGGCTTAAAGGCATAATACAATCGTTGCATACACTACTTTATCCACGACCAACAATATACGACAAAATTTCCCCCGAAGTTAAACAAAACTCATGACTTTTACTAATAATGGAATAGTTCAACTCAAATTTGAGGTTAGGCACATAAGCAGACGTAACCATGAATCGTTGTGGAACAGTCAGCTGATGGGATAAGTCAACTCACACATGAACCGTAATGCAACAGTCAGCTGATGTGCGAATCACGTAATTGTCATTATGACACTACTTCCGTCAAATGCCGCGCTCCCATTGGTCTAGAACCTATATCATAAAGTGACAACGGTTTCATAAAGTTAACTTTATGCAACGGGTTGTATTTGGTTTAGTAATGGACCTCATTATGATATTAGTTGTAACATCGTTAATTGGTGATTATTGCAGTGGTCGTAAAGAAAGTAAAATAATCATTCATTCTAGAGTGCTTATATTTTGGTATAGTCGTAGAAACAAATGAAAATACCATGTCAACTTGTTAAAGGCAATTAATTACGCACAGACATTTCAAAGATATTTCTATTACGGTAGAAAAACATGTATGGTCATGACTCACAAAGAATAAAAAAAATTTAAGAGATAGTTTGAATAAAATTACTTTCGTAAATATAAAGTGATTTAACTTGCAAGTAAAAGGGTTGTGTATTGATGAGTTATTTTCTAGCAATCAGTATGATTTTTCATAGCTATTGTAATGATTTGTTATTATATTAAAATTCATCATAAATGTTTAAACCCTTAATTTCAGGCTCGGATTTTAGTTGCAAGCCTATTTATTTACAATATTCAGTCAAAAGGGTTCTTGGTGATTTTTCTCGAATCGCCTTTAAATTATTTAATCAAACAGAATTTATTTCAGAACAACTACTTTTGTTGTGTGATTGTATTAGATCTAAATATAAAATCCAAACATACAGTTCTAAGATACGAATTATCCTTCAGTTTCAAGACCACAACCATTCTCTCTTCTTAGAGAACTTCCCACAGAACCTTATTTGTGGCAATCAAATGCGAACAGAAAAGGTCTCCTGGAGAGCATAAATCTTATTATGTCCGTGGCGATGGCGAGCAGTGGTGCAGAGGCTGCGTCTGCACGGCAAGACAAGGCTGCAACTCGCATCCGACAGTTACGACTGTCGATACAGATATCGGCAGTCTTCAGATAGCATAATCTGCAGTAAAAGTTGCCATTGCTCTGTGGATATATTTATGTACATTATGCAACATCTACCAGGACATGGAATATGGGGCGTGGGATATTACAACTAGTAGCCTACTATTACCGCAATCGCATTTCCTTACTGTATAGGAAATCGACATATCGTAACCTATGTCCTAAAAATAAAGGATACTAGCAGATATACCCGCAGCTTCGCCCGCTAAAAGGGTAGCTAATTTTAATTAAATCATGTAATACCATGTGCAATGTTTTGGAATAATTTACAAATGGACTGATTTGGGTTATAGGTCAAGGGCGTGCAATTACATCCTAAGGCGCAGCTGATAATTCCATCCTATTTGAAATGAGAATGTGTAACGTTTCCTCTAAATATACTTCCTTCATGATTAGCAAATGTTATGAATTAGCTTCCTAACATTTGCTATTATAGAGAATGAGTGATAACCCGGGTTATAAACAAACAAGCAATAAGCTAAGGGCGAGTTTTCGACTTAACATCAATCTGGATTTAGCACGTTTTTTTTTTAAATAGACCGAAACTGTAAGAATCAGTTTGACAGTAAATGTCCTGGCCAAAAACCTACTTCCCAAACGTTTCTCATTCACATTGAAGATCGATTCGGTCACTCAGCTATTTATAAGTCAAAATTATTGTATCAATAGCACATTTTGTTGGAATTTTATTCCCCATCACCTGAGCAAACCCTCCTAAAATTTTAATTTTAGAAAGTAGGATATACATAATCGAAATGGAATGTCCACACTGCGTTTTAAGATCATAATTTGTGTACTTTTTTATTTATTTATTAGATGGACAACCCATTTTACATACATGGGAATACAACAAAGTACTTCGGGCTCACTGCAAGTAGCTTAGGTGGCATTTGACAAATGTAGTAGGTGGGCGAAATAATTAAAATTTTTACATTTTTTCTTTCGGTATATTGGATCTCGTACCTTTTCTATTCCCTTAAAATATTCTATAACCCTCCCATCCATAGTTTTGAAAACAGGAATGGCCGCCATTTTGAATTTTATAATATACTCAATTTTAGCCTTCATAGAGAAATAATTTTGAAAACCTTTGTTTGCTTCTAAAGCACCTATAAAGAATATTTATACCAGGTTTCATGGCCCAACGTCCTGTAGTTTTTTATAAGGAAATAAGCTTTGAAAACTAATAATGGCCGCCATTTTGAATTTTATAATATACTTTATCTAAGCCTTTTGAAGGGAAATATTGCAAAATCCTTTCTTACTACGCATCTAGAACCTGTAAAGAATATTTGTGCCAAGTTTCATGACTCTAAGCCTCATAGTTTTTGAGAAACTTGAGATTTTAAGACTGCAATGTGTGATCTGTCAGTCAATGGGTTTTGGCTTTTATATATATAGAATATAGGTTGAACTTATTTATCTTACTTTTTTTAACTAGCGTAAGCGAAGTTTTTGAAAGAGTCGTTATTAGAATATTTCCAATGCTGTATGTCGATAATGTTTTGTAATATGTTGTGATAGATCATAAAAATAATAGTGAAACAGTCAAAGAACGAAGATTATTTTAGCATTTCTGGTATCGACTATTTGCCATACCGTGACAAAAAAACTTAATTGTAGAGGTGAAAATCTCGTAATAGTTGAGAGATCATACGGTTAAGTCAAGTACACCAACCATGGCCACCAAATATCAGGGTGGATTGGAGGGAGGTGGTTGGTAAGGTCTTATTTACAATCTTTTGTTGATAAAGGCTTTTATAAACTTTAAAAAATAAAGTTGGGTAAATTGGTAAAAGGAATTTTTACAACCTAAAACAACACCTTCTTAGAGATGTTCTCTATTATTTTTAGAAGGCATTATAATTATTTGTGTACGAGTTGGGGGATTAAACTTGTGAATAGAAACTATACTCAGGTTTCCTCTTAAAGCGCACGTCACCCAGTAATATACACATTCTATGCGATAGATAATTTGATAAGTAAATTAACATACATCACCACATGGTAGAAGTCGCTAATGGATGTGGTGCCCTAATGAAGTGATGAGAGGAGGCGAGTGTCAAGGCAGCCCCGGGCCCCGAGCGTCGCCTTGGGCCCCCACAGCTCCGCTGCGCCGCATTGGGCCCCCACAGCTCCGCTGCGCCGCATTGGGCCCCCACAGCTCCGCTGCGCCGCATTGGGCCCCCACAGCTCCGCTGCGCCGCATTGGGCCCCCACAACTCCGCTGCGCCGCTGATTGCGACGTAAATCATCCATGTCCTGCTCCCTTACTGGCGTGGTATTGGCGGGGTGATCGAGAGGCGGATCATAAGCCCCGACACATTTATGCACCGAATACCTGTATCTCACAGTAGTAAAACCATAAATTTATTTAATCGCAATTAAAAATAATATGAGTTTAGTTATCATTTCTTCTCTTACTCATACCCAGGAAGAAGGTGTATAATAATTTACCTATGAAGCGCCCCAAAAATGTTTTCATTTAAAAAAATACATTTGTGGAGTTTATTTTCTCGCCTTTGAAAGATTTTTCTTCAATTCCTAAAACAAGTTATTTCATGTCTAGCATGAAATATTAGAATATGTATAGACCTGCATTGTGTAGGATTAATACATAACACATACCACATACATAATACAACTAACAGTTTCAATTAAATTATTAATAGCCTAACTAACAAAAACTAACTAACTAACCCAACTACCTAACTACCTAATTAACTAAATTTTTAAACAAGTCACCATTTTTCCACGTTAAGAAAAAATGTATCGGTCAGCAGTTTGTTAGGCCTGCGATAATAAGGTACAAATAAGACATAGTAGCCTACAGGGAAACTTATCATACTTGGTGAAAGATTAGCCCCACCACGAAATTTGCTAAAGGTAGGTAATTTATCCTCCAATTAAAGAATCCTATACGTATGAGATTGTACAAATTTAAGGGGTGGAAGGTCGATTTTCAAATGGCGAAGAGGGATGGTTGAGATATTATTTTGGAAGCACAAAGAAATTGATAAAAAGGTCTGATCCGTATTAAATCCGGTGTAAACATTCATAACATTATTTTTATGGTCATATATAAAATAAATTAGATCGGTATAAACTGTCTAATGGGTACATTTAACACCTTAAAAATGGAGTTCAATAGCGTATTTCAAGACGAGTGGAAAGTGTGGAAAGCATATTCGAGACTTATGCTTCGACTTATGTTTAAAGTGGAAGATCTATTGAGCACTTCGTAAAATATAGTTGAGAATATGCAAAACGCTTCCCTCATTTTTCCCCAAATAGCTTGTCCTCATCTGTAGCAGGTTTGCAGAAAAGGTTTGAAGGAAATCGCTTATAACTCCTAATTCAGCTAATCCAAGAACCCTAACTAACTAAAAAGCAATGTACCAAATTGTAATGATAAATGTTGAAAAATAAGCGAGCTTTGCAATTTTTCGCTTGTTTAAAGGCTATATTGGGCACAGATTATGGCGCCTACCAAAATCAGTATATCGGTAACCAAAGGGCTTCAAGCAGTCATTCATATATTAGTTTTTGGGAGTTTCAAGCTAAACTCAAAAGTAAAAACAAAAAATCAATAATCTGAATTTATATTATTATAAATTTGAAAACCCCTTTTGAGATACCAACCAAAAGGCAGCATAATTAAATTGTAAATATATCTCACATAAACCTCTAACTTAGGCTGATTAAATAATTTTTAATTTCATATTTTTACTGCTTAAATGCCTAAATTTCCCACCTTTAACCCCCATTACTAATCTTTATATGATCTTTAAAACATGTTATTTTCAATAATAAACATAATTTATTAGGATTGGACCTTCTTTACTAAAGTTGTTTCGCTTACAAAAATTTAATTATTCCTTCCCCTCGTTCTAAAAAAATATCTTCAGCCACATACTGGATTTTTATGGACTTATCGGCTTCTTCTACGAACAAGAAAATGATATATACAGTAAAAAAAATACAAAGTTTTAAGTCACAATCTTTTTCAGATTAGTCCTTTTCCAGTAATATTGGCTTGTACTTCATAGACATAAAATTCTAAATAAATTGAACAATATAAATTCCTTTTAATACCCTCGGACTATCATTCTTGATCTTAATGTATAAAACTCTTTCCTTGTCACTTATTTACACGTATAGCCCAAGGACTTGGTTTTATTGAACAACCGTTACCTCCATCAAATCCCACCAACACTCGACCAGCATTACACCTCTAATCCACGCATTAACGTAGCAGTTTTAATATCCGGAGGAGGAATACGCCACACGACTTCATAACCAACGCCCAAGAATCCGGTAGAAAGTTCTAAAATTTAAAGAGCCATTAGGCCGGCAGCGTTTCACTGCGCCGTGTAATATCATCACTCAGGCCACAGGCCACAATGCCGCGTCTTGCCCGCGCCTAGCGCCTCACCGGACCAGCATTTGCATAATTTCAAAATTATAAATGAGTCCATGAGGCCATCCGTCTTGTGGCGCTCGGGGCGCCCCATCAGTCACTCCCACCCTGGCTTATCATTGTGCGATAACACGTCTTCGTGCCCCGTGCGAGGATTGTGGTGCGAATATTTTCATCTATGGATTTAAATCAATCTATTTAAATTTGTTTGGTTCTGAACCTTTATTTAAATATGCATTTTCTCCACTGTAAAGTAAAAATAAACGATTTTACTAAAATTTTCACCGTTTATTCATAAATTAAATTTGACATAAAAATCCAGTTTGCCAAATATTCTTCGGTTAGTTGATACCTCAATTTATTGCAATGTAATGCTGTCGTTTTCACTTAATTCGCTCAAAATAAAATCATGTACCTCAACAACTCCTCATTCATTCACCTAAAATTACAAGAATAGCCTAACTTTGAAAAGGTTTATATTTTCAACTTTTGCAACTTTTTGTAATGCTGCAAAGTCCAGGGGCCATTAGGGGGCAATACAAGGAACCGGAGGGGTGAATGTGCGGTTAGTCCGAATAACACAGCTTTGGGGGATGAAGATTGTCCTAAATGACCAAAACACTCGTGTGGAGGCAAACACAACATTGGCGAAGGAAGATTGTTCTCGTGACCACAGCCCCTGGGGAGGCAGACGCAATGTTGTGGGAGGAAATTTGTCCTCACGACCACAGCACCCAGGGAGGAAGACGCAAAGTTGGGGCAGGAAGACTGTCCTCACGACCACAGCACCCAGGGAGGAAGACGCAACGTTGGGGCAGGAAGACTGTCCTCACGACTACAGCACCCGGGGAGGCAGACGCAACGTTGGGGCAGGAAGACTGTCCTCACGACCTCAGCACCCGGGGAGGCAGACGCAACGTTGGGGGAGGAAGACTGTCCTCACGACCACAGCACCCGGGGAGGCAGACGCAACGTTGGGGGAGGAAGACTGTCCTCACGACCACAGCACCCGGGGAGGCAGACGCAACGTTGGGGGAGGAAGACTGTCCTCACGACTACAGCACCCGGGGAGACAGACGCAATGTTGGGGCAGGAAGACTGTCCTCACGACTACAGCACCCGGGGAGGCAGACGCAACGTTGGGGAGGAAGACTGTCCTCACGACCACAGCACCCGGGGAGGCAGACGCAACGTTGGGGGAGGAAGACTGTCCTCACGACTACAGCACCCGGGGAGGCAGACGCAACGTTGGGGGAGGAAGACTGTCCTCACGACTACAGCACCCGGGGAGGCAGACGCAACGTTGGGGGAGAAAGATTGTCCTCACGACCACAGCACCCGGGGAGGCAGACGCAACGTTGGGGCAGGAAGACTGTCCTCACGACCACAGCACCCGGGGAGGCAGACGCAACGTTGGGGGAGGAAGACTGTCCTCACGACCACAGCACCCGGGGAGGCAGACGCAACGTTGGGGGAGGAAGACTGTCCTCACGACTACAGCACCCGGGGAGGCAGACGCAACGTTGGGGAGGAAGACTGTCCTCACGACCACAGCACCCGGGGAGGCAGACGCAACGTTGGGGGAGGAAGACTGTCCTCACGACTACAGCACCCGGGGAGGCAGACGCAACGTTGGGGGAGAAAGATTGTCTTCACGACCACAGCACCCGGGGAGGCAGACGCAACCTTGGGGCAGGAAGACTGTCCTCACGACCACAGCACCCGGGGAGGCAGACGCAACGTTGGGGGAGGAAGACTGTCTTCACGACCACAGCACCCGGGGATGCAGACGCAACGTTGGGGGAGGAAGACTGTCCTCACGACCACAGCACCCGGGGAGGCAGACGCAACGTTGGGGGAGGAAGATTGTCCTCACGACCGCAGAGTCCCCAGGGAGGCAGACGCAACGTTGGGGGAGGAAGATTGTCCTCACGACCGCACAGTCCCCAGGGAGGCAGACGGTCCGCTTTCGCATGGCTGAGATGCCGTGCCGCCATGGGCGGATAATTTGCTGTTGCAGATTTGATTCATACTTGGGCAACAACCATTTGCATGATTACAGGGGGAAGCTTATCCTAAAAAGGTTAATAAGTGGCTCAAAATTATCTCTCGGCGAATCTTGGTCATTGATTTAAGAGTTATTTTTGGTTTTTGCTACTCCAGCAGAAATTCCACTGCTAAGGACGAAAATCGAAATTCCCCCTATAATATGTAGCTAAACTATATAAACACGAAGTCAAGAACTATTACTTTAAGTCTTAGCTAAAACTTTAGTTCATTTGAAATCATAAATCAAGAGGTAAGTGAGAATAACAACCAAACTAAGCTACCTTATAATGATGCCAGCGCCTGTTGCCGTGTATTTAGCACGAGAGGTCGCGTTCGTGCGGAAGTCGCCATTATCGAGCTGAGAAGTGCCCAAAAGATATGGACGGTTCTCGTTACATATAATTGGTCGTTAGAGTGGCCTATAACAGGGTTCACATGTCCTAGCATGTGCCGAGCAATCAATAACAGAGCCTAGCTGCCTACCTTGCTCTACACCTCGCGATACCATTATCCCAGAAAATTACAGTAATTCCTATTAACGCTCGTGTGATTGAACGAACTCGCGAGTTGTGCGTTGACAAGGCAGCGATGTAATCTAGAACGAGCCGTGTTGTGGCAAATTAATAATAACTCTTTTACCACGACAAAAACTCGTAAACTTGGAATCAACTGTACGGTGTTGGGAGTTCGTTTCCTGATTTAAATTAATGTTTGTTCAAATGAAACAGGCTAATACAAAAATAAAGTGGTTTAATTATACAGTAAATAATAATAAATTAACCCTAAAACTGTTATTGATCTAAAAACTCAATATTTTATTTTTACTGATATTTATTGAAATATCAGACCAAAGGTCATAAACTTGAAATGTTTGTAAGGTTTAATACACAATTGAACAAGTAAAACCGGCATATTATAACCTTTTAATATTCTTTAAATTATAGCTTTCAGGATATGAGTGCTATCACAAAACTCTTATTGTTGAATATAACTCTAGCCATTCAACATCCTTTTCTTATCTTCAGTGGGTCTGCATTACATTATAATTCATTCTTAATCAGAAATTGCTCAAAAAAGTTGTCTTTTACCAGTATGTTGTATTTTTCATCCTGTAAAGTAAGAACTTTACCACTGGCTTGTTCGCGTTTAGCAGCCACCAATGGACAAAGGCGAGGAAACGTAATGAGGGGCAGTTCCGCGCGTTCGGTGTTCAGATCGCAGAACGTATGAAGCAATTCATCACGGCCAGGAGGCTTTCTACTGAGATCCTTAAATCAGCAAGGTCGGATAAAGACGTCCGGCTCTGCTCTGGTTGCCAACAAGGCTGAGCCGCATAAAAACAAGCGGCTGTCGATTCGTGGCACACCCTGTACGGGCAAATGTAAACCACTGGATTAGTTTACACAAGGGGAGCGTAAAAAGGTAAAAGTCCCCTTGATGCTAAAGGTACAGAAGCAAAGGTCACTGATTGGTTGACTTTAAAGGTAGGAGGAAAGGTAAGTAGGAGAAAAATAACTACGTAATCCTTAATTTAAGTTTCTATGATGACAGATTTCGGAGAACACTACGTATAAAGTATTACCGCTAAATTGCCACCCATGACTCTCCCTTCTTAGAAATCAATGTTTTAATGATTGGATGCTTTCAATAGCCTTAAAGCTTTTCAGGGTTAAATTACACAGTGCCAGAATATTAATTAGAACAAATGGATTAGGAGGAATAACTTTATCGCTAAAAATAAAAAAAATTACAATTTGAAACCGGGCAACATTTTATTATTACGAAATTTTTGTTACGATTGGGCTACAGTGATCATGTCTATAAAATTACAAAATGTGGAGGCATTAATAATCAATTTCATTGACCGCTTAACAGAGTACTCGCAAAAGTATTATAGCCTTTAAAATAGAATCTCTTGTTTAATTTAAAGAGTATTGCTATAGAACCTGAATAATTAATAGAACAAACAAAACTAACTGGTGTCTTTGTATGTCAAATACAAATGTATACAAATATTGAAGTATGTCAAGGTCGAAATGAATAGTTATATACTGTAGTAAGGATTTGAATACATTACTGCAACCGTACGAACGCTCACATTTAACGGTAAATTAAAAAAAAAATCAATACGAATATTTTCAAAGTAACCCACTTACTTATGCCCACCTCTTGAAGGCTGTAAAAATGTTACCCATACTCAATGAAACTAAATCTTATGTTTGCTCATAATGCTATAGGAAGAACTTCACACTTATTTTGATTTAAATATTAATTCCATTTTAAAAACGATTTCAAGAATACACTCTGCATGCAATCTTACACCAAAGATAACTTGAACTTCGAATATTTAGAGATATTTCCTTTAACGGTTCTCCGACTACCGTTATCTTACCAAAGTCTCTTGAGATCCTTTCACCCACACAACCATCAATAAACTTATTAGGCTGTCTTCTCCGATGAAACCACTTGATGCTTTATCTGCTGCCATTGCCGCAGCTACTGCCACCATCCGCACAGGCGCGGCCCATCTGCCTCGCCGCGATGCGGAGATGCCGAGTCAAAACTGTAATTAAACATTCTCTCACGCGGGATTACAGAGTGCTCGTATGATGCACGGTTGGGATTTCACTGTGGAAGTGGAATAAAAACCCCGGCGCCGCCGCTCCGGAGGTTTCTTTATGACACCTCGGATAGTGGTGATATCGCCCATTACTTCGCTAAAACATCAGTATAGCTGGCAGTGGGAATGCGGGCTGAGTCTACTGCTACTGTGCCGATAACAATATAATCGTGTCCGGTTTGGCTGGCAAACGTTTGAAAGTTACACGGCAATTCTAAAATAATTGGCAACAATTCTGCATGTGGCTTTGAACGGTTTCGTTAATCTTTGTGGGATACATGATTTCAGGAGACAAACTGAGTATATCTTTCTAATTTCATCATCAAGTTATCGTTATCAGTTTGGAAAGAACTGAAGAACGTCCACAATTAATTACTCGTCATAAACAATAAAACACCTACCGTCCTACCGTATTGTTGAAAGTGTATCTGGGTGTCGAGTTTACAATTATATAAGGTTAGCCTGTATATTGGTTACTTCTAAAACTGTTTGTAAATAACCATTAAGTTAACATAATTAAATATTGCCAAGTTTTTAAACAAATGCAAGTAAACTATAATTAATTAGCGAGGGCAGAGGCGAGGATTTTTCCACGCCACTCGGAGCAGGAAGAGGAAGGGTCGACCTGATTGGCCAATGGGCTGCCCGCATGTTGGCACAAACTATGGAACCGACCTTGAGGAACTAGCGACTGAAACCGATAGTTTGGCGGTGGTAACTAATACCCGGCCGACCTTCGTTGTAATTCGTCGACCTTGATCGGGGAATTCACGCGGACAAAGAAACTCATAGCAAAAACTGACCACTATCGAATAGTCGAATGGATTATAGTTGAAGGTCACCTGGTTTAGGGGGAGAGTGGGGGCACCAAGGCTGCAGCACGCAAAATGCAGCTAAAATGCATTTCCTGGTTCCCCCTCCCCCAAATCGACTTTTGTTCCCCTCGCGGCCCCGCAGCTGCACAACTATCGGAACTATTCTCAACGCTTTGTTCCCGCTCGCCCGCTCCATATGGACGACGATGGCGACACACTTGCATTCCATTTATATTGCAAATAGCAGTTCGCTGTATAAATTAGGGAGTTTATCTAGGTTTTACATTGTTTTCAAATTTTCTAATTGAAATAGTCTGATTATATACTGATAGAAACTGTTAAATAGTTCGAAAAGTCCCCGGATTCTCAGAAAGTACACAATACTTGTTAGTGTGTCATAATACGATAGTGTATAAATAAACAATTTTAACAGATTAATAATATGTCAGATAGTAATTTATTATTTTTTTTAATAGACTGATAATGAAACAATATTTAGCATTTGACTCAGTTACTTCAATCAAATAAGAAAGATAAATTGGAGAGTGGGAGGAGTCTTTATAAAACATGTAAAACCAAGGTTTCACCTCAAAGGGGTCTACATAAAGATAGAAACTCATTTCACGAATGTAGAAAATTATTTCAATTATTTTGTTCATTTCAATAGCTACAATGATTCTCGTTGAATATAACACTAAGTTAAAACCGAGCTTCCTCCTACAAGGATTGCTGAAGTAGAGGATTTAAATAGTCTATAAATAATTGATTGCCCTTAACCAGTTGAAGTCACATAAGTTTCCTTAAAATCATATTTGAACCTCAGTGAGTTATAAAATTACGGTTACTTCCGATTAGAAAAACGTTGGCAGCGACTTGCAAATATTATACTGGATGCTTCCGAACCCTCTGAAGACATTTAACAAGATTTATTTCTTGATTCAAAACAAATATAAAAAATATATAATGTGTTCGAAATTGACTACATTTTTTCTGCCTTCTAGCGTACAAATGTTACAATAGTTTTGGTTCGACGATTTTTTTTTTAAATAATGTGATTTTGACTCGTACCACAGCAGTACACTTTATTGAAATTTTTAAATTTTTGTTGTACCGAAATCATCCGTTTATAATTATTTAGTAGGAGCCTAATTCGAATGCTTTTGGTTTTGCGCAGTTTCCAAATATGCAATAAAGGCATATTCTGTATATTTATACCAAGATAATTTTACTACAATGCCCGTCGCTTCGCTTGTAGACTGTAAATAACAATCAATCTGATTGGAGTCGAAATCATCACCTTTTGTGTATATTTTGCTAAACCTGTTACCATCTCCGACCTCAGCCTCAGCACTCGGAGTCGGGTCGTGAGCAGCGTGCAGTCGCCATGATTCCAAGCCAGTAGGACGCAATCTAATCATATATCAAGTAAATGAAATGCGTTTGGCAATTTCTCCAAGGCCTGAGTGCGGCCGCGGCGATGGCGGCGGTTTGGTCGGGCCTATAGCCTTTCACCGCCCAAACTCACCACTAACCTGCTTCCAGTGATAATCAATTGCGGGTACCAATACTGCCAGTCTCTCTGTCTATGGCTTGCTACTGTTAGACGGCTCCAGCCAGGAGGGTGAAAATACGTTAGTTAGTCACAATATGATATCATTACAAGTTTGTAAACATTATAAAAATAAAATAATATTAACCGTACAACACACGCTGACTATTTGATGAGTTCAAAATGTCATAGACATCCGATTTTGTGTTTGTAGATTAAGGCAGGTAAAAGTGATAAACAACAAACCACTTAGATATAAACTAAAACAAATCAAATAAACAAACAAAACAAAATAAAAAGCAATTTACAAGGACAGATCAGAACTATCTACATTGATCAGAACGAGGAAGAAAGAGTATTTGGGAACTCTCGAAAAAATATTAGGCTGTAAACTTATTGAGGTTTGTGAATAAAAAACGTGACCTTATTCAGTCAGAGATAGCCAGATAGAACGCAGCAAGATATAACTATATCAAATTAAATTCAATCCGCAGCGTTACTTATGATAATAACCCGGCTCTAACAAGCGGGCGCGGACTATCAGTCGAAGTTGGACAATTAAGAGGAGTACTAGAGAGGAGTCCAATTCAGGAGGGTTCAACGGCTGAGAAATGGGTGGCAAGTGCAAAGCCTGCCGGTCACTGCAGGAAGAACACGAATCTGATAAATTAATCAGCCTCGGAGATTATAGTTATTTCATAATATCAGTTGGCGCGCAATTTGACGGAGCAGGAAATGGCACAGAGTCAATTTCGCGGCTGAAGGTCAGATCAATTATAAGCCTAGTCCTAGCCCTATTACTAGGCTAGACACCAATTGCTCAGTGCTATAGTGTGATTAGGACAGAATTGGATCGTAGAATAAGCACTAACATTCAACTGCTTGAAAACAAAACCTCTCTTATCGAAAATTGGCGATAGGGTTTCCTAATTTCTAGATTTAACTACAACTTATTTTACTAACCATCTATTTACAAAAAGTGATAAAGTTTAGAATTTTCCAGAGTTACTTACTTATATAACTGCATCAAAAGAATTAATTTTCTTTTTGTTCTGTTGACTTTAATAATTTTATTCCTTAGCCAAGATTAAATTTAGGCGCTCTCAAACGCCAACTCAGGAATTACTTTAATCTATTATTTTAACTAGGCCTGATTGCCTAATGTATCGATGTTGGCTAATGATAATTTCTTACATTTTTCAGTCAAAAAAGGCTATACATTAAACATGAGTTTTATGACTTAACAGAGTGGTTTAGAGAAGAACGGCAAACATTTTAACAAGAAATAAAAATGCATTTTTAAGTGATTTGAAAGCAAAATAAACTGAGTAAAACTCAGTTACTTTATTTTTTTAACTTTCTGACAAGAAGAGAAAACAGTTTAAAAATGAATACGACCCCGCTCTGCATATCATCTTATCAGCCGCTTAGCTGCATTATATTCAATGAGCGTCAGTCTCTCGACAGACCTCATTGCACTTATCTCGTTATCGTCTTCCGCATGCTCACTGGCAGTGGCGCTACCTGGAAGCCAACTAACCAGGTTACACGACAATGCCCGAATCGCGCCCAGGGCCGCAATGTCGTGCGGACGCCGCGCGTGCACGAGCGGATAAATTATTGACAAGGCCATTTTAATAAAGTTGTATTGTCAAAATGTGAACTGCGACTGCATTGCGTTTTTAATTGAAATATGTCAAGGACGTGTGACAAACTTTGATCCATTAATTGACTCTAACTACAACAACCCATTGAAATAAAAATTCATAACTTGGATTTGCTAATACCTTCCTGATATCGTTTCCGCTCAATAATTTAGTTGCTAAAATATAATTTGTTTACTAAATATTTCTAATAAAAATTTAATTACTTTTCATAATGCAAAACGGTAAAAAATATTTGAAACTTATTTTTAGTATATTTTTGTGTAAAAGTGAATGTGGAAACTCTCTATCACTTTTCAATTGTCATGTGACTTCTATTTTCTAAAATCTGTTTTAATTTGATTATATTTAACATTTATATGATTTAAACAGTTGTTTGGCAGTTTTAAAAAAGTTGTTATAATTGCTGAAACCTTTTTCTACATGAAATGTTAAATATGTCTATTTTAAAGAAAGCATCAAACTGACAACCCATATCAAATATTTTACTAATATAGACCAGACAACAATGTGGTAAAACACGAGAGATTAAATTACAGGATAATTTTAACAATCTGAATATAAGATAGAATGTCTAGTATCGATATTTAAAGTTGTTTCCACGAGCTTGGGTTTGTAAAACATTCTGTAGACCAAGGAGCCTCCTCATCACAAACTACTAGGAATGTATCGGATTGAGCTAGAGTTTGAGCAATTATACAACCTTGAATCGGCCACGTAGCAGCTTACCGCTGGTAAACATTAAAGCTGTATATTTCATGATCTCGTTAAGGCGGACTTTAACGCATGGGAAAACAATGACACAGGCGCGGCCATGGAGTTGTAAAAATGCTCGGCTGTGGGTGCGCGTACGTGAGTATATGCACCACATCTATGTACCTATGTGAGTGTGCATTCAAGGTTAAATACGCCCCTAACCCAACTTCTAGCCTAGGAAGACTCTAAGGCTGACCTCGAATATCTTATTCTATTCGCTATTCATAGATTCGTCATCATGATAGACCAAGGTAAGGCGACGCTTATGCAACCAGTTTCTATTGGCTAGGCCATATTTATTTCGTTCTTTTGTCTTGGCTCTCGTAGGCTGTTATGTGGAGGGACACAATGGCTAACTTGTTCAGTCTTGTTGATTGGGATGTCTTCCGGGTTCTTTAGTTCATGGAGAGGCTATCGTGTTTTGTAAAGGCAATTCATCATAGTAAAAAAAAAATTTAACTTGAGATGTAAATACCACGTTTTAACATATATATGTTAATGCGTACGTTTTAGTTTCTAGCTACGATACAATAAACTGCAAATAAATCGCCAATTATATTTAAAAAAAAAACCTAAAATACTGAGGAAACAAAAATTTGCTACCTTGCGTCTTGAAAATTACCATTAAAGTGCGTTTCAGGTAACCGAAATCCATCTATAACATGAACCGAAGCTACCGCTCTTTTTCCATTCCAGATGAAAACACAACGAGTCGATGACCTCTTCTGATGCAGCGCTCAGGAGAGTAAAGTGTGCGTGAGTGTGTAAAACTATAATAAATGTAAACATAATGAGATGCGATCTGCCAGTCTAAAAAGTTGTATAAGTAATGTAACTTGCAAAGTAGAACGTTGTGCTCAACATAACGGTGTTTTCGCTTTATACAAAAATATATTTTTCATCTCGGTGGCAACAACTGAAAAAAGCATGTAAACATCAGTAAAACACTAAAATCGTAGAGATTGTTTAGTAACATTTATCTGAACTACAGCATTAACAAACAATAACAATACAGATTCTTCAACTACTCTCAACTTGAACTTCATCTGGTCTAGGGGGATGGAGTGATATTCAGCTTGTATCAGAGCAGTGATAAGGAAGTAAGTCAAGGTTTTGATAAAAAGCACATCCGCTCGCTGCAGTTGGCGCCTTTCTCTCTCCCGGGCGACGTGACGACGTGCCCCGCGCTGGCCGAGCGCCAGCGTCCCACAGGCGCACTCTTCCTTTCTTTGTTTCCCTTTATTTTTTTACTCGATTAAAGGTGCTTTGGTGGGAAGATTGTACATGATTTTTCCATGGTATAAATAAAAGACTCAATTATTAAAAAGTATTTTAATTTGTTATACATTATTCTCTGTGTTATGTCCAAATGCTACTTATCGTATAAAGGAGGCATTGATATGTGAGAAAGAAGTTTCCTTACAGCTTATTTCTTGATGAAATTGTTAGTTCGTGTTTGATGTATAGAATATATTTTTTAATTGAAATGTAATAGACCTTGGACCGCTCATATAAAACCATCCACCCGAGGAAATTTTTGACCCATATTTTTTTGTTGGTATTGACATTAACGTTCAGGTTGACTCAGGATCAACGCCTATCATTGTTGGATGGTTAATTTTTTATGTTTACGGTATACTAGGCCTAATATTTCGCAACATTTTGGCCACCAACTTGGAACCGCCATATTGGATATAAACTTAATTTCTTCAAATGTAGATATGGTGTTATATTATACACTAGATTTATACGCTGATCACAATGCTGAAATCCGTTTAAAAAAAAACCTCAATTCATCAAAAAATATGTTCAAATGAAAACTTATCCCCATTCATTTCTTAAGGTCTTTTCATATTTTCAATATTTGTTTGAATTATTTTTCTTATAGCTCCTATTAAAATTAAGATATGTTATTAGTTTTAGACTCCAAATACTCAGTGATATACCGGCTTTCATTTGACATCAAAAGCGGGCAAAATGAGAGGCGAAATATAGCTCATTATAACTTAAAAGACAATTTTTCGGAGATCTGTTTTTCGTTAAATATTTGTATTTCCGGTTCTAATTAAGTTCATTTTTGACTTAAATATCTCAGTAAACCTCCAGCTTTCAGTTGAGCTGACGCTCCATAAAATCAGAAAAGTTAAAGCGTCTTGTGATCTTTCTATCAACATAAATTAGTTTTATTTCCATAATAATTTTACTTTTCTTTTAGGATTTCTCCAGTTTCTAAGAAGACCGAAGTCGGAAAGGTCTTAATTAAGTCAGTAGATTATTAGCTTTCATTTGAGCTATGAGTTATATCAATAGGTTAGAATTCAAGTGAGTTGTAAATCTAAATACCCCCGTTGCAGCAGACCTGCATACTCAGCGAATTTCAAATGCAAAACAACATATTTTAATCCAACATAGCGAGATTTGACATGCCTTCTTAAGCTCCGTAAGAATAACATGGGGAAAGAGTATGCCGGTTTGCTGCTAAGGTTATATTAAACCTTGGTGGTTTTAATTCAATATTTAGTAGATCTGAACTAGAAGAAGCTATTTACCAAGTTTTATCAAGATATCTTGAGAAATAAGCGAGATATAGGGTTTTACTTATTTCCCATAAGGTTAACATTGGGACAATGTACTGTGTTTACCACTTTCAATATCTCGGTAACCAATGGACATAGAGCAGTGATTAAAACTACTAAATTGTTTGTTTTTTTTAGCTGAATTCAATGGTGATAAGAAAAATTGGATTATTTTAATTTTTCTATGTAAAAATCTCAAAAAACCTATTTTTGGGGGGGGGTTACCCCCCTTTACCCCGCCTTCCGGTAGTCCGAACTCCCTGGCTCCCTGGTCCCTGGTTTGCGAACTCGACCGAATAATTACTACTTTACACGTCCATGCCAAATTTCATGAAGATCGGACGATTTTTACGCGAGTTATCGTGCTTAAAGACACATATATATGAAAATGAACGAATAGTGTTTTTTGCTTCTGGGGGCCCCAAAACAAAAAGCTATCATGGTCTCGGGCTTAGGTCTTACCATGAGTACTACGGTAACAGCTTCTTTCCTATAGGGGAAATTCGCTAAGTTAAACTCAGAAAATCAATATTTCTGAAATTTGTGTTTATAAAAAGAATGATATTTCCAGTTCTAGGGCAGGTCTGCAGTTCTTAATGGTTTTTCCAACACGCTGCAAAACATTACGTTTTGTTTTCGATTGAAAAATTATCCATAAGTCATCATTCAAATCGGAAGAGTTTAGTGCGAGTTATAGTACGCTATTTAAGTCGTAATGAGCCTTGAGATCTGAATATAAATCATCTGATTTCACGGATCAATATTTCAAATAAAGGCTGATGTATCACCGACTATTTAAAGGCTAACACTAACTAAATATTAATTAGAACTGAAGATATAAATATTTAACTAAAAATACATTTCCGGAAAATTTAAACAAACAAAATTGTTTTTTAGCTTAGTTTGGTCATCTACACTTTAATCCTCCCTTCTACTCTTGTGAGGGATGGGAAATACCTTCAAAATAACAGGGAGTTAAACTAGGTTTCAAGTTGAATTCCAGTAAAAATAAGAAGCTTGGATTGGTGTCAACTACTCCCTTGTGAATCGGAATCATGCACAGGAAACGCCAACCAAAAAGAGAAAAATCGTTAGCGAGGCCACGCCCAAGAGGAAAGTGTAATCGCTTGAGTACCGGAAATCTTTGCCAGAGGCCCTTAAGGGAGGAAACCATGACATTTGACCCAATACAAATGCGCATTTATAGTTTAACTTCAAGTTTTGTGCAGTAATATATTCAACTGGCTTAACAAAAAATTAAAATCAACATTTAATTTGGTAGACCAGCCCTTAGCTAAAACTAATAATGTAAGACATATGCACTCTTTAGAATAATTTTTAAGCTGATTATATTTTCATCTAACATAATCTTTCTTTAAAAGATACTCCAGCCAATATGTTTTTGCAATACGATTTTTATTGACGTGAAATATTCATTAAATATACTGTTTATTTACTTTCACCCAGACTAGGACTAGAAAAGACTTAAGTAATTTTTATCAGTTAAATAAGTTCAGGAGTTTATTGATAAGTTTCAAAAATGTGTTCAGCATTGGATTCTGAGGCACCTCTTTTAACAAATAATTTACTATTGTTATGTTTATAATACTTTTAAAAATTTGTTGCCAAGAAACTATTTTTTAAATCAAATTATTTTATTTTTTAAAGGTTTGAATTTGCTTCTCTTGCATTCTACACCTCTCCTTCTTGGATAAATTAATTTCTTCCTCTCTAATATTTTTCAATGGATAGTAGGAACATTCCAAAATCACTTGCTATTATACTCTCAATTTATTTAAGCACGATTTTAATTTGCGTGTGCTTTGTTAACAGAAGCCGAGAGTTCATTGTCTTTTTTCCTAAAAGGTTGAAATAACTGACTTTTTATGGATAAAGAGTAACATATCTTTTCATAGACTAATCCTATCATCCATATGAGTGTACCAAGGTTTAGGTGCACCACAGAGAAGTAGTACAAAAAATGAAGTGCATCTGTAGTATAGTTCTCTGTGGTGTACTACTTTGCAATACTCATGAACTTAGAACGAGCCGCGCTGGACAATTGCCCGCACAGAACTGCATGTCAATGTCTTCTTCAGATCTTTAACATGGTTGTTATAAGATATGTTAAAATATACTTATGGATATGGTGGTTTAGATATCATAAAACTCGTTTTGAGTATTCCTTTTTCATACTATGAGAGTTTTGTTTATTATTCCTTTACGCCTTAACTACTGTATCAGTGAAGCTAATGAAAGGCATAGGCATATTACCATGCTTTCTAAAAAATCCCTTAGGACCTCATTCCTTCCTTCTGTGATACAGATGTTAACTTTTCGTAATTTTAAATTAGTTTCCTACTTAAGGTCCCTACTACACTATAGGCGGCTGAGCGACGATTCTAAATCACCAATTAGCATTAAATTAAATTGAAGCTATGATTAAATTAGCCAACTTCATGGTGGTTGGTGACATTGCAAAGAATTCACCACTATTTAATTCAATGCACTGGTTTAACGACGCTGCCGGCCGCTAGCAAGGCCCTAACCACCCAGTGTAATGTAAGTGTAATAGGAGACTTATCCATTCAAAATACAAGTACAGCAGCCAGAAACAGAACCTTCAGAGGTAAGAATACGTTAAGACACGTATAGTTTAACATGTTTTGTGAAATATGGGATAAAACTTTCCTAGTAACAAATGGGGAGATCATTTATACAACACTCATGAGGCCTATGCTAACAGAGTACTTCAGCTAAAAAAATAATTTAACGATGGAACATACGTCATGAGGGAACTGGGCCGTGAAGGGGCTGAGGAGCGAAGCCCTGTGGTCCGAGGGCGGAGTCTGTGGGTCGGCGAAGATACCATCGCCATGTGGGAGTCCGCGGCGCACGATATGGGAAGCTGCGTGGCCCACCGGCTGTTCAGTAACCACCACTTACACTCTTAATGTGACCATTGAAACCGGAGAACGGACACTGTATTGTCTCTATTTGACATGCATCAAGAATGAACTTGCTCCCTCACGTCAGCGTATTGCTCTAGCAATAAATGAACCCATTTATTGCTAGAGCAATACGCTGACGTGAGGGAGCAAGTTTAAATTATTAGAGTCTTCATTTGCTATTCTAGACCCAAAAATCCCAAATCTTGAGCGTTGTGTCTCCAAAACATGGTAATAGAGGCGTTCTGATCTTACTTGCCGATCAGATAATATAAAACAAAATAATCTTCTCATGTGTCCCTTTCGGGCGATCTTGTACCTAAGTCCTAAAATATATAAAAACCACAGAGAATAATCAAATGAAGGGACCTTTGATTATTCTCTGTGTAAAAACCTAACTACCTTAGTGTAAAACCTAACTACATCATGCGATTCCAAACTTTAATTTGACATCAAGATCAAGTGTTTACGACTTGTAGTTTTGCCTTTACCACGTGATATCCCAATGCACAACTATCTTTATATCGTATACATATGTATAGTACCTGGGTGACCGCAACTTGCACCACTGCCACTGGTCACTGGTATTATTTCATGTTTACCAGTTCATCCAATTACACTATAAAATATTTCAGTGTATAATCATTTTTAAGAATACACTTCTTAATGGCATCCGAGCAATCTTTATCCTACTCGCTGTATTTGACCTACATGGCTGTAGTTTGTAAATATCTGTTATGATTATTTTAACTGTTTAAAAGTATTTTTTATTTCGTTGTTAGCATGACAACTCATAAGGCACTGTGTTAATCTTTTTCGACTTCAAAATTCATTTTATTAAGCTATTAGATTTTCTTAGTTACTTACAAGAAACTTTTTTTTAGTCATAAATAAGTTACTTCCGCACTTTCAAGGAAGCACCGGAGCCGTTTTTGAGATAATTGTGCAAGCAAGCAAACACACAAACATTGCTCATATAAGAATATGTCATTTACTTATTTATTACTGTAAAACAAAGTTGTTCAGTTTATTGGGTAACACGGTGATGTATAACCAAAAGTATTGATCTAAAAGACTACAATCTCTTTTTGAACAAATTAAACAATTCTTATACTCAGAGAGATACATAAAACTTATTCCTCTTCTAACAAAAAATAATAATAAATTAATATCAAAGAAACCAAAGAACCCCAATATATTCAATGGGTTTTGAAGATTTTAAGCACCTTAAATTCATGACTTACTCTCTTGGTATTCAAAATATTAATTATGTAATGGGATAGGGATATTTACTTTTCTTAAGACATTGATAATTAATTAAGTCTCCTTTTTATAGACACACAATTTCTAGACCGCGGACCGTCTCGAGTGGTTTTTAAAATACCTCACAGCTTTAAGAAACGTTGGTAAGGCCCAAGCTTGTAAACGACTGATAAAGCATCTAAAAAATGCGTTGCAGAATTGTGAAATCGTGTGTAAGACAGACCGATTTTAAGGTAAAGTGACTGACAAAGTTCACCCAATCGTTAGTTGAGGGACAAGGGTTATTCGTCAAACCAGACGATTCGCCCTTGCCCCTGGTACCCGATCTTGAAAACATTGTCACGAACAAAAAATGGTCAACCATCAACCATATTTAAGAGTACGCATGGCTGGACATCGCGTATTTTGTTGTTTTCAGGTAACAATATAACAGTATAAAAAAGTCTATGTTCGTACTCCCTGTTCAACTGAGTTGAAAGATTGTTTCATCTAAATGCTATAACAAAATTAGAACTACGTACAAATATCTGAATGAAACAAATTAAGGACTACTTAATTGACTCACTTTATAGTTTAAAAAACACCACATGGATTCAATATCCGTTAAGTACATACTCAAATAAATAAGCTAGATTTATTTCATACGCACTATTTTCGACTAATTTTAAGTAAAAGCCGTTCAGGTTTTTTATTATAATTAATAGCTGATGGTGTCCCGCTTCGCTGGGGAAGAGTAAACAAATAAACCAAATAATTAATTGTAAACAAAAGCAAATGCATCAGCTATTCAGCCCTTCTCTTTATGTTTGCACCCTTAGGCAAAATGTTATCAAAAATAGTATATTACGTTACTAGGCCGGGAAGTACTGTTTTGCCGGACGAGCATGATAGTTCCCGCGCGAGCGAAAGCGAGTGCGGGATTTTCATGCGAGTACGGCAAAACTTCCCGGCCGTGTAACGTACGGTATTTTTCATCATATTACGCAGAAAAAACATACCTTCAATCAAAACGTAGTCCTTGCATAAACATACGTTTCTCAATCCTTCAAACCTAACCTATAACAAACAGAACAAACATTTGCTATGGATGCAGTGCTGCCACTACATAGACTACATTTCTCTAAAAAGTAACCAATAAACAAACATTAAACGTAGGTTTGCTGCAAGTCAGCTGATTGTTTACTTCCGTTCTTTCCGGCCAAGGTCGGATAAGAGTTTATCCGGCCTAGGCCGGCAATGGATAAATTTCGAGCCAACAAAAAGGAACTGAAAATAGATGTTTCTGTGTTAGTATGATGAAAAACTATTATTTTTCCTGGGATTTTTCGCAAAGACCTTTCATTCGGGTTCAGGGTTGATGGGGGTCAGAATGGTTTTCTCATAAGTTACGTGTAGTTTGGACTTATGAATAGATTCTTTATGATTGTGATTTTTCCCTAAGTGCGAGTCATGCCAATAGTTCATTATTTAATACGGAATTCGCTAGAGACTGACATATGTATTGTGAATATTATGGATCGTAGCATTATATATTATTATTTGCCTTTTTATGTTATGGATTTCCCATTTTAGCGGATAAGCTATGGTTCGATAAGTTACATCATATTTTGAAGTTAAAAAAGTTACTTTATCAATTCAGATCTACCTCAAGCCATACAAAGTAGATGAGGTAGATTAAAAACGTGGAACTGTACTTGAATTAATACAACTACGAAGCGCGAGAGGGAGGGAAATGTATGCTTCGCCAGCGACAGGTCAACCCCTCGAAGGCAGAGGAAAATACACGAGGAGTTCCGAAATATCCGAAAATTACAAAGTCTAAGTGTTACTGTCTAGCGGACATACTTTTAGGGCAATATATAAACAACAACAAAGCAAATGATTCATCCAATAGGAAACGACGTCGTGACAAAAAAAAACAAAATGCTCCAGCCAATGACATACTTATTGGGATCTTCGAATAATACTCGCTTCTTTTCGTTTGTTTTCTGAGTGACATGCCTTGCGCAGGCGAAAGATAAGTGAAATTTACCTTCTCGCGCTTCATAGTTGTATTAATTCTACTATAAACATATAACTGTTGAATAATGCATTCGCTGTCTTTGAATGGAATTGATTCAGTGACTGTAATCTAAGAATTTCTTGGAGTTTTTTTAAATTTCGGTTCATACTGAAGCAAATATACTTATGTAAAACAGAGTAGAGTACAGATTTACTTTTGTGATTACAGAATTATACGCTCACTTTTGGGAAAACGTAAGCCAGTTTATTGTTTCATAATAGTATATTTCACAACAAGGGCCGAAAATGAGGTTTTGCAGACTCGAGATCGTGTTTCAAATTCGAGACGAAGTCGAGAATTTGAAACGATCGAGAGCTGCAAAACCCTTTCGGCCGAGGTGCGAACGCTATTTTTCACCACACTACACAATGAAATATACCCTAAATAATTAAAAAAAAAACTGATTATTATTTGACTCACTTGAAAACAAAACACAGCTATGACAATCATATGATCGCAACTATCCTGTCTTGAATGCCATATAATTTTGTGATGTTCTGACGTTCAATCAATCAATCAAGATCTTTATTCATTGAGTATACATCAAATATACAGCTGAATAGTGTCTTATTCTATCAGAAAGGTTTATTTAATAGTTGCTAAAACAAAAGGGTACATGAAGTTGATTAGTAAAAGTAAATATAATTACAAGTCAGTTATATAAAAAAGAGTCTAATAAAATGAAAATATCTATTTTTTAACCATAACCTGATAATATATCCAAGAGGAGGTGGTAAAAAACTCATCCCAAGAATACAAGGATTTTTCAATTAAAAAGCTTTTAAGTTTAGATTTGAACTTTTTGAAGTTTTCTTCATCTTTAATATTACTAGGTAAATGTTTAAAGTACTTCTGCTCAACATATAATGGCTTCTTTTCATAAAATTTTAATTGGTGATGATTTGGAATAATACATTTTTTATTTCTGGTATTATATGGATGAATTTCCGGTAATGTTTTATTTTCATTATTTTTCGCCAATAGAATTGTGTCAAAAATATATTGGCCATACACTGTTAAAATATTTAAATCTTTAAATTTTTCTTTTATGGACTCATTGTAATCTAGTTGCAATATGATTCGAATAGCTTTTTTTGTTGTTTAAGGATTCTATCCATGTTTGCTTTTGATGTTGAACCGTAAAAACCAATACCAAAAGATAAATGAGAATGAATGTTTGAAAAATATACTTCTCTCAATGTTTTTTGGTTACAGAAAAATGACATTCTGTAAAGGAAATAAAGACCTGAGCTTATTTTCGATACTACCTTATCCACATGTTTGTCCCAATTTAAATGCTGATCAATTGTTAACCCTAAGAATTGCACACAATTTTTTATTTCAATTTCTTGAGAATTGTATATAATCATGGGATCATTTAACTGTTTATTTTGATGGGTTCTAAATCTTACGACGTTAGTTTTTTGGGGATTCAGAATTAAGTTATGCTGTTCTAAATAATGTTCAATATTTTCTAATTCAGTAAAACTTAATATTTCTACTTGTTGTACTGTATTGGCTGATACCTTAAGATTTGTATCATCTGCATAGAAACAAAGATTATGTTCTGGTAAACATGCAAGTGAATTTGGTGTATCATTTATGTAGCATAGAAACAAGAGAGGGCCCAAAATTGAACCTTGCGGGACCCCAAATTTAATGATTTCGGTTTCTGAGGACACTTTAAGAATTTTTCTCTCATGTGCTAAGTGTGTAATTTCCACAAATTGAGATCGGTTTTGAAGAAAAGATTCAAACCATTTCATTGATGTTTCTGATATACCTAGAATTTTTAATTTATTTATCAATATTTGGTGGTTGACACTATCAAATGCCTTAGACAGGTCCATAAAAATTCCAATTGTACACTCCCCCTTATCCACTCATTCTATTAAAGATTCAATGAAAGATAAAGCTGCTGTTGTTACAGATCTATTAGGCCTAAACCCGTGCTGTGAATTGTTGATTAAATTAGAATCTTCAAGATACTTTAATAATTGATTATAAACAATCTTTTCATAAATTTTTGATAAAGCTGGAAGAATGGAAATTGGTCGGTTGTTCGATACAGTTTCTAGGTCATTTTTCTTATGGATCGGAATTACTTTAGATTTTTTTAATTGGTCGGGGAAAATTCCTGAAACAAAAGATGAATTTATTAAATGGCTTAAAATTTAACTTAAGTATAGCTTTACATGTTTTATAACTTTAATGGGAATTTCATCATATCCACATGAATTTTTATTTTTTATTAAAGAGATTACTTTACCAACCTCCTCTTCATTTACAAATGAAAACTTAAAACGTTTCTCAAAACACCAAGCATTCTTGTTATCATCGGCAAAAATATCACAATATGTATTTTTTGAGTCAGACTGGATAATATCCTCCACTACATTAACAAAATAATTATTAAATAAACTAGATACAAGCAAAGCGTTGAAGCGTTGAAGCGTTGTTTCAAGCAAATAAACTATCAGCTGATTTTCGGTCCTGTGGCGGTAAACGGTGTGTTTCGGTCCGCGTTTGACGTTTGTAAAACAGGTGATTTCGTCGTAGTGTGGTGAAAACAATATTTCGTTTCATTCAGTCATCCATACTCAAAGAAGCAACAATGTTATCACATGTAATACTTGACACAGTTGAAGGCGCTCAAATTCTACTTGAGCAAAACTACTCGAACTCTGAGGCAAGTGGGCAGAACATTCTTGGCAGAGCGGCGGCCTCCCGTCCTGTTTAGGCCCATTAGTACACCGTGTCAGTGTATCTGTATGTCTGTGTCGTGTGCATAACGTCACCATGGATCACGCCGGGGAGAAAGTCACCACACCTCCGCGTGTCTTCATATATTCCGAGGAAACCGTTGTTTATCGGACGCCCCGGATTAGGTTTCCCTCGCAAACAAACATATTACGGTTGGATCGAGACCATGGGTGGCATGGGGGGATGTGTTGCATTGTTGTTGGTTCAATATGTAAACTTTTTAGATTTCTTTAAGTTCAGGATCGGCAGGGAATCGAACCAAGTCAATTCATTGTTGCCAATTCTCTAATACCGAGCTTTGGGGACGCTTCTCCTTTTAAAAGTCATTAAAGCTCAGGCCCACGTGTATTTTAGAAAAGTTAGGATCAACGAATAGCTCAAAATCTTTGGTGTTTCAAAACTCAAACACAAACCAAAACTCAATTTTTTTGTTGTCTTGAAGTTACAAACATAACATTGTCAATGGGGCCAATTGGTCACAATAATTGCCACTAATGGCAACGAGAAACCATAAAATAAATATAAAAATAGAAACAATGTACATAATAAAAAATATTCAGAAATGATGTCATCATAATATGCTTGGAAATTATTTTGTTTTATCAGTAGCAGTTTCAATTTTATTTTGAATTTGTCAACATTAGTTTCATTTCTGATGTTTTCAGTAAGTAAATTAAAAAGTTAAATCGGGGGAAAATAGGTTTGTGCTTCATAGAGCCAATCAAGTAAGATGACACCCATCCCAATGATTTACCTCTAATACCACAGCAATTCAGTTTGTCAAGGATCAGTTTGTGGTTCACCACGTTGAAAACCTTACTGAGGTATAAAAAGAATCCAAAAACACCCTCTTTACGATCTAGAGCATTTACAACATTATATACAAAATTGAACAGCCAAAATGTTCAGCGACAAAGGAGTTGTTGGAAGCTAAAAAATAGATGCAGGTGATTTATAAAAGGCTTTTCAAGAATTTTGGAAAATGTTGAGGTTAGCGAAATTGGTCTTTAGCTTTTGAAAACAGTGAGATCTCCTTTTTCCTGAATAGGTTTTACAACAGCTGATTTCAAAGATGATGGAAATAATCATTGAAACGTGATATGTTCAAGATAGAAAGGTGGAAGAGCAATAACCTCAGCTATCTTTTTTATAATTTGGACAAAATACCATCACTACCAGCGTACCAGCATAAGGACTCACATTAAGGGACTCAATAAACGTTGTATCCTCCCCTATCGTGGTTGGGTGCGGATATAGACAGATGGTTGGGTGTCAGATCATTGCGAACCTATACGGATATTGGGATATTTAATCGGCCTTCCCAAGTTTAGTCAAATTTCAGAAATATTGTATGATATTTAATGTACTCAATATTCACTTTCCTCAAAAGGAAGATTAATGAAAACAACAAAAGCGTAACAGCCTCAATACATCACCGTATATTCTGCATGACCGGTGAGGCAAAAGAGGTTAACAACCATTAAATAATGCAATTACTTATCGCCTGTTCGGTTGGCGATCCGCGCGGTAGTGTTGGCGGGCGCCGCGGGTCGCGCCAGGGTGGCCGGCGTCCGCCCGTCGTTACGTCTCCCATCATGCGGAATTAGACTGCGAGTCGGGCACTGTTACCCGGACAATCGACTGGCTGACGGCGATGTCCAATATCATGGCTGCAGATACCCATAATTATCACTGAAATTGTTATGGTTTAGGGGGATAGCCCTGGTTACCTCGTCGCTGGTGGCATCGCACAGTCTTGTTGTACGGTTTGACAGATCTTGCATTGTACATGTCACTAAGATACTGATACAACCTTAGAGTTGTATGCTGTACGATTGTCAGTTGTGGGTTTAGTATGAGTGAGATCAACCTTGTTTCTGACAAAGACCAGCCGATTTCTCTGTCAGGATTATCAATTAGTAGTCCAGTGCACGATGTCATAAACTAGTAAGTACTTTAGTTTTTGATTAACCTCTTTGTTCTTCGAGTTACAATATTTTGAATCCTATTAAAAATTATAGGTGTTCAGAGAGCGAGAGCTTATATGAAACGCGCTTACTTTATTTTTCTGGTTGAAGTTTAAAATAAAATGTTTTAGTGGGTGTAACTACATTTTATAAAACTCCCAAATTATACATTGACCTCTATACAAGAACAAATTACAGTATTGATACATATATAATTAACAAACAATTTCTGGCAATAATCATACCAGTTCAATTACAATTAACCATGAGTATCCGATTTCAGAAGAGCAATCTCTACACACGGATCAACAAGTAGGTTATTGAATTTCTCAGCGGCACGTTCGCAAGCCTGGACGCTATCTTCCTGGCAAATTGATAAACTGGAGCCGCAAATAGGATGCTGTCAGATCTAGGCGGCAAATCATAATTACCAATTACGGTGGCGTGCAGCCGAGTCGTCCATATCTCCCGCCTTTCCCTGTGTAACTTGGCCGCGTCTTGAGTAGCTTGCCGTTTCCAGTATATCCAGCAACGGCTTAAAAATATTGAACCTCGTCCAAAGGGATGGAAGATAATCATATTTATGATTATCTTCCATCCCTTTGGACGAGGTTCAACATTTTCCATGATATGATGGAATTTATCATATTTTCCACCTTTACTGATTAGTCCAGGCAACGAAAAGGTACAGAGGGAATTTTTTGGAACACAATTTTTGACTTTGCAGCTTTGTTTGGACTAGTCAGGAGGTGAACATATCAAAAGTCCTCGTCCATATCCCTTGAGCGAGGGGAGGGAGGGGGGTCTGAAGGTACCATTTTTAAGTTTTTCCTAAATATCTTGAAAACGATAAACTTTTAGTATTCCCTATTAAATTTGAAAATTAAAGAAAATTATATAATATGTCTATTTTGATCCAACCATTAACAAGGAAAGCACTAATTTAATTAATATTAAAACAAATATCCCTTCCATAAGAAATTCATGTAAATTTTTGATAACATACATGTCCAAAGGGGCAATGCATTTTCCACCTAAAGGAAAATGAACCGCAGTCAGGAAATATTACAAAATGTTCAGTAATTTGACACCTCAATCATAAAAATTGGTCTAAAATAAAGGTGTAGGCGAGCTCATAAAAAACGTTATTTTTCAAGAAATTCGTACAAATATGTAATAAAAAATTGTAAACAAGAATTGTAATAAAAATACGATCGACGCGTTTAGACGCTGTGTATTGTATTGTATTGTATTGTATTGTATTGTATTGTATTGTATTGTATTGTATTGTATTGTATTGTATTGTATTGTATTGTATTGTATTGTATTGTATTGTATTGTATTGTATTGTATTGTATTGTATTGTATTGTATTGTATTGTATTGTATTGTATTGTATTGTATTGTATTGTATTGTATTGTATTGTATTGTATTGTATTGTATTGTATTGTATTGTATTGTATTGTATTGTATTGTATTGTATTGTATTGTATTGTATTGTATTGTATTGTATTGTATTGTATTGTATTGTATTGTATTGTATTGTATTGTATTGTATTGTATTGTATTGTATTGTATTGTATTGTATTGTATTGTATTGTATTGTATTGTATTGTATTGTATTGTATTGTATTGTATTGTATTGTATTGTATTGTATTGTATTGTATTGTATTGTATTGTATTGTATTGTATTGTATTGTATTGTATTGTATTGTATTGTATTGTATTGTATTGTATTGTATTGTATTGTATTGTATTGTATTGTATTGTATTGTATTGTATTTATTGTATTTATTGTATTGTATTGTATTGTATTGTATTGTATTGTATTGTATTGTATTGTATTGTATTGTATTGTATTGTATTGTATTGTATTGTATTGTATTGTATTGTATTGTATTGTATTGTATTGTATTGTATTGTATTGCAATGTATTGCATAGTATCGTATCGTAGCGTAGCGTATTGTATTGTAATGTGTTGTAGTGTGACCTATCGGCCACAGCCTTACACGGACGATACAGCCTGGCTATGAGTGTTGTGCTGTGTTGTGTTTTGTTGTGTGTACTGTCGGTTACAACCTGCATGGAAGACGCGGCTCGGCGTTGTTTGTTGTGTTGTGTTGTGTTGTGTTGTGTTGTTCTGTGTTGTAGTGTGTGTCCTGCCGGTCAACAACCTAACATGGACGACTCGGCTAGCCGCTGTGTGTTGTGTTGTACTGAATTGTATTGTATTGTATTGTATTGTATTGTATTATATTGTATTATATTGTATTGTATTGTATTGTATTGTATTGTATTGTATTGTATTGTATTGTATTGTATTGTATTGTATTGTATTGTATTGTATTGTATTGTATTGTATTGTATTGTATTGTATTGTATTGTATTGTATTGTATTGTATTGTATTGTATTGTATTGTATTGTATTGTATTGTATTGTATTGTATTGTATTGTATTGTATTGTGTTGCGTTGTGTTGTGTTGTGTTGTTTTGTAGAGTGTGTCCTGTCGGTCACAACTGTACACGGACGACGCGGCGGCGCTGTGTGTTGTGTAGTGTCGGTCACACGCCACTAGGGGTCACAACCGTACACGGACGACGCGGCTCGGTGCTGTGTCGTTTAACGGGTCTAAACCACCACGTTCCTCCTCAAATACAGCAATTATTGACCCCAAGACCCTCTCCCTCCCATGAGCACATGCGAAAATTCATATGTGGGAAAGTTCCGGGCTGGGATTATTGAAAGAATAAATTACTGTTGTTGTGTTTTCGTTTGACTCCGGGGCCTCGCGTGATTGTAATCTTGATCAATAAAATTAATTTACCGAGCGATCGTGCCCCCCGATCATGTCCCGCACTGTTCAAATCAAACACGTGGCTCTGGGGTCACATTCGCCGTAACGAACATTTCACTAATGGACCGGTTATTTCCTAATGTTAATGATATATAGTGAAACTAATTTCTGTCGCTATCACCGAAGTTCGTTTGTTACTTGTAACTTTAAATAGCAGACAAAGAAAGGTATATCGGATAGCAGACGTATAGGAATGTACGTAGCACTAAAAAGTGTGGAAACATAAACCTTTTTGACACAAATAAATATGAACTGTTTCAATGGTCAGTGTTAAAACTATTAAAGACCATGTTTAATAGTTAATAACAATTTAATGAAAAATATTTCAAACATATAAAACGCATAGCTGATGTTGTGCGTTGTATTCTTGTAGGAAAGAGACTGGTAGGCCTAATAGCCAAATATGGGAAATAACCTATACATAAAACTATTCAGTATATAGATATGTCCTGTTCAGTATCCAATGTAGATTCACATAGAATCCATTTCCGACGGATTTCATATCTAGTACATGCAGATATTTAACTTACGTCTTCAATCCTTTTTTGTTCATAGATGAACGCGTTTCGGCCTCAGGCCATCTTCGGCATCATTCTTGTACACGAAATGTTTCTAGTATAGAGCCAGATAGCGTTATTTACTGTATTTTGCGGTTTATGTTCAGAAGTTATGTTTAAGAACACTTGTTACGTTGTGTTAAAGGAAAACTGCTTTTGGTCTCTACACAGCAAGTCTTATTTATTTTAACCGGGGTTTCGTCTATTAGAACGCATATTTAGATACATTTGCTGTTAACTTACTGATCAGACACGCTATTGTTACATCACCGAGGGCTTCCTGGCGTCACTTTAAGGTTTTGGCCCGAAAGACTTAGTTTATCCTTTTACTCTGTTACTCTTAACCGAGTAAGCTCAGGACATCTTTGCATTTGAAATTAAATATTAGATGACAAGGTGAGAAGTAGGAGAAACAAAGTCAACATCGGTGTAATTTAAAAACCTGACGTTGTTTAGATGACTCTCTACAACTTTCGGTGAAGCAGCTTAATAAATCAGCTTTAATACTTATCAATAGATTTTTTAATATTTTCTACGCCTTCGATGTATTATAAAGTATACATCGAAATGGAAAACGAATTGTAGGCCTTATCACTTCACTGGTACGTCATGCTTTACCATGGAATAAAAAAACCCTTTACAAATAACCTGCATACTGATTATACGATTTTCTGTGCCTCGATAAAATAAGAAGGCACTCTGAAAGTATTACTGAAAACTCATAATCGATTACATGTATTCCAGCAATAGGCAAGCAGAAAATACAAGTATAGCTCCATTGATGTAAAACGTACAATTTTTAAAAATGCCTAAACTGCATAAATCCATTGTTATCACGAACTCCCCCCCCGCACCCGGGCGCCACATTCTATTGTTGAAAAATATGAAATTTTTTGATATGTTCAAGAACTTACAGGAGTAAGAAACATTGATTTAAACGACAACTTATGGGTATACCTATATTTTAACATAGGACAGGATTGTGATATAGTATAACAATGATTGGTTAGTGAGCATGAAATCATCAGGGGCTCCAGGCATTCCAGAGAGATGATTTACCAACTTAACAATTTGCCAGCTTATTGGCTTTGACTGCTCCACGACTAAATCACTTACAAACCAAGAATCGCCTCGTCATTACCGTAAACAAAAGAGTAAATATAATAACCACTTTTATAAATATTAAACAGTTTTCATCCAGGCGTAGGGAATCACTAAAAGAGTAGAATGAACTTAGTTTCGCACAAAACATTCTTGACAATTACGGTAAAATATCAGAAGGACGACTGCACATGACCTCTGGTCACAAGAATCTGACAAGACTACCAAGCTCCAAGGAAGAATCTTAAATAGCCATGGAAAGAATATTAAACAGCAATGGAAAATCATTCTAGTATTACACACATAGCAGCAGCAGAAATAAGTTTGAAGTTTTTATGAAAGAGATAAGCTTTGATAACCAACTGCAAAGAAACATTTTGTAAGATGTAACAACTTTACTGCATTGGGCATTATAAATGCCCAATGCAGTAAATCCAGTTGTGCCTCATGTGCGGTAACTAGGATGGAAATATTCATTGGATTAAGCTTTTAGTTAAAAGCTTAATACAAACGATCTGGCTATGAGATATAAACTTTAAAATCCAAGTGTTACCTATTAATAAACAAGTTTTTTCATGCGTACGCTTCCATAATCCTACCTTTAGCAAAGTGGTACGTAATAATGCCTACTTTATCTAATATAGAAGAGATTACTGTCCAAAATAATAATCTATTTATATAATGAAAATTGCTAATCTAGCTCTTATCAGTTCACGAGTCTATGTAAAATAATATTCCCATTTGTTATACCATACAAACCAATTAAACAGAGTGCATTAATTGATTTGATTGTACTCTGATGGGATTTAATTGAATGGAAATGTCAGAAGGAAACCTCACCATCGAACATAGAGTACTGGGCTTGAATTAATTTTCTACTAAACCTACAGACTTCCAGCGTAATCAAGTCATTTCAAATGTTTTCATTTTGCTTCTCCGTTAATTACTTACTGAGGAGTAATCAAGTGCTCACACTAAATGTTATTTTAGCAGTGTTAAAGAAAACATTTAAACTTGTTTGCTGTCTGGAAATTTGACTCCTCAGTTATAACAATTTTAGTTGGTTCTATTGGTTCTATATGTTCTATATTCACTATGTGTACTACAGAATACTTTTATTTAAAGTATACAGATGTCAATCTTTAAGTGAATGGATGTACACACACGCAATAATGGTAAAATTCTTACGACCGGATGCTTCTTCAAGCCTGTTTGAGTAACTGTCGTGCATTATAAAGTTAACCTTTAGTGTGCTCTATTAATTTGATAGTGTATCGTTAACAAACTTCATTTTCAGTTTAATTCTAAATAAATTAGTTTTAAAAACAAACTAGAAGAATACAATAACCCTTGAAACTACGAATCCTGAAAAGTTAGAAATAAATCAACTTTAAATAATATTATCCTTATACTGTATCACTGAAAAAGACTCGGACGCACACTTGGTTGCGTATTATGAATGAAGGATAAGTGTACAGGATGTATGATGTGATCATGTTTTTTATGGCAAAGACGGTTCACATCATTTCTTTCATTCTAGCTCAGGTCATTCATTTGCCTGGGTCTAGTCCATTGTGTCGTGTACTTCTCCAAACTCTGCCGACATGATTTTGAGAATACAGTAAGAATTGTAAGCCCTCATTGGTATCATTTTATTTTTTGTAACATATGAAGCCCAGACCAAACACGTAGACACGGTCGGTCAGAGCGCTTGCTCCACCGCCACTCGGGTTACCCGGTGTCACCCGTGGACGGCGGCGATGGCCGATAGCGGCAGCGGCCCGCCCGCCATTATCTGTTCCGTTTTAGACTAGTTTAGCCCCGCTAATAACGGAGCCGGCCGGCCATATACCAGCCACCGGGCCGATCCGATCCGCAGATACTGCCACAATTAATGAAATATCGAAGAAAGGTTGGGGCGAAATACTGGGCGGGGCTGGAGACAGTGTGCCGGCTGCGGAGGCAGTCAGAGTTATAGTTGTGTTGATGGATTCCGCTGTAAAATAAATAGTTATTTGTCATTTTACAGCGCCTTTAATGTTCTAATAATTTAAAACTTAATAAAACCTGTTATAGTTGAAAGGACTGAAATTCCGACCATTCCGGACAAAACCAGGTGGTTCCATTTGAACCCGTCATCACCAGTTGATATAGACGCAGATACGTCATCAAATTGTTTTTCCTTCAATTGAGTTTTGGTTCAGAAATCACAGCTGGAAGTTGACATAATTACGTCACAAGAGGAATCGCTAGTTACGGGACCTCCTAATTTTAGCGATATATATATATATATGACTGTTAACACGATAACGGCCGTAACAGTTATATATCGCCGTTTTGATAATCGCTCGAACGAGTTCGTCAACCAGCACGATCGGACCACCGGCACCGGAAGGGGGTAAAGGAAGATAAACCCCTCCAAGATGGATTTTTGAGTTTTTACATAGAATAATAACAATTATCCAAAGTTTGTTGTCACCATTGAATTCAGCTAAAAAAAACAATTTTGTATCTTGGATCATTGCTCTATGTCCATTGGTTATCGAGATATTAAAAGTGGTAAACACAGAATGTTGTCCCAAAGTTAACCTTATGGGAAACTAGCTGTTTTACCCGTTCTTCGCACGGGTTTAGAATGAAAAATAAACAATGGTTTCTATGGAAACCAAATAAAAATTGTCAAAAACCAATAAATTGGCATGAAACATGAACATAAGAAGCCCACGGGGCGGAGCCCGAGGGGATTTTGAGAAAGTGAATAGGCCTATGTGTTTCCCGGGTTCTAGATCTACCTCTGTGTGAAATTTCAACCCAGTCGGTTCAGTATATTCCGAGTTCACTAGGTACATACATACATACATACATACATACATACAGAAACCACCTCTTCTTTATAATAGTAATAGATATAGATAGATAAGTAAAATTATATATCTCACTTATTTCTCAACGCATCTTAATAAAACTTGGTTTGTGGCTTCATCTAGATGAGATCTAATGTATAATAGTCTAAAATCCCCGGTATTTCCATTTTGTTGTATCAAACCTGCATACTCATTCCCCATGTTATTCTTATGGAGCTTACAGAAACATGTCAAAACTCGCTATGTTTGCTTGAACTATGTGCTTTTGCATTTGAAATTAGCTGAGTATGCAGGTCTGCTGCAACGGGGATATTTGCTATTCACATTGACTGACTAAAGTGTATACTCTAAAGCTTCGTGGCATTGCAGCCTTAGGCCCTCCTAGCATAAGAAATTTACAAATATATATGAAGTTCAATTAAGCTGTCTCTATTGCACTGAATAACATGTGAGGTTTGACTGGTAAACCATTAAACAGTTTTATAAAAGATGGTCTTTAAAAAATTGCAATATTACAAAAAAGATAGTTAGTCCTAAAGATTTTTAAATACCCATTCAGATGTATTTTGATTTTCGGGCTATATAAGTGAAAGGAATTAAGCTTTGCCATTGCCAATACTGTTATTAATTTTGAACATAGCATTAATTTAATTTAATTTTTGATACGAATCTCATAATACACATATGAGATTATCAACTAACGAAGTCCTCGGCGGCTCTCCGGTGCTACTCCTACATTTGGATTATATTTACTCATTTTAAATCAACAAGATAATTTTTTTGTTCGAATAGTCATACAAATTTAAAATACCCCCATTGCAGCAGACATGCATACTCAGCGAATTTCAAACGCAAAAAATTATATTTCCATCCAACAAAACGTGATATGATATGTTTTTGTAATCTCCATAAGAATAACATGAGGAATGAGTATGCAGGTTTGCTGCAAACAGGTCTATTAAAACTGGATTGTTTCAATTCAACATTTAGTCGATCTTAACTAGAAGAAGCCATATACCAAGTTATTTCAAGGTATTTTGAGAAATAATGAAGGTGTATAATTTTTTTTATTTGCCTTAATGATAATATGGGGAATGAATATGCAGGTTTGCTGCGACGAAAATGCAAATTTCAAGGATTTTAGACTAAACTACATTAGATCCCATCTACTTGAAGCCACAAACCAAGTTGTATTAAAATAAGTTGAGAAATAACCGAGATACTTTCAATAACCGAGATAATTCTTTCAGGAAGTGCTGTGTTTACCACTTTCAATACATCGGTAACCAGTGGGCAAAGAGCAATGATTTAAAATACGAAATTGTTTGTTTTTTGGAGCCAAATTCAATTGTGCCAACGAAAATTGGATAATTTTCATTTTTCTATGTAAAAAAACTTGAAACCCCCATTTTTTTGGGTTTATCCCCCTTTATCTCTCCTCCCAGTGGTCCGATCAGGCTGGTTTACGAACCAATTACATATATACCACTTTACATATATATACCAAATATCATTGGGATCGTACCATTTTTACGGCCGCTATCGTGCTCACAGACACATATATTGATAGATGGATAAATATATTATAAATTCGGACAAATGGTGTTTTTGGCTTCTGGTGGCTCCAAAACGAAAAGTGATCATGGTCTCGGGCTTAGGTCTTACCATGAGACCTACGGTTATAGCTTCTTCCCTATAAGGGAAATTCACTAAAAAAATTAAAATCAACTATTCAAATTCAGGTATGGAGAACAAACAAATCAGTTTCATCACATTTCCTTTACCATTGGATAAAAACCCGATGCTTCTTGTTTGAAGTAAACTGTGTTATCATCATAATTCCCAATTAGGAAAAAATTAGAGTGTTACCAAAACACATAAAAAACCTAGATAGATAATTATAATTGTTCTCGAAATCTCATGACTTTGACCTCGCCTTGAAATTTTGGTAAAAATTCACATTATCTCTAGTTATAGTGAAGTAATTCTTTCAATTTTTGAAAATTGTAGTTCTTCTAAGAGTTTATCACTAAAGGTCCTTTGTTTTATGATAACTAACTAGTTTTTGTTGCGTTTTGAGTACTGAACTTTGTATTTTACTAATTTCATCATTAACCTTTCAGAGTCAATATTAACAACTAAAACGTAAGTAAAAATGTAACTAACTTAAAATAAACAACAAAAAACGTAATCCAGTCAAAGTCGAACTTTATTCAAAAAAATTAAACCTTACTCGGTTTTACCATTTGTATTTGTCTTAAAAATAATGTCTGAGGTTTTCCATTAAATTTCGGCACTCCTAAATTTTATTACCTCGATATAATTTCCAAATTATAGACTATCATTTAAAATTGAAAGTATAATAATATATAAAATTAAAATATAAAAACCGACTGTAAATAGCTCATTTCTGTCAACTGGCTATCTCAACTCTGCTAACCAGTCAGTAGCTGCTTTCGCAACCAATTAAACGTTAAGATTTATTAGCCCTTCCAAAAAAATTGAGTTTTAAAATACTTCTACCGCGTAAATTGAAATAATCTTTATTTTACCAGTACGTGGACAGAGTCTTTGGAAGCTCCAAACGTTGCCTGGACATTGGCAGACTTCCAGCTCTCAGACACAGAGCCTGCAGGCGTGACTGGCACGCGAACACTCCAAGACAAAACCTATTGTTGATCTTTTTTAGAAAACCCGGTCATCGGCCCGTTACAAGTGTCTCCGTTAGTAGATGGTTTGAATAAATTTCTTTCACAAACGCAGCACATTGTAATAAATCGATTCTATAGTGGGCCTACTTTTTTAAACTTACTGAAGTTGAGAAAGTTTTCACCCATTCACTGTTGGTTTGTCTTGAAATGTTTAGTGATTAAGACTGATTTCTCCTTCCATTACCATTTATAGGGACGCAGTAGTCATGGCATGTTCTCCACGTCTCGACGTTACGAGTTACGACTGCCAGAAGGACGATGTTCCATGCCTTTCCTAGCAGTTTCGGCTCAGTTATAGACCATGAAGCTGGTCTATGCTGTAAACGCCCACCTTGAACACTCCCGCCTATAAAGTCAGGCCTTGGTCCAGCCTTTATGTTTCCTCCCTTCGTGGCCTTCGCCGTTTTCGAACCGTTAACTTTGTCACTCTTACTCAACAAAAGCAAACCAACTTACCGCTCGATTGAATCTGCAGTATTCACTAGGTAAACAGGAGGAACTGTAAGAGAGAATATAATTTGTATGAACTGATGAGTCTGAATGTAATGGTTATTTTGAACAGACTGGAATATTCGATTCTGTTAACCAAGCCAAACACAATAAATTATTATTATCATGTCATAATTACTATGGGCAATTGATGTTGGTATTATGTGTTTGTTTTTCCAGTATTATTTTTTATTATATAAATGAAACAATTTTTATTTATTATAGATCCAAACAGGTTTTATAATCCCACCCATATCATTTCTACTACTTAAACCAACGACTATAAATACAAAATATTTAGTCAAAACTTAAACACCTGAATTTGTCTAAGATAAATGCAAACGAAACACACAAATGAAACTTTCTCCAATATAACGTTGTTTATCCAACGTCCAATATAACGTTGTTTATAACGTCGTTTACAGTTGGCCGTGTCTACAGAGCGATCGATTTAAAAATTTAACTTCAGACTTTGTTCTATCTTTTCTCGTTAGCCAATTATACCTTATTTATGCAGAGTCCCGTCGTCGTCGCAGTAAAAGCCCGCTGATCCGGCATCCAATGGTCCGATGTATATGGCTAGTTTTAGATGGCGTACAGTAGTGCAGCACTTTCGTTACTCGAGAACGTGCCAAATTAACGAGAGTCTTATATGATGCGAGCAGCGCAATATCTCTCTGTACATCGAATCTCTTTAGGCCCGTACGTCCTGTAAAAAATGTGAGTTTCGGCATTCAGAATAGATAATGTCATAAATTTACATCAAATTGTCTTTGCCTAAGGAAAAGAGTGAGTGTTATCAAATTAAATAAATATTAATGATGTATTTAAATAAGTTTATTTTTTAGAAAAGATGCAGACATTAAATATTTCGCGTTTCTACTTATATTTTCCTCCTATACATATTAACTTCCTGAAAAGCCGTATAAGCATGATTGCTTGTTATTGGCAACATCACTTACCTGTCGTGGTTAAGCGATTGCATAATATTTTTTATATCTTATTCTATTTCTAGAATCCATAAGGAAGATTTCTTCTAGTAAACAACATTATTAGATGGTCAAAACAATCTGTAGCCATTAGTTAATTTGTTAACTATCAATTAACTAACAAATTAATTGTTAATTAATTAATTTGTAGCCGTCAGTTAAGTTCGATGTTTAACTGCAAGAACAGGACTGCAAAATATTCTCAAAAGTCCCAAATAATAAACTAGGCGAAATTTATGTTTTTATTGGGTTTTTTACTTTTTTTCCTTGTCCATCCCTAAGCTACGGTGTAAAGATATATTTAATAATACCCCCGTTGCAGCAGACCTGTATACTCAGCGAATTTCAAATGCAAAACAACTTATTTCAATCCAACATAGCGAGATTTTACATGTTTTTGTAAGCTCCATAAGAATAACATGGGGAATGAGTATGCAGGTTTGCTGCTACAGGTATATTAAAACTGGGTGGTTTTAATTCAATATTCAGTAGATCTGAACTAGAGGAAGCATTTACCAAGTTTTATCAAGATATGTTGAGAAATAAACGAGATATAGAATTTGACTTATTTCCCATAAGGTTAACATTGGGACAACAAACTGTGTTTACCACTTTCAATATCTCGGTAACCAATGGACATAGAGCTATGATTCAAAATACTAAATTGTTTGTTTTTTCAATCTGAATTGAATGGTGAATTCAATGGTGGATCACTTTAATTTTTCTATGTGAAATACGCAAAAAAAAATTTTTGGGGGGTTTATCCCCTTTTACCCCCCCCCCCCTTCTGATGGTCCGATCAGGCTGGTTTACGAACTCGTCCAATTGATTACCACTTTACACGTCTGTACCAAATTTCATAAAGATCGGACCATTTTTACGGCCGCTATCGTGCTGACAGACATATATATACATATATACAGGGTGAGTTTTAATTGTCCCCCCCCTTACTTTTTTTACATTTCTAAAAATAACTATCCCAGACCCTGCCCAAACATTATTGGGTAGTAAGTACCTCGTTTTGAGGGGGTACTCATTTTCGGCCGCCATCTTGGATCCGCCATATTGGATCCAAAATACTTTTTTCAAATGTAAAAGTGGTGTTGTGACCCATCATTTCAAGCTAGATTTTTTCACTGATTACGATGCCGCAATCAGTTTTTTAATATCTCGATTCGTTCTCAAGATATGAGTACTTTTAATTTATTTATTTTCAACCAATTTTAACATTACAAATTGATAAAATAGGCTCATAACCACAAAATAATGCTAGATAGTGACGAATAACCGCCATCAGTCATTGTTGAGCGATTTACACTTAACTTTCACCAATGTAAATTTTTTGGCCGCCATCTTGGATCCGCCATTTTGAAATGAGGTAAGTTATTTCACATATGAAGTTGGTGTTGTGACCCATCATTTCAAACTAGTTTTTTGTGCCGAATTCAATGCCGCAACCCGTTTTTAATTATCATGTTTAGTTTTCAAGATACTGACAAATTTCTAATAAAAATCTCAAAAAGTATTAATTTTTCAATAACTAATTTTTATGGCTAAAAACGGGTTGCGGCATTGAATTTGGCGCAAAAAACTCGTTTGAAATGATGGGTCACAACACCAACTTCATATGTGAAATAACTTACCTCATTTCAAAATGGCGGATCCAAGATGGCGGCCAAAAAATTTACATTGGTGAAAGTTAAGTGTAAATCGCACAACAATGACTGATGGTGGTTATTCGTCACTATCTAGCATTATTTTGTGGTTATGGGCCTATTTTATCAATTTGTAACGTTAAAATTGGTTGAAAATTAATTAATTAAAAGTACCCATATCTTGAGAACCAATACAGATATTAAAAAACAGATTGCGGCATTGCAATCAGTGAAAAAATCTAATTTGAAATAATGGGTCACAATACCACTTTTTTTTGAAAAAATTATTTTGGATCCAATATGGCGGATCCAAGATGGCGGCCGAAAATGAGTACCCCCTCAAAACGAGGTACTTACTACCCAATAATGTTTGGGCGGGGTCTGGGATAGTTATTTTTAGAAATGTGAAAAAGGTAAGGGGGGGGGACAATTAAAACTCACCCTGTGTATATATATATATATCTAAAAATTCCAACGAATGGTGTTTTTTTGCTTCTGGGGGCCCCAAAACGAAAAGTTATCATGGTCTTGGGCTTATGTCTTACCATGAGATCTACGGTAATAGCTTCTTCCCTACGGGGAAATTCGTTAATAAAACATAAGATATAGCCACAGAACAAATACACGTTGAAAATACAAATAAACTTTTGGCGCACGGTTTTGGATTGTGAGAAAATTCAAATAAGGTATTGCCTTAATGCTGCATTTAAAATTCTATAAATAAATAATACTACTCTACATGAACCTATTCAGAAGTTCATTGAAAATAAAGAAATGGAAATGTTGAGCAGTACATCACAGTTTAACTGGACTTCATACGGTGATAATTATCAGGACCTGTGTGTTGACCGCTTGTTGTATAACTTTGATCAGTGCTCATTTACCACAAGAGATATATATAAATCTGTTCAAAAACTTAATCCAATAGAATTTTAGTAGTATAGAAATTTTAAAAAATGTTGTGACGATAGCACATATCTCTCTTTATTCGGTTAAATAATGCAATTGAAAGGTCGTGTTTTTAGTTTTTGCCGTCCATCACAAGGTGTATTCCTCTTAAAATTCTGAAAAATTTCTCAGATTCAAGACAGATACTTTTTAATGGGTTTACACTCATGTTATTCTAGGCCGAGTGGAGTCTCCACCCAAGACAGCCATTTCTTTCCAGACGGCCATGATGGGAGGAGGAAGGGCGCCTGGTCCTGGTGGCCATGTCAGGATGATGCCGAAGTTTTTGCCGGTGAACAAAGAGGCTAGACAAAGCTAGGCTAGTGGTGGGAAGCTGTGGGGGGTGGCCTTGAGAGAGTAGGTCAGTAGTGTGACCTTCTACTGGAGTGGAGTGGCAGCGCTAGATCGGCGACTAGTACATGCAGCGTCATCTAGCGGCCACCGACACAACTACTACAACTACTCCGGTGTAGCAGTACTGTTCACTACTGTAATCCACCTAAACCACAGAAGAATACTTCATCTGTGCCTAGACCAAAAACAAAATGATATATTTTACAATTTCTAACAATATTTTAATACAATAATTTGTGTAACTAACTTTTAATTTTTAAAGGAAAAAGTAAGATTATGAAAACGAGAAATATTTTGTATTAACATAAGATTGATTTAACCTTTTGCAAAATAATGGTAATAAAATGGTTTTGACAAAATTAATTATATTAACAACGTCCATTTTTATAAAACCATGATGGGTTTGTCTAGTGTTAATATGTCTTTTTACATGATTAACCCAGTGCTCAATACGTTAAATGATTCCATTCCGTCGCCACCAAATGGTTTAATAAAACACTTAAACGTTAGGGAAAGGGTTTTACTCCATAAACTTATGATTTTTTACTACAGCATTTACTTGATTCAAGGAAATAATTTTTTAGGGGTTGCTGGGAGTAAAGATTATTTATTAGTTGCAATTATTTCTGTAAGGCTGAAGTTAATTCTCGTACACGATGCGCCCAACATATAAAATCTAAAACCTTACAGAGAACGCTCGAACCACTAACAAACGAATGAACGAACTGAAAGAGCGCTGAAACAAACTAACTATATAGCGCCCAGCATTGAATTTTAAGTTAGAGATACACCCCTCAAAAACATATAAAAGTTTACAATAGGGTTTCTTCCTCTGTTTTGATGGATTTGTTCCTATAGTACATTAATAATCTCAGATGCCGTCCTTCCAATTTCAGTTAAATAATCCTATTGGTGAGTTGCCAGCCTGGCAAATGTAGTGGCTTTCTAATCCCTTTAATTTAACAGCTTGAATATTGAGGACGACAAAACACACATTAACCTCTCGTGCTCTTGCAAGGGTTACGGCAAATTACTATCAGTATAATGGGATTGGAAGAGAGTGGAGGGTAATGCGCGTTAATATTCTGAAACAAATTTTTGTTTTAGCACACTAAATTGTTAATATTGAGTTAATGTAAAATGATACGGAAATCAATTCAATACAGTACTATTGTTATAAACGATTTTTAGTTCACCCTCTTTTTCTTCGATCCTCTATATACGCTTGAAGCCAAAACAAAGTATTGATAGTGATTAAAATGGGACAATTTTTATGTCCCGTACCTTTCAGTAGTATCTCGCTAATGTGGATTTAAATTTCATTTAAAATAACTTAGTAAAATTACAAAAAAAACTTATTTTTAAAATGTGTCAATGAAATGCCAACAACTTTTGGTATTTTACAACCTATGCGACTGTAAACAAAAGTAGCAGCTCATAATATTTAGCAATTTTTTCCAATATACTCGTATATTATCAAATCAATTATTTACATGACGAAATTAATCAAGAGGCCTTGATGATAAGCTATCTTTGGCCTTGATATGATGTATAACCTCGCTGCTTCCTTATTGATAAGAATGAAAAAATGAAAACTTTACATATCTTATCATTACTACTTCCTTAGGCTTTTTTACTAATAACAATTTATACTGAAAGTACAAAAACGTTTCCAGCTAATGTGTTCTAATTATAGATATTTTGTATACCTTCATACCTATTCATAGGTGCAATCATTCATCAGGTGTTGAATACCTATTCAATACCTGATGAATGATTGCCAACTATCTAAAAATTATTAATTTTATTTGACCAATCTGTATGGTCTTTCTAATACAATTCTACATCATCTCTGAGAGTTTTATTTGATTCTGTTAGGTGGTCAAATGTACAAATCATCGCTTGTGTTTTATTTATTATATTTTACTTTTCCTTTAAGTTATTTGACGTGCTCGTTTTTTGTGCAAGCAGTAAGTGTGTTTTCCCAACAGATTCTCACGTATATTTTGTGACTTCCTGATTTGTGACGTATATTTTGATGACTTGGATGACTTGTGTAAACTGCCGAAATTCAACCAGAAAACATTTGGGTTTGGTTTATTTGTTTACCCATTGTTCCAATAAAACATGCGACTGCAGTTGTTTACATTTTGTTGTATTCCGTAACCAACATAGCAACTCATAAGACTCATGTTAATTTTTTTGGAATTTAAAATTTATTTTACTAAAATTCTAAAAAAAAAAACTATTGTAAATTATAATAGGATTGTGCACATCTACTTGGAAATAGAATTCTGACGGTGAGCTTAAATTTGTCATAAGACGCCAATAGGCTGAGTAAAAAGGGATCAAAAATCATGTTTGTCTATTAACTAACTGTATATATTAATGCTGCAAATATACAGGGTGACTAGCTTCGATTGTACGAAAATTTGTAGGTTATTCTGCATGATAAAAAAATCACATTGCTGATTTGGTCTATCTCACTCCGTTTTTTGTCAGTCGGGCAGTCGGGCTGAACGTATTTTTCATATAATCCATTAGAACTTCAAAACCACTCGATATACCAAATTCAAACTTGGTATATGTATGATGACTAGCATAATTATTTTTTGGGTGGAACATCAAGGCTCTACCTTTTACCATTTCAAAATGTCAGTTTAGCTGCTGAGCAGTTAACCTAGTGTAACCTTAAAAACTGTTTAGGTTACAGGCTTGCTAAATTGCAAAAAAGCTGAAAGTATGCTAGATGTAATATACCTTCATAACATTTTGATTTTTTAGGTGATTCTTATTATAAATCTAGTGAAACAACACACTTTTAAAGTTTCACAAAATGTTACATATTTTAAGCTTCTTTGCATATTTGCAAGAAGCTTAACAGTGCCGAACTTAATAGTGCGGGGTGGTTTTTAGGCATAAACACTCCCGTTCGATCCGCATGTTAAAACTGATTTGTTGAATTAACACGATTATCAATATATTTAGTAGTAAAAATTTCCCTTGTTGCAATTTTTTATCTTATCTTCTTACCTCCGAAATTTGAAAAGAGGTATAATCTTAAGATTGAGCTTAAAATAAAAGCGGTGTAGTCAAGGAAAGATATAATTTTATAAAATATATACTAGACAAATTGCTGTAAGGGCGAGTTGTGCGTTTTTCTGTCATTTATACAAGCTGAACAACGTACGTAATGTTTACCTAATTATGACCAACGGAAGTGCCTCATTTTCAAGATGGCGTCAAAGATGGTATCAAAAGCATTAAAGATATAGGAAATAAATGCCTTAGGAGGTGTATAAGAGAATTTCGTGTTATAACACCACAGCCAATATTTAAAGAGAGGAAGGAGCTTCACTCTGACAGAGTACAATTTTTTCTGCCATCTTGGATCCACCACATTGGATGTCATAGATGAAATGTAAACATTGTGTTTTGACACATCATTACAAACTAGATTTTCACACTGATTGCAATGCCAAAATCCTCCGTTTTTGGAAATCTTCATTCATAATCGAGATATAACCAAATAAATATTCTTCCCTGTACAATCCTTTATGGTCGTTTCAAGCTTTGAATATGTTTTAGGATTACATTCCTTATATATTCGGTACTAATCAAAGTATGTAGGTCGTTTGTTTGAGTATTAAAACACTCAGTGATATAACGGCATTAATTTCAAAAAGTGTTGACAAGAAACAGTCCGAGTTATCATCCATTATTCAACATCAAACCTAATTTTTATGAAATTTATTTTTGTTAAAAATTAAATATTTCATGTTTTACATAAGATAATATGTTCGTTCTGGTCTTAAACTACTCGGCAAATAATTGTCCTTTATACGAACACGAACTAATGCAAAATGGAATCAGACGAATTTCAGGTGTGTTATGATCCTTCATCAATGTAATATATATTTATTTTCAGATTCTTTAATTTAGTTAAGGGCATGTACCTCCCATTCTAAAAAAAAAAAAAAAAAACACTTGAAATACTAAGATCTTAAATTACTTATACAATATTATTGGCTTTAATTTTAACTATTGTTTATAGAAATAAGTTGAGTTAGGGGCGAGTTATAAGCCTTAGACTAAACAGGAATTTTGAAAATAAATACTCATAAATAGATTATAACTCATCTGAAATTCTTTTGATTCTAATCTACAATAATAGCTCGTATGAAGGCCAGATATTTTTCGAATAATTTAAGACCAGAACGAAGAAATATCACATCCAATATGGCGGATCTAAGGTGGCTGAAAAGAAAAATTCACCTTGACAAAGTGAATTTCGTACCAGACGTTGGTTATCAATAGGGTAAATGGCACCAGATTCATTTATATATCGCCTAAGACATTAATTTACTAAATCTTTAATTAGGATTATCTCGTTTTTGCCTCTAGTAGTCATCTTGGATTGGGTTGTATAATATAAGGATGGCAACAAGAAAATATAATAGACTTTTGGTAATAGACACCATAATCTTTTTCATATTCCGTTCTCACGCACCAATATTCACCATTTCCCGCCATTGTTAGAAATAATGAGACAATGTAATGAATTATCAGATTCTGCGGATGTCTTTAGTGATAGTCTTGACTCTTTCAAAAATAAATCTTTATCTTATTTCCAATCATTCGACAGATAACAAACAATATCCTTGTCCTGCGCAAACCTGTCGTGATGGTGAGGTAGCCTCTCAGTAAATTGTATTGACTCATATGTTAACTCGTGCGAGCGTTTCTGCTGTGTCATAATTTCTCTCCGTAGGCCTACTCTGCTTGATTCTTTAAAAATTCATGTTTATGTATATTTATATTTAAGAATGTCATTCTACTTATATTTTACTACAGCCTATATGTTTTGTGATTCAGTTACCTCCAGTACATCTAATGGACATTAATTTATTTATTCAAGATGTGGACATTTTCGCCGTATTCATTTATGTAATATAAATATATGAACTGCATTATTGTAATTGGGTTTAAACCTGTTATAATGCATGTAAAAATAAATAAACAACGTTAATTTTTCGTCCTAAGGTACTCATTAACAATTTTCAAAAGTTATTTCAATTTTAACTAGCCTGTCGAACGAAATATACTTTTAGCCCGCACTATAAACAGTTTTTTTAAATATATTCAGGTTTGAAAATTAAAAACTCTTGCCGTTTTGAAATAGTACAAAGTGTAATAGATCACTCAAAAAATTAGATCCTATTAGTCATTGTGCATATACAAAGTTTGAACTCCAACCTTCAAGGTTGAACTTGGTACCTCAAGTGGTTTTAAAGTTATAAAATATATGGATCATGTGAAACAAGTTATAGGTCGACAGACAGAAATCGGAGCGAGATGAACCATATCAGTAATGCCATTTTTTTGTTCTTTTTTTGTTGAAACTACGTTTAATTAGTTGACCACAAACAAGCACAGACCATCAGGAATAAACTAGCTGTCCCCCTTTGATTAATTTGAATTTTTTTCCTCCACCTACTATCTATAGTCGTCTTTTAGTCCCTGGAATAGAATACTAAAGTACTAGTTTATACTCCATGGAATTTACTTACTTACTTTTAGTCCCATGGGACTAAAAGTAATCTCATAAGAAATACATGGGTGGACAGTGCGAAAATATGGCAACACTGTCGATTTTAATTTGTTTCTCTATGTTTTGAGAGTGTCAGAGCATCCGAGCGTCCGTTTCCGTTGTCAACAGTACAGCGTAGCCATTTTGAGTTTGCTGTAGTTTAGGCAATATTTCTGCATATTTGTGATAAAATAAGTTAGGCCTAGAGTATTTTTAAAGAAGAGTGTGAATAAAATGGTTAAATTAAAGCCTAAATACCTTGCATTATTCATTTATATAGGCTATGTGATTGTAATGCAGTTTGTTGAAGCAAAGGATCATCTGAAGGTAAAGTTACAGTGTTATACCTAGTTATTGTTAATGGTGTAGGTGGAGGAAAAATTTTGTGTGCATCACGGGACTAAAGTACTTCAGTCCCTAGATGCACAAATAACTATTTAGTTTGGTAGCCTATATTTTTTACTCCCTTAAGTGAAGTACTATAGCTAAAGAGTGTTATCCCTGGCGGTCTAAAGACGTTCTACCTGATTATTATATTCTAACAAAATTTCTAGAACTCTTAAGTTTTGGCGCTAATTAACTATTTATTTTAAATTTATTAAAAACTAATATTTGAGAACAGAATAGGTTAAGAGGCAAACTATTTTGTCCCTGAAGTCTGGGTTCGCACGAGCTATTATTTTCGCTGTAGGCCTACGTATGTTCAATTAGTAATTACAAGCAATACCAGTTCGAGTTCATCTTTTCACATAAAAAAGGAATTGACGCACAAGTGGCGTAAAGTTCATTAGGCCACAAAGATACTGTACCGAAAATGTTACGTTGATAGCCTTGAATGTACTGTTTTATCGTGCCATGCGAGTCGCTGGCGAGTACGGGATTTTTAAAGAGAAGGCCTACAGTAAAACTTAATCAGAAGTGCAACGTACATGTACAGGGCACTTTATGGTAACTTTCTTGCCCAAAAGGTAGAGAAAATATAGGTTTCTCTGTAGGATGATGCAAAATAAATTATGTAGGCTAATCTAAAAATTAGGTTAAACATATTTTTTACTTTGAAATCGGAGGTGTCGAATATTGTCACCGAAACATTTCACATAAGTTTTCATTATTTTTTCAGTATATTTATTTGACATCCAAAAATTTAGTTTTAAAATTGTTTAACCTTCTCTGTCGTAAATTACTAAGGATACCAGTGAAATTGCAATCGTGCCGAGAACACTAAACTTTCAATATATCGGCGTTTAGATGATTATTTAGCATCAATGAAATATCAGCATTCAATGAAATTTCTTTAGCATTTAGCAACATATTATGAGAAATATTTCAATGAGAGTCTGTCCACGTACACCGCGTTATTTACCAGGTGAACCGCGCCGCCGCAGCCACCGTCGCCGTTGTAGTTCGCCGTCGATGACGGGGCATTCACCCTGTTTAGTCTGAGACTGTGGGAGCTGTGGACATTAACATCGCTCTATTTACAATCACATTTCAACAGCAGCTGAGAGCTGACCGAGCATGTGTGCGAGCCTTCGTCACGGTCCTACAAAGCTAATTGCCAACATACCGGTCACAGACCTACGAAATGACTAGCCTAGACCAAAGACCTCTGGAGTGCCTGTTGTGTGTAGTATACAACTCAATATCCACGGTAGTGTCGGGCGATGGTAAAACGTTCCGCTGTTAAATCAAATACTACGATTAGTTCTGCTAGGATCAGTAGCTAATATTATTAGGTTAGGTTATTTTTAGTATGAATGATTCTATAACAGAGCAAATAATAAAGGCGCGGTTTCTTACCAACGTTTACTAAACAGTATGGAGCCTCGTTTAAATCTTAACAAACATATTTCAGCAGCTAAATCCTAATGTGTAAACCGATTTGTTGCTTGAGATAACATTTTATTATTTTTAGAAAATCAAATAAATAAAAGGTAAAGAAAAAGTTCTATTGTGTTACTTAAAACCTACATGCAACGAAATAAACCATTGTTACATGGTCCAGTCAAAAAGAGATAAGCTTGACGATTAGCGTCATGGAAGCCTGACGAATTAGGGATGCAAAACAAGCACTGCACCTGAATTGCCTAGTAGGATTTGAAGGAGGTAATTTTGAGTTATTTTATACATGATAAAAATCATATGTATATTATGCCTACACAATTATATTATACAAATCACTATATGAAAAACATGTTTTAAACACTATGTGCTCAAATATAAAGTCATTGGCTAGCTCTCTTTCAAGCCGTTTCAGGCACCCACTTAGCAAAAGGAAGTTTTTTATCGTTACTCTCCTGAAAAACTGAAAAACGCAGTTACCGGTGGCGATAAAAGCCCGGATAATTGCGGTAACGAGGGCCGTGTTTCCCGCGGACGACACGGGGGGCGCGGTCGTCACCCGTGGTTCCTGCGGGACCTATCGGGACTCCTGCCCGCTCCACCGCTCGCTGTCCACTGGCCGTTCGGTTGAGAGTGTTGAGTCAGTAAATTGGAGTTAATCGCAAATTGGAGTAAAAATATTCCTCCGTGGAAAACACACTAATATCTATCCAAAAAGGTATATGTATGCATTAAGTCTCAATGTTCCATTCTTACCCTTTTCCTTTTGCAGTAGACCGACACACTTGTTAAATAAACAACATACTAATAATCAAATAAATATATTTTACATTTGATAGGTTAAGCGCATTCACTAGCTTAATTTTTTGAAAGCGATGTACTTGTTTGAGATATAATTGTATTTAAACTGGCGAAGACGTTTTTCTATTAATAATTTAATTTTAAAATAATAAAATTGAAGCCGATCGGCATTTATTTTAGAATAATATAAATTTAGAAATAATGCTCACTGTAATGTTTATATATTTCAGGAATAAAAAATAACAATCAACAAGCTATACAATACAATGTAATTCTTGGACGTGTTTATTTGCAACTTTCCTATACATTTTTAATAGAAACGAGAAGGTATGGGCTGTAGTTTATGGAATACATATTTTCTTCACCGCATCATCCACTTTCCCACAAACTTGCAGTCATCTTCATCATAGCAGAAACAGCGTAGTCTTAACAGTCGTTGTCAGCAGTGAACGTTTCTGCTGAAAAAAAAAACAAATTTAATTATAGATGTACACACTTATTAGTATGATGTTTACTCTTTACTAACAGTCTTATTTATATCTCTCAGCAAATATTTGTAAAATACTCACAGAAATATATTGTAGATTCAGTTCCATATTTGTTTACCCTTATGTATAAACCTTAATTCCGACAATACAATCATTGCTTCTCAATTATTATGCTTCTACAACCCAAAAAATAAACGTTGAATCGATAGTACTTCGATTGTTGAATTTATAGTACTTCAAGTATTAAGAGTGCTAAAACCTACGTTCATTAACTTAATCGTAAAAAAATTAAGCTCTGCTCAAAAATGAAATCTCTGAACAAGACTACGAATACTGTAGCTATATAGAATATAAAAAAGTGAAGTTATCGAACGTTCGGCCAATACGCCGGACCGACGGATTTACCTCGGAGCGTGCGGAGGCTAATTTAAAGGAGGCAGCTGCAGAAATAAACTACGTCGAGTGAGGCGGGCAAGGAACAAAGGAATACGGGCGAAATTTAATGGTAGGCAGTGCCCTTGAGAGGTCGTTGGGCCGCGCCGAATGTTGCCCCTCCCGCCGGGACTCGGGAGTCATTGATTCTTGGCTAAGGTCAGGGCACCCTAATATGCCAGCCATACCAATTAAAATGGCAGCTCTGAGCGCGTTACACCGGTGGTTTCCGGCACACACACTCGTGGCCGACAACAATTGCCGTGCATAACGACTCGTTATGTCCAGATTTTATGCTAACCACCCTTTCATAATTGAATTAATAACAGTTGATATCTAGCAGGGAAGATGTTTCAACGCTTACTTACTCGCGGTTCGGATTTTATTGTTTTCTTATGTTAATCAGTCGGCGGGTTTCGCGAGTAAAATAGCAAATAAAACATCCTCTAGCGAATTTATGGCCTGAGATAAATCCATTTGGGTTGTTGAACCCGAGCCGTTTTTGTTTTACTCTGCACCACTTAGCCAACACTTGTAACTTGGATGTAAACGTTTGTCCAACATCAATATTGATATTTTAATGACATCGTAATGAATTGAAAAACCCATATTTAATTATTAGTTAAAGTTTTAACTTTTACATGATTTTGTATTACCAACTCTCGTAAAATCTATTTTCAATTTAGACAAATGCTTTCATCAATGTCGACATTATGGAAGATCCAGGAAGACTCGCGATAAACTGCACGCGTTGACTGCATGAAAACTGTGACAAATAACAGTCGACCAAATTAAAGGAAAGTTTATCTTAACTCCCTAAATCTGACTTGATAACTTAAGATTGTTCGATTTCTAGTATTTTTTTCTCTACATTTTGATCATTCTCAGCAGGTACTGTGGAGTCAGCATCGTATTTGCTCGCTGAGCCCAGACGACACAAACAGGGGTGGCGCTGGCGCTGGTGCAACAATGAGTCCATCCGTGGCTCTCCCACAGCGTTTAACTTCATTACTAAAGTAACTAGGCGAATCGGCGATCGCTGGGCAAAACGGCGAAAACTCTAGGAAAACTCTAAGTGCCAGGTGTTTCCTCTGAGGCGGCACCTTACTTGCACATTTTCTCTTACTCAAATTATGATTGTCCTACTTTTATATCCCAGTGCTGTTTCATTTTTAAACACACTTTGGTTAACTGTTATTTAGAAACAAAATGTTCAAAACTGTTGTTTAAACTTAAGAAAAATATTTAATCTTTACGAAAACACTAGTGTGAAGTAAATAGGGAATATACCGGGTGTCCAGCCTATAACTTTTTTATTATAAATCTGACAAAAAACGTCTTTCGGGGGGCTTCCCTTTATTTTTAACGCTGCTTTTTGTGGTCACCTCGAAATTCAAAAATATGGCCGCCTTTTTCCAATATGGCGGACAACTTTGATTTTTCTTATGGAACACCCTATATTTTATGGCGTTTCTGGATTCTACGCTTAGTTTTAAGAACCTTTTATTCCTCCTTATTTTTTCCTAAACTCAATGGTTCAGGAGATATGAGCAGTCAAAGCTAGATTTTTCCCCATTTAAAATGCATTGTGTCCATTTAACTGTGCCATCCCATGTATTCCTTGTGGAGTAAAAGCATATTCATAATAATACATTTCCACGAAAGACTCTCGACTAGAAGTTATTTTATGATTAAATCTATACTGAACTCACATTTTTAAGCAATTTTATTCTTTGTTATTTTTCATCAACCCAACTGTTTTCGATTTACAGACTACCAACAATTTCCCAATTCATTTTAAATGGGAAAAAATCAAACTAACAGCTCGTACCTCCTGAATCATTGAGTTTAGGAAAAAATAAGGAAGAATAAAAAGTTCTTAAAACTAAGTGTACAATCCAGAAACGCCATAAAATATAGGGTGTTCCATAAGAAAAATCAAAGTTGTACGCCGCATTGGAAAATGGCGGCCATATTTTTGAATTTCCAGGTGACCACAAAAATCAGCGTTAAAATTTAAGGGAAGTCCCCCATAAGAAGTTTTTTGTCAGATCTATAATGAAAAAGTTAGCTATTGGAAAACCTTAGGCAGGACACCCGGTATACGAAACATATTATCGTTATGTGTTTATCACTTGCCAAACCTTTTCTTTAGGCGTTTTCTTTATTTATGTCGAAAAACTAATGTTTCCTGGAAAAAGGTTATGTTATCCATGGTGTAAGGAATAAAGACAGGTGTGTGTGCAGGGTCAGCCGCGATGTGACACTATGCACACACCATTCTTTTTTCCTTACGCACCTTATATGTTAAATACCTTTCAATTTTATCCGATATAAAGAATTAAACGAATACAGCTGATTTCAATGTAATTCAGAAAAAAGTATCTTTCAAAACACGAGCGAAAGTGTTTTGCTTATACATATATGGTCGAGAATATACAAGTCACACTTTTCACTCTTGTTATGAAATGCACTATTTTGTTTTATTCTCAAAGTAAGAACTATATTTTTATGGTAAATTAAATAATCACTACATTCCAAATTAATTAGAACTTAGAATTTTAGTAAAAAACTTAAATTGTAAGTTTTTAAGCGAAAAAATATTTTTAATAGGTCAACTTTGTCAGGCAGAGGTATTTGTATTTATTAAGAGACACGCTATCTAAACTCTGAATCAAAACTTGGTAGAACTACGGGTGGTAGAATGGATCTTATACTTTCTTTCTAAACATAACAAATAATAATATTTTTTATTCCTATATTAGAGAACAATTGAATCGCTCTCAATTGATCTCCTCCTTTAAGTAGTCTGTCGAATTACTTCAGTTCCAGTCGTTCTAAAAACAATAGAAATTGACTGACCATGTCGAAGTCAAATTAGGGATGTGAAAGCCTGACAAACCGAGGATGCAAAACAAGAACTGCCCCTGAATTGCATAGCCGAAATTGAAGGCAGTTTTATCTGACAGAATTTTTGGAACTCTAAATAATTTCCAGCTAGTTGGTTGCAAATTTTTATGATAATAAGTATTTTAGGCTCACGCTTTGACTATGAATAATTAAGGCAATGGTTCACGATAAATAAGGCTACACAAAATCTTTTCTTAGTTAAACTCATTTTATAAATGTATCATTTTTAACAAATAAAAATTAGAAAAACATAGATTACAGGATGAATAATGTTGTGACAGGTTAGGTAGTTTCAGAAAGCACTGACGGACGTACAAGGAAAGTTCTTCTGAAACTGGCGAGATGGGTGCATCGTGACTGATGTGGACAAGACCATTAGTGGCAAATGGGTCCACTGAGGCAGTAGAGGGCTGAATGGATTTGGGAACAAAGGGGCCGCCTCGTGATGCTTCAAGGACTTCTGCGTGAACTCGAGTTATGAATGAAGCGTCTATCGTAGTAATCTAACCATTGACGATGTGTACACAATGCTAAAGGTGGCTATTGTAGGTCGTGCGCTACTGGGCCACAAGCGATGACTGGCCACTCACTGTGCTAATGTTGCTTTCACTCCTCGTGAAGATTGCCTCAATTTTTGTTGTAAAGAGTAGTTATGAATGAAGCGACTATCGTAGTAATCCAACCACTGACGCTACCATACTGACAATGTGTACACAATGATAGTGGTGGCTATTGTAGGTCGTGCGCTACTGGGCCACAGGCGATGACTGGCCACTCACTGTGCTAATGTTGCTATCACTCCTCGTGGAGATTGCTTCAAATTTTGTTGTGAAGAGTAGTTATGAATGAAGGTATGAATGATTACAATCACAGTGATCCAACCACGGATGCGAAGGTGCTGACGATGTGTTCGCAGTGTTTTTGGCCCGTGCGCTACTGGGCTAGGGGCGATAACTGGGTACTTCAACTGGACTTTACTATCACAGTGATCCAACCACGGATGCGGAGGTGCTGACGATGTGTTCGCAGTGTTTTTGGCCCGTGCGCTACTGGGCTAGGGGCGATAACTGGGTACTTCAACTGGACTTTACTATCACAGTGATCCAACCACGGATGCGGAGGTGCTGACGATGTGTTCGCAGTGTTTTTGGCCCGTGCGCTACTGGGCTAGGGGCGATAACTGGGTACTTCAACTGGACTTTACTATCACAGTGATCCAACCACGGATGCGGAGGTGCTGACGATGTGTTCGCAGTGTTTTTGGCCCGTGCGCTACTGGGCTAGGGGCGATAACTGGGTCCTTCAACTGGACTAATGCTGTTGTCATTTTTCGAGGAGATAGCTTCAATAAAATAAATGTACCTCTCTCAGTATTTGATTGAGTATAAATTTCACAGTAATACACCGCAGGTAACACTGTATGATCTGAGGTTGGCTGCCACGGACCGGAGGTTTCATGCGGCTCAGAGACTAGAGCGATGACGAGTGTTCATTCCAGCTTTGCTGATGCTTGCGTGTTCTCAAACGGTTCGGCGACATCGGTTTGTCTAGACTAAACTAAGTCGTGGCTTTATCAGCATTACTGGACACTGCCGATTCATAACTTTTAAGTAATGTATCTTACCAAAGTTGCTGAGAAGTTAGATTTTGAAAAATTACTACAAGTTTCAGTATTTACTCACAATAGTATAACAATATATGCAGTAAAACGCGTGGACAGCCCTGATGGTTGATTCATTACTTACACATTCGTTTCAACATTAATAGCACATTTAGCGTAATTACAGTCACTATTCCTGTCATGAAACGGTATATCCGCAATGAAATCGCAATGATTACGTAATGAAATCTAAGGAATGATAAAGAATGTATATATAAAGAGGTTACTTTTATTTGAATGAGAAGAGTTGAACCCATAACCCAGGTACACAAGTTTTCATTACAGCCAGAAATTCCGTAATCGGCAAATTATGTCGCCCTCTCTAGTTTAATGTAAGGTGACTTTTCAATCAGATAGTTCGTTTTTTTCAGAGACGTGTCCCGTTTTTCGACTCTTTCGGGACGTCTATTTGACCCTTTATGGCGTTATTCGTAAAAAAAACTTTTAATTTTAATCAGTTTTATTCAAGCTTTCCTTAACTTCCTCCGTGTTTTTGTTAAGTTTCGAAGTTTAATTGGAAAAAATATTTTACCATGTAATCTTACATTTTACTCTAAGTCAAATCGACGATAAAAGATGTCCTCGCCACTCTTCGTTCTTCGTTAGCCGGTTCAGATGCTTTTCGTTGTGATCAGGAATCAGGAAATTCCACGATTCATATGAAAAGCGTTTAAGTATCTCGTCTATAACCGGCGCGTAAACATAAGCAAGAAAAAAATTAAATAAATAAAACGTTTTAAATCAGGGTTTTAATTTTTTTAATTTGAAAATATTTTATTATAATTTTCTTTATATTTGTCGTAAAAGTATTGATTTTCTGAAACAATTGTAAAATAACGTAATAAATTAAAAACACTAATTATAAGTTAATAAGTTAATTATAAGTTTAATAAGTTAAAACACTGGTCCATTGTTACTGAAAATAGATTTTACAATAATTTTTAATAATTTCCATTTTTATAGCTTTCTATACCAAAATGGATAGCCTACTGTAACTCGATACCATCCTAATTTTTAGACTGCCAGGCCAAACAGTAATGCAAAGAGAGCATGATCACTTAACAGGAGCATCACTAAATAGCTTAAAATTCTAAAGTGCTTTACAACACAAAAAAGCTCATAAAAATCTTTCATCTGCTGTTCTCCTCTCCTTGCGGTCGGTATTCCATAACCCCACCCTACCCGAATGTTTGCTCCCGATTTGGCTGTTCTAAAATACGGTCACCTTAGTTTAATCACATGTGCTTCAAGTCTACAAACAATTCACAACAATCTTACAGTCAGAGAGTTATTCTATTGTTTAATATTTAAGCTTAAAGAAATATTCAATGTGATCTCAATTTATATTGCAGAACTGAGGCAATTTATATCGAAATGCAATAACATCATCTTTTTCTATTTCAGATCGCACGCAGTAAGACACAAAACTGCGCACCGGCCCCACAATCTACAGATCGAGAGAGGAGCAGTCCCAGACGTAATACGATTCGAAGGCCGCCGAATTTAAAACCAGCGGTCATTGGCTCTGGCGCCAAGGTCATAGGCCATGACCTGGTCACCCTCCAAATAGTCCACGACGTTGTACTGGTCGAGCTGAAAACATCGATAACTGCATGTGCCAAATCAACTACAAAAACTTCCTTAGAAAATATATTTAATCAAACAATTCATAACCAACAGACCTACTGTTCTTCAAATTCGGAGTCTCTACTAATATGTCCTTATCCAAAAATGTTTAACTCTAAGATGCATGCACAGAATAAGCTAAATATTTACCACCGACTTAGGAAACATGTTCTGTGCTCACTCCACTGCCACTTTAGTGCACTACAATAAAAGTCATTCACTGCCCGTATCGTAATATTATTTTGTACGGCCTACCAGACAAAGCGCCCATTAGGCTTCCTTTAAAAGTAAGAATTAAATTATTAGCTTACTCCTCACTGAAGAGTAAGCTTGTATTGTATTGTATTGTAGCTAACGTAATATTGTATTGAGTATAAAATTTGTTGTTGAAACTTTTCAGTAATTAACCAATAGTTCACTTACTGTTAATTATTAACAGACCAAGGCCAAGCTACATTAATTCATTATTGTTATTTTGTTAATTTATGGTTATATAGTTGAATCAATATGAATTTAAGAGTAAATTTAAAAGCTCTTAAATTTTTAATATTTCCCATTACAACTGCCTTAGTTGCTAAGTTCTCAGTTTTATTGTCTATGACCAGTAAGGGCCTAAAAGGGCATACAAAAAGACTATTACTGAGGAGGGGCTATAACACAAGTCAGGCCACAGTGAACACTGACAAGCTTCTTGGCTAAAGGCTACACATTTAAAATCACAAAGTTCATAATTAGACGAGAAATAAAACTTTATGCTTAATCCATGATTTTCAGGACATTAAAATTGCATTATGTTTATCACTTTTAATGGCTCAATTAGCAACAGACATACAGCTGGGACCACTATAGAGGCCTTTTAACAATCAACATCAAGTTCCTCTGGCAATCCCATCCCAAACGCAATTACAATAATTGTTGTTGACTGACGATACGCAAGTCGAAAGTGGCATAAGCAGAGCAAATCAAAGTGCAGTTGATTGCTGCTTCTACTAGCAATTATATGGTGGACTAACGCAGAAGGTTACTTTATCAATACCTCCTTTGGTTGGGTCATTGTTCAATGGCTTCTGTTGTGAAAGTCTTGTCAAACGAGTTCGCTTCTCGTTGCAGAGCAGAAAAAATAAAAATGATCATTTCAACACAGGCCCGGTTTTCAAAATGTTGATTCATTACTTTACCTATCGATGATACGCTCTGTGTATCAACCCGATGATTGTGCTATAAGCTGTCTGGTCGCAACGGCTTATTCAATAAGGTTGCTTTTTGGAGAACGTACGTTTGAAGATGGCAGTATTTTGATCAAAATTGCAATCGTTAGGCATATGCGCGGGTGGCATGAGAGACCATTTTTTAATCCATAACGTCTTTAGGTTTTATCTTTTATCTTTTTGCGGTTTTGGAATATTGTTCTGAGTCCATAAGAGTTTTGTATTGTTGATAAGAGTTTTAATATTTGACAGAAGTACCATAAATATTCTAATAATTTCAACCTGAAGAGTTCAACCTGTTCAGCAAAAACCGATAAGCACGTTAACCATACAAATTTATCTCTTTATCCTTAAATTTCTATGTTAGAATGATCTCCTTCCTTAAGAAAGCACGGTTTCAGCCACTGACTGATTTCAGCATACTAGCGATACCATCGAGAGACTCTCAAATGCAAAAGGACTTGAATATGAACGTCAACGTTCTCTAACTGCCAAAAAAGTGCGCGGGAACTCGAGGCGTGATAGGATCGCCTCACGCATGTTTTCAGTACCGACAATAGGCGCTTCCACTACAACAGAGTGGGAGAGTAAAGAAGCCCGCGCTCGGCACTCGCCTCCAAAACACGATTGTGATTATAAAATTGCCCGCATAACAAGGCACTAACATTAATTTTAATTGGCGAGGGCACTAGACCAAAAAGTCCAACGTCCTGGACCTTCTCAACGTTTTTCACCTTGTGAATCTTCTCTTTGTGAGGGTTCGCGGATCGGCCGCCGTGCCGCGCCACCACCGCCACCGCCATCTACATCGCGCCATCTTAATTGCATTGCGTGTTTAAATTGGAGAAATGAATATGTATTAGAGTCTCTGACGATAAAAACCACAAAATTCGCATCTTAATAGAATTACCGATATAGCTATGAAAAAGCACTTACTAATACTGAACGAAATTTATATGAAGGTCTTATTCATGTATGCTTACTTTATTGAAACCATTTTTGAAAAATTGAATGTATTAGTAATTGCTTGTTTTCACTCCCATGATTGCTGCTAATCTAAAAACGTATATAATATCCTACACCAGTCTTCTCGACCTAAAATTAAAGCATTATATTCACTCTAGTTTTTTTTTTTTTTTTTTTTTTTTTTTTTTTTTTTTTTTTTTAGAGAAAAGAAGACTTATTTAAGTCATACAATTAACTCTCTAATGTATGGCACCTCGAGGAGGAAGCCCAATCATTCTTAATATTTAAATATAGTAAAGAAGTTACATGAAGAGGTAACCTGTTTACATGTCGCATCTCATGTTTTTTACCACTAATCTGTCAACAGTACATCAAACTAAATATTTCACAAAATCACCGATAAAGACCTACATACTGGCAAAACAATCGTGAAAAAGAATAATTACCCAACAACTTTTAGACATCACTGATTACTACATAACTCTGACATCGTACCATACAGTTTGTCGGGAAAATCTAAAATCCCAAAAGTGCTCGTCATTAGCTGTAAAAAAGTTAGTTTATGTAGGCCGGACCCTGTTATTATCGACCATTGCGGCGTACAATCGTGTGCGAGCATCTTGCTAAGTAGTCTACGTGATAATGGTCCAGGGGGAAAGCGGTGACTGATAGTACTCATTAGTTAATACAGAGACGGCGCGGCGGTGAGTTGCGGCCAGCTGTCAGGTGGACCACAGAGCACGCCAGGAGCAGCGCCGCGCCGCCGCCGCCGCAGTGCCGTGAGTGAGGCCCACCTTGGCAAATAATTAATATGAAAAATAAAATGATGTGTCATAATAAAATTACGAGTGCAACACATCCTTTAGGATTCTATCCAAGCTGTCCTCAGCAAAGTTTGAGTTTAATTATGTACGTAGTCAATGCGGTATGATGAATCCTGTACTCTTATACGAGTGGTGTTATCTTGTATGTATGCTTGCTTGCTTGCTTGCACAACGATCTCAAAAACGGCTCCGAGGATTTCCTTCAAAGTCTGGAAATAAGTAATTTATGACTCAAAAACGTCTTTTATGCAGATTACTTGGCCAGACAAAAACCAATAACGTAATAAATCGAATTTTAAAGTTGTAAAATTTTAACATTGGCCTTATGGGTTGCCGTGATAGCAACGAAAATAAACAAGGAAAGTGTAAACAAATGAAGTAATCATAACAGCTGTTTGGAATCTACAGCCATTAAGGGAAAATACAGCAAGTGGGATGAAGAGACCATGGAGCAATAAAAAAGGTTTCTATTTATCAATTTTATGACATTGAAATATTTTATAGTAACTGGATGAACTGGTAAACATTAAATAACACCGAGCAAGGCTCGGTCCACCAGGTACTAATTAATAAACATCGCATGATTATCAAGTATAACATTACGTCCAATACTTTAAATAATTTAAATTGTTACAAAACAAAACAAAATTGTTTAGGCTGGAATTAATTTTAAACTTATGAAATTGGAAATAACAACTCGAATAAGTAGTTATTAAATAAATAACCTATTATGAATTTAATATTTAACACATAAAATAAACTGTAGAATTCCATCCTAGAGTTCATTGTAGGACGATATCACCTTTAAAGCTCTAGCGTCCGCGGGTGAAGAGATTACACGTTATGGGGGCTCAGTTTATAGCCCTACTAAAACATATTAACGTAAGGATTGTTTTACTATCTCGCTTTCGTTATCAAATTAACAAGGTCATCTGGAAACACTCTAGTCTTCGAGTACGTGGCACTTAGGGAATATTTTTATCTCCGAAATGGCAGTAAAAGAGGAGTAATGGAGGCTCGGGACTTGTTTTTCGGTATGCAGTTTGACCGGTGCCCGGGCCAGACCGTCCTTGGCGGGTCACTCGCCCCCCGCCCGCAGATCTCGCGTTTTGGGATCGCAACCCACGACGACAACTCCGCCGCGCCGAGTGCGCCCTCTCGCAGCCGACGGCGCGAAAACGAATGAGTCTGGTAATTGATCTATCTTCAGTTATGAGTTTAGATTTTATTTACTATGAATAACTAATGTGGTCCGTGTCCTAGGTCAACAGAATCGATCACTGTCACCGTCAGCGCCCGTTACTCTGCATCTCCCGTGTACTGACAGGAGAATATAAGTGCAGCCATCGCGCGAGACGATTCAGAAGTTGGCCGTGGTCACCCAACAGAGGCCAACCTTCAAATTATTTTGCAATTTATGTTTATTATCAGTACTTCGTAAGTTACAACATCGTACTTAAATTGCATTAAAACTTGGAAGACCCGTCGTGTGAAGAAGCTATCCAGTGAAATCAGTGTCACAGTTCTTTATTTTTCTGACATAGGGAAGTATCACTACATTACGAGCTCACCGATATGTCTGATGCGATACTTTTAAGGTCTTATAGTTGGCCTCTTTTCACCAGAAATAGGTAGTTTGCTAATTGACAAAATGCACTTTCGATATTGATTATTTCATAACTTCTACTTTCATAAGGATGATGCTGCTTATCAAGTATATGGAGACAAAATGAGTAATGTGTTTTCATTCGTTTTTCACGAAACAATGTAAAACATACTTAGTCTTTCAATACAACCTTTTAATCTTTTACTACGCTTGTGCAAAAGGATGGCTACACAGTTTTTTTTTCATTTTGCTCGAAAATTGAAACATTAATTATCACTACTTTAAAACCTTCCAATTCAAAAATAAATTCATCGTAACAATTCTTATTCTTATTAGTCATTTCATTTCAGAGTGTTGTGGTTTAGACACCCGACACGACCTAATGGACACCACCCTCCAACATGCGTTATTCCAGGAGCATCGCAAGGCGGCCCGGCGCGTCAAAGGAGCGGTGTTAACACCCGCAGCGTCCTTATCACGCCTTATCAGCTGGATGTCGGCGGCTCAGACAGCCACGTCCGGCCATCCCGCGCGTGGACGGCGTGGTAACCAATAACGACCACCTCCTCTCCCCTCTCTTCCCGGGACCATCAGAGCTAGCCCACGTTACTTTCTTTGTATTTTAATAAAGGGTTTTTATTTTGTATTGGTTTCTCAGATCACCAAATGGAGTAGTCAGGACGGGTATTTATCAGCGATTAAAAATATAAGTATTAACGTAAAAAGAAAAAATACAAAATTCTCTTTCAACCAGCTCTAACTCTTGTAAGCATGGACACCTATACTTCTTTTAATGAACGATGCACGGGATAACAACCGCACAAATCCGTTCAAACCAGGATAAGTCAGACAACATACTTCATACAGTGTGATCAAGTTTCTGAATGATGTGGTTGAATTATCTCTTACGAGCCGTATTCAATTAGGTTGGACATGGATGGAAACTCAAACTAATCGAATCCTTCTGTCATGTGGTTACCAGAGCCAATTGGACAATCGTTTCACAACGTAATCTCAACTTTTGGCCTCCTTTACAAGTTTTAAAAGAGTTTTGTAAGTTTTTTAACTCTCACAAGAGTTATTAATTTTTTACTCCCCGCTTAACTCTGTGTGCAGGACGTACGGCTCGAGGAACAAGAAGGTCCTTCCTGCAGTATGATACGGAGATTCTATGTGAAATTCATGTTATCGCTTTTGGTAGTCATCACAATTTTTCATGCTGTCAAAATTAATTTTTTTCCAGAGAGTTGATTAAAAACGTTTTACAAATGTGATTCTTTAAAAGAAGAGATTACAATTTTTGTAAAGAGTTTGAGCAGTAACCAATATCATACAATTTGACATTCACACGAAGCCTCTGAGACACAGTGTCCGCACGACTGCTCTTATGACGTCATGTAATTTTCAAGTTTAATAGCGAGTAAGGAATTTTTGTGGTGCTCCTTTTGTTTCTCCAGCCTCCAGTCAGGTCTAGAATGTCTTGTACAGGGGGTTGAGTCCTCTGATCCGTCCACATAAGATTTTAAACGAACAGCTTGACATTCTAGGACGAAGTAAAATTTGTCCTCTTTAACTCATAGCCGAGGAACAATTAAAAAAATATGTTTACCCTTTTTTAAATACAAAGTATTTCAAAAGCCTAAAGCCATTGGTTCGATTCTCATAATTTTTATATGTGAACATATGTCATGTTATGCATCATTTTAAAGCTCAAAGCAAGACGAACTATTTGGTGGAAACAGAATTCGCTAATATTTTTTAATTTAAAAATTGTAGTATTTTTTGTGAAAAATATAAGTATTTCAAAAATATACTATATCTTTAGAACCAAAAAACATTTTTATCTGTTTAAAAATTATTTATCCTTGCAAACTTAGCTTTAATTTTCTATTCGACATACCAACATAAAAAATTTTAATGTATTTCATTTTTGAAATGTTAGTAGCTGTGAAAATCAAAAGATTTAAATGGCAGTATATGTCTAACAGCACATCATTTTACAGGGATTGCGAAGATTAGCACATTTCCAATTCATAATTACTCATCTTTGATGCATTCGTAGATGTGAACAAAAATCTCCCATATAAACTCCCATGATAAAGATTTTCCCATGTAAAATCTATGTTTAATGTGCATTCCCCAAGGCAATTTAATATGCACCCATTAAAAAAGAGTACTGCACACTTAACATGGGTTTTATTTGGGAAACTGGAGTTATTTGGTTTTCGGAGGTAAGTATAAATTAGAAAGTTGGTCGCTGGTCTTTGAAAAAAAAAAACTATGTGTTATTTGAAAAAATTATGTGTTATTTGAAATATGCTACCTTTTAAAAGTTTTAATTTTCAAACTACCAATGTTTAAAGAAATAAAATGGATACTGTAAAATCTTTTATTTTTAAATATTGGCATGTCGTATATCAAATTGAAGCTGAGTATACAAGGATTTATAATATTTAAACAGAACAAAAACACTTACCGTTGTTTTCAAGCTACTGGGCATTCCGCAAATATCAATAATTATCATAAAATTGACCGCCATTTTGAAGAAATAAGTAAAGATAAGTGAAAACGAATTCCACCAAATTGTTCGAATTGTTAAGAGCTTAAAAATGATACCTAACCTTATATGTCATACATATAAGTTTACATTTAAAAATTCTAGGAATCGAAACCACGCCTCCGTTTATAGCGAATTTCCCCTATAGGGAAGAAGCTATTACCGTATCTCATGGTAAGACCTAAGCCCAAGACCATGATAACTTTTCGTTTTGGGGCCCCCAGAAGCAAAAAACACCATTCGTTTGAATGTTTATATATATGTATATATATATGAGTCTGTAAGTATACGATAGCGGCCGTAAAAGTGGTCCGATTTTTATGAAATTTGGTTCAGACGTGTAAAGTGGTAATCAATTGGATGAGTTCGTAAACCAGCCTGATCGGACCACCAGAAGGGGGGGGGGGGTAAAGAGGGATAAACCCCCCAAAAATGGGTTTTTTGCGTTTTTAACACGGAAAATTTTAAGTGGTCCAATTTTGGATTTCACCATTGAATTCAGCTAGAAAAAACAATCAATTTAGTATTCTGAATCATAGCTCTATGTCCATTGGTTACCTATAGATATTGAAAGTGGTAAACACAGTACATTGTCCCAATGTTAACCTTTTGGGAAATAAGTAAAATTCTATATCTCGCTTATTTCTCAACATATCTTGATAAAACTTGGTAAATGGCTTCTTCTAGTTCAGATCTACTAAATATTGAATCAAAACCACCCAATTTTAATATACCTGTAGCAGCAAACCTGCACACTCATTCACTATGTTATTCTTAAGGAGCCTACAAAAACATGTCAAATCTCACTATGTTGGATTGAAATATGTTGTTTTACATTTGAAATTCGCTGAGTATGCAGGTCTGCTGCAACAGGGGTATTTTTTTAAATATAAAAAGGTTAAACATATTTTTACGTTGTTCCTCGGGTATGACATAGTGTGGAACAGGTTTATTCCACCCTTCTATATGTTAAGCCATTCGTCTACAATCTGTTGTGGACGGGTTAGAAGATTCGTATATAATTCGTAGAAACAGAAGCGTAAAACCACAACAACCTTGACTTATACCACATTTATTTATTTGCGGAATTTCAATTACTGTAATTCGATGTCAATAGAAACATTAGAGTCTGTACAAGGCGCAGGGAAAATCCTTTTAAACGATCGCACAGGTATTACAGTTTACTCCTCCGAAAGTATTACAGCATAATATTGTTATGTAAAATTAAGATGTGAAGTGCCAATAACATTCAGAGGTGCTTTGAGATCCAGGAATAACGTCCGATAAACTGGAATAACACTAATAATTACTTTGAAATGAATTTAACTAATAATTTTAGGTCAATATCGTAACATTTCTTAAATTATAATAATTTATTTTGAACACTTATAATATTTTTCAAATTCATTTGAATATTTTCAACTAAATTGAACTAAAGCAGTTCCTTCAACTGCACATTCTTACTTGTTTTTTTTTAATTATTCTTGTGGAATTATAATGAAATTATACGTTAAGGTTATTTGGTCATGTTCCCTAAATTACTCAATAATCGAAGAGAAAGTTACTTCAAATTGCACGAACCTGAAAATTTACATAATGATAGGTTAATCACAATGTCCATTATATGCAAACAATTTTGTGCAACAGTTCGTTGACTTAATAGCAAATGTAATGGTGCATCTGTGAAATAGCGATATGGTATCTTATGGTCAAATTCAGTTAATGTCAAGCCCTGATTTTGAGGTTTGAAATTGGCTGGTTCAATCTTTGTATTTGATACCATTTTTCATTCTTATTATTATTTGTAAAAGATTTTAGTATACTTGATTCAGTTTCCTTAATTTTAAAAATCATAACTAAAACATTAGAAACTTTAAATATATAGATTATTGTTACAACAAACCAATGAGATTTTCTTTAAGTTTGATGATATCTTACTAACTAATAATTTGGTAATACCTTCCGTAATTTTTAAAATTACTGTAATGATTGTCGAAATTTCAGTCCTCATAAGGCCCCATAAAAATTGGAACCTCCAGTTTACTTAAGTAAAAAACGTAATGTTTTCCAATGAACTATGTTCTACATCATACATTTTTATCCATTCATTTATTCATTTATTTATTTCATTCAAATACAATATTCGATTACAAAGCAGTTAAAAATATTAATCTCTCTAGCTTAAAAGCTAATTGAGAGATCAGCTAATCACATAAGCTGTAACAATAGCTTCGATAAAATATATATCTATAACAAATTAACTTATGAATATTAATATAACAATCAAAACAAAATTGTAAGGAGGGAAGTTTTAGTTCGCTATGTGACAATTTACGTCACTGCGAGGAAGAATAACTTAAACGTCAAGTGGAAACGACAATTCTTAACCTGATAGAAAAAGTTAAAGTTGTTTGACTTGGTATTACTGCATATTTGCAGACCCAGCTCTGATTTGAAATCATGATTTTATTTATAATAAAACAAATTCCTTTGATTTCCAGTACTAAGTCCATTACCTTTATGATAATATGCATCTGTTATGTAGTTTATGTGATTTGTGTCTATTTAGTAGCTGTAAGCCTAATATTGGTTATGTCTTCTTGTCTAGCCTAGGTCAGTGTTTTACATTGCGTCTAACATATGGATTATGTGTTATTTCTGTTGTCTATTAATTTATGTGTTAATTTTCGTATAAGTGTTCTGTGTATTCAGCTAATCTGTGAAGTATTGGATTACTAATTACTTTGTATGGAAGGTAAGTGAAAGCTATTCAGCTTGTATTATATATCCTAACTATCCAATTTCGACCTAGCTTGTTTTATAGGTGTTTATTTACATTGTACTATGTGTGAGCATTCAATGTTCGTTTGTCGTAGTACTGATGAAATGGTTTTTTAAATAGGTTTTCAACTGCGCTTTGTTTTGCAGTGTTTTTAACTCTTTAGGCAATGAATTTCGTAGTCTTGGTATTATATATTCCAAAGTTATTTTTCCGTATTTGCTGTCGATTCTTTGCACCAAAGATTGTCGGTAACTAACATTGTGCTGTAATCAATAGTTTTCATCAAAATAATGTCCGCTACGATTTGTGTACATTGCTAGATTGTCAAAACTCATTATACCCAAAAGTTCTAGTGGCATTTCATTAAACAGTATCTTCGAAATTCTATTTATAATGGAATTCACAGGTTTTAAAACATAATCTGGTGCCATATAGTATAAGGAAATTTCTTAGTAAAACAAGCTTTGTACCAAAGTAAAGTTGATTAGCCTCTTTGTGGCTATTGAAAAATAGTAGCTAATTTTCCTAGCTTTGAATAAAACTACTCTTAAATTTCTTGAGACATAATCAGCATGAGTAATGAGCCTCATATCAAAATCTAGAAACAATCCCAGATGTTTTATGTTATTTACGTATTCTAACCTTTGACATACACATATTACATGACATTACTGGAAGACGTTAAGCAATCATAACTATGACAGACTAAATTGCTCATTCTCACTTGTTCTTCATTTATTTTAACTCTAGGATTTCTAAAAATTATTGCTTTATTTGTTTTTCTAGAGTTTACCATTATATTATTATTCCTTTGCATTAATTCAATGGCTGTATAAACATCTTTTTGAATAATATGCAAAATATTGTCGTCTGCATACGAGGCTGTTGAGTTGTAAATAGGCAAAATCATTTATATATACATTAAAAAGAGTCGAAGATACAATACCTCCCTGAATTAAACCGCAGGTTTGGGTAACTTCATTACTGGTTAAGTGGCCTATAGAGGTACACAACTTTCTATCTTTAAAATAATCAACAAAAACATTTTACAGATTTCCCACTATTCCAATTCATTTAAGCTCAAATAACATATTTTTGTAACATACTAAATCAAACGATTTAGTTGAGCCTGTTGCTACTGCTACTACAAACTTGTTATTATTCAGTGCTGTATTAATGTTGTTGTTTAAAACTTCAAGAAGGTCTATTGTTGACCTATTAGCATTGAACCTGTACTGATTATTACTAATAATACTATTGACCCTTAAATATTCGTTAAGTTGAGAGTTAACATAGTGTTCAATAATTTTCATTATAACAGAAACTGAGCCTAGAGGCCTGTAGCAGTTAAAATCCTGTTTACAGCCAGACTTATATATAGACCTTACATAGGTTACTTTTAACTTTTTTGGAGTACAGCCTGTATCAAAAATATAACTTCATTAGGGACCTTAACTTCATTTTTTTCGAAATTGAGTTATTAGTATATCCTTAATCTACATTAAACACCAAACAAACTGGTGAAAGAATTTTCAAGATATCTTAAAAAATGCCTGAGTTATAAATGTTTGAATTTGAAATATTAAAAACATAAATTTTAGGAAATCGAGGTCTAAAGTTTTGCAAATTTCTAACCTGAATTTTTTTGTTACTACTTACCTTATTGGTTATGTTTTACATATCATTTTGTCAGAAATTTAAAGTAGAATATGAATCCACCATTGAATTTGTGTCACCTGCTTGTATTTTTTGTCAAATTGTGCTGAAATAGATAGAAGTAATAAAAAAATCACAACGTCTTAAAGACAAAATGTCTTATTACATGATAAAAACTAAAGTTAATTTTAATTTTACACTCAAATAAGAATTTATTATAAAAATATTAACAGAATATGACATTATATAGATTTCCTTGAGTTTTTACTTTTTTTATTTGTTGACCTTCTAGTACATTTTTGTTTGTTTTGAAACTTCACTTGGACCAGGAGCTACGTCGTCGACTATACTTCTTTTGGAAGATCCTGTATAATTTCATGACATGATTCCTGGATCAGGGCATAGCAAGTCCTGCATTTAGTCCTCACAAAACTCTCGGATTTTCTTAACTCAAAGCGTTGAAATAGCATCGGGGAAGTCAAGGTCTCTGTTCTTCAGGTTGCAAGGGGTTCGAAAAAAAAATAATTTAACCATGTTAAAAGCTAAATTCAGGTGTATGATGGTACAAGTATTGTTTGAAAACATATAAACATTAAGAAACAATAAAAATCAGAAAATGTTTTTTTTTTACCCTATCCTCTAAAACTTGCAGTCCTGTAAAATTTTGTCTGGGAAGATGGTCCCTTTTCCCTTGGCGGGTCACATATATTTTAAATAATCAATTTTTACCCATTGCAAAAACCTACTTTAAACTGACCAACATTATTTCTTAGCCCGAATATCAAATAATAAAAATCTCTCTGGGTAATAATTTTAAGTTTTCACAAAACTCAAATAGTTTTACTTTGACTTTCTGCTCAAAGGAGAGAGGAGCGAGTTGATGGAGTCACAGTTTGATAGCTGGGTGTTGTGCAGTCGCCCAGGTACAGAGGTACCCGAGGTCTCGGGGAAACGTGATTTGTCAGGAGCAATTATACGAGCGGCGTTTATTGTCGCTATAGCACCATCAAAAGTGTCTTTCTGCTGCCCATTCCAGTAATTGACGCCTTCACAGAGCGATGCAGCCGAGATATTTGTGCATCGAATTATTTAGTTAATATAGGAAATAATTGAAAAACTGTCTAACAGTAATTTAAAATTATTATTGTCAATGTCAAAAGTATGTAAGGAAACTAAGAAATGTTAACGATTAAAAAAATGAAATGTATTTGTATACTAGGTGTTTCAAGATAAGTGTAAACAGCTCCACCCTGCGATTTACTCTCATCAACGGAAGAAAAAATTGTAATAGGAGCATAGAGCATAGGGCCAGAATTTGTCTGCAATGGAATTGCAGCCAAAATATTTACCATTTAATTTTTAGGTTATTTGCTGCAATTAATTTTTGGCCTCTGTATTTGAAGATTGTTAAGATATTGATTTTTTAATACAATTTTTATAGTTAAACTAGAGATTAAATTTCAAAGCAATATTATTACCGCCGCCTCCTGCAGGCACCAGCAGGATAGGTGACCGAGGCCACCGCAGTGTAGGCCTCGGCTCTTGGGGCAGCCCGCCGTCGCCGGCAGCTCCCCCCCAGGTGGCTCCGGAACTTCTGACTACATCATCAAACAGTCTTTTATTATTTATACCTTAAATAAGAGCTTTCTTGAGAGTTACTGTTTATCTTTACAGTTATGTTTATCTTTATGGTTATCTTTACGGTTTATCTTTATGGTTTATCTTTTGGATAACAGTTATGGTTTATCTTTTATCTACGACCATTGCAATAAGCACCAATTATGGTATTACAATAAACATTATAATGATATACATTAAAACACCAAAAACCAAGCAGTACTCTAATGACGACTTTAGAGTACTGGAGTCACTTTAGAGTACTGGTTCTAGACCAATGAGAGCTCGGCATTTGACGGAAGTAGTGTCATAATAACAATTACGCAATTCGCACATCAGCTGATTGTTGCATTACGATTCATGTTTGAGTTTACTTATCCCATCAGCTGATTGTTCCACAACGATTCATGGTTCAGTCTGCTTATTTGCCTAACCTCAAATTTTAGTTGACCTATTCCATCATTATTAAAAGTCATGAGTTTTGTTTATCTTCGGGGAAATTTTGTTGTATCTTGTTGGTCGTAGATAAAATAGTGTATGCAACGATTGTATTATGCCTTTAAGCAACTCGTGAGATATTTAGAACACTCGCTTCGCTCGTGTTCTAACTTACATGTCACTCGTGGCTTAAAGACATTCATTATACAATCGTTGCATAAACTACTATTTTTTGTTTTATCTACTGTTTATCTTTACAGAGTTATGTTTATCTTTACATCAGTTTCCTACGGATAAACCAAAATCATCGGGTTAAGGCTTAACTTTATGAGAACATTTATTCTTATTGGTTCATACAAAATCATACACGTTTTATACCCAGTCTAAATGTTAATATTTGGTTAGTACTGTTAGTACAATACTTTAGTATTAACACAGATTTTTCTTTCATCTCTGGTACTAATAATAACTTTAAAAAAAATATTTCCTTGATTTTTTATAAGAAACGGTTTTAATTGTCTAAAAACATAATAGGGTAAACTGATTTTACGAAAGTTGAGTGATAACCTACACTAATTTAGATCAGCAAGATAGACGTACAATGGTCACCAAACGGTCGGTAACTAAGCTGTCATTAAAGAGGCTTAGAACAATGAACGACAAGCAGCAAGTAGCAATACGATAATGGGCAGGTAGGGTAATTTCATAAACCCATGAATAGACGCGACCCAGTCGCCACATGACTAATGGTAGGCGCGCAAATACATTTTAGACGCCTTCGAAGAGTAATGGCCGTCTTGAGACAAATGGTCCAGGGGTGTTTGGAGTGCAAAGATTGGAACGAATTAAACCAGAAGCAGAAAATGATGAATAGTTGGCGATCAATGCCTGCAACGTAGGTGATGGACCGGCTCGCCTTCGCTTGAGGATTCCTAAACAAACTGATTAGTAAGGCAAGTTTGGTTCGGACGGTAAGTTGCGTGTAATGGGACTAAACCATACGATGAACCATATGACTAAACCAGTTCATGGAACGTAGGTTAAAGGTCTATAAAGAAATTAAATAGCTAATTTTCAATAAAGAAGTAGTAAAATACAGACTAAACGTGAAGTGCACTACATCAATGTAATGAATTTTAGGAAAACCTGTAGTTTAATTGGTTATTATAAGTTAAGCGTTGTTTTACCGGGCCAGCACGATAGTTATGCTAGCAATTTGATATCTACTACAGTTAAGTAAAATAGATTGATACAAAAATTTCATATGAGGAAAAAACATAATATCCCTTCAAATAGGAAGCCTCCACTCAATATAAAACTCGAGTCATTTTCTAAAAAAATGATTCAATTAGTGTATACATTAATTTTTTCTTGCAACTTAATTTTTTTAAATAAAGAAACATATTAATTAGCGTCATATAAATACCCACGATACTCTAAAACCACTACATTACTTTAAAAATAATTTACCCTTTCCCAGGAATGGACTAAGAAGGCGAGCGTTTCTACTTCGCAATAACATTCGAGCTAATGGGCATTTCACAAATTTAAACAGTTAGAAAGTAGAATCCGCGATGATGGCCTCTGATAGAACAGTACGCGAGGTAGTTTGGTGTAATTACACTAACTGTTGTATATGCGGCCGCTGTCCCGTATTTGCAGTATCGGCGGAGACGCCATGCGGGCACTGATGGCGCCACGCGTGGCTGCCCTCGGCTCATGAGAAATGGTCTTAATTAGCCATCGCCATTACCGGTAACGGGGGCTCTTTGTTGGGCGGATTCCGTCAAACGCTCCTCCGCTTGGAAATGGCCGTGGCACGTCGGCCCCACAGGGAATGCGCCCGTATGTTCGCGTCGACGTTAGCCTACTCTCGAAAACTAACGAAACTATATCATAACCAGTGCCGGCCTTAGGGGGGGGGGGCAACAGGGGCGGCCGCCCAGGGCCTCGCGCTTAGAGGATTTTTTTTAAAGACGTTAAGTTACGGCAAAGAATTTGTAAACTGGTGCACGCGCTAGCGAATGATGGGCGAGAGGCGGGAGCATTGTCTACGGCCCTGTCAATGGCGAGAGCTGTCATCAACGTAATCATTGTAAACACATCATTGCTGTGTTTACATAAGTTATCAATTCATTTTCCTTCATAAGATCAGTAATCTCAACCTGTCCGAGCGGACAAGTATGGCGTACCCATGAAACTGATAGTAGTGATTGCGATTACTGATCGTTTTTAATTAGTGAAAGTGATGAGTTTCATAGTAAAATGTTATCAAACTGTTATTTGTAAGTAAAACATTAACTAAACTTTTAATCTTTGTGGTTTGAGTGGTTTATTTATTTATGCAATCGTTGATGTTAAAATCACATTCTAAATAAGGTTAATCATGTCACGAGAGCGTGAAAAACTTAGAAATTTGAATCCGGTTTTTGAAAAAAGAAAGAAAAAAGAAAAGCGTGTTCAGTGTCTCGTATTTCAGCCTTTGAGAAGTTTTTGAAACAAGTTTTTTTTTAAATAAGAGTCTAGGATATAAAAAACATAATTTAAAATGACATCAACGATATTAGGGTACTTTGGTATTATACGGAGGCCACCCATATACAGCGCGCTGCGGCGGTTATGTTAGGTTAGGTTATCATAAATATTTTAGTAGGACTTTCCTCGTTTCGTTACGAATTGAACGATACCAGATGAGTCACACCTTCGCCCGCCAAATCCCCTCCAAGTAGGCCTAGGTCATGTTTTTGACCGGAGTGTGTGCATCACTTGCCTACAGGATTTGGCGGGCGAAAGTATGACTCTTTCGGTATCGTTTGATTTTTAATGAAACGAGGAAAGTCATACTAACATGTTATTGATAACCTAACCTACCATAACCGCCGCAGCGCGCTGTATAAGGGTGGCTATCAGGTGTTGCTGCTAGCGGCGCTGACGCTTTACCTGCCGGCATCGCTGCCTTCTGAGAGGCAGAACACAAAAACCGCTCATCGTAATTATGTCAAATTTGGACAGTAAGTCAATCAAAGTATGTCTTCTCCAATTACGTAGTTATTTTTTGAATCCAGTTAAAAAACCCTCTCAATAAACAGTGGCCTCCGTATAATACCAAAGTACCGATATTAGTTTACGAAAACATTGTCCAACATGTATTGCTTGTGTACCTAATAATAAAAATATGTTTCAATTTAAGTTCACTATTTTCCTGTTACAATGTTTACAGTTCAGAGGGAACACTAGTAGCATGATGGATAGCTTATCTTTTGACCCGGCGATGTGGGTAGTATTGCTGGGGGAGGAGGAGGAGGGGTGGGGAAAAAGGGTGTGAAATCGGGGGGCGACACAGTGATTGGGCTAGTTACTGAAAATGGAGGGCCTCGCGAGGATATCTCGCCCAGGGCCTCGCGTTGCCTAAGGCCGGCACTGATCATAACAAAATAATGCTGGACCTGGCACAAAGAATGCTGCCAAAATCTCGTTTTCAAGCTATGACTGAGTTTTGTGTTTTATATTTTCGTAGCAAATTTGACCCCTTAGTCAAATTTTGTCATGCTCTACGTTAAAATAAACAACATCTAAAAGACTGTTGCGTTATTTTAAACAAAGTGGACGGCAGGAACTTCTGTAGGCCTCAGAAAAACATGGTTTTATTTCATAGTTGTCTATGTCTATACTGTTAAATTAGGAAATGAATGTTATATGTTTTCACTGGAGTGTCAGAGTGCATGCAATGTTCCAATGTAAATTTATTGAGTTATTTCATTACCTAAAAGAATAATTTTAAAATGACAAAAGTGCAATTGTAGATGTTTTTAAAAATATACCCTATTTTGTTAAGAAGATTAGTAATTAGTAATGTTAAGTTAAATAACAATAAAGTCGGCTATCAATTTTTTTTGCTCCGACGTCAATAAATATCGACTCTCAAAAGTTCCCTTCAGTGAGCTATCCTCAATTTAAGAATTGAATACCCCTATATAGAAGTCTTTAAATAGCCCATTTACGTAGGCCTATTTCAACCCTAATTGAAATTGTTATAAGCCATAAAATCCAGTAAATACGTTGACATCTTTATGATGCGAAATCATCTCGTCTCTTCATGTAATATAAGAAAAATCAAGGCTGCATGGTTGTCAGAGTCGGGTGGCCTGTATTAATTTAATGAAACCTCAATTGATGTCACATTTCAATTTATGGAGCAGCCTGGCGATGGGTCCAGAACCGGACCGAGGTGCCAAATGCTCATTAGTCGGCGGCCGCGTCCAGCTGGCTGGGAGTGGAGCGGTGGAGGCCCCTTCTGCAACAGACTGCTTATGCACATTGGGGCAGTGCAACGATGATTAAATACATTGATTCCTGATTAGCAGTAACCCATTTTATTCTCAGTAAAAAATAATGAGGGCGAGAGTGCAAAGATAGTGGGTCAGTACATGGTTGATTTGTTAAAAAAAAATCATTGATAGGCTATAAATACTTTATTTAATTCATCTAAATCTACTCTAACTTTTTGTACTGACAATTCTACTAAATAGATAAAACAATAATTACAGTCATTCACCATATTGTAATTTGTGCATTCCTTTCCTTTTTCGTGTTGCTAGTTTGCTTCAATTCAATGAACCTGATGGAATTTATTTGTTAATGTAAATATTACTAAAAGTAAACTAATCACCTTCATGTGTAAATATACTGATCGATTCAATAATTCCAATGGCTACAACCTTCATTTTGTCATATATTCACTGTGTGTAATGAGCGAAAGACATGTATCCGCTCATCGTTTGAGGGACGTTAACATTTTTATCCTCGGTGGTAAGTGAAACTAAGACCAGATTATACAAAACAAAATATGTTCTTAGAATTCGACAATACTATCTACTATGTAACTACATATATGTACCTACTATTCAACAAGTACAAGCTAAATATTTGTTGAAGATCGAATCCTTGGTAATGACGAGTTTCTACTTTGTTTTTATATTACACGTGGTGTAATATGTAAACATAAACAAAACTTTCCTTTTTATATTGGAATTGACAGCTATCTATTTAATCTGATTTAAAACAACAAATTAAAGTGAAGTACGTATTTAAACCATTTACCTTTTATATCTAACCAGTCATTATAACTGTTGGAATTCATTCAATGAAGCAAAACTGCACAAAAAGTTAATTGACATCCAACTTCGTTTTTGAGCCGAGCATTTCAGAAACCACTTAGAGGCGTCAAAACGCTGATTACCGCGGACAAACCGTCCGGAAAACAAAATAACAAGAGCTCTTGATATAATAAACTCCGGAACACGTTCACAAATCCATTACACGAAAAAAAATTAAACGGATAATAGTGAAAAGCAAAGTCGAGAGGACGAACGAAAAGAACAGTTTGTTATGAAAACGAATCGCCATACACCTCCTGATAGAGGTATTCAGCAAACTGTAGCTGAATGCGGCCCATTGAGGTGAGTAGCCGCCGTTGTGTGCTGAGCCCAGCCGAGAGCCCTTCACGAAGACACGGATCGTTCTGGCTACAACTAATGAGTCTGGCCGGCCCAAACTGTTAATTTTAATTGCCGCATTCACGCCGGGTAGCATTCATGCGTCTAAACGCTCGGTCCTCCTGCGACTTATTATACTAATTGAGCTCATGATATGGTATTTGTATTGTTATTTAACATGTATTACTGATCTCTGTATTAGTAGGCCTAAAGCCTGTGTAATGTAATCTTGTTAGATGAAATTAGCTTTGAGAATTTTAATTAACAGATACGAAAGTAAAATAAGTTATTAGCGTTTGTTTATAACACAAACGATACATCAAAAATGTCTATGTTGAAATTATTTTTAAAACTGCGAATGAGAGTACTTATCATATTAATAAAACACTGTTTCTGTATTTACAAATTGTGAATATTATTTACTTCACTAAAACTCTAATTTCGAAAAAATTTAAAGTTTGAGCTGATTACAAAAAAACTTCCGTCTGTTAAGCGTTCATTTGTTTTTTATGTATGAAAAACCTTGCTTTATTTTGTATAAAACAACTATAAAACTAAAAAAATACAAAGCTTAAGTTATTATTTATCTGAATGCATTCTAATTTCTCAATGACCCACTTCTGAAAAAAAACTATGCCACCTGATAACAGTTGAACATGTGAAATCTCCCATATTTCACTTCCACGAAGTTTCTATTTAGTTAAAGCCCCTTATCAGTGATATGCGACCGGCCGCGCCGCAGCCCTAGCGTGAGCCCCCCCTATAACTCGCCCCCGCTGTACCCGGAAATGCACTTTTAAGCCGTCGTCATTAGGGCGAGGGTCGCGCGCACCGGCCCGGGGCGCCACCGCGATGCGATTGATCAACATTAAACCGTCTTATCAAGCACGCGACAGAAAATCTACGTGTAAATTAAGAGCTAAACAATGTGCGAAACGGCTCGCATGTCCGCGGCCCGTCCATAACGCGGCGAAGAAACCGGAGCCAGAGGTTCGTGATAATAGTTGGACACATAAATAAGGTGTAATACGTAGAAAACGGTAACACGGCGAGGCGGTGATGGGGCTTTGGGGGTTGAAAGCTCCTTTTAATTTGAACTTTGTGGAATCAAATTACAAAAACAAAGCGAATTACAAAATGCAGATAGGTAAGGATGTCGTTAGAGAATAAATAGTGAACACATTAGTACAAATACAATCAGTCAATAGGAGTTCTGGAATACTTTCTTACATGTTAGAGATGTTTAATGTGTTGCATTTCAATCAGATTTGAATATTACTAGTTAATTTTTCAATTAATTTAACATTATTATTTTTACTGTTTTGTAAATTTAACAACTTATAATATTATAAGGGTTGCTGATTTGCCATAAAACATTTGGCCTGATTGCAATTTTTTCTCTTTTCTGCTCCCAACAACACTACCATTTATGAAAAGCGTGTCGGATCACACCCGGTAGTCCACAGGCAATAACCGGCACAATCGAAATGCTAATAGTTTGTAAGTGGCACTACCGTTGTCGACACGCCCCTGCATGGCTGGAGTGACAAACGATGGCTAGTCTTCATCAACCTTCTATAATGTTTATGTTACGATTTAGTAACTTGAGTTAAAATAAGAATGTTTTGGTTATCTGGCTTTCAATTGCCGCAATTGATTTCGTATCCTAATACATCAATTCGTTGCTGGAAGATAAATCACAGTTCAAATTATTTGTTTGTGTACCTCAATAAAATCCCTCGTCGATAGCATTGATTAAATAACTTGCACTGCGAAAAAAGTCATCTTTAAGGGAGGGCGATCCAGATCCAAGTCCAAGTCTGTATCTGAATTGCATTTCCAGAAATAAAGGCGTTAAGTTGCATAGACGCCTTCAAGTAATGTCTCTGGAATTCAGATTCCAGAAAACTTTTTCTAAAAACTTTTACTATTTTAAAGAGCGTTCTGGGGAGTTTTAATTTTTTCGACACAATTACACATGCATGGGGGTTGTGCATGCATGTGTACTACCTATGTTCTTCAGAATCACAATTCTTTTTGTCGCAAAACCTTTCACGCGGGGCTCTATAAACGTATTTAAAAATTACACAGGCCTGCAAAACTAAAGTGACGGAAAAGTTTTTTAATGATAACAGCTGATTTTTATACTTTTTAAGGTGCTGAATCCAAATTTGAATTTGGTTTTTTGTATCACCCTCAGTTTTCTCTCATGTTGCGAGTAAAGTTTAACAAAGAATAACAAATATGCGATACGAGTGAAATGAAAAAGGGTTATATAAGGAAAACATAATTTGATTTTAACTTAGAAAAACACATATTTTAAAGATAAATAAACCCTCTAACAGTCCATTGACTTGTATATTTTTTCTCTTTTTTCCTAAAAGGTTCTGATTAGACTTGTTTTGTGTACTGTTCGTTGACATTTGCGATGAAGGTAGTAACAGTGATCCCCTATCAAGTAGGTGTTCCAAAGAACCTGATGTCGTTTTTCCATCGTCTTAATGTCCTGGTAAGAACGTTCTCCTTGCCATTCACTATCAGCGCCTAAATGTTTCCGGAAAAAAGTCTACGTGGCTGTTTAAAAATAAACCTTCAGGCTCGAAAACACCCTAATTTCTTAAATTAATCTAGCATTTTCGATGCATGGTCACATACTCAGGGTCTTTTTGGTACCTAGGAACATTTTTACAACTTCTTTGAAAGCAGTCCAAGACTCTGTCTCGTTCTCTAACATGTATAATTCCAATTCAGAACCACACATCATTTCTCTGATGTCAGGGCCAACGAACATGCCCTCTGTTGACTTTGATTCTAATAAATGAGTGACCTTTAAGCAAATCTATTGAAAGCAATGCACATCTTTAGGTAGGACATTTACAAATTGCTTCATAAGACCAATTCGATATGAAATGGAAGCAGTAGAATTTTCCCTAGGTCAACAAGATGTTTTGATGTTCGTTTTTACTCCAGGCTGGAGGGATTTTTTGATAGTTTAGTTTTGACCAATGCAGATCTTTTGCCTCACTATCCCACTCGCAGAGGAACTGTGCAATAAAACTGATTTTAAACTGGTTTTATATGGATAGTTGAGCAACCTCTCTAATCCTCATTTCTTTATCCTCAATTCCATACTCATTTATTAGACCGGCAAAATCTGAACAATACAGCAGTTCTGTCCTTCTTTAAAAAATATCGCATTTTACTGTTCACTTTTTCCGTATACATAAATTGAAGTTCCAGCTGCCAGCAAGGTCTTGAACCATGCAGTTCAGATTTTACCTTCGTTAATCTTAATCCCTAACTAAATTGTCTAGACCAGTTTGAGTAAATAGTTTATGTTCCTCGCTATTTATCTTCAAGTGTTTTTTTTCGTTAAGTGCAGGATTTATCAACTGATACAACCAATAAAACATTGTATATATGTTCTGGGGTTCAGGAATAGGTAGGTCCAGTCCTTGGCCCGTGGCCTACAGGCCGCATACCAGATGGTAGGTGGGGATACTGAATTACTTTTCTATTTTTTTAACTGTAAGCAGTAACATCAACACTACAAAAAACATATTCATCAGAATGCTCTCTAGACTCTCTCGACATCACCGAGATAGCAGATTTGAAAATTCTCTTCACTCTTCTTATCCATTTTCTTAGCTCTTCAACGCATACATTACATACCTTATGAGGTACATGCCTTATCCTGATCACCAAGACTAGTTCCAAAATAAGAAAGGTAAACTTTTCTAACAAACTGAAATGTTTCTTTGGTATTTCCTAATCATGAGTTCCCCACACAATTGATAAGAATTATCAGGTCTGTAATTAAAATCACGACTTCCACCAGACTGAGCATAGACGTCTAATCTTTGAGGATAGTTTAAAATGGGAAAAAATGGTGGGTGATACAGCTTTTTCATGGTCATTTTCGGATTCAGCACACTAAAATACATAAAATTAAGATGAAATTGTTAAAAAATTTTTTTAGTCGCAGGCCTGTGTTACCTGTCAAAGAAGTAAAAGTCAAATCATATTGCCATGTTAAAAGGTTGATTGGCATTTTTTGTAAAAAATAATAGTTTATGCCAAAAACTTATTTTTGAAACTCATGGGATTTTTAATGGTATAAGGGAATATATAGAATAGAATAGAATATTATCACTCTGTATAGGAAAATTGCCCGTTACCTTACAGCTGAGATCTACGAAAACTCTCGATTTCCTTACGTCAAAACAAGTAATGATCAGCTGCTTTTTCGGTACCCAAACATTTCATTCCCGTACAAACAAACCATTCCCGTACCAAAACAAAATTTTGCCGTACCCAAACAAACGAATTCCTTAATTTGACAGTTCAACCAGCTGACTTTATAAACTAAAATAGACAGTTCAGCCGTATTGTGTTTTTCTTATAGGAAAATGACTAAATTATGAAATTTTGGATCATTTTTTATAAGTTTGGTCACTTATTTGCATCGTGTTGAAAAGTACTGTTCACAACTCGTCACAAAAGTACCATTTCGGGGCTCGATAGTGTTTTACCTGCCCCGAAACGGGCTACTTTCATGACTAGTAGTGAACTATACTATTCCTCAGAACATTGTTTCATTCCAATATACACATGATTTGAAAAAAGGATATATCAACAAAATTATCTCTTTTAGGATCATGTAGATCATAGTAAACACATGTAGATCATGTAGATCCTTAATATAAACACTTGCACTGATGTCCCATGCCAGCACTGATCTTTTTACAAACTTATATTAAAAAAGAACACCAGTTTACAAAACACATAATTAAACGAAATAAAAACTGAAACAAACACATTCAAATTAAAAGTTATGCTATCTTAATAATATTAATAATATTTTAGCTCGATGTGCACTTGAGTTTTTGGATGAGTCTCATAGGCTGTTGGAATTCAAAGTCTCACAATGTATGTACACAATTTTGATTCGAAATAGCTCACTGAGTATTTGGACTAACTAAACGTTACCAGGCACAAAATCACAGACATTTAACAGGATTTTATTGTTATTTTATTGTTTTTTTTTTTTTTTTTTGAAAAAGACGATCGATGTTGTGGCAATTATTTAATCGTTAATGTTCATCTTAATTTGCATTGGTTTCTTTTGAATTGGAATAAGGCTAAAACCGCATTAAAATGCAAGTTAATTGGCTTTTTCAGTTATTTAGATAAAAATGGTTGTGGATTTTGTCAGTTAACGCCCTCCTAACTCAAGACATACACGAAAAACATCTAATTGGTCATTAGCATACAAATATTCTAACGACCATGTTCTTTTGTCCCTGAAATTAACAATGCAAGATTGAACGATGAATTAAGCAACGGCACAAAAATCCTGATTACTTTCACAGAATCTTGGATTTCTTGACGTGCCATTCAAATATTAATATAGGTAAAATAGCCTTTGTGGACGTCCGCAACAATGATTTGTCTGTAAAAACTGTTATTGAACGACAATGATAATTTAAATTAAATGTGAACTATCTTTGTCAGATATTACTTCAATTTCAACAGCCTATGAAAGTTATCCCTAAAAGTGCACATCGAACTAAGATATATTCCCCTATACCATCAAAAATCCCTTAAAATTATTATTATTAATAACAGAATTATAATTATATAATAAATAATTTATAACAGAAAGACATTACAATAACCCTGGAAGATTAGTTCCTGAATTCAGAATACCAAATTTGTTGAACGCTTTACCTGCAGAACTAAGGACTTCGCAAATTAACAATCAGATGAAAACTGAAACAGTATTTCATGGTAGTGCCCCAATGACTTAAGAATGCCTCCAAATTAAAAAAGGCTCTCAATAAGATGCAAAAGGTTTAGTATATTTCCAATTGCAAAAATGTAAATGACATGAGAGGTACTTTAGAGAAAGCTGTATTATTTCGTTATAGAAATATATTGTGTTTGACATTTCTATAAATGTCAAACACATTATATTATTTCACAATATATTATTATGTCTTTCTTCTTTATATCATTTTAACTGTTATTTTTGGTCGTAGATAAAAATTCTTGTTCTATAAATCAGTGTTGCTCATCCTCCAAAACTATTATTAATATTTAAAATATCGTTTTAATAACTCTTGATCAGTATGATACCAGATACTTATTTCTACATTGTCAACTAGGCCCATATCTTTTATTGTTTATTTTGGTTATCCCATCATTAAATCCCATCTTTATAGAAAAAACAAACATTTTAGGAAATAGTCACTAAAGAAATTGTAAGCAGTTGCTGTTGTAAGCATTATCTTAGTTTAAATATGTAGATATATGAATATTAAAGAAGTAGGTTTATTAGAATTAAAATTGTATTGTATTAATATGATTCTATTGTTTAACAAATTTAATTTTTTATTCTATGCTCTCTCTCAAATAGCTTTAAGCTTGAGAGAGAGAAAAACATAATGGTACTGCATTGTAACGTAGCTGCGCTTGCGAGAAATAAACGAATTAAATTGAATTATAATTTTTTTTTGTGGAAGGTAGGTGGAATCCATTTACGGACGAGGTGTGGGACTTGCCGAAGCCCTACCCACTAAACCACCTCCTTGTTCCGGGCAAATCTCCCCCCGGGACCGTTTATCACATTACATCAGAGGGAGGCCCCGTGCTAGGAATCGCATGCCGCCAACCGCGGTCTGTCAGAAGAGGGAACTGCTTCCCCCTTCTTCTAGCCGGCTTCGGTCGGCGTTGGCTTTGCGTCTTTTTGGCGTTTTCCAGGGCAAGCCTAAAAACGCGGCATGCCCCGGTCGCACTTGACCTTTTCCAGCTTCGACCCACTACAAAGGAAGCAGTGAGGAGCTTTGTTGCAGGCTTTGAGTAGATGGTCCGACTCACCACATTTGAAGCAGTGAGCCGACCGATCCACCCCCGTGCATTCGCTGCGACGGTGCCCGAAGCTAAGGCACCTGAAGCACCTGACGACCACGGTTCGCAGGCGCACCCCGCAGCTTAAATAGCCCACCCGAAGATGGCCGGTCTTCAACAATTTGGCGGCCTCGTCCTCAGACAGGTCGAGAACCGCCAATTTGAGTTGCCGCTTGTTTGGTGGGCCCAGCGACACCCTGCGCGCATCGCTGGATCCCCCGAAAACCTTGTTGAGCGCGTCGATAACTTCCTGAATCTCCGTGAGGGCGTCGAGATCTCGCACCTCAACGGAAACCCGCTTGTCTGGGGCGACGACGCTGCCGATGTCGCCAACAGCAGCACCAAGGGCCGCAGAGAACTTCCGAGCCCTTCCCCAGCCGGAGGATGACATCCCCCTTCGGGGTCGGCCTCACACAGTCTATCTTGGCGGCGCAGGTGTCTTGGTTGATATCCTTTCGGATCTTTCCCAGGACACCCGCGCACGTCTGGCCACTCGCCACCTTGACGAGCACGGAAGTAGGACCCGCGCTCGCCTTCGGCCTGGCCTTCGGCTTCGCGGCCACGTCACCCTGATCGGGTGGCGTGACCGTTACAGCCGGCAGACTCTCCGCCACCGCTTTCTCTGGTTTCTTCTGCTTCTTCTTCTTCATTACTTTAGCCCTCGGCTGCTCCTCAGAGCTCTCGCTCGGGCTATGAAGACGCTTGGCTGGGGCTGATGCAGAGTGACTGGCCGCAAGGACGGCGTCCTTGAGGAGCCGCCCCATCCAGGGCGACCTAGTCCTCTTTCTGGCATTTCTGGCTACCTCGACTTCATTAATGTTGTCGTGGTAGCAGTCCTGCTCACGCACGGCGGATCTTCGAAGTTCCCTGAGCTTGTCGAACATCGCGGGGAGACGGGGAATTCCTTCTTTCACGGTGTTATTCACGTTCTTTTGAATCGTACACGCGTGTGTCATGCTGTTCAACAGCGTTTCGACTTTTTTGAATATGTCCTCCTCCTCCTTTCGGCTAGACATGCCCGATGATACCCGCCTCGTTGGCTATGCTGACGACGTCGCTGCCTTGATCGCTGCGAGGAACGTCGAGCAGGCAAAACTGAGGCTCAGCGTAGTCATTACGCCGTCATGGCCGTTAACCTTGGCCATTGGTTAACGGGTGGATGCGAGATCACGGCTTGTCCCTGGCTATCGGTAAGACGGAGATCGTCGTCCTCACCAAAAAGAGGATTAACACCGGGGCAGATAGGTGAAAAAACACACCACACTCGAGACTAAGCCTGCTGCAAAGTACCTGGGAGTCATGGTCGACAGCAGACTGTCTTTCGGCGAGCAGATCCAGCGCGCCGCCGACAAAGCCGCTAAGGGTGTCGCTGCCCTTGGTAGGCTTATGCCCAATGTCGGCGGTCCTCGCTCCTGCAAGCGCCGTCTGCTCATGACTGCCGGCTTGCCCGAGTCCAGCGCCGAGGAGCTCTGCGGGTCGCTTCGGCCTACCGCATAGTCTCCGAGCCTGCTGTGATGGTGATCGCCGGAGTCATCCCCGTCCTCTTCCTCGCGAGGGAGAGGCAGGCGATTCACCGGAGGAGGCCTGAAGTGGGCCGGGAAGCAGCTGCCAGGAAGAGCGCGATCGCAGCTTCGACTCTTGGCAGCGCGACTGGGAAGCCGAGCCGAGGGGACGTTGGACCTTCCAGCTCCTCATACCTTCCGTCCGACCATGGGTGGAACGGCAGCACGGCGAGGTCGATTACTACGTGACCCAGTTTCTTTCTGGGCACGGCACTTCTGAGCCTATCTGAACCGGATGGGCAGTCGCCAGCCCGGACTGTATGTATTGCCCCGGCATCCAAGACACGTCCGAGCACACATTTTTTCAGTGCGACCGCTGGCAAGTCCGCTGAGTCTCGCTTTCATCTGAGATCGACGTGGTCGTCAGCCCAATCAACATCGTCGGAGCTATGCTCCAGGGAGAGGGCAACAGGAACTGTGTCCAGCACTACGTCCAGGCCATTCTTCTGCCGAAAAAGGTTGACCTCGATCGGCCTTAATCCTCAGCTTTTCCCCACGGAGGTTGCCCTAGTAGCGTAATATCCAAAGGCCTAGCCCGAAGTAATGTGTGAAACAGTTCCAGGCTAGTGTCCTCGGTGCCGAGGGAGGTGGTTTAGTCGGTAGTTCACGGGACATCGAGCTCGTGGGAGTCCGACACTACTGAGGGGACAATGAGCCCCTCAGTGTGCGTAAATGCATTCCACCTCCTACCCAAAAAAAAAAATTATTATTATTATTATTATTATTATTATTTTTTTTTTTTTTTTTTTTTTGTGGAAGGTAGGTGGAATCCATTTACGGACGAAGTGTGGGACTCGCCGAAGCCCTACCCACTAAACCACCTCCTTGTTCCGGGCAAATCTCCCCCCGGGACCGTTTATCACATTACTTCAGGGGGAGGCCCCGTGCTAGGAACCGCATGCTGGAGGCCGCAGTCTGTCAGAAGAGGAAACTACTTCCCTCTTCTTCTAGTCGGCTTGGACTGGCGTTGGTTTTCGGCCTTTTTTGCGTTTTCCAGGGCAAGCCTAAAAACGCGGCATGCCCCGGAACCAGCGATGTGGTCGCACTGTTGTTGCGGCTGCAGCTCACTGCATTAGAAGCAGCGAACTGCATTGCCGCAATCTTTGTGGTGGTGGCCCTTCTCTCCGCACTTGTAGCAGAGAGAGGACCGATCCACCCCCGTACACTCGCTGCGACGGTGCCCGTAGCCCAGACACCTGAAGCACCGGATGACTACGGTCCGCAGGCGCACCGCGCACCCCACCCGAAGGTGGCCGGCCTTCAGCACTTTGGTAGCCTCTTCCTCAGAAAGGTCGAGGACTGCCAGCTTCAACTTTCGCTTGTTTGGGGGGCCCAGCGATACCCCACGCTTCTCACTGGCACCCCCGAAGAACTTATCGAGAGCACCGACTACCTCGTTCGTCTCCGTAAGGGCGTCGAGGTCCCTCACCTCGACGGACACCCGCTTTTCTTGGGAAACGATGCTGCCCGTTTCCCCAACAGCGGCCTCAAGAGCCGCAGAGAATTTCTCCCTGTCCGATCCCTTCCCCAGCCGGAGGATAACATCCCCCTTCGGGGTCGGTCTCGCACAAAGGATTTTGGCCGCACAGGTGTCCGGGTTCAGATCCTTTCGGATTCTGCCCAGCACACCCGCGTATGATTGGCCTGTCGCCACTCTGACGAGCACAGAGGAAATGCCCGTGCTCGACTTCGGCCTGGGTTGCGGCTTTGCGGCCACAGTTCCCAAAGCGGGTTCTGTGACCGTTACAACCGGCGTCAACACCTGTTCCGATTTCTTTGGCTTTTTCTTCTTCTTTTTGGCCACGTTCCTCTGCTGCTCATCGGAGCTTTCGCTGGGGCTGTGGGTCCGCTTGGGTGGGGCTGAGGAACTGGCCGCGAGGACGGCATCCTTAAGGAGTCGCCCTTGAATTCGCGACCTGATCCTCTTCCTGGCAGTCCTGGCTACCTCGACGTCGTTGATGTTGTCGTGATAGCAGTCCTGCTCCCGCACGGCAGATCTTCGCAGAGCCTTCAGTTCGTCGAACAACGCTTCAAGTCTGGGAATCCCATCCTTTACCGTGTTGTTCACGTTCTTCTGGACTCTGCAGGCTGCAGTCATGCTGCCCAGTAGCGTTTCAACTTTCTTGAAGATTTCTTCCTCCTCCTCTCGGACTTGGAGAACCTTCGTCCATGCTCTCTCGCAGTACTCGAGATCTTGAGCAGTGGCGTGAGAGAACTCACTGCCCATGCTGCTCGCCAAGCTGTTACGTCGAGACTGTGGTGCTGTCAGAAATGTCAGTTTGCCCTCCCCAGAATCCGTAGGGCAGCCCGAATGAACGGGGTGGGATTTCGGACCGGAGTCCTGACCCACCTGGGGTACGTTTCCGTTGTTTTGTTCAGACATCATGCTGGCTGGTCCCCTTGTAGCCGGCTTTTACGGCAAGCAGGGGATACTGTTGGAACATTCTACTCCGGCCCAACACGGAAAGAGAAGAAGGCGTTAAAAGACACCCAGGGTTTGGGGTCGAAGAAGGAAGAGGGTGAGCAAGATTAGCTCAGGAAAGAAGAAAGATGGCGAGCCAAGACCCAAGAAAAGGAAGAAAGGACTTAGCTCTAGAAGAACTGCGAGAAGGAGTCTCGCAGCTTGGCTCGGGAACCCGGGGTCGCCAGACGCCCGAACAGCCGAAAGCCCCTGGGGGAATTATTATTATTATTATTATTATTATTATTATTATATTGGTAATTTATTGTTCGTTAACTCATATATTAATTTATTCTGTAATTTGCGTTTCCCATCGGAAAATTGTAGACCGAGAAAATAGATATGAGTTTAAGAGAAAAAAAATATTAAAAAAAGTTATAAATTAATTTATAAATTGTAAAATGCATGTAAATAAGTTTTAAGCTTCTCCCTCAAATAGCTTTTAGCTAGAGGGTTATTAAAGCACTGCTGTGTAAGATGCATGCGCATGCGAGAAATAAAGAATTTGAATTTGAATTTGAATTATTATTATTATTATTATTATTATTATTATTATTATTATTATTATTATTATTATTATTATTATCCCGTGTTGGGCCGGGACAGAATGTCCAACAGTATCCCCTGCTTGTCGTAAGAGCCGACTAAAAGGGGAGGGGGGCGCACTGGTCCTTTTTCGCGTCTCCTTTTCACAATTCCATTCTCCGGTTCATTTCAATAGCCCGGTTGTTTTTTCTAAATCATTCCGGCCTATTTTCCGGGGTGACTCTGTGTTCTTCAGCCTCCATTGCGCTGGAGGTCTAGGACGAGCAGAGGGTACAGCTTAAAAACTGGGTTCTGCACCTCCCAGGCTGCCGGATAGTACAGGGGCCCGGGTCAGCCCAGCCAGCTGACCTGGCTGCCCTATCAGCCGGCGAAAATCCCTTTGGCCGTGGCGGTGCCGGTTGGCGACCGGATAGGGCCCTGCTGCGGTCACGGGGGGGCTCTGCCGAGGCCACTGCTCGTCTGGGACCGCCAGTGTTTTGGAGGCGGTCGAACACGGATATAGTTTCTCTGGTGATGGGTCGGTCTGACTTTCTCATCGGGGTACGTTTGGGGGGTCAACGCCCAGTCTTGGGGGCCAATCCAGACAACATGGCAAGTGCAGACAAAAAAACGATTCAAAAGGTGCACGAATCAAAACGGGGTACCCTAACCCCAAAAAACACCCAGCAGGATTCTCCTCTGAGTGGGCTTGACGACGGGGTGGCAAGCCCCTTCGAAAGAAGGTCTCGACTCACGAGATCGCCACCAGTCCGGGTCGCGACACCTGCCTCATCGGTGGCCAGAACATCCGCGGCCATTGAGAGGGCACCCACTGAGGACAACGAGCCGATGAATGCCGACTCGTCTCCCTTTGACGCGGTCATCGCGCTCGCCAGGCAGCAGGAGGAGGAGCACCTTAAAAAGTGCTTCGACACCCTGGCTGTAATGAAGGCTGCGACCGCCCGGCAGAAGAACATTAGCAAGGACGTGCAGGATGGCATTGTCCAATTGGAGGCCAGCCTGCAGCACATTGTCCAGCTGAGGAGGTCGTGGCAGTCTTGTGAGACGGTGGCCGCGTCGACCCAGACGACTCCATCGCTGCGGGTCAAGGCTCAGCCGGCCGGTGGAAAGCGAGCCGCTTCTAGCCCCGCCCAACCGGAGGCAGAGAAAAAGCCGAAGGGAGACGGTCCAGCGGAGAGGTCGGACTCCGAAGCATGGACCGAGGTCGTTAAGAGGAAGGGTAAGAAGAAAGACCCTCTTCCAAATCCTAGAAGCCAGCCTGGCACCCAGGACAAGAAGAAGGCGCCGAGGAAGAACTCCCGCAAGCAGCGGCCGGACGCTCTTCTCATCAAGCCGTCGGAGGGGAAATCCTACGCCGACGTGCTGGGCGAAATTCGCAGTAAAGCGAAGCCCGATGAGAAGGGCGCCGTCATCAAGGGCATGAGGAAGACCCGAGCCGGTGATCTTTTGGTCGAGCTCGGTGACGCCTCCAAAAGTAAAGCCGCCTTCAGCGAGGACTTGCAGACCATCTTGGGGGCGAACGCGACCGTCCGCGTTCTCGAACCCAAGTCGACGCTGGAGGTGAGGGACCTTGACGAGCTGACGACCGAGGCGGAGGTGACTGCTGCCGTCAAATCCGCCATCGGCGACAACGTCGAGGTGAAAACCTTCCTCTCAAAGGCGAACGCTCGGGGTCAGAAGGTGGCGATCCTCACGCTGGGAGCCAGGGCAGCTGCGAAGCTCCTGGAGAAGGGCCACCTGAAAGTCTGGTACGTGAGCTGTCGGGTGCGCGAGAAGCTCGTGGCCTCCAGATGTTTTAAATGTCTGGGGTTCGGTCACGTAGCTAATCGCTGCCCTGGACCCGATAGAAGCAAGCTCTGCTTCAAGTGCGGCGGCCAGGATCACAGGGCCAGCGCATGCAATGCAGCGTTGTCATGTGTCCTGTGTACAGAAGCCGGCTTGAAGGGCGACCAGGTCAAGCATTCCGCTGGGTCTGGTCGTTGCGGGCAGTACAGGCGGGCCATCCAGGAGCTTCGCCAAACACAGAAGAAATGATCAGTGTTCTGCAACTTAACATGCAGAGGAGCAGGACAGCAAACGACTTGCTGTTCCAATTCGCCACGGAGCAGGGCGCTGACCTACTGCTTCTCAGTGAGCAGTACCAGAACCGACGCTCCGCGCAGTGGTTCTCGGATCCCTCCGGCACTGCGGCGATATGGATCTTGGACCTCGGGAAGGTGCCTGTTCTCGATTCCGGATCGGGTAACGGCTTCGTTTGGGTGAGGAGCAGGGATTTCACCGTCTTCTCCTGTTACCTCACGCCTAACCAACCGATCGCAGACTACCGCCACATGGTCGATTCCATCGAGGATAAGATTATGAACACCTCTGGCGGGGTCATAGTCGGTGGCGATTTTAACGCCAAAGCCGTGGAATGGGGTTCCCCGCGGACCGACACTCGAGGACGTTACGTCCTCGAGTCGGCTGCCAGGTCGGGCCTCTGTATCCTCAACACGGGCGGCATTTCCACCTTTCGCCGTCCGGGGTGCAGAGAGACGATCCCTGACATATCCCTTGCCTCTGAAGGGATTTTCCAGCGGATCTCCGACTGGCGTGTCTGCGAGGACTACTCCTCCAGCGACCATCAGGCGATCCTTTTTAAGGTCCTTCCCGAGGGCGCGCGCTTGCGCGCTGAACCTGCTCCTCTGGCTCGAAGCTGGAACATCAGCCGTCTGAGCAAAGACACATTTAAAGAAGTAATTAAAGACCAGAGCATTGTGAATTTCGCAAGTGCCGAAGATTTGGCAGCATCGACGATGCGACTCATCGCGACCGCGTGTGAGCAGTCGATGCCCGGAGCTTCCCGCCACCACAGGAAGAAGCCGGTTTACTGGTGGACGCCTGAAATCGCGGAACTCCGGAGGAGATGCCTTGGTCTCCGACGAGCTGCGCAGCGAGCCAGGAACCGCCCTGATGCAAATGCCAGATCGGCTGAGCACAGAGCGGCCCGCCGAGAGCTCCGCGGTGCCATCAACCGGAGTAAAGTCAGGTGCTGGAAGCAGCTGTGTCAGGATATCGACAACGACCCCTGGGGGATGGGCTACAAACTAGTAACCCAGAAGCTAGGGGCTCGCTCACCACCTGCGGTCATGGAACCACAAGCCATGGCCGCCGTCGTCGATACACTGTTTCCCAGCCACCCAATTCGGCCAGTCAGGGAATTCGGAGAGGTAGGCGCCTTCCCAGTCTTCCGGGAAGAGGAACTCACCGCCGCCGTCCGATCCCTACGACCCAGAAGAGCGCCCGGTCCCGATGGCATTCCGGCGGAGGTGCTCAAGCTCGCTGCGGAGGTTAATCCAAGACTTCTGCTCGATATGTTCAACGCGTGTCTGGCGGAAGGCGTTTTCTTTTCTTCGTGGAAGGTAGCCCGCCTTGTTCTTATCCCCAAGGCGAAGAGTACACCGGGGACCCCTTCTTCTTTCCGACCCCTGTGTATGCTCGACACGGCCGGGAAAGTGCTGGAAAAGCTTTGGCGCGTCAGGCTGACCGAGGCCATCGTCTCTGCGGGGAACTTGTCCCCGCAGCAGTACGGCTTCAGATCCGGTCGCTCTACCATCGACGCTATCCAGGAGGTAGTTGAGGCAGTGCGGAGGGCGGAGGACCACAACCACTGGTCGCGCCGCGTGGTCCTTCTCGTCACGCTCGACGTGAAGAACGCTTTCAACTCCGCCAGGTGGAGCGATATGCTGTGGGCGCTTGAGCATACGTTCCAAGTTCCCTCCTACCTCCTGCGTATGATCGAGGCTTACCTGTCAGACCGCGTTCTGTTGTACGACACGACCGAAGGTCAGCGGCGCATTCCCATCACTTCCGGGGCTGCGCAGGGGTCCATCCTCGGACCAGATCTCTGGAACGTGTCTTACGACAGCTTGCTGAGGCTAGACATGCCCGATGAGACCCGCCTCGTTGGCTATGCTGACGACGTCGCTGCCTTGATCGCTGCGAGGAACGTCGAGCAGGCAAAACTGAGGCTCAGCGTAGTCATTACGCCGTCATGGCCGTTAACCTTGGCCATTGGTTAACGGGTGGATGCGAGATCACGGCTTGTCCCTGGCTATCGGTAAGACGGAGATCGTCGTCCTCACCAAAAAGAGGATTAACACCGGGGCAGATAGGTGAAAAAACACACCACACTCGAGACTAAGCCTGCTGCAAAGTACCTGGGAGTCATGGTCGACAGCAGACTGTCTTTCGGCGAGCAGATCCAGCGCGCCGCCGACAAAGCCGCTAAGGGTGTCGCTGCCCTTGGTAGGCTTATGCCCAATGTCGGCGGTCCTCGTTCCTGCAAGCGCCGTCTGCTCATGACTGCCGTCCAGTCAGTCTTGCTGTACGGGGCAGAGGTATGGGCTCACGCACTCGAGAAGCGAGTCTTCCGAGACCGGCTTGCCCGAGTCCAGCGTCGAGGAGCTCTGCGGGTCGCTTCGGCCTACCGCACAGTCTCCGAGCCTGCTGTGATGGTGATCGCCGGAGTCATCCCCGTCCTCTTCCTCGCGAGGGAGAGGCAGGCGATTTACCGGAGGAGGCCTGAAGTGGGCCGGGAAGCAGCTGCCAGGGAAGAGCGCGATCGCAGCTTCGACTCCTGGCAGCGTGACTGGGAAGCCGAGCCGAGGGGACGTTGGACCTTCCAGCTCATACCTTCCGTCCGACCATGGGTGGAACGGCAGCACGGCGAGGTTGACTACTACGTGACCCAGTTTCTCTCTGGGCACGGGTACTTCCGAGCCTATCTGCACCGGATGGGCAAAGTCGCTAGCCCGGACTGTCTGTATTGCCCCGGCATCCCAGACACGTCCGAGCACACCTTCTTTCAGTGCGACCGTTGGCACGTCCGCCGAGCCTCGCTTTCATCTGAGATCGGCGTGATCGTCAGCCCAAACAACATCGTCGGAGCTATGCTCCAGGGAGAGGGCAACTGGAACTGTGTCCAGCACTACGTCCAGGCCATTCTTCGGGCGAAAAAGGTCGACCTCGATCGGCCTTAATCCTCAGCATTTCCCTACGGAGGTTGCCCTAGCGGCGTAATATCAAAGGCCTAGCCCGAAGTAATGTGTGAAACAGTTCCAGGCTAGTGTCCTCGGTGCCGAGGGAGGTGGTTTAGTCGGTAGTTCACGGGACATCGAGCTCGTGGGAGTCCGACACTACTGAGGGGACAACGAGCCCCTCAGTGTGCGTAAACGCATTCCACCTCCTACCCAAAAAAAAAAAAAAAAAAAATTATTATTATTATTATTCCCGTGTTGGGCCGGGACAGAATGTCCAACAGTATCCCCTGCTTGTCGTAAGAGCCGACCTGGTGATGGGTCGGTCTGACTTTCTCATTGGGGTACGTTTGGGGGGTCAATGCCCAGTCCTGGGGGCTAATCCAGACGCCATGAATAGCTCTGAAGAACAAAAAGATTCAAAAGGTGCGAGGTCAAAACGGGGCACCCTAACCCCACAAAACAGCCAACAGCGTTCTCCTCTGAGCGGGATCGACGACGGGGTGGCAAGCCCCTTCGAAAGAAGGTCCCGCCTCACGAGATCGCCTCCATCCCGCGCTGCGACACCTGCCTCAACGGTGGCTAGAACATCCGTGGCCACCGTGGAGGCACCCGCCGGGAACAACGAGCCGGTGAACTCCGAACCATCTTCCTTTGACGCGGTCATCGCGCTCGCCAGGCAGCAGGAGGAGGAGCACCTTAAAAAGTGCTTCGACACCCTGGCTGTAATGAAGGCCGCGACCGCCCGGCAGAATAACATTAGCAAGGACGTGCAGGATGGCATTGTCCAATTGGAGGCCAGTCTGCAGCATATTGTCCAGCTGAGGAGGTCGTGGCAGTCTTGTGAGACGGTGGCCGCGTCGACCCAGACGACTCCATCGCTGCGGGTCAAGGCTCAGCCGGCCGGTGGAAAGCGAGCCGCTTCTAGCCCCGCCCAACCGGAGGCAGAGAAGAAGCCTCAAGGACGTTTCCCCGCACTTATTGTTGCCAGGGGAGATATCGGAACCCGAAAAATGGACCGACGTCGTCAGGAAGAGGGGGAAGAAGAGAGACCCTCCCCAGCAGCCTGGAAGCCAGCCTGGCACCCAGGACAAGAAGAAGTCCCGCAAGCAGCGGCCGGACGCTCTTCTCATCAAGCCGTCGGAGGGGAAATCTTACGCCGACGTGCTGGGCGAAATTCGCAGCAAAGCGAAGCCCGATGAGAAGGGCGCCGTCATCAAGGGCATGAGGAAGACCCGAGCCGGCGATCTTCTGATCGAGCTCGGTGACGCCTCCAAAAGTAAAACCGCCTTCAGCGAGGACTTGCAGACCATCTTGGGGGCGAACGCGACCGTCCGCGTTCTCGAACCAAAGTCGACGCTGGAGGTGAGGGACCTTGACGAGCTGGCGACCGAGGCGGAGGTGACCGCTGCCGTCAAATCCGCCATTGGCGACAACGTCGAGGTGAAAACCTTCCTCTCAAAGGCGAACGCTCGGGGTCAGAAGGTGGCGATCCTCACGCTGGGAGCCAGAGCAGCTGCGAAGCTCCTGGAGAAGGGCCACCTCAAAGTCTGGTATGTGAGCTGTCGGGTGCGCGAGAAGCTCGTGGCCTCCAGATGTTTTAAATGTCTGGGGTTCGGTCACGTAGCTAATCGTTGCCCCGGACCCGATAGAAGCAAGCTCTGCTTCAAGTGCGGCGGCCAGGACCACAAGGCCAGCGCGTGCAATGCAGCGCTGTCCTGTGTCCTGTGTACAGAAGCCGGCTTGAAGGGCGACCAGGTCAAGCATTCCGCTGGGTCAGGTCGCTGCGGGCAGTACCGACGGGCCATCCAGGAGCTTCGCCAAACACAAAAGAAATGATAACTGTTCTGCAACTTAATATGCAGAGGAGCAGGACAGCAAACGACTTGCTGTTCCAATTCGCCACGGAGCAGGGTGCTGACCTACTGCTTCTCAGTGAGCAGTACCAGAACCGACGCTCCGCGCAGTGGTTCTCGGATCCCTCCGGCACTGCGGCGATTTGGATCTTGGACCTCGGGAAGGTGCCTGTTCTCGATTCCGGATCGGGCAACGGCTTCGTTTGGGTGAGGAGCAGGGGTTTCACCATCTTCTCCTGTTACCTCGGGCCAAACCAACCGATCGGAGACTACCGCCACATGGTCGATTCCATTGAGGATGAGATCATGAAAATCTCTGGCGGGGTCATAGTCGGTGGCGATTTTAACGCCAAAGCCGTGGAATGGGGTTCCCCGCGGACCGACACTCGAGGTCGTTACGTCCTTGAGTCGGCTGCCAGGTCGGGCCTCTGTATCCTTAACACGGGCGGCATTTCCACCTTTCGCCGTCCGGGGTGCAGAGAGACGATCCCTGACATATCCCTTGCCTCTGAAGGGATTGTCCAGCGGATCTCCGACTGGTGTGTCTGCGAGGATTATTCCTCTAGCGACCACCAGGGGATCCTCTTCAAGGTCCTTCCCGAGGGTGCGTGCTTGCGCGCTGAACCTGCTCCTTTGGCTCGACGCTGGAACACCAGTCGTCTGAGCAAAGGCACTTTTAAAGAAGTAATTAAAGACCAGAGCATTGTGAATTTCACAAGTGCCGAAGATCTGGCAGCATCGACGATGCGTCTCATCGCGACCGCGTGTGAGCAGTCGATGCCCGGAGTTTCCCGCCGCCACAGGAAGAAGCCGGTTTACTGGTGGACGCCTGAAATCGCGGAACTCCGGAGGAGATGCCTTGGTCTCCGACGAGCTGCGCAGCGAGCCAGGAACCGCCCTGATGCAAATGCCAGATCGGCTGAGCACAGAGCGGCCCGCCGAGAGCTCCGCGGTGCCATCAACCGGAGTAAAGTCAGGTGCTAGAAGCAGCTGTGTCAGGATATCGACAACGACCCCTGGGGGATGGGCTACAAACTTGTAACCCAGAAGCTAGGGGCTCGCTCACCACCTGCGGTCATGGAACCACAAGCCATGGCCGCCGTCGTCGATACACTGTTTCCCAGCCACCCAGTTCGGCCAGTCAGGGAATTCGGAGAGGTAGGCGCCTTCCCAGTTTTCCGGGAAGAGGAACTCACCGCCGCCGTCCGATCCCTACGACCCAGAAGAGCGCCCGGTCCCGATGGCATTCCGGCGGAGGTGCTCAAGCTCGCTGCGGAGGTGAATCCAAGGCTTCTGCTCGATATGTTCAACGCGTGTCTGGCGGAAGGCGTTTTCTTCTCTTCGTGGAAGGTAGCCCGCCTTGTTCTTATCCCGAAGGCGAAGAGCACACCGGGGACCCCTTCTTCTTTCCGACCCCTGTGTATGCTCGACACGGCCGGGAAAGTGCTTGAGAAGCTCCTGCGCGTTAGGCTGACCGAGGCCATCGTCTCTGCGGGGGACTTGTCCCCGCAGCAGTACGGCTTCAGATCCGGTCGCTCTACCATCGACGCTATCCAGGAGGTAGTTGAGGCAGTGCGGAAGGCGGAGGACCACAACCACTGGTCGCGCCGTGTGGTCCTTCTCGTCACGCTCGACGTGAAGAACGCTTTTAACTCCGCCAGGTGGAGCGATATGCTGTGGGCGCTTGAGCATTCGTTCCAAGTTCCCTCCTACCTCCTGCGTATGATAGAAGCGTATTTGTCAGACCGTGTTCTGTTGTACGACACGACCGAAGGTCAGCGGCGCATTCCCATCACTTCAGGGGCTGCGCAGGGGTCTATTCTCGGACCAGATCTCTGGAACGTGTCCTACGACAGCTTGCTGAGGCTAGACATGCCCGATGAGACCCGCCTCGTTGGCTATGCTGACGACGTCGCTGCCTTGATCGCTGCGAGGAACGTCGAGCAGGCAAAACTGAGGCTCAGCGTAGTAATGGCCAAGGTCAACGGGTGGATGCGAGATCACGGCTTGTCCCTGGCTATCAGTAAGACGGAGATCGTCGTCCTCACCAAAAAGAGGATAAACACCGTGTTCCCGGTGCAGATAGGTGACGTCACACTCGAGACTAAGCCTGCTGCAAAGTACCTGGGAGTCATGGTCGACAGCAGACTGTCTTTCGGCGAGCAGATCCAGCGCGCCGCCGACAAAGCCGCTAAGGGTGTCGCTGCCCTTGGTAGGCTTATGCCCAATGTCGGCGGTCCTCGTTCCTGCAAGCGCCGTCTGCTCCTGACTGCCGTCCAGTCAGTCTTGCTGTACGGGGCGGAGGTATGGGCTCACGCACTCGAGAAGCGAGTCTTCCGAGACCAGCTTGCCCGGGTCCAGCGTCGAGGAGCTCTGCGGGTCGCTTCAGCCTACCGCACAGTCTCCGAGCCTGCTGTGATGGTGATCGCCGGAGTCATCCCCGTCCTCTTCCTCGCGAGGGAGAGGCAGGCGATTTACCGGAGGAGGCCTGAAGTGGGCCGGGAAACAGCTGCCAGGGAAGAGCGCGATCGCAGCTTCGACTCTTGGCAGCGCGACTGGGAAGCCGAGCCGAGGGGACGTTGGACCTTCCAGCTCATACCTTCCGTCCGACCATGGGTGGAACGGCAGCACGGCGAGGTCGATTACTACGTGACCCAGTTTCTTTCTGGGCACGGGTACTTCCGAGCCTATCTGCACCGGATGGGCAAAGTCGCCAGCCCGGACTGTCTGTATTGCCCCGGCATCCCAGACACGTCCGAGCACACCTTATTTCAGTGCGACCGTTGGCACGTCCGCCGAGCCTCGCTTTCATCTGAGATCGGCGTGGTCGTCAGCCCAAACAACATCGTCGGAGCTATGCTGCAGGGAGAGGGCAACTGGAACTGTGTCCAGCACTACGTCCAGGCCATTCTTCGAGCGAAAAAGGTCGACCTCGATCGGCCTTAATCCTCAGCTTTTCCCCACGGAGGTTGCCCTAGTGGCGTAATATCAAAGGCCTAGCCCGAAGTAATGTGTGAAACAGTTCCAGGCTAGTGTCCTCGGTGCCGAGGGAGGTGGTTTAGTCGGTAGTTCACGGGACATCGAGCTCGTGGGAGTCCGACACTACTGAGGGGACAACGAGCCCCTCAGCGTGCGTAAACGCATTCCACCTCCTACCAAAAAAAAAAAAAAAAAATATTTTAGGTCTTCGACGCCCTTCCGGAGACAAACGAGGTGGTCGGTGCTCTCGATAAGTTCTTCGGGGTGCCAGTGAGAAGCGCGGGATATCACTGGGCCCCCCAAACAAGCGAAAGTTGAATCTGGCAGTCCTCGACCTTTCTGAGGAAGAGGCTGCCAAAGTGCTGAAGGCCGGCCACCTTCGGGTGGGGTATCTCAGCTGCGCGGTGCGCCTGCGGACCGTACTCATCCGGTGCTTCAGGTGCCTGGGCTTCGGGCACCGTCGCGGCAAGGGTACGGGGGTGGATCGGTCCACTCTCTGCTGCAAGTGCGGAGAGTCGGGCCACCACGACAAAGATTGCGGCAATGCAGTTCGCTGCTTCTTATGCAGTGAGCTGCAGCCGCAACAAAAGTGCGACCACATCGCTGGTTCCGGGGCATGCCGCGTTTTTAGGCTTGCCCTGGAAAACGCAAAAAAGGCCGAAAACCAACGCCAGTCCAAGCCGGCTAGAAGAATAGGGAAGTAGTTTCCTCTTCTGACAGACTGCGGCCTCCAGCATGCGATTCCTAGCACGGGGCCTCCCCCTGAAGTAATGTGAAAAACGGTCCCGGGGGGAGATTTGCCCGGAACAAGGAGGTGGTTTAGTGGGTAGGGCTTCGGCGAGTCCCACACTTCGTCCGTAAATGGATTCCACCTACCTTCCACAAAAAAATATTATTTTAGGTCTGTTCAACGGGTGCAGTCACTCGTTGAAGAGAAACTTAATTGGTGTAAGTTACTTCCTGAGCATCATAATGAACTCACTGATCTATGACTATAGTCTGCAAACAATAAACATTTAAATATCATGCTTGGTGTTTCCAGACGGTATAATTCCCCCACAAACCCTCTACGAATGCATACACGCAGTTTCCGTTTTCGCAAACATTTTTGACGCTAGTTTAGGTAACAAGGGGTGATGACGGTGATCAGGGGTCGTTACATCGGTCAAGCGGTGCCCACCGGGGGTCAAAGGTCGCCAACAATACCTCGTGACCCGCGGCCGCCAGTCGTAGGCGGACCTGTCCTTACGAACCTCGCCGCCATTAAATCCACAATAAATATCTGGTTACATCCAGGCTTTAAGATATTTATTTGTTGAATGACTGAAAATAGTTTCCTAAAGTAATTACTATAGGAGCAAATTAAACAATTTAAATTGATTGTTCTAACACTCTGGGACTATCCTGAGAGATTTTAAGTTCGCTGCTATGTAGCCAACTATTCAGGACCTTGGAAACCCGCAATGATTAGTTCTCAAGGAATCCAATGTCAAGATAAAATAATATAATCATGCTGGCTTATTAAAATTTATAAATGACTAATTTAAATAAGAACTGTAATAAAATATTATTATCATTATTATTATTATTATTAGGGACCTGTTACCTGATTAACAATGGTAAATTTTAGTGGTCCAGGTTTTACCGATTATCTGAAATAGTCTCAGGTGAATACAATAGTGAAAGACATTATGAACCTTGTCATAAACTGTAATCTTGCTTGGAGGGGTTATTGTTACACTATTTCTTCTTGTTTCGAAATCTTTACCTTGAAAATGTTTTAGTGTAGCATGCTCTTATAAACTATAGATTTAATTATGGATTGAGCGTCAACCGTTATATATCACAGATATGAGTTAAACGATCGTGGATTGAAAGGGGATTGAAGATTATTAATGTATCTGGATTGCAAAATCAAGAATTGAAGGCGCCTCGGCGCGGTGCGGGCACGGGTGTCTTGGCTTCTTGGCACAACTAACGCCTGCATTTTCGAAAACGCAATTCGGATACATAAAATTTCTTGCATCCCTATAGATTGTTGGCGCTTCTTTTACATATATATCACCTCGTCAAAGATGTTAGAGACATTTATTTTGCATAAAATTGGAGCTGTCAAGGCTTTTTATTTTGTCATGTTAAAAGTAAATTCGTTGAGGTAAAAATAATGGCCTACTAACACTATTAACTACCTAAAGGCATACTGGCGGGTGGAAACACTCAAAATCCTGTTAAAACTCATGATTACGTCGAACTGTCAAAACGTTGTTCATATTTTAAGGCCCTTAACACTACGAAATTTTTGTGCCACAAAATGTACCGAAAGTTGTCTTGCGCAATATGAAATGTAATGTTGGGTATTATTACCTTTACCACAGGATTACTCTGTGCCCTTTACTAATGAGAACACATCCTCTTCGTATACTTACGGCAAGCTCTGCGGGAGCATTCGTCATATCAGGTCGAGTATCGAAAACCCGAGCTGCCATTTGTTCAAATCCTTTCAAATGCATAGTAATATAGCATTATTTATTCACTTAAGTAAAATTTGCTGTATTTGTGACAACATTTTGTTTACTTTGAACAGACGTTTATTTGGATGAATTAGGTCACAAAGTTAAAAGTTAGACGTTTTCTGTCCACTGTGCCCCTGTATAATGGCGGGTGGTATGAAGTCTAAACTTTCAGTAACTTATAAACTCCTACTTTTATTGGATACTCAAACGCATCATTTAATTTAATGATAATTGTTATAATTTATTTCACTATACGTAACATATTTATCAACAATGAAAATCCATAACAATGAAAACATCAAATTATGACAGCACCTCCCCCAGTTGTTAAACTTGAATAGCCGTTTATAGTTTTAATGGTGTATTAAATTAACTCAAACGGATCGCTCCCACGTATCAAGCGGTGTTCTGCGGCGTCGGGCCTCGGCGAGGTTTGCTTATTGACGTAATAGCCAATTAATAGCCGGTAACGACAGTTGGAGGGGAATTGGCGTGTCGCGCTCCGCTCATGACCCACCTCAACCTCAGTCGCTATTGGGAACATGTTTTTGTTAGTCTCGCGCAGTTTTGAGAGTTCATTCACCTACCTCCCCCTCCTACAGACCGCCAATTCGTCTCCCCCCCTACTTGTCGCGTCTGTTCGCCTGGCCCTCTACTACCGGAGCCGAAAACATCCGATCCCTAACCTGCCTCACTGGCAAGTCGCTTGATTCCTCTTGTCCGACCATGACTCGCTGGTTATCCAATTCATCTTTCTCGTCACTCACTCTTCCTCTATTACTGTTTACAAACATCTCCGGTGATAGCAGCTACTTATGACTCAGCTCTTTTCTCTTCGCTTTTACTTTCCAAGAGGGGATTTTTCGCGCGCTTTTTCTCGGTTTTGAAGCATTTTTCCACTCAAAATATATTTTTATAGCTAACGATATTGTACAGTAAATCTTGTCAATGTGTTGCGTTTGAAGATTGTAAACTAGTACTCGCAATAGGTTATCTTGTAATGTATAGGTCTTTCCGCGTAAATAATGAAAAATTGGGTAGTTTTTATTGAACATTTCGCGCAAAAATTGGGTAGTTTTTATTGAACATTATCCAGTAAAACTTAACTAGAAAAGGCCATAATATGCAAAAAAACAAGGAAGTTATAGAATTTGATTTATTTACTTTTAGGTTAACAAAGAGAATGAGTTTGCAGGTTTGCTGTGACGGAATTGTAAAAATTGGAAATTTTGGGTTAATATACAAATGTTCTCATCATTAACGAAGCCACAAACCAAGTTTATTAAGATGTGTTAAGAAATAAGTTATATGTAGGGGGGATTTTAGTTATTTTCTATAAGGATAGCAAAAGAACAATGTATTGTGTTTAACCCTCCAATATCGCGGTAACCAATGGACATTGATCAATAATTCAGATACAAAATTGCTTGTTTTTTAGAGCTAGATTCAATAGCCCAAACCTTAATTCGATCATATTAATCTTGGCTAATAAGATCATATTAATCTTTCCACCAGTCTGTTCGCCTTGTTTAGAGCTTTAAATTGATGCATAACAAGACAATATAATTACATTTAATAGTTCTGAGATTCAAACCCATGACCATGAAGGTTTTTGAATACATTGTGTATTACAAAGGTTGGCAATATTTTTACGTTGTTCCTGGGGTATGAGTTGGTGGGAAACATGTTTGTTTTGTCATTGTATTTTTAACCGTTTTTCTACAATCTGTTGTGGACAAGCCGAGTTATGATGGGGCTCGGGCTTAGATGCCTATTATTTGACCTACGGAACAACTTCTTCTCTGTACGGAAAATTCACTAAACAAAATTTGTAATAGTCGCATTACATTGGTTACAGTAAAGTTACAGCATGTTGCTGCTCTGTTTTATGAGTGTTCACCAAAGAGCCCCTTTGAATAAAACAAACTTTGAACAGAAACCGTGTCCTTTTGGAAAACTATCCCACTGGTCAACTATCCTGAAACGTACCGTTTCAAATACTGCATCTGAGTTACTTATTGCAAAAATGCAAATCTATATAATTACTGTAATGTTTATTTATTTTTAAGTTTGATTGTCGTATCACACGACAAGAATTTTTAAGATGAAGTATGCTATATTAATTTTGATTACAGTTTTAAATCCAATTTATTGCTTTTGTGTATTTTGTGTATTTCAACGCCAGTGGCATTTTTTAACGTTTTGATCGGGAAAGGTCCAAACCCGGGTCTTGTTACTAACTAATGGCGACCTTTTGTTAGATAGCGTCATTAATTCATAGCCCAATGACAAATGGCAACTGGACCCAGTTTCGATCCAGTCAGGAATCGAACCGGCGACCCTCAGGTTTTGAGGTGAGCGCTTTATCCACTCGGCTATCCAGTCAATAATTATTTTGGCAATAATGTCGTTAGTATTAATACAATTCCTGATTGCTAATTGTGCGATAGTTAATTATTAAAAGTGTACAATTAACTTATAACTACCCAATACAATGTCATTTTTCCATAGAAATTCGTTAAAGCAAGACGTAATAATGGAAAATACTATTTAAGGTGTAAGCACGTCGTGGCATCTTTAAAATACAATATTTTTCTAGTTTGGTCATTAACGGTCCTAATATTAGAGGTTTTATGACTTATGTTTAGGTTTAATCTCAATGCCCAGGAGAACTAAAGTAAATATGAAATATACATTGCGGAATTTAAATTAATTTTTAATTTTTATATTTAAAAACATTGCAAAAAGGGGAGTCGTTTTATGATTGAGCTTGTTTTATTCCCAACTAGCTGACCCGACAGACGTTGACCTGTCTTCGTTATGAATAATCTGTTTTAGTTTGAATAAATATCAAAATATTCACATCAACAACATAGCTTTTATTCTAAAGCTTTTTTAATATACAACATTGTTAGTTTTGTTTTCTGGCGCAAAAATTATATTTTCAGTGTTCCATCACGGGAACAGGCGACATACAATTGGCCATGTGAAAATCATGGATTTTCAAGTTTGTTTCCACAAACATTCAACGACTGTCCCTTTAATTCAGACATTGCAAATGCAAGCTGCTGGAAATTGTTGCCGCTTAAAGTCAAAGGGCGTATTGTTTGAAATCATTTGGATACGTGGAATAAAAACGTCTTCACCTTTGTGTGGTTTTTTTCTGCGAAATCGTTGCCTCAATTATGTTGTTAATTAATTTTTTCACCGTCAGCTGAGTGCCATTACAAATACGTAGTGAGTTAATGATTCGCAACACAATAATTACTGAACTGACATTTAGCTGAATGTATATCCTTCATTATATTAGCTGATATCACATAATCCATTTCATTCGGTTTTATCCTCTCAACCAACCAAATAAGGATGTGTGCGCATTGCAACTCGCGTTTTTGTCATTCTACTGAATACGTCCCACAATGCGTCTCGCCGAACATGCAATGCTTAACAATAAAATCCATGAGTAACTTTCATTTTCTTTTAAAAACTCTTGTGGCAATATGGCGATCAATAGAAGATTGGCCAGGAAATAATTAATTCTTGTAGAATTTCTGACCAATTTGAATTGCACGAGAACGTTATAAACAAATCTGATGTACCATAATGACGTACAGCCAACTTAGCATCCTGAGCGTACTCATGCATATGTCGCGGACTTCCGACGTATGTTGCTGGGACAATAGTCACTCTGCCGTCATTAAATGCATTTCAATCAGTATTGGTAGCATACCGAAGATGTACATATTCCACGGAACGGAGTTTTGCCTGGTTCAACCTGATATGCCAACGGTGTCAATTGTAGTTGGCCACTGGTGCAGTACATTATAGGGGCTTCATTTTTAAACCTAAAATCATTGCAACTGTTGACACACAATGGTTATTGAGCCAGTAGCAACTATTGGCAATAAACTGTAATCGATCGTCGCGTTATAATTGAACGCAGCTCAATGGGGATTGAATGCGATATCTCCTCGTTGATGGTTTAGAATTAATAAAGCACATTCATCTTCATTTCGAGACTCGTTGCTTGTCATTTTGACTTGCCCGAAAGTGTCCTACACTCACAGCACTCCGTTCTCTACGGCCCAGGATGTTTCGTCGAGGGTAACGTGGTATTTTCAAGAATCAGAATAATACTGAATCAATGTTATATTAAACTTGAAATATAGTCATGATTTTGGTGAACTATGATCTCAAACACTTCTCAACCTCTCTGGTCAAATAAAAAACTGCATTTTTTCACACACTCATATAAGGCTTGCAATGTTAATTTTTTCTAAAACCAAACAAGACTATGATGATTTATTTTCATTTCTGAACATCCTAAAAGGTTAGGTAGATAAAAAGGTAGATTCACGTGTCATGTAATCAGAATTCTTCAAATAAAAAAATAACTTTTGATTAGACCTTTTAATTTCACAGAATCCTTCAAATACAAAAGTAAATAATCCAAGTGTAAATAAATAAACACATATTTCAAATTCACATTTTTTACATGTCAACAAATGGTTATGATTTGAATTAGTTCTCAAGTTACTCTACAGAATGAATACAAGGTCAAGTAACTTAAAGGCCAGTGGGAGAGAGCTTCAGGGTCGAATTAAAAATTTTATTTCACACAAACCTTGTCCTAAAAAATACAAAGAAAACAAAAAAAGAATTATCTAATTTGGTGCAAAAATAAAAAAGTTGTTGAATTTGTAAGAAATATAAATGTTTTTATTTATTTAGGTATAATTATTATCATTGGAACAACGTAATGTGTTTACAACTCTTCGAATTGATTTTTAATTATATAGATAACCCTGGGTGAGTTAAAAATAAAATCTTTGTCCTACGACATTTTCTTGGGAAAATATCACAGTTTTTGAACAAACCTTATGCTTTAGCTGGCATTTTTTGCAGTGGTCAAAAGTGAATGTGAAACGCAACGTTCATAAAAGTAAAAGCGAACGCCGTGCAATGAACGGTCCATTCCCTAATATGTGGCTAGTTTAGTGCTTGGTTTCGTGAGAGCCCCGGGCTCTATGGCGTTACTCCACTACACCCACGAAAGTTTCATATTCATGTAGATCGGTTGAAAGAGTTACAATATAGAAGGAGAGATTGGTTTATTAGTGAGAATTTTAAAATACGTAAAATGAAGTATCATCAAAAACATTTTGAATTTATTGTTGAACCAACATTTGGTAAAACATTGTACTGCTTGCATTTAATGTTTTGTAAAAATTGATTTTTCCTCCACCTACTATCTAAAGTCGTCTTTTAGTCCCTGGAATTGAATACTTAAAGTACTATTTTATACTCCATGGGATTTACTTCTTACGTTTTCTCACGGGACTAAAAGTAATCTACTTTTTCTCCCATGGGACTAAAAGTAATCTCATAAGAAATACATGGGGGTAAATCCGGCAACACCGCGATGGACAGAGAGAAAATGTGGCAGCACTGACGATTTTCATTTGCTTACTCTAAATTTAATTCAAGAATTTCAGTGTTTCAATTTAAGAAAACAAAACCATATGCATTTAATAGCCAGGTAATAATTTTTTTGTACGATTTATGTTGGCAACACTGAATACAAAAACACCTGATTTAGAGTTTGTTATTAGTTATTAGCAATATGCCGAACGTTTTAAAAACAAGATTGTATCTTACATCATATACCTAAATGTAACTACACATTTTGGGAGGTATTTTTAATTAATAGACTTAAAAAAAATAGTGTTAAAATAGTGTGATAGTGTGAATAAAAGGTTGTTTAAATTGCCTAAGTAGCTTATGTTATATATTTATATGTGATTCTTAACTAGCCTAGTGTAACGGAGAAAATGATCATATGAAGGAAAAGTTATATTGTCACAGCGTAAAATTTAAAAATAACTAATCTTTATGTCGTAATGAGATTTAATTTGTTTACAGCTTAACCAATTTTACGTATCAATATTATGAATAAAATTCGACATGTCACGTATTTTAAGAAAATTAACTAAATACCTTATTTAGAACCGGAGATATACATACTTAAATAAAAACAAAAATCCAAAAAATTTATTTTTAAGTAACATTGAGCCTTATAGCTTATCTGTCACTTGTCCGATGTTGATAATTAATATATCAAATGAACACCGGTGTTTCACTGAGTATTTGAAAACTATAACGAACCCCATATCTTAATTATAATGTTACCCAGCCGATATAGGAAAAATAATCCAAAAGGATATTGAAAATATGAAAAGTCTATAAGAAATGTATAGGGATACATTTTTATTTGAGCATGTCTTTTTAACGAATGTTTATTTTCAAAAACATATTTCAGCATTGATTGTTAATAGTGTAGGTGGAGGAAAAATTTTGTGTGCCTCAAGGGACTAAAGTGCTTCTTCTCCTTCGGGACAACAGTTTCCCTCATGGAGAAAAGTTGCACTTTAGTCCCTAGATGCACAAATAACTATTTATTTCTACGATAATTATTTGTTTACGGTTAAAGATTTTTCTTCGTATGTATTTTTATGCGGTTGTTATCAGATCCCCACGGAGGAAAACGAGCAATATGAAAAAGTTGAGATTTTTTCACACATTTCTAATACTGATTGTTTTTTTATTGAGTTTATAGAACACGAGTTGATTAGGGAACGATTTATTTTCACGGTTAGGTGTATTATTTTGGGTGTATTATTTATGTTTTTATTATCACTCTTGATATTTAAACAGTTATACATACCCTTTATGTATTTATTAGGAATTATTTTAAAATATTTTTTTCATCACTCTGTATACGAAAATTGCCCGTTACCGTACAGCTGAGATCCACGAAAACCACCAATTTCCTTACATCAAAACAAATAATGATCAGCTGATTTTTCGGTACCCAAACATTGCATTTCCAACCCAAATAAACTTTTTCGGGACCTAAACAAAATTTTGCCGTACCCAAACAAACGAAGTTCCTATTTTGATAGTTTAACAAGCTGACTTCAAACTAAAATAGTCAATTCAGCCGTATTGTGTTTGCTTGTAGAAAAATGTCTAAACTTAAATTTTGGATGATTTTTTACAAGTTTGGTTACTTATTTGCATCGTGATGAAAAGTATTGTTCACAACTCGTCACTATAGCCCCATGAGCTACTTTCATGGGCGAAATGGGCTACTTTCATGACTAATAGTGAAATATACAATTTCGTCATACTGACTTAGAAACATCTGTTTTCCGTTCCTTTCTGTTGGCTCGAAACTTGCCGTTCAAGTCCAGGAAAAACTTATTCCCGTACTTTGCCGGGAAAACGGAAGTAATCAATAACCTGATTTGCAGAAAACTGACTTTTAATGCTTGTAAATTGGTTACTTCTTAGAGGAATGTATTTGCAGCACTGGCAGCAGTAGCAAATGTTTGTTCTGTTTGTTATAGGTTAGGTTTGAAGGATTGAGAAACGTATTGGTTTGTGCAAGGACAATGACTAAGTTATGATTAAAATTATTTTTTTCTGAATAGTGATGAAAAGTACTTTACTAGACCGGAATGTTTTACCGTACTCGCATAACAATCTCGCTGCTCGTCCGACAAAAGAGCACTTTCCGGCCTACTAACGTAATATACTATTTTATATTTTGAGATTGTAATTGTTTTAATTTGAGTTTGACGGTACAGCTTTGCTTTAATTCATGAACTTTTTCACAAGTAAATAAATGCTTCAACTCTTTGTTCACTGATTTATTTTATTTGAGACCATTATAGTGAGCACTATTGTAATAATATTGTAAGTTACATTGTAAAGAAGTATTTATTAATAGACAAGCATTTTTTCCATAAGGTTTTTGTACTCCTTTTTTCTCAGCCAGTGTGCATCGTAGCGAAAATCTAAGCACACAGATAGAATTGTATTTTCCTGTAGATGTGCAGAATCCTATTGAAATTTATATTAGTCTTTTAACAAGTAGAAAATTGAATTTAAAATTAAAAAAATAAACCTTAGCCTTATGAGTTGCTGTTTTGGTGATAGAAAAACAAAACAGAACTGTGCTTTTGTCATCATATGTAGCTGCTATCACATGCTATTTTTCGTAGAGTAAAGATTAGATGTAGAAATATTATGTGAGGGCGAAAAGTGGGCAAAAATTTACGCTGTTTTTTCTGTCATCTGATGAGATAAAACCCACACAATAATAAGTTTTTATCAAGCAATAAACAAATGTAAGGAATTCATTAATGACACGAGTTAGTATTTGTCCAGTAAAAAATCCAAACAAACTATTATTTTTAAACAATTTCAAGCCACATATTTTATTGGGGAATGGAGTAAAAATATAGTATTTTATTGAAATCCAGGGCTAATTAGAGAAGAGTGAATGTGTTTCAAATAAAGTTTGCTCACTTTAATAAGATTAAGAGATAAAAATCTATATCTATAAAAGAGGAAGTATGTGTGTGTGTGTGTGTGTGTGTGTGTGTGTGTGTGGGTATGGTCCCTATAGACGCCCAAACCGCCCAACGGATTTTTATGAAATTTGCAGGGATTGTTTACCATGTTCCCAGGATGGTTTTTGTCAAGTTTGGTGTAAATCCATCCACAGGGATCTGCCCCACGGGCTCCTAAAGATACCATGTTATTCAAATGAGCTTTTGGTTTGTTTACAAAAAAACATATGATTATACTTAAAACTCCAATACACTGTTCTATATAAGACTGTGACTTGATGTAGTTCCTCATTTTTCCTGCAGACTGCATCACACACAGATACAAATTGTGTGTTTACAAAGAACAGCTGACTTGATGATCCTTTTTCACACAGTCTGCAGCACACTTAATTTTCTTTAATTCTTTGTCAAAATATCCTTTGGCTTTAAAGTAAATTAAGTATTCTTCATTTTGATGTTTCATTTTTGTGTTATTTTTAATACAGTAATTTAATAAAAAAAACAATTTTCATACCTAGCATTAATCAATATGATATTTTTTATTTAAATATTTAATTATCATGGGCGCAGCAACGCGCGCCGGGTAACGCTAGTTAGCTGATAAAAAGGGAAGAAAAAAGAACATGAAGTTGAGTCTCTACCATCCGATGTACTGTCGTGCACCTGCAGTACAGATGGACATTACATTCAAATTGTGTGTTTTATTGGTAGAGAATGCGTAAAATATGTGTAATATTTTAGTGATAATGATAGGGAGAGAGGGAAGGAGGGGAAAATGACCTAAGGGCAAGGAAGGAGGGAAAAAGTTTTGAAGGGGAGTTTTAGGTCTCAAATAATAACTAGGCACATAAATGTTAGGTGTTATTATTTCAGACCTAAAAGGTAGGAAAGGAGGGACGAGAGATGGTAAGAAGAGGATGAAGGAGAAAAGGGGTGAAAAGTATAAAGAAGGTCGAAAGGAAGGAAGTACATAGAGATTAAGGAAAGGAATTAATGGAGGGAGTGATGGAGAGAACTGTAGTAAGGGGTGTATGGGATAAACTGATTTGATGACTGAATTTTTACCGTCCTCTGAATCAATAACCAGCTCAATGTTAAAGAAATAAACATGGAATCTTAATATTGTACAATACTAATTACTAAAAACCATGTCATAAATATGTGCCAGTGGCGAGGCAAAATAATTAGTCAAAGATTGAGTCTTTCTCTTTTGCTTTTGGTTCCCATTTAGTTCTATTATGTGTTTACGCGGAAAATGTGTACTATATGAAATGTATTGTGAAACGCATTGGTGTATGCAAAGTTCAAAATTAGCCATACCTATTTCTTGATTTAAAAAATTGGTCGAATTTTCGACTACTGGCGATCTCTAGTATTATTAAATCAAATACAAACCAGTTTAGTCCGGGCAACGAAGAGGTATAAAGGGAAAGTTTTGGAGTACAATTTTTGACTTTGCAGCTTTGTTTCGACTAGTTAGGAGGTAAACATATCAAAAGTCCCCGTCTGTAGCCCTTGAGTGGGGGGAGGGAGGGGGGGTTTAAGGTACCATTTTTTGGTTTTTCCTAAATATCTTGAAAACTATCAACTTTTAATGTTACCAATTAAATTTGAAAATTAAAGAAAATTAAGTTTCCTGTAAGAAAAGTATAACAGAGTATAAGAAAAGTATATTTTGGCTCAACCATTTACAAGGTAAGCACTAATTTTATTAATATTTTAACAAATATCCCTTCCATAAGAAATACATGCAAATGTGGGTAACATACATGCCCAAAGGGGCAACGCATTATTTACCTAAAGGAAAATGAACAGCATTCAGAAAATATTGATAACATTTCCAGTAATTTGACACCTCAATCATAAAAATTGGTTCAAAGAAAAGGTGTTGGCGAGCTCACAAAAAAACGTTATTTTTCAAGAAATTCTACATATTTGTAATAATTCCTTGAAAAATAACGTTTTTGTGAGCTCGCCAACACCTTTATTTTAGAAAAATTTTTATGATTGAGGTGTCAAATTACTGGAAATATTGTCAATATTTCCTGAATGCTATCAATTTTCCTTTAGGTGAAAAAAGCGTTGCCCCTTTGGGCATGTTTGTTACCCATACATTTACATGTATTTCTTATGGAAGGGATATTTGTTAAAATATTAATAAAATTAGTGCTTACCTTGTAAATGGATGGACCAAAATAGACATATTATATACTTTTCTTACAGGAAATTTAATTTTCTTTATTTTTCAAATTTGATAGGAAATATTAAAAGTTTATAGTTTTCAATATAATTAGGGAAAACCAAAAAAATTGTACCTTTAGACCTCCCTCCCTCCCCCGCTCAAGGGCTACAGACGGGGACTTTTGATATGTTCACCTCCTAACTAGTCCAAACAAAGCGGCAAAGTCAAAAATTGTGATCTATGCAATTCCCTCTATACCTTTTTTGAGCATTCGTTGCCTGGACTAGTTGCATATAGTAAACTTAATGATAGAGGACTCACTTGATGATACAGATTCTAGATCAATGAGAGTTCGGCATTTGACAATACGATAACGACGAAAACTACGATTCATGTTTTCTTAGTTAACCTTAAATGTGCCTCGCTTCAAATGTAAGTTGACTTATTCCATTAGCTGATTGTTCCACGAAGATTCGTGTTTTAGTTTGGTTACGTGCCTAACCTAAAAATTGGGTTGACTATTCCATCACGAGTGAAAGTGGCAAGTTTTGTATAATTCTGGAGCAAATGTTGTATGTACTGTTGGTCGTATAAAGTAGAGTATGCATCGGTGGGATTCAGCCTTTAAGCCACGAGTGGCTTAAAGACGTTCGTAGTACAATCGTTTCATAAACTACTATTATTGAATGCACTCAATGTATAATTGCTCAGTTCGTACCCACTCTCGCGTGCTCCGTCAGCGCATGGGAAGACGCAGCTGGTTTCTCCACGAGGACCGAACCCTATAACTCCGCTCTCTAACGTTAACGCGTTACAGTTATTTATGTCCTGGTTTATTCCCTATTCCGTGATTTACAGGGTATAAAACACAAACTTGTTTCTAAAACGGCTGGTATAGAAACGTTTTTGTATTTTGGTTACTTTGCTTAAGTCAACCGACAAAGGATTATTTATTATGGACCTTAAAAGTTTTTAAGAAAGTGAGCTTTTAGCAGTGGCACTGTGATGAGACAAGATCACCGACTCTTGCTTCCAACCAAACCCTAAAGACCCCAACCCCAATTTCAGTCGAGAAAGGCCCAACATGTTAATATAATATATATAAAACACCTCATAAAACCCCTCTTTTTGGATATAACATTTCCTAAAATTTGAACACTTTTTGGGGTCACGTTTTGCCCCGACCCTATATACCCACGTACTTTAACACTGGCTTATATTTTTTTGTTTCCTGCTTTGAACATATGTTGTCTTACTTAGTCCATAATATTTGTTTTTGGTCCGATATTTGTTAACCTATTACAAAGCACTTAAAAATACTTAATATCTTTATTATTTATCTTTACTGTGCATGTCCGATTTCTATACCGTTAAATCGCGCTTTTTCTATCGCTAATTTGATTTATTTTTCACCTATCAGATTTAAAAGTCCATGAAGGAAGATGGAAACCGCTTATATTCATCCTGATAGAATTGTATAATATTTTTAATTATTCGGTTATAAAAAGCAGCTAAAATACTAACTTTGGTCTTTATTGATCGATCTGCCTAAACACCCAACTATAATCTTATTAACTGATGATGTGTTGCCCTGTCTATATGAGAATTCAAAACATAAGCATAAAGAATGTACCTTAAAAACGACATAATAAGGCTGTGGTAACGTGTTCAATGAATAAATAAATGGCTTTATTTCACCATAAAAGTAGGCCTACGATTGTAATTACATACAATACGAAAACTATTGAATTCAACGCTGATCTGTAACCATTGCAGGCCAACATTTGAAGAAGTACATTGAAACAGGGAACAGTAGAAGTCTAACAAATTTAATTTGACAAATCAAAATATTATTTATTCAACAGTCAACAGTGCTGCCAAAATTTACCGCTAGTTTTAGGATTATGACACAATAACAGGTATTTTATAAGTTAAGGTCGAGTCAAACACGCATAATACTAATGTTAATTTTAGCAAGGTCTCATGGACGGCCAGGGCCACGTCCCTTGATTCTGTGTGTAATGTTGTTGGAGACATGTAGGGTGGATTAAAATACCTTAGTTTACCGTCATTGATAAATTTAACAGGACATTAATAAGATCAGTAGATACCATTTATCTCCCGTCAAATTAATTGTATAAATCGACGATCATTTTAGACATATGATTACATGATCTATCAATTGTAACATATTTTTCACTGCTACATGTTCTCTGACAATTGTCAACTTGATTAGACAGAAGGTACGAGAATCTGCCGAAACTTATGATTTTCCTGTTAGATCATTTTAGATCTGATATGATCTATCAATGAAAAAAAAGGAGAGGCCGAAAGGGTTTTACGGGCTCTCGATCTCGAGCCCGCAAAACCTCATTTTCGGCCCTAGTTGCGAAATATACTGTTTCACAACCGCTACATGTTTTCTGCCAATTGTCAACTTGATTAGACGAAAGGTTCGTGAGAATCTGCTGAACTTACGTTGTACCTGTTAGATGGCCTTAAGATTTTTGTATGGCCTTATGAACATATGAATTTCCTGTAAACAAAACTTTTTCATATATTCTACATGCCCCCGAGAACAACATACGATAAATATAAACCAGATATCACAATAGATATCTATAATTAAATTTTACAGAAATCAGTTTATAAACCAAGACATTTAAATCTTTGGCTGCACCATGATACACTCGTAAAACATACAGAACCTATTTACACATATCTTTAGAACACAGTGTGTCATGATACATCTGATTCGTCTAGACAATAGTTCGTCTTTCACAGTTTCCCCCGGTGGGAGACTAAGTTTTATTTTGCTCACTCATGACAAGGAGTAAAACGCGTCTAAACTTATCAGGTGGGGGGAAATTGAATATTTTACATCAGGTTATACTCGAGTTGCATGTCAGTTATATTGGATGGTTGTCACTCAAAAGAATGCCGTTTCATTGGCAAACTAATATCCAAACCTCCCATTTTATTTGAGAAAATTAGACTTATATGCATCTGAAGCAAGTTTGAAAACTCTATGTCCCATCTTTACCAAATAGGCAAACTCGGTTCATCTCCATCGAGTTCTTTAATTCACTTTATACTGCAAAATAACGAGTTGTTTTTCTGTTTACATTTCCTCATTATTTTGTAACCAAAATGGCAAACAATAAGGCTTATATTATTTCTTAAAATGTGAACTTCCTTTTTATACGTCCTTTAAAAGACTAATGCAAATAACTTTTAAGACTAATTATGATGGTATTGTGCACGTCTACAGAAATATATAACTTCTAACGGTGTTCTTCTATGATTCTTGCTGGCTGATATAAAAAAGTATTACAAAAATCATGCTTATCTATTAATATGTAGAGGCGTTTACTAAATTAACTTTTCAATTGAGAAATCGGACTGGTATAATCAAGAAGCTAGTAACTGTACTCATTCTGTAATGAAGGTTTAACAAATATCGGGGTAAAGTTAGAGTTTGTTTGGGAGCAGGAGTCGGTCTAAATAGGACGACCCCATAATTTTGCCACTAGCATAAAATTTAAAAAAGTATTAACTATGTGATCATTATTAAAATCCTACAAACTGTGGGAAATTACTGGAAGAATCAGAATATCATTGGCAAAACGCATAAACGAATCAAATTGTTAAACCCTTAGGTCAAATTAATCAAAGCCAACAGGAAGTCCGAACAAATAGCAGTGATAATGAATCTGTATTAATTTCTGTCAGGGAGTGAGTTCGATAAAAAATCAAATTACCGTCAGGCAAGCTCGAAGGTATGATAGAAAAACTGTAATGGAATGTTTCATGTAGTTTTTAGTCGGTTATCAATTTCTCTTGAGCTAATTAATTGGATTACTTTTGAGTATTTTTTTATTTGAATCTAATTTGTAGGGTTATATGAGAAACTATAAAACATTGTTTATTTGGTCCCTCGTTTTTCAATATGAATATGTCTCAACTTTCTCGGAGAATAAGGGAAAATAGAGGACTACATTAATTATTAAAAGTCACTATCCAATAGTTTCTAGATATTTTAAAAGTAAAATAACAAACTAAAAATTAGGTTCAGAAAATTGAAAAGAATATAATATATTGTCGTTTTTTATATCTATATTTAGGTAGAAAACTAAATAATTCTTAGAAAGTAAAAACATGTTAAAATCGTAGCCATTGTTCCTAACGAACAACAAGAGGTTCTCTAAATAAACCTCAGTTTGAGGCTCTAATAAATAAAATATAATTTAATTATATAGCATTTTAAAAACACAAGCATTTTGGGCTCTTTGATAGTTAAGTGTGGTTAACGTACAAACCGTCACAAGGAAAACAAGTTAAAAGTTGTAGTCCCAAATACTTATGATTAGCTGTTGTACCCGTTCTTTGCACAGTTAAACTTTAAAATAACTATAGCTCTCGCAGAAGCCAAACAATAATTATAAAAATCTACCTTTGTGCAAAATTTCACCGGTTTGCAATATTTTTAAAAAGATATATGGAAATACTAATTGTTAATAATAATGTTAAGTATTTTTTTGAGTCACATTCAATCTTCAGGTAAGTAATTAATCCAACCGAGACTCTGAATCTGTAATATTGGCAAAAAGACTTCAAATAAATCGCAAAGATTATATGCAGAAAACCTATACATTTATTTTCTAACCCCTTTATCAATAGAATGCTTAGTATTAAACATGCTTAGTGTGCAGATTAGTGGTGGGGGCGCATACAAACTTGTTGTAGTACAACAATGGCGATGGCTTGGAGAACGGGGTTAGCAGTGGGGTAGGTTATGATCGAAGTACCTGGGGAGCGGCATAAAGGGAACACGAAAGAAGACAGACAACAAGGGAGAGACCTGTTTGAACATCAAAGGGGGCGCTCTGGTATAGGACGGCATCATACACCATTAGACATTTATTGTGTATGTGTATGCCTAAGCAACGAGCTCAGGGGAACACTGCGAAGAATTACTTGCAAATATGTAAAATGGGCTGCAAATGTAATGGGCATAAAACTCAACAACTAGATTTAATTTGTACAGTCAATTTCGAAAACAAAAATTGTTTACAATTCATGCCCATATTCTATGGTTAGAAAAGTTTTGTTTGACCAAAACGATGTAGGTGTTTTTTACATGTAATAGGGCAATTTCTCAAAACTTTCGCTGTCAGCTTTAAAGTAAAATACCCCCGTTGCAGCAGACCTGCATACTCAGCGAATTTCAAATGCAAAACAACATATTTCAATCCAACATAGCGAGATTTGACATGTTTTTGTAAGCTCCATAAGAATAACATGGGGAATGAGTATGCAGGTGTGCTGCTACAGGTATACTAAAACTGGGTGGTTTTAATTCAATATTTAGTAGTTCTGAACTAGAGGAAGCTATTTACCAAGTTTTATTGAGATATGTTGAGAAATAAGCGAGATATAGAATTTTACTTAATTCCCATAAGGTTAACATTGGGACAACGTACTGTGTTTACCACTTTCAATATCTCGGTAACATAGAGCATTGGACATAGAGCATTGTTTCAAAATACTAAATTGTTTGTTTTTTTTTAGCTGAATTCAATGGTGCCCACAAAAATTTGATAAATTTAATTTTTATATGTAAACAACTCAAAAAACCCATTTTTGGGGGGATTTATCCCCCTTTGCCCCCCTTTCCGGTGGTCCGATCGGGCTGGTTCACGAACTCGTCCAATTGATTACCACTTTACAATGTCCGTACCAAATTTCATAAAGATCGGACCATTTTTGCGGCCGCTATCGTGCTAACAGAGACATAGATATATATATATATATATATATATATATATATATATATATATATATATAAATTCGAACGAATAGTGTTTTTTGCTTCTGGGGGCCCCAAAACGAAAAGTTATAGTGGTCCCGAGCTTAGGTCTTACCATGAGACCTACGGTAATAGCTTCTTCCCTATAGGGGAAATTCGCTAAAACTATTTTCACCCTGCAGCCATAATGCAGATTTCGCTTCCTTATATACTATTTCAGACTATTTTATAAATTAACAATTTGCTCAATAATTTGATAAAAGGTTATGTGGGTTCAATTTACCGGAAAATATTCCCACATATATTCAATATCATATATCCACTAAAATATTGATTTAACTAGGAGTTTAGTGACGGCTTAATTTGTGTCGCTTGTAGACTACATGTTGTATTTTTACAAAACCAAATCTGTTTCCAACCATAATCGTCATTTTATAGTTTATTATTGATTGATCATATAAAACCTTTATTCCCACAGTGGGCCTATATTGTCATCACCAGATGCAGCTATGCTCACCGGCTTGTAGCTGTAGACAGTTTGATTGCGCCGTCGTGGCCCTCGGCCTCTGTATACGGCCCAAGGACTAGGCGATATTCGATAAGCCGATAAGGGGCCATCGCGATTGTTATAGTCGCATTAGCTAACAGTGTTCATTGCTTTCACCGTGTTCCCTGCAGTTCTAAATGTTAAAAGGCGCAGAGATATCTTTGGCCTCAAGTCTACAGTGACGGGTGTGAAGATTATAGGGACGACTCCGAGGTGATGGTTTCTCGTCTATATACGCTACATGTTTAAGCCATCACTAGGAATACAATAATTTGTCATGGTAAAAAAATAAATGAAAATTATCTAGTAATCTTACTGAAAATATTAATACGCATAAAATACAAATTTAATATAAATAGCTTCAATATGAACATTTTTTACCTAGAATTACATAATAAAATGTAGTATTAAATAAAGTAGGTGTAAGTAGCACATTTCGCCAACAATTATATTTGATTCAGCCAAACATCGCCAAACAGTTGCTCGCCGAAATCGTTTGAAACCATTGTTTTTGACGAAATATTCGAAAAATGTAAACAATCAAACAAATTAAAATAAGTTCAAAACTTTAAAACTTAGACCTCGAGAGGTGAGGCTGCGTGTCCCTTGTTAATAAAATAAAAAATATCATTTAACATTTGTGATTAGGTCATTGTTAGTTATTAATATCCTTTATTCTTTCTGCATGCGAGGAATCATATTATTACGTTGTTTCCGTTTCAAGGACCAATGAATGAACCAATGTACCAATGTAAAATTAACTTCTTGGAAAAGTGAATAGAAAAGGTTTGCACTCAGGGTCGCTCTGAATGGTCCTAATGATGCATTTCTGCAACCCCTCGCTCAAAGACCTCCCCTGCCGCGGACATTGTGTGGCCAGGGGCGCCCTCCTCGAGGTCACAGCACTGTCTGCACATTGCACCCCACGACGTTTTGGCATTCTCTTGGTAATAGTTATTTGTGAGTTTAGTGAGTAATGTACAATATTGTCTCACGTGGATATTGCAGCTCTCGAAATACACACAACATTTTACCCACATCTGCAATAATAAATACCTAATCCTTAAACATCTATTTCATTAAATTAGTGATTGACTAACAATAGGCCTATATTGTGTTTCGATCTGCAATTAGTGCCTGCATTCAAGTAGCTGCAACCATGCATGCACTATCGATCAGCTGAATGTTGCACTTACTTACATGCTTCATTCTGAGACGTTCTCGCAGCTGATTGTTGTTAATGTTAATCTTATTTAATAATTTCTGCCACTAAATCAGCTGTTAGCGCCTGAATTAGGTGAGTTCTTATGGGTAGGCGGGAGACAAATTAATCACTTTACTCCCGCTGGGAGATAAATTATTTTTTTACGCATTACAAGGAGTAAAAGGCGCCCAAGGAGGAAGGTGGGGAAGAGATAATTATGTTGGTTATTGCGTGAATAATATAACCTCTAAGTGCTGGTAGGGAGGTTGATTACGTTCCATTCCATATGTGTAGAATGTTTCATCGACAAGTGTTCAAAGTGGCTATAAACAGCAAGACTGCATAATCAAAATATTTTTAAATTTTTAAAGGTTAGACCAAAGATAACCTTTTCGTAATCGTGCACAAGATTTAACAAGGGAATAGTTATTTCAAGGAACATTGCTGGTTATAGTAAACATTGTTTTATCGGCGGACTAAACAAAAACTTAAAAGTTGCTGAGCAGCGCGTGTCGGCTAGTACTAGGTAGGCCACTGGTACAGTTATGCGATGAATAGGCCTAACCACAATGTTTTCTTATGACATAGCGTGGTTAGAAAACAATAATAGCAACAATTTTTAATAAGAACAATAATTTTTTGTTCTTTCAAATAAACAATAAATCAACGATTTTGGTTGTGTGATTGACGTTGTACCGAATTTGAAAGTTAACATTGGTCTTATGGGAGGAGCAGGTAGTCGCGCGGACTGGAGCCCCCACTTAACTCTTGTACTGACGCGGGTTCTAGGTTCTAGGCAGGTTTTAGTCTTTTGCATATTTTATAAGTATGTCCAAGTATGCAATGATTGGGTGTGGACTCTAATAAAATAGACCTGTAATTAGATATTTCAATCGTTGAGGCAGTATTTAAGCAAGAACCTGATGATTTAAAAGAAACACAAATAGAAGATTGTAATAATGTTATGCTGATTTTTTGTCTCCTTCTAAACTACTAACGGACTTCCTCGTGCAATGGTTTACACACGGTTGACATATTATGTAATTGGTTTTGAAATTTTATTGAATTTTAAATTACTGTCATCACAAGCGATGGATGGGCGTGGTTACTAGTAAAATTAACCTATAATTAAATCTGGCTTCGAGTAATCATTTGGTAAATTAATAAGCAATCGCCCGATGATTAAAGAGACGTATTTATTTTTCACGAGGGAAATAATGAATCTGCCTCATTATGACTCGAAGCGGCAAAACAAAACTCGATAAAATGTCATTTGAAACACATTGCTTTGATCAGACATCAAAATTAGCTTTGTTATGAGTAATTTCAAAACTTTTTATTTTTAAAGGAAAATATTGTCACTGATTTTTATTAAATATGTTAAGGGACGCCCTAAAATCTGTGAATATAGCATGGTTCTTAGTATACTTTCATTTGGAAGTACATTCCAAAAATTGGTATTTTATAAAAATGCTGCTAAAAGTTAATGTTTGCTATAAAGAAAACTTTAAAATATTTGTATTGCTTAAGTTTCAGAATCCTGACGTTTCAGTTGCGAAATTGTCATTAAATGAAATAACCTCCTAAACATTTTAAACTTCTAAACTTAAACTATTTTTATTATATCGTGAAAATATTGTCAGTATGCCTAGCAATATAAAAATTTACAACATTTAAATACAAATAATTTATAAATGTCTACAAAATTATTTGATAATCAAATATTAATAATAAAGATACTGCCGTTTTGTCAGTAGATTCCATGCGTATTTCTGTTTTACTTTTAATTTACTCTATTTTTTCTATACATTTTAATATAGTGTAAGTATCGGGCACAAAATTTTGACTATGTAACAAAATTCACCATGATATATCTTGAAAATCTTTTTAGGGTTTCATGATACATTATTGTAGACTTAAAATGCAAGATAAATAGTGAACTGAAGAATATTTAGTTAGTTTACATTAAGCACTTACAAATTAAAACACTACCGTTTTTGGACACTTAAATTAATTTAATTGGAGACGCATTGATGAAATTGTGATTTGAGATTAACATGCCTAACCTAACAATTTAAATTTTGCCTTAATTTCAAACACAAAAAAATTAAATTTTCATTCTTTGACTCAGACCTCCTTTGTCTTGCAAAATAATAAATGTACGATATGGCATAACAAATAGTAGGTGTTTTTAATAAAATTTATTTTAAGAGGCGCACATTGAGTACATATCGGATCCTCTTTACGACCTCTCCTTTTTAACATATATATAAATGATCTACCAACCAACATCTCAAAAAATGATGCAGAAATTTTTGTATTTGCTGATGATATTGGCATTAAAATATCTTCAAATAATTTAGAAAATATTACAGCAAAATTAAATAAAGTCAATGAACAAATGCAAGATTGGTGTAATGCAAATAGGCTAAAATTAAGTATGAACAAGACCCAAGATATTCAGATTAAGTATTCAAACAAATCAAACATAAATCATCATTCAAAGCCTTTAAAATTTTTAGGAATTATTTTGGATTATAAATTAACATGGTCAGATCATATTAATCATAACATAAAAAACTGAACAAAGAAATATATTGTCTGAAGAGATTAAAGTTCAATGTGAGCAAAGAGGTATTAATTCAAATTTACTATGCTTATATTCACTCAATATTAAGTTATGGCACATTAATATGGGAGCATTCAAAATATGCAAAACAAATATTCAAGATACAAAAAAAAAAAACAATCAGAATTATTAGTGGAGTAACATCAAGGACACACTGTAAACCTCTCTTCACCTAATTAAGCATTATGTCACTACCATCGATTTACGTCTTACAATCATTACTATATACAAGAAAAAATTACAATTTGTATAAAGAAAATAACACTACACATGACCATGGAACAAGAAATATGGATAAATTGAAGTTACAACGAACAAGATACCCTAAAACACAAAGGGCATTTACATATACACAAATATAAAGCTATACAATAAGCTACAATCAAATATAAAAAAAAATACGTGATGACAAATTTAAAAAATACATGAAGACATTCTTAACAAATCACTGTATTTATGATACAAATGAATTTTTTAACCTAAAATGTTAATAATGTCATAATATATATATAATGAATATGTTGTAAAACATTGTAATGCACCAAATGGTGCCATATACAATAAAAATTATTATTATTATTATTATTATTATTATTATTATTATACACGCTTTCCCGTGTTGGGCCGGGACAGAATGTCCAACAGTATCCCCTGCTTGTCGTAAGAGCCGACTAAAAGGGGAGGGGGGCGCACTGGTCCTTTTTCGCGTCTCCTTTTCACAACTCCATTCTCCGAATCATTTCAATAGCCCGGCTGTTTTTTCTAAATCATTCCGTCCTACTTGCCGGGGTGGCTCTGTGTTCTTCAGCCTCCACTGCGCTGGAGGTCTAGGATGAGCAGAGGGTACAGCTTAAAAACTGGGTTCTGCACCTCCCAGGCTGCCGGATAGTACAGGGGCCCGGGTCAGCCCAGCCAGCTGACCTGGCTGCCCTATCAGCCGGCGAAAATCCTCTTGGCCGTGGCGGTGCCGGTTGGCGACCGGATAGGGCCCTGCTGCGGTCACGGGGGGGCTCTGCCGAGGCCACTGCTCGTCTAGGACCGCCGGTGTTTTGGGGGCGGTCGAACACGGATATAGTTGCTCTGGCGACGGGTCGGTTTTGACAATCACATTGGGGTACTGTTTTGGGGGGTCACAACACGCCCAGTCTTGGGGGCTAATCCAGACATCATGGCAAGTTCAGAAGGAAAAACGTCTCAAAAGGTGCAAGATTCATCCCGGGGTACCCTAACCCCAAAAACGAACCAGAGGGAGCAATTTCCTCGGCTTCCCTCTCAAAGTGGGGACGTCGACGTAGAAGACCCCTTTGGCCGGAAGCCTCGGGTCGCGAGGTCGCCACAAGGCCGAGCGACGCCAACTGCCTCGGTGACAAGAACACCGGTGCTCACCGAGCAAGCACCCGTCAGTGACGTGGACTCGGTGAACACCGACCCGTCCCCCTTCCAGGCGGTAATTTCACTTGCCAGGCAGCAGGAGGAGGAGCACCTTCAAAAGTGCTTCGCCACCCTCGCTGTCATGAAAGCCGCGACTGGCAGACAGAAGAACATCAGCAGGGATGTGCAGGAAGGCATAGTCCAACTGGAGGTCAGCCTTCACCACATCCTTCAGCTGAGGAAGTCTTGGCAGTCGTGCGAGTCCGTGACCGCATCGACGCAGACCTTAACTCCGTCCTTGCGGGTTAAGGCCCAGCCTGCCGGATCGAAGCGGGCAGCCAGCAGCCCCGCCCAGCCGGAGGCAGAGAAAAAGAAGAGGAGCGACGGTTCATTGGAGGACAAGGACTCCGAGAAATGGACCGACGTGGTTAAGAGGAAGGGGAAGAAGAAGAAAGCCCCGCCTCAGCAGCCTGGAAGCCAGCCCGGCCCCCAGGACAACAATAAGGCGCCGAAGAAGAGGGCACGCAAGACACGGCCAGACGCTCTTCTCATCAAGCCGTCGGAGGGGAAATCCTACGCCGACGTGCTGGGCGAGATTCGCAGCAAAGCGAAGCCCGATGAGAAGGGCGCCGTTATCAAGGCCATGAGGAAGACCCGAGCCGGCGATCTTCTGGTCGAACTCGGGGACTCCTCCGAAAGCAAGTCCGCCTTCAGCGAAGACCTGAAGAACATCTTGGGGGCGAACGCGACTGTCCGCGTTCTCGAGCCCAAGTCGACGCTGGAGGTGAGAGATCTCGACGAGCTGACGACCGAGGCGGAGGTGACCGCAGCCGTTAAATCCGCCATCGGCGACGTCGAGGTAAAGACTTTCGTCTCGAAGGCGAACGCTCGAGGCCAGAAGGTGGCTATCCTCACGCTGGGAGCCAGAGCAGCAGCGGAGCTCCTGGAGAAGGGCCACCTGAAGATCTGGTACGTGAACTGTCGGGTACGCGAGAAGCTCGTGGCCTCCAGATGTTTTAAATGTCTGGGGTTCGGTCACGTCGCTAATCGTTGCCCCGGACCCGATAGAAGCAAGGTCTGCTTCAAGTGCGGCGGCCAGGACCACAAGGCCAGCGCGTGCAGTGCCGCGTTGTCCTGTGTCCTGTGTACAGAAGCCGGCTTGAAGGGCGACCAGGTCAAGCATTCTGCTGGGTCAAGTCGCTGCGGGCAGTACCGACGGGCCATCCAGGAGCTTCGCCAAACACAAAAGAAATGATAACTGTTCTGCAACTTAATATGCAGAGGAGCAGGACAGCAAACGACTTGCTGTTCCAATTCGCCACGGAGCAGGGTGCTGACCTACTGCTTCTCAGTGAGCAGTACCAGAACCGACGCTCCGCGCAGTGGTTCTCGGATCCCTCCGGCACTGCGGCGATTTGGATCTTGGACCTCGGGAAGGTGCCTGTTCTCGATTCCGGATCTGGCAACGGCTTCGTTTGGGTGAGGAACAGGGGTTTCACTGTCTTCTCCTGTTACCTCACGCCTAACCAACCGATCGCAGACTACCGCCACATGGTCGATTCCATCGAGGATGAGATCATGAACACCTCTGGCGGGGTCATAGTCGGTGGCGATTTTAACGCCAAAGCCGTGGAATGGGGTTCCCCGCGGACCGACACTCGAGGTCGTTACATCCTCGAGTCGGCTGCCAGGTCGGGCCTCTGTATCCTTAACACGGGCGGCATTTCCACCTTTCGCCGTCCGGGGTGCAGAGAGACGATCCCTGACATATCCCTTGCCTCTGAAGGGATTGTCCAGCGGATCTCCGACTGGCGTGTCTGCGAGGAGTATTCCTCTAGCGACCACCAGGGGATCCTCTTCAAGGTCCTTCCCGAGGGTGCGCGCTTGCGCGCTGAACCTGCTCCTCTGGCTCGACGCTGGAACACCAGTCGTCTGAGCAAAGACACTTTTAAAGAAGTAATTAAAGACCAGAGCATTGTGAATTTCACAGGTGCCGAAGATCTGGCAGCATCGACGATGCGTCTCATCGCGACCGCGTGTGAGCAGTCGATGCCCGGAGTTTCCCGCCGCCACAGGAAGAAGCCGGTTTACTGGTGGACGCCTGAAATCGCGGAACTCCGGAGGAGATGCCTTGGTCTCCGACGAGCTGCGCAGCGAGCCAGGAACCGCCCTGATGCAAATGCCAGATCGGCTGAGCACAGAGCGGCCCGCCGAGAGCTCCGCGGTGCCATCAACCGGAGTAAAGTCAGGTGCTGGAAGCAGCTGTGTCAGGATATCGACAACGACCCCTGGGGGATGGGCTACAAACTTGTAACCCAGAAGCTAGGGGCTCGCTCACCACCTGCGGTCATGGAACCACAAGCCATGGCCGCCGTCGTCTATACACTGTTTCCCAGCCACCCAGTTCGGCCAGTCAGGGAATTCGGAGAGGTAGGCGCCTTCCCAGTTTTCCGGGAAGAGGAACTCACCGCTGCCGTCCGATCCCTACGACCCAGAAGAGCGCCCGGTCCCGATGGCATTCCGGCGGAGGTGCTCAAGCTCGCTGCGGAGGTGAATCCAAGGCTTCTGCTCGATATGTTCAACGCGTGTCTGGCGGAAGGCGTTTTCTTTTCTTCGTGGAAGGTTGCTCGCCTTGTTCTTATCCCGAAGGCGATGAGCACACCGGGGACCCCTTCTTCTTTCCGACCCCTGTGTATGCTCGACACGGCGGGGAAAGTGCTTGAGAAGCTCCTGCGCATCAGGCTGACCGAGGCCATCGTCTCTGCGGGGGACTTGTCCCCGCAGCAGTACGGCTTCAGATCCGGTCGCTCTACCATCGACGCTATTCAGGAGGTAGTTGAGGCAGTGCGGAGGGCGGAGGACCACAACCATTGGTCGCGCCGCGTGGTCCTTCTCGTCACGCTCGACGTGAAGAACGCTTTTAACTCCGCCAGGTGGAGCGATATGCTGTGGGCGCTTGAGCATACGTTCCAAGTTCCCTCCTACCTCCTGCGTATGATAGAAGCGTACTTGTCAGACCGCGTTCTGTTGTACGACACGACCGAAGGTCAGCGGCGCATTCCCATCACTTCCGGGGCTGCGCAGGGGTCCATTCTCGGACCAGATCTCTGGAACGTGTCCTACGACAGCTTGCTGAGGCTAGACATGCCCGATGAGACCCGCCTCGTTGGCTATGCTTACGACGTCGCTGCCTTGATCGCTGCGAGGAACGTCGAGCAGGCAAAACTGAGGCTCAGCGTTGTAATGGCCAAGGTCAACGGGTGGATGCGAGATCACGGCTTGTCCCTGGCTATCAGTAAGACGGAGATCGTCGTCCTCACCAAAAAGAGGATAAACACCGTGTTCCCGGTGCAGATAGGTGACGTCACACTCGAGACTAAGCCTGCTGCAAAGTACCTGGGAGTCATGGTCGACAGCAGACTGTCTTTCGGCGAGCAGATCCAGCGCGCCGCCGACAAAGCCGCTAAGGGTGTCGCTGCCCTTGGTAGGCTTATGCCCAATGTCGGTGGTCCTCGTTCCGGCAAGCGCCGTCTGCTCATGACTGCTGTCCAGTCAGTCTTGCTGTACGGGGCGGAGGTATGGGCTCACGCACTCGAGAAGCGAGTCTTCCGAGACCGGCTTGCCCGAGTCCAGCGTCGAGGAGCTCTGCGGGTCGCTTCGGCCTACCGCACAGTCTCCGAGCCTGCTGTGATGGTGATCGCCGGAGTCATCCCCGTCCTCTTCCTCGCGAGGGAGAGGCAGGCGATTTACCGGAGGAGGCCTGAAGTGGGCCGGGAAACAGCTGCCAGGGAAGAGCGCGATCGCAGCTTCGACTCCTGGCAGCGCGACTGGGAAGCCGAGCCGAGGGGACGTTGGACCTTTCAGCTCATACCTTCCGTCCGACCATGGGTGGAGCGGCAGCACGGCGAGGTCGATTACTACGTGACCCAGTTTCTTTCTGGACACGGGTACTTCCGAGCCTATCTGCACCGGATGGGCAAAGTCGCCAGCCCGGACTGTCTGTATTGCCCCGGCATCCCAGATACGTCCGAGCACACCTTCTTTCAGTGCGACCGTTGGCACGTCCGCCGAGCCTCGCTTTCATCTGAGATCGGCGTGATCGTCAGCCCAAACAACATCGTCGGAGCTATGCTCCAGGGAGAGGGCAACTGGAACTGTGTCAAGCACTACGTCCAGGCCATTCTTCGGGCGAAAAAGGTCGACCTCGATCGGCCTTAATCCTCAGCATTTCCCCACAGAGGTTGCCCTAGCGGCGTAATATCAAAGGCCTAGCCCGAAGTAATGTGTGAAACAGTTCCAGGCTAGTGTCCTCGGTGCCGAGGGAGGTGGTTTAGTCGGTAGTTCACGGGACATCGAGCTCGTGGGAGTCCGACACTACTGAGGGGACAACGAGCCCCTCAGTGTGCGTAAACGCATTCCACCTCCTACCCAAAAAAAAAAAAAAAAAAAAAAATTATTATACACGCTGCCCATCAAAAATATTATGATACCTTGTTGACCATTTCTTGAAATTCGCTATAGTATACCATTCCACTTAATAGTTTTAGAAAAAAATATGGTACCTGGTAGGATCTACACACCTACTCCAAGACGAGATAATTAATCCCCCACCCCCATCAAAATGAATACATGTAAAAAATAATAATGACAGAATAACAGTTGTGTAGATAATCTGCTACTAATGAAAGGCCGGGAGCCGGCCGCGCGGAAAATCATATTTCATGCAGAAATATCCCTCGAACCTGTATTATTTCCGCATCGGTTCTTAACAACTTCTTACACCGGAAAAATTAAATTACAGGACAGGCCAATCAGTTACGTTCAAAAAGCAAAACATTGTTTTTGCATGTCTCAGAAAATTGAATTGGAACGGTAGAGGTCGATAAGTACAATGATGAACGTGGAGGTGGTTTTAGACTGAGTAATCATAATCATAATTTTCAGTATCTAAATTTTTATAATATTTTATGACAGTCTTCAGCTCTCAATAATGTTTTCTTATAGCTTTACATATTTCAGGTGGTTTTTAAGCCTTATCTATATAGTATAAAGCCCAAACTATCTGTAACATTTGAGAAAACTATAGGTCTGAAGAAATCAATCAACCCTATATTTTGATAAAAGGTCTCGGTAAGAAATCCCAGGAAAATATTGGAAATCTATATAATTAATACGCCAACACGAAATTTGTCTTATGAACTCCTCCGTCATTTCTTAACCGATTTTGATCATTGACGGCTCATTGGAAAGAGCGTGTCGCGTAGATTTGCAAACTGGCCTTACATTTTTGAAAAAGTCCCTTGGGCTCTGCCCCATTGGCTTTTAAAGTTCCCATGTTATCCTTATGAAGAACATAATTGTTTACATTTTGATCAGCTGGATAATTTAATTGCTGTTATTTTTTAATTTGTGTAAACATAACCCTCAAGACGGATCGTGTTAGCATGATTGTGTTTTAAATTTGTCACCATTTGAATTATCGCTCTGCTAGAGTAGCGCACGATTCCGTGCGCTCGGATCCACTAGTGTTGATAAATTTAAATGAAAGGGGTGAACAGCGGATGCATTTGTTTTTATTTACAATTGAATGTTTACTTTTTCCAGTGAAGCGGGACAACATCAGTTAGTAGTATTAATTTCCAGTATCCAAACTGTTATTATATTTAATGGCAATCTTTAGTTATTAATACTGGTTTATTATAGCTCTATTGAATTTATGAAGTTAGCAGCTAAATCATTTACGTTACTTACGAAGAAAACTTTTTAGTTTTAATGTGAGGATTTCCGGAATGTGAGGAACAAAACACCTCAGTACTAGGTACTCGTCATTAAGGAGTTAATAATTAAACTTACTTCGCTACTCGTGATAATGGTCATTTTTAGGACATGTAGCCAAGTAAGTTTAATTATATGAACAAAATATTCAAAAGTTTCAGTCCGCTTTCCTTCCCACCTGAGCCCGCTAGGTGCTAGGCGGCGCCCGGCGTGTCCACACGCGTGTCCTGAACACGCACTGCAGTTCGGGTCAGATTACTCCCCCCTCGCCACAACATGAACCCCCCTCAATTAAAACCACCGAGACCTACCCCAAGCCAGGCCTCGTTGTGCGCGCCCACTGGCCGGAACGCGCTAGTGGCGGGCCGAAATTAAAAGGGACGCTCTGCCTTTCAAGGCAGCCAACGTGGCAGCGAACAATGCGTTGCACGTACATGTAATGCACTTCCAGTTGACTCTTCGGCACGCAATTACAACTATTAAAGCGCAAAATTCTTTTGCGTAATTCTTTAAATAATATTAACATTTACCTGCCTACGTGCCTGGCTATGCTTAAATGTATGTGTATTTTTAATTTAGCTTTCAAACAAATAGGATGTTTAACAATATAAGATTTCCATATATTCAAAAATACCATATTTATTATAGGGCTAACCGTATGTTAACACTTGCAACTCTCGGTGGTTACGATCATCAACCCCTGGAACCAATATAACTGTTAAGTCCAAATAAAGTTATCGAGCCTCAGTAATGGGTTGTTTATTATTTGTTTACATTACAATTAATAAAGACAAATAGTTCCATTTATTTTTATTTTTTAAAGTAGTTCGTATCAGTTTTATAACATTAGCAGTAAAAATCGTGTCTAACTTTTATAGATTAATTGAACTCCGTAAACAAGCCGTTAGGGGGTATCGCCTGTTCTACAACGGTTGAAGGCGCAGCGAAGAGTACGGGGTATCGCTAAGGAAGTGTTTATACGTGTGGTAACAGAACCGTACTGTAATTTCAACGCGGTTTCGGCGTTGATGAGATTGCAATTCCCATATAATATTCTCCAAAGCGTTTTTCATAGACGACACAAGTCCCTGAGGGTTACGACGACACATTGTCGTGGGGTGACTAATCCTCGCCGTGGAGTGCTGTAATAACGTGGCACACCGAACCTCCCAGATCCGCCACCCGCTCCGTGTCGCCCGGGGGCTCGTCACCCCAGACGCCTACTGATGGCGCGAGTAATGGAGTCGGACGTACCAGCCCCTATCCCAGTCAACAATGAGGCGGGGGGTGCAGGCTTTACACTGGTTTAATAATTTGCAATTATATGTAATATTGAAAGTTTATTCAAAATGTAAGAATTAATAAATCTGAATATGAGTCCGCTGTTAGAAGGTTTTTGTAAATAATAAAAATAATAAGAATCAATACGTTAAGCAAAATTTAAAAAGTCACAATAAGGAACACAACACCGTTGAGTGTTGTTTCATATTAAACAATACATGCTCTATTAAAAATCTTAAACTGGGAATAAAGAACATGTATAAAAGGAGACTATGAAGGCCTGACTTTTTAGTGCTCTTGGCCCGAACATCGTGAATTCGTATATTCCGTTCAATGTACATTATATTCCTAAACACGAGTCATACAACATTGTGTATCGTGTAAATTAAATGTCCACATGTCTATTAAATTTATTTTTGAAATAAGTTGTTTTCTAGGATTAAGACTGGGGCGGTGGCGTGTCCTGTGATCCAGCTATACTTGGAGGTCACAAACTGCGGATAGTTACAAGCGATGGCTTGTGGATGCGGTATTCTCTAGTGAGGAAAGAAAATCCCCGGAAATGTCCGTGTGTATGAAATGTGTTGTATTAATATCCGTACTGGTGAATACTACGTTCATCCATGAATTCTCCCTCATAACCATAGGATACCATATCAGGTCATCTTATAGACCAGTTCTTATTTAATTGCCGAAATTGTGATTCGGATACCACGTTAAACTGTAAGTCCCTGAGTTGCCATTGGCTGGTCTGTCTAAGGAACGTATCGGCCGTGAGTAGTGGCAAAGTGGCGTTTCTGGGCCAAAACGCATTAATCAAAAGTGACAGCTACATCCGGTTGGTGACGTCAGAGGCTGTGACGTAGCTGTGACGTGTTGGGGTGGGCATTTAAAGGTTAAATGAGCGGAAATGGGTCAAGGTCAGGTGTGGATATTTTATTTGTTTTCTTTTTTCTACAACCTGCTTCTTAATTGTTGGTTTGTTGATTTTCATTTCTGTTAAAATACCATGTAAAAAATGGAATCGATAAGTTAACAAGAAAATATCCTGCTACAAAGTATCCAAATAAAGCTGCAATTACATAAACATAAACTTTAAAATATAGCGAATGTTCTTCCTCTTTATCTGTTAGCATTTCATGAACAAGGTAACCAAAATTGTAACCACATAAAAATTAAAGTAGGCAAATGACAAATTTCGACGGGTTCACCAAAACGAAGTTGTAAAGTCGTGAATTTCTTTCTCCTTCCATTGTTGAATTTTTAGTCGAAACCAATTAATGATAACATTATTGCTTGCGCATCAGAACTAACAGTTGATGAAATTTCATTTACTTGTATAGTTGTAGTAGTTTCATTTGTAGTAGGTAATTGTTCGGAAGTTGGTGTAGATGTAGAAGAAACAGTATTATCTTGAAGCTCAGAGTCCATGTGTGCTCGGGTGAAGAGCTGAAGCTTTAATGACGTGTGGTAGCCCTGTCCTACTCTGTGTCAGGAGTTGTTGGTGGTGGGGGGTTGTTAGGTTCATGTACTGAATTGTAGATGGAATCATAACTTTCTGGAGGATGTACTAAAACTTGTTGTATAGGATCCGCATCAATAGTGAAACTTTGCGTATCAATGCAAAGTCCATCTTTAATAAAAGAAACATATAAAACAGAACTCATGTTTATTTAGATGTTTACTCTGCAAGTCGTACCGGCAAACTGATGTGTTGGTAGTGGCTCAGGGACCTCCCTTGTCATGGCATGTGGTGCACACCTGCCTTCCCCCACCACCACCGTGAAAGACTCCTCGCAATTTTTGGATATGTAGTGTTAGTTGTAATGTAGGTGTTGTACGGTCAACATCTCAGTGCTAAACAAATGTTCTTAACATTTGGTTTAAAAATATTTGCAATCAAATATTGTTTTGAAATGCTTATTTCACTTTGTACAAGTTACAATATTTTAAAGATGCTACTTTATTATATTACCTTAAAAATTAGTTAAAATATTTAGTTGAAGAAATGCAAACTAAACTATAGTTGCGATTAAATAGAAACATGGTTTGCTTTCGCTTGCTGCCGACTAGTTAATGAATACAAGTGTAGACCTTGTTGCGGGCTTGTCGAGGTTTGGCATGCGGGCGGGTTAAAAAACCATCATGTTTGCATCGGATATAAGCTCAATCGTGGATGAATGTTTTGAAGAATTTTTAACAAAATTGCAAGAACATGAAGGAAGAGGTTCAGGATGGAGTTTGTTAAGTATAACAGGGGGTACTGCCGTGGTCAGTTACAAGACTATACAGGGTGTCCCATAAGTAAAGTGCCAAACTTCGGGAATAGGTTATATGGGTCAAAATAAAGATAAAATGAAGAATAAATTTTTTCCAAAAACGCTTTGTTTACCAGATATCCGCCATTTTGTATTTTTAACAAAATATTTTTTATCTCCCACGTTTTTGAATCGATTTTTTTGAAACTCGGTATGCACCTGTATCTGGTCAAGGTTAGTTTATGAAAAAATAATCAGCATGATTGAATTGTAAATTTCAAAAAGGCGGCCGTTTAAAATCTTTAAATTGAAATACCGAAAAAATGGTACGTTTTACAAAAAATATAAAGGACAATAATATTTAGGAAGTCTCATTTCCATTCCAACGATACCAAAATTATGAAAATCGATTCACAAACAACTGAGTTATGGTCGAATTAGCGCATGGCTCAGCGCAACAATGGACTATTTTGCTTCAAAAAATGCTGCCTCACTAGCTAAATATGATCATGACTCAGTTGTTTACTAACCGATTTTCATAAATTTGGTGTCATTAGATGGGAAATAAAATTTTCTAAAAATTGTTATCCTTTATATTTTTTTTGTAAAACGTACCATTTTTTCGTGATTTCAACTTAAAGATTTTAAACGGCCGCCATTTTGAAATTTATTATTATGCTCATTATTTTTTCATAAACTAATACTGACTAGATACAGGTGCATATCGAGTTTCAAAAAAATCGATTCAAAAACTTGGGAGATAAAAAATATTTTGTTAAAAATACAAAATGGCGGATATCTGGTAAACAAAGCCATTTTATCTTTATTTTGACCCATATAACCTATTTCCGAGGTTTGGCACTTCACTAATGGGACACCCTGTATACAAGATCATCCAACCCTCATCTCTCATTCATATTTAGTATTCGACTTAAAAAATCCCTTAATGGTGGTCGGCGTCTCTTACGGTAATGGTAATATTTAACTATAATATTAATACATTATTAAAACCTGATAAAGTTTAAAAATACATGATCGATCATAAAAAACGAATCTAATACCGCTGGAATATCATGAAAATTGGAGCCGCGCTTTGATCTAGATCAATACCGGTATAGAAAACGCGGGAGCGGCGTTCAAGAACCGGAATTCACCCACACTACTTGGCCTACTACTCTGCCGAATGAATTGATGGGTCAAGTTTCAAAACATCCTAAGCAGAGTTGGGTTACATAGTTCAAAGACCCCTACAGGGGCGCAGGGGTCTGGTTACACCCGCCGCCCGGCGGACCGCCATCGCCTCCAAACTGACGTTTATGGTGAAATACAGGAGATTCTCGCGCCCGTTAATAAGCAGCGAGACGGCCGGCAAAACGCTCTAAACTGATCTACTGCCTATTATCCGCACTGCCCATACCCGGCCGCCCAACCTGGATGAAATATTGGTATGTGATGGAGTGAACTGTGCCGCTTCAAACAGGGTGTTCATAACGTTACGTTCTTGTAAAAATCTGAACCCTCTTATAAATGGTTTATCGGTCACTTCAATCCTATATCTTAAATATTAAAATAAAATAAAATAAAATACCCCCGTTGCAGCAGACCTGCATACACAGCAAATTTCAAATGCAAAATAATATATTTCAATCCAATATAGCGAGATTTGACATGTGTTTGTAAGTTCCATAAGAATAACATGGGAAATGAGTATGCAGGTTTGCTGCTACAAGTATATTGAAACTGGGTGGTTTTAATTCAATGTTTAATAGATCTGAACTAGAAGAGACTATTTACCAAGTTTTATCAAGATATGTTGAGAATTAAGTGCGAAATAGGATTTTACTTGTTTCCCATAAGGTTAACATTGGGACAACGTACTGTGTTTACAAGTTTCAATATCTCGGTAACCAAAGGACATAGAGCAGTGATTCAAAATACTAAATTGTTTGTTTTATTTAGCTGAATTCCCTGGCGGTAACAAAAATTGGTTTCCCTGTAGGGGAAATTCGCTAAAAACAGTCGGAAAACGAATTGTTTCATCATACTTTCATAAAAAATCTCGTTAATAGGAATTCTTTCACAAGGCATAGAAAACTATCCCCATCTAAAATTAATACGACAGCTCTTGGCATTGTGAGAAAGTGGGATAGAACCCACTAGAACAGGAGTGAAATATGAAGGTCTATGAAATAATCTCGCGCACGACTTGCTTTTTACTGAAATTAAGCTACACTTCTCTATTGATTACTGCAATTTCCAAAGTATGTTTACAGCTGCAGCGGATACTCTCCAAGGCATTAATTTCGATTAAATGTAAGAAATCAAAATCTTTTAAATCTCATAATTTTGTTAAGGGCCTACTCTATTGGATCATTAGCTCTCAAGTAAGTGAAGGCTATAGTGAAAGAATCTTATATAGATTATAGCAAATCTGATTAATAATTAAAACAATATTCCTTTTAGAGTTCGTTACCTGTTGTCTAAAATCTTAAGTTTTATTTTTATCCTTGTAAGATGGAAGCGGGAACCAGACAGACGGCGAAATCCTCAGCAAACCAATAAAACTGAAACAACCTGCGGCCAGTGAAAATAGCCCAATTGGGAGTGAGGTTCAAAAATAGTGGGCTTGGGCGAACAGTGGTGGGGCCTATAATTGGCAAGATTGGCGCTCGTAAAGGAGAAATTCTCTCAAAACAAAGGCCGGACGAACGAGCACTGACCTTTCGTTTTTTAGTCCATGCCGTCTTGTATTTGAACCAACCAAGAGCCCGAAAACGTTCTTGTGTCTTATAAAGATCATTTTAAAAACATTCTGTACTGATAGGTGTACATAGCGATAGTGATAGGTGTGGACACAATTCATATAATTAAATCAGAACTCTATACAAATTGTCGATTGACAAAATACCTAGAAAATATGTAATATGACAATGAGTAGCTAGTCGGAAGGGTGAAGGTTAGCAAAGTTTTTTATATACAAAAACCGTAAAAAAGTTGTAGTTTTACTATCTTTTTTGAGACTTTAAAACTTTTGCGTGCCAAGATCAATTAAATTTAATTTGTTGTTATCGAAAGTCATAAGGGCGAAGGGTAACAAGGTTTTTGACATACAATAACCGAAAAAAGTTTTTTAATTTTACTACTTTTTCACAAAATTTTAAATTTCGGTGTACCACGATCAAATTAATTTAGTTCATTGTCATCGAAGCACAGTATAAATAAATATACTATGTTTGGCAGTTAAGCCTGAATGATAAGAATGTATTATTGGTAAGTAAAGTATTATTGTTGTTTAACCTTGTGTATCATGAGGTATGCCCCTGAAAAGTAATTATTATAATAGTTCTCTGTTGCTATGCTCCATGCCTAAGCCAGCTCTTTCAATCTACCTTAGATCGGAACTTAATTGCCTCATAGTTTAATGGAATCCTGTAACTTTACTGTTTCGCAAATTATTTCCCTCCCACAACACAAAACATGTGACAGAGAAAGTTATTAGAACTGCGATCTTATGAGGAAATTGTATGATTAAGTTAAAGCTAACTAACTTCACTATAACTGTCTCTTCGCTTTTTTACCAATGAGTATGATTTTTAGTGTTTCGCTGCTTCATTGAAATTATTTAATCAATGTCTGACTGATGTACAGCTAACGGTTTAGTGCATCTTTATCTCTATCGATACTGGTGAAAGAGACTTTTCTCACTCCTTTGCATGACCTTACATCTGATTTCTAAGGTTAGAGATTTTGTCAAAATATGTCATGTTCGTCTATATAGTTGAAACTTATACCACGGTAAGAATGATCGCATGTCGGAAAATGAACTTCTTGGTTTAGAACTTTTAATTAACTTGAATGAAATTAAATCAAAGGGTTTCATAGGCTATAAAAATTTCAACACGCGCTGTGAACGGCAATCACGAGTTTCGTCACAATCGCGCCTATGTATGCGTGTGTGCGTGTATTGTGTGGGGGACTTGCCCCCTTCCCCCTCACAGTTTATCATTCGCGTGCGAACCGTCTGGAGGAAGTGCGTGAGTCTAAAATAGCCCGCGAGAGGCCCCGACCTAGGGTAAGGGCCCCGATGTTAGCCCTCTATTGATCAAAGAGCCGAGGGCGTTGACCCTTCACACTCCACGGCACCACTCGCTCTTTTTTAGTTTTTGCGAAATCGGTGGTAGAGGCGGCGCAGCTGCCGCTGCTGGGCGGCACCAGACTCGAGAGGCGCCTCGCTGCAGTCCCGGGGCTGAACGGCCTCTACCCTCCGACTATTTTCTTTCTTTACATGTAGTAAAAGATCCTGGGGTCTGCTACAATACGAGTTTTCATGTTTCTGTCGTCCAGCCCGAAAATTTACATGTTGTCTTCGTATTTTTAAATTGACTAAAATTATGTCATATGTGAAACTAGGGTTGTGAGAGGACTTGAGTATTGAGTTTTTTCGAACCGAGTTTACACTCTTTGACTCAAGACGAAGTTTCACAAAATACTCGAAAGATCGAATGAGTATCTCCGCCGTTTATAGAGTATTTGGAGTTTAAGCCTTAATATAAATTAATTGATTGCATCTTAACACCCTGTTCCTTTCCAAACCTAGAGGTTAATATTTCCCATTTCTTCAGTTTGTCGGAGATTTATTTTTATTTTTTAACCTTTAAAATGTATTACAAATCGAATTTGGTATGAACGAGTATAAATGTAAGTGCTTGTACCTAGCGAGTAACTCACACTGAAAATGATTAAGAAATATCACTTTTAACATGATAGTTATTAAGAAATGCGTAGACGATTACTTTCTAATCTTTAAAAATCAACTCGAAAAAACTCGGTTCAGCGAGTATTTTTTTTAACTCGACTTAACTGCAAAAGTATTTACTCACACACACTCCTAGAAATTACACATTTTTGTAAAAAAAGGGATTTACAGTTTTGTCTAGGCAAGAAAGTCTAGGTGAAGTCCACTTGAGATAATGGGTTTAATAATGTTATGCTACAGCAATCAGTACTAGATTCATAACACATTGAAATCTGTAAAATACAGGCATATTTTATAATCAGTGTTTTATTAAGTAATGAACTACACTTAGACCTAAGTGATAGGACAAAAAAAATGTAAAAGGAATAAACTAAATAGTTTATTCCTTTTACATTTTTTTCATCAGATTTCAGAGAGTAAATACTCTCTGAAATCTGAATTCTTTAAACACTCAGGAATGACCCCTATTACACAATATTTTTGGGCCTTGGCATTAGAGTCAGCTATTCGAAGGCGCATTTGATTCAAAACAAGTGATTCGGCGCCGGCGCCACTGCGACAGAGCTCTAAGAAAAGTGGTAAGATGCTCCACTGCGGTTTGGTTTTAGTTAGAACTTTCGAGGCTCTTTGTGAGGCTTAGGGCCTAATATTTGTGTCGCTCGTATCAGCAAACTTGTGTTCTCAACCACAATATATTTTGTGTGAAGAGTTATTATAGAATTAATAGCCAATTATTAATGCATACTGTTCAATATTTAATAGTAATGAATCAATTAAATTATAGTTCATGTCTTCACTCTATAGTATGTTATTCCATACAATATCGGGCTTCAACTGTCTCAAGTTTAATAAATCTTATATTTTGCCCGAGATTTAAATAATGGTATCAGTTAAAAAAAGTTTATTTTAAAAGTTTAAGATTTCAATATGTTTTAAAGAAAGTATAGAGCATTAAAGGGCCTAATCAAAAATACACTGGATTTTAAAGAATATCACGCTTCGACGATTATGTTCAATAATTATGCTTCCATGGTATATCAAAATAGAACCATTGACTTTAAAGTCAATGATAGAACGCTATGATTAATTGCAATGCTTATTACCAATGAATTTTCGGCAATAAATAATCGTAGTAAAAATGAATATATTTCACAATGTTTGGTAGTTTATTTTTAGTACAAGTTATGTTGTCACTTTCCAAGGGTATTCCCATTTACGCAAGCTTATAATTGTGAAAGTCTTAACCAAGATCACAATATCAAAAATACGTAAACAACAAAATATTAGGGGCTTGGTACGAAGCTTCAATCGTGGCACGAGGCGAGTGCATGTGCAGGGGAGGAGGGGAGGCCTCGCCGATGTTTTCGAACTGCTTTGTTTGGCCAAGCCATTGACTCCTTTATAGTGCGCGCCGGGCACCAGTTTTTGCGAACGAAACGCTGACCTACCCGACCAGTCGGACGGCCTAACGCAAGAAATTTCGTCTTGCGACCGGCTCTTTGTGCGCCGGGATTTATCGCGAGCCGGCGCTCCTCTCCGCAAATATTTTATCCGAGTTTATTGCCCTCGAAAACGACGAGTCCGAGGATCCAACAGGGATACTCCAGCGGGGGTCTGAGACAAAGCGTTGGCGACCGCGCAAACCGGCGATGTATGGCGATATGGCGATCTGGATATCGCAGGGCGTGTGAAATATAGCTTAACTGTGCCGGATCATAGTACAAGAGCTTTCAGCAGATATTAAATATTTTATTGTGATATTGAGACACAACTGCATAAGTGATGAATATTTAATCCCACTATGTGGAAAATAAACCTGAATCCTCAGATCTAATTTTGCTGTCGGCAAAAAAATATTGAAAGTAAACCCCCCCTCTTTGATGGTTCACCGAAAATCTTGTTTAGCGGTCTTAGGATATTAACGTAGCATCTATTTAATTATTAGTGTATGTATGTGTGTAGTTGAACGAAATGGCATTGGACATTTTAAAGCAATATTTATAAGGGGCAGGGAGGAGTGGAAAATGTTTAGTACCTCATTCATCATAAGTGTATTTCAAGATCTCTTGTTGTTTAGCTTTATGCGGTTTTTGTAGCTCTTTCCTAAAAACCTCCATTTTTAATGTGAGAAAATATGTTTTTGAGAATGTATAAAAGGGTTTGGCTTGCTTTATTTTGTTTTTACTCCTACGAATCTCCGGTAATGTCTCATACAACTGCGTCATACATATAATTAGGACACTTTTAGTAAGATGCTGATTTTTTAAATGCTTAGCCTGAGAACCTTGCCAATTATTCGTGTATGACGAAAAGGAATGTTTTAAAAATCGATTTTCATCAATTAATTATAATGATGAGCAGAGGTATTTTTTGCAAAGAAATTCCACTCTCGTCTTTCTTATTTCCTCTCCCCTTTTTATAGGGGAGAAGCCACCTTGATAATGCTGATATTGGAAGGAAATATTTTAATACACCTTTAAAATACTGTGGAAACCGCAACTCGGTGTAAGTATTTAACGGAGTTTTTCATCAATCTCAAGTCGGATACACACGGCGATGGTTAATGCAAGATTCCACAATATGGTTCGCATATTGGCGAATACCGCGCGCGTTTGAGGGATAATACCGCGGCCCTCCCAGACTTGGGCGATATAAATACCTGTGATTTATAATTTGAGGGCATCCCGCTTTGCCCTCACTTGATTGGAACAGGAGTAAACAAAACGCCACAAAATTCTCCCCGTAACCACTCACAATATTTGTGGTATTTTCGCTCTATATATTTTATTTTTGATCAATATTTCTTAACAAATTAATATTATTTTCATATTACCCATCGTTGGCATTGATTTTATTTTCCGGTTTATTGATATATTTTCACTAATAAATAAGTATGTAGCATATATACTGAGCCTTGCTCAGTAATACTTTTATGACTTTCGCCATATTTAGTATTTTAGTGCCAGCATCAAGAGCATCTTCTCACTTCCGTTCTTTATATGTAGTTGTTATACTTCAATATCCCTTAGTTATAACTTTATTTCGATATTCTATGTGCAAATTTCAATGTACATGCACCCTAATAAAAACCAAAAGTTTCATTTTTTCTGGTGACATAACTTTTCGAGCCATAGGTGATTAAAACATTTCAAAAAGATCCTCGCATCGGAGGATCGTTTTCCCATTTGTACGTTTCTGAGCCAAAGTACGCCAAGCACAACTCACATTCAAGCAAACACAAAAGTATAGGTCAGGATCATTAAGAATAGACGAAACGAAGATGTAAAAGGTAAAAAATATTGCCTGTGCTCAGGGTGTATGCAAATTGATTTCAGATTATGAATCTTCAACGTTCATCAATCCATCTATTTTATATCTACATATGTTTAAAAAAGTAATATTCCGATTAACGCCCAGCTAAACCACTGCACCTGGGAGTACTAATTTTGCATGTATATTCCTCTCATAGGTACCCACTTTGAAAGGGGTTTTCGAAATTAACTTGAGGCTTTGTCCTCAAGAAAATGGAATTTAGTTGGTTTTAGAGTAATGGCGAATAGGCCTACTTGGTTTTAATTTTTGTTTAGTCAGTAGTTGTCTGTTTTTTTATTCGTATTACAAAACAACAACCATCATGGACGAGCATGATTGATTTAATACGTTTTTCCCAGTTTGTGTGCATCTAATTAAAATTTAATCTAGCACATCGTTAGAGAGGTACCTTTCTGTACAGATTTGCAAAATCCCGTTATAATTTGCTTTAGGCTTAAGGGCATGTAAAAAATTATATTTTTAAACAGCACAGGCCTTAAGGGTTATCATAAAGATGAATTTGTTCTATTCATCTTGGGTTGCCGTGTCGGTTTCGATATGCAAACAAAATCACTGGAAGAATTTCCCGTCACGTGCTTTATTGCGGAGTGGAATGAAAATAAAATGAAAACTATGATGCCACTTGGAAAATATTAAAAATGGGAATCAAAATATGTTTCAGATGCATATAAAATGTTGACATCAAAGTTACTCACTTAAATAAGAAAGAGCTTTGAAAGATTATTAGGGAAAACTTACATTGAGTCCAATCAATTATTAGTGGAGAATAAGTAAAACATCACTATTTTAGATTTTTTAAACGGCAACACCAGCAATCTTTTCTGGTTACATTATACCAGATACCTTATCAGAAGACCAAATTATCTGGTATAATGTTTGCTGCTTTCGAAAAAACAATATTGTTTAATGAGGGTAGGATGGAAAGAGGGAAGGAGTTAGACAGAAAAGGTAAGATAAAAATGGTAGATAAAGGTTTGCTCGGTTGAATTTTCGACCATATTTGATGTAAATTTAAATTAAAGATCGACCATATTTCGATCTCTAATTTAATGTAAATCAACAGTATATCGGGCTATCATCTGCTAGTGTTGGATAAAAGGATTTTTTAAGCTAATGTATTTATATTAAAATAGATTTATAGTTTGATTCAGGCGGACTTGAACGTCGTATCAAATAAGAGGGATTGTTGTAAACAGAAGTAATATTTAAAGAACAATTAATTGCGCAATAGACTCATAAGTTATAAAAACAAGTTTTATTGATGATTTTATGGCTGCTTCAAATAAATCGATTTTGGTTCAGTAGTAGCTTTGCTAACCCACTTTTTGTGGAATTGGTTTCAGAACTTACTTTGTTTATAACCTCAGCAATCAGTACTATGCAACCTTTAGCTGTGAGTCCATCTAATTAATCATGTTTTGTTAGTTGTTATCGTGTCTTTAATCCACACACGCATGTTTATTGCTAAAACATGTTTGTTGCTTTGTGAGGAGACAAACTACATCTAAATAATTGTTTTGTAATAGGAATAAAAAATTGTATACGAAAATAAATGTTTCTTTTTATTTTTAAGTAGCCTACCTCATGTTTCTGACGGTTGAAGCGTAGAAGTTCCTGGCTATCTGAGGAGCAGGGATGTGAGGGTGTTCCTGGCTGCTCATTGAGCAGATTTGTGAAGGGAATCCTGGCTATCTGAGGAGCAGGATTGAAAGGGTGATCCTGGCTGCCCTTTGAGAAGATTTTTGAAGGAAATCCTGACTATCTGAGGAGCAGGGTTGAGAGGGTGCTCCTGGCTGCCCTTTGAGCAGATTTGTGAAGGAAATCCTGGCTGTCTGAGGAGCAGGGTTGAGAGGGTGCTCCTGGCTGCCCTTTGAGAAGATTTTTAAAGGAAATCCTGACTATCTGAGGAGCAGGGATGAGAGGATGTTCCTGGCTGCCCTTTGAGCAGATTTGTGAAAGGAATCCTGGCTGTCTGAGGAGCAGAGATGTGAGGGTGTTCCTGGCTGTCACTGGAGTAGGTTTGTGAAGGAAATCCTGGCTGTCTGAGGAGTAGAGATGTGAGGGTGTTCCTGGCTGTCTGAGGAGCAGAGATGTGAGGATATTTCTGGCTGTTATTGGAGCAGATTTGTGAAAGGAATCCTGGCTATGTGAGGAGCAGGGATGAGAGGGCGTTCCTGGCTGCCCTTTGAGCAGATTTGTGAAGGAAATCCTGACTGTCTGAGGAGCAGGGATGAGAGGGTGTTCCTGGCTGCCCTTTGAGCAGATTTGTGAAGGAAATCCTGGCTGTCTGAGGAGCAGGGATGAGAGGGTGTTCCTGGCTGTCACTGGAACAGGTTTGTGAAGGAAATCCTGGCTGTCTGAGGAGTAGAGATGTGAGGGTGTTCCTGGCTGTCTGAGGAGCAGAGATGTGAGGATATTTCTGGCTGTTATTGGAGCAGGTTTGTGAAGGAATTCCTGGCTGTCTGAGGAGCAGAGATGTGAGGGTGTTTCTGGCTGTTATTGGAGCAGGTTTGTGAAGGAAATCCTGGCTGTCTGAGGAGCAGAGATGTGAGGGTGTTCCTGGCTGTCACTGGAACAGGTTTGTGAAGGAAATCCTGGCTGTCTGAGGAGTAGAGATGTGAGGGTGTTCCTGGCTGTCTGAGGAGCAGAGATGTGAGGATATTTCTGGCTGTTATTGGAGCAGGTTGTTTGTGAAGGAATTCCTGGCTGTCTGAGGAGCAAAGATGTGAGGGTGTTTCTGGCTGTTATTGGAGCAGGTTTGTGAAGGAAATCCTGGCTGTCTGAGGAGCAGAGAAGTGAGGGTGTTCCTGGCTGTCTGAGGAGCAGAGATGTGAGGGTGTTTCTGGCTTTTATTGGAGCAGGTTTGTGAAGGAAATCCTGGCTGTCTGAGGAGCAGAGATGTGAGGGTGTTCCTGGCTGTCACTGGAGTAGGTTTGTGAAGGAAATCCTGGCTGTCTGAGGAGCAGAGATGTGAGGGTGTTTCTGGCTGTTATTGGAGCATATTTGTGAAGGAAATCCTGGCTGTCTGAGGAGCAGAGATGTGAGGGTGTTTCTGGCTTTTATTGGAGCATATTTGTGAAGGAAATCCTGGCTGTCTGAGGAGCAGAGATGTGAGGGTGTTTCTGGCTTTTATTGGAGCATATTTGTGAAGGAAATCCTGGCTGTCTGAGGAGCAGAGATGTGAGGGTGTTCCTGGCTGTCACTGGAGTAGGTTTGTGAAGGAAATCCTGGCTGTCTGAGGAGCAAAGATGTGAGGGTGTTTCTGGCTGTTATTGGAGCATATTTGTAAAGGAAATCCTGGCTGTCTGAGGAGCAGAGATGTGAGGGTGTTTCTGGCTGTTATTGGAGCAGGTTTATGAAAGAAATCCTGGCTGTCTGAGGAGCAGAGATGTGAGGGTGTTTCTGGCTGTTATTGGAGCATATTTGTGAAGGAAATCCTGGCTGTCTGAGGAGCAGAGATGTGAGTGTGTTTCTGGCTGTTATTGGAGCAGGTTTATGAAAGAAATCCTGGCTGTCTGAGGAGCAGAGATGTGAGTGTGTTTCTGGCTGTTATTGGAGCAGGTTTATGAAAGAAATCCTGGCTGTCTGAGGAGCAGAGATGTGAGGGTGTTTCTGGCTGTTATTGGAGCATATTTGTGAAGGAAATCCTGGCTGTCTGAGGAGCAGAGATGTGAGGGTGTTCCTGGCTGTCACTGGAGTAGGTTTGTGAAGGAAATCCTGGCTGTCTGAGGAGCAGAGATGTGAGGGTGTTTCTGGCTGTTATTGGAGCATATTTGTGAAGGAAATCCTGGCTGTCTGAGGAGCAGAGATGTGAGTGTGTTTCTGGCTGTTATTGGAGCAGGTTTATGAAAGAAATCCTGGCTGTCTGAGGAGCAGAGATGTGAGGGTGTTTCTGGCTGTTATTGGAGCATATTTGTGAAGGAAATCCTGGCTGTCTGAGGAGCAGAGATGTGAGGGTGTTCCTGGCTGTCACTGGAGTAGGTTTGTGAAGGAAATCCTGGCTGTCTGAGGAGCAGAGATGTGAGGGTGTTCCTGGCTGTCACTGGAGTAGGTTTGTGAAGGAAATCCTGGCTGTCTGAGGAGCAGAGATGTGAGGGTGTTCCTGGCTGTTATTGGAGCAGGTTTGTGAAGGAAATCCTGGCTGTCTGAGGAGCAGAGATGTGAGGGTGTTTCTGGCTGTTATTGGAGCATATTTGTGAAGGAAATCCTGGCTGTCTGAGGAGCAGAGATGTGAGGGTGTTCCTGGCTGTTATTGGAGCAGGTTTGTGAAGGAAATCCTGGCTGTCTGAGGAGCAGAGATGTGAGGGTGTTCCTGGCTGTTATTGGAGCAGGTTTATGAAGGAAATCCTGGCTGTCTGAGGAGCAGAGATGTGAGGGTGTTCCTGGCTGTCACTGGAGTAGGTTTGTGAAGGAAATCCTGGCTGTCTGAGGAGCAGAGATGTGAGGGTGTTTCTGGCTGTTATTGGAGCATATTTGTGAAGGAAATCCTGGCTGTCTGAGGAGCAGAGATGTGAGTGTGTTTCTGGCTGTTATTGGAGCAGGTTTATGAAAGAAATCCTGGCTGTCTGAGGAGCAGAGATGTGAGGGTGTTCCTGGCTGCCATTGGAGCAGGCAAGTCAAGGTAGATCTGGGTATAATTGGGCAGATATTGTAGGGCAGCCATGGATGTAATTGGAGCAGGTGTGCGAAGGTGTTCTTGGCTTTCTGTTGTGTACAGATGCTGTTTCTACTGTCATTTGAGCAGATATTCCATGCAGTACTGAGTGTATTTTTGGAGGGCGGTTAAAACAAAAACAATCGACACCAGCAAAATAACATTAAAAAATGGGAAAATCCTTACCTAACACTAAGAACGAAGTCCGTTAAGTAGCATAGAACATGCCACCCAAGAAGAGGGCACAGATAGTGCTCCATTTGCATTAAGGGGTTAACTCTTGTAATGAGTAGTAAATATATGTGTGAGAGTCAAATTACAAGTTTCTCGGGCAGCCCATTAGAGGGACCGCGCAATAATTATGCTGAGGCTGCGAGAACAAGACGTATTAGAGTGGCAGCAGCAGTAGTAATGCAGGGGCGGGCCGCCTTCATCACGACTAATGCAATATAACAGATCCGAGGAAGACCGGGCACGAGTAGATGTGGTTGGATTGGTATAGACCAGCTGACATAGGCAAAATGGTAAAATAGTGTCGTAATTGTGACGTATGGGTGACGTGTTTTTGACGTATTGGTGACGTATTTGATGACGGATGTGTTACGTAGTGATGATGTCACTGAGGCGATGACGTGTAGGTTTAAAGGGTTGGGTTTTGAAGTGACGATGTCGGGGTGGACGTCGCGACGGCGCCGTCGAGAGGCCGGTGCGACGGGGGACGACCGCGTTGCGGTGTCGGGCGGTTACCCTATCGTCGGTGTCAAAACTACCGGTGGGAGAACTTGGACTTAGAAAATAAATTAGGGTTTTACCGAACTGCTGTGAAATGTGGGTCAAGGCCACTCAGAGGTGTTTTTAAAAAAAAAATTTATTTTTCAAAACTACAATACAGAATTTTAAGTTATAACTAATTAATTTACAAATTTGGAAAACACGACACTCAGCACAGTGAGTTGAAAGTTGGATTATTCTGTTTGGTCTGGTCCGGTATTTTGCGGCTCATCATTAGGCGGGTACACGGGATCCGAAGTCCCGTTGTCGGTGCCTGTTGATTCTTCCGGTGGAACGTTTTCGGTTGTTGACACTTCAACTTCAATCGTAGGTGACGCTGTGGGTTCCGGAGACCATTCGGGGGCGTGTTGAGAACAAGACGACGATGAAGAATCTACCCATCCGCAGAGATTGCTGTCGAACTCCACGGTGACCTTCAGTTGTATCGGTGGATGGTCCGCTATTAAGTGTAGAAGTGTCTCATGTAGAATTCCTAGATCGATCTCGTCACTAATGACCAGTTGGAACTGCATGGCGCTTGGCGGTGCGGGGTCTTGGGGATCGCTGATGTCGGCAGGTCCGCTGTCGAGGGAAGAATGGCGTCTGGCGACGTGCACTCCGCGTATTTATGCATGGAGGGGTGTGGGTGGGTGGGGGGGGGGGGGTACGTGTTCTCCAAACACTGTTTCAAGGTCACCGTAGGGGGTTTTTAAAAAAAAACTGTGTAATTTAATATCGCTAAAGCAAAATGATACATAAAAAAACTAAACCTATGGAAATAAACATGAGTACGAAATAACTAAACTACAATTATTTATTTACATAAAGAGTAAACATGAGTAAAACTAAGATGAACTATTTACATGGAGAGTGATCTCGGTAGAGTTGTTCGCTGAAGGGCCGTGTGAGACTAAGTAGAATGAACCTGGCTTAATAGCGTCTAAGTCCTCGTTCATAAGCACACTGACAAATCGTTTCGGAAGGTAGACTTGGAACTTTGGTGAATCGCCTTCTTTGTACGGTGAATCGCCAAGAACAGCGAGGACCGCTTCGCCAACTGATGTGTCCATTTTCCTCATCGCGTGAACTGCGTAGTGTTTCTTCTCTTGTAGTTCGCTGCATTTTTTTATAGTTATGAGGTCGGATTTTGAATGTTGGTTGAACTTATCGGCTAGGGATTGCAATTTTTCCATCGATGTCATGGTGAGATGTTAGATGTTTCCCGTGTCGCGATCTGGGTACGAATGATTATACCACAAGTCTTGTTTCGTATATATGTGGTATTTCCCCCTCCACTAGTTACTGGACATCAACGCACCGACCTTGTACGCACGAGATAATGCACAATTAGTGTTCTTATGATGAGGATTTTTCACTCCGATGCATAGACCGTTTAAATGCGTTGCAAAGTCTTTGTCTAGTGTAACATTTGTTACGTTACACTTACAGTATTTTTCTATCCATTTGGTTTTTTCACTTCCGGTAGTGTAAATTTCGTCGTACTGTCGACAGTAGTGACGCATTATATTGTGGAGCTCCTTGTACTGTGTAAAACCTTCATCCCATTCGATGTGGTTGAGATGTGTTGTTATCCAAATGTTGGTTCTTGCACTCTTACTGTTCAAAAGTCTAAAAGGGTAAGGCGGTTTAAATAGAAAATAATTTACAACATTAGTTGATATATCGAAAAATGCAAGCTCTTTAATAACAAACTGGTTTCGATTGTTCCTAAATGCTTGAAATTCTACAGCACATCTTTTGGGAGGTGGTGTAATTTCATCATAAAATGTAACCGTCCTGTCCATTTTTCTGAGCAACTTGATGACACTGACACAAATATGGAAGTGTAATATGTTTTATCCACTGTCTTATTTAAGAGGACCAATCGTTTCTATTTTTACAATGTTTTAATTTACATTCACAGAGCGGCTTAGGAAAACAAGTGGAACAAGGATACGATAAATCTTCATAATGAAACTTGGAACACGTTTCTTCACAGCAAGTCCAAAAATGTGGAGTCTTGTAGATTTTTAGAGTGACAGGCTTTGGTGTTTCAGCTTTAAACGATTCGCAAAGACATCTGCAAAAACCAAAATTCTCACAACGCCTACACGCCATCCCATCTACTTGACATATGGGCCGAGTAAAACATTTACTTTCACAACAGTATCTGATCATACTTTTTTGAGAGTTTTTCTCCATGATCACTGAGTAAAGACTGACAACGTTTTCGACTTGCACCATATTTATTACAGGAGAGAAGAATAATAATTTTCGTGCCTTGTTTATTTTTCAAGGTCATGCAAAAGGCGTTTTAAAAAAGCGGGCATTTCAGTACTTTACCACTTACAAAGTGTTATTTTCATCGGCCTCATTTTTGCTCTCGTCTTCATGATCGTTCGTAGCAGGTTCTTCTTTCTTGTCTTCAGGACCGTTAGTCGTAGAGTCTTCCGGTTTGACGATTTCGCTTTTGAGCTGATTGCGCAAAATTTCTGTGTTTCTGTAAAACGACACTTCTTGAGGCAAGCGGTTATATACAGAGCTATCCAACGGCCCGTAGAGCAATGGGACTTTAGGGTTTCTGATCATACAACTATCGAGATAGTCAAAGATAATCGAACTGTATGACGTGAGCTGTTGTAAGTATCTGATTATTACAGGTGTCAGATTGGAGAGGATACAAAATTCCTCATAAGTCAAAAGTATCTTTTTGTTGTGTCTGGACAAGTCCCTGAATCTCACATATTGGGTTCCTCTGAGTCGGATATTGTCGATTTCCAAGTCTGATTCGTCAAACCCCATCGCTGTTTTTCTCCCAGTCAAATTGTTGAAAAGATATGCTTCAATAATGGAGATATATTTGGTAAATCTGTCCCACATTTCAACGGTAAGCACTATAGATGTTTTTCCACTTTGGTTAAGAAGAACCGCGGGTTTAAAATTCAACGATTTAAATACTCCAGCCGTGATAGTCTTATCCATGTTTTCGTTCAACGGGTACATAGCTCGTAGAAATATACCCGTTGTTAACATTAATTTATCTTCATCTTCAAATCTCTTCCTTTTTGTTGGAGGATTATTTTCATTGAACTTTATAAACTCTAGAAGTTCCTCTTTGACTTCTTTTGAAGATCTTGTATCATCGTTTACGTTGAGTTCCTCGGTAGACTTGTTTTCCAAAACTGTCGTTGTAGAATGAGCTCTGGTGTCTGTATTATCAACATTTTCATTCGAACTTGCGTCTGCTACAATTTTTCTAGGATCACGACTCATCGGATTTCCATTTGATGTTGTGGCCGGCTCCAAGTTTTTGTCGGTTAAGATTTCCTTTGCACTATCTAACGATGTATTATCCATTGTTTTAGATACGATGTTACCACTCTGCTGACAGAAGATAAACTAATGTACCGACGATTGACTTCGCTTTTATGAGCTCGGTGTTGATGGTGGGGGGGAAAATAGTGAAATCTATAACATTCTCCTTACAACTCCTGTCAAGGGGGTATACGTTATGATTGTATCATGAAGTATCAAGCAATATGCTGTTGTCTGTTCAGGAATGTTTTCTTCCAACTCAAATTCTATCCGAATATCAACTGTAGACGTTTTAACAGATTCGTTTTGTTTTGAACAGTCTATTACTACAATAGGTGCAATGTCCTTAAACATTTTGGGGTTCAGAAGAGGCGAATTCGTTCTTCCATAATATGACGATTGGAATCTGGCGTACATATCATACAAAATTCCAAATCTATCCTTTGAAAACATAACATTCAAGTTGTCGTAAGGAAAGAATTGTGAATTTAGGAACAACTTGACGTTTGTTAGTTTACAATGGTCAAAACTACCTGCGTTAGCTGTGATATTCGACTTTTTGTTGGTCTGTAACGCAAAGATCACATATCTAGGTTTTTCTAATTGGCTTGATGTCTTTACAGCCCAGGTCTGACGCTGTGTTGTCGGTAGTATTGGCCATTCATGCATTTCCCAGTTTCTAAACGGGACAACTATATCTCTGTCAGAATTGAGCATCTGCAATAGTCCTACTCTCCGTTCGTCAGCCAATCGTACATGCGGCACTCTCCAAACAACTTTATCTAGAGTTAGCTTCCAATCAAGTGTTGTTGCTGACGTTCCAGAGTCAGCTACTATCACATCCGTATCGCAGGATGATCGCAATAAAACCAATTCTTGCTTAACATTAATTATTATCCTTTTGTAGTCCTCAGCAAATCCTAATAACAGTTTTAAAGGAACGCAAAAATCGAAATAACCATTTGTATTTGGTGTGAATTTCGTTTCACTTGGCAATACCCATCCACTTGTTATCAAAGAGTTTGATTCAATTGGTGACAGTGAAACCAATCCTTTTATTGTACTGCTAACTCCAACTTTCTTTGTGGAGTCAACAACGATCCCTGATAATTCGTATCGAATTTCTTCAAATAAAAAAGACATGGGATTGTTAGTGAAAGGCACTTTTGATCCAGCGTCCCCATTTGTCGTTGTTACTCTTCCTTCAATATAAATATAGCTTTCGCAAGGCAATGTATAAGCATCTTGATGTTGTATTGGAATTCGTATCTCATCATTGTTTCCCAATTTCGATGAAGCGTAAGGGTTGTGTGTGTGATACTCCTTCTCCCATAACGTTTCGTCGAAAACTGGACCATTTTTTATGTCCAGTATGTCCATATTTGTTAACTGTAAATCCGAGTCTTTCCAAAAATTGCACGTTCTCTCTACTTAGTCCCTCCTCGTTCCGAGTGGTACTGACCTTCTCTGAAGTTTCTTTGCTATTATATACGAAATTAAGACCCATCGTTACCTATCAACACTTGCCTAATATGTAGGCGTATAGTTATTACTTCTCCTCTAAAATCTACTTCGTCTCCGTCTTGATCTCGTACGTCCAGCACGATGTCCGATATGTGACTGGTGTTTAATGGGAGATAAATTAGGTTATGTGGTTTTTCAACTATCTTAAATCCTGGCGGTACAGTTGGGTAAAACGAATGTAATATATGCTGATTTGACCCATCCTTATAAGCACCTTGAACTATGTTGCAGGTAATATTGATTACGTTAACTTTAACAATATTTACAGTTTTTGGACTTGTGTGATAAACGTTTGGTTCAAGTATTGATGAAAAGGGCGGAAATCCTAACAAGGAACCGATCGAAGCCGGTTGAGTAAAGTCGATGAAATATTTGCACTTAATTTCACTTCTTAAGTTGTTGTTATTAGCTCGCAGTTCAATAACATCATTTCCCAGACGGTTCTGGAATTCTTTGTTAATATCTGTAATTTCATATGAACCGGTTGTAATCTCAACAACCTCAGTCTCTCCATACGATTCTTGACTATTTTTAATACGAATGTAGTGAAGCTTATTGTTAACTCCTTCTATTATGTTTGGAATTGAATTATATGTAGAAAAATCCAACAGTGCAACTTCCCACTGTCTGTTAGGTGTCAGTTGCAATGGTGGGAAAAGGGTGCTCCGTAAAGTTGACGAACAACCATTAATGGTTACTGTACAAGACGCCATCATGAAGTTGACTAACGCTAGTAGCTAGAAACTCCAAACATAAATGTCCACAAACCGACGAGTCTCTACTTTGCTTTTGATCATAGTTGTAAAAGATTTTAGATCCTTCACCGAAATATTGCTTTAGCTCTATTGGAGGGGGAAGATTTCCAAAACTGTCAAAATAATAAACAGAATCCATGATTTTTTTGTAACAGACCCAATGTGTACCAACACCGTTGGCATCATCAAGATTTACAATTGCAGTTTCGTTTTTCCAAATATTCTTTGGCAAGTCATTGCGCATAAACACCCCCCTAAAAAATGGAATTTTTAGGCAAAATGCGTATCTTTCCAAATCCGTGTTGCTCAATGCTTTATTTGGTACTATTAACTTATGTTTCTCACTCAGTATACACGGTAAGGTTTTAAATACAAGCCTCTTCCGTTTACCTTTTTTTTAGAGCATTTACAGGATCTTTTTCTCTTTCGCTTGCCATGGGAATTAGTATTTCTAGCTCTCTTGCCTCCTCCAGAAACTTTTCTTTTGCGTACATTTCGTTTTCTCCTTCTCGATCCACCTCCCACTGCAGTCTTTGCTTTCATGGCTGCTGTTACCGCTAGAGCGGCTGCTCGTTCACCAAGACTAGCGTCACTAGACTTAACTCTTTGCCAAGCTCTCTCGGCCAAAGCCCTGTCAGCAATCGCTCTTCTTTCGGTATCGGTGTAATTTGAATATGCTATATCGTGTTCCTTGCAGGCCTCGTCCAATTTATTAATACCAGGGTCCCCACGAGCCAAACGCTGACGTAATTTGGTCCCTGGTCCACAATACTGATATCCACCCGGGATATGAAGTTCTATTGGCAAGGCGTCGATAGCTGTGTTCACAAGATTTCCTGTTGGTAAAGTGTCAATGGCTTTTTTGAAAATAGAAACTGCAGAACTAGTGAGTCCTCCTCCTCTTCTCATGGGAGTTGAACAACAAATGAATCCATTGTCGTTCCTCATTGTATTTTATACAATGAGATTAACGTGAGGCTTTTCATGTGAATGCGGAAGAGGTAATGCGTCATTTTTCTCATTTGTAACATTATATGCATAGTATATATTGTTCGAGTTTTCTTTGTCACTTTTAGCAACGGAACTAATGGTAAGTGGAACTGTAGATGACAATTTTTCAAGTTTATCGTATAGGTCTTGTTTTAGTTTGATTATTTCTCGAGAAAGAAGTGCAAAATTTACAGCGTCCGTGTCATTTACAGCAGTAGCTACGTTTTTTATTAATTTGTTTTTAGCATCAAACATTCCATCGTCACTGTCACAATGTAAGGAAATTGTACGGATAGTTTTCAGGTTTACGGCTTCTTCACTATCAATAGCATCTGCTAAATTACAAATACGTTTCCTTTTCAGGTCATAATGACCGTCCTGCGTTAAATAGAATCCTTCACCAGGAGGACCTCTTAAAACTTCACGAGCAACAGACGACTCGTGGCGACCGAACTTATCCACACTCATTTTAAGACTGAGTGTTTACACTATAAACCCCCTACTTTTCAACTCCTCTGTTAATGCTACCATTTCACTATCTAATCCATTGTGTCCAGCCTGAATTGATTCATACAACAACCGCATTCTATCAACCAGTTTGTTCACATCGTTATAATAAATTATATTAGTCTCGTACATTGATTTCATCGTCATCCCCTTACCTTTAACGGAACGACTTTTACCTCTATATTTAGAAAACAGCTTTGCGATTATGTTTCTGTACTTTTCAGATCTGTTCCTGTGTATAGGGGTGGAAGGAGAGTACGCCTTCCTATGAGAATTCGTTAGTATACAAATTTTTTTGAAGTTATTTAAATCATTTCTCGAGTACTTTGTAGGAATAGGTTTGAATATCAACTCGAACAATCCAGCCGTACCTTTAAATGTTTGGCCTTTTATAATTATATTATCTTTATCATCGACAGATAAGTTACTATCACCTATCCTGAGTCCATCGTTTTCTAGACGTGCACCGTACACGTGGTATTTTGCACTTTTACGACCACTGTGTAACATTTTTAATATATATTTTCTTGACAATGGTCCTTTATTCCCGATTTCCTGACTCAAAATACTGATGTTTGTTGGTGATTCAGTTTGATCTTCAGAATGCTCATGATGTCCCTCTTCTGTTAAGTTCCCTTCTTTTTCCTCTTCCTCTTCCTCTTCCTCCTCCTCCCCCTCCTCCTCCTCCTCCTCCTCCTCTATAATGTCACTTGATTTACTATACGATTCTGTATCATTAGCAGAACTTTCCGTTTCGGTTGTCTTAAGTTCTTTTTTAGGTGATATTTCATCTGTCAATAGAGATGGTTTTTTTAACGTATCATTCAATTTGTTAAGAGGGTCGACAATCGGTTTAAATGTTTCTTCTAAAAACCGGTTTCTTTCCTTAAGCCCTACTTTTAATGCTTGATGTTTCTTTCGTATTGAGTCACTTAGCGCTTTTATTTCACTTAGCAACTCCTTTCGACCCGTCATGATTGTTGTCCTCTTTACTCCACGACTTCGAAAGACATACTAAAGATTAAAATATACTTGTATACTTTTAATGTACAATTACAAAGTGATCGAATCCAATCCTGTAGCGACCTTTATCCATTGGTCTTTCTTTGTCGATAACAATAAACCCGTATTTTTCTTTCCAAGCTTTTCCACAAATTTCACGAAATTTCTCAAAACTCATGTCAGCTCCAACGTGATCATTGTACACATGTTTAAGATTTTTCTCATCCTGCTTGAAAGCAATTAAAAAGTTTACATTGTCTCTGATTAACTGTTTTGGTATCTTGCTGTACGTTTGTCCAATGTAAATGGAATCGATTTGATTATGCCTACCCATTGAAAAATACGATCTTATTTTTTCGTGGTTCTCACTTGATACATCGTCGAAAATAAAAATTGAGTGCGGCTTAGCTTCATTTGGTTCCATAATCTCACTGCTAGCATCAAACTTGTAAAATGAAACGTCTGGCACATCATCTAAAATCCTTTGTAATAATAGGTATTTTGGTTGATTTAAAGACTTCGAAAATATATATATATTATCGAAGCTTAGTCCGTTTTGTTTAGTTATCAAATTAAAAACTACATTAGTCTTTCCACAGTTTGATGGTCCGCTGATAATACACCTAACCGAGTCTGGAAACAAAGTTCCGTGCTTACTTACGGTGTTATAAAAGCTATCTGGAGTCAAATGATCTATGTTGTTAATATCAAGTTTTTCATTTTGCTTTATAACCTCCATTTCACAATGAAACTTGTAATTGCTCGATCTAGTGTTACTTTCCTACTGACTACATAATATTAAAGCAAGTCCTTTTTGTTTATCCACGAATCCTCCGATTTATTAAATCCTAACCAACGGACCAAAATTCGATCTCCTTTCCTTTTTAAGATCTTTTCCACTAAATAAACATTTCCTGATCTTGATTTCAACATTTCATGACCGTAAATTCCTCCCTGCAAAATTTCACCTTTACTATCTTTAAGTATATACGTTTCAGGGATAGTAGGTTGCACTCTGTAAACGGTAAATACTTCGTTTGTCCAATTCGGAAGATATCCTTTAGCGAACACGTGTTTATATTTGCTCAATCTTACTTTATCCCCTATAGCAAATTTGGGAGGTTTTCTTTTGTCAACGGCTGGTTTGGTTTTATTTTTAATGCGCTTTATCAAGTCAGACTCGTGTTTTTTCTTTACTTCAATAGGTTTCATCCCGATTGTACGGTGTTTTCTTTCATTGTAGTCATTTATCAGCATGGGGAGGATATCATACCATACGTACGATCCTCGTTCTGAAAACTTCTTGTACATTGCAGTTTTTAAAGTGCGATTGAAGCGTTCTACAATAGCAGCCTTTTTTTCACTAAAGGTCGAGTAATGGTTTATTTTATATTTTTTCATTAACCGTGAAAAGTCTTTATTGAAAAACTCCTTCCCATCATCTGTTTGAAGATTCAAAATACGTCCCTTAATTTTTTTCAGTACCTCCTCCATTGCATTGGTAATTGTTTGTCCTTTTTTATCTTTCAGAGGAACAGCATAAGCTACCTTCGTAAAACAATTAAGAACGGTTAAGATATATTTGAATCCTTTATTTTCTCTGCTGTGAGGTATTAATTCCACGAGATCTCCTTGGTATAGGTCGTTTATGCCTTTCAAGACTGTCTGTCGTCTAGGAAAGTTTTTTCGGGCAGGTTTGTGCAACTCTTCAATAACTAGATTTCTATTATCCATTGTACTACTCTTATTTACAACGAAAGCGTAATGACAAAATTGACAGAGGGTTGTATGATTTTAAGGCCTTTCATAGGGGCGCAAGTGAGTTTTATACGAGTGACATTTGTTGGCCTTGAGAAAGACCTTTTTTATGGTGACATTTATCAAGTAGGGCATTAAGTGGCTATCAATCAGTGTTTTTCTTCAAAATGTTCAATGAATTTCCCTCAGTGAATAATGACCGTAAGGAAGAGTGTGAATGTTATCGTGAAGGATCACTCGCTTGTCATCGTTTGCTGAGAGTGATTTTTTAGTCACTGTGATACTAAATAGATTGTGGTTGAAGCTCCGAATTGTGTTGAACGTTGCATTGTACTCAGTCCCTCTGAAGAGACAGTTGTAGTAGTGTTCGAATTTAACATTTCTTGCAAGATATAACTTCTTTACTCCTTTTGCTTTTTTGACTACTCCTCTCTCTTCGTCGTCCACTTGTCTCGACGTATCATTGATAAATAATTTTAACGCATACATTTTCGACATGAGTGCTACAACCTCTTCCAGGGGTATTCCACATGTCTCATCCTTAAACTTCCCAAGAACTTTCTTGTTGACTGACTTATCGTATGTTTTATGATCAGTCGGATAGTCGGAAAAGTCGAAATCACCCCTGTAAGGGAAGGTCCTCAGATCTTCGTATAAGTCCATAGTCTTTATCCAATAAATGATTCCGTCTGTGTCCATATAGCTGATACCAATTCGATCTCTTTTGTAAAATTTTACCATCTTGTTATAATGAAAATCATACATGTGCGTCTTTGAAATATCAAGCACGCACATACCAACGTAGAGAGGTCTATCCAACACAATATTTGTCTTATTCATGCATACAGCCACGAGAGAGTCATTTATAATAATAGATGTTTTGAAGTTTGCTTTTTTAACTAATTTCAAAAACTTCTTTTTGTCATTAACAAGTCTTAAATTCATGTGATTTCTTTTGTTCTCTAGACATTTTCCATAGACGCTGTTGTTCATAAGTTTGAAGAATTCCTTTTGAAATGTTGACGTTGCAGCTGCTCTTCTAGAGGTGTTTGAATCAATGTATTTCTTCAGCCAACAGCTCTGTGAAAATTGAAGTACCCGATTAACCTTCACAATTCTTATTCCTAAATCTATAGCTTGTTGCACGGTCCAGTAGTGAGCAATATAATTGTTCTTGTTTTCTAGGGTGGTCAAAAGTTTTTGATGCTTTCCCGTAGGAGGAATTTCTGATCTCGGTAGTAGGGGCAAATCATAATGTTCGTCGTGAAGATGTTCAGGGTATTCAAAGTCAATGTCCAAAATATACCCTACATCACCATATTTAGGAATGCTAAGAATGTCCCCTAAATTATCAGGATCTACCCAACAAAAGCCACCGTGTGGAAGTGGCTGGCACATGCTAAGACCGTACAGGTTATTTGCATCGAAGTAACCTATGTAGACTGACTCTTCGTTGGGTTTGTAATTCGGAAGATCCTTATTATTCGCTTTAACATATCGAGTAACAGCATTCGTAAGACCACCTCGGACTCCGGCTTCCACCATGAGAACCATGTCAATATCAGTCAGAAGTTGAAGTTCACATTTCGTCTCTTTCATCATGGCTTGCCATGCTAATCCTGGAGAGGTATAGTAATAAAAGCAATCTAGTCCATAAGCTGACATACACACATTTCGAAACTGTTCCATGACATCACAGAGTAAAGTGACATCCAATCGGACATAGAAATCGTTGTAGTCTCCTAATGTTGACATATTGAGCTCTCTCCAAACTCTCATGGCGTGGTCGTAATCTTCTGGGTCAATTTCCGATTCATTGAGTTTGTTGTAAAACATTTCCGGAGGCGGTAGGGAAGTTTCTTCGAATCTTTCCAGGGAATCTATATAATCGTATGGAAAAACTCCCTTTCTCAACACCAGATCCATCTTGTCATCGGGAACCAGCTTTCTTGTTTCAACAAAGTCATCCCTCTGCAGGTTCTTGGAAAGAGCGCTCAAACTAAAGGGTAGAAATCTCAAGGAATCGATGAATCGTAATTTTATATCTTTATAAGTTTTCGTGAAACTAATAAATTTTTCTGTTGTCAAGGCCAGTACGTCAATACGACCCTTTTCCTCCCCAAGTTGCGGTATAATAAAGTGCGCATCATATCCACTTAAATTATGCAACACTACAGGAACGAATTTAGGTAATTTATAGTTAATATTACAAGCGTTGCAAGCCGCTCCTCTGTAGTCTCCTGTCAAATGGTCGTGCTCGTAGACTTTAATGTTGTTATCAGTAAATTCATGTCCGCATAAGTAACAAGTGTCAGAAATTTGGTGAGATAGTTCTTGTAGATCCGTAAGGTCTTTCATTGGAACAATGACACTGTACAATGATGATACTTTTTCAGCTATACTGTAAAGGTCAGTTACGAATCTCTTTGCAGCTTCTTGCCCACGATAAAGTATAGGTTCTGTTGGAATGTTGAATTGTTCAAGATGATCATTCGAAAGGGTCGATTTAACCAGAATACAGTAGCTGTTTGGTTCATGTTTTTGGTACTTTCCGTTGTCTGGTGCGTCAGGATCTTCATTTTCCATGGGAATTAGACAAGACTCAAAGTCTGCGTAAATAACAATAGGGATCTTGTATTGGTTATGTACTTTGTTAAATTTTAATATCGATCTCTCTCTTGCAGGTAGTACAACCTTTACGGCAGAATGGTTGCCACAAAGTCTTTTGTGTTCTGACAACCATCTACGACTTCTCCTATCGTTACTTTTGAAACAGAAACATCTTTTGCAAACAGTAATTGAATTAGTTCTTTTCGTTAACTGTTTATGCACGAGTTTGTTAAAATCTTTGATGTACACATAATGCGAAACTTTATCACTGGTAATTAACAGCAAATCAGTGTGATCGGCTAACTCCTGAGGAGCAATTTTCAAGGGGTATACATTGTTACCATCATCTAGCCCGAAAACATTTACTGAAACACCTGGATTCTTTTTTTCAAATCGCTTAATATCTGCCAGAGATACAGGATAGGTCAGACCGTTGAAGTTGTATCTATTATTATAAACTTGGAATCTTGCATTTGGCCTGTTTACGTGAAGTTCATGGTCATTTATTAAGAATTTTACCAGCATTGAATATCGGAAACATTCTTTATCGTTATTTTGAACATTAATGCATGAATGAGTACTCTTTATCTTCTTGGGTAAGGGGATGTAACTACTCCCACGATCTCCGTATCCATGTTTATGCACTCGCAAATCCAAACTGTTTACGGTCGACAAGGACCATCCTGAACCACGTGCTTCGTGCTCCGTTATTTTAAGAATTATTTCCTGGATGCATTCTTCCACAACTTCAGCCAAATCAGTGATTTCAATAACATTTCGATTTCTAGAAATAAAGCCCCTGTTAGATTCCTCTCCATCGATGTTATTAAAAGTAGTATCCAAGAGCAATCCGAATTTCATAAAATGTAATCGATTACGCTCATACTGCAATCGTTCTAGAATAAGAGTCTTCACTCGTGCCAAAAATGAGTCTAAATCGAGAGTACTGTTATTCCTTACTCGATAGTGTCTTACTACGGAGCCCTCAAAAGCTTGAGCCAATAATTCAACTGTTACTTCAGGTTCATTATTGATTTGCTGGTCTGAATTTTCTTGTTGCTCTCTGGGAGGAGCATAAGCAATAACGCTGGGTCTGTTGTACTGTTGAGTTTCTTCTGTATCGTTGAGAAAATCCTCAAAATCAGGATGGGTCTCACAGTCAGATAAGTCTACTTGAGGTACGTTATGAAATAATTCACAGTGAGAGAGATAAATAGTCTCATCTGTAAATTCTTCGTTGCAAATGTGACAGTAATACATCTTGGGGTAGCAAAATTATGTTTCGATGTGATATCTATGGCTGCAGATAGGATAATGAAGATAAAATTTCACATTTCGCGGCTTTATAACAAATGCTGACATCAGCACTACCTTCCCATTGGTTATTTTGTTTGCTACATCAGCACTTTCTTTTGATTGGATGGTTTAAACATTATCTTGCATCAATTTGACAAGCAAATGACTCGCCATTTCAATGGTATCACTTGAGGAGAGATGTCTCAAGCTGTGCAAGTCTCAGAAGTATCTACCACTACCCCACCGTTTCAACAAGAACCATCCGTTCCAAATCGTATCAGTGAAGACCAGCCTATCCAGGAAAACAAAGTTTCAAGCACAATCCCATTACATTCAAGGGATGCAATAGCAGCAATGGAAAGGTTGTTAGGCGCAGACCACTTGTCTGACGATGAAGGTGATGGTTAGTTAAATGAAATACTATTGAAAAACATTCGCTTAACCGGACACAATACATTTTACTTAATTTCTTTTTAAAATTCAATATTTTACTTACTACAGTACATCAAAACGTTAATGTTTCGAGGAAACTGGGGGGGGGGGGTTGTGCTTTTATAAAGCTGCTTTTTGTTTAACGACTCATTGTGGTGTTAACATCAGGAGAGTACAAACACTAAAACCATGGATCACCCTCCTCACCATTCGTTTGATCAGAGAGAAAGAAGACTAAGGAGAGAGAGAGAACGTCAAAGTAGACTAAGAAATGAAAGGAAAAACGGATTTGTAAAGTTGAGGTCTGTTATACCTTTGGCCTACAATATTCAATCGGAATATCAAACTCTAGTGATGGCTATCAAGTACATTAAAATCCTACAGCAACAGTTGGAGGAGTCTGAAACACTCACATCCACACCATCTTCACAACTCAGAGAATAATAAAGTACAAGTTTTACTCGATATTATTCTCGCTGTATGTTGAAATACACCAGCTACAAAAGGCCTTTTTAAAGGCCGCCAATAGATCTAATCGTATGTGACTCAGCTCGCTGCCATAAACAACTGTACTTGAGCATTGATGGTGCGTGTTATCAAACCTTTTGTATACTTTATTACAAACACAAGTTACAAGTTAATTCACCAGTAGTACAAATTATTTGCGTTGGAATTTACTCATTTTTATATCGTACTCTCATATTATATTTTCCACTTGAATTTAGGAATAATGTCTGGGTAAGTTAACAATCCACGAATTATTTTTATAGTATTTACCTATTCCATAACTAAGTTAACATTGCATAGCTGGGATTAAATACGAGTGAACAATATGGTGGCCTTTAGAAAGGCCGTTTTATAAAAGTGATTTTTTAGTTGTCTAAGTATGCTACTCCATCATCATCATCTTCATCATCACTGCTACACTCTTCAAAAAGCCGCCTCCTTACTGTTTGCTCTTCAGGGAGTGCTGGAGTAGATCTACCGGAGTGTTCATGAGAGACGTCTTCAGACTGGTCTTGAAGCTGGAAATATATAATACTATCATCATCGGTATCAGAAATATCTTCAACCAGTAGGAGTTCCAATTCGTCGGAAGATTCGTCAAAAATATCGAAAATATCTTCCGAGCTTTCAGAAACAACAGATTCGTCATCTGGAACATCTGCTGCTAATAGAAGAGTATCTGTCAAAATATCCTCTGTGCTATGCCAGTGGTGTGGCACGTCTTTAGGAGCCATGGTGCTAGGAGAGACGAGCAGCAAATAGTGAGGATCGCGTCTTTCGTATGGCTTTTTAACTCTATAATTGTGATGAGTAAGCAAAAACATGAACCAATAATATAACAGCCCCTTAGTCAGCTGATTAAAGTGCTGACGACAATAATAATAATAAGTAACTGGGCGAAGGGACTTGATAATATGTTGAAAAGGTTAGGAATGAGACATACGTTACTCCTTAGATAATGTTTTACAAATAAAACTTCTATATGGTTTTAGTAAAATAAACAACAATTACAACTAAAGTTAGTCAATATTTTAGATCGAGCAACAAGCGGAGAGTTTAATACGATTGAAAATAATGGTGGCCTTTAGAAAGGCCGTTTGTAGAGGGCTGCAGCGGCCGCCGTTTAGTCTTCGACGATGATGGAAACTGCCACCTTTCGCCGTAGATGTAAAAGCCGTCTTAGGTCGTTCATGACATTCGCCCTGAGTGTTAAGTCTTCATCCAATGGTGTAGGCGTGATGTTCAGCTTGGCCTCCACCTTTAGCGTGATGGTCTTCTCTCGGCCGTCGAATTGGATGCGACCCAGCATGTTCCTCACGGCTCGAACATCCCGTTTGTCCCACGGCTTAACCTGCATTTCCCAATAAATTGGGACATGTTGGCTAAGGGTCTTCACAGACAGCGGTTGGCGAGGAACCCTCCCGGCAGTTTGGTAGTATGTAATGGTGTACACCATCCTGGCGGCCGAGCTGCAGTGAGTGAATGAGGGTCTTGTAGGGAGTACTGCTATTTATACCATATAAACATGATTAGTAAGCAAAATAAAATGACCAATTAAATCACTCCACCTTAGTCAGCAGAAAAAAAGTGATGACAATAAGCAGTAGATACGTATATTTACTTTTGAAACTTTGGTTTTGTGAAGAAATGTCACCTCTTCGACTTAGTTTACAATTAATATAGTTCTTGTTAGCTACAAGCTGAGAGTAATAACGATTGGAAACATTGGTGGCCGTTGTGGCCGCCGAAGTTAGTCGGATTTACTTTTAAAACTTTGGTTTTGAGGTATACATTACGTTTTGTGAAGAAAACGTCACCTCTTCTATTAAGTTTACAATTAATTATTGCAACAAATAATATAGTTCTTGTTAGCTACAAGCTGAGAGTAATAACGATTGGAAACATTGGTGGCCTTTAGAAAGGCCGTTTGTGGCTGCTTGCAGTGGCCGCCGAAGTTAGTTGGATTCATCGTCAGACTCATCCGGAGGGAATAAGCGACGAGGAACGTAGTACACTCCCCTCATGGCATCGAAAGCAAGCCCATCACAATTGCTGGTACTTGGAGTCTCTTGGTCGAAGGAGCAGGAATTCTTGATGTCTTCGAAACAGAGTAGTTGTTGATATATACTCATTGTTTCAGAGTCTACATCACTCAATTCCTCTATTTCTTCCATTCCTCCACCTTCAACACTTCCAGCTTCACTCTGCTCGTCAATCACTGCGTCGTCAGTCACTGCGTTGTCAATCAGTGCGTTGTCAATCACTTCGCCTTCCTCTTCTTCCTCTTCTTCTGGGTGGGTAACCACTGGAAGATTTTTCATTATACCAACAATTGTGCTGGGTAGAGGGAAGATGTTCTCCTTCGGCGCCATATCTCGAGACTATCCGTCCTGGTGCAAGCAGCTGAATGATTTTACAACATGTGAGGAACCCCTTTTATAGGCGATTTAAGGGGGGATAAGTGCTGATGTAAGTGTTAATGGGAGATAAGGATCAGTCTGTTATGTGGACGGTAGCAACTAGACACTTTGTCATACAAACGATTGAAATACTTGGTGGCCTTTACAAAGGCCGTTTTTAGAAAGCAGGGGGATAGTTTTTAAATGTCTACTATTTTACGGGAGTCACGGTGAAACATAATTTTATAGCCGAGTGTTTAGCGGTAATAGTTAGAGGGCGGTTGCTACCGAATACAAAAAATAAAGTTAGATCAACTTGAATCTACAACGTTTAGCCCTCAGGGAAATACTTCTCATTGAACAAATAGCACCAGGCTGTTGGTATGGACGGTAACAACAAGACACTTTGGCAAGGCATAAGTTAAATACGATTGAAATACTTGGTGGCCTTTAGAAAGGCCGTTTAAAGTGCTGCTACATCCGAGATTTACTCCCACATCCCCATCGGACGTGATCCACTTGTCGCTCTCTCAAATTTCAAGTACCCAGTCTTAGGTATCGGTAATAATGGTTTGGGCAGTCTTACCCGTAAAATTCGTCCATCACATTCAAGTATGACACTATACGCAGCCAAAGGTTTCAGTAGTCTGTACCTCTTTGATACTTTCAGCCGTTTAAAGCTAGTATTTACCGCAAAAGTTTCATAGTCAATGGTTGGTTTCTTCGTGTGTCTGGAGCAAAATTCCTCTCCAATTTTGCAGTAGTTTCCGCAGACTTCTCCTTTTCTGTCTCCCCTTTTGATGGTTGCACTACAGATCGGGGCATTTTTCAACCGAGGGGTCTTGCGAAACATTACTCTCGGTGTTTTAGCCTCCTTCGGGACGAACCCGTCGTTCTTCGAGATGAAAATCCGTGTCTCTTCGTCGGACGACTGATCCTCAGCTGGGCCGAAACGTAGTGGACTCGTGGGGCTGATCAGATGGGGGGATGCGGGAGCTTCGTCCGGGGGATCGAAGATCGACGCAACGGCTTTACCAAGCTCTTGCTCGGAGACGTCTGCCATGGTTGCTGCGATGAGTGCAGTTGTCGATGCGAAGGAAGAATGATTTCATGTGACAACTGTCTCTCCTTATATACACTTTGCTTACTCAGCACTCTCTTTCTATTGGTCGGGCGTTAAATGTTAGCTAGTCTGAGTTAAAACCGATGTCAACTTGGTGGCCTTTACAAAGGCCGTTTTTACTATGTTATTTTTTACAAAGCAGGGAGGATAGTTTTTGAGTTGCCCACTATTTTTACAAGTCAGGTCAAATATAATTTTTAAGCCCGAATGTTTAGTGGAATTAGTTAGAGGGCGGATGCCACTGAAAGCAAGGATTAAAAGTAGGGTAGATTAACTTGACTCTACAACATTTAGCCCTCGCCCATGATGTACGCAAACTAAGTTAAAAACGAGTGACAAAATGGTGGCCTTTAGAAAGGCCGTTTTTTATGTAGCTAGAAGACTAGCGGCGAATCCAACTCGCCATCCGCCGACCGAGTTTTGCGCTCCGACATCCGACCTCGAGATGAGTCGCCATCCACGGCCACGCCATCCACAAAGGCAGGCGGACTTTGATCATGGGCGTCGAGGATCCCCGCCGTAGTAAAGCCTCGCCAAGTATGTAGTCGAACCAGACAAGATCGTAGTGTCCGGGTCGCAACCGCCACAGCCGGTAAAACTGCACCCCGGCGAACTTAATCTTGAACGGGGTCAAAAACCGTCGCTCCAGCAGCTTACGTTTCCGCTTGGAGACCGAGGCAATAATCTTGTCCACGTCGTCCTCTATGATCGGTGACAGCAAGGTTGGCGGGGCAGTCATCTCGGTCAGGATCCGTTGCAGAGTCGGGTCGCTGTAGACATCTGCGGCGAAATGCACCCGCTTGCGTGGCTCAGAACCCGGACGGTCGCCAGATGGCTGCAGGTCGGGGCGTCGTAGAATAGTCTTCCGAGGTGTCTCTGAGGAGCCCATCTTCTCTCTTCAGTGTCGCTGGAACGAATGGTGAGACATCGCAACCGGTACGTGTTTTATGCACGGCTGCTAGCTTCCCATTGGTGCGCTGAAAAGACACTGACTCAGCATTTTAAACGGTGGCCTTTAGAAAGGCCGTTTTTACAGTTCATATTTCAGATACCAGGGGTATATATTTCAAGTTGACCGCAAGTGTACAATATTCACGGTCAAATATAATTAAAGTGTAATAGTTAGTCGGAGTGTTACTGATGGAATATTTGAAAGTATCGGGTGTAGGTCGTTAGTTTGAGTTATAAACTATAACTATTGGAGGCCTTAACATAATTTTAAAGATGACCACGGTCAAATGTAATAGTCTTAGGAGGGGAATACTGAATGCAAGGATTGAAAAAATCGGGTGTTGCCAGTTAGCGTGTCTGAGTTCAAATACGAGAACAATTGGTGGCCTTTACAAAGGCCGTTTTTATATACCAGTAAAATTATACTGATACCCACTTCGCTCTGACTTTCTTGCGACAGTACTCATCTCGAAACTCTTCAATCTCGAGGTAGGTGTTTGCACTTGTCTCTGATGGTCCAACCACGCCGACAGGTAGAGTTGTTCGGACCAGATCCTTCCCGCGCCCGAGTAAAACTTCTCTGCGCTCCCCATTTGTTCGGTAGTCAACCAGGCGATATTGTCCCGACTTCAGCTTCCAAAAGCGGTGGCCTCTTACTCCGGGAAACGCTGTCGACCAAGTGTGACGATCAGCTCTGCGATGCGAAGGCTCAATCACCGGGATCCGATAGCCGTCCTCAGGAATCAACAGGTTGCTATACGGCAGCACTGTACTAGCGTGCAGCTTGTAAATCTTGGCCGCTTCCGGACCGTGACTCTCGGAAAGAATCTCCCGGAGTATGCTGTGGGCATCTGCGGCATAGCAGGAAACTAATATCCGGCGTGGCAGGTCGGCGAAATGCACCCGCTTGCGTGGCTCGGTACTCGGACGGTCGCCAGATGGTTGCAGGACGGGGCGTCGTAAAATAGACTTGACCTGCTTGGCGGCTAGCTGCTGAGATGGATCTCGGCGGGGCAGGGTGACCATCTTTGGACGGGTAGGCTTCCTCAACATGATGGTAGGTGCGTCAGAGCAGCAGTAATTGTCTCCCAGAGCCACGGTGCTAGTCGTTGACCACATCCCGTCTCCCATTTGTCGAGACATTGTAACCAATGAGGAGGCTGTATTTTCTGCTGACTCAGCGGGAAAGTTGACAAAACTGGGTCGCACACTGCGATCCCATCACTCGACGGGCCGACTGCACTGGGGCAAGCCAAGCATCTTCAGACCTCCACAGAAGACCTGCAGCGAAACGGCGGAGATCTTCGAGGAAGAAGCGAGGCGAGATCCCACTTCGAGACGCATCCCCGCTGCGTGGTAACCGCCTTGGATGGAACCTCGCGCATACCACAGTAACAGTGTAGGTCACTGCGCTCAACGCTTCTGACCTACGCGGCTTTCCGTCGCGATCGCCGTGGGCCTCTTGAGCTGACTTGCGACATCGTCGGGGTGTTGTTGCCATGCCTGGGAAATACAGCCCCTCCGTTGGACAAGTCTGCTGCGGAGCTGAAGCTGCTTGTCTGATCCCGGTGCAGTTTGGCCCTGTCGAGTCGATGCCTTGCCTTCTCTCTTTTCTGTCTTTTTCTGCTATTTGGCTTGCGCTTTGCATGGGGTACTCGTATAACTACTACTACTACTAATATTGTTTTCCCAAAGTGTAAAACTTAAACTGTGTCCCATTACCTTTCTCCCGTCACATCCTAAAAGCCCGGGCGGTTATAGCAATGTGTTTGCTGCCGCCCAAAAACCCCCTAGGGGTCTCCAGTCGGTGCCGTGAAGGCACTATGGTAGACCCTTCCTTTCCTGACTGGTCGCCGACGTGAAGTTGGTACAGTCGGGATCCTTCTTTTTAACATTGTCAAATGACCTTGAACCTGTTTGAACATGTTCGTTACAAAAAATTACCAAACTTCACGCTAACGAGTACTCGCAGCTGCGGGCCCCCAGTAATATCTTTGAAAATTAATTTACTCAACCTTCAAAAATAACTGTGTGCCAGAACGTCAGTTTTACATCTACTCTGAAACACCAAGGTTTAAATAATAAATTTTATGCTCGTACCTAATTTGTGCATCTACGATCAAACACCATAGTTTTAACAAAACTGTGTACTAGAATCCCGGTTTCGCAACTACTATCAAATACCCAAGATTTTTTCAGCGATCGTCTGAAAATATTAAAAATGTTTCAATACAAGTCATATTTTTAATACTCAGATGTTTTGTTAAGTCAAGTTGTTAATATATAGTAAATTTACGTAAACTATCCTATAATTTATTATGCTCGTAGCCTCTCTTTAAATAAATTGTAAAAATATCCACAAAATTATTTTATTTTTCCGAAAGTTAACTCGCACGCTATCCTGCGGCGATTTGAGCAAACACTTCGTTAATACAGACAGAGAAACACAGAGACTCCTGGTGGTGATGTAGGCAAGCAATTAGTTTGATAAATTACTGCTAAACAGCGACACTAACAAGTTGGACACATGTTGTACGCTGCAAACACTAGAATGCGCAACGATGTGCTTCCAAGCATATAGATAATGTTGTCTGTCGCGATAACTGCATGTTAAATGAGACAGTTCCTAACTTATCTCATAGGTCCCTGTAGCTATATGGCTACCGCACGTGCACTGTCTGGCCAACGATGTACGTGTGAGTGATGGTTCGATCCTGTCACTGGGGGCCTAAAATTTGATCGGTGAATTCCGATGATAAATTGATCCAGTTGGGTCGGCGTAAAAGGAGTGGGCAAAATGGGATACACGTCACAATTGACTGGATGAATTTATTGTCGGAAATTCACCGATCAAATTAAAATGTGGAGGCCTATTTTGCTCATTTTTTTAAAAATACTGTTATCTGCATCCCTAGGGATATAATATATGTTTGAAGCAAGTATGTTACAAACATGTTTCTAAAACAATATTCGTTAGGGTGTTTTATTTGTTAATACAATAAATTTACCTATCACTATTTCACGCCGTCGCTACATTAAACCCACTAAGACTCTAAGTGCGAGCATGCACAAGTGCGTACATAGTAAACATATATTTAATTTTCGCGTATTCGGAGAGTTACATTAATTAGTAGGGCCTACGATTAGTAAGAGGCTACGATTTGTATAATTTTCGCCACGCAATAGTACGTATACGGAAATATATATTTCATTTAGAGTCCTCGGGAAGTTTCAGTACTATTTTGGCGACGACGCTGCGGTATACATTAAAAACTAAACATAACACTATGTTAGACGGTACGGCAAAACTAATTCTTCGGAAAATCACTTTTCCTTATTTCGACTATATTTCATACTTTATTAAGCAACATCGCAACACTTCGAAAATACGACTTTACGTTAAAACCATCTATGAATAACCGACCTGGCCACTCACAGTACGACTGGTGACCCCGGCCGCACTGCACCGCCGGCCGGCGCGCTGCGCTGTCCACCGTCCTCTCGGCGTGTCCCGTCCCCCGTCCCACCGGCCTCTCGACGGCGCCGTCGCGACGTCCACCCCGACATCGTCACTTCAAAACCCAACCCTTTAAACCTACACGTCATCGCCTCAGTGACATCATCACTACGTAACACATCCGTCATCAAATACGTCACCAATACGTCAAAAACACGTCACCCATACGTCACAATTACGACACTATTTTACCATTTTGCCTATGTCAGCTGGTCTATACCAATCCAACCACATCTACTAATGTTCTTTGACGATCATGGAACAAACAACTACACAACGTGGCAATTCAACGATTTAGAAGTCAAATAATGACAATTAATTAATAATGCATCCTTTGTTCAATCAAAATAGAGCGTTATTAAAATTGGAAAACTCAAATGACATTACGCTGATACAGAGAGCACATTTTATCCATTGTTGATCCTGAGTTTGTGATTCGATAAATGAGTGTTCGCACCAACCTCAAAACACCTTTTTAAGTTTTTAAAAGAATTATATGTATTTTGATTATTTTTTTGTTGATGTTTTCGCTGGATCTGTGTTGTAAGACGATCTTGAGTCGACGCTTATTTTATTCTATAACCTTTATTAATTTAAACACTTTCTAGTCACCTAATAACTACACAATTACATATAATTATAAAATAATTTACAGTAACCTCCTGTAAAAAGTGCAATGAGTAACTTTAGTAAAATATAAAAGCTTACATCTGTCGGTGACAATTCCCATTGGGGCACATAGGCAACTTATCAGACTTAAAATCGATCCGTTCCATGCATTATTCGTTTTGAAGCAAATTTTATCAGAGTAGGCTATAAATGAGCCATCAGAGTACAAAAGAACGGGTTACAAAAAACGATTGATTTTATATCTAGCAAAAACTATAATCAGGTGTGCAAGAGCTGTATAATGAATCATACCAAAAAAGCTTCGAGTCTCAAAAAGTAACTTAGTGATAACTAAGTGATAACTTAGTGACTTTAAAAAATATATGTAACTCTGTGCTCAAATGTATTAATTTATACGTTTAAAAGAAACGAGTTTTAATTGATAACTAATGATTATTGAAACCGTTTTAAAACTAATCCACAAGGCTGTTCAGTAGTAATTTTCGTTTCTCTCTGTGATCACTACACTACACGAACAACCAAATCTTATTAAAAAATATAGTTTTTATGTGTGATCAAGAATATCAGAGAACATACATTAGTTCATTGAACAATAAAATATCCTTGACGGATGACAATTCCAAGAACGATATCCCACCGCTTCACGTAGCGATATATCTCGGTTCCACCGTTCCACTCTCACCCGTCAGGAAGTGTCGAGGCGACAGGCGCGTTTCCATCATCAATCTTTTAGAAACAACAACATAACTCGTCTCAATCCATCAGCCGGTGTAAACTCTTACCTCGCAATTTTAAAAGCAGTTAAACACCCAGCGTATATATCGTACCGAACTTAAAAGTATAAAGGTAAAATAGTTTCAACCTTTTCTTAAATGGGTTTTAGCGAACGTAAACTTTTTGATTTTGAGGAATCTACGACAAATAAAAATACGTACTATAGTTTATATTTTTATGTAAGGGTCTATAGGTAGAAGGTATGATTTCTATTCTAATTATTTTAAATTATTTTTTAGTTTGAGAACTCCTAGACAAGTAGGCTAATGTTATAGTACTATGCCACCTCGAACAATTGCTATTTCCCTTTTAGAAAATTTCGCTTAAGGGATTCCGCCTAAAATTAGTCTTCTTTAGTAGATTATTCGTGTGTTATATGTTAAGCGCCATGAATTGGCCCGCACACGCCCCCAGATCGCATTAGTCGGCTCTGAATTGATTATTCACCCCGCAGTTTGTTTCACTTATAACGGCGCCGTCATGCGGAATATCGCTACTGCTCGCTGGGGGGTCGTCGATACAGTTTACCGATAGTTTATAGGCACCCTGTAATAGCCGGGGATCACCGTGGGGATCTACGTGCCGTGGAAATGAAATGTGGGCTGTAGAGTGTAATAAAATTTATTTATCTACCACTTAATTGTTTTCGTTGCTAAAAAATAGGCTTAAATGGCTTGTGTAATATAAACACGTATTGCCAATTAGTTTCAAATAAATCAGCCCTGTATACCTTCAATCGCCCCCTCCAATAATCTCTTTAATAAAAATTGATTTAATTTGTATCTAGCCGTCTAACATTATTTTAAATCGCGCTCAACAGACATGTTCTATTTTTTTATCTGTTTTTTTTATTTATCTTCCTTGCATCTTGTATGAGGGTTATTATGTAAATAATATCTATCAATCAGGGTAGGCCTAAGTTATTACCAATTAAAATAACTGACAAAGTTCATATTTAAAATCTATATGTTTAATTAATTGAGATTTCTAGAGAGTACAGACTCTTAGGTGCAACCTGTAGCAGCAGACCTGACGTTTAAGAAGTATTCGTATTCAAAAGAGGAATAATATTTAGATTATACCTAGCAAGTCATTTGGCTATAATAGAGGCAAGGCCACACTATAGAGGCGTCGTGTCGGGGTAATTTAACTTCAGCGCTAACCCAAACGCAGGCGGAGGCGGCGACATTGCGACATAGATCCACCGGTATCTACAAATGGGCGGTGGGCTCCGGCGGTTTAGGCCGGGCCTACACCGTGATGCATTAGGTTGGCTGTCTAGCTAAACCTGGGTAGAGGCTAGGTGTACATTATGTCCCCCCGGCTGAACTGTGTGCTGTTCTAATATATGGACAGTAAATATAAGTAAAACTTTCAATAAATCCGAACTAAATTATCCGATTATACAGCTTCGTATATTGTGATAAAAAGTTCTTACAACGAGTTTCAAGCTCAACGGCTAAAGGATAAATGTTGTAGAGACATGGGGCGGTAATAGAGCTGTCACAGCCCGACTCTCCTGCTATTAATGAAGGAGCCGATAACCAACTACCGGACACCGGCTCCTGTAGCCTTTCCTCTCGTGTTGTTTTGAGTTTAAAGTAAAAACAATTAACTAATCATATGTGTCGTATCTTATTTTAGCGAATTTCCTTAAAGGAATAAGCTATTACAGTAGTACTCATGAAAAGACTTAAGTACGAGACCATGTTAACTTTTCATTTTGTGGTCCCCAGAAGCAAAAACCACCATTGGTTTGAATTTATATATATATATATCGATATATGTATATATATATATATATATATATATATATATATATATATATATATATATATATATATATATATATATATATATATATATATATATATATATATATATATGTCTGTTAACACGATAGCGGCCGTAAATATGGTCCGATCTTAATGAAATTTGGTACAGACGTGTAAAGTGGTAATCACTCGGACGAGTTCGTGAACTACCCCGATCGGACCACCGGAAAGGGGGGTAAAGGGGGATAAACCCCCCAAAAATGGGTTTTTTGAGTTTTTCACATAGAAAAATAAAATTTATCAAATTTTTGTTGGCACCATTGAATTCAGCTCAAAAAAACAAACAATTCAGTATTTTGAATCTCTGCTCTGTGTCCATTGGTTACCGAGATATTGAAAGTGGTAAACACACTACGTTGTCTCAATGTTAACCTTATGGGAAATAAGTAAAATTCTATATCTCGCTTATTTTTCAACATATCTTGATAAAACTTGGTAAATGGCTTCTTCTAGTTCAGATCTACTAAATATTGAATTAAAACCAACCAGTTTAAACATACCTGTAGCAGCAAACCTGCATACTCATTCCCCATGTTATTCTTATGGAGCTTACAAAAACATGTCAAATCTTGCTATGTTGATCGAAATATTTTGTTTTACACTTGAAATTCGCTGAGTATGCAGGTCTGCTGCAACGGGGGTATTCTGTCTTAATAGTGTTAATGGGCATTTTTTGTCTTTCCTCTGCTGAATCTTTTAAAGTGTTTTGAATTTTATATAATGTTTTGGTTGATTAGTTTCTTAAATAAGAAAAAAAATCTAGTGGAATTTTAATTTATATATTTCTAAATTTAGTTTTTAGGAAATTAATTTAATTTACAGGAAATTGTTAATCAGTTGGATGGCGTAATAAGGTAAATATTCATTCAATATTGAATGGTTGATTTTACATTCAATTCCCTTTTAAGAAGAAACCAAAACATTACATGAAGCCTCGAATAAATCATTAAAATTCGGTCTTTCTAAATTATTTAAAAACTAAATAATACTAAAATACATTTTATTTCAATTAGGGTTCATGACATTTCTAATTCAGGGTTCACGACACTTCAATGTGATTTAAAAAAAAATGTTTATTGAGTCCTGTTTAATGGTTATATTTAGTCAAAGGATTTTTATCTGTAGGACCTAATACTATTAATCCAAATAAAATGCATCATAATGTCACTGCAAAACGTTATGACAATAGTAAGGAAATATTAATAAACACCAAACAGTACTCTCTGAAATGCCACGTAAAACAACCAAAGCGCGGAGGATTGATGTACCAGCATTTCTCCCCTAATGGAATGGAAATTTTAAAAAATAACGCCTCGAAACAACGTCCATTAGGCTTCACTTTTCGCCAGTCTGAATATGTTATTTCGTTTTTTTCTTTTTTTAAAACATTCTTACCGCGACATTAAACATTCCCTAGTTTGGCGTAACAATAAATCCTTCTCAAGTACAGCTTTGTAACATAGTAAATTCAAGCACTTGGTAAAATAAATAGAAATTAATATGGAAGAAAATAATTATTCCTAATGCGTTTACGTATATTATATTTAAATATTTGTTTAATAAATATATAATTCTTATCCCAACAACAAGGTTTTTCTTTTCCTATTCTCAGAGCATTTCCAAACTCAGAGACCTTTTGTGGATTTTATCCTTACATCAAGGTAACATTTTTTGTTAACTAATCAATTGCCTCCGGCACCTTGTTTTCCAACTGTCTGCATATGTGTGCATTTTTCAAATATTAATTCATTCTAATTTTAAATTACTTTAGGTTGCAACCTCAAACCAGGTTATACATACTTACAAGACCTTTATTGTTTGGAGTAACAAGTTTCTACTTTTTGCCATTTCCAAATGGCGGCCATTTTTATTTTTAAAGCTTATTTTTGAAAAATCATTCATGTAATAAAACCGATGAAATTTCATAAAAATATGCCAAGTTTATTTAACTAAACCGTATGAAAAATTAAAAATTCTCAGCAACTTGTGGTTAAAAATTCATTAACGAACTATGATTTAGCTTTTCATACGGTCCTACTTTGAGTCAATTTTGGCCTATTTGCTTGTAGGATCTTGAAAGAAAACAAATTTCTCATCTATTGTGATAAAACCCTGATGGAACCATACATAAGTAAACATGATAAATACATAGCAAACATAAATAAATTAAATCTAGCATCCTTATAAATGTTTAATGCCTTTTTTCTTGAAAAATTTTTGAGGTGTTAAGCTTTAAAAAGCAAAAATGAACACTTTGAAATGACAGTAACTCCACTCAGAACACGGTCTTATTAGTCTCTCTCTACAAATGTACTGGGTTTGAATTTGATACCTCAAGTCGTTTAAGAGTAACTATTTAAATGAACGAATACATACATTCAGACAGTCATAAAACAAGGATCCATAATGATATAACCAAATATGTTTTTCTCGATGCAAGGAATAAATCCACCAAAGGTCTCCTGAGAGTTTGGAAACAGTCTGTATAAAACCTTTGTAGACATAGTCAGTCAAATATGGAAATTTGGACCAGATTTAAAGCGAAATTTAAAAGTTATTAATATTAGTATTTCAATTTGGTTTTACACAGATAGAATAATAATAATACATTTTAATTTCCTTTTGAATCGGGCCCCTGGACTGCGTCTGACATTGGATTTGTTTATGTCTCTTAAACTCTAATATTTCAATATTTTAAACTGTGAATGCTTGGTTAATTTTAGTCATGACTTCAAAACCATACAATTTACAGTTCGCGCATTATATCTCCGGCTATGACTGAGTCAGACGATTGTAAGGTGCGGGGGGGAGAGGGGGTTCTTTTCTGAAAACATTTTCTAAAACACCGCTGCTTGTCAAATGTTTTGTTTACCAATGTCATATGTTAAAAATATCATACGACACGGTTAGTAGCGCAGTGGTCATAGCCGGAGATATAATGCGCGAACATATGTTTTAAGTTCAATGCCGTACGTCTGCGTGTTTCCAAGGCCACAAAATGTGAGAAGGTTCACGAGGGGGTAATCCGTGTATCTCCTTCATCCTCAGACCTTATCCCAACACCACCAGCAATGGTAAGCAGTGCACCCCCCGATACTCACCCCAGTGAGCGGGTAACGATATTCCAATTGACAGCGTCGTTATAAAGTGTAATAAACTGCTGGGTGCATAATCAAATGTGGTTCAACCTCTGTTTAAACGGCAATTTGTTGCTGGATTGGACGTTTTAATTATTAGCGAAAACCCAACTAACGATATAGATTTGTCCAGTGGCTTAACAACTATTCTAAATATCCTAAATTATAAATATAAGAATTTATCAGGCTGCGAAATTATAAGTAAAAACTAGATGTTTAGACGTCAAAACTATAGCATGAAAAATTAAAGAGAAAAAGATTATTTACTTTGAATAACAACATGTACCCCAATTTAAATAGGCCTGAAATTTGTTTGTGTTTTGACAGTAAAATTTTTAAATAATTCTCAGTTTACCTACATAAAAAACCAATGGCTGATTTTATGGGACTCGGTTGTTTTCCTAGGAAGGAGAATGAGATTTTTTAACAAATAAGGCCACATCAGCCAACAACATCCATTATGGCCCCCTCGCGTTTCATCAGCCCGATTCGCTTTTCTCTTGTTTCCTTATATTGCACAAAACAGCAATCTCATTATGCAATATATTAAATCGTCCCCGTCAACTGGCTTGGTTAATATCATTATTTATTTTTCCTCAAGATAAATTATGCAACGATGGTTTCACTTTTCTTTCATATATTCCGCAAAATACGTTATTTAAATGTGGATTTCTATTTTCTTACCTGTTACTGTGCATGTTGATAATTTTTGCTAAAAAAATTTCTTAAAATCAAAATCCAGTTATGACTTAATCCCTTAGACTTGTCTCAATAATTACGTGTACTCATCTCAAGGTTCTTTTTCTTTTTTACTTATTTATAAAACACGTGAACCTTTCTTGATCTGGCTTCGCTGTATTTCGCATTCAACTAAGTTTACACATTAAAATACTAAAAAGGAAATTTCAAATAAGTTTAATATTAACAAAAGCCTTCTTTAAATATTGCAAGCGAGATACATATATCTTGTGAGACATATTATACACTGTATGTGAGAAATATATCTTTGGAAACACTAAGCAAAACAAGGTTGCAAAAGTACTGTATATTTATGATTCTATTCATTATGTTTGATTTAACTCTAAATAATTTAACTTGACTTTGTTGTTGTATTAGTTGTGAAACTCGGCGGCGCGGCGGCTGGAGAGGACGTGTGTTCAAGGGTGGAGGGCCCAGCCTTTGAGTCAACAGAACTAAGCCGTTACATTAAACACAGTGGGATTTATCTCCATACCGTGAATCATGCTGGATTTATAATTCCTCAATTCCTCAATTATAATTCAATTACTGTTGTAACTGCTCAAAACCACAACAAAACAAATATTATGTGCAGATATTTTATAAAATTTGAGTCATAATGAAAAACATACGTGTGACTGTTTCGTCAATGGTTTTAATAACGTTAAATAGTTGGTCTTAGATTTTAAGTCAACGTTAAACTATTTATCAACGTTGAAATCCTCATGTAAGCAAAGGTTTTCAATTATAAAGGTCAAATTAATTATTCACAATAAATTAATAAATAACCTACGTCAGTTCTTCAACTGTTAGGTACATAGTGCTTACAGTGTACTTTTTCTCCTAACTCCGTTTACTCTATTTTCAAAAAACTTTCAAATCACATAAGACTCTAAAGTTGTTTGGAAGACATTAACACTTGATTACATAATATATAACTTGCTTTCGGTACAATGCTTTGGAGTGTGGCAGGATTGCCAAATGTTTTATCGAGCGCAAACTGTAAGATGAGGACTTCGATTCAAGAGATTGTAGATTTTTCAATGTCAGACACGAGGATTCTAAGATTTAAAAGAGCCAAAAATGTCGGGATACAATCTTATTTATCAGCTCAATCTACACATTGTTGATACATCTGAAAAAAATATTCTTAATGCCTGCTTTTGAAGTTGAAAAGTGGTCTAATGTTTTTTATTTCTGCAAGTGGAACAGCAAAAATAATGAAAGAATTAAAACAACTCCCTTCCTTAGTGAACAGTCATTTCAGAAAGACAGACAACCTTTGAAGAGAGAAAGTGCCAATATAATCAGTTTTTTTAATAAATTGTCAATACGACTTGAAAATTTTTAATGTAAGTCATTTTCAAACTTATGCCGACAAAATTAGTTTCGCCACGAAGTGTTCAGCTCAAAATCACCTACCATATCTGATGATGAAGATGATAATGATCTAAGACGAAAATTAATTAACTTTTTTTGCCATTTACAAATACATTGCTTATGTCCAACCACTGCATAACCATGTTGGTCCTGAATAAACATGTTGATCTCAAACTGACTAAAACATTTTCTTGGTAAGCAGTGCAAAGGGAAATATTGCCGCTAAGAGACGAATATTGCCTTTACTTACTACAGCTACAAGATCATGCATACAAATCAAAAACAGCAAGAACCCAAGCTCAGTGTCTTGGGGATCGCCAGGGCGTACTGGAGTTCCATTTGAGTCGTGGTATCTACACCAGACACCAGTAGGACCAGTAAATGGGATTATGACCGATTGATTGTTATCCTTTTAATAAGACTATACCCATCGCCTCCATCGCGATGGAGTCCTCTGCCTCCATCGCGTTCAAGTTTTGAAAGCAGATTATTGAGGTCAGTGATATGGAAAGCCTATTTTAGGTCGAATAAAGTTACCAATGCGTGGTCATGATGCAACGATATTAGAGATGAAATTTAACTTTGCACCAAAGGAGAATTCACTTTCTGAAAAACCCCAACTGCTTTTATGGAAAGGACGGACAGATTTTTTCAACAATTTTGAAAATGTAGGTTGTATGGCCGTTGATTGATATTTTCCAAAAAAATATTGTTTACATAAATATTGAAAATGTCGATTTAATGGGTAATGGTCGATAATATTCTATTTCAAATTGGTCTTATAAATAAAATATTTACAAAAAAATGTATTACTGTTAATGATTTGATTGGAGTCTTAGTGTTAAGTGTTAGGTGTTCAAGACATAAAGCTGTAAACTCATAACTTAGTATAGTGAAAAATAATAACTTCCCTAATTTTGTCGTTGAGGCCTATTTTTTAAATGTTTAAACTCTAATGAGTTACATTAAAACAAGTTTGGTATATCTTTATTTATATTCATTTCTCTGTTATAAATTCGTAAGAGAAAATAATAGTTAACGTATATGCAACATTGTGCGTAAGAACTAATCAATATAATTATATACAACTAGCCGATACCAATACTGATAATCTGTTATAATTGTACACATTTTTCTTGAAAGAATTTCAATGTCGAATGAGATACATATTACTGCAAAACACTATTCATTGCAGGAAAATTAATTTGGGTATTCTATCTACAGGAAAATTAATCCTGTGCAGGGATACAAAAGAGGATATTCTTTGTAACAGTCGACAACAGTGGTGATGAAAAAATAAACAACTGGTTTTTTAATATGCCCGCACCCCACCATGTCAGTCTCCTTCCAGTTGCCTTTGTGTGTTAGGTTCTCCAGATTCACTGTGGGCGGTTTCTGTATTTATCTTTTAACCTCCTTCATTTAAAAAATTATTAGATATACAATGATTTTTGTAAGCTAGTGATTTTTATATATTTTATATATTTTTAGCGAATTTCCCCTAAAGAGAAGAAGCTATTACCGTAGGTCTCTTGGTAAGACCTAAGCGCGGGACCATCATGACTTTTCGTTTTGGTGCCCCCAGATACCAAAAACACAATTCGTTCAAATTTATATATATATATTATTTTAATGTTAACTTCTAGGGCTACTATTGTATTCCATTTTCAAGTGTGTAAAATGTAACCTTAAAATTAAATACATATATAAAATAAATATACAAAGATCATATGTTTAAAATTCAAAAAATTATAAATTAAAATTAAATTGTATAGATATGTAGAAATATGTCGTTATATATATATATATATATATTTGTCCTTATTTCTTATTTATGTCCATGATTTTGTTGAAGATTGGATTTTGTCTGTCAATTTGCATTATATTAAGAATGTTGTTTGGTTCTGTTTTTTTATGTCTGCAAATATGAAACTCTTCGTATACATTCATTTTTTCTCCTACACAGATCATGAATACAAAACTATTAATGAAAATATGGACGTTTTAAATATAATTAAAAAAGGAGAAAAAATGAATGTATACGAAGAGTTTCATATTTACAGACATAAAAAACCAGAACCAAACAACATTCTTAATATAATGCAAATTGACAGACAAAATTCAATCTTCGACAAAATCATGGACATAAATGAAAAATAAGGACAACTATATATATAACGACAAATTTCTACATATCTATACAATATAATTTTAATTTATACTTTTTTGAATTTCAAACATATGATCTTTGTATATTTATTTTATATATGTATTTAATTTTAAGTTTACATTTTACACACTTGAAAATGGAATGATTTCCGAAACGCGTTGTGTATAATAAAATGTTAAAAAAATGGTACTTAAGGAATTTCTTTCTCTCTTTAAATATATATATATATATGTGTGTGTGTGTGTGTGTGTGTGTGTGTGTGTGTGTGTGTGTGTGTGTGTGTGTGTGTGTGTGTGTGTGTGTGTGTGTGTGTGTGTGTGTGTGTGTGGGTGTGTGGGGGTGTGTGTGTGTGTGTCTGTAAGCACGATAGCGCTCGCAAAAATGGCCCGATCGGAATGAAATTTGGCCTAGGCGTGTGTTAAGTAGCAATTATTCGGATGAGTTCGAAAACCAGCCCGATTGGACCACTGGAAGGGGGTTAAGGGGGGATAAACCCCCCAAAAATGGGTTTTTAGAGTTTTTCCCATAGAAAAATAAAATTTATCAAATTTTTGTTGGAACCATTGAATTCAGCTCGAAAAAACAAACAATTTGGTATTTTGAATCATTTCTCTCTATGTCCATTGGTTACCGAGATATTGTAAGTGGTAAACACAGTACGTTGTCCCAATGTTAACCTGATGGGAAATAAGTAAAATTCTATATCTCGCTTATTTCTCAAAATATCTTAATAAAACCTGGTTTGTGGCTTCATCTAGATAAGATCTAATGTATTTTAGTCTAAAACCCCCGAAATTTCCATTTTTGTGGCAGCAAACCTGCACACGCATTCCCCATGTTATCCTTATGGGAAATAAAAAATTCTATATCTTCCTTATTTTTTGACAAATCTTCATAAAAGTTGCTATGTGGTTTCTCCTAGTTCAGATCAACGAAATATTTAATTAAAACCACCCAATTTTAATATACCCGTAGCAGCAAACCTGCATACTCATTCCCCATGTTATTCTTACGGAGCTTTCAAAAACATATAAAATCTCGCTGTTTTGGATTGAAATATGTTGTTTTGCATTTGAAATTCGCTGAGTATGCAGGTCTGCTGCAACGGGGGTATTTTACATTTTTATATATTGTCCAGATATAGACGTAGTATGAGTTTTCTATATTGTCTGCGGTTAGTTACCACGGAGGGTTAATTACTTCTAATTAATACGTAAAATGTTGAGAGGAGTGATGCAACGATATTATTTGATATTTGTTAAACAAGATCAAAGGACTCTAATATTACAGCGGGATGAGTGCAATGTATATTTTAACCCGAACTGAGACTTAAAATCACATTTCACAGCTTGATTGAATATATAAATAAAATGTTTTAAGGAGATATGTAATTTCATGGTATTACCATTGTAAAATATTTATAGACAAAAATATTAATGCACTTCTTATACATTTCTTCGTTAAGATAACTACCGTTAACAATATTCTTAATAACAATAAGCCCGAGGGGAGCAACAATTTGATATTTTACAAGAGAAAGTGTTTGTAAGTGAAACAGACTGCTGGTGGGGTGAATAATCGCAACCCTGCAGCTTATACTCGGGGTTGTGGCTTAAAATAAATGACTAGGTTAAACGGTTCAGTTATTCCGACCACGAAACCCACAGAACCATTAAACTCCGTCAGTTTGGAAAACAATTAGTTTTGGGATTGTATGTCCAAAATAAAACTTTGTTAAATAATAATCACAGAAAGTTGAATATCTCAACAAATGAACAGATTTTTAGAGGCATCCGAGTGTCATACCTAATGACTGATACTCCTAGAAATATTTGTGCAGTCACACAGTCAGCATAGCCAATAAAACTAAAATGCAGCGACTTCAATAATATAAAATATTTAAATTTCTTGATTTATACACGTAGTTAGTTAAGAGTAAAAAAAGGTCAAGCCAGTCTTAATTATCTTAACACTATTTCTTTATAACAAGTTTTAATAAAACCCTTCTTTAAAATTTCAGAGCTTATATTTTTGTTTCCTTCATTGCGGTCAAAAACAATCAAAACTTATAATGATGTAAATCTTTTAACAACATTGGATACATATGGATGAAATCAATGAAGTTAAACAGTTTTAACTTATTTACTTAACACGTACATGAAAGTGGTTTAATGATTAAATATTTTGCGTTAGGCCCTGATATTTGTTTCAAACTATTTCTCCTAATAAAAACTCCCAAACATAATATAATTAAAAATAATTATTATCTGCATGATAATTTCTTGAAATGTTTTAAAACGTTATAAACATCACCAAAACATTTGTGTTATATTTAAAACAACCTGTTTCTTGTTGTGACAGCCCCAAAACATAAGATATTTGCATAATAATTCCTTGACATGGTTATAAAAATTCATAAAATTACAAAAAACAATAGTTAATCACGTTGAATAGATAAGGTAGTAGACCACCGTTTCACTTGGATACATTGAGATCAGCATTGCCCTTTCATCCCCTAAACCGTCATGGTGATACTGAGACATTGAGCCCTGCCCAAGTGAGGCCGGAAGGACAGGGGTGGTTGACGCTTCGTTGTCATGATTATGCAGTCAGCCAAGGGTCAGCACTACAACGGGGATCGCATCCGGTGTTACAAGGGGATGTGAACAACGGGGAACTTGGTGGCAATAGTCATCATGAAGCAAAATAACTTCAGGAAAACGCATTTCATTGATTCCAATTAGAAAATCATATCCGAATTTCATATGTAATTAAACTCTTTGAGGGGTGGATACAACTCAAATATTTCTATCCTGCACAAATTGTAGGTTTTAAGTTTCCTTCCTTGCACATTTCTTTCTTAAACTACAGGGCAACTACGCAACTGCCCAAATTCAAGAAAATCTGTTTTTTGACTTGCACATGAAGTTAAATATACCTCCAACGTAAATAGTTTAATGAAAAAGCAAGGATCTCCATGAAATCAAAGCAATATTGGGATAGCATAGGCGTAATCAGTTTCTGTATAGCTTATTGAACAATCATTAATTTGCATTTATACGTAGGGTATCAATTCATGAATGCATTTAAATAAATTCTCTGTCCCACGTCCTTACTCATTTTTTCCATTCAGTTCTATTAAAATTGCAAAATAGACTTATTATACTAACATGACTTGAAAGCAGCAACTTGCATGGCAAAGCATGGCACTCGAGTCATGAATCGAGTTCAACGTATAAGTTGAAGTTAACACAGCTGTTAAGCAGATACGTGGTTCCATCTCGTGCAGAGATTTTCAACAGCCTCCCCCCGCCGCTGCCCGTATACAACTTTCCTCCCCCTCTATTATCCACACCCTCACCTATTCTGACGGCGCCCTCCGATCTGCACGGACTTTATTATTTGAATTTTGCTGCTCGGTAATTGCTTCAACTTAGTAATTTTGAAAACTTAGGTAATTGGTTCCAGCGTTCACGCCTCATTATTCAGTTTGGAACGTTTTGTTTTAATATCTATGCTACCGTTAATTAGAGAACTTTAGACAATAACTTTGAGATAGTAACTTTGTACAATAACTTTGAGATAATAATGGCCCCGTGTGGTGACAAGGTTTTGTGTAAGTTTAATCTTTCTTGGCATGTTTTATCCTTTATGTTATTTAGCTTTATTTGTTCATACAATTCTCAACTGTAAAGTGTGGAACGTATTTCAAAATCTCACCATTTAAACTAGATTAATAAACCACTAAATAAATTGTTTTTAACTTCGTGTGACTGGTCTTACTTTAAAAATCCGACGTTTTAAGTTTTCTTCAGTAAATAACAAGAGGAAGGACATGGGAAAGCGGTACAATTATTCATCCTTTTTTAGGCTTATGATGAAAAATATTCATGGACATTAAGTATACAGTGTGTAAATTAAGTATGGAAACAAATCTGTATTTTTTCATCGGAAGGAGATAGAGATATTTTGTTTGTGGCGTTGGTTGTTAGTCCAGGTTCCGGATTTTTTGACATAGAAAATTTGTTTTCATCTCCCTTACAGGGTGGGGGATAAGGGGTGACTTAATGTTTTCAAATTACAACCCCTATTGAGTGACCCCTCATTTTAAAGGGTTTGTCAAAATAAATAAAATGGCGCAAGCCCGAGGTCAATACCTCAACCCTAACCCAAATGGCAGCCATTTTAAATTTTCAGATGAACACACGAGATTAACTGTGGATACCTAAATTTACCTTTTAAGCGGGTTACATTGGGCAAGTTAAATTCTGGATACCATTATTAGATGGAAAAGTGGACGTTTTTGTCTCATTCTTGATTTTGCCTCATCCCCCAAAATAGGGTGTTTTGGGGGCAACACCCTAAATGTTAATGCAAACCCCTATTGAGTGACCCCTCATTTTGAAGGGTTTGTAAAAACATAAGCAATGGTGCAAATCTAATATCAATATGTCACCCTTAGCCAATGTGGCAGGTATTCAAAAATGTGATTGGGTAAAAAGCACCTACTTCTCTTATTCCAAATTTTGGATGTCTTTTTAGGATCGACGGATATTAATTTAAATCATGGTTTTAAGTTTGAAAAAGGCTATAAAATGAGGGATGACTCAATATGGCTGCTATGGCAGGCATTAAATATGAAATGGGTGAAATGGGTGTTTTTCACGCAATCAAATCTTTGAATGACTGAAATTTTGGCTAGGGGTGATATATCGACTTTAAGTTTGCACCACTGCTTATGTCTTAACAAACCCTTTAAAATGAGGGGTCACTCAATTGGGGTTTGCATTTGAAATGTTGGGGCTACCCCCAAAACACCCTATTTCTGGGGCTGGGGAAAATCAGGAATAAGGCGAAAACATCCACTTTTGGTGAAATGGGTGTTTTTCACGCAATCAAATCTTTGAATGACTGTCATTTTGGCTAGGGTAGATATATCGACTTTAAGTTTGCACCACTGCTTATGTCTTAACAAACCCTTTAAAATGAGGGGTCACTCAATAGGGGTTTGCCTTTGAAATTTTGGGGCTACCCCCAAAACACCCTATTTTTGGGGCTTGGGAAAATCAGGAATAAGGCAAAAACATCCACTTTTCCATCTAAGAATCCAGAGTTTAACTTGCCCAATGTAACCCGCTTAAAAGGTAAATTTAGGTATCCATAGTTAATCTCGTGTGTTCATCTGAAAATTTAAAATGGCTGCCATTTGGGTTAGGGTTGAGGTATTGACCTCGGGTTTGTGCCATTTTATTTATTTTGACAAAACCTTTAAAATTAGGGGTCACTCAGTAGGGGTTGCTATTTGAAAAAATTAAGTTACCTCTTACCCCCCAACCTGTGAGGGGGATGAGAAATAAATTTCGAGGTCAAAAATCCCGGAACCTAGGATAACAACCAACGCCACAAACAAAATATCTCTATCTCCTTCGGTTGAAAAAATACAGATTTGTTTCCATACTTAATTTACACACTGTATAAATAAATACGTAAAACTAAGCAATTTGGACATCATATAAATTCATCTTGTTCCATTTAAAAAAACAGTATATTTGGTCTTAAATTTGTCTCTCTACATTGTTCTCATCAGATTCGTGTGTAAAACTTGGAGAAGCCTGGACAGAGCTGTTATAGTCGCCATAAGCATGGTATAGACGCCTCGCTTACGGTTGAAGACCTTTGTAAAACCTGATGAGTTTAAAGGGCATCAAGTTAGGCAGGTGGGTCGAAGAGGCCTAAATAACGATGGCCTTTTAAGGGGTGAAAACCAATTAAACAACTAAAATAATGAGAGTTTAGTCATTTTGGATCATCTTCCGAGCTGAAACAGAATCGATCGTTTCAATTCTCAAATAAATATGTTTTTAGTTTTATCAAGGGAATGACACTCAACACAAAACAATTGCATATTGCTGTTGAAGGCTCATAGTATATTATTATAAACCTGTTTAAAATATTCTACATCACATTTTGTATAGAATGTTACTTACCTAGCTCATTCAGATTAATGGGTTCAAGTAAGCGCAAGAACATCTAATACCCACAAATCTGATTTGTGATATTCATGTTTTCAGGTTCCACAGGTACTAAATGAATTGTAAACTAAAGCTTCGAGCAAGCATATTCCTGGGTTTTACGCTTGCCCGCTGGAACAATTCGGTTATTCCGCCATTTCCCCTACCCTGGTTAGTTTGCTTATTTATCCACTTCATTTAAAATACATTGTTCTTATAATGAAATGAACATCTAACAGATAAAGCTATATTGTTTAACTGACTCAGTTATGAATCTAGCCCAAAGGATTACTTGTTTTTTTTCTCTTAATTTTTCTTAAAACGATGTTGTATCCATTATTAAAATTAAGTAGCGAAATTTTTTAAAAGTAACTTTGAACGTTTGCCAAGTCGCAGGATGGTGAAGAGGGGTTTAATTTAAGTGTTGTTGCCAGAAGGTGGGGGAAAATACTCTAATTCTTTAATTATGCCAAAAAACGAAAAATAACGTGAAATATTCACCATTTAAAAATAATTGGGATCTAAAAACGTCTACTTTGCTATCATTAAAACATGTTAACAATAATATGTTGCGTGACTCAAAATCCGTTTACTATCGAAACTTGAATCAAAATATTTAAAGTACAGCCAAGCCAAGTAGGGTAATTGCCCACCTAATACCCACAAAGGTGGATCACAGGAGGTGTTTAAAGGTAAATTCTTAAAAGGTGGATAAAGAAGAATCTTTTTTATTTAAATTTTCCCTAACTTTAATCAGAGGCTTTTTAGCCCCTTCAAGGCTCTAGTTATTTTAAATCCTGTGAAGTCTCTACTTGCTGTAAATAATTCTTTAAAATTATTTACCGGAGTCCCTCACTAACCAAATATACTTGGCACCTTACAATTTCGCGCTTTAAAATAACTAAAACTGATTACCGGACTACACCTACCATACCAGGTAAGAAACTGCTACTTAGTAGATAAAAAGCTCGCGATCACGCGAAAGATATTAATACCAACAGCAAAAACCGGTACAGGCGAATGGTACTTAGTTGATCAAAATTCGAACAAATAGTGAGCAAATAGTGAGGATTCCAAATCGAAACATTTTCCAACTGCGGCTAGTTAGTCTGTAAATATTATAAAATCGGATGTATTACCCTCTGTCTATGAATTTTTAAAATTATTTTTTTTAATTGCCTGATGTATCATACAAGCTCTTATAATATTTGCCTTGAACTAGCATTCATCCATTTTCGTTTAATTACTAACTATCCACGCCGAGCGTCCTCCCATTGGCAGTGTTTGATGTATCCAGTGGCTACTTTGGCGCTTTCAGTATTCATTGATCGCAATCACACATCCAACCGACAACGACCCTCGCACTTACACTAATGGACCACAGAATGACTAATAAACTACATATTGCTCTTTGACCACCCTTGCACAGTTTGGAGGTGTACCGCAACTAACCAAACAGTTCTTTTGAAAAGTCATAATTTTTTACCTAAATAAATTGCAGATATGAATATACGAATGTACAGTAATTAAATATATACAGCAGCTATACCCGCAGCTTCGCCCGTTGAAAAAATGACTAATTTTAACTAACACAAATTATGCCATGTGCAATTTTTAGGAATAGTTATCAAATGGACTGATTTGGGTTATGGGCCATTGGCGTACAAGTACACCCTTAAGGTGTAGCTAGTAATTCCACCCTAGATTTAAGTGAGAAGGTGTAACGTTTACTATAAAAATGTTCCCTCGTGATTAGCGAGCAAATGCGGTATGAATTAGCTTTCTCCCATTTGCCAATACAGAGAATAAGACTTAACCCGGGATATAAAACAAAGAAGACGCTAAGGTCGGCTTTTCGACTTAACATCAATAAATATTTAGTACGTTTTTGAAAATAGACCGAAAACTGTAACAAAAAAATGACGGTAGGCCTAAGTGCCTTGGCCAAAAACATATTTCCCAAACCTTTCTCAATAAAATTGAAGATCGGGTCTCTAACCTATCGATAATGCAAAATTATTGTTGTAATGGTATATTTTTGTAATTGAAATCTTCATCACCTAATTGATTTTAATTTTGAAACTCCGTTTCGAGTGGATGTACATGTACTCGAAATGAAATAAATGTCCATAATGAGTTTTAAGATTTTACTTTGAGAAAGTTCTTATTTATTTATTAGACAGATAAACCATTTTAAGAGAATACAATATTGTACTTCGGGCGGTTCGTACAACGCAAGTAGCTTAAGTGGCATTTGACAAAAATATAGTAGGTGGCTGAAATAAATTTGTACATTTTATTTTCTCATTAGATTGGATATCGTACCTTTTCTATACCGTGAAAATATTGTGTAGGCCTTCCATCCATTGTTTTAAAAACTAAAATAGCCGTCACTTTGAATTTTATAATAAACTCTATTTTAGCCATCTGAGAGAGAATATTTTAAAAACCATCATTTATTCGCCTCTAGTGACTATAATGAACATTTGTGTCAAGTTTCATGGTCCAAAGTCTTGTAGTTTATGAGAAAATAAGCTATGAAAGCTAAAAATGGCCGCCATTTTGAATTTCATAATTCAAGCCTTTTGATAGAAAATATTGCGAAATCCTTTCTTAGTACGCATCTAGAGCCTGTGAAGAATATTTGTGCCAAGTGAAACCAAAGAACTTTATATAAATGTGAAATTAGGGGGGTAGTACATAAATGGTTTAGCAGTTACTTAAATAAAAGACAACAGTGTGTCAAGATTAGTGGAGACGTTAGTTTTATGGGAGAAATTAAGTATGGGGTGCCACAGGGATCGGTTTTAGGAGCAATTCTATTCATAATCTTTATTAATGATTTTTGTAATGCTCGGTTAAATGGAAAGATAACTGCCTTTGCTGACGATACAGCTCTCTGTTACTCAGAAAATTCTTAGAATTTAGTGGAACAGAAAATCAGCCAGGATTTAGGAGCCATAAAGTGGTGGTTTGCAGTAAATAAATTAGTTTTAAATGCTGATAAAACGACATACATTAATTTCTCTTTAAGACAGACCATCAATTTTTCAGATGACTTGATGTACAATTGTGATGATTGTTTATTACAATCTTTGTTTTGTGGCAATTGTTCTAAAATTAAATCAAGTACCAGTACGAAATATCTGGGAATTTTAGTTGATAATAAATTAAACTGGAAGCTGCATTTGGCAAAACTCAAAACTAGAATAATGGGTAGCATTCGTCTTTTTTACTTTCTAAAAAATATTTGTCCTCTTAAAATTTTAAGAAGTTTATATTTTTCATTAGTTGATAGCAGACTTGAATACGGGTTGGTATTTTGGGGTGGAACCTATATAACAAATTTAAAATCAATCATTATTTTACAGAAGCTTTTTGTAAAGGTTATTTGTAAGAAATCCAAATTTGAGTCTTCATTTCCATGTTTTGTAAAACTAAATATATTTCCATTACGATCACTTTTTGTGTTTAAAGTTCTTAAGCTGTTCTGCAGTACAGCAGATTTGTATAGCGAAAGCAATAGTTATAAATCAAGATTAAGAAATATAAGTTTACAACATGTCCCAAAGCCAAATCTAACGTTCTTTACACAAACTTATCAGTTCATTGCACCAAGAATATTTAATCAACTTCCAAACAATATTAAATCAATAAATAATCATAAAAAATTTCTAAAAGAACTGAGTAAATGGCTTAGGACAGTTAAGAATGCAGACGATTTGTTACGTATAGTGTCATAGATTTTATTCAAGTGTTATAGGTTAGAGTTAGCCTCTATTTATTAAAAAATATATTCATGTTTTGTATTTATACTGTATATATTAGAAATTGAATGTTTGTCTCTTATTCTATCTATATTTTATAATATGTCTGTAGATTAAGTAATTGTATTGTTGAGTGTTTGTTATAGGTAACAGCTTTGAAATTGGTTTTAAGATTAGATACAGTATTGATTTTTTTTCTAGATTACTTTATTAATTTTTATTGAAGTATTAGTGTGGGGAATGTATACTCACATTAAAGCACAAGATTTTGTAGGTTAGTTGTATTTTTTTACCATCGTCACATCAAATTTGTTGTTTACATTTAAATGCTCTGAACTCTATTAAATAATGGTTATATTTTGTAAAGGAACCCCCAAACAGACATTTTATGTCTTGGGGGCCCTATTTTTCATCTGCGCATACACAATATTCTGAGGTCAGCCTGGTTTTAATTATTATTTTTAATTTTGTTATGTGTCTCTTTACCAATATATTGTAAATGTTTGTATGTATGTGCAGAGAAAATAAAGATTTATTTATTATTTATTCATTTATTTAAAAAAGTTTCATTGCTCTAAATTTATAGTTTTTTAGAAACTGTGATCAGTCAGTCAGTCAGCCAGTCAATGGGTTTTGGCTTTTATATATATAGATAAGCACAGGTTTTTATATGTATATTTATGACTTAAAATAGATTATGCATCCGTTTGGGTTATTTTTACACAAAACCTGCTGACACCAGTGCTAAAAATATGCTGGATTTTCAGGTTTATTTCAAAATATTACGTCAAATTGAACCAGTAAGATTAATTTTTGTAGCAATACTTAATTAATCTTAACACTAAAAATGTATATTTATTAAAATTTATATATTAATGGGCAAGCATGATTTTTGTGATACATTTTTATTAGCCGACTTACAAAATATCTAAGTACAACCTAAGGAAAATTAGAAAAGTACTATTCCATTATATCATATTATAGTTTTTGAGGGTTGCATAAAAGTGAATTTGAAATTATACAAAAATTATCATGGGCTTTATAAGTTGCCATGTTGGTTACAGAAAAATAATGAAATGAACTAATGGAGTCACATGTTTTAACAATGAGTAAAAACTAAAACCAAATATGTTCTGGTCGAATTTCGACAGTATAGGCTATTCTTAGTATTCATTCATGAGTACATGATTTAAAAATATCAACATTGAAACATGAATTTTATGCAAACCATTTCAAAAAGTTTATGTAGTTTATAAACAACCTATCCCTGTTTACATTCACAGTTGAAAAATCTGTATTCCATTATTACGTTTAACATGTACAGTGCATCACAGATTCGTATTTCCAACAAGTGTTTTTGTTGATCTCTAAAGGAAATGCTCAATTGATTGTTGCTGTTGTACAATCGTAAAAAATATAAAAATTTTTATAATACACATTGTTGACCTTTATTAAGAAAGTAAAAACACAATATTAATATTTAAAGTTAAGGTTTATCATTCATTTATATTATGCAATGTTCTCTCATCAAAGTCCCTTAAACAGCATAAAAACATAAGTGTACGCAAGTGTTACTAAAATACAAGCAGCAAAATCGTCTCTTGTAAGAGTATGAAGACTCTCCGTTTCCCCACATCAATCCAAGTGTGTGTGAACCCCAACATGAAGGGCGAGATTGTTAACCGTCGCCCCAAAAAACGTTTTGAATACAAAACCACAAACTGCAAATTCAGTTCATATTTACAAGCCTACTGAAAAAGTTTCTCTCCTTGCATATGATAGTTGGTTGTGAGTCGGTTGGTGTTGTTGGTTGGTTGATTTATAAAATATTAATTGTTTTAGTAAATTGAGACGATGTTATTTATCTGTATATTTATTAATAAACAGATAAAGATTTTACGTCAAGCAGACGTTTTAAATACGAAATTTTATTTTTAATTTGAAGAAAAAGGGGAAACAGAATCTAACTAAAGGAAAAAGTCGAACTGCCTAAAATTAAACATTTCATCAAAACTTTTAATGTCAACAAAACAGATAATTGAAACTCTGTTCAAAGGGTTCATTGAACCAACCCTTAATATTTATCGACAGAGATCAAAATGTTTCTGTTTGATATTGCTCCATCGTTTTATTGAAACAAATATTGGATCGTTTGAAGAGACAAGCTATTAAAACAAGCCATACAAGGTATTTTTAAACTATTTTAGCTATTACATTTAATTAAAATATCAAAATCGATTTAACTGTCGTGAAAAATTTAATATTAAAATAGTACTAAAATGCACCTAGTATGAATTAGCTAAGAAAGAACATTTTTTTAATAGTTAACTATAAACTTTTTTTACTATCTAAAAAGAAGTGAATCTTTCAGTATAAAAACCTTAAATCTATGGTATTCATAATTTCTGAAATCTCTTAAAAACTGTGGGGTCTTCTTCATGCGATGACGTCTCGGCAGCGCCATTGGTACAACTTCTATGTATTAACGTGGAATTAAAAATATATATATACTAGCAGATATACCCTCAGCTTCGCCCGCTGAAAGGTTAGCTTACAATTAATTATGCCTTGTGCCATTAATTCAATTATATTATGCCTTGTGCAATTTTTAGGAATAATTAACAAATGGATTGGTTTATCTGGGTCATGTGCGTCCAATTAAACCCTTAAGATGCAGCTGGTAATTCCACTCTAGATGAAAATGAGAAAATGTAACGCTTCCTCTAAACATGTTCCCCTCATGATTAGCAAATGGTATAAATTAACTTCATCCAGTTTCCCAATACAGAGAATGAGGATAACTCGGAATATAAAACAAAGAAGATACTAAGGATGGATTTTCGACTTGACATCAATCTGAATTTAGCACGTTTTTGAAAATAAACCGAAAACTGTAAGAAAAAGTAGGAGATAAATATCTTGGCCAAAAACCTATTTCCCCAAAAAGTTTTTCGTCAAATTTTTTGATTTTATTTTTTCAGTAGATTAGCCCTTGTACCTTTTCTGTTCCCTGATAATATTCTACAGGACTCCCATCCATAGTTTGGAAAAACTAAAATGGCCGCCATTTTGAATTTTTTCATATAATCTATTTTAGCCGTATGAGAAAGAATATTTTTAAAACCTTTATTTTTTCACATCTAAAGCCTATAAAGAATGATTGTGCCAAGTTTCATGGCCCAAAGTCTTGTGGTTTTTGAGAAATTAAGCTTTGAAAGCTAAAATTGGCCGCCATATTGTATTTTATAATATACCATATTTAGGCCTTTAGAGACAAAATATTGCAAAATCCTTTCTTAGTACGCATCTACAGCCTGTAAGGAATATTTGTGCCGAGTTTCATGGCTCTAAGCCTTATAGTTTTTGAGAAACTGTGATCAGTCAGTCAGTCAATGGGTTTTGGCTTTTATATATATAGATATATATTGAGAATCCTAATATTTTAAGAACAAGTAATTATTTTTTAACTTTTGCTGGATTGAATCAAAAGATTCAAAATGTTTTTTAATATTTGGGTAAAGATTTAGTGAACGACATAAATGGGTAAAAAATCTTCTTTATGTTTGAAAAAATATCATTTTTCCTAGATGGCGGTTCAAAATGGCCACCCCTCAAAATGAAGGACTTACTCGCTAACAATTTTCAGGGGTTGGTCTGAGATTGATATTAGAGACAATGTGGGAAAAAGGTTTGGGGAAAGGTGAACATTAAAAATTCACATGTATTAAGTTCAGTTTAAAATTAAATATTTAGCAAATTTCTATCACGACAACATACACTGTGTTACTTCCTTAGTATAACATAAAGTAACCTAGCTCGTTTTTTTCCAGGTGTGCGATGAATTTTCTGGTCTTGGCTCTTCAATGAAATGTTTCGTAACGTTTACCTAGTTCTTCATCTCTGCATTCACTTCAGCATTGTTCATGGTAAGTTGTCGAATAAAATTAAACTATTGTCAATAAAATTTAAATTTTTCTTTGATACTGTCGATATTTTTAAAAGTGATTTTTTAATGATGACAGCGAGGACAGAATAATTATTATTCTGTGCTCGCTGGCTATAACACGATTTCTTCATTTTTCTCTATGATCAAGTACGGTCCTGAGTTTTCAGCCTAATTAAAAAGAAACTCAAAAGCTACTTCAAAGGATCGCATGTATTTGTGAAAATACTTTAAAACGAAAATACACATAGGCCAGTAGCTTTTTAATTTCTGTACTCTTATAATAAAAATATAAGTAATTAATTTTAAATTTCTGCTTTTGGCAAATTGGTTTGTAAAATTTCTCCTTAAATATTATGCACTTTAAATAATTTTTTCTACAATTTTGTTGGATAATATACGGTAGTTTATGACCATGGCACCATGTAAAAGAAGGAAAAATACCTGACAATAAACCTTTTTTTATCGTTTAAAACTAATCGAGAAAAGTGAAAACTTATTTTGAATTAATGGAAGGACATCTATACGACGGGAATTAATTATGCAAACCTACTCAATCCACCTAGGTACATACATTCTAAATATGGTTCTCTGTGCGGGTTTCTTCGCTTTAATCCTTCATAAAAAAAGGGATGCGATAAGGAAGAAGACAGATGACGTATACAGCTCTGAAGCTCTCCTCTCTCCCCCCTCTCTCTCACACGCGCACACGCGTGTCAGGCGTGTCACGCGTGCTTCTCACGTTATTCATCCCTCACAACGAACACAAACGACACTTGTGCCATTTTTATGTTTTACTGTATAAGGTTCTCGTTGTTTTTCGTTTGAAATTTTCTTATACAGCTTTTTTATAACTTAATACGATCTTCATACTTATTGTGGTAAAACTTAGTAACGAGCACAGTAAAATTACGAATTACCTAATGACATTCATTTGAATTAGTAATTTTTTATCGGTTCGAATTTTTATGATTAGGATTATACTTTTACGATTTTAGATTAGGGAGCAGTAACAATAAAAAATTAACTAAATGATTCATAAATAATTATATGCAGATTAATAAAGGTAACTCGTGATTTTTAAAACACAAAAATATTACCCATTTTTATAGAATAAAGTGGGCAAAATATTTAACTTTTCATTATTATTTTTAACTTGAACGTTTGAAACCCTCTCTTTGGGAATCATGGGCCCGATGCACGATAAATTAAAAGCTATAGCATTATAGCACTACCATTAAAATGTTAACATACCACTTTTAACTTGTAAATTTCTCTTGCATAATAGAAATAAATAATTCTGCAACTTACAACTAAAACTACTTATGGTAACTGCAATTTTTTAAAGTCAAGAGTTGTTGTTTTGTATATTCTCTTACACAATAGTATGAATTTATTTTACGAGCTATTAGTGAAATGTTTAATACTAATAGTAATATTTACAACCTTTTTTGAAAAACAATTTACTAATTGTAGATTCTTACAATATTTAAAAAATCAAATAAATTACTTCATTTTATTTTTCATTCTTTTCTTTCCTTGATGTAAAATTTATTATTAATTCAGTGGTAAAACTGATAGTCATATCTGCGACCAAGACTGTTGGATCTGAGTAAATAAAATTTGCCAATCTACGGCAAAATGTTATTCAAAGATACGGTTGAGGAAGGTTTTTGCCATTGTATTAATAATAATGCATAAAAATACAAGCTTATATTTATTTCTTACTTGAAAATCTAATGCCCCAGTCATATTTTTTTCCGTTATCTGTTGTTGAAATATCTTAATTCCCACCATGATATGTTTTAATTATTAACATGTCTTAACTTGTTGGATAACGCGACAGTTTTCGTAAACAACCACATTGCAAAACAGTGCAAGATATAGCCCTACTTAACTTCGTGACACTTCCTATCGGATCTACGTAGACAATTTATGGGTTGAGTGTAATTACACTGTAACATGGTCGGATTGAAGCCAATCGTAGCATTGTAGCTCCGACAGTAAGACAGACAGGCGGAGCTCTTGAAGGGAGGAAAGCAGCAAGGGAAACATGTTACTCTTTATTGTATTCTTCATTAAACTTATTATTTTGACTGTTTTAGATATTTTTATTTCTATTAATAATAATAATTAATAATTTCATTTGAAATGGCAGATAAGGAAAAGATGCTCCCGTAAACTAACAACCTTTTACATCAAAATACTTAAACAGATATTTACTATTCGAAAACATAAGCTACAAATTTGTTTGATGCATACAAACCTAATTTTACGTACGCTCAAGTTTATTAGTGGGTTGCACCCATGAGCACAATCAATCATTTGAGCTTAAATATGAATTATATTTGATTGCCTTCAGACCTCTTCTCAGAACCTTAATAACGTTAGAACAATGCGAGGATTACTTCGGTCATAAAACGTCGAACACTGATTTTTTGTTGATTTACACTCTGCATGATTTTCTTTTGTTCACATGTACTTTTTTATTGCTGTACTTGACAAAGGTGGTTTTTTTGTGGAATTTCCACCTCTCATTCTAAAATTAATGTGATGAATCCCGATCAATCTTATGATTGCTGCTACAGTAAACGCTTAGGCCTTGCGAAGTTTACCATTTAAAAAATAAGAAAAGGTAATTTTGAGACAAGAACAGAATGGGATTAGACTTCAGAGTCATCAAAACATAAATATTGCGTCAAGGACTTAAACTGATAAATACTTTCCAGAATTAAATCCAACTTAATACAAAGAATTAATAGTTTTTTATTTGATGATTTTTCATAATTTAATTGCTTTTGTTGTTTTTTATCATAATTGTTTTATTTTTGTAAATCATGTTTTCTTTTTTTAATAGATGAAAATCACCAACAAAGCCTTAAACTTCATATATATGTAAATGTAGATAAATTATGGCAGTTGCCTCTTCCCTTCGTATAATTATGTCTGCTGAATTATAATGTTAAAAATAACGCTGCGAAACGATATCCATTATGGGCCCCTCACTCATAATCAGCACGAATTTTTCACTGACTCTTTTACGTTTTATTACATAACTTTTTATTCTTATATGAAATTTGTGTCATTATTTTGTACAATATTATTACATACTAAGAATTTCAATGAAGTCTGTTAAGGTTACCTACATTTATTTTTCACAATAACAAAACCTGCTTCTGAAAGGTTTATGTAATATCGGTTATATTTTAAAAGTAAATAATGCAACATTTCTCTTTGTGTTATGTTTAAAATCATACTCACATATTATTTGGTTGAGATCACACTAAAAATAAGTTACAATTATCGAATAAGGTTGCTTGTGGCAAGTTAAGTTCAGATAGCATTAAACAAATGAAGGTAAGAGATAATTAAGTCCTCCAGATGACTGTCATGAAGGTGTTGCTCTTTCATTACCATGATTTTGCAATATCCCCTCGGAATGGGGTCAGAGTGTAAGAGATGACTTATGATGTTGAAGGGAAGAGAATCTGTTTACACGCGGTATGTCGTTATAGCTGTGACGAGCAGCACCAATGATGTTTTTGGTACAATTAAAAGTCAATTTTTATTAAAGTTTTTTTTATAAAATTAGAAGTTAGCGTACGGAGCGTGATGTGATAAGAAGTCTTATGTCAGCCTCTTACTCAAATTGTAAGTCAATTTGTTTACATCTTGTCCCCTTTTATTTTTGTTTATTTAACAATCCCAAATTTCCAAACCTGGTTGGTGTTATATGAAATGGAACTGGCAACTATTTTTACAGGGATGTTAGATTAGAAATTACATTTTAAACGATGGAGACGTAGCGTAGTGACTTAAAAAAATATGTTTTTAATTCATAACATAAATATAATCCATAATATTCCATAGAATGAGTGGTTTACGGTTTCTACAATGTATTTTGTAGAAAAAGATTAATGCAAGAATTACTGAACCGACCGGATTGACATTTATCCCCGTTGAGCAGACCTGCACTCAGCGAATTTCAAAAGCTTAAATACATAAATCATTGATTTTAGTCGAAGCCTCAAATCAAGTAAGAAAATCTAATTAAATCCTAAAATTAATTCAAAACAATTTTCTCCAAAAGAATGACATGGGAAATGAGTAGACAGGTTTGTTACGATGAAAATGTAAAATTGATAGATTTTATGCAGTAATCCTGTAGATATAAACTAGGTAAAACCATATAGGCTACCAAGTTTCACTCAGATATATTAAGAAATAAGCGAGATATAGAACAATGCATTCTGATAAGGTTAACAATGGAACAACTTACTGTGTTTACCACTATATCTCGGTAACCAGTACAACGTTCCATTCGGTTACCGGTACAACATTAATTCAAAATTATTTTTTTTCATGCTGATTTCAATGGTCCAAACCAGAATTAGATAATTTTATTGTTCTATATGTATAAAAGCAAAACCCATTTGTGCAGGGATTTATACACCTAACCCCCTTTCTAATGGTCCGCTGGTTTTCGAACAAGTCCGAATATTACTGCTTTACGTATCTGTACAGAATTTCATTCTGATTGGACCATTTTTACCAAGTAATCATGGATAAAGACATGTGAAAGTGAACGAAATAGTTATTTGAGCATCTAGGGACTAAAGTGCAACTTTTTCTCCGCGAGGGAAACTGTTGTCGCCCGGTGGCGCAGCCGAGGGCGACAATTTTCCCGAGGGAGAAAAAGCACTTTAGACCCATAATGCACACAAAATTTTTCCTCCACCTACACCATTAACAATAATTGTTACAATATAACGTTACCTCCATGTGATCTTCTTCTCCTTTAAACTAGGCTAGATTAGAATCGCATATATATATATATATATATATATATATATATATAAAACATAAGCAATTAAAAACAATTATAACTAAGCAATTTAAACACCATTTATTCAAACTTTCACACTATTTTAACACAATTTTTTCTCAAGTATTAATTTTTTTAAATACCTCCCAAAATCCGTAGTTATGTAACGATCATGTTTATAAAACGTTCGGCACATATTGGTAACAACAAGCTCTTAATCAGGTGTTTTTATATTCAGTGTTGTCAACTTAATTCATACAAAAAAAATATTACCTGGCTATTAAATGCATACGGTTTTGTTTTCTTAAGTTGGAACACTGAAGTTCTTGAATTGAATTTAAAGTAAATGAAAATCGACACTATTGCCAGATTTTCTCACTGTCCATCGCGGCGTTGCCGGATTTCTCCCCATGTATTTCTTTTCTTTTCTTTCTTTTCTTTTCTTTCTTTTATTCTTCAGTCCAGCTGGCAAAATATTTGCTTTGGACGGGTCATAATAATGTAGTAGGCCTATATTGTTTATTTCCACAAGGGATAAAAAATGAAGTCAGGGTGAGATGGTGAGAGGAATTCCTGCAGGGAATAGTAGGCTTGATTAATAAGAAAAATTTTTAGTTCTGTTTTGAATTTATGTAAAATGTCTATTGTTTTTATGTGTTCTGGTAAATTTTGAAAAATTTTTTGGCCAATGAAAAGTGGTTTTTTGTTGTAAAAAGAAAGTCTGTGGAATTCGGAGAAAAAATGTTTGTGTCTGGTATTATAATTGTGAATTCTGTTATTGAATGATGGAATATGTTGTTTGATATATGCTGATATTTCCAAGATGAAAATACATGGTGCTGTGAGAATCCCCAACAGCCTAAAATGTTCCCTGCAATGGGCGCGAGGTGGGAGGTTAAACATGGCTCTGACAGCCATCTTTTGCCATCTCAGTACCCTCCCCAAGTTCCCCTCCCTGCTCCCCCAGAGTGCAATTGAGTAGGAGATGTGTGTCTCGAACAGACAGTGGTAGACGTTTTTTAGCAAAGCCTGGTTTTTTAATGAGCTAAGGCGGCGAATAACAAAAATGGCCTTTGCCAGCTTGCTTTCTACGTCCCCCACATGCCTGTTCCAGTTTAAACCATCGTCCAATGTCACACCTAACAGGTTTGCTGATTCTTTAACATGCACCTCTGAGTCACCAATGAGCAGTCCACCAACTTGAGTGCCTGATAACTTTCTTTGATGCGTTTGAATACATAGCAATTTGGTCTTGTCGGGGTTAAGTTTCAAGCTATTTGACGCAAAATATTGCGACAAGGTATTCATTTTCAAGAAAGTATCAAGCTCAAGGTCCTGGCAGTTTTTGTGCCGAGTGACAAGGGTGGTGTCATCGGCAAAGATATAGAGGTTGTTCTCTGGGATTATTTCTGTGATATCGTTGATGTAGATTAAGAATAGAACAGGTCCTAATACTGAGCCCTGTGGAACTCCACTGGTCACTAGTATTGGATCGGATTTGATGGATTGGAATTTAGAATTTGATTCGTGCTGAATTTCAGTGAAGTGGTATCTGCCTGATAGGTAAGAGGAGAACCACTTCAAAGCGTTACCCTTGACCCCGAGCAAGGAGAGCTTATTCAAAAGTTTTTCAGGATCAACACAGTCAAAGGCCTTCGACAAATCAGCAAAGCAAGCCATTACCGATTCTCCAGCCTCGACTGCATCGATACAATTGTTAGCAAACTCGATCAAGGCCAATTTTGTTGATTTGTTCTTTTGAAAACCAAATTGCCTCCCACTCAGGAGTTTATTCTCCCCTAAGTAGGCTGCAAATTGATTGCAAATTGTCTTTTCGATAAATTTTGAAAAAACTGGTAGGAGTGAAATCGGACGATAGTTACACACCTCACTCTCGTCCCCCTTTTTGAAAAGTGGACGGATCTTTGCCACCTTACAGCCATTTGGGAAGGTGCCATGCCGGATGGAGACATTTATTATATGTTGGAGGGGTGCAATTAATTCATCCATACAATGTTTGAGGGCCTTCATACAGATTTCATCATGCCCTGTCGATGTCTTTGGTTTGAAATCTTTAAACATCTTTTTCAAATCATTTAAGCTTATTTCCTTGAATTTTTCTAGTTCACAACTTCTAAATTGAGATTGACTATTTTTATTCTGATTCAGACTGCCTGTAAATTTCTGTTCTTCTAAGTCTTTTTTTATTTCATTGGCTATATTTGCAAAATATTTATTTAGGTATTGGCAGTTTTTCTGCGGATCTTCCTCTATTTTTCCATTCACATTTAGGTTTAGATTTTTCTGTGTGCTGTGTGTTTTTCCACGGAATTGGTTTACTATTTCCCAGGCTTTTTTCTGTTTGTTTTCTGCATTTGTAATTTTCTGATTTAGGTGGGTTGACTTTACGTTATTTACTGTTTCCCTATATATCTGCAGTGCAGCTTTGTACCTTTGCCTGTTTATCTCTGATCTGTTCTCTTTCCATAGGCTATATTTTTCGACCATACTATTTTTTAAACTCACTATTTCTTCATTAAGCCATTTAATGTTTGTTTGCTCTTTGAACTCTTTTTCTTTTACTGGACATGAAATATTATAGTAATATAAAAAACTGTTTACAAAGTTTTCATATTTTTTATTTATATCAGGTTCATTAAAGACTTCATTCCATTTTTCACTTTTGAGCCTAATTTTCAATTCATTTAAATTGCTGTCTTTGAGTTGTCTGAACCTGAGTTTTTTCTTTACTATTTCTGATTTGTCTGTAATTGGAGTGCATATGCATATGGCATGGTGGTCCGATATATTAGGCTCAATAACTATACTGGTTTCATCTTTAATATCAGTTATAAAATTGTCGATACACGTTGAAGTTGCTTCTGTGACCCGAGTGGGTTCTGCAATTGTTAATTTCATTCCAAAGCTTTCAATTGTATTTAAGAAGAGCTCACATTTGCTGTCACCTGAAAGGATGTTTATGTTAAAGTCCCCACCTATTACTATATCTGAATCATTACTTCTCTTTTTAAGGTTTAAAATATATTCATTAAGTTTGTCTATAAATATATTGGTATTTTCATCAGGACTTCTATAAACTGTGCTCAAGATCAACTTTTGTTTACCTATGGTGATTTTAACTTCACATGCTTCAAAAACTTGTGTTTCATTGACTTTTTCACTTATTTTTAGAACTTTAATATTTTCTAATTTCATGGTGTTCTTTTTGAAAATTGCAACTCCTCCAAATCTCATATCCTCCCTGCTATAGGCTGTTAAGAGAGTGTAGTTGTGCATACACACCATACTCAATTTATCTGTGGTCAGCCCATGCTCACTAACCAGGAAGAAATCAGGAGATTCTTCTTCTAAAAATATTTCAATCGGAGCTACTTTGCTGGTTAATCCTCTAACATTCAAGTGAATAATTTTAAGTGACTTTTTATTTTTGTTTGAATTTCTCGAGTTTGAAGTTTTCTTATCTTGACTCTTTTTGCTTTCCCAATTTATGTGACTTGACTTTCTTTTTTCTTTTTGAGGTTTTTTTGTTCTCTTTCTGTTTCTATCAGGCTGGACGATCTAAGATAGTTTGCAACTAGTCCGCAAAGCACATCTTTCCCCTTGCTATTTAGGTGAAGACCGTGTACTGTATAACACGACCTGTCCAACACAGAGTTCAGATTCAAAAATGTCCAGTTTCTTTCGGTGCATTTTTCTTTTAAGATTTTGTTTTGCCTTTCTATTAAAATGTTTTCAGATGGCCTGTCATGTCTATGTGGTGTCTCCACCCAGACGACCCTCCCCATGTCTGCCGGCAGCCGATCCAGTCTGGGACCCAAAGCCTCCAAGGATGCCTTAGAAACCTCATTTGTCCCACCCACAAAAACGACAATTTCATTTTTCCCACCCTTTAACCAATGAGCCTCCCCCTCATCCACAACAGTACCCAAAGATTTTCCAGGTCTCACCACCGACTCAACCCAACCCCCAACACCCACCCTAAGTCTACCACGACATCTTCTCGCATGGCTGTCCCCCACAAGCAAAATTCCTCTTCTCCCATCCCTGACCCCCCCTGAACCCAATTTTGTCGCTCCAGGGCCTGATAAGGGTTTTTCACTTTTTCCTTTTTGGACTCCCCCTCTAGGCCTATTTGTTCCAAGAGGAGGAAAGTCCGACAAACATTCAGTTTCTTTCAACCTCTCAAATCTGTTTTGTGTTTTGAGTGTCGAACTCTCACCAGGACTCTGGGATACTTTCCCCCCCTTTACCACCTTGCACCATGAACCATCCCCCCGACCCCTCAGCTCCTCCTCCAGCTCAGCCACCCTCCCCACCAACATCCCCACCTCCCTGTCCCTATCCTGCAACAGCTTTGATAAATCCTCGACAATTACCCTATTTTTAACCTCACTTTGTTCCCTAATCTGTACTAATTCGGAATTTGTTTTCTTCAAATCCTCAATTTCCCTCCTTAAACCTAAAATTTCATCTTTCAGTTTGCTGAAAGTTTCGTCTTTGTTCTTATAAAAATCATTGAACCTTTTAATGCACAGAGGACAAGCCCAATGGTCATTTTTCCTTATGTTGTTGAAGATTGTTTTTTTAAGGTTACTGCATTTCTTGTCGGCATGAAACCATATTTCACAAATGTCACACATTATGGAGTCCGATTCTTTATCACAAATTTGAACATTGCAATTCCCGCAAATCATCGCTGCCATGGTTGAAGACCGTGTCAGCAACCCAAAAGAAGACTTGGCCTCTAGGCTAAGTAAGTTTTAGAAAAAGGACCAATGAGCTAATTTCAGTCAACAATATGTGATTTGTCCTTTGTGTAATGTTTGTGATCTAATAATTTGTGTCTGATTTCTGCTTTGTGTTTGGGGTTGGCAAGTTTCAGGTTATGTCATGCTCCTGCTGAATGAAAACTGTATCTGTCTTACCTTGTAAAATGTTGTTAGTGTATGTTAGTTTCTTTTTTCTGAGTTAAAATCAGGATAAAAGGTTAAAATGGTTGATGGGGAAGGATAAGATTTGTCCTCCAGCAAGTTTCAACTTCATAGGCCTACATGTGACTTTCAGCTTTCAGGTTAGAGATTGCTTGGATCACCACTTCAGTCATTAACTTAATAATTCAACACTCAATCACTTGAACTATTTGCACTGTCACTACCTTTTGTGTTAAATTTCACTATTTCTATAAATTTGCAGCAGAATAATAATGATAATATAAAAAAACTATTAAAAATTGGGAAGCAACACAAGATCTGTGTGTTCATTCAGCAGGCAGTCTTACCAACAACTCCTCCCAAAATCCGTAGTTATGTAACGATCATGTTTATAAAACGTTCGGCACATATTGGTAACAACAAGCTCTTAATCAGGTGTTTTTATATTCAGTGTTGTCAACTTAATTCATACAAAAAAAATATTACCTGGCTATTAAATGCATACGGTTTTGTTTTCTTAAGTTGGAACACTGAAGTTCTTGAATTGAATTTAAAGTAAATGAAAATCGACACTATTGCCAGATTTTCTCACTGTCCATCGCGGCGTTGCCGGATTTCTCCCCATGTATTTCTTATGAGATTACTTTTAGTCCCGTGGGAGAAAAAGTAAGTAAGTAAGTAAATCCCATGGAGTATAAACTAGTACTTTAGTATTCTATTCCAGGGACTAAAAGACGACTTTAGATAGTAGGTGGAGGAAAAGGATGTTTTAGCATCTTGGGCCTTAAAACAAAAGGTTATGATAATCTCTGGCTTAAGTCTTACCATGAGACTTACGGCATCAGCTTCTTCCCTATAGGGGAAATCCACTAAAAGGTAGATCTTGAATCGAGGCAATACATAAACCTGAAGCGACACAAACAAAAGATATAACCCCTTCCACACAATCTCCTCGAGCTCCGCACCGTATAGGCTACTTATGCATATATTTTGTACTATTTTTTTATGTTGTAGTGGAATTTCACATATATTCAATAATCTATATCCGTGTAGATGGTAAGCTTTAACAGCCCGACACCATAACTATTCGTGAAGTAAATTGATGATAGCTTTATTTTGTTCTGGACGATAACTGACACGATCCAGAAAAAATAATTTAGACGTTACTCATCAGTGCAGCTACAAACCAATCATTGTAAGGTGAGGATATATTAAATATACCTTTTAGAATTTGACAAAAATACGTAATTTTATTACCGTAGCTTCCTAATCAACAACAGACGCCTCTAAATTAGGTAAAACCTGATTTTAAAATATATTTTTTTACAATACACTATGATGTGTTGACGTTTCAACAATTTTTTTGGGGACTGGAAGCAATCACTTGCACTTGGCTGCTTATTTCACCAATCGATATTCCTATTTGATGTAGGTATTTTGTAGAAAATTATGCTATTTGCTTGAGTATTAATTTGTCAAACATGTACTTAAGATACGTAACAAAAAACCAGGTCACTTTGAATATGTAACTCCTTGACCGTTATGAGTGCTGAATAGTTTGTTTTTTCTTAATGGAGGATGAACATTGATCAATGTTGTTTAGAGATTAGTTTATGTCGATCAGAGGTTTTGCGCAACTTCTTACCGTTTTAATAAAAAGATTGCAAAAACTGACACGTCGGTGTTTTTTATAAATAGCATAATACATTTATAAATAGCATAATACATATATACATTACTTTTGAAAAAAATCTCTAAAACAGAGGTATCAAAGTGCGCTAAGCAATGAAGATTCATGTGAATTAACTCACAAATTATGCAAAATGAAAATTGTTGTTCCATCAAAGCTACTAGTGTATAAAATGTAATTAACAATTTTAAAGCAGATGAAATGAGTTTCTTCTCCATATTGATGTTGAAGTTTCAAGTGTAAAGTACGGTAATAGGATGATTTCAAAAGACTGCCTGATTGACGGTTCAGCCACAAGAAATGTTGTCCTCGCAAAACAATTGATCTAGAAATTTAAAAAAATCATGCACATAAATTTTTTATTTAATACTTATTTAAAGGTGTGTTACGCTGTGAAACCCCATAAATAAATCAACATGAAACCACTGATTATATAAGTGATGAAACTAAAGCCTATTATATTATGTTGTTTTTTCAAGTCACGAAGTGACGCGGGCTGCTAGAATGAACTTAGTTAAGTATTATGAATAAGAACATAGAACTGGTGATGTCATGCCGGTAGTAAATTTATGGTGTTATTGGTGATAGTGATGCAGTGTTTGAGATTCATATTTTATCATTGCACCAAAAACGAAACTTTGGCGATAGATAAGCGCTGACACACTAAAGTTTGATTTCTGACCTTGCAAGTGAAGAAATCATGCGCTATCTTCATGGCTATGAATTTTAAACTCGTAATTGATTTTAACAGTATGTAGTATGCTGTCACATACTTTATCAAGACATTTTCAAGTGAGTACACATTAGTACAACTAAATTTTTTCACCAAGGTGGGTTTGATTAAAAGACTATGTATTAAATTATTTTTCACCACACTACGACGTAATCGCCTGTTTTATAAACTTCATTTGGTGGCCGAAACTGCTTGTAACAACGCGAGAACATCACCTAATCATACGGTAATCACTAAGTTCCAAAGACAGGATAGTTGCGATCATATGATTTTCATAGGTGTATTTGTTTAAACCATGACAAAGAAGTTGTTTCGCTGCTCATAAACCCAGTTTTTTTTTTGTTTTCAAGTGTGTTAAATAAATAATTAGATTTTTTTGTTATATGGTGTAGTGTGGTGCAAAATAGCGTTCACACCTCGACTTCGTCTCGAATTTGAAACACGATCTCAAGCCTGCAAAACCTCATTTTCGGCCCTTGCTGCAAAATATGCTACTATATTATCATAAAAATAAACAAAGTTAAAAAGTTAATATAAGTATTAAAGTTGCCCATCCTCATTAATCTTATTCAGGGCATTAAAACAGTATTACGATCAATAACGGGTGTTAACATATTTCTAGCATATTTCAAGGGGAACTGAAACATATTTCAACGTCATTTAATATTTAGACCTAGATTGAGCAATAAAAGTCATTCTGATCAATAACGAAAAATTAATAAGAAAAAATAATTGCATATCTAGTCTAATGTTCAATGTAAAATCTTAGTGCTTTAAATGATTTGTATGATTTTAAGGATACGGAATTAGTGAAAGAGAATATGACATTTACACAAAATATTTCAAAACATAACGAATATATATAACACTATAAACTCAAGTTTATATCTATGATAAAATTAATATTATAAACCGTAACTAAACATTTTGAATAACAAATATTTAACTATGTAAATCACTTTAACATATTGTCAACAAAATTGTTTTATTGGGACACAAAGTTATTATCATGTCTGACATATAAACAAACACCAGCTCACTAAACACCAAGCCGGAAAATGCAATCAGCTTTATCTTTGTTGTTATGTCAATGATACATAAAATGATTGACACAACTTAAAAAGTATTACTTTAGTTCGCTAATCTATGAATGCAACTAGGGATAATTGCGCAAGCGCTACTTGTAACGAAACGCGTAATCTCATAACACCTGAGTGATAATGAACCAGTGATGCGTGAAGAGGGATTTTTCCCCTAAACAGGGAAATCATATTATGTGTATGCATTTTTTAACTTAGTTTAAGGCACATAAGTAGTTATATTCTCAGACACTTGATGCTTTAAAATAACTAAAAGTAATTTTATTTACTAAAATTGTTTTTCATTTTACGAATATAGTAAAGGTTTACACACAGAGTACGAATCGGAATAAAATAAACAAAATTTCTATTAGTTTCAAACCTTTTTTACAAAAATTACGGTTGTTGTTTCATTTGTTTTTTAATTATTAAAAAAACAGGCAATTTTATTATATCGATATTTTTGGATTATTTTTCCTGGGTTTTTTGTCATAATTTATCTTGGGAGCGAGTAAAACGAATTAAATTATTTCAATATCTGTGTTTTAATCTGTTGTAAATCAGTAAATCCGTTTACAATTTGTATAATATTGTCTACTCGTTAATGATAACTACCCTTTTATCCACATAACATAAAGAAAACGATTTTTATCCATTGGGAAAACGATTTACCACTTGTTTACATTCTGCTGTGGGAAATCTCTCGAAGAGTGGGGAAAGCCCACGCCAAGGCCGCACTTGAGCCAGTGTGCCGCAGAGCAGCACAGTAGTTAGTGTTAGTGTCTGTTCCACGCGCGCTAGGGGGTAACATGGGAGTGCAACCGCCGGAACTGGGGGGCTTCCAGGGGGAACCTAGGACTCCGCCGGGGCTGCAAGGACACAACAGCGATGACGACCTGTACGCCGACACAGGAACGACGAAAACGAACCGAGCATTCACTTTCGACCGGGATATCGACTTCCGGAACATCCTCCCGGTCTTGCCGACCAAGGGTGTCTTCGAGGACTACCTAGGGGACTGGGGCGCGCCGACCGAGGGGAATAAATACTGTGGGAAATGTTTCGAAGATGTGAAGAGGGATTTGAAGAAATTGGCTGAAGTCGTGGATACCATCAGGAACGAAAGGGATGTGGCAAGAAAGGAAAACGAAGTGTTGAGGAAAGAAGTAAAAGAGTTAAAAAGTGTGTTGAATAACAAGAAAGACAACGAAAAAGGCCATGTTACAATTAACATCGCCAATGGGTCGGAAAAAATGGACGTGATACTGAGAAAGAAGGATCACGTTGCAGAACACTCTTCCATAAACACTGATAAAAAATCTGTTAAGGTAGGGCACTTTGGAATTTTATCTTTTTCCATCAGTTTGCCGAGAGGTAAACAGTCTGATCAACCTTCGCCACCCGTTCCAACTCCCGAAATTAAAACCAAAAAGACAGTAGCTGAATTAAGACAAGAATTTTGCGCAAAAGAATTTGAGAGCCAGCAGAAAACGTTCACTGCACATAATTATGTTGAAATCAAACCCGAAGAGAAAAAGGAAACGTTCAGGAGCAAACTTAACATCAGAGTGAAGCCTAAAAAGAAAATTTCAGATCTCATTTCAAAATTAACTTCTAAAATTGGATCTCAAAAGGTCATACCAGATCCAACTTCCATCTGCATGTTCCAACGTTTTGAGAAGACCAAGACCGTTTGGGTCAGTGAAATGGAAGAAAACCCAATTTACTAAATGTTCTCTGTGGCACTTCAGCTCCGCTCCGTTTACATTTTTCTGTGGCCCACTTGGCGTCCCATTGTTGGGAATGATTTGCATCAATGATGAGGAAGATTGTTATGTTAAAGAGTGAAGTGTTGTTTATCCGCGTTGTTGTGCCAATTCCTTGTAACGGATTGAGTAAGTGATGGTTTATTTTGTCTTAAAATGGGTATAGATTTTAGGAAAAATATAGTTTTGTCTAGAATCCAAAAGTGTTAGTTTTATGGTTTGTTTGTTTTGTGTGAGCTATGAAGCTGCAAAGATAAATACTGAGAAAAAAACAAGGAATCAATAAAATACATGTATAAATATTACAAGAGTATCGTCAAGAAAACGATGGGTCCACTTTTCATGTAGTGTTATCACTGTTTTCTCAATTGATAATCATTTGATACATATAAAATTGACAAATTATATGTTAATACGGTTTTAAGATTAAATTTTGATAATGTATATGGTTTCTAGTTCTTGTTATTTTTGTAGTGGCAGTACCGGTGCCATAGGTTTTACGATTGGAAAAAGAATATTAAATTTAACAATTTCATCGAACTGCATTTAACAATACATGTATAGTTAGATTCCTAACAAATCATTAAAAACATGGTGGTTATGAATTTCCTTCATATCATTTTAAAGCCTTGAATATATTTTTTTATACTAATTTACATCAGATATAACTAATTGATATAATATATCATAAAAAGTATAACTGATATATTATAATAGTTAGTCTTTATGTCGGCGGGCTTGAGAAAACAAAGTACCAAATTTGGGTCAAAAACTAAAAAAAATAATTATAATTATTTAGGTTTTGATTTGTTTCAATTTTACCGTTAAAATACTGTAAACAATGACAAACCAGCCAAAAAGGTCGATGACGCCCGCTATATCTACACAGCTGCTGTGCCATCTGCACGTATTGCCACTGCATGCTGCCGTTAAATATATGGGTAGAGTCCATTGATGAGTCGTCGTAACATCTGATCAGGTTACACAGCTGACAACTTCTTTACTTGTTTTTGCGGTACTTACGTCATAGATTTCACAATCAGCTGCCGCACCTAGTTGCTTCATATTTACCCTAGCGTAACCCATTTACAAACGGGATGCCTTGAGTTACTCATCATTAGTGGAAGGTAATGAATGTATAAAAACTAATCAATTGCCCACTGATAGCGACTAAAAGGCCTAATGAGTGGCTTTTTGACGTCATATGGGTTGGACTCAGATTATCATGTTTTGCACTCACGAGCTCGTACACACTTTAAATTACGAGTTGGACTTCGAACTAATCCGATCAGAGGTAGTTGTATAATATGCCGTATCGTCCATTAGTTAGCAATTTTTTTAAGTGAATGTTTCTAATATTAATGAGTTTTTTTGCACATCACTCCTTAATATCTTTCCCGCTATTGCTAATTAGAAGTGCTAAACTGTAAAACTTATTGTAAAATATGAAACCATTCTGACTCTTAAAAAAATCTTTGTCAGTGTAATGTACATAAATTAGAAAGTGTCTTTACTTTAATATGAATATAGCTCCCGAATTCATAGTGCTTTGGTTTTACCTTCTTAAAGTAATTGGATAATATCCAGGACTGCAGTTTAACCGGCTTTTGCCCGTCGGTTCACTGGACCAGACGAATTGGATCCGATTTGACCAGAGGATTGGATTTTCCGACCTAAGCCGATATAACTTTTAATCTGTTAATGGCTCTTGGATCCCCTTCCCTGCATCCCTGCCAACTTCTATTCTATGCTATACTTCGTCTGTTCTTCCCTGTGCGGATTATTCTTAATCTCATTAGTATATAAACTTTTTCATGTTATTCCATTTCAGTTAAATAACAATTTTTTTCTTGTTGAAGTTAATTTATTTTCAACTATTTAACAGTCTAGCTCAATCTTTATATCGAACAAATTTAATAAAACCCAAAACTTTGAGTAGTATATGGAATAAACTAAAAGGTACGTTTTTAAATTATCTATGGATAAAAGGTAAATAATTTTAACACTAAACATTTTGGGACAATATGAGTTTGTTATGTTATTGAAGCACTATCTTTATAAAAGTACTAATAGAAATTTACCATGAATCATGATTAATAAAGTCATTAACATACTTTTTGCGTGTCACACTAAATAATTTAAAAGTAACATTTTTTGGGTTTGACTACATTTATTTCACATTGAATTAAGAAAAACAGACCGCTTCAGTCTGTGTACCCAATAATATTTTAATGAAGCAACACTACTTTGGTATTTGTTTATAAATATGGACTCAAGCTTGTTCAAATATGTTGTGTGTTACATACCAACACGTTTTGTAGCACACAAACCCCTACAGTGTTACAAATTCTTAAAAGCCAAAAATTAAATACACATTTTTAAGAGTTTGTGACATTGTTGGAGGGCTTGATAATAACAAACTGTTTTTATTATTTTGAAAATAATATTTAATTGATATAAATCTAAAATGTATCATACGTATATTGAGTTTACAACGCACTTCATTTCAAAATCCATTGAATTTCTCTGTTTAGGATTTTTCTTATTTTGGAAATATATACTGTACTCAACGTTATTGTCGTTTTTTATAGATCTGAAATAATTTTATTAATTATTTGAATCGTCACCTACTGATATTCTTCATTACCGTCCTGCTAGCTTGCCTGTTTCTACTTCGATTTTTTTCATATTCTTGCGATTTTCATGGGGCTTACACATGTGTACATTGTTACTAATTGAAATGTAAGGCAAAGTATTTAATCTGTAAAAAAATAAACTTGAAAAGTTTGAATGTAACAGTTATTGATATGTTATAATGTACAATTAGGATATGTTTTAAACTATTTAACAGTTATATTTTGCTTGTAGTGAAAAATTCAACTAAAATTTGTTTGTAATAAAGGGATTACTTTTTTTACTATAATAGTTTTACTTTAACCTTCACTTTTATTCACTACCTTAAGGTTTATGTACATCTCTGAAAATTCTTTGTTTGAAATTCATTGCCTCTGAAAATGTTGCAACTGAATAGTTAATCCCCATTGACATTCGTATGTATCTATTACAATCTATAACCATGTCATGTTCAAAGGTTACCTTAATAATATACGAGTTTTATTAATGCATGTTATGAGTTCCATTTTGGTAAGTATGATCCATATGGTTCGTAGCCTTTATAACAAGAAACACATGCTTTGAGCACTACAATACCTACTATAGCTCCTCAAATATATTTTGGAGATAGCTTCACTCGGTTTAATCATATCTACAAACAAACCTAGTACTTAAAATTCCGATTGGGTTTATGTAAAGTCCATCTGAATATGTTTTATAGCTGATTCCCACAACCGAGTCCTAGTTTAAACACTGAAATAATTTTCATTCAATCTTCCCCCAACCTTAAATGACGGCTTACTAAAGTAATTACTAAAGGTAGACCTAATGTTTTAAATTCTAACAGTTACATTTTAATTATATTCTATTTATCTCAATATTTATACATCTAAAGTGAACTTTTGACTTTTTTTAGCCTCAATCTTCGACGTGTGTATCTTACACATATACACGGTTGAAAGTACAGCTACTAGATCATATTCACTTTCACTCCCCGAAATAGCTCAGCATGAAACGGTAGAATGGGAAATCCGTTTGGAATTAGACACGCCCGGTGGTCGGACGTTACCATGCGTGACGGCTGAATTCGTCATAAATCATAATCCTCTTGTTTTGAATCATAAGCGTATTTATGTTTCCTGGAGCGTTATGGTAGGATATCACGAACAAATTTTTAATGTCATCTCATTAATCATAACTTATTTTTTCTTAATAAGATTGTTAAGCATAAATCCCTTGATTTATTCCGTTATTAAAATTTGCCAATTAAGGTGTAAAAATATACTAATCCAAGATTTAAAAGATCGTTACCTTTAAATATTGTATGGAAAGGTTCTGGTGAGATGTAATACACAACAAATCAATACCGATTTATTGCCAATAAGCTCTCGATAGCTATTCGTTGTCAGAGTAAGCAACTTCTTTAGTCATTATTGCCAACCATTGCCCACATTCATGCTACACAAGATGCAAATTGCCGCTGTAATCACTCAAGCAGCTCGTCTGCCCGGGCCCCGGAAGTCACCAGCCATTTCCGGCCGCAGCGCCCGCCATCGCCGAGGGTTGCATTATCATGGCAATGAGATTCTCCCCGGGTCATAATTCCTTTTTATCACACCCCCGATTTAACGTCAAATGTCCCTACCGAAACTCTTAACGTAAATTTTTTAACACTCAGTAAGGATATTCGTAATAATCGGGCAATTCGCAGAAAGTTGTTTTTTAAGCCTGAGTGAATCGTTAAACCTAATATATAAAGTTAAAATAATTTACAGTATTGAAGTAAAAATTTTAGTAAAAGGTAGTGTAAAAAGTATGTAAAAAGTTAGAAACTGTTTTAATTGAAATCTAGAAAAAATCAGTCAACCAAAAATTTGAATAGTTTAATGGACTTCTTTAGGGTAAAAGCAATTTAAAATTTGAGCAAATAAACTATCCATCAAACAATATTAATATCCTTGGTATATCGTATGATTTTGTAGCATCATTTGTACTAGACTCTTGAACCTAATGAACAACAAAGAAAATATTCTTGGTCCCTAATTATTGTTACACCCTTACCCTCTACCATCTATTTGTTAAAACGATCAAGAATGTAAAAATTATGATTCCACATATACTGCTGAAAATATGGATTTTCTTGTAAGATTAGGTACACTAGAATTTTTTGCTATTTCAATTTCTAGGGGGCCAATAAAAAGCAGATTGTTCAATTATGTTGTTTACAATTGCTCTAATGAGCTTTAATGTTTTATGGATTGCATTCCCAATCCAAATTCGGCCGCAATTACCATTATGTACTGTAGCCAGCACTACCGGAAGTGGACCACCCGCAATATCCGGATCCAGGGCTGCCACCACCGCGGCGAGGGATGCATTAGCATACTGATGAAGGCGTCCCTAGATATTAACTCGGCTTTATTACACAACCTTAATGTCTCCATCACTGCAAGATTCCAGTTTTATACATCGAAATTAAAAATTAGTAACGTTGAAATTACTACTAATCTACTTATTGTAACTTTTTCAAACATTTTTTCATAGATGTTTAAGGATGTAGGGAAATTGCTTGAAGTACTAAGGATGATTTTAAGTTTAGGTTATTCCTTCTTGCTTTTATTTTATTTTATGGAATACCCCTAAAATGTAATCTTCCAAAGAAAATCTTATATTCATATTTTAGTTGGATGCATTATTTTTTTAGATGCATTATTGGTTTTAATCTTGTTAAAAACTATATGTTTAATTAGTCCAGTACTGTTCTGTCAATTTATTTAATAAGTGTACACATGTAGCTACCTCATGTTTGCATATCAGTGAAAACTCCATTTTAAGACTTTAATATAACCCATACTTGGTCCCAATGTGACTTTAAACAACCCAATCCTGCACTTGATGCAGTAAGAGAAACTTTAAGGTGACAAGGATAAAAAAAGTAGCTATATTGAGCTAGGGTTACCATACGTCCTCTTTTCCCCGGACACGTCCTCTTTTTGAGACTATGTCCGGGCGTCCGGGCGGATTTCTGTAAAAGCTGCTAAATGTCCGGGTTTTAAAGGAACGTAATATAAGAATATATAATTGGAGTAAAAGATGTTTTTTATGTTAGTCCTATGAAAATGCAGTACTTATTTAAGAAGACATTTTTTTATATTCTAGGATATAACATTTTTAATTTTAATTCTCATTCTTTATAGCTTTTGATTTGGATTTTTGCGGACATTTTCCACCACTGATTAGTTAAAACAAAAACTAATCAGTGATGGCAAATGTCCGCAAAAATCCAAATCCAAATATAAAATCACTATCACCAACAATGAATTTCAAACAAAGAATCTTTATAGCTGTTGTCATTTCGTTATTCTTTTAAGCAATAGTTATTACTCTATGTACAAGCACTGTCGTTGCATCCTTTCCTTTTTTTCTATCAACAACTGTCTGACGTCTGAGATTTGAGAATAGTGATGCGCAGTTCGATTCTTTTTGGTGAATCGATTCATTTGAATCACTCAGTTCCAAAGAATCGAAAATTTAATAGATTCTTTTGATTCATTTGACTCACTATCCACTGCATACCGAATAACGTCGACTTTAATCGGTTTTTTATAGATTATAAAGTAGTTTTTAAATGTTTAGTTACAATTAATTACTTTTTATGGTGTATTTATAACCTAAAATTGTCATTCTTTTCATTCTGTATCATTCTTTGATGAGACAGGTACCTCATGGAGGACGTTACCCTGAATATGAGTGAAGGATGAGTGTGATGATCGTGATGGTAGTGGCGCGATCTTGTAGCCTTGTTACTGACTAAGGTTGGCACGTTCCTTAGACAGGACTGTTAATTAATAGCCCAACAGCCAATGGCAGCTGGCTCCAGAAACAACCCTTCAAAAAGCTACTAACTTTTCTCGGGATCGATCCGGCTACCTACACGCTACCTACCAAAAAAGATTTACATTGGTGAAAGTTGAGTGTAAATCGCTTAACAATGACTGATGGTGGTTATTCGTCACTATCTAGCATTATTTTGTGGTTATGGGCCTATTTTATCAATTTGTAATGTTTAAAATTGGTTGAAAATAAAATAATTAAAAGTACCCATATCTTGAGAACCAATTGAGATATTAAAAAACGGATTGCGGCATTGTAATCAGTAAAAAAATTTAATCCGAAATGATGGGTCACAACACCACTTTTACATTTGAAAAAAATATTTTAGATGCAAATGGCGGATCCAAGATGGCGGCCAAAATTGGGTACCCCCTCAAAATGAAGTATTTACTACCCAATAATGTTTGGGGGTGGTGTGGAATTGATATTTGAAAAAATATAGGAAAATTTAGGGGGGGGGACTATTATGGGACACCCGGTATATGAGATCATAGTCTAACAGCCCAGTTTTTTACATTATAAGGTAATTTAATTTAATTTATTGCTTTAGAATATTTAACTTAGGCCTTATAGATATTCTGTTTAACTGTATTAATAATCATAAATTATGTAGTTTGTGAAAAGTTATTCAGACGCTTTAAATTTATATTACCTGGATTAATTACTTTTTGCTTATCTCTCAAAATGATAGGTATCAAATTAAATTAATCAAAAGTACTTTGATTGAAAGCTTACATGTTTTTCCTACAGTTTACAAGCTTTAGGTACATTAATTAATGTAAATAACTGATTCTTAGAAGCTTGAAGAACTTTTCAAACTTTCACAACAATATATCTAAAAATCTCTAACCATCAAAATTATTGGGGTGGGGAAGGACTCTTCATTTCCCTTCCACCGGGTCCATATGTCGATGTGTCCTCTTTTTCACCCTCCCCCATTTGGTAACCCTATATTGAGCCCTCTGTTATAAAAATGTTTAAAGCCTCAACAAGTAAATAGGCTATTTTTATAGTGTCCTTCAGTTGTAATTATTTCTCATCCTAGTTCTAAAAAGACAAATATGCGGAGGCCATAGACTTAAAAAATGTAGCAATAAATTTGAAGACGTAAGCTATTCTTTCGTGAAACGTCCAATGATCGATAGTGTCACTAAAATTTCGATAAATAAAAAAAGTTTTCTCATCATTGAAATCATACAAAGGTTTTTCGTTTACAATAGTAACAAAAGTTAGATGAAATAACCATATGCTCCGTAAGACCTGGGAGTGTAAGGTAGTCCAGTTTGATTGCAATCTAGCGGGTCTCCTCCGTTACATTAACAGTCTCCATGTCACGTGCACATTTACATGCTAATTCAGAGTAGCCAGCGTTTACTAACGAGTTACTGCAATTTCACCAACTCCCTCTGAATTCCAAATCGGTCGTTTTAGTTTAATGGGTCCGTATTTAGAATTTCTCATTTATTTATACATGTTTAAAATTGATCACCATTGTAAGCAGACAGTGTACTGGGTACTGTAGTAAACTACTTTTTTTAGTAGTTTAAAATAAAGATAAGGTTTAACAGTTCTTCATCATGACGTAAAATCTAAAGAAAACTTTAGGTTTAATATGCTTCTCTCAACGCGGTTTGCTTCAAACGGAAAACCCTTTTACATTTAGGGCAAAGATTTTTTAGTTCACTTGACAAGGGCCATTAATATTTTTTTTTTTTTGCATATAATAAGAAAATATCGTTCACAATAGGCCTGATATGTTGATAGATTGACATGATTTATTTAAAGCTTAGGTTATTCCTTCTTGCTTTTATTTTATTTTATGGAATACCCCTAAAATGTAATCTTCCAAAGAAAATCCCTTTTTGCGGAGGATCGTCGAATTTAGATTTTAGATTCAAAACAATCTTGAATTCGGAAAGTTTTTAAGCAAACTGTCGCGAGGCCTATAGTTACTATTTAGGTCTTAACATTAAGGCCTGATTCCACCAAACATCAGTTAAGGGTTGGTTGATAAACCGTTCGTTAAAGACAGGAAAATAGTATTAAACAACTGATAAAATTAAACTAACTGAGCCTTAATGGTGGTTTAAAGTCTGGTGAAACCAGGCCTAAATTGTAATTTTTACGTTGTTGAGTGTGTTTTTAAAATTAACGTTTAACGGCCACTTGTTTAGGGATTATTGTGAGTTGGCTATAATGATTATATTATGTTTTGAACATGTTACAACTGTCAAATACCCCCGTTGCAGCAGACCTGCATGCTCAGCGAATTTCAAGTGTGAAAAAACATATTTAGATCGAAAATAGTAAGATATGTTACGTTTTTGAAATCCCCATCAGAATAACATGGGGAAAGAGTATGCAGGTTTGCTGCCACGAAAATTGAACTATAGGGGATTTTAGACTAAAATACATTAGATCTCATCTAGATGAAGCCACAAACCAATTTTTATTAAGATATGTTGAGAAATAAGCGAGATATAGAATTTTACTTATTTCCCATAAGATTAACATTGGGACAACGTACTGTGTTTACCACTTTCAATATCTCGGTAACCAATGGACATAGAGCAATGATTCAAAATACTAAATTGTTTGTTTTTTGAGCTGAATTCAATGGTGCTAACTAAAATTAGATTATTTATATTTTTATATGTGAAAAACCCAAAAAAACCCATTTTTGGGGCGGTTTTTTAATGGAACTGGAACTGGATTTACAGTTCTTTACCCCCCCTTCCAGTGGTCCGATCGGGCTGGTTTTCGAGCTCATCCGAATAATTACTACTTTACACACCTATGCCAAATTTCATTTCGATCCGATCATTTTTGTGAGCGCTATCGTGCTTACAGACACACACACACACACACACACACACACACACACACACATATATATACCGGGTGTCTCACCTAAGGTGTCTCAAATGGATTGCGGACGAACCAGTAGTCCTACATAGATGAAACAAAATCATTCCCCACTAAATCGAGCACAAGGAACAACATAAAAATATTTTTAAGCTTTTCAAAATGCAGGGTGTTCCAAAAACCGGGGGTCATGGGTTCGAATCTCAGAATTTTTAAATGTAAACATATGTCATGTTATGCATCGTTTTAAAGCTCTAAATAAGACAAACAATTTGGTGAAAACAGAATTCACTTATCTTCATTCATTTCAAAATGGCGGCCATTTTCGTGAAAGATATTAGTATTTACGGAATACTCTGTATCTCGAGAACTACAAAACGTATTTTTGGTCTGTTTAAAAATTATTAATCCTCGTTAACTCAGCTTTAATTTGATATACGACATGCCAACATTTAAAAATTAAAAGTTTTTGACAGAACATTTTATTTTGTTTTATTGTTGGTAGCCCTGAAAGTCTAAAAATTTAAATGGCAGCATATGTCAAATAGCACATCATTTTACAGGTCTTGCAAAGACCAACAACTTTTCAATTTACATCTAGCTGCTATCTTTGGTGGTTTTGTAGTTATACGCAAAAAACTATATTTTACCATATAAAGCCCATGTTAAATGTGCAGTACTTAAGTTTAATTGATGCAAATTTAGATGTCTTCAAGATCACACATTTAACATGGGCTTTATTGGTAAAATGGAGTTTTTTGCTTATAACTACAAAAGCACAAAAGATAGCAGCTAGGTGTAAATTTAAAAGTTGTTGGTCTTTGCAAGACCAGTAAAATGATGTGCTATTTGACATATGCTGTCATTTAATTTTTTTGACTTTCAGGGCTACCAACATTAAAACAAAATAAAATGTACCGTCAAAAACTTTTATTTTCTAAATGTTGGCATGTCGTATATCAAATTAAAGCTGAGTTAACGAGGATTAATAATTTTTAAACAGACCAAAAATACGTTTTGTAGTTCTCGAGATACAGGGTATTCCGTAAATACCAATATTTTTCACGAAAATGACCGCCATTTTGAAATGAATAAAGATAAGTGAATTCTGTTTTCACCAAATTGTTCGTCTTATTTAGAGCTTTAAAACAATGCATAACATGACATATGTTTACATATAAAAAATTCTGAGATTCGAACCCATGACCCCCGGTTTTTGGAACACCCTGTACTTTAAAGAGCTAAGAAATATTTTTATTTTGTTCCTTGTGGTCGATTTAGTGGGGTATGATTTTGTTTCATCTATATAGGATTACTAGTTCGTCCTCAATCCATTTGAGACACCTTAGGTGAGACACCCTGTATATACAAATTTGAACGAATAGTGTTTTTGGTATCTGGGGGCACCAAAACGAAAAGTTATGATGGTCCCGCACTTAGGTCTTACCATGAGACCTACGGTAATAGCTTCTTCCCTATAGGGGAAATTCGCTAAAAGCTGTGTTTTTTTAATATATACCTATTAGGTAACTGATTCATTTTACAGGAAGCTGATCTTAAGTATATTCCAAAAACCTCAAAATATATTCCATTTCTGAACAGCGCCCACAAAGAGCGGGATTTTCCGCCCTTTTCCGCGGAAAATGACTATAATTCACGAAATCAGTGCATTATTTCCTTCTTTATGAAAATTCATTTTCATAGGTAGTACTAGAAAATGCATGATTGTCATTTTAAGTACCACTAGATTTTGAAGTCAGTGGAATTAGGATTAAGTTAGATTCCCTTGGACAAGTTGTCATAATTGGTTTATATAAGTCGCCAAATGGGTGCAATGATTCTTTTTTCAAAAAGCTAGAACATCTGTTAAACGATTTATTTGCAAAAAACAACAAATTTATAATATTGGGGGATTTTAATATTGATGTTCTAGACTGCACCAACCACCGAACCCCAGCGGTTTCGCGATATTCTAGAAACATTCAATCTAATTTGGTCCGTGAATACGCCAACAAGAGTAACAGCAACGTCGAGAACGGCCATCGACAATGTAATAACAAATCTTCAAAATTTTTCGGTTTCAGTCATCAACGCGGCCATTTCAGACCACTATGCGCAGGAGATAATTGTATGGGACCATGGCCCGGAGAAGCTGCCTCCATCTTTTACTACAAAAAGAGCCACTCAGCCCAGAAACATATCAGATTTAAATAAAGCGTTAGAGAACGAATCTTGGCAATTTTTAAATAATTTTAGCACAGTTGATGAAATGTTCCAGGCATTTGAGTCTTGTTTTTATTTCCACCTAAACAATTGCTGCCCTTTGAAAAAAACTAAAGTCAAACCCTCTTTTGAAAAAAATCCTTGGATTACGTCCGGTATATTAAAATCTCGAGAAAAATTAAAAATTTACATGCAATTTACATTCAAACGCAAAATGAAAATTTTAAGAACTACTACAGGACTTATAAAAGAATTTATAGGAGAGTCATCAGGGCTGCTAAAGCTTATGATGTTGAACACACTCTAAAAAATAGCGAAAACTTTTCTAAGTCAGCCTGGAAAATAATAAACAATTCTTCAAAATCTAAAAAAGTTTCAAACCCCATTCATCTTACAATAAACAATGAAATCATTGAAAACGCGCAAGAAGTGGCCAACGAGTTCAATAAATATTTTTCTTCTGTTGCTCTGCCAGATCCCTCTTTCAATGCCCCTTGTTTCAATACAAATTTATCTGGAGGTCGGCCTTCGTCCATGGCTCTGCATCCTGTGTGTGTGGCGGACGAGGCGCGTGTTGTTGAGGGACTCAAACCAAAGAAATCATCTGACATAGACGGTACGTCTGTATGGTTGGTCAAACGATGCTACAGGTACATTTTGCAACCACTCACAACAATAATAAATTTTTCTTTTCAAAGTGGAGTTTTTCCTTCCAAACTGAAATTGGCCAAAGTGATTCCTCTTTACAAAAAAGATGACCCTTCTGTATCCAGCAACTACCGGCCAATTTCAATTCTGCCTGTTTTTAGTAAGATTTTCGAGAAGCTTTTACTTGAAAGGCTGATGAATTACCTAGAGCGTTTTGAAATTATTTCCTCGGATCAGTTTGGTTTCAGGAAAAATTACTCCACAATCGATGCGATCACAAATCTTATTGAAACGGTTGTCAATGGCCTCGAAAGGCGAGAACATGTGCTCAGCATATTTCTTGACCTTTCGAAAGCTTTTGACTGTGTGCATCATGAGACACTGTTGCACCAGTTAGAGACGTACGGCATTCGTGGATTGCCACACAAGTGGATTGAATCCTATCTGACCAATAGATTCCAATGTGTCCAAGTTCAAAATTCACTTTCTCAAAGAGAAAAGATGGCCCAAGGAGTCCCTCAGGGATCTATTTTGGGACCAGTTCTATTTTTGCTGTACGTCAACAACATCAATTCGTCAATTCAGAGTGGGAAAATTATCCAATACGCAGATGACACAACCATCTGTTTAAATGCTCGAACAAAACAAGAGTTAGAAATAAAATCTTTCATTCATCTTAACTCTTGCATTCAGAAATTTTCCGAAATCAATTTGAAAACAAACAATTCAAAATCAAACGTAATTTCATTTTGTTTGCGGCGGCAGGAGCTGGACCTGCCTCCTGCAGTAATGGTGGATGATGACCTCTTAGAGGAAACTGATTCCGTGAAATTCCTAGGGATGCACCTTGATAAAGGGCTGACTTGGGAGGATCATATTGATAGCATGTGTACCAAGGTTACGTCCGGAATTTATGCACTACGTAACCTTGCCAGATTTTGTTCCAAAGACATGCCTTTAATGGCCTATTTTGGCCTAATCTAACCTCACATTTCCTATGGAATAAGACTATGGGGTAGTTGTGCCAAATCTAGACAACAAAGAGTGTTTAGACTGAAAAAAAGGCAGTTCGAATTATTTGCAAATTGCAGGCCAGAGAATCTTGTAGGAATGCCTTCAGGGAGCTTGGATTGCTCACAGTGCCCAGTCTATATATTATGGAGGTAACAACCTACTGTAAATATGGATGCCCCCTCGTTCAAGGCAATCAAATTCATCAGTATGGAACGAGGGGCAGGGACAATTATCGACCCCGGCAGCATAGAACTGTGGCTTTCGGACACTTGCCGTCACAGATCGGGGTCAAATTCCTCAATAAGCTCCCTGAAGGCATAAAACAGTCTCCAGATCAAAATCAATTTAAATCTCGATTGAAAAGGCTCTTGGTGCCTAAAGTTCTTTACTCTGTTGAAGAATTCACGATGAACCACTGGGAAATCTAAATTCTAGGCATTTCCGCGAATAAAAATTTCAGCACTGGTGTTAAGCCTCGAGCTTTTTAATTTCCAAGATTATTGTACATTTCTGACTTTTGCAACGCAATTGTAATATTGTCATACTGCAATAAAAGGATTATTATTATTATTATTATTATTATTATTATTATTATTATTATTATTATTATTATTATTATTATTATTATTATTATTTTTATAAGTATGATCGTTCAGAAATGGAATGTATTTTGAGGTTATGCTTTGCTATTTATTTGAGGTCAACGTCTTGTAAAATCAGTCAATGATTTACAAGGTATGTTTCAAAGAACACAGCTTTTTGACAAGTAAAAATTTCAGAACATAATAATCATAGTATCAAACTCACCTATAAAACTCTGCTGGAATCAGCAGAGTGGTCCTTAGTCCTAATGTCCCGTTCACTGACTCGTGGTGTCTCTGCGAACCTCGCTAGTTTACGCATGCGCAAAACAAATTCCCTTTAAAAGGTGATTTACTCATTTTGTATTGGTTATAATTACTCGCTGAAGTGAAAGGAAAGCAAAATACACAATACATATTGTAAAAATCACTCTAATAAAGGGATGAAAAATAAAATACCTTTTACCTCGAGGTTAAAATCACCATCAAATAGCGATATACACCGATTAAGAGATTAACCACTAGTGTTCTGTGAAACAACATGGAATGGTTATAACTGTTGAATGACGTTTCAAATAGTGTTCACCATTGTTTGAAACAGTAAATTAAACATTTTCTACAACTGCGAAACACACTTTTTATTAATAATAATATTGGATAAAAAGAATAATTTACAGTATTATTAGTATTAATTGCAAATCAAAAATGTGAAAAAAAGCAAAACGAATTTGTATTTGTGATGAATTCCTTTTAAAGCAAAACGCAGGTTATCAAATCTATTCGCAAGAATATATTGAATTAATCACAAGTGCGTGGTAAATATTACCCTATAAAAGCGTTTCATCCAGTCACATTCAACATTTAAAATGTGAATTTACTTCACAAAAAGGTGATTTCTGCTGGACATATTTTTCTCATTATAGACTGTTTGCTGCTATAAGGGAATTAATTGAAGTGTGATGTAAGCATACGATTTAATTAAACCAATTAAATAAACCTTACATGGAATTATATAGATACGTAAAGTTACAAATTACACCATAAAAAGGTGGAAATGGCGAATTTTATTTTTGAGAGCCAAACAGAATAATAAAAGCGGACGAACGCATTCAAAAATCCCCGGGGAAAACAGACAGCCCTTTCATAACTGATGCACAACCACCCCTACAGGGTCGGTGTACCGTCCAGTGGTATATATCTCAACCACTCCCGTTGAAACGGAAATTTTACGACTTTCCATTCAGCATGTTGTTGGACAGAGATATTAATAATAAATTCATGTTGTTAAATTTTATTCAAAAATATTCGCTCGACATTTGAAAAATTGTTTGAACCTTAAAATTATCACAAACATTCAAGAATATTAATAATATTCAAATGTAATTAAATGGAATTCATCTGGTTTAGTTTAGTTTTAAAAGCTCGAAACTTCTGGTTTGAAATGTTTCATTTTCAAGAAATGTATGAATTAAAGATATGATTACGATATGAATTGTTCCTTTTTAACGAGGAACTGTTTTACTTATAATTAACAATTAATTATATCCATGACTGGATTTCCAATGAAAATGAATGGTTGTGCAAGCATATTCGTTATAAATTGCACATAATAATTATCTTATGTAACTTGGCTTTTATAATGTAACCTTTAGCTCAATCCCAGTTGTAAAAGAGAGCACTAAGTACTCTAACTCAGGAAAATGAGTTGTTAATTTAGTTAAGAAAATTTAAAACAGTTGTTTTCCTTTCTAAAATGTTACTCTGTGTCAAATGCAATCCAGTGCATTCCACGAGAGCAGGTGGAATGCAACTTGTGCGCCAGTCTTGTGATGAGTGCTAATAACTTTGTTAATAGCGTCTAGTCTGAGTAAGATTTTACCCGTGTATTTTCATTACTTAAAATGTTCCTTGCTCTTAAAACATGTTCAATGACAAGTCATTATTGTTTATAAATATTACGTACCTTAAAATATTGTTCACTCAAAAATATTGTTATAAAGACTGAAATATTAATATTGTAATAAATCAATGTGTAATAAATCTGTTTCAAGTCCTCTATTTAAAAACAGATTTCATTTTTTAAGTGGCACCTGAAGGTTTAAATTAGTTGAATGAAGTATTAATGTTTCAAATAAATTAAATTAAAAAAATGAATTTTTCTTGCATCATGAATGTACTAAGAGGTAAAAGTAGCTTCTGCAAATGGAAGTTTAAGCGGCGATGTTCCTGTGCGGGCCAGGTAGGGCGTTATTTATTGTAGGGCTTAGCAGTTAATCAAACGGTAGACGGAAGTGTTCTCTGGGAGCTTCTCTCCATCTACGAACTCAATGATAATGGTTTTTCACGCCCTCTAGCTTTGTACTTCAATCGACGTAAACTAAAAAAACTATTGTCTAAATTTTTCTTAGCTATCAAACCAACCAATCTTAGCTATCCTATCTGACCAATAGATTCCAATGTGTCCAAGTTCAAAATTCACTTTCTCAAAGAGAAAAGATGGCCCAAGGAGTCCCTCAGGGATCTATTTTGGGACCAGTTCTATTTTTGCTGTACGTCAACAACATCAATTCGTCAATTCAGAGTGGGAAAATTATCCAATACGCAGATGACACAACCATCTGTTTAAATGCTCGAACAAAACAAGAGTTAGAAATAAAATCTTTCATTCATCTTAACTCTTGCATTCAGAAATTTTCCGAAATCAATTTGAAAACAAACAATTCAAAATCAAACGTAATTTCATTTTGTTTGCGGCGGCAGGAGCTGGACCTGCCTCCTGCAGTAATGGTGGATGATGACCTCTTAGAGGAAACTGATTCCGTGAAATTCCTAGGGATGCACCTTGATAAAGGGCTGACTTGGGAGGATCATATTGATAGCATGTGTACCAAGGTTACGTCCGGAATTTATGCACTACGTAACCTTGCCAGATTTTGTTCCAAAGACATGCCTTTAATGGCCTATTTTGGCCTAATCTAACCTCACATTTCCTATGGAATAAGACTATGGGGTAGTTGTGCCAAATCTAGACAACAAAGAGTGTTTAGACTGAAAAAAAGGCAGTTCGAATTATTTGCAAATTGCAGGCCAGAGAATCTTGTAGGAATGCCTTCAGGGAGCTTGGATTGCTCACAGTGCCCAGTCTATATATTATGGAGGTAACAACCTACTGTAAATATGGATGCCCCCTCGTTCAAGGCAATCAAATTCATCAGTATGGAACGAGGGGCAGGGACAATTATCGACCCCGGCAGCATAGAACTGTGGCTTTCGGACACTTGCCGTCACAGATCGGGGTCAAATTCCTCAATAAGCTCCCTGAAGGCATAAAACAGTCTCCAGATCAAAATCAATTTAAATCTCGATTGAAAAGGCTCTTGGTGCCTAAAGTTCTTTACTCTGTTGAAGAATTCACGATGAACCGCTGGGAAATCTAAATTCTAGGCATTTCCGCGAATAAAAATTTCAGCACTGGTGTTAAGCCTCGAGCTTTTTAATTTCCAAGATTATTGTACATTTCTGACTTTTGCAACGCAATTGTAATATTGTCATACTGCAATAAAAGGATTATTATTATTATTATTATTATTATTATTATTATTATTATTATTATTATTATTATTATTTTTATAAGTATGATCGTTCAGAAATGGAATGTATTTTGAGGTTATGCTTTGCTATTTATTTGAGGTCAACGTCTTGTAAAATCAGTCAATGATTTACAAGGTATGTTTCAAAGAACACAGCTTTTTGACAAGTAAAAATTTCAGAACATAATAATCATAGTATCAAACTCACCTATAAAACTCTGCTGGAATCAGCAGAGTGGTCCTTAGTCCTAATGTCCCGTTCACTGACTCGTGGTGTCTCTGCGAACCTCGCTAGTTTACGCATGCGCAAAACAAATTCCCTTTAAAAGGTGATTTACTCATTTTGTATTGGTTATAATTACTCGCTGAAGTGAAAGGAAAGCAAAATACACAATACATATTGTAAAAATCACTCTAATAAAGGGATGAAAAATAAAATACCTTTTACCTCGAGGTTAAAATCACCATCAAATAGCGATATACACCGATTAAGAGATTAACCACTAGTGTTCTGTGAAACAACATGGAATGGTTATAACTGTTGAATGACGTTTCAAATAGTGTTCACCATTGTTTGAAACAGTAAATTAAACATTTTCTACAACTGCGAAACACACTTTTTATTAATAATAATATTGGATAAAAAGAATAATTTACAGTATTATTAGTATTAATTGCAAATCAAAAATGTGAAAAAAAGCAAAACGAATTTGTATTTGTGATGAATTCCTTTTAAAGCAAAACGCAGGTTATCAAATCTATTCGCAAGAATATATTGAATTAATCACAAGTGCGTGGTAAATATTACCCTATAAAAGCGTTTCATCCAGTCACATTCAACATTTAAAATGTGAATTTACTTCACAAAAAGGTGATTTCTGCTGGACATATTTTTCTCATTATAGACTGTTTGCTGCTATAAGGGAATTAATTGAAGTGTGATGTAAGCATACGATTTAATTAAACCAATTAAATAAACCTTACATGGAATTATATAGATACGTAAAGTTACAAATTACACCATAAAAAGGTGGAAATGGCGAATTTTATTTTTGAGAGCCAAACAGAATAATAAAAGCGGACGAACGCATTCAAAAATCCCCGGGGAAAACAGACAGCCCTTTCATAACTGATGCACAACCACCCCTACAGGGTCGGTGTACCGTCCAGTGGTATATATCTCAACCACTCCCGTTGAAACGGAAATTTTACGACTTTCCATTCAGCATGTTGTTGGACAGAGATATTAATAATAAATTCATGTTGTTAAATTTTATTCAAAAATATTCGCTCGACATTTGAAAAATTGTTTGAACCTTAAAATTATCACAAACATTCAAGAATATTAATAATATTCAAATGTAATTAAATGGAATTCATCTGGTTTAGTTTAGTTTTAAAAGCTCGAAACTTCTGGTTTGAAATGTTTCATTTTCAAGAAATGTATGAATTAAAGATATGATTACGATATGAATTGTTCCTTTTTAACGAGGAACTGTTTTACTTATAATTAACAATTAATTATATCCATGACTGGATTTCCAATGAAAATGAATGGTTGTGCAAGCATATTCGTTATAAATTGCACATAATAATTATCTTATGTAACTTGGCTTTTATAATGTAACCTTTAGCTCAATCCCAGTTGTAAAAGAGAGCACTAAGTACTCTAACTCAGGAAAATGAGTTGTTAATTTAGTTAAGAAAATTTAAAACAGTTGTTTTCCTTTCTAAAATGTTACTCTGTGTCAAATGCAATCCAGTGCATTCCACGAGAGCAGGTGGAATGCAACTTGTGCGCCAGTCTTGTGATGAGTGCTAATAACTTTGTTAATAGCGTCTAGTCTGAGTAAGATTTTACCCGTGTATTTACATTACTTAAAATGTTCCTTGCTCTTAAAACATGTTCAATGACAAGTCATTATTGTTTATAAATATTACGTACCTTAAAATATTGTTCACTCAAAAATATTGTTATAAAGACTGAAATATTAATATTGTAATAAATCAATGTGTAATAAATCTGTTTCAAGTCCTCTATTTAAAAACAGATTTCATTTTTTAAGTGGCACCTGAAGGTTTAAATTAGTTGAATGAAGTATTAATGTTTCAAATAAATTAAATTAAAAAAATGAATTTTTCTTGCATCATGAATGTACTAAGAGGTAAAAGTAGCTTCTGCAAATGGAAGTTTAAGCGGCGATGTTCCTGTGCGGGCCAGGTAGGGCGTTATTTATTGTAGGGCTTAGCAGTTAATCAAACGGTAGACGGAAGTGTTCTCTGGGAGCTTCTCTCCATCTACGAACTCAATGATAATGGTTTTTCACGCCCTCTAGCTTTGTACTTCAATCGACGTAAACTAAAAAAACTATTGTCTAAATTTTTCTTAGCTAATTTAAAGTTGACAATCATGGGAAGAGATTTTAACTTCTCGAAATCAGTTATTAGTTTTTTTTTTAACTTTGATTACTAATTGATTATTACTTAAAATCGTATATAGGGCCTAAGCCTTTATTTTTTAAATATTTTAATTCCACCTACTCTTCTCTCAGCCTAAGCTCAGCAGCTTCCCATCTTCAGTTACCACCCACTTCTCTCTAAGCCTAAACTCAGTAGCTTCCCACTTTCAGTTACCACCTACTTCTCTCTCAACCTTAACTCAGTAGCTTCCCATCTTCAGTTACCACCTACTCAACTCTCAGCCTAAACTCAGTAGCTTCCCATCTTCAGTTATCACCTACTTCTCTCTCAACCTTAACTCAGCAGCTTCCCATCTTCAGTTACCACCTACTTCTCTCCCTGCCTAAACTCAGCAGCTTCCCATCTTCATTTGCCAAGTTTTAAAACATGATATTACCGTTTCTATCTTCATTAGAGACAGTAAATGTGTGCGTTTTCAAGAATCAATAAGCGTTAAATGAAACCAATTGATGAATTATAATTTTAGATTAATTTACACTCAACCAACTAAATAAAGTTCATGATTTATGATTTGTAGCACGGATTGTAAAATATTGTGTGTTTTTGTGTAATTTAAAAACTTGACATAGCTCGCTTCAACACCTATAAATAGCGTAGAATATTACGATAATCAATGTACAAGAAAGGTTGCCGAAGATGGCCTAAGGCCGAAACGCGTTCATCTATAAACAAAAAAGGATTGTAGACGTAAGTGAAATACCTGCCAAATTAAATTGTATGAATTTGAAACTAAATCAATCTTGTTTAGTAATATCCTTGAAATTGTTCATTTATTTCTATAGGATGTAAGAAATGTTTACCTATTGTGAAAAAATACTCTTTCATATGAAGCAAAACATGTGAAGGTTCGCAAACGAAGCAAAAAAAGTCAATTTAGTGACGAACTATCATGGTTATACAAATAATTGTAAGAGTACCTACTCAATAATCAACGTTAGTGGGACGCTGTCTATTCAGACCTAAATTTATAAACACAGGAAAGTTTATGTTTTCCTGCATTTTATGCAATGGAGCTGCGTCCAAGCATTGAATAAAAACTCAATAGTCTGAGGAAGGGAGGGATGGTGGATGCCCGTGGGAATAAACGGAACTAGGGATTACAAACCGACAAACATGAAAATCAACTCCCGCCACTACACTACAACATCGCTTTATGGATGTACTTATTACGTTATCTTTTGTCTAAACACGCCTGGTTAACGTACCTTTTAACCTTAAATGGTTAATAACTATGATAGCCAAACATAAAATAGCAAGCTTAGGAAATATTGTAAATACCCCCGTCGCAGCAGACCTGCGTACTCAGCGAATTTCCATAGGATTTATTTTGTATATGTGAGCATTCAACTTGTTTGAAGGAAAGTATCATTTGAATACATTAAGTAAATAATATACTAAAAACACATATTTAATCATTCATGAGCTTTAAACATGAGGAAAATTAACAAAGATACCATATTGGTTTTCATTAGTAATACATACACTTTTGTATGTTATATAATTCTTAGTCTTTCAATTTTTAATAACTGTAATCTTATTATAGAATATAAATGTCAACAAACATATAACCAATGAACTCAAAACACTCAAAACAAACAAATAATTTAATCTCATAAAAAATTCAATCATATGGTCAATTTTATAGTAATTAAAACATCCCTGTTGCAACAGGCCTACATCTCCAGCCAATTTCAATAAAACATATTATCAATCCTCATAATTTTAAACATATCATATATTATGCTACATTTTCAGGCAGTTTAGACCAAGACATCCCCCCCCCCTTTCCAAATGCTCTTACTTTCTTTATTAAATTTAAAAATAATTTCTATTTTTTGATATAGTATATATTTTCTGCAAAATCTTGATCAATGAACTCTTAACTATTCAAAATAAACACAAATAAAATATTCTACACCTGCAAATTTAATCATATGTTCAGAATTGTATTTTTTTTAAACATCTCAAATCAGGGTGTCTATACTTTTTGGAGGGAAAAATTAAAAACAATATTGGACAACGTACTGTGTTTAGCACATCCAATATCATCCAATATCTAAGCAACGGATTGACGTAGAATAATAATTCAAAATGCTAAATTGTTTGTTTTTTTTTAAGCTGAATCCAATTTTGACAATTAAGTTTAAAAATAATTAGTAAAAAGGTGTTAAATCTTGAAAATAAATTTTATTTTGTGAAAAAAACCTTCTTAGAGTAAATCAATCTTGCTGGTTTTCGAACTCGAAGTCATGAATGACGCTTTACACGTTTGTTCCAAATTTCACCAAGATCGGACCTTTTTTACAAAAGTTATCGCGCCTACGGACAGGTATATATATATATATATACATATATATGAAAATGAACGAACAGTGTTTTGGGGTCTAGGGACCTCAAAATGAAAAAAATAACATGGTCCCGGGCTTAAGTCTCACCGTGCCGCCTACGGTAATAGCTACTTCCCTATAGGGGAAATTCGCTAAAAGGAAACAAAGCATGTATAGAGTTTGAAGTATAAGAAACGTATTATCAAATACACAATGTCTTTAAAGGGCCTTCGATTTGAAAGGGCTCATTATCAATAGGCTATGTACAAATTTAAAAGAGCATCAAAACCGTAATACATCAGATTTAAAAATGGAGCAAGGGTCAACGTGGGAGGAGGGTTGTAGATTTGCACATTATAATATGTCAATCGTTCATGATAATGATAAGTATTTTAAGAAAAATCAATTACATGACTTATATTGCTCAGTAATATTTATGTAAGTAAGAAATGAAATGAGAAATCACTTTATTGACAAGGCTAAAAGCTTATTAAACAAACGAGTTAAATAGAAACTTAAGTATTTAAAAGCTACGATGTGCTTTGAGATTTAAAATTGCATTTCTTTTGTTTCCAGGCATATGATCAGTAATCTCTTTACTTTCGAAAATAAACATATCTCGCATCATTTCAACTCACTATTTTTGTAGGCAATTATTTTATTGATGCATAATTCTATATAGTATAATTTTCAACATTCACGCCTTCATTTCAATTATTGTTTCTAATTACTTACACAATTATATTTTCTGACTATGGTTTTTACCTGTAATCATAAAAAATGTAGTCATCTATAAGTATAAAAGTGAAAAAGCTTACTTACATGTAAATAGGTCTTTTGCGAATATTTCCATATTTAAGAACGATTCGTGGTAAAACAACAACGAGAGAAGATATTTAAAGGGAAGATCATTTTTACCGCAACTATATAAACATCTATATAACGTTATTTTTAGCGAAAACCATAATAATTTTATTTATTTTTGAACATCCATACACAAACTTGAAACTTTAAAACATAAATGCCAGCCAAAACGCAGCAAATCCATGTTGTAAATGTTTTCGAGTGTTTACCGATCCGCCACGCTGCGGCGAGAGTTGATTTCCATGTTTGGTGCTAATCCCTAATCCCCCTATTCCCTCAGGAGTCATCCCCCTCTTCAAACCTCTGCCTATCAACTCGGGGATTGTTGATTTCCCCACTGAGTTGATGGAGGAGGATGAACGATGAGCGATTACCCTCAATGTTAACACAATCAGTAAGTTATCTGTCTATTGAATAACGCGATTGTCAAATTAAGACGTGTTTTGATTTCAAACGAAGATCTTTTTATAGTAACGACTTACAATACCGACTCCGACTTTATTAGTTATCGTTTTGGAGGGTATCCGAAACTTAATGGTACTTGGACCTATTATTATTTCCCATGTGGAATAATTAAATACTAATTAAAATATAAAATAATTTCATGATTGAATAGCCTCTGGATTACTTAATATTAGCGAAAATGGTTTAAATTACCTTGCTTCTGTCGAGTAATCCTGTTTTTTGGTATCACACTACCACGGTTTCGAACCACTTATGGGTTCATTTTCAAGTGTTACATTCATCAAGCGGTCATCTTCAAATGTAGATGATGTTGTCAAACTGTTTAAAATCTTTAAAAAACACAAATAGACATAAAAACATCGAACACAGAACACGGACGACACTTACTGGCCAGTATTTAAAACAAATCATAGACGCGTGTAGAGCCGGCGGGTGATGAGTCATGACTGCCGAGCTGCTGATTTCTGTCGTTGGATGACGTCACAACTTGTTCGTCCTTATCACGTCTGGAATTTGTTTGAAAACCACCATCACCTGATATTACCATGGCCCTATTATAAATTATGTTGGATTCGAATGCAAGTTTGTCATTTAATAAAAACTGCGGATTTTCCTTGGATGCCTTATATATTTCGTATTCCTCAATGGTGTTCATAAAATTTCCCTTATTACAGAAGTGGAGTATTTCTAAGTTTTTATCGATGTTGGAATAGTTATGATTGGAGTTGATAAGGTGATTTGCGTAGGCTGACTTGGTCGATTTACGGGGTAAATGCTCCTTGAATCTTTTAGAAAACGATCGAGAGGTCTGGCCTATATAAAAACTAGGGCAATCGTCACATTTTATTTTATAAATGCCACTCTTATCATTGTCGTTTTTATTCATAGTGTGATTGCCGTTTTTTAACAAAGAGGAAAGTTTATTTGAAGTTTTAAACGAAACAGTTACTTTATTTTTAGACATTTCAGACTTTAATGTGTTAACACATTAAAGTCTGAAATGTCTAAAAATAAAGTAACTGTTTCGTTTAAAACTTCAAATAAACTTTCCTCTTTGTTAAAAAACGGCAATCACACTATGAATAAAAACGACAATGATAAGAGTGGCATTTATAAAATAAAATGTGACGATTGCCCTAGTTTTTATATAGGCCAGACCTCTCGATCGTTTTCTAAAAGATTCAAGGAGCATTTACCCCGTAAATCGACCAAGTCAGCCTACGCAAATCACCTTATCAACTCCAATCATAACTATTCCAACATCGATAAAAACTTAGAAATACTCCACTTCTGTAATAAGGGAAATTTTATGAACACCATTGAGGAATACGAAATATATAAGGCATCCAAGGAAAATCCGCAGTTTTTATTAAATGACAAACTTGCATTCGAATCCAACATAATTTATAATAGGGCCATGGTAATATCAGGTGATGGTGGTTTTCAAACAAATTCCAGACGTGATAAGGACGAACAAGTTGTGACGTCATCCAACGACAGAAATCAGCAGCTCGGCAGTCATGACTCATCACCCGCCGGCTCTACACGCGTCTATGATTTGTTTTAAATACTGGCCAGTAAGTGTCGTCCGTGTTCTGTGTTCGATGTTTTTATGTCTATTTGTGTTTTTTAAAGATTTTAAACAGTTTGACAACATCATCTACATTTGAAGATGACCGCTTGATGAATGTAACACTTGAAAATGAACCCATAAGTGGTTCGAAACCGTGGTAGTGTGATACCAAAAAACAGGATTACTCGACAGAAGCAAGGTAATTTAAACCATTTTCGCTGATAAAATAATTAAAAAGAATTGATTAATAATAGTAATACATATAACAGAATGGGCCTTGATGATTAGCTTGATTAGACTAAATGTCCATAGACCATGTACTCCTAGGATTAATCCTCTAAAATTCAATTATTGTGAAGCTATGAGCTGTTATTTTAACGAACGTAGCCTTTGTATATATTAAACATATTAAATATGATGACTTATAGCTTTTTAAGGGTGCTGATTGTATTTGCCTAAAACTGATCAAGTTAACCTAATCAACATACAGTTTCTTGCGAAGAAAAAGTTTAATTTCTCATTAATAACACTGGATAGCAAACAAACAATACAATTCCAACTTACAATAACGCTAAATAAATCGCGCACGTGTCTTGTGTGGGGGAGACCGCATTAACATTAACATTACTGTGGTACGCACATTTACATGTTAATGCCGTCTGGCCGTGTGAATTAACATGTTACTGTAATTGCAGCCCCATTCCTGTGTTCAAGCCTATAATACTATTGTACTGTCTGTTTCAATGTATTAAACAGAATTAGCTGTGACAATCGTTTTGTTCATTAACAGACATAATTATTTTTGTCTAAACCCATCAACCACTCCTCTATATAGTTTCGGGAGTTTTATTTTAGTATTTCATTGCCAGAATAAAATACGCCAGAATAAAATTGTATGAAATAAACACAGGGTGCGTTTTCTAAGCAGTCCATGACAGATTGTAGACGAACGGCTTATCATACAAGGACGGTACAAAACCTTTTCCTCGCACTAACTCATGCCAAGGAATAACGTAAAAATAGTTTAAACCTTTTTAAATACTGTAAAGGGTATTCCAGAAACCGGAAGACATGGGTTTGAATCATAGGATTTTTAGTCTAAATGTAAACATATAATATATGTTATTATCATGTTATGCATAATTTTAAAGTTTAAAACAAAACGAACAATTTGATGAAGACAGAATCCTGTTTAAAAATTATTAATCCTTTAAACATGCCTTGATAGTTTTTGACAATACATTGTTAGTTCTCACACAAAGCAACTATTCTTCTACTTATGAATATAAACGTTTAAAATGAATTTATTGGGAATAATATTGGGAAACCTTGGAAACAATATCAATCTAAAATTGCATCGACTAACACGCCTTTACCAAGCCGTCGAGTTACTTATCGACTCGATTTTTATAATGAAAATAACTATCACATAAAATTCCTGTGTTAAAAACTTTACTTTTTTCTTTAAAACACCCTGTACATAAATTTATTACTTGTTACTGTTGGTATTAATTTGTTACTAATCGTCATTTTTAGTTATATTCATAGGGCCTAGTGTAAGTCTGTATAAGTGTTTTTCAAAGCAACGCTCCTCAAGAATTGAACCAGTAAATTACTTAAAAGCCAGTTGGTGTGTTGAGTGTTTAATGTGTGTTCTTCCATCCTGAGACACTTGCTTAGAAAACTCTCTCCGTCCGCAGGAAATCCTTCTTTACAATCTTTAAAACACTCTTGGTTTTTGAAGACAACACTAAATATTAAATACTAAATATTATTATTAAGTTTTTTTTTATATGGAGTTGTTCATATTTTTGGAACAATCGTCTTAATCTTAGTTATTATAGAAGGAAAATGTGAGGATAGAAAGAACGTAAGCGATCGGTTTTATGAACTAATTTTCTAAGCAGGAGAGAAAAGTGCAACTCATCAGGGAAAAATCATGGAGGGCTTTTGTTAATTCAGAAACTCATAAATTATGAGTACTTTTATATTTCATTTAAAAAAAACTCCAGACCTAGCATCATTAAGCTTTACATTTCCAGACAAAATCGATAATTCCAGTAATAAGCGAATGGCGCCGCGTTTTCTTGACAACAATACAGTAATAAAGAGCTCTATTTGTCAGCTTTATTAAATTCCCCACCAAATAGGGCTTGAAGTATGAAATATACGAATCATTTATAACCATACTGAAGAAAAAGCTGATAAATCATATAAATATGATACAACGGAGTAACTCTACTCTGCAATTCATTCAATCTGATTGTTATATTTACACATACAGTATGTTTGCCGATGTTTATTCTTAATTAAAAGGGTGTAAAAAGTCCGTCCTCCCTGTTTAATTTTTTTGTTTGTTAAGATATATAATTAACCTTTGGGGAATGGTACTAACTTAACCCTAATTATTTTTTGACGTTACCGAAAATTTTGAGTGTCCCCCATATTGGGGGATTCTGAGGGCAACTCAGAATTTTCAGATGTAAACCCCTTTTGAGCTAACCCTCATTTTAGAGAAATTTAAAAAATAGGTGAATGGTGGAGCTTGGAGGTCTATAATGAATTTCTTTTCAAATTGGCAGCTTGTCAAAGTTTTGAATTTTGGATACAACTCCTTCTTGAATTCTGGCGTCCAAGACTTTTGGAGATTAAATTTCACCTTTGGTAACTTAAAAATTAAATGAATCATGAACAAACGCTATTAAATGAAAAGGTAATCTCTTTTGGTAATATTTAAAACTTTGAGTGTCTCGCAAAAGTGTGGGATTTTTGGGGTGACTTAAACTTCACTAATGCACCCCTCTTTTGAGTGATCCCTCATTTTAACGAGAATTTTAAAACATAAAAATGTAAAGAGCGTTTTAAAATAAGGGGTGACTCAAAAGAGATTTTCATTAAAAAAATGTGAGTTGTCCCCCAATTCCTCAAGTTTTGCGGGACCCTCAAATTTTTGAATATTAGTAAAAGAGGCCATTATTTAATTAACTAATTTGTTTTTCATGAGTCTTTTCAGTCTTCAAGTCATCAAGGGTGAAATTAAAATTCCAAAAGTCTTAGACGCTAGGTTTCAAGAAGATGTATTCAAAATGTTGACCAGCTACCAATTTTGTTAGAAAAACGTTAGCGACCTCTAACCTCCACCATTCGCCTATTTTTTAAAGCTCTTTAAAATGAGGGGTCACTCAAAAGGGATTTACGTTTGAAAATTTTTAGTCACACTTTTTGGAGGACACTCAAAATTTTAAATATTACCAAAAGAGACAAATTTTCCATTTAATAACATTTTTCCAAGGGTCGTTTCATTTTTAAGTTATAAAGGTGAAATTTAATCTCCAAAAGTACGCCAGAATTCAAAATTTTGACAAGCTGCCAATTTGGATAGAAATGCATTCGAGACCTCCAACCTCCACCATTCGCTTATTTTTTAAAAGCTCCTTAAAATGAAGGGCCACTCAAAAGGGGTTTACATTGGAAAACTTTGAGTTGCCCCAAAAATCTCCCATTTTTAGAGGACACTTAAAGTTTTTAGTAACGTCAAAAAATAATTTGAGTTAGGTTAGTATAATTCCCCAAAGGCGAATTGTTTGTCTTAACTAAAAAAAAATTAAGAGGGGGAGTGGACTTTTTTTACACACTGCATAAAATTGTATACTGTTACTGTTACTCTTAAAAAAAGGGCGTAAGGGTCCCTGACCCTTACTGATAATAAATAAGTAAGGGTCCTGACCTATAATGCCATTGCTCAGGACTATAATGTGTTGTTCTTTTACGGTACCAAAGGATTAAACAAAACCCAACACTTTTTTCATAATAAAGTCGTTCCAAATAACTATATCTGGGAATATTACGATGGATGTGGGGGGTCTCTTTCGCCCCTCCCGCTGCATGCGCAGCCGCATAAGCTTTCGTGACGTTTGCAGCCACTTTCTCATCGGTCCGACCGCCAGGCTAGTACATGAGAGGTTCGTTATGTAAGCTACCAACAAAAGGAAAAGATGAGTCATCTTCTAAAGCCGGCCTAGCAAAATATTTTTTATTTAGTAAAATATTTGTTGCAATAACATTTTCTTCTCGGTTCCAGGGTCCGACATCCCGCTACGTATCACGGAGCACCCGTCGGACCGGGTGGTGCCGCGAAACGACCCCGTCACGCTGGAGTGTCACGCCGAGGGCGACCCGCCGCCCACGGTCACGTGGTACAAGGACGGCCGGCCGCTGGACACGGAGGCGCGCCACCGCACCGTGCTGCCGGCCGGCGGGCTGCTGTTCCTGCGCGTGCTGCACGGGAAGCGGGAGAGCGACGGCGGCGTGTACTGGTGCGAGGCCACCAACCCCTCGGGCACGGTGCGCAGCAGGAACGCCACCCTCAGCGTGGCAGGTGAGTGGAGGGGTCCGGGGTAGTCATACAGGTGCCAGGCCACCAACCCTCGGGCACGGTGCGCAGCAGGGACGCCACCCTCAGTGTGGCAGGCGAGTGGAGGGGACAGGGGTAGTCATACAGGTGCCAGGCCACCAACCCTCGGGCACGGTGCGCAGCAGGAACGCCACCCTCAGCGTGGCAGGTGAGTGGAGGGGTCCGGGGTAGTCATACAGGTGCCAGGCCACCAACCCTCGGGCACGGTGCGCAGCAGGGACGCCACCCTCAGTGTGGCAGGCGAGTGGAGGGGACAGGGGTAGTCATACAGGTGCCAGGCCACCAACCCTCGGGCACGGTGGGCAGCAGGGACGCCACCCTCAGCGTGGCAGGCGAGTGGAGGGGACAGGGGTAGTCATACAGGTGCCAGGCCACCAACCCCTCGGGCACGGTGCGCAGCAGGAACGCCACCCTCAGCGTGGCAGTTGAGTGGAGGGGTCCGGGGTAGTCATACAGGTGCGAGGCCACCAACCCTCGGGCACGGTGCGCAGCAGGAACGCCACCCTCAGCGTGGCAGGTGAGTGGAGAGGACAGGGGGGTAGTCATACAGGTGCGAGGCCACCAACCCTCGGGCACGGTGCGCAGCAGGAACGCCACCCTCAGCGTGGCAGGTGAGTGGAGGGGACAGGGGTAGTCATACAGGTGCCAGGCCACCAACCCCTCGGGCACGGTGCGCAGCAGGAACGCCACCCTCAGCGTGGCAGGTGAGTGGAGAGGTCCGGGGTAGTCATACAGGTGCGAGGCCACCAACCCTCGGGCACGGTGCGCAGCAGGAACGCCACCCTCAGCTTGGCAGGTGAGTGGAGGGGACAGGGGTAGTTATACAGGTGCGAGGCCTCCAACCCTCGGGCACGGTGCGCAGCAGGAACGCCACCCTCAGTGTGGCACGTGAGTGGAGAGGACAGGGGGGTAGTCATACAGGTGCGAGGCCACCAACCCTCGGGCACGGTGCGCAGCAGGAACGCCACCCTCAGCGTGGCAGGTGAGTGGAGGGGACAGGGGTAGTCATACAGGTGCGAGGCCACCAGCCCTCGGGCACGGTGCGCAGCAGGAACAACACCCGCAGCGTGGCAGGTGAGTGGAGCAGACAGGGGTAGTCATACAGGTGCGAGGCCACCAACCCCTCGGGCACGGTGCGCAGCAGGAAAGCCACCCTCAGCGTGGCAGGTGAGTGGAGCGGACAGGGGTAGTCATACAGTGCGAGGCCACCAACCCTCGGGCACGGTGCGCAGCAGGGACGCCACCCTCAGCGTGGCAGGTGAGTGGAGGGGTCCGGGGTAGTCATACAGGTGCGCGGCCACCAACCCCTCGGGCACGGTGCGCAGCAGGAACGCCACCCTCAGCGTGGCAGGTGAGTGGAGCAGACAGGGGTAGTCATACAGGTGCGAGGCCACCAACCCCTCGGGCACGGTGCGCAGAAGGAACGCCACCCTCAGCGTGGCAGGTGAGTGGAGCGGACAGGGGTAGTCATACAGGTGCGAGGCCACCAACCCCTCGGCCCGGTGCGCAGCAGGAACGCCACCCTCAGCGTGGCAGGTGAGTGGAGGGGACAGGGGTAGTAATACAGGTGCGAGGCCACCAACCCCTCGGGCACGGTGGGCAGCAGGATCGCCACCCTCAGTGTGGCAGGTGAGTGGAGCGGACAGGGGTAGTCATACAGGTGCGAGGCCACCAACCCTCGGGCACGGTGCGCAGCAGGAACGCCACCCTCAGTGTGGCAGGTGAGTGGAGCGGACAGGGGTAGTCATACAGGTGCGAGGCCACCAACCCTCGGGCACGGTGCCCAGCAGGAACGCCACCCTCAGCGTGGCAGGTGAGTGGAGGGGTCCGGGGTAGTCATACAGGTGCGCGGCCACCAACCCTCGGGCACGGTGCGCAGCAGGAACGCCACCCTCAGTGTGGCAGGTGAGTGGAGCGGACAGGGGTAGTCATACAGGTGCGAGGCCACCAACCCTCGGGCACGGTGCGCAGCAGGAACGCCACCCTCAGTGTGGCAGGTGAGTGGAGGGGACAGGAGTGGTCATACAGGTGCGAGGCCACCAACCCTCGGGCACGGTGCGCAGCAGGAACGCCACCCTCAGCGTGGCAGGTGAGTGGAGGGGACAGGAGTGGTCATACAGGTGCGCGGCCACCAACCCCTCGGGCACGGTGCGCAGCAGGAAAGCCACCCTCAGCGTGGCAGGTGAGTGGAGCGGACAGGGGTAGTCATACAGGTGCGAGGCCACCAACCCCTCGGGCACGGTGCGCAGCAAGAACGCCACCCTCAGCGTGGCAGGTGAGTGGAGCGGACAGGGGTAGTCATACAGGTGCGAGGCCACCAACCCCTCGGGCACGGTGCGCAGCAGGAACGCCACCCTCAGCGTGGCAGGTGAGTGGAGGGGACAGGGGTAGTCATACAGGTGCGAGGCCACCAACCCTCGGGCACGGTGCGCAGCAGGAACGGCACCCTCAGCGTGGCAGGTGAGTGGAGCAGACAGGGGTAGTCATACAGGTGCGAGGCCACCAACCCTCGGGCACGGTGCGCAGCAGGAACGGCACCCTCAGCGTGGCATGTGAGTGGAGGGGACAGGGGTAGTCATACTGGTGCCAGGCCACCAACCCTCGGGCACGGTGCGCAGCAGGAACGCCACCCTCAGTGTGGCAGGTGAGTGGAGGGGACAGGAGTGGTCATACAGGTGCGAGGCCACCAACCCTCGGGCACGGTGCGCAGCAGGAACGCCACCCTCAGCGTGGCAGGTGAGTGGAGGGGACAGGAGTGGTCATACAGGTGCGAGGCCACCAACCCTCGGGCACGGTGCGCAGCAGGAACGCCACCCTCAGCGTGACAGGTGAGTGGAGGGGACAGGGGTAGTCATACAGGTGCGAGGCCACCAACTCTCGGGCACGGTGGGCAGCAGGAACGCCACCCTCAGTGTGGCAGGTGAGTGGAGGGGACAGGGACAGTCATACAGGTGCGAGGCCTCCAACCCTCGGGCACGGTGGGCAGCAGGATCGCACCCTCAGTGAGGCAGGTGAGTGGAGGGGACAGGGGTAGTCATACAGGTGCCAGGCCACCAACCCCTCGGGCACGGTGCGCAGCAGGGACGCCACCCTCAGTGTGGCAGGCGAGTGGAGGGGACAGGGGTAGTCATACAGGTGCGAGGTCACCAACCCTCGGGCACGGTGGGCAGCAGGAACGCCACCCTCAGTGTGGCAGGTGAGTGGAGGGGACAGAGGCAGTCATACAGGTGCGAGGCCTCCAACCCTCGGGCACGGTGGGCAGCAGGATCGCTACCCTCAGTGAGGCAGGTGAGGCAGGGGAGGGGACAATGGTGGTCATACAGGTGCCAGGCCACCAACCCCTCGGGCACGGTGGGCAGCAGGTTCGCCACCCTCAATGTGGCAGGCGAGTGGAGGGGACAGGGGCAGTCATACAGGTGCGTGGCCTCCAACCCTCGGGCACGGTGCGCAGCAGGAACGCCACCCTCAGTGTGACAGGTGAGTGGAGAGGACATTAGTTTTTTTCTAGCTAAATTAAAAACAAATAATTTAGTATAGTGAATTACTGATCTGTCAGTGGACACCGAGAACACCGACCAACCACTGTGTTGCAGGTGTTCCAGTGGGTTACCGAGATACCGCGTGTGGTATACACAAATTCAAATTCAAATTCAAAAAATATTTATTCCTCTATTAAGTACAATAAAAATTTACATTTATGTTGTCATTGGAATTATTTCCCCGCAAAGACTACAGATCCGTGCGCGGGGAAAGAGAACTGTCTCCAGCAGTTTTTAAAGTTGTCTTCTTGTATGATTCAGGCACTTGTACACTACTTAATTTAATGTAAGCGCTAAACCTAAGCAAACAAAATTTGTTATAAACTATCATATAAACTAGGTGTACGGAATGGAAACTGCATTAAAAAAGCAAAATAAAAATTTAAAAAAAACTGATTTGCATTTCGTCAATTATGGGTCGGTACTATGAGCTGTTACTTACTAACTATCGGAGCTTAACAAGAAATAAATAACAAATGAATAATAACAGAAGAATATGGTGAGCCCTGTTATGTGTATGGCGACCGTATCAGCGCTTCAGCGGCGATCTGTCCGATATTAAAGAGCCACTCCGTGACCCTTTTTTTAAAGAGTGCGACACTGCCCCCTTCTGAATCCAAAATTACAGAAGGTAGATTACGGTATAGAACGTGATCCAGATAAAAGGGATTATTGTTCACTGATTGGATCAATGATTTTGGAAAAAGATATTTAAAATTTAGCCTGTGCCTAGTGGGATAGTGATGGACCATATCTGTAAATATTTCTGTTTTATTTGTTTTGATGAAAATTAATAGGGTTTTAATGTAAAGCTGTCAGATATTGAAAACAGAAAATTCGGAATAAAGGTAATCTGAAGGATATCTACTAGGTTTATGTAAGATTGTTTTGATCAAAGTCCTCTGATTCACAGCCAGCGGTTCAAGAACATAGGAAGAAACGCCTCCCCACGCCAAGATCCCGTACTGCAATACCGACTGCACGTAGGCGAAGTAAACTGTTCTGCAGTGATCCACGGTCAACACCCTGCCAAGCTGATCAAAAGCATAGACGAGCTTCCTGATTCTCCGCTTGACGTACTGAACGTGTGGAACCCAACAAAGTTTTTTATCCAAAATCACACCTAAGTATTTATATTGTTCCACACGCTCAATCACGTTGCAGCCACAGGTAGAGGACCGCGGATCACCACAGGAATGTAAAATTAATTGTCTCGGGTTAGGATCACTTTCATGTTTGAAAAATATTGGAAGGCACTTTGTTTTTGAGATATTCAATGTCAGTGAATTATGATCCAGCCAAAGTTTGATTTTCCCTAGGTCCGAAGAAGCTTGTTCATAAACCTCGTCCCACGTGCAGCCAGTAGACACCACGGCCGTGTCGTCGGCAAAAAGAAACAGCTTGCCCCGAATTCTAACCTTTGCCAAGTTATTTATGTTAACCAAAAAAAGTAACGGGCCCATCGTGCTACCCTGAACAACCCCGTATTCAATTCTGGTTTTGTCACTCTCGACCCCGTTGATAGAAACAAATTGTAGTCTATTTTCAAGATAGCTTGTGAACCAATCAAGGGAATTATTGATGACACCAGCCAATCGACGTTTTATGATTAATTGTTGTCTGTCGATGGAATCAAACGCTTTTGCGAGGTCAAGAAAAGTAATTAAAACACGCTACTTATCACCTACTTCTTGAGATATAAATTTAGAAATTTCAAAAAGTGAGTGAGAAGTACTTTTGTTTTTTCTAAATCCAAATTGCAAGTCAGAAATTATATTTTCTTTCTCAAGGTAACTAGTCAATTGCAACTTAACACACTTCTCGAGGATTTTTGAGACAGAACAGAGCAGAGAGATTGGTCTAAAGTTCGAGCTTAAGTTTTTTTGGCCTGATTTGTAAATTGGAATAACTTTTGCTATTTTAAAAGAATCAGGAAATTTTCCTGTCCGGATACTCTGATTAATAATAAATAGTATGGGGGATATGAGACTATTGATATTGTCTTTAATAATTTTTGATTGAATCCGATCCCAACCAGGTGCAGAATTTCCTTTCATATTCTTTACAACCTCGAGAAGTTCTTCTCTACTGACAGGCCGCAGTGAGAACACGGAATTGACGGCAAAGTCAGCGTCATCAACCTCTGGAGGACCACATGGCTGAAGTGCCCCAGCGAGTTGTGACCCTACTGAAGCAAAGTACTGATTAAAAGAATTGCATAATGTTTTAATGTCAGAATAGGAGGCAGTGTCGCCATTTATGTTGAAGGCCTCTACCGGAAATTTGGTTTTGTTCGGCGGCCTACCGGCGACGTCATTGACGACACTCCAAAATTTTCGCGAATCTCCCTGTGCCTCATCTATTTTGTTTTTATAGTAGCTGTATTTCGCTCGCTTTATCAAAGAATGTATTAGATTTCGATATCTGAGAAACCACCCACGAAGTCGGATATTTAAAGGATTTTTTCTCACCTTCTTTATAATTTTGTCTCGCTTTCTTATCGATTTCAGAAGACCACTGGTTATCCATGGTTTCAATTTGGACGATTTATTTGACACTCTAAGTTCTACTGAATTTCGATTTAATGCAGATTGAATAATATTATTAAAATTGTCCACTGCAGAATTTAAACATTCCGATTGGAAAACTTGATCCCAGTTCAGAAAAGTTAAATCTTCACTAAGTTTACTCCAATTAATTTTGTTATAGACATAGTTTTGAGTACATTTATTTTTAGTACAGTTACTTTCGATTTCCAAGCAAGTTATGTGGTGGTCTGTTATATGAGTTTGTAAGACAACAGAGTTGGCATTAAAAGAGTATGGCAATTTTACAAAAAAATGATCAATACATTTGTTGCTACCCGGCCGAGTTATTTTGTCAATACAAGAAATAAATCCGTATTCGCTTAACAAGTCCAAATAGCGTTCCTCTTGTGAGTGTAAAATTGGGTTGAGAATGTCGCAATTAACGTCGCCAGCTATTAACGTCGGACACAGTACGTTGTCCCAATGTTAACCTTATAGGGAATAAATTCTATTACATGTCTTGCTTATTTTTCAATATATCTCATTAAAACTTGGTTTGGCTTCATCTAGTTAAGATCTGCTGGATTTTTGCAAGAAATCTCTCGATTTTACTTTTTTATGGCAGCTAACCTGCAAACTCTATTCCCAAGTTAAAAAATGAAGAAAAAAGGGAAAGGAAAAATAGAGAAAATAATGGAGAAAATTTTGTATGCTCAATTTAAGGTTTAAGTTGATTTTACTTGATTTTAGGCTCCTTATGGATGATTTATTTAAGCATTTGATATTTGCTGAACATGCAGGTCTGTTGCGATGGGAACATTTTACTTTTTGTACACATTTAATCCGTCTGATTTTTCAAATAGAGGATTAATTCTTTAAGTTCAGCGACACCTGGTTCAACCAGATACATTTTACAGTAGTTCTCTGTTTTTTACTTAAAGCCGTAAAAATAATGAGACCCGCTGTTGTCTTCTTAGGATAGAGCTTTACCGTCCCGATTGTATTTTCAGGTTGAGCAGGTTCTCAAAATCCCCACGTTCCCTAAGTGCCGAGACGCCGCGCCGCCTCTTATCAAAATTTATACTCTGTAAACCCCTCTCCCCGAGCGCATCCCCAGTACAGAGTTTATAGATGGCAGTAAAGTATTCGAATCCCATCCAGGTCCGCAGTAAAACCCAGCTTAGCTAGCAGAAATACAACGTAAAACGCACAGTTTGTGATGGGAGACGCTTCCGATTTGTGCAAGGGGTGTGGACTAAATTAGGAAAAACATTGTTCGAAACAAAAATTTAATTTGAAATTGAATTCTAATAAAGATTATTTTATGAAAACTAACTGTAGGAAATTAGCAAAGAATTAGATTTTAAAACATTTAAAAACAAAATTGATTTTATTCCTAAACCCACAGGATATTCAGCACTTCAAAACAAACATAACAAATTTAATGCAAGAAATTCAAAGAGGTACCTTGCAACACGTGTTCGGGAATTTGATGGAGAGAACATAATGGCGGATTGTTTGAGCATATAATGTAAACTAAATGTGATGAAACTTCAATAATAGGCTGTATAAAATGTAATGATCAATAAAAAAAAATCATTACATATGTATATGTGCATTATTCAATCTTAAGTCAAGTAGAAGACTGTACGCTCTACTTGACTTACCCCCTATTTGACTGTTCACTGATGATATTAACTAAACTATATATCTGTTACAGACGCTTAACATATTCAATTAACTCACTTGTCAAATCGTCCTTGCTTCATTGCTTAGGCCTACTGTTCGCCTCTAAAATAAAAGAATATATATATTTTCATTAAGTACAGTTAATTATTCAGCTTCGATTTCAATTTTAACTATATCTCTAATGACGCCTCCAACGTATCTTTTGGCTATTTTAGGATTAGTTAAATTATGATTTTTTTCTATTAATATTTCTACCTTCACCTCTTATTACAAAACAAATAAAGGTTTGTCTGTTACTGTCCCTTTTTTCGTAGTATTTATAACTTAGCAATTATTATCCATATTTGATGTAATTTCTCCCTAACGTAACTTTAAAAGTGCACTCATTTCTTCATGAAGAACTCGCACAAGCCAACGTGGCTTATGTGGGGACTAATTTCGGTTATGTGCTATGTAAATACAGGGTGTTTTTTTTAAACGCAACCCATTTTTAAGACTGAATAATGCGTATATAAATATGTAATGAGTATTGTTTTATTGATCTTTACATTTTATACAACCTATTATTTAAGTTTGATCGCATTTAGTTTACATTATATGCTCAAACAGTCCGTCATTGGCATTTGTTAAAAGTTTTGTTCTCTCCATCAAATTCCCAAACATGTGTTGCAAGGTACATCTTTGAATTTCTTGCATTAAATTTGTTATGTTTGTTTTGAGGTGCTGAATATCTTGTGAATTTTTTTCGTAGAATAATACTACTCTACATGTCTGTGGCAAATTCCATTCAGATCGGACCACTTTTACGCGATTTATTGAGCTTAAAGACACACGCATTAAAAATGCATCCCAAAACTTTATTTTATGGGTGAAGGATTATTTCCCCCAATACCCCGGATTTGACTCCACTATATTAGTTTATTTGGGGATACATAAAAATTAAGGCCTGTGAAATCAATTATTCAGCTCCTCAAAACAAACAACAAATTTAATGCAAGAAATTCAAAGAGGTACCTTGCAACACGTGTTTGGGAATTTGATGGAAAGAGCATAACTTTGTACAAATGCCAGTGGCGGACTGTTTGGGCACGTAATGTAAACTAAATGTGATCAAACTTAAATAATAGTTTATATAAAATGTAAAGATCAATAAAACAATACTCATTTCATATTTATACGTGCATTATTCAATCTTAAAAATGGGTTGCGTTTAAAAAAAAACACCCTGTATTGTAATGGATATTATCGAAATAAACTTGATTTGATTTGATTTAAAAATGGGTTGCGTAAAAAACACCCTGTATATGTATATGGCGCTTAGATCGATCACCAGGGTAACTACAATTTAACTGGAGTTTAAACATTATTTTTTATTTAATTTCAAAAGTTGTCTTGGTACGTTGCGTTGAGTCGATCATAAATCAGTGCATGTTCCAAACCTCACGAGACATGAGTTTTTATAAATTGTAAAATTGCAAGTTCGCATTTTTCTATAAATAAACTTTCCTTTTTTTACTAATTAGTAAAAATCCAATCAATTATTAATTATTTCCTCTAAAAGTCCAAGCTTTCATTGATTAGGGATTAGTATGGATGGACATAGCACATTACCTTCTAGCCCAATTATTATTCACAAAACTGTTAAAAGTTATATTTCTTACTTGCCGTAGTTGTTATACCTTAATTTTCATAAAGAACTTATACTTTTATTTTCTCTTGAAATTACAATCAGTAATCTCTCTGAGCCTCTTTCCCCCACAGTAATTAAAATACAATCGAATATTGCAATCGTGGGGATAAAAGAATATTTGTTAAGGTTTAATCCTATTCGTGACTGATTGAAACAAGACATTGGAATATGGAATTGGAACATAATTGATTGAGTTTTATTGTTCCCAAGCACCCGTTGTTGACGGCTATCTGTTGAAACAGTGATGGATCTCCATTGTATTTATTAAACTCCTTTAGAAAATGGATCATTTTAATTAATTTTACTGCTGCGATGGATTTGTGAGAGTTTAATTAAACTGATGATTAATTATAGTTTTTTTAATTTTCCCGGAATGCAGTAGATTTTTATTATTGTAGGTTATATTAGGGTAAATAGTTATGTTCACCTCAAACATTGTATTTCTGTATTAAAATACAAATAAGTCTTATAGACGAATTACAATTCAACATAATATTTTTAAATTATAGAGTAATACATAAACATGAGTTTTTACTCTTTTCAAATACGAAAAAATTTTTAACGTAAGTTAAATACTAAAAAAAATCTTTTTTCATTATATACATTTTTTATTGTTAATTTTTAATTATTGTTTAAACGGACTTTGTATCACATTTATTTTTAACAGGATTCAAAATACATGAATCGGTAAATGATTAATATTTTACATTAAGTTTTATCGTAGCCTATACTCGCATGAAAATCGGGTACCAACATACTCGTCCGGTAAAACATAACTTTCCCTCATAGTGACATAACATAATATTACATCATACTGTATTTTTCACTATATTAAAACAGCATAATTCTAAGCTTATTATAAAAAATAAATTGTCTAACGAGGACAAGTAAAACAAGATTTATATGATTTTACAAGCAGCAATCTTGTTCGCCATCTTAGCGTTGGCTGAGGCTTCATTCCAGAGTAATTAACGACCGAGCAGACTCCACCGGCAGTATAAGCGACGTCCCAAGGTGTAATAATTGCGATATGTTGTCGGTAATCCATTATAATTAAACTATTGTGCGACAAGTTTTATCATTGTAAGTTTGCCTCTAAACTTCTCATAGCCTAGGCTCGGTTTTATTGATTCGAAATTTTGTTTAACTCCTTGCTCTTGAGAGTGCACCCTAAGTTCGACGAATATTTTCTGTTTCAGAGGTGAGGTATAGTTCTGTTTTTTATGTAAATAGAGGAAGGTGTTCATTTTTAACTAACTCCAAGGATCAGGTAAAACATATCAGTTTAACTGATTGCCTGGTGAAGTTTAAAAGAACAGTAAGGACGTAGGCTACATCCCCCGGGTTTTGCTGTACTACCAAAACCGTATTATAATAATAAGTTACTACAAAATTTGAATCCCTTAATGGTGCGGTATCATTAACTATGATTTAACCCTGTATAAACTGATTAAACGTTGAACAGAATTACATTCATCGTACTTTGGGAATATAAAATTAAAAAATGTACGTACCTAACCAGAATTAATTCTTATAACAACTCTTATAAGAAATTGCAAATTGGAGATTAGCAAATTGGAAATGAACAAACTAGATCATAATAAAATTGTTTTACAAATGAGCATTAAATCGTCTCGACGACAGAACCCTCAGAGTCAGCTGCTGATAAACATAAACGTTCGAGTGGAAGCTTCAGCGGCCCGTTATGGAATATATTCCTTTGATCAGCCAAGCCCTACAGGCACACCTACGCGATCCTTCAATGCGGCCCTCAGGCAGCGGCGCGTCTGATAACTACTAAACTAAAAAATAAAAAGTACATTTTGGAGTTGTAATAAATTAATTTCCTTTACTTAGGAAAAACAATAATATAAACAAATCACAGTTCAATTCAATTCAATTCAAATTCACTTTATTCATAAAATTTGTACAAATTGTCATTTACAAGTTATACAAATGTAGAATGGCGTCATAATACAGTAGAAGATCTTAATCTACTACAATAAACAATAAAATAACTAAAAATTAACCTCAGTAAACTCATTAAACGAATATAGTGCTTTTTCAGTTAAATAACTTTTTAAGTGGCTCCTAAACTTAGCATTGTCTTTTATTAAAAGAAGGTCTTTGGGGACATATTTGATAAATTTTATTCCTGCTGAGCTTGGTTTTTTTAAATATAATTCTCTAGAATGTTTTTGGATGACTAACTGATTTTTATTTCGTGTATTGTAACTATGATTTGTTCCTAAACCAGGTAACCTGTCACCATTGCATCTTACAAACATGATTGTCTCAAGTATGTACAAACTGTAAATTGTTAGTATTCCCAAACTTGAAAAAAATTCTTTTACCGAATCCCTATTTTTCAAATTCAAAATTATTCTCAATGCTTTTTTTTGTAATTTTAAAATACTTGATAAATTGTTGTTACTGGTTGCTCCATACAAAACAATGCCAAAAGAAATGTGTGAGTGTACATGTGCGTAATAAATCATTTTCAGAGTTTCTATTGTGCAATATCTGGACATAGCTGTGAGAGCATATAACCCAGAAGAAATTTTTTTATGCAGCATTGCTACATGTTTGTTCCAATTTAGGTTTTCATCCAATACCAATCCCAAAAATTTAATTTCTTTGGACTGAGATATTTTATGATTATTCATAATGATATTTGGACTTGCTTTTTTCTATTCTGTATTGTGTGAAATGATATGGTGTTTGTCTTATCAGAATTTAGTAACAAATTTTTACTTGTGAAATAATTATTAATTAAACAGAGGTCATTATTAGCTAATATTTCCACCTCGTCTACTGTTTTACCTGTAACTATTAAGTTGGAATCATCTGCATAGAGACACATTTGACTCTGATTCGTAGTTAGAATGGAAGGTAAACCTTTCATGTAACAGAGGAAAAGAATAGGTCCTAAAATTGATCCCTGTGGCACTCCATGCCTCAATGTCACTAGCGAAGATTTTGTGTGAGCAATTTTATTTTGTTTTGTTACATACCTTAATTCTACATACTGCTGTCTTTTAGAAACATAAGATTCAAACCAATTTAATGTAACACCCACAATTCCAAGGTTTTTTAAGGATTTTAGTAAGATTTTATGTGATACACTATCAAATGCTCTAGTAAGATCCATGAAAATACCAGTAGCACTATCTCCCCTATCAATAGCATCAACTATGGTTTCAACAAAGTCAATACCTGCAGTTATTACAGACCTACCTACCCTAAACCCGTGTTGTTCATTGTCAAAAAAGTTATTCCTTTCAAGGAAATTAGCTAACTGTAAGTACATAACACGTTCAAAAATTTTAGATATGGCCGGCAGAACAGACAAAGGGCGATAATTTGCGGGATCTGTTTTAATTCCTTTTTTATGAACTGTTACAATTTTTGATATTTTTAGTTTATCGGGGAATATTCCGGAAATAAGAGAAGAATTAATGACATGAACTAAAGGCTTCAACAAAATAATTTGGGCTTGTTTCAAAACTGGCATTGGTATTCCATCAAAACCGACTGAGTATTTATTATGTAGTGAAGAAATAATTTTTATCAGGTCATCTTCAGTTACTGGTTTAGTGTAAAATTTTTTGCTATGGCTATTATCCTCAGTTCTTAAAATTTCACAGTTTGGTGACAGGTTAGGTAATACTAAATTATCAACAGCATTAACAAAGTAGTTATTAAACAGTTCACATACAGTTTCTGGTTTAACATATTCAATACCATTACAAACTAATTTAATATTATCATACACAAAAGAACAATCATTCCTAATCTCCTTATTAATTACTTTCCAGGTACATTTACTAATATTATCAGATTTTTTTATAGATTTCTCAATAAAATCTCTTTTTGTTGAACACATTTTCTTATTATGACATTTTTTCTTTTGTTTCAATACTTTTTTAAGCACTTTACTTTTTGTTAGTCTAACTGTATTACTTAAGCTTAAAATTTCATTCTTTTCCTTAATCAAATCTGAAGTTATCCACTTTTTACTTGTCAAGTTTACTCTACTTTTAACTACTGGAAAACATGTGTCAAAATAATACATTAATATATTAAGAAAAACATCATATTTAGCCTCCACATTAGCATTGTATACATCTAACCAGTTCTCATTGCCCAACATATTTTTAAAAGTGGTTATATTTTCTTTAGTGAATTTACGAGAAGTTTGTGTTATACATTTATTATTCACAGCTTTCTTTTTATCTGAAAAATTGATCTGCAAATGCTGTGCATCATGGTCACTTAATTCAGTTATTAATCCTTCTATTGATAATATGGTATTAGGCAAATTAGTTATCATGTTATCTATAGCACTTTCGGATTCTAATGTGACTCTGGTTGGGAAATTTACCAGGTACTTCATGTTATGCTGAGTTAAAATATTACAAAAGGTTAGATAATTTCTTTTATAAGTTTTTAAAACATCTATGTTGATGTCACCCACTAGTAATACATTTTTATACTTAGTATTCAACAATCTTAACGCTACATCTAGTTTGTTTAAAAAGAGATTATCATACCTTGTACCTGGAGTTCTGTATAAACCAATCAAAACAAAACAGAATTTATAAGCTCTGCAGGCAACGCTACAGCATTCAAACTCTTTTTCTGTACATAAGTTATTAATTTCAGGGATAATGATTTCTTTAACTTGTAATGGTCCTGTCAAATGACTTAAAATCATAACTCCTCCACCTCCGCTTGACTGGCGACAATAACTAGTTATGACAGAGTAATCATTTAATGTGACAAATTTCAATTCATCATTTTTTAATTTGTGCTCACTCAGCACAATTAAATCTGGTTTCACCTCATCAAGCACAATTTCCAATGCTATTTTTTTAGATACGAAATGTTGTATATTTTGATGAAATATCTTAATAGTAAATTGTTTATTATTGCATGATCAGTTGATGTGTGGTAAATGTCACAATTTAAGAAATGTAAATAAAACATATGTAACAATTCTCCCCCTCTAAAAAACTTGACATTTCAAAAGTTGATCCACATGTTTTCTCCAGAAGCTTCAATCGTCCATTTTCAGTTTGTATATAAGTGAGCTTTCTTTTTCGATAACCGTACCAAAGCTCCACTTGCGTCTTGAATCAATGTAGTCTCGAGCTTGTACCCTGTCTCCCACCTTAAATTGTCTGCATACACCTTTTGAAATTTCTTTCACATTACAACTTGGCAGTAACAGACTCAAGTGCGTTCGAACATTCCTTCCAAACATTAACATGTATGAGCTTGAGCCAGTTGCGTTAGGGGATTGTCGAAGTTGCATTAGAAGCTTTTATAATTTTAATTCCAGCTTCCCCCCCCCCTCATCTTCCATTGCTCTCAGTGCCTTTTTAACTGATTCAAATTCTTTCGATTTTTTCAAAGAATTCAAAACTAATGTTAAAAATTATAAAGGTATTAGTGTTTTTAATGCAAATGTAAGAAGCTACAACAAGCATGCCGATGAACTCCTTGTTATACTTGACAGCCTGCCAGATAAGTTTGATATAATCATACTTACAGAGACTTGGCTGAATGAAAGTTGTGCGAATGTGGGAATGGATGGGTATGATGTGATTATGAATAAAATTAGCAGAAATCAAAACGATGGTGTGATTGTGTTTGTGAGTAAGAGGTTTGCGGTGAGTTATGAGGAAGTGTGTTTGTATGGCGCCACAAGTATTAAGGTTGATATTTCGTTTGGAAGCGAGCGGTTATCAGTCCTGGCTATTTACAGAAGCCCGAGCCCCGACCGTGACCTTGAAAGGTTTATCAGTGACCTGCAGTCGTACTGTGACGCCTGGAACAGGAACTGGACCATGCGCTGCATTGTTGGCGATATTAATTGTTGCATCTTACCGGAAACTTTAGAGCCTACGTCGCAACGATATTTAGACGTTTTGTATGGTGCTGGTTTTGTAAGTTGTATTAACGTTGCGACGAGGGTTACTGCTAACACGAAAAGCTGTTTGGATCATATTTTCATCAATGCTCAACATGCTAAATTAACGCGATCTGGTGTTATCAAGGCGGAAATGACGGATCACTATTTTACTGTTATTGAAATTCAAAAGGAAGTTAACACCACGTATTTTAATAAATCATTTTCTTTCCTCGATAATGCCTCTTTAAAAGTGCTCCTGTCTGACGTTGATTGGTTGCCTGTTTTAAACACATTTGATGTAAATGTAAGCTGCAACATTTTTGTACAAAATCTTCAAAATTTAATATCTCAGGCCACAAAAGTGAAATTATTAAATTCTAACAATATTAAAATAAAGCCTTGGATTACTAATGGTTTGGTCAAATCCATTCGGACAAGAGATAAACTCAGTAAACAGGTAAAAAAACAACCTTTCAATCCCGAGTTAAGATTACGTTTTCAAAATTATAGAAATATGTTAAGTAATCTAATAAAAATTGCAAAAGAAAGATATTACACTAATAAAATCAATCAAGCACAAGGAAATTGTAAATTGCTTTGGAAAAATATTAAAGAAATTACTAACACTCACAAGAAAAATGATAGTTTTCCGATTGAACATTTTTTGAAAGAGAAAAACCCTGTAGAAGAGTCAGATATTGTAAGTGTTGCAGATACACTCAATAGGTATTACTGTAAGGTCGGCGCCGACTTAGCAAGTGCCATTCCCCCTGTGTCCGACTGCGTCATAGACGACAGCGCCTTCCAACTCGACACCGCCTTCCGCCTGCGCCCTGCCACTGAGGATGAACTTGCACGTGTTGTCGGCGAACTGAGAGGGGGGTCCGCCCCGGGATTAGATAATATTCCTGGTCACGTCATAAAAGACAATTTTTTATCAATCAAAGCTCCATTACGGCATATTATTAACTTAAGTCTGATGCAAGGAATTTATCCATCTATTTTCAAAATTGGGAAAGTAATAGCTATTTTTAAAGGGGGAGAAAAAGACAAAAGTATTAATTATAGGCCAATTACCTTAGCCAGCGTTCTCGCTAAGTTGATAGATAAATGGGTTAAAATACAACTTGAAAAATATTTATATGAAAACAATATTTTATATGACAATAAATTCGGCTTCCGACGTGATAAAAATATTAATGATGACCTTTTCCTTTTAATGAAAGATATTCATGATGCGGTAGGCAGAAACAAAAAAACGATACTGATCTTTATTGACCTCGCTAAAGCCTTCGATACAGTCGACCGTCATCTCCTCCTTAAAAAACTTTCATTCATTGGCATTAAAGGATCGGCTTTTGAGTGGTTTAAAGATTATTTGTCTGATAGATATCAAGTTGTTTCTATTTCTGATAAATTAAGCTCTCAAATTAAATTAGACTATGGGATTATTCAGGGGAGTACCCTTGCACCTTTGCTTTTCCTAATCTATGTAAATAATATTGGTAAATTAAATCTATATAACGGTAAACTCTACTTATATGCTGATGACACGGCAATTCTCTTTGAGGGCGACAGCTGGGAGGAGGTGCATATCACGGCGGAGCGCGGCCTTCTGGAAGTCAAGAGATGGTTTGATCAAAACCGGCTCACTCTTAATTTACAAAAAACTAAATATATGGCCGTTTCACTAAGAGCTGATGGTGACCCGGATGGCCATTTCCTGAGACTTCATACTTGTGGCGGCCAGAATGCTTGTGTGACGTGTGAATGTGTTGAGCGAGTGACGTATTATAAGTACTTGGGCGTAATAATTGATAATCGACTGAAATGGTCAGAACACGCTCAGCATCTCAGAGTCAGGCTTAGGAAGTGTATTTTTGTTTTTCATACACTTGGGCGTATTCTTTCGCCTAAGGTGCTTAAAAGTGTTTACTTTGCATATGTTCAATCAATCTTGCAGTATGGAATTATAGTTTGGGGTGGTACATTTTCAAATGTGTTGCAACCATTAACTATAATTCAAAAAGCCATTATTAAGACAGCACTTCAAAAACCTGTTAGATTCCCAACTGATCAACTTTTTGATGAATTTAAAGTTCTTAGTATCCCTCAACTTTACGTTAGATCATTAATCATGTACATTTTTAAAAACAGAACGACAATATTTGATCAACCAAATCATAACTATCAAACTAGGTCCTTAGTAAACACCGGTATAGTTATTCCTAAAGTCAATAAATCAATTAACGTAACCTGTCCCTTTTATATTTCAAGCCTTTTATTTTCTAAACTTCCAGTACAATTAAGATTTCCGAGTACAAACAAAATCGACACTTATAAAACTATGGTAAATTACTGGCTCCTGGATGTAGGTAGGCAAGGTATTGAAACATTCATTACTTTCTTCTATCGATGACGTTCGAACCAAAAATCAAGTTTCTTTGTAGTTTGAAGGTATGCAGAGCGAGAGTGTGCGTGCGTTGCGTGCGTGCGTGCGTGCGTTCGTGCGTGTGTGTGTGTGTGTGTGTGTGTGTGTGTGTGTGTGTGTGTGTGGGCACGCGTGCGTGTACGCGAGCAGTCGGGTCTTCTGTAAGGGAATGGTTATTATTTATTTTATTTTATTTTATTTTTTTAATTAATGGCATGATAAATTCTTTCTGTTGTAGCTTCAATTAAACTAAATTATGTAAGATATCTAAATACGGTTTTTTTTTAATTTACACATGTAAACCTATATAAACACATGTAATTTCTAGTTTTTTTCCTAGTGATGTGCACGTGCATTTGGACTAGTGAGTGGTTACATCGGATGGACTCGTTGATGGCTCTATCTCCGCACACAGGCTTTGGCCCATGCGGGGGTATTATTTCTTATTTCTGCAAATTTTTTGTATTTGTACCATATTTTTGTGAAATAAACCTGTTTGAATTTGAATTTTGAATTTAACTGTTTGCACGTACCGCTCAGCTTGCCCATTTGATGAAGGATGATAGGGTGCTGTTGTTTTGTGTACAACTCCATTAGTAGATAAGAATTGGTGAAATGTAGTGGATGTAAATTGGCTACCATTATCTGAAACTAAAACTAAAAAAAGGCCGAACGTAGAAAACATTTTTCTTAACTCCCTTGTACACCATTCAGCAGATGTGTTTTTAGTAGGGATCACTTCAACCCACTTGGTAAAGGCGTCAACTACTATGAAGTATCACTGACCTTGCATTGGGCCGGCTAAGTCTATATGTATTCTCTCCCACGGTCCTTGAGGAGCCAGCCATGGATGATTAGGTTCTTTGGCAGGTTGGTTTAGTTTCAACCGACATTGTTTACATGTACGAACCATTTGCTCAATATCCTTGTCGATATTTTTCCACGTGCAAAAACTTCGAGCGAGAATTTTCATCTTCTCCATGCCTAAATGTCCATCATGTAGTTCCTCTCCAGTACAGAATGCTGTAAAGCATTTGGGATCATAATTCTATAGCCTTTGAATATACAACCGTTTTGAAGTGTTAACTCGTTATCATGGAAACCAAAGGTTCAACTGTTCTTCAGTTCTTCCTGCTTCAAGGGCATGCAATACTTGTCGTAAATATTCATCTTGAGCAGTTTTTCTGGATATAAGCTTACTGTCGATACACAGTGAATCAAGCTGGTTGAGTTGAAAAAAACTGCAGTCGTCTACAAAATTTGTTGAGCTGTGTTCAGTAGGAAAACGAGATAAAAATTCTGCGTTAGCATGGTCAGAGGTTCTACGATATTCAATTGTGTAGTCAAAGCCGGACAAAAAGTGTGCATAAATTTGTCTTGTAGCAGATATTGATGGGAGGGTTATTGTCGGATTGAATATCGATACTAATGGTTTATGGTCAGTTACTAAAATGAATTTTTGTCCATAGCAGTAGGGGAAAAATTTCTTGAGCCCCCAGTAACTAAAAAACCTTCCTTGTCGCTTCCTTGTCGATTTGACTATACTTCTGTTCACATTTTGTCAAAGTACGTGAAGCAAAAGTAATTGGTCTTTCACTGCCGTCACTGTATCGATGTGAAAGGCATGCCCCAAGGCCTACCGGGGATGCGTCAGTTGCTAACACCAATGGAAGGTCTGGATTGTAGTGAACAAGTATGTTATCGCTTGTTACTTAACTTTCTCGAAGCTTTCTTCGCACTTTGAAGTTCAAACGAAACGGTTTCCTTTCTTTAGTAAGTCATTGAGTGGGCAGAGGATTGTAGCTAAATCCATAATAAATTTGTTGTAGTAGTTAGCCATTCCCAGAATGTTCGAAGTTCACTTACGTTTTCAGGTCTTTTACAGTTAATGATAGATAAGACTTTGTCTTTAGTTTTGTAAAGTCCGTGAGCAATGACATGTCCGAGATACTGAATACTTGTTTGAAAGAATTTGCATTTATTTCGGTTCAGTTTTAAGTTCTTGTTCCTTAACCTTTCTAGATCTCTACGCAACCTAGCTAACAGTTCTTCAGCGGTTTGCCCCTGAACGATAATATCGTCAAAGAAACACTGTACACCAGAAAGTCCCTGCAAAGTTTTATCCATAAATTGTTGCCAAAGAGATGGTGCTACTTTTACTCCAAACAACAAACTGTTTACCTTGTACATACCTTTATGTGTGCTGAGTGTCTGCATCTGTGCACTTTCCTCGTCCATTTTCATGTAGTAGGCATTAGAAATATCTAGCGTACAAAATAATTTCCCTCCATTTATTTGGGAGAAGATGTCTTCTATTCTGGGTATTAGATAGTATTTATCTTTAATCACTTTGTTGACTGTCACTTTATAGTCCGCACAAATCCGTATTTGACCGTTTGACTTGACCACAGGTACGATGGGGGTTCCCCAGTCTGAATGATCGACTTTTGTTATTATACCATATTCCTCTAGCCTCATAAGTTCATTTTCTATTTTACTCCTCAGGGAAAACGGTACTTGTCTTGGTTTTATAAATATTGGAGTTGTGTCCTGAATGAGTCTGAAGTGTCCTAAATGGTCAGGTATAATACCAATTTTTCCATCGAAAATGTCACTGAATTCACTCAACAAGTTCCCTATGTTTGAAGTCTGATTTTTTAAAGACTTTTAATCTCACCCCAGTCTAATTTAACTTCTCTGAGCCAGTCCCTTCCGAATATTGCGTCGACAGTTTGATCAATTAGATAGAGTTTTCCAACAAATCTCTGAGTCTTGTACATGCATTTAACAAATGTTACCCCCTTTGGTTTTATAGGTTCTCCCGTATACGCGCGAAGTTCGACGTTTGTTGAAAAGATTTTCTGTTGGATAGCTATATTTTAAACTCATTGTAAGATATTGTGCTAAGGGCTGCACCAGTGTCGAATTCCATGGGTACAGTCTTTCCTTCAATGTTGATATTAACCATAAATTTGTCATTATTTCTGTCACTTAAAACATTGATCTCATATTCGTTCTCATTATTCACTACAGCATTGTGTTCAGTTTGATGCTGAGCGAGATTCATTTGCGATTGGGACTTCTTTTGTAAGCATACACTAGCGATGTGTCCAACTTTACTGCATTTTCGACAAGTTGCATCTATGAATTTACAGCTGTTAGCACGATGGGAAGGTGAACCACAACGATAACACTTTCCTTTGAGCTGTTCAAATGTTGATCTTGTTCTTGGACTAGGTAGTGGTTTTGGCCGAGATGAATTATTTCCTGATGTGTCCCTTTCACTTGGGCCTCCTCTTTGTTGAACCTAATTCACTTCATCAAATTTATTTGTACTTTGTTCATCATATCTTCGGTTTTCCGTCAAACTTTCTGATTTGGCAAGTTCAATAGCTGAAGCTATATTCACTATGTCCTGGTAGGAGTGTTTCTCACGATCTTGGGGTAGTTTCGTTCGAATGTCTTTGTCCAGTAATCCACGAATGAACTGTAGCTTGAGAAATAAATCCGCTACTGATTTACCGCAACTACAATTGAAGTTACAATTAACTGTCATTTATTTAAGAGCTACAGAGAAAATACTAACAGATTCATGTTCTTGTTGCATTCGTGATATAAATTTATGTTGTGAAGCCCACTGGCTCGGTTGGAGATCTACAAATTCCTTTAGAAGGTGCACTAATTCCACATAAGTCTTCTCTAATGGTTCTTCAGGAGCACAAACATCGTAGAGTTGTTGGTGTAGTTGAGGAGTAAGAGCGTGTAGTAAGGTGTAAACTTTAGTTTTATCATCAGCTCTGTGATTCCTCGCAGTTGTAAAAATACTTCTAATCTTCTTAAAAAATTAGTAATGGTTTCATCAGGGTGGTATGGACTGAAATTTATGTTTCCTGAAGTGTAACCCGAGGGCATGGGAATGACTTGGTCTGCGGATAAGTAGTTGAAACTGACTCTATAGGTTTCATACTGGGCATCATTTCTTGTAGTTTTGCTGTAAGTTGTAAATATTCGTCCTCGTTACATCTGCAGTCTATTCCATGTTATAATTCATTTTCTTCTGTTAAACAATCAATGTCATCCTGAACTTGCTTATAATGTTCCCAGTATTCAGCAATAGCATTGAGTTTAATGTTGAGCTCAGTTAATGTTGGGGTTCCTTCTGTTAGCCTTTTAGCCTTTGTAAATTGGCCTTTGATGACAGCTCGCTTTTTGTATAGTTTTCTCAACCCCTCTTCTTCTGTCACTTTTGTTAATTTTCACCTTCGTCGCCACTGATTAACTACTAAACTAAAAATAAGAAGTACATTTTGGAGTTGTAATAAATTAATTTCCTTTACTTAGGAAAAACAGTAATACAAACAAATCACAGCTGATGTGTGGTAAAATGTCATAATTTAAGAAATGTAAATAAAACACATTTCTTAAAGTTCCACGCGGGAGTTTTTACTCCCGCGTGGTCGCTCCGCCGATCACCTTATGTAACAATAACCAATACCATTTAACCATAAACTGTTAAGTGCTCTCGAGCTTTTTTTTATCAAAAACATTAATTTTTTACATATTTTCAGGCAACTTGCTCAGGGGCAGGGAAGCAGCCTTTCCCCGACCCTGATTTTGCTAGGCTGTATACCTTATTGATTATTGAAAGAAGGTGATCGGCGGAGCGACCACGCGGGAGTAAAAACTATATTCAAAACCTGTATAAAATTAAAAAACACTCTTATCAACATGCAGTAAACTTTATTCTAATAATCAATCAATTGTAGCACAGGTTTTATATAATTTTTAACCTTCTCGATATAGTTGCTGTTGTGAGTTATATCTATGGAAACATGAGTTATAAATTAAAAAATTACATTCTCTCTTTGATTTAAAGGCTGTCCACAGGGAATTGTTTTCCGATGGCTCTAAGCAGAGTTATTCTAAATCAAACACAGGGAATGGAATCTTTTAATTCGTAGATCGTGATTTCATTAATATAATTTGCAATTTAAACTTTTTGGAAAATGCTAAAAATTATTTGAAACTCTTGGTTAACACGTAATTGATTGTGAATTGGAATAAAGATTACTGCAAACTTATAACATTGTTTTTATGTTTATAGAGCGTTATGAAAAAGAATGTTTTCACTACAGCGCGGTTGCTCTACCGATCGCCTTCTTTCGATAGTCAAGGCATAGTGGTCTTAGATTTCGACTCAGATCACGGGTTTAATTCCAAGTGCCAAAGATGGCTTGAACCACTTTTTCTTAAAATTGTTATCTTAGAAACAGCTTCGCCACCAATAAAGATAACTGCATTATTTAGTAAATTATTAAAAGCTGCAATTTTAAAGAGCACGACCCACTCAGGTAGGGCAATATTGTCTGAGATGCAGTGAGCTCGTACACGATGGCCTATTAATATATTACTGAACTATATATAACATCTAATTTCATTAATAACTTAAACAATGTTGTATTTTAATAATCGAATGACAAGGTGATACACAGAAAATTTTAGTACTTAAATAAAAAGGATATCGTGGAAAAGTGTACGATTATTTAGTACAATAACTACTTCCGCTGAATCGCGAAAAATATAAAAATATTGTTCTTATTACCGTGATTACTACGTATGACGTTTTTAGAGCTTAGAATTTAAATTCGTTAAATATGCTATAAAGATAATGACATTATTTTCTTCCCTTCATTGATTAAAATTAAATATAATCTACGTTTGAATTCCTACATCGATTTTAAGGTTAGAAAATATACTTTAAAGAATATAATAAAAATTTAAAATAATAAAATATCTATTAAGTATTTTACATTGCTTGGACAAAATTATAAAGTTAGCGTAAATAAGTTATTAAAGGGTAGATAAAAGTAAACACAACAAATATAAGAAGTGAACTACAATATTACTCTGAAGTATTTTTCGTTAACTATAAACCTCTTAAATACTTAATCTTAGATTTTGTATTCGGCAGGTGCAATTCACGCTCCGCTTGTTTCCCGATAACTTCTACCTCTCCCGTTATTAATCACTTGTAAATAATGATCCTTAAACAAAGCTCCCTCCACCCCCGCCTTTATCTGCTACCTCCCTTATCTCTTGTAATGAGATATTTCTTAATTAGTGCCCCTCATTGAATCCCTGCTCTGCCAAAACAATTAAATTCAAATACGCAGATCCAGTTTTTCGTTTTTTACAAATTAAAAATGTTAAAAGGTCTCGAGTCTTTCCGTGATCGATTGCTCCAAGATAATGGAGGCGTTGAGTAATGGAATGAACCATAATAGATTGACTGTTATTGTCATCTCGGGTGTCCGTTGTGTGGCTTATCTTTTGAAACGGTGATGGATGCCTGTTTGGAGCGTAAAAACCATTAGGTAAAGTGAAATTTGGATGGATCATTACGTCGCATTGAATGACTTTAATAATTCGGGCTTAATAAATAAACGTAATAAATACATATACTTAAAAAAAGTCTACCTCTAAAGTTGTTTCAATTTTTGACAGGAAAAGTATTTAGAGATTGATGTAAAAAGTATTTAGAGGTTTATATTTATGTTTGGCATATATTGTTTTAATGAAATAGAGGTGTGTATCTGTGTACCTGTATGTCCGCTTTAGTACGTTTAGTCTGAGTAAACGCAAATATTTCTGATCCGACTAGGCTGAAAATTTACAAAAAGTTAGATTATGCCAACTTACCTCCCTACTTATGCACTTAAAATCCCCTTGGACTACATCCCATGGACATTCAAAATAATAGTTAGGATTTTAAGGATATATTATTTGACAGTTAAGAGCAGAAGCAAGAAAAGCTTCGAACTAAATGCAAATTGCACTGACCAAAAGTGATGACCATGTTCGTTTGTTTCCACTTTCATCTTCAACTAAATTTTCAGTTCAATACGCGGTAGCTCATACATTACTGTGTATCGTGTGTTCACTTTCAGACGTGAATATACATCGTAAATAGGCATTATTTCGGTATGAAGTTTGAAGTTAAGTCAATTAAGTCAGTTAGCTCGTATATAGTGTATATACGTAAACCCACGTTTATAACCATTGATTTTATTTGCTTTAGCTATAATATCAATGGTATAACCTACGAAGGCACAAATATTTAAAGAGTGCTGTATAATTGGTGCCAAATCTTAAGGCCCAGTCCATCCATAAGACTAGTGTTAATTTTAGCATTGGGCTTATAGACGGCATGGGCCTTAAGATTTGGCACCAACTATAATACCTTCTAACCCAAGCGAAGAATGGGCAATGAGTACAGCGACTAGTAATCAATAATCCGTTGATATAAACTGGTTTTCACTCCTGGGGAATAATAGCGTAAAGTAATAGTTATAGACATTTATATTTTTTCAAACACTGGTTTGCTAAAAGCTGCGTGTTTGGTAAAACAAATACAGATAGCATTTAAAAATACGATATTACACAATACAAGGTATTCTCTTAACTTTATTTTGATCTCTTTTTATCTTTGAATTGTTTTTTACACCCCTTAGAAGAATCAACGGAAAAATGTTTAAGTAATTCAAGTTCACAGGTTCTCCCACAGATAGGAGCACTTTCGCTGAAATTTCAAAAGCCTCCTGTGTGAAGGATTTTCACGGGATATTTTCCAAACCCGCAAAAGGCACATCTAGAGAACAATAGCTTTAACTTGATATCAAATATGTGTAGAAAAATAAATTTCTGCGGGTCAATAAGCTCTGTAAAAAATTCCATAAATTCTTTTAATAATGAGAAGATTTCAAGATTCAATAAAAGCCAATATTCATTCTTCCCAATATTACCTCCGAGACGGTAAATATAAGGCATGCAGCTTTGAAGAGTGTCATTGGTCAACGCTGATTTCTGGCACTCGCGAGCTTGTCGTTTTATCGCCACTAAAACAATTTTATTGTTGTTTTTATTGGCATGGTAAAATAAGAGTAAAGTTTGTTCTAAAGTGCCACTGAGCTTCTTTTATGACCAATGAAAAAATCCTTGCTATAAATCTGTGTTGTGACTATTTACCAAGTTCTTAGATTATGGTAAGTGCTACATACACTCATCCACAGTCCATGTTCCATTGCTAGTTCGCAATGTATTCAAATAAGTTTCAACGAAATCAACGAAATGTAGTTACATTACAATGATTTCCATGTATTAGAAAATTTAATATTCTTAATCTCTTTAAGAAATGAACACGTTAATTCACAACTCAAAGTAGTGGGCGGTGCAACTTTTAAAAATTTCTTATATCTACGCTGTTAATCTATTTGATTATCGTTTGCTACAAAATTACCTGCGTTAATTTCACTGATACAAAACATGTTCACAGTGATGTTATTATGTCTTAGTTTTACTAAGTAAGTGATACACTCTTGTAAAAGGTAATACACCTTTATATAACTTCTTATTGGACATTTATACTACCAATTAATAAAAACTAAACTCAATAATTATCCAAACACATTTCAAACATTGCTCAATCTGACCAATAAAAAATAATCACTATGAATTTCAGAATGGCGTTGCCTGTTCTACGATAAACTATGGCAGTGTTATGAAGTTTCAGGTATAATTTATGACTCAATTCGGATTATGAGATTGTGTTATCTTTTAAATTGAGGTGTAATGCAAGAAGTTAGCAAATTATGGGTCACTATAACATCTCCATTATTAAAGAAAGTTGAGGGATTAAACCTCTGCTAGACTTTAATCATTCAACTGATTTTGCATTTCTATGTTTGTTTAATGATTCTTATGTACTCTCTTTTGTAATTTTCTCATTAATGTTTCACTAGCGACTGCACCACTTCACGACTTCAATACATCACACTAAAATGGGCTTTAGTTTTATATTGTGTTATGGGGTTTCGTAGCATAAAACACACTTTAATAAGGAAATGGGTTTTAATATTTTTTGTTTTAGTCTTTGTACCACTGAAATCAAATTACCAGTTGCTGCACTTCACATCACCTTTAGCTGGACTTCAAACATATGGATAATTAAACCTCCTCAGAAATACAGAAGTTTTAGCGAATTTCCCCTAAGGAAGAAGCTATTACCGTAGGTCTCATGGTAAGACCTAAGCCCCAGATCATGATAACTTTTCGTTTTGCAACCCCCAGAAGCAAAAAACACCATTCGTTCGAATTTTTAGATATATATATTATCTATATATATATATATATATATATATATATATATATATATATATATATGTGTCTGTTAGCACGATAGCGGCCGTAAAAATGGTCCGATCTTGATGAAATTTGGTACAGACATGTAAAGTGGTAATCGATTGGACGAGTTCGTGAACCAGCCCGATCGGACCACCGGAAGGGGGGGTAAAGGGGAATGAACCCCCCAAAAATGGGTTTTTTGAGTTTTTTATATAGAAAAATAAAATTTATCGAATTTTTGTTGGCACCATTGAATTTAGCTCAAAAAAACAAACAATTTAGTAATTTGAATCACTGCTCTATGTCCATTGGTTACCGAGATATTGAAAGTGGTAAACACAGTACGTTGTCCCAATGTTAACCTTATGGGAAATAAGTAAAATTCTATATCTCATTTATTTCTCAACATATCTTGATAAAACTTGGTAAATGGCTTCTTCTAGTTCAGATCTACTAAATAATAAATTAAAACCAACCAGTTTAAACATACCTGTAGCAGCAAACCTGCATACTCATTCCCCATGCTAATCTTATGGAGCTTACCAAAACATGCCAAATCTCGCTATGTTGGATTGAAATGTGTTGTTTTGCATTTGAAATTCGCTGAGTATGCAGGTCTGCTGCAACGGGGGTATTATTTTTTCATCTGCTCTAGCTCTAACAGTATTCTTGTATAGGTTTTACACAATGCAGCTTCATGGTATTCCACACATTCATTTTGCATAATGCTTTTGGTTCGATGATTAAGAATATCAAGATACAACCATGCAAATCCAACTAAGCACTTCGAATTTATATAAAAAATAAAACAAACTGACTAATATTTAGTGACTCAAAACTGGGGCGACATTGACATTTAATTAATTGGCCGTTATACGTGTTGGACAATTATTTTATGCGAGCGGCAAATGACCGTTTTTCTAAAACCTTTTGGGATTTAGTTTTCATGGATTATCATCAGTTGGCCCAGTTATAGAGTTTTTTTCAAAAGTAAATTTAAGTAATGAGTCTACGTGATACTTCTAGGCCTACACAACCTTACTGCGTCACTCTCTTAAATAACGTTTTTAAGTTGACCTTGTTTTTGGTCCATTTGTTAAATCTAGATGAGATCTAATCTATATTAGTCTAAAATTACCGATTTTTCCAGTTATATGGCAGCAAACCTGGATACTCATTCTCCATTTTATCCTTGTGGAAAATAAAAATAAATTTATATCTTCCTTATTTCTTAACATATCTTGTTGAAACTTGTATATGGATGGCTTTATCTAGTTCAGACCTACTAAATATTAAATTAAAACCAACCATTTTTAACATTTCTGTGACAATATCTCTGCTTACTCATTCCCCATGTTATTTTTATGGATCTTATTACAAAAAATGTCATATCTTGTCATGTTGTATTGAAATATGATTTTACACATTTGAAATTTGCTGAGTATGCAGGTTTTAATCATGTTTTAGAAAAAATAGAAATAGAAATACCAAACTTTAAGTGTGTCTAAAGACCTTCCCTGATAACAAAAAAACCTAGCATATTAGAAATTTAATTTTATAGAAATTTTGGGGTAAGGAGGTAAATTCGGTGGGTATGCAAGGGGGTATTTACTGTTATGTTTCAAATGGTCGTCACTGCAACTAGTAAATAGTTATAATATTAACTTTCATGTGAGTCCCATTTTAGCATTTTCCCATAATAGTAATAAGACCAAATTAAAAAGTTTACATAGGACCTTTAATTAAGGATTGTTCAAACTACCTAGAACATTTATGAATTTAAAGGAAAAAGCATTCTTAGAGAGTCTTCTTATTATAAACTCATTCTTTGGCATCTTTTTCCTCAGTGAATAAGGAACGGTGAGTTCTCAAGTTGAGGCCCCAGGGAGTGATCAAAGGCAGGTGCTTGCTTTGGAGATGCCGGCAGCTCAAAGACCTCTATTAACTTTGCTCCAACTTACCCTTTGCAGCGCTGATGAACTTGTGTTACTACTGTAAACATAATATCTGTTCCTTTTATTTGTATATTATGACGTGTTTACATATGTGGAGCCAGTATTCAATAATATTCCAAGAAATCTCATAGTCAGATAAACATTCAGTATTATAATTATGTTCAGTATTAAATAACGTTCAGTATCAATAATTTTCTTCAAAGTTCAACTAACTCTATAAAAACAAATTTAAGCTAACATCATAACAAAATAAGAAATATCTCAACCAAATATAACTTGAAAATACAAATCTATCTTTAAAAATGTATTTACTTAAAATTTTAAAAGTTCTTGCTCAAAGTTCTAACTCAATTGAAACAGTAGGAAGCAAGACAGGAAGGGATTCTTGCAGTAGGAGGATAGCAAATAACCTAATCTATGTTATTAACTATGCTAGGTTTTTTGTAACAGGGAAGAGCCCTAGATGTCCTTAAAGTTTTGTATTTATATTTCTTCATAAGATCGAAAACTGGAATATGAATTTCAAGTAAATACCTGATTGGAGTCACAGAGGAGAATCAAACAGAGGTATCTTCTAATGTTGCGCTCAGGTGGTGTCGAGTGCTGGTGTCGAGGACTTATAAAAAAATAGTTCACCATTATCGCCGCGAGAAAGCAGCACCGTCGCTGCCCTCTCCTAATTTAACTTAAGCGTAGCTAGTAACTGGATGTATTTAGTAACTAGTAACTTAACTGTAGCCGGATTTAACTGTAACTAGGAAGCACTTAGGCGCAACAGAAGACCCATTTAAAAGCGACCTCTGTTAGATTCTTCTCTGTGTTGGAGTACAGTTTTTGGCAAAGCCATTTGTGTTATGACAAATCCAGTCATAACACTTGGCTTAGTTTTTAAGCTTTTAAAATTTTCTAATTTTACTTGTCTACTGCAATGGGGTATTATTTAGCATTATTAAGTATAAGTAACTAACAGCAAAATTTAAATGGTTAATAATGGAAACCTAATATTTTTTCTTTAAATGAGGTTGGCTGCCTCTTTTTACATTGCATTTGCCTCACTCACATAGACTATTGATCTGTGAGTGGACGTTATCAAACAAAGTAAGGACTGAGCCGGTATAGTACAAGGGTGAACAGTACTGCTAAAAGTATGCCAAAATCTCGAGACCCGAACATGCAACACTGCCACCACAATTCCAAGGCCGAGTGCACTACCAACTGCGCCACAGACTCACTCAGTTTAATTACTTTAAAATTAAATTGAATTTGTAAAGTTGGCTTCGACTATAAATAATTAATAGACCTCCCATTCTTATGGCCCAGCTGAAGCTAGTTTTGGGTGACTGAGAATTTGAAGTTGACACAGTTTGATTATACTAACTGATGGTGCTTCTGTCAACCCCTTATTTTACCTGTTTACTTTAAAATGTTATATATCACACTTCATAAATCAATAATTAATTGATTATTGTTTGTTTTCTGTCACTTAATGATATTATATTACCTCCTCCCGATACCTAAATTAAGGTTACATCAGCTCTGAAACTGGTGACTCACAATTAATAGGAGCTCTTTTAATCCTGGGTCACTCAAAACCTCGTACACTTTTTATGATACAATGGAAAGTCTGCTTCAGATTCAAAGTCAATGGTTGCAGCCTAGAGGAGACTTTTAACATGTCTTTTAATATATTTTTTTCAATTACTAAAATGTTGTCCAATACAGTTTATTCCAGAGCAATATTCAAATGCTTTGTAATATGCTGTGCCATATACATCCTACTTCCTCTCCCTTGTTTTGATAGATTCCAACCCTTTTCATCACCAGCAGTATTTTGTGAGTCGGTGGCGCAGTTGGTAGCGCACTCAGCCTCGGACCTGTGGTCACAAAGCGTCGCAGGTTCGAAACTCGAGATTGTCGCATACTTTTAGCAGTACTATTTATCATTGAACTATACCGGCTCACTCCTTACCTTTGCTTGATAACGTCCATGCACAGATCACAATAGTCTATGTGGGCGGGGCAAAGGCAAGATGAATAAGAGGCCACCACCTCTTTAAAAAAAAGAGAAAAGAGAAAGAGAAAGGAAATTAGTAACTTGATTCAAGCAAAGCTTTCTCCTTTAATTTACCTCCTTGCATTGGAATCACAAGTTTATGTTGAATAGTTTCACCTCCTCCTCTATAGCATAATCAAAAGCTCCTTATTTGTAAATTATGAGAATAGATTGATTTAATGTAGTTCCCATTAAGTTTCAAACATCCACACTCAGTTGCAACCATCATGTTACAAGGCTACATCTTATAACATTTTACAAATTGTTTGTTGACAACAATACAAATATTTAGATAAAATTATCATTTCACTAAAGGATAATACCAAAATTCAACTAATCAAATTGAAATACATGTAGAATCATATATATTTGATTTCATAAGGTGATTCTTTGCATCAAAATTGTGGGCGTCTGGCAAGTCATAGAAATAAGGTGGGAGAGGGCTCAAATTTAAGGTCTCTATTCCGTGATGGCGGGGAAAATACTAAAATTGGTTGAAATTCACCAGGGAACGAGAAATATCGTAAAATATCTGCCATTTAAAAAGCATTGCGATCTAAAATGTCTGCTTTGTTTACATAAAACAACCAATGCTGATACTTGGTTGAGAACCATGTCCTAGATATTAACATATGGTAGATCTAAAAGCCAGAGTGCTATGAAGGTGTTTTGTACAACAATAAATAAGGATTGTTTGAATTTTCCTTTATTAGGGGCTTTTAGCCCCTTCAAGCCAATAGTAACAGATTAACAATACATACTGTATAGGCTACCATATTATATTATTCTTTCACTAATTACTATGAACCTCAGAATCTAATAATATGCTTGCAGTAATAAAACAAAAATGTATTGTTGGATGGACAACAAAAATTTATGTGTAATATAATTTACCGAAAGCATTTCAAGTACTTACTTTGTATCAATGAGAGAATCATATCATAAAGTAAAAAGCATATTGATAAATCTATATATAAATCTGTTTTCTGTACTGGAAATCACAATGTTACCTTAAATTTCTTTTGAAACCCCTCATACATATTTTATAAACAAAAAATTAAATAAATGTACTTAGCTTTTTTTTACATAATGAATAAGATTGCTAAATAAAACAATACTGCCCTTGATCTTTTATCGGAGGAAGTTTACACTTTGATGTTTCCCGATAAATGATATCTTTTTCTCCATTAATCACCAGTAAATAACGATGCTCACACCAAACATCCCACCCTTCTCTTGACTCCTCCCTTGGCTCTTGTAATGAGATATTTCTTAATTGCCAACCCTACTTTGCAGACCTGTTTTTTTTTACATTGTTCAACAACAATAGAAATTAAAGATCTTTTTGTTTGACTATCACTGGCAACCACTTCAATTAATAACTGCTTCATCTCAGATTAAGTTGATTAATATTACAAAGAAATCTAGATTTTAGCTTTCTAGCCAAGACTATTTTTGAAATTATTATTCATGGTAGTTAGTACAAGTCAATTTTGTGTTCAGTTGTTTTTACTTTTTATTAAAATACAACTATAATGCTTCTTCCTATCTAAACAAACTGTTTGAAAAACTTTTGATATGAAATAATTTTACTTTTCATAAAATGTCAATTTCATAAAAGAGACATACTATACGATTTTTTACGCAACAAGATTTGTACCTAATGTATATCATCCTTAGAGATCTGAGGGTTCTACGAAATAAAACTGCCATTTATTTTACTCCACCAATAAAAACAACAATAGAAACGGTTTACTGGCCGGTCAATGGTTGGCTTTTGTGTAAGGAGCCACTGTTGTGTAAGGGTGCTGAATGAACAAAATATTGCAGCATCAAAAATAGTCAGGAGCTACACAGCAATAAATAGTTTACAGGGAGGAATCAGATACGTTTCTTTTCTTTGGATTCTTTGGCTGATAGTATTTATTTTTTATTTATTACAAGTTTAAACTAAATTACTCAATAATTCAAAACCATTCAACTAAACCAGTATTCACATTTTAATTCTGTACACTCTACAGTAAATTTGTCAGCTATAGGGGGAAGAGTAATTTACTCAATTTAATTTACTTTATATTTATAATTCAAATTTCATTCTTATGAATTTAAATTATGTTGAATAATCTAAGAACATATTTAACCATCCAAATATTTCCATATTATTAGTTATAAAATGTATTAAGTCACTTTTAGCAAATTTCCCCTATAGGGAAGAAGCTATTACCATAGGTCTCATGGTAAGACCTAAGCCCGATACCATGATAACTTTTCGTTTTGGGGCCACCAGAAGCAAAAAAACACCATTCGTTCAAATTTATATATATATATGTGTATGTCAGAACGATAGCGGCAGTAGAAATGGTCCGATCGTAATGAAATTTGGTACAGACATGTAAAGTGGTAATCCCTAGGATGAGTTCGTAAACCAGCCCGATCGGACCACCGGAAGGGGGGGTAAAGGGGATAAACCCCCCCAAAAATGGGTTTTTTAATTTTTAAATAGGAAAATAAAATTTATTGCATTTTTGTTGGCACCATTGAATTCTGCTCAAAAAAACAAACAATCTAGTATTTTGAATCACTGCTCTATGTCAATTGGTTACCAAGATATTGAAAGTGGCACAGATGAAGAACTATTCAGATTGGCAACCCAATGCACTTTTGCGTGCCCGTTTTTTCGCGTGGCGTCAAGTTTGTTAGGTCATTTTGCTGCACATATTGCATTGGTATCAAGTATAATTTCGTCAATATCAAATCTTCAGGTCCCAAAGAACAAATATAGCCATTAATAACTTCGATACCAATGCAATATGTGCGGCAAAACGACCTAACAAACTTGACGCCGCGCAAAAAAACGGGCACGCAAAAGCGCATTAGGTTGCCAATCTGTACAGTTCTTCATCTGTGAAAGTGGTAAACACAGTACGCTGTCCCAATGTTAACCTTACGGGAAATAAGTAAAATTCTACATCTCGGTTATTTCTCAACATATCTTGATAAAACTTGGAAAATAGCTTCTAATAGTTCAGATCTATTGAATATTGAATTAAACCACCCAGTTTCAATATACCTGTAGCAGCAAACCTGCATACTCATCCCCCATGTTATTCTTACGGAGCTTACCAAAACATATCAAATCTCGCTATGTTGGATTGAAATATGTTGTTTTGCATTTGAAATTCGCTGAGTATGCAGGTCTGCTGCAACGAGGGTATTTCATAGTATGCTACCTGCTTAACATTAAAAAGGTGTGAAATGATTGTTATTTTCTTTGATTATTAAATTGAGTTATATCCCCAAATGCAAAACTGTGTCTTAGGGAAACCTCACAAAACTTTCATATTTGTATTCATTTAGCCTACAACTTAGTTCGCTAACAATATTTGCCTTAAAACGAGAAGGCCCTAGGCCTAATGTTATTTACACACAGTATATAGTGATTTTCTTATCTTAAGTAAAATTTAAGCTAGTATACTGATAACTCAGGTGCTGTGAAACGTTTGTTGCTTAATGTAAAACTTAAGATTGTAAGCCTGATTTCTGAAAGCAAGTGAGGGAACATGGCATATACAACCCCAGTTAGTATGGTTATATAATATTACCAAAGACTCCACTAACATCCAAATGTTGTTAGAATAATAATGAGTCACATAAATGAGGTCTAAATCATTTGTTGCATAAATGATATAACAAATTCGATTTATCTTCTATTTAATGAAATCACTGAATTCTTCAATAAGGTTGGTGAAAAGTAGATAAAAGAATTCATTTAACATTTTTCTAACATTTGGTCTTCTCAGGTAAAGGACGTCATGTTCTGACCATTCTAAATTTATTTTTTGTGTGCCTCAATGACCCAAACTCTCTTATTTAAATTGTTCTTCTTCTAGATATATATTATCTAAATTAATATAAACAGAAAATACCCCCGTTGGAGCAGACCTGCATACTCAGCGAATTTCAAATGCAAAACAACATATTTCAATCCTACATAGCGAGATTTGACATGTTTTTGTAAGCTCCATAAGAATAACATGGGGAATGAGTATGCAGGTGTGCTGCTACAGGTATATTAAAACTGGGTGGTTTTAATTCAATATTTAGTAGATCTGAACTAGAAGAAGCTATTTACCAAGTTTTATTGAGATATTTTGAGAAATAAGGAGATATAGAATTTTAGTTATTTCCCATAAGGTTAACATTGGGACAACGTACTGTGTTTACCACTTTCAATATCTCGGTTACCAATGGACATAGAGCAGTGTTTCAAAATACTAAATTGTTTGTTTTTTTGAGCTGAATTCAATGGTGCCCACAAAATTTGATAAATTTTATTTTTATATGTAAAAAACTCAAAAAACCCATTTTTGGGGGGTTTTATCCCCCTTTACCCCCCCTTCCGGTGGTCCGATCAGGCTGGTTCACGAACTCGTCCAATTGATTACCACTTTACATGTCCGTACCAAATTTCATGAAGATTGGACCATTTTTGCAGCCGCTATCGTGCTAACAGACACATAGATATATATATATATATATATATATATATATATAAATTCGAACGAATAGTGTTTTTTGCTTCTGGGGGCCCCAAAACGAAAAGTTATTGTGGTCCTGAGCTTAGGTCTTACCATGAGACCTACGGTAATAGCTTCTTCCCTATAGGGGAAATTCGCTAATAAAATCTATGATGATTCTTTTTAGCTGTATGAAAAGTAAAACTATTTTTTTAAATTAGTTTTTAAGATTATAAATTTTTAGAGGAAAACCAAAATTTCTCTCTCTTCCTTCAAACCTCGTCCCCTAACACTGTCCTGATAGATTCCAGCCCTTCTAATCGTCTGTAAGTAATGTGCCTTAAACAAAGCTCCCCCTCTCCTCAGCTCCTCGTTGTAATAACAAGATTCCGCTTAATTGTTGCACCTTACAACCCCTCCTCCCCCACCCTATCTCAACAGTGCTGTGGAATTCAAACCTTGGAAACTAATAAAATGAGTTATTGCCAAGATAAAATTAATAGTTGCACATATTCTTTGTAGGATACTAAATCCATGAGTTGTCTTAGTTAAGGTTTATATAGTGAAGTTGGTTAAAAGGACTCATGTTCAAAAAATGTTATATAAATACAAGCTTGAAAGTAAAAGGCTCTGCTCTAGGAAAGATAAGTTTCTTCTGTATAGAAATTGAGTTTTCTTGAGATTGATGATTTTTACAGAATTTAAAGAACTATTAAATCAGGACTGTAATTAATATTATTTTAAAAAATTCATTCTACTTAATTTATAAAACCATTTTTTGGATTGTGGAATATATAATTATACTAGTGACTATTGATAATTTATTACTGAAAGAATAATCATATTGCTATTTAATTATTACTTTAAGCGTTATCATAAATCATTGAAACTATGCAGTAGAGTGAAAAGCTCTTTACACAAATGTTAGCCAATACTGCTCTGTTTGCTAAGACAACAAAGCTGCTCTGATCTGACCATGTTCGATATTACCAGATGATTGGCCAGTGGCCATTTTCTCAATAATATGTACAATAACACTGATGGCCAGTTGTGTTTGTTTCATTATCAATTGTAACAGGGTAACACAGTTGGATCATGATTGCCTTCACTTCTTGCTATAAAAGTTTTGATCAGTTTGATCCTGAATAAAACCCTTTTCAAAAGAAGATCATAAAAATGTTTGGAAAGGTTTGATCATAGACGCAAAATGGCCATGTATCATTTGTATTTATTTTTAGCATTGAGTTATTATACTATGAATAATGATGGAAACAAATGGCTGATGAGAGGTGGTACGCAGGCTAGGGTTTAGATCTGATACTGAAAAATGTAAAAATACAACCAATAGAATTAAAAAATAAAACACTATAAGGATTGAATAAAAACATAAAACTGGTGTGATTTGTTAACATATTTTAAGTGGTGGTCACTGATTTTTGTGTTCACTACTCATCATCATCATCAACTACAAAATGTAGTTTGGTATTGGAGAAAACATTGATCAATTTCAAAACTAAAATCTTTTTAGTTTTGGTCCAGTATTTAATGCTCTTTTTGTCGTACATTCAATAGATTGCAGTTTTTGAGAAAACATTCTTAAAACTTAATTTAACATTTTGGTACGATCATTGTTTAAAAAATATATCAAAATTTGTCGTGTTTCCTGCAACTGTATAGTTCCTGTATTTTTAACTCAGTTATTTTTATTGCCTTATAGAGATTCAGTCAAATAGTTCATTCTAAATTAAACTAACATGAACATTTTTGTATGTCTCGATCCCATATGTACCAAGGTATTAAATGGTCAGTGTGAAAATATGACACGACCTCTTCCACATTAACAACACAGAAAGATTGCTTTTTACAAGCTATAATTTATTTAGCCATCATTAAAATGTTCCTTAAAACTCACCAAATGTTTCTCAGAGTTAACTAATGAATTGGATTAATTGTATTTCTTCTTTTTGATAGATTCGAGGACTTTATAATTAGAAACAACTCTCCTAAACATACCCTCCCCTGCTTCATTCCTCCCTTCCCTCTCTCTTTGTTGTTAGCTTTAATTAGATACTGTGATTGTGAAGTTCTTTCCTATTAGCCAAATTGCAATCTGAATTTTTTAATCTGGGCTATCTCGGAGCAAAGTACCTATGTTTTAAAATTTAAAAAATCAATATTATCCTTATTAGTATTAGTATAATTTTTTAGACTTTGACAAAAAGAGATTAAACCTGTGTTGTTGTGGCAAAAGTTTCTATTGTTGGAACACTAAATTAAAATGTCAGACAAATTATAATAAAACCTAAACGCACATAATTTTCTCTAATGCATTTTTCTCTATGATAGGCCAGTTTTGAAACGCAGTACCCCCATTACACTTAAGGATTCAACAGTTGAAGAGGAGAATCGTTTTAAATATGTAGTATTCTTATCATCACCAACAAAGGTATCAAACAATTTCACTTTGCTGAGCACAGCAGCATTTGCACCCCCTCCCTGTCTCATCAATCACGCTCACCTGTCTACATATCGTTACACCACACATACAACAGAGGAAAGTGATTTGAAACTCTCAAACTTGACAAAACGATTTCATATAAATTACCTATGTCTTTTTTTAACTAAGTAAAATGTTATTTTCTTTGATAATTATATAATAAATCATTCCTTGTAGGTAACAGTAATTACTAAAATACAAAGAACAAAACGATAATACAGTAATACAGTATAATAACGGGGTACAAATACACCCGTTTCAGCATACCTGCGTTCTTCTTTGTTTGAAATTCATTGTTGGTGATGGTGATTTTATATTTTGATTTGGATTTTTGCGGACATTTGCTATCACTGATTAGTAAAAAACAAGTTGCACGACATTTCGGGATCTGGAACCTGATCCCGTCTTCAGGTGGAACAAAACCTAGAACATAATAAGATTAGTAACACATAGCCAGGATAACCTGGACAAAAACACAGCTAAAACAGAGAACTGTAAAAGCAGTCATGAAAACACTATGCTGAAAAGAAAAAACAAGAACACAAAATAACACAGTAGCGTCTCAGCTCAACTCTGATTGGGTGTGGACGCGCTCTCTCCTGACTGGTGATTATTTATTATTGATACTTGTGATTTCTGTGTTATTTTGTGTTCTTGTTTTTTCTTTTCAGCATAGTGTTTTCATGACTGCTTTTACAGTTCTCTGTTTTAGCTGTGTTTTTGTCCAGGTTATCCTGGCTATATGTGTTGCTATTACTAATCTTGTTATGTTCTAGGTTTTGTTCCATCTGAAGAGGGGATCAGATTCCAGATCCCAAAAGTCTTGTAACTTGTTTTTTACTGATCAGCAGGGCCCCCACATGGGGGGTGCTACCGGTGCCATGGCACCGGGCCCGTGAGCCGAGGGGGCCTGCAAAGGATGGGTAATAAATAAAAAGGCAAATACAAACAGGCAAAACCGGGTTAGAGACGGTAATAAAGGGGCCGTAAAGCACACATGTGAGCTAAAAAAAAAAAGGTAATCACTTTTGACGAGCCCTTACGGCTTGAAGGGGGGCCCATCATGCCTTTTAGCAACGGGGCCCACGAAAAATGATGTGGGGGGCCTGCTAATCAGTGATGGCAACTAACTGTCCTAACTGTCCGCAAAAATCCAAATCAAAATACCTGCATACACAGTGAATTTTTTAAAGGATTCATTTTGAAAGAGCATATTCAACATATTTATATAAGGGATAATATTGTTGTAAATATGTTGTGTTAATGATACACTAAAATACAGTATATTTAAACATTCATGAATTATTAATCTTAATATCTTAATATTTAATCAAGACACTGGAATCAAAACAGACTGTTGATTACGTTGCAGTTCTGAAGGAGGAGTTCCGGCAGGAGCTGCAGGACGTGCGGGTGGTGCCGGGGGGTCGGCGCTGCTGGAGTGCGACCCGCCCCACAGACACCCCGAGCCCGCACTGCACTCAGACTGTTAATTACGTTGCAGTTCTGAAGGAGGAGTTCCGGCAGGAGCCGTGGGACGTGCGGGTGGTGGCGGGGGGAAGGCGCTGCTGGAGTGCGACCTGCCCCCAGACACCCCGAGCCCGCACTGCACTCAGACTGGTAATTACGTTGCAGTTCTGAAGGAGGAGTTCCGGCAGGAGCCGTGGGACGTGCGGGTGGTGGCGGGGGGAAGGCGCTGCTGGAGTGCGACCTGCCCCCAGACACCCCGAGCCCGCACTGCACTCAGACTGGTAATTACGTTGCAGTCCTGAAGGAGGAGTTCCGGCAGGAGCCGCAGGACGTGCGGGTAGCGGCTGGGGGGACGGCGCTGCTGGAGTGTGACCCGCCCCGCGGACACCCCGAGCCGACGCTGCACTGGCGCAAGGACGGACGGCCTGTCGACCTGGACGCCTCCACCAGGTACACTTTACACTCCACCTGTCAAATCACGATCCTTTGGATCTGATTTTAATTTATTACCTCAGTTTTTAATATCATAAAAAGAGAATAATAATTTTTTTCAAGATTAAAAAGAAATGAAAGTGAAAATTATAAATATTTTGCAGAAAGAGTGCCTGATTCACCACTAGGCCCACCAAGCCTGGGCATTATTGGTATTCTTTGCCTGGGCTTAAGGCCACACACCGATAGGGCGCCCCACAGAAATCTTGGCTTAGGGCTGTGGCGGCCATAAATCCAGCAATATGCAGAAAAAGGTTTCTTATATACAAATTTTTTTATCTACAGGAGTAAGTTTGTTGCTTTTTATCACATTAACAGGTAAAATTTAGATTGTTCTATTTCATGTTTACTGTACAGTAGAAACATATATATATATATTTATATATAAGTAATTAAAATTAACATGAGTACCCTGTTTTATAAATGATTTTAATCGCACTAACGTGTTTCAACTATAATAGTCATGATCACAGTGCTACATTTTTTACATAACCTTATTCTATCAATTAAATAAATATTATCCTTAAATTTTATACAACAGTCAAATGTATCACTGTGATCATGACTATTATACTTGAAACACGTTAATGCGAATAAAATCATTTATAAAACAGGGTACTCATGTTATACTTATTTAATAGTAGCCCTCATGAGTGATCTTCATTTATCAATATATATATATATATATATATATATATATATATATACTGATCATCCAAACCCTAACCATCCCAATTATTGTCAATCATACAAATCAGTTATGAGAGCAAAATTGGGAGGTATGACTTTTATTGGTTCATTGTTGTAATGTTCAGTAATAGCATATTGACTTTTTAACCAAAAGGAGATTGTTCATGATTACAGATGTTTTGAAGCCAGGTTTGCGAAATTAGTTTGACACTCATCACTAGAGATTGCGCCAGGAGTGTGATTTCACACTAAAGATTTTTATCCCTGAAATAGAAAATTTTTACTTCTACTGGGTTGACATATGGTACAAGGTTAAAAAATGGGATTTTATTCTTAAAACATCAAAACTAGGAGTGAAAAAGAGAGGAGATATTTTTAATTTCTTTAATACCGTACCAAAATTGTCTACCAGAATTTGCTAAGTTTTGTAAAATATGATCACATGTTAACTCATTCAGATGAGTTCTTTTGTACTCTTCATCTTCAATCTCCAAATGTTTTCGTTGATATTCTTGCCAAATATTCAACTATTTTCAAAGTTATGAATGACCAACTTTTTTCTATACCCTTCATCAATTTACACAAACTGCCAATCGCATGAAAAAGCGTTATTAGAACTAAAATTTACTTGCCTTATTTTTATTTGCAATGACAGGTTTCAACTGATGGAAGGAGGAAACCTGATGATATCAGATGTGAGACATGTGGACGCAGGGGACTACCAGTGTGTAGTTCAGAACCTTGTGGGACTTCGGGCCAGTGGACCCGCCTCTCTCACTGTGCATGGTATGTACACTTCAGTACAATCAGACAATTAATCTCATCTTAAATTCCTAAAATATTTAAAGTAGATGGCTTACTAAAGTCTAAGAAATAAACTGAAAGCAAGTTTAATTTACTTTAGGAAGATTAAATATTTTTAATATTTAAAATTTTTAACTGAGGGAGAAAACTTGTATATGGCTTTTAATAACAGAATAGTACTTTTAAGAATAATACATTAGAATACAAAGGAGGTCTACATTTGGTAAACAGAACAATCAATGTCTGTTCATAAATTTCTCTTAAAAATAAGTATTATTTCAATCTACATTAGTAGCCCACATTCAAAATCTAATAATTTTAGGCTTGGAGGAAATGTTTCAGCAAAATTCTTTAAACTGGGATTGCAATTTAGAAGCATTATTTTTAACTATGTTACTGGATAACAAAAAAATCTCATCTCGCTATTATGTGATCCTTCTTTAATTCAATAACTGTTGCTTGGATCTAATTTGAACAATCATAATTATTTTTAATTGGTATAAGTATTATTATCATAATTTGATTAAGTTGTAACTTATTCCTTAACTAACAATTCAATTTATTCTACTTATATTAAATTTGGTTAGTGCTAACCAAAACAATACTTTTCCAGTCAAGCCATTCATCACAACAGCCCCTCGAGATATAACAGTTTCACCAAACGGGACTGCAAAGCTGGTTTGCAAGGCTGGTGGGGAACCTTCTCCCACTCTGAGGTGGTACAAGGCCACTGGAACTGTTGCTTCTGGAAGAGGTCCTGGAAATGTTTTTCTGCCGGCCCGTGCTGTGGTCACAGAAGACTCCCTGACCATTTATCCGGTTACCCCTGCAGATCAAGGTCGCTATGTTTGTGAGGTTTTCAACACCGCAGGGTCCGTCACTACTTCTGCAACTATAACTGTTCATGGTTAGTGTCCACTGAATATTACAAATTTTAAGGTTTAAAACATATTAGACTAAAATTCAACCGTGTGTGTTTTATGACCCCATGTCTACTGGAACTTCAACAGCACTGATTACTACAATGAGTGAATGCCCCAATCAATTTGAGGATAAAATATATCTCAGAACAAATATTTGCTTTCTAAAGGCGGCTCCACACATGTGTTATTCAGCATGCACCGAATGTTTGACGTTCGGCAAACTATTTGTCTCGCTTTAAGACCGACAATGAACAAGCACTAATGTTTGCAACTTGCCAAATACACAAACACCCGTCCACACTACTCGTGATTCGGCGAGTCGCTGCTCACTGCATGCCAAATAACGCAAGTGTGAAGCTGCCTTAATAATGGCCAAAATTATGTTTTTAATAAAACTTTTTCTCACTCAAAATCTCATTCCTGCTTTAGGGTTCTTAAAAGAATGCAATATAACTTAAAATAAAATCAGAGTGCATTCTCTCAAATCAAAGCCCTACATAATTATTAAAAATATGCAATACATTTGTTATTACTAATACTAGACCAAAATCATAAAAACTGACTGTTGCCTCTTTCTTTTCAGCTCCACCTGACTTCACAGTGCGGCCATCAGACGAGTCAGTCGGGCCCCATGACCCAGCCACATTCCGCTGCCAAGCCGAGGGTTATCCGCCTCCCTTCGTGTTCTGGACGATGGAGGGCTCCCAGCAGCTGCTGACCCCAGGGTACAGTGCGGACGGGCTGTCAGTGGCTACAGACAACACCCTGACTGTCAGAGGAGGGGATGCAGAACATGTTACCTGCTCTGCTGTCAGTGAAGCTGGGGCGAACATTGCTACAGCTGAGATGAAGGTATGCAACTAACTGGGTCCAGAAACAAATCTCACAAACCTTTTTAACACGTTCATAGGAGCATGGGAGTGGTCACTCCCACACAGAACTCTATTGCCATCCTGATAGGTGTGATCGCTCCCAAGCTGCAATGTGTTACAATACGATTGTTTTTGAAGCCAGAATATGAGCTAGAAATCTGAAAATTTACACAGCACTGCTCAATAGTATACTGTATTCAATGCCATAGGGGTTTTCACTAGCCAGTGCTGCTGATATGATAGGTGGAGAACCAGGTGGCGGTTTGTTCAAGGCGGAGCACCAGGATGGCAGTGAGGTACATGGAAAAACATGCCATCGCGAACTTGTTAACAAAATTAGCTTATGCTGCAGTCTGAATCTAATCATATTTTAAGGCAATTATGAGATTTGGATGTGTGTGATTTGTGAGATGACTTATGAAAGTTACTGACAAATCACAGCTGATTTGATTTGTCAAAATTAATAATTAATTCTTTGTTAGTCAAATATTCTATACCATAGGAGTTGGGTTCAGTTGGGAAGTTATAAATTTTCTCAAAGTTGATTGGGTGACTATTGTCTAAGATCACAGCTTTCTTGTCTTATTAGATGTTATATTATTATCGGGAGCATAAATTAAGGCAGGTGAGAGAGTTATTATGCACTGCAGGCAAGATTATTGTTTTTTTTGTTTGGGTAGTTAATCAACTATATGTTAAAGTAAGCACAAATTTATATGTAAAAACTCTTGAAAATCTCAAACAAAGCTTTGACAGTTTAACAGAAACATTTCATTTAGTCATTTAGGCTGAGGTTTAGCAGAAAATTTGATGAGTTTCCAGTGCTTGCCCCCCACCTTTTGGTTATAATAGATAACCAAAAATTTTAATTTTACCATTAAAAATAATTGTTATTTTATATCATTATTTTTTTAGGTCATATCTACTGAGACAATTCCACCACCTCCTAACGCAAAAGGTACGACAAACCTCAGGCCTAGGATCCTGAATGTAACACAAGACAGTGTCACGCTGTCATGGACCCCGTCAGCTGCATCACCCGAGGGATATAACGTGCTACACTACTGTGTCCAGTGTAGAGGGGAGTGGATGATGGCAGCGAGTGATGTCATGCAATCTACTGTCATGGTAAATTTGCTTTCCTTTTGTGATAAACAACAATAAAAAACTGGTTATTTGACAACATTGTAAGTAACACAACCTAAATATTTTTTTAAAATTTAATAAAACAATTTTTCTTCATAGTAGTTTTTTTTAAGAATGAAATAAAATCCGAAATATAACGTTTCACTAATAAATAAACAATTCACATGAAGAACTTTTAATATTGATTATTGACCTACATTTTGGGAGATAGTAAATGTAAGGAATGTGTCAATAATTATAACTGTCTTCTAAGAAGCCGTCCGAACCATACAATGTCCAAGGTATCCTATTCTGAATAAGAAGAAATCTAACTGTAGATAAAAAATGTTGTAAAATAAAAAAACACCATAAATTAAACTGAAAAGTTATTTTTATTCAAAAAGTGAGTGTATATCATTAAGAGGATGTTAAGTAGGAATTTCTAAAAACTATTCAAATTCAAATTCAAAATTCAAATTCAAATTCAAATTATTTATTTCATTATTTTACATAATCATGGCCTCGCCAAGTTTAGCAAAACTTGTCGGCGAGGTCCATTTGTAGATCTGAAAAAGTACATGCATTATAAATTACATTTTTTAAATATTTATTTTGTTATATGTACAAAAACTAAATTACTACTTATTCTCTAACAATATTCTATGGCGGTTAGGGCAGGCACCTACAGTATGACATGATTTACGCAGCTGAATAGACCAAAAGAAACAATAAATCGACTATCAACACCACAACAATAGAACTCTTAAACATAACAACATACGCGTAACAATTAACGAAAGAAAAAAAACACAAAATTACATATATCAGTTTGCTTTAATCTTTTCCTCTTTGTTTATCCACTGGTGGAGATACTCCTTGGAGCTCTCGAGAAGCCCAAAAAGCAGAACACCAAGTTTGTTGTGCTTTCAAACAGGCTTTTATCTTAAAAATGTTCTAATGTGTATAGGGAAACAATAAGGTCCTAGGTTTTGTAGTTTAAGGTTTTATTGGAACAAAAAAAAACACATATGTACACATAATCAAATAAATAACACAAATAAGATTATTTCATGCCTTAAAGTCACTGCAACATTACTACAAATAACTATCACATCTATAAATTGTAGTTGTTTCCCTAGGTTAGCTCAATAGCAGAAACTCTACTTTGTCCCTTAATATTGCTCTTGTTGTAGGCTACTATGTATATTGCATTTTTTTATTGGCATCCTTTTCTAACATCTGAAATTTAATCCAGATTACAGATCTCAAACCCTCCACTGACTATGTGTTTGTGGTCCAAGTTGAATCTCATTATGGTGACACAAAGTCAGCAGGAGTTTCCGAAATGGTACGAACACTTAACGTGAATGCTCGCAAAGTGTCCCGGCAGCAGTTGGACATTGCTCGAAACATTCTGTCTGCAAGTGTTCTTCACCTGAAGCAACTAACAGCAGTATCCTCAACATCAGCTAAGGTTACATGGCAGGTAAAGTTTCTTTTTTCATTTCTTCTTTCCGTATTTAAAGTGATTTTTTAGTTGTTGATTGAGATTGTGTTGGTTGATTTAAAGTTTTTAAGAAAAAGTACTCTTGTACTTCAAGTTGTCTGTTTCTAGTCTTAGTCAGAAATAAAAGAACACACCTTGCATCAGACCCATTCTACACTCATCTTTCTCTCATATTCTCCTTAAAACTTTGTTGTCAGGGTCTTAAGCCCGCTACACATGATCATTTTTAACTGCCAGTTTTAACTGATCATTGAAAACGGACACGCCGAACTGACAGTGTGTATGCCTAATTTGGACTGAGCTCACGCTACAAAACAAAACCGATGGACTGATGAAAATTCATCATTTTTAACTAACACGCCAAATGCCGAAATGAGCATGTTTACGGTTGCATTAGTTCAGTTATTCAGTCCAAACTTCTTAGTCCAAAATTAGTGAGCTCGGTTAAAACTAACAATTAGAAATAAATAATCAGTTAAAACTGACAGTAAAAAATGTCTGTGTGTAGCAAATCTTACCAATGGTAAGATTAAAATACTTGTTTCATGTAGGGAATTTTTTTTTATCAAAGGGCAAAAAAATCTAACATTCTCCATAATTGTAGATTGTTCAACAGGGTGGGTGCACCAGTGAATGGCCAACCCCCTCCCCCCCCCCCCCGTGGTCTTGCTTAAAAAAGCCCTATATTAAGCATTTTCTTTAGATTAGCTATAATTATAAATAAGTGTAAAACCAGCCTTGGAATATTATTTAACAATAATCTTGCATTAGTTAGAATCGTTGGAGTCGAAAATACTTTTTAAACATATTTAATATTGAGTGTCCCACCATCTTTGATTTTGATGTTTCCTGCAATAGAGACTATCCCTACAAGGCCTCCCCTGGATTTACATTGTATTCGATGATTATATCGAAAATGAGTTGCAGCATAGCCATCTCTAGTAATAAAGTCGCAGCCTTTTACCTGGCAACGTCGCTTCTTAAGGGTTTTTTGCATAGTAAATCCATTGACTTTCCCTTACAGAGCCAGCTGGTTTTAGTAAACAAAAAACGGTGCCATAAGTGAGTATGGATAACCAAAGCCATAGCCAGGAAATTTTTTCGGGGGGGGTTTGGTCTGTACCGGCGACTGAATTTCCGGCTCGCCAAAAATGGTGACTTTTTTTTTACTCATGCGTGTGCTTTTTGCCCACTTTATAGCCATTTTTGTCCCTTTTTGTCTGCTTCCAGACCCCTCTTCATTCCCCCGCGGGGTTTTTGACTATTTCGGGGGGTTTCGGATATTTCGGGAGGGTTTTCACCCCCATTTAATACTATTTCAAGGCTATTTCTACTATTTCGGGGGGGGGGGGGGGTTCTGACCCCCTAACCCCCCCCCCCCCCCATTGGCTATGGCCTTGTGGATAACCAAATCAGCTGAACCCTTATAGGTGCGATGTTGCCATTTACTAGCGCCGCGCCCTTGTACTAGTGATTCTAGAGGTAGTGAGGTATGAGAAGAAGCTTGTGTGTTTGCAAACAAACCCAGATGAATTTGGATTTTTCAAGAAGGGGAAATAAATATTAACAGATAATCAATTGATTCAACAACAAATTTCTTGTGTCAGTCATGTATTACATGCTAAACCAAAAACATATCACCTGTTTATTGATTGTTATTCAAAGAACAAAACATTGTTTCTAATATCAACCCACATTTTGTTTTTGGTTTAGTATTTTTTATCTACCAGACTATTAGCGTATTCATATGGCTTTGTTTACTTCCACGTCATCTATGATATCCTCCCCTCCTCTGCTGAAACTTCAAACTCAAGCTTCTTCTCATACCTCACTACCTCTATCCTATGATTTAAAATCAATTATATTGCTCTACATGATGTGATTGATTATTACTGAGGGCGGTCATAAATTGGATCGTAACCAGGGCAAAAACCAGTGAACCAGTGAATGACCACAAAAAGTTCGAGGTCATTCACTGGAACAAGATCAGTCATTTACTCAGCAGACTTATTCTTATTCATTGTCATCTAATATTTTGACAGTTATTCAGCCAAAACACTGGTCATTCACTGGTGCAAGATTGGTCATTCACTGGAGAAAGATCAGTCATTCACTGGAGCATTGACATAGTTGAACTTTAATTAATATTACAGTCAGTATTCTCTTTAAAAAAGTGAGCATTAGTCTATTTAACTAATACAGCTTAATCCTTAAAGGATAAATGAGCTTTTTGTAGTAAAATTTATAACATTGGCTATGAAATAAGGGTGTAATGTCAAATTAACATGAGACATCGTCCTTAACCGGTCATTCACTGGTGCACTCACCCTAAAATTTTTATTTTTTCCTCAATTCCTCAAGTACCAAAAATAACCTTCCAGTTAACAGTTAGTTAGACAACTTTCATAATTAGGAAACCATAAGTACTATTATCATTCATCACAGTTACATGTCAGTATAACTGGTTTCAAATCATAAGGCCCACACCGTCCATAAACCCAATGCTAAAATTAACATTAAGTCTTACAGACGGACAGTGCCTTATCATTTTAAACCGGTTATAAATTCGCTTACAATTTTTCTCAGATAACTAATGCAGAGGAATACGTAGAAGGCATCTACTTGCGGTTCCAAGTTATTGGATCTATCCATGGGAGCAATGCTGGGAATTATGAGTTGATAACAGTGTTGAATGCTGGGGCCGTGAGTTACACCGTCACTGGCTTACGAAAATATGCAAAATACAACTTCTTTTTGGTGCCGTTCTATAAGACAGTGGAAGGGAGACCTTCAAACTCTAAAGTTGTTCAAACTTTGGAAGATAGTAAGTATGATTTCCTTGTTTGTAATTCATTGTTAGTGTTTTCATATTTTGCAGACATTTGCCATTACTGATTTGTAAAACAAAACTTCATAACTTTGGGATCTAGAATCCCATCCCAAGATCAAACAAGTTAGCAGGCTGAGAGTCTGGCTCAGGACTCACAGCTCTGTGCTGCTCATCAGTTACTTTTAAAACAAACCATTAACACCACCGCTATAGCAATTAAACCTTCCCAGCAGTCAAACCTAAAAAAGCTCACCTGATTTTGTAAACGCAAGGTCACCCAAATAACTATTAGAACCTTACCAAATGGCCAATATACCGAAAATAGTGACCTTATAAGAGGCCACGTCATCACAGAAGCTATGTTCAACAATATGTATTAGCGGTGAGTTTGCCTGCCACCGGTTAGAGTTTCAGTGCGGTGCAAACACACTGCTTGGTACCCAACGTGTTAAAACCTTTCAGAAACCTTTCAGTTGGAATTTACATAAGCCATGTGTTTCAAATGGCATCTCAGTTTGAGGCGGGTTGACACGGTCCGAGTAATGTCCGATTATTCTCAGACCGAGTTAACTCGTTTGTTGAAAAGTCGATGGATAGCACAACTTTTCCAAAAAGATTCAACTCTCGATTGTACCTCTAGTAATGGCTTTTCTTAAAACTCTTGAGACATACTAAGAAATCTATGACAAAAAAATTGATATCTCAAACGTTAAAATCACTCTAGCTTTTATTGAGTTATGACAGGCAGGGCCGCGACAAGGGCCATGCGGAACATGCAGCCGCATGGGGCGTCGACAGGGAGAGGGCGCCACTGAAGCCGGCGCACTTTTGTTGGCACCTGGGGAGCATTTTACAGTAATACATTAGTACATATTTTACGAGCAATACATGAGTTTTGGAAGCGTTTTCCGGCGCCTGAAGCGCTTTTAAAATTGGCCAACGTAAAAAGTATTCGCCTTATTGGCGATTTTCGGCGCTCGTGAGGGCCTTTCAGTTAGACTGTTAATAAAGAGCTTAATTACTTTTTTGGCGGCGTTTGGGGACGCCCAGGGAACCTTTTAAAACTGCACAACTAGCCAAAATTTAATTTATATGTCATTTACCGGAACTTGTAGAGCATTTTTAAATTATTAAAAGTGTTAATTATGTAATTTGGCGACTTTTGTTTGCAACCGGAGAGCATTTACAAATCTTTCAACGTGCTAAACGTGAGTTTTGGGCGTTTTGGAGCGTTTACTGACAACCGGAGCCCTTTTAAAATTAGTCAATGTGCGTAATGTGAGTTTAGGAGGCGTTTACCGGCGCCCGTGGATCCGTTTCAAACTATTCAAAGAGCAAAATGCTAATACTCACTATTTTTAATTAATTGGGCTTCTCCCACCAGTTGATTGATTGCTGTGCGCAGGCTCCGAAGTCCAAAGGTGACACAAAACACAAACAGTCACAAACGACACAAACATTAACAACCGATCGGGCCCTCACACAGTTCTTAATCTACGTTTCGCGGATTTAATAAAAACAATCCGCTTCCTCAGGATATTTGCAGTACAGATGTTCGACTGCGTAGCCGCTCGGAACGACACACCGCGACTGACCGGTCAGGTGATGCGTTATCGTTGTTATCAGCAATGGGGGGAGGAGGAGGAGGGTAAACTGCTCTTGCCTTCTCTATTCTCTCCTTTATTTCCTTTTTTACTACGGACACAAACATTTTGTGGACTGAGGCACTGGGCTGCGATATACAGTTTCTGTCGACAGACATACACGCAGCCTCTAAGATGTTACGTTCTTTCCATTTTGTTTCCTTGAATATAATTCCAGCCGATGCCCAGTCAACTGTGTGTTGAGTTGATAGGATATGTTCAACTAAGGTTGAATTTTTGGCATCGGCTTTTTGTAACATCTTTTTATGCTCTCCCATTCTCACCTTGGCCGGCCTTGAAGTCTGGCCGTAGTAATTTTCACCACAGCTGCATGGAATTTCATATACCACAAGGTTGTATATATAATTATTTAAAGGTTGTAAAGGTATACAAACCTTTAAATATGTAATGAATAAAATTCGACACAGTACTTTCAAAATATTATTCTTTTCGCAAATTATAGGTTTAACCACCCTGGGGGGGAGTAGGCCCTAACTGATAATACTTACAAGTAAAAGGGGCGCCAATATATGTAGGCGCATGTCCCAGAAAAATCCCTTGTCGCGGCCCTGATGACAGGAGAGAAAATATCTAGAGCATTAATATATTATCCCATTGTAATGTTTTGTATTAAACATTCATTATTTCATTAGTATGGTTTTTAAGGGCTTTTGCCCCTTCAACCCACTAGCTCATATTTACTTAAATCAAATATGATCAAACAAATTGTTTTTACCAATAGTGTCATTCAAAATCTCATTCCTCATATTTATAATAATTAACAGTGTTTATTTGGAGATTTTCTGGTGTACTGATAATTATTATACTTATATAATATACCATTTAGTTAAACATCTCTATACAGGGTGTATATAAAGTCCCGCACTGTCTTAATATTTTTTAAACGACAACAGATAAATAAATAAGATTTGGTACATCAACACCACACCTAAAAATCTACTTTTTTAAGAAACTATCAATTTTCTGTCATATCATGAGGACGTCCCGCAAGGAGTCAGAAGGAAATCTTAAATGGGAGCATAGGTCAATATGCACATCATTTTAAAGGACTTTGCAAGCAGAGTTCAATGCCGGAAACCGTTCCTCAAAAGGATCACCCGTTTCAAAATGGCGACCATTTAAAGTGGGTGTACATAAAGACCTGCAAGGGCTTAATATTTTCTAAACGACAACAGATAAACCAATAATATTTTGTACATCAACACCACACCTAAAAATCTACTTTTAAAGGAACTATCAATTTTCTGTCATATCATGGGGACGTCCCACAAGGAGTCAGAAGGAAATCTTAAATAGGAGCATAGGTCAATATGCACATCATTTTAAAGGGCTTAGCTAGCAGAGTTTAATGCCGCAAACCGCATTCAAAAAGGTCGATCCAGTACAAAATGGTGGCTGTTCGAAGATTTTACTTTGTTACATTTCACTAGTACAGTAGCCATAATCCCATTAAAGCAAAACTGCAACTAAATTAATACTGCAGCTAAATACTACATTATGCGTGTCTATAGAGAAGTTAATTATGACGTTAGTTATCTTAAAGGGTTACAAATTTGGTCCTAATAACATATTGGTAACGGGGAAAACCTGGTAAACATTTTAACAGCCGCCATTTTGTACTGGATCAACCTTTTTGAATGCGGTTTGCGGCATTAAACTCTGCTAGCTAAGCCCTTTAAAATGATGTGCACATTGACCTATGCTCCTATTTAAGATTTCCTTCTGAATCCTTGCGGGACGTCCCTATGATAAGACAGAAAATTGACAGTTCCTTAAAAAAGTAGATTTTTAGGTGTGGTGTTGATGTACAAAATCTTATTGATTGATCTGTTGTCGTTTAGAAAATATTAATCCCGTGCGGGACTTTATATACACCCTGTATGTTATTCAATAAATATGACTCCTAACTGAAAAGTAATCTTTTAAAATTAATATTTTCATTTCTTATTTTCAGTGCCATCAGCACCTCCCAAAAGCCTTGTAGTGGGGTGGTTTAATGATACAACAGCTTTTGCCCAATGGAGGCCTCCTCCAATGGATGAAATCAATGGACGATTGCTTGGCTATAAGGTTTGCTTGAATTTGAGATTACTAGGGGTGTGCGAATATTCGAACTTGAACTTTTTCGAATCTATCATGATATTCGATTCGTTCAAGATTTCAATAAAAAGTTCGATGACCGAACCGAATATTTAAATGACCGACATAAAATCAAAAGTAGGTGAAAACATACCCATTTTCAAAATAAAAGTACGTTTTTTTGTAGTTGCAAACAGCTTCACGAATCCATTTTTATAATCAGAAACGGTTACGTCCTTACGTGGGCAGATGACAGATGTACAATGCAATGCCTCAACACGATGCGATTAAAGAAGTATGCATCAAGCGATGTATTTCGGTTGCTGATATTGCGACTCACTACGAATCGAGATCGTTGAATACGATCAGAGTTAGTACTGCGCAATACCCGACGCTACAACGATTTTTTTGCAAGATAAATTCTCATTCTCGTGTCACAGCATTAAATCATTTTACAAATAATAGTCCTAGTCCATCCTTTATTAGTTCTGACACTGTCTCGACCAGTATCCGATACCAACAAAACATCAGTTGGTAAAAGAGAATTGCAATCAAGACCAATCAGAGTTCACCAATGACAGACAGTATCCCGAGTCGTCATCAATTGCCAAAACGAAATGACCCATAAATACCCCATAAATAGTCGTGTTGGTGTTTTGTACGACTATTTCAGGCCGTAAATACCTTAAGCGGAATCCGGGATCACCATCGCTTCCAATTTTGATACGATGAAATAAACAACTTACAATAATTTTGGGCTAGCAAAGAGTTGGCGTACCTGTTCGTTGTTCGTCTTATCTCGTTTTGTGTTCGAATGTCGTTGTCATTGTCTTTGTCCCCGTCGTCTGCTTTAAAACTTAATAGTTGTTAGTTAGTAACTCGAGATGGATTTTATTTTGTTGAAATATTAATCTTACGAATCAAACAGAGCGTGTTTGTGATTAAAATGGACATTTTTAGATAACAGTACAATGCTGGTTTAACAAGTTACGCCTATGATAATAACTAATGAGAGTGCTTGCCGTTTATTATGTAAAACAAATAAATAAACTTTGTTGTAATTTAATGGCCAAGCCTACAACATCTACAACATTCGTAAAATCATCTTGAAATTTAGGATAAGTTTACTGCTCTGACTTATTATTATTTTATGGCATTACTTTAGGAGAATCAATATCGTTGTTGTCAGGCATTAATGCACAAATAAAATTGTAAGGCTTTCTTCAAATATGAAGTAATTGGTGAACCAAGTTTTATGTGTAATTCTTTGGTCTAATCGCTTAAGCCTAGTCCCTGATCAAATAATTTATTGATTAAAACTTAAACTTGAAGAGTCCTTAAAGCGAAACATGTAGGTTGCAGTGGAAAGGAATTTTTAAATAGCCTAATCCTGAAACTGCTATAGGCCTAATAAACTTATTCAATTGAATATTACCTAAGCTTAAGGGAAATCAATAAATTTCTAAATTCTTAACCCTTAAGGATTAGTTCTTCCTTTGCATACTTTAGTAATTTATATTTGACTTATATAAGAAACATTATATCACAACAATCATCAACTCAAGCAAGGCAAAGCTTACCTTACACATTGGGATTAATATTGTAGTTCCTTGGAATTACCTCAGGCTTATTAAGAAGACTTTAAGCCATTATGACTTTTTTATCATGCTGATAATAATTAAATAAGATGAATACAAGGAGGAGAGGGAGAAAGTAAGGAAAAGAGTAAATATAATCAAGAGAACACAATGAAATAACACTTTGTTTTGGTCACATTGTATTAATTATTGAATAGCTGGTAAACATTGCTTGGAAATTTGCTGAGTATGCAGGTTTGCTGCGACAGGATATTTATACTTACATGCTGCGATTTAAAATGTAACCTCATCTGAACGAATAACCTTTAACGTAAATATTCGCTTCGAAAATATTCGATATTCAGAATAGTAATAAACTATTCGATTCGATTTGATTCGATCCAAAAAATCACTATTCGCGCACCCCTAGAGGTTACTTCATTTTTGTATTTCTGTTTTGTAATACTGGGATACGATGGTGTTGAAATGGGACTTTGTTTATGACTTTGCAACAAGAAAATTTTTTTTGGGTATAATTTTTAACATAAATCAAAATGTTAGTCACAATTTCTGCTGTCATGAATCGTGAATAACCAGTGGTGGCCAGAGGACAGTGCAACTGTTTACTTGCACTGAGTGCCACAAGAGCACCAGTTTTAGGGAGCTTGTAGCAAGGGCTATCAAAATAATTACAAGAAGTGATTCTACAAATTACAATAGAAAATACATATTCAACTATTGAAATGTACAGAGTGTTATGAGTTGTCTAAACAATTTTAATTTGATGTAGCTTTTGGACTAACTAAATGCAACGTGGCCCAAAAGTACAAAAATTTAGTATGATTTTATCGAAACAGTCGCTCAATATTGTGAAAAAAAATTAAATTTTTGCCGAAATTACATAGGTTTTCTTTTTCTGGAATAAGGCTAAAACTGCTGTTAAATACCTGGTGTTTATAAAAGAATCATCAGGTTTCAATTGCTTACATCTCACTTGTTTGTCAATGATATAAACATGGATTAAAAAACATACTTTCAAGTTTTAGAAAGCAGACATTTAATACTCAGTTTCATAGTTTAATTCCATTATTTTCCATTAGCAACCAAGTGAATTAATTTTTTAATGATAATCTTATTAAAGTGGTCAACGTGATCTCTTGTCTATATTGTGATTTATTTTCTAAGACTTTTGTGAAAGGCAAAGTTTATATTCCACTACTGCTCAAAATGCTTCTGTATACATACTTTAAAGCATGTGCATCACTTTTCTGCCTGATAACCAGACAATGCTGTCCTTAGGGCAGGCTTATTTGCAAATTTGAGTATAAATCTTTCTTTCCGCAGTACTTAAAAATTATTGCATGGAAGTTATCTCTTAGGATTTATAACAATAGTTGAGTGTATAGATTAAATTTCTTTTAAAATCAACCAAGAACACAATTTTTCAGATACAAGTAAAAACTGGCACCAAAATTGCAGCTACTATCACTGTGAATGCCTCCACCACCCTGGTGACCTTGCACAACGCAACTCCCCTGGTGACAGTGCGGGTGTGTGCTGTGTCGGGGGCAGGGGCGGGTCCCTTCAGCCCCCCCGCCACGCTGGGACCCCCCGCCAGCCCCCCGTCTGCCCAGCCCACAGCCCCCGACTCCACCAACGCACTCCTCACTCTCCTGCTGGCTGCCTCCCTCATCGTCTCAGCGATCGTGTTCCTCACCACTTTCTATGTTAAGAAGCGTCAAACTTTCAGCAAAGAGTTGGGAAATTGTGGTGAGTTTTTTTTTGTATTCGTTAATTGATTTTATCTGGTTTTTCTGTCATAGTTTTAAGGATTTTGGCTCAATTTATAAATCAGCGATAATTTGATCAAGTCTTTTTTTGTAATTATTGCTGTCTTCTTATCAAACTGAACCTGTTATACATCTTCCTTATCAGTAATTTTATCCTCTTTATTAATTTAGTTAAATACTTCCCTTGGACATCATTCAAGGCCCCTTAAGTCTTCAAATAAACTAGTAATTTAAACTCGTGCATGTTGTAATTTGGTGAATCAAAGCCTATTCCATAGCATGCCAGTCTTCGGAAACCAAGGTGTCGTGACTATTGTGGGTTTGAACTCTGCTCTTTTCAGGTTATTTTCATCAGTACTCTCATCCTTGAATGTATCGACTCACTCTGTGTTTAGCTTGATAAGTTTAATGCACAGATCATTAGTCTATGGGCAAAGTACAAATAAAAGGTGAAAAAATGAACAATAATATTAGAATACGTCCTTATACATAAATTACCTACTTGCCAAATCTTATATTTTGAGTTCAAAAGAAAATTGGTTTGAATTATTTGAATCTTCTTAAAAATATTTCATTAGCAGTATATTTAGACGTGTTTATGTACATATAGCTGTTTCGACAACTGAATATGTTGCATTTTGATGATGGTTTTTGGAAAATCAGATATTTCACAGAAACATGTCAATCCAGGTAACATAGTATAAGTTCAACTGCTGATGGAATAACGTATTGAAACCTGTAATTCTTCTCAGTAAAATAAGGGAATACATGTAATTTATAAGAAATGTAGAATCAAATTAATTACATCTTAAATTCCCATAACTGATAATGTTTCAGTGAACAATATGGGAGATCTTTCCCACCTCAGTTTGATGGGAGCCTGCAATAAGGATTCACTGTGGATCGAGGGTGGCTGGGTTAGTCTGCAGGCATACCAACCGCAGGAAGGAAATAACTCAACCAGCACTGCAAACCTGACAACATTTTATTCAGCCAAGAGAGAAGAACCAACTCCTTATGCTACAACCTCTATAATTAACAACCAAGTAAGTTTCTAAGACTACACATATCCCTCCTGCTCCATATATCCTTCCTCCTCCACATAAAGAAACGTCGCTTAAAAAACAATATTTGGGATAAATCTTTAGTAAGGGATTAGTTTAAATACTATTACTAGGGTTTGTCTTCTAGCTTTCTACTCTAATCTCTCATTTTATGAGTAATATTTTTATGAGTTGACAAATACAAAAAATTCCAATTCAAAATGTAATTTTCTAAAACCAAGCTTGATTCTTCTTTGAAAAATCAAGAGAATACTTGAGAATACGTTAAAATACTTGAGCAAAATTGGAAACCCTTTCCCCAACATTCAAATAGCGTACGGAATTTTACTAACTATCCCCCCCATAACTGTTGCTAGTGCGGAACGAAGTTTTTCGCGATTGAAACTAATCAAAACATATTTGAGAACAACCATGTCTCAAGATAGACTATCGGCTTTGGCAACCCTGTCTATTGAACGTGAGATTGTAAATGAAATGAACTTTGATGACCTTGTACATGAATTTGTCGAAAGGAAGGCAAGGAGGGTTAGCTTTTATTAGTTGGATTTAAATAAACATATTCTTATTAAATTTGTCTTTTTTGCAGTCCTCTACGTTTCCCAATCAAAAATCATAACTGTATTACTATGGGCTGATTTTCAAAATCAAAATCTTAGAAAAAGAAGTTAATGTTTGGCAATTATAGTTATTTTAATAGTAATAATGATCAGTAATCTATATTTCTTTATATGAGTAACTGGTGAAATAAGCATTGTTACTCTATGGCAAGACTCGTTCGGTAATATAGTATTTACACTAGTTTTTCCCATAAGTACTCTCTTCACTCACCAGCCTCAATAAACTATTTGACTGATTGTAACTGACTCTGACAGTACTTTTGTATGTGTTTTTTCGCCGCAAACAAGGTTACCCATATTAATCAATGATCTTTGTCACTACTTTTAAATTCACAATTCATATTGTAGGCCATTAGACCTAATATCAAGTAATTAGTGATTTTTTAAAAAAAGTAATGCTAACTGAAAGACAAAATCCATCGCAATGTAAGCTGAAGCGCTAATTACTGTAGGCCTATACCGGTATTTTAACACTCATCTACGCAGCGACTTGGAAGGGCTCCGCAACTCAGATCGGCCCAGGGCCCCGCAATTGCTAGGGCCGGCCCTGCTGTTCTGTGATGAGGCATCCGAAGTGTTAGGGAAGCAGAGCGTGAAGTCCTTACACTACCCTGAGACACAAAATTAAAGTCATGCACAAAAAAATTTGATAAACCAGTTTTTAAAATTGAAAACACAAATGATAAAATTTTAACTAATCTCTGAAAATTTAATTTCAACAATCCTGTCTCAAGGTAGTACGGGGTTATACGCTCCACGCGTCTCAGACCATATACATATCTCAGACAATAGTTCTGAGACCGTTGGAGCGCATCAGAAAGAGCCACAGTCATATCATTGATCACAGAATTGCAGTAAGTAAAGTGAGGTAAGACAAGTGATTTTACGAGGTGGAGTTTGATATGTAATGGTAAGAAATTTTGCAACTTCTTAAGTGAATGTATCAAGGCAAAGACTTTCTTTCGGATGTTGACTACGGCGTCATCTCAAGTAAGAGTTGAGTTAATAGTAAGTCCGAGATTTTTCACTCTGTCACGGTAAGGAAGAATATTTCCATTGACTGTTAGTGAGTTTGTAGAGTTAAAGTCAATTGAATTTCTTAAATGTGAATGGCAAATGATTATAGGCTTGGTCTTTTCATGATTGAGTCTAAGTCCATGTTTTTCAGTCCATAAAGTGATTCGGCCTATGTCTTCGTTTATTCTCCAGACACAATTATTAATATCGTTGACTAAAAAATGTGTATAAATTTGAAGGTCGTCGGCATACCTGTGGTATTTACAGTGAATGAGAGTTGTGTTAATGTCATTCACATATACAGTACAAAAAGCAGAGACCCAAGGATTGATCTCTGAGGCACACCGCAAGTAACAGTTTCCCAATCGGATCTGTTGTCATCAACCTCAACACACTGCTGCCTGTCTGACAGATAAGATCTCAGCCATTTAAGAAAATATTGTGAAAACCCTATGGCCCTTAATTTTTCAATTAAAAGGTTGTGATTAACGCAATCGAAGGCTTTTAAAAAATCAAAAAGGGTTAGAATCGTGCCCTGTCGGTGTTCAATTGAGAGTCTTATGTCCTCCGTCACACGAAGAAGTGCAGTTTCAGTACTATGAGCCGTCCGGAAACCAGACTGATAATCAGATAGTACATTATTTTCAGTAATGAAGTCAGTCATTTGACAGTGCACGATGCTTTCGAGGCCTCTCGATAATGCGGGCAAAATACTAATCGGCCTGAAATCCTGGCAAGACGCAGGAGCTACAGGATTACAGATTAATAAAAAAGTTGGTTTCAGTTATTCATTCTGGGTAAAATTTTAATGTAATAGCAACATACAATCCATTATCGTCAAAGGTAGGCTAGTGCCTTATTATTATATTAATACTTTAAGCATCACACTTGTGTGTAACAACAGGTATATCAAGAACTGCAGGCGCTATGGTCTTTTAAGCGGTTAACGTACTTAAATACTAATTGGTTTAAAACAATAACTCTAATACATTATTGGTATCATGTACATATTTTTTAGCTATGAATCCCCAGTAAATAAACTCACAAGCAGCCACTGGAATTTTATCATAGCATCAATTGAGTTTGAAAACAGTATAGGATGGAGTGGAGACTTTTAAAGAAAGTAAGGGAGATAATAGTTTCTACTATTATTCCAGCAGATGTTACGAGCCTAATCACTTTTTAATTTAATTTTTCCCCTACATAGACATTCTTCAAAACCATAGAATGAACTTACAGCTTGAAATCCTGATCCTAGGGAATGATGTTTATCAGTTAAATCTTACTGGTTCCAGACTGATTCAACTCTTTCTTGGCCACATATGTTCCACATATAGAATTAGTCTACATAGATTACACATCTAACATGGTGTGTTGGTAGTCACATTTAGTATGTGGAAAAGAGGCAGCCAATATCACCTTTGAAAACAATCCAGAAGAAGACATTTGATAAATTAATAATTTTGCAGGAAACAAAAGGAGAAATAGTCCCTGTGAACACAAGATCCTCTATGGTTGAATCAAAAACTATTCCATCAAGTGAATCATGGATGAGTCCTCTTCAAAAGTCATCACCACTCTGCACAACACTGCCCAATAATGGTAATGATCAACAAATTCATGTCCTAATAACTAGAATCAAGCTTAACCTGCTCTTGAAAGCATATTTATCACATACTATTGGCTTGAAGGGGCTAAAAGCCCTTAATCTTAATAAGGAAAAATTTAAAATCGGAACAATTCTTCTTTATTACAGTAAAAAACTCCTTACTAATGAACTGGCTTTTAGATCTATGATGTAAGGATAAAAGAAAGGTGTGTGCAGGGTCAGCTGGTGTGACGTAGTTGGGCTCACACAATTAGTGCTTACGACAACTACAACACAAACCAGTTAATATAACTCAACCAAAATATTTTGAGTACGGTCTTAGTTCTACTGCCATACTGCAAGGTCCGCTAGTTGTGTGAGGCTAACAAAGGCATACCAACTAGCTGTACACACCTTTCTTTTTTCTTCACACCATTGATCCACCATTTGTTAATATCTAGCACATGGTTTTTGATCAAGCAACAGCATTACATCTTTCAGTGTAAATAAAGCAGATGTTTTTAGATCTAAATACTTTTAACTGTTGGGTATTTTACGTTATTTTTCCCAAGTCCCTGGGGTCAAGACCAAAAATTTGAGCCTTTTCCCATCATCATGTAACTTGCCATAAGCTCCCACAGTTTCTTTGCAGAAATTTCACTTACATAATTATTTGTCATATTATGTAAGGCTGCTGGAACCAAGTATCCATTTGTTAAGCTAACTAACAGGTGCTTGATTTCAACAAATCTAAATTTTCTCTTTATCAAAAATAGTATATTACATGTCCATACAACCAATGTAAATACAGTCAACTCTCGCTAACATGAACCTTGATATCACAAAGTCCTCAATATAACGAATTATTTTGAATCCCCTTGGAAAAACCTGTCTAACACGAAGAAATTACTATACATAACATGAACTAATATTCCGGTTATATTTTACCTCTATAACTCGAAGGGACTCAAAAATTACCTCTATAACATGAAGTTCAGTAGATAAGACGAATTCGATTCGCGCTTTACCTCCATAACTCGAAGTTTACCTCCATACCACAAAATTTTCAGAATTGACCTCTGCAATCTGCAATACGAAATCCCGGTGTTCAGGATGCAACTGTCGGTGAATCTTATCTGGGGTCAAGCGCCTTTAGACTGTCTGCAGTCTGGAGTACGTTTACCTTGTTTGAGACTTTTTGAGTGTGTGACGACTGTTTGTGTGTGAAATATTTGAGAATGAGTGCGAAAAGACAACCCAAAGCACTGACTGTTGGTGAAAAGTTAGAAATAATAAAGTTGGTGAATGTCGGGGCGGTAAAGAAGAAAGACATCGCTGCCAGGTTTAATATTCCAGCTATCAACAATTATAAAAAACCAGGTGTAAATTGAAAAGCAGGCAAGTGAAGGTAATAATTGTTTTAATAAAAATTATGATCGATACTGTAATTAATTGTTTTTACATGTTTAAGCAGAGGAAGATTACGGGCTTTTTAATCAGAATTAATGTGATATTATCTGTTTTCGTGTTTTACAGGTTATTATAAATACTTATTTATCTTTCCTCCAGGTATAATATTTAAATAAGTTAAAAGCTTAGATTTGTCAGAGATGTAGGGAATAAACTACATTTTTCTTTATCTCTGTATCATGAATTTTCATTTGGTTTACCTCTATAACTCTAACTATGCCTACAATGACCTATACGTAACACGAAGAAAAATTGCAGTCCCGTGGAGTTTCGAGTTAGCGAGAGTCGACTGTAGAATCTTATTTTGAAAATATTTTACTATCATTTTGAATGTGGGCGAAGCCAAAGGTAACATCTAGTTGTATATATACATATATTTTGCTTAATGTTTTTAACATATCATCTCTCAACTTCAATTGTATTCTTGTTTCATAGCTATGAAACTAATTCAACTGGAAATTTGTCAAATCTTCAAGAACGAGCTTTGTTAATTTTAATTTATTTAGAATAGAGTTCTGCTCCTACCAGACAAATATTATTAAGCTTGTTTGTAAATTTAAGAATGATATAATAAAGTTAGAATTATATCATTATTTAGATGTAGGCCTAAGGCTTAAGGCTGCATATAAGTTTTATAATAAAAAACCGCACTGTACTGAAATGTACAGATAGCGTCTGTTAACTCCCAAGGACTGATAACTTACTTCTCAGTAAAAAAATTAAGATCAGTAATTCAGTAATGTTGTCTATATTTTCTGATTTCTGAGGTAAAAAAGAAAAGTTGTAGCAATTTTAGAGTGAAAAATTCTCAATCAAAATGTAATAAGGGTTTCTTATTTTAAATATTTTACTTGATAACAATTTTTCCTGTGATGGAAAAGGTTGTAATAAATGAGTGTATGCGATAAATAAATTTCATTTTGTTTTACAGGAGGAAAACAAAGTTTATTTACTACTCAAGTTCCAAACCCATGTGCCAGAAACACATCTCAGGTAATCTGATTACAAATGACAAATTAAATCGGATTATATGAAATGTAATTTAATTTGCATATAGAATTTTTCAAATGCCAATGCTTTAACGGGGGGACAAAAAAATATGCATCAAACTTATATGAGGTACAGTGGGTGACATGGGACCACCACTATATTTTTCAGGTTATTAATTTCTTCGATCATAATTTTTAGAATGTTCACAACTCCTGTCATTAAAAAGTTTGATGAGAGTCAGAGATGAGTCTGGTTCATGCATGGGGATCATCAGTTGTCCCCCTATCAACCCCCCCCCCCCTGGGGGTTGTTGTTGACCTATCATGATATCACTTACTGATTGTGAAAATTCAAATTAATTTCAACATCATAGTCAGATCTGAATTATAAATACATACCTAATTGTAAAAGTAACAATAAATTAGATCTTTGTTTTTATGAAGCCCATTAGTCTTTTTTCACTATGTTTAAAAAATTTCAAACTGTATATTTTTCCTAGTTTGACATATTTTTTTACAGATAAATAGAAGATCCAACAGCCCTCCTCCACCATTCAGACAGCCTCTCAGTGTTGCCAACAATTACGAGCCTTTAAACCACAATGCTGCCAATCGTTTGTCACTTCCTACTCGTGTTGTCAAAAAAGGGTCTGATGTTCCTAAGACTGGCAGCCACATGGCCATAAGCAGTGTTGTCAAAACTCCCAGCCGGGTTGGCCCAGCACAGTACCAACCTTCTATAGTAAGTGAGCATTGTAAGCCTGTTTTTCATTGGTCGAATAAGATGGCGTGTTAATACTTGACAATTAACAAGGACACTCAGTGACTTTCAAAATATGCTGTACCGTCAGGAGCTGCATGAACTTGTTTTCCTAGCAGTGACCTACAATGAGAACAATCTACAATAAATGCTCGTGTTTTAATTGAATTGATCGAATTTTGATTGAAACCCTAATTGACTACCATACTTTATTAATCATTTCATGAGAGACTATGCCAGTCCACTGCTAGGTAAACATGCCCATCTATTTCTATGCAAACCGTCAGTGCTTGGCTTAACATCGACATTTTGCTCGCAAGTTTCCGCATATCATAAATCGTTAGGAAAACAGAGCTTTAAGAATATCAGACTGAAAGTCAAAATTGTTGTGGCTTTATGGTGCAAGATTAGTTAAAAATTTAAAATACCAGAGAGAATTGTGTTTTTTTAATAGCATTAGCTTTGACTGGAAAAATTGCATGAGTTGTTCAAACTAGTGATAATCACAAATCCAACTGTAATCATTCTTTCCCCTTGTTTTACACAAGCTACCTGACAATGACAATTATTTTTTTCATCAATTGGGCTGTGAATTCAAATTAGGCCTATACCTATTTTGAGTCGTATATTTAACCACAACTTTTTTTTCTGCAGATTCCTGAATTATGTCAGCACAACTTAAACTTTATATCTGAGAAGGACAGCAGCTTGAGTAAATGTTCTTTGCAGTATTACAAACCAGAAAGCAGGTAACTTATTCCATTCAGTAAAGTATTCAGCTAAGTTTCATTTTTGAGAGTTCTCTAAAACCTATGCACTTCCTGCAGAAAACTGAAAATATTCTACACAAAAGCAAGCAATAGTTAAATTTCTGTACTGGTAAGTTGTAAATGAATAGATTGGAAATACAATTAAAACACTGTACTATCTAATATCGGAAAATGTATATTCAATATTCTGTTCAATAACAAATTTAATTACTACAGATTACAAACTAATTCCAATTTTTTGCTGAATTGTTTCTCTTAATTTCTTATTGTGAAACCATAAGTTAGTTCCTTGACATCAACTTTTGGAATGGAATTAGCTTTTACAGCATACATTAGGAAAGAAATAACTAAAAAGTGTAAATTAAGTGTGAACAAATCTACTTTGATCTTTCCTATCCAAGCCTCAAGAATCTTCTTTTATCTTTTCTTAAGAATCTCTTGACCTCCCTTTTCTTTTCACCTGGTTTATAATATCAAATCAAATCAAATCAAATCAAATCAAAATCTCTTTAATTACAAAACATCAAGATTTGCAATGGCATCAAAATTGTTCAATTTAAGTAGTCTTCATTTGCATTGAGGAATGGTGTCCCTCCACTGCAGAAACTCGTCCAGGGAGTGGGAGGGGTTCTCTGCTAGCCAGCTTGTAAGGGTAGTCTTTAGTTTCTTCCCTGTTTGGCTTTTGATGTCTTCCGGGAGCAGGTTGCAGAATTTTCTGCCATTGTAGGAAGGTGCTCTTTCGTAGAGTGTGCTGTGGTGAGATGGTAGCTGGTACTTCTCTGCATGCCTGGTGTTATGGGTGTGAATGTCTGATCCCTTTTGAAAGGATTTTCCGTCCACATAAAGTATCACCTCCCTGATGAATAGTGCAACGACTGTCAGGATGATAAGATCATTGAAGGTTTGTCTGCAGCTCTCCCTCCAATCGAGACCTTTAATAAGGTGAATACCTCATTTGTGGAGGAGAAGAATGCGTTTCAGATTGGCTGCCATAGTTCCTCCCCAAACTCCAAGGCCATATGTCAAGTGTCACTCGAATAGAGCATGGTAAGCAGTCTTCAAGATGGCTTCATTGTTGGCATGTTTAATTCGTTTTAGAACGTAGAAGCTGGTGTTGAGTCTGCTGGACAGAGTGTCAATGTGTAGGGTCCATGATATTTGTTCATTGATAGTAATGCTAAGGAACTTGGTGTGGTCCTCAAATTCCACATCAGGTATTGTGTCTATTTTGTCCTGTTTTTTGCCAACTGCCAGCTGCTTTGTTTTCCTAGTGTTTACCACTAGGTCAGTGTTTCTCAACCTTTTGGTGCTCGCGTACCACCTACCACATTTACAATATTTTAGCGTACCATCGTAAGGACCCCTCCCCCCACCTCTGAGGGATCCCTCCAACAATGCTTATAGTAACCCTTTGGTGGTTTTGTTTTGTCGGCTAAATTTATTTTATTTTACTTATCAATGTACATTTTTAGATCTTATTTTGATTATAAGGGCATTTTGGCAAATTATATGTTCACCTCAGTTGTGTTGTGATCGATAATTTTATAGTCAATTTGGCAAAAAACAGTACGGATTTGATTATAAATTTCATTCATGTAAAAAAATGTCTAGCTACACGGGGAAAAATAATCTCTGGCTGTTATTTGGAACTTTACATGTTTCTTATGCTTAATATTGAAAAATTAACATAAATAAACAATTCAAAGTCATTCAAAGAATAATGTATTTTTACCAATGATCTTACATTCAAGCATTTACAACAATTTATACAACGGATTGATAAAACTAAACTGTGCGTTCAAAAAAAAAAAGTTTGGTTAGTAAATTGTTCAACAACTACAGTAATACCATCGAATTAACACTATAAAACTGGTAGTTTTTTTAAATGGAAAGAACATTTTTTTATGCCAAAATGTTTTGTAAAAAGAATTACTCATAAAATGGAAGAGTACTTATAAAATGAAAGAGTAACAATATTTTCTGAAATATAGTTTGAAATTGACATATTATGGCCAAAACAAATACGGAAAAAGTTAAGGCATTAAGTGTGACTTTACTGTTCGATGGTACAGCGTTTGTTTGTAAACCTAGTATTTTATTTTGTACAACTTCTTCAATCTCTTGCGTACCACCTGAAATGCCATCACGTACCACCAATGGTCTCAAATCTGGTTTCAAATATCAGGGCCCAGATTTGAACCCTGTGGAACACCTCTGTTTACCGGCAATGGGCTTGATGTTGCGCTTTGATTAGATCCTTTAGAGCTGTGCTTAATTTCTACTATTTGTTTTCGCTCTGCTAGGTAGCTCTTAATTCAGGCATTTTCTTGTCCTTTTACTCCTTCTTTTTCAAGTTTGTGGAGAATCAATTCATGGCCTAAGAAGGTAGTTAAAGGTTTTGCTGAAGTCAAGCATTATGGCTATTACATACAAAGCTTTTTTCTAGGTTATCAAGTACAAATTCAATAAGCTCAATGATTGCAGTGGTTGTTAATTTTCCTTTAATGAAGCCGTGTTGTTTTTCAGTTAGGTTGTTTTGGTGCTTGCAGTGATTTATCAATCTCTTAAGGACTATTTTTTCAATTTACAAAATGTTGGGGACAGTGATATGAGACAATACACTGAGAAAAATATCTTAGCGGAAAAGCAGAGTTTTTGCCCCAATAAGTCTAGAATCTGTACTCGCAATACAGAAAGGAAAAATAAATAAGGACTTGGCTCACGTACAGGAGTGTTGTGTCTGGACCCAGCTCAATGACTCGGCAGAGTTTTGGGCATTTAGTACAGACGCAGGACTCGCAGTCCTTCTTTAAGAACTTTTTCTCTGCAATCACGCTAGAACTGCCGTATTTGCAAATAATCAGGGAATTTACCTTGATTTTAAGGAAAAAAACATTAAAGTGACGTCATAGATGGTTTGTATAAGTCACAAAACACGTCATAAGTTTATCTATGATTACTTTCTGCCTGCAGCCCACTGCATTTACGATAGGCGTATGGATGAGAACTTCAAATTATTTCCATGTGATTTGGTAGGCCTAAACGCAGTTAGTCTTTACCTTGTTTTAGTTCGCACTATCATAAAATATTTTATTTCAATCGAATAAATATTTTTTAACCAAATCTGGATTGATTTAATTCAGTTGTGTTAGTTTTATATTTGGGATTGAAAATTTACAAATGTGATGTAGGTTTGAATAACAACATTTGGTTTCTATAATACAAATTTTTTTAATGTTTTTTAAAGATTTATTTACTGTAGTACTATTGATAGTTTATACATATTAAGTAAATGGTAGTGAAACGTCTAAAAGAATATCAAATTTCCAATTTTTCAGAGAAAAAGCTTAGATTTTTGAAGAAAATCAAATCGTTTAATTTGTCAGCAGTTACTTATGTTAAATATTGTCTTATTTTTAAATAGTTGCAAGGACTCTTTGATCAGTTTTAGATCTAAGATTAATTTTATCTGCCCAAAGTTTACATGAACAAATTACCAAAAAAAGGTAATTGCACTGTTTAAATCCTGCTTCAATTTTAATAACTCAGGGATTTTTAGCAAAGTCTGAAACAAGATGAATTTTAAGAAATATAATGCAGGTTGAGTATAACCTTGCATTGATTTGCTGCCACGTACCAAATAAATATGTTAGGGCAATAAATTGTAACTATTAATGGTGTAAATACCTTGCACTGTCAAAGTGATCCTTTGTAGTCTCATATTATGGGCTACGACAGCTTCAGTCTCAGAGAGATCTTCCTCAGGCGATAGAAATCAAATTTCATTCCAGTGGAAGTCGTCAAGAAGCATTAAAAACCATCATGACACATACCCACGTAACACAAACGGATAGACGCACACAACGAACAAACATTACTTTTTATAAAAATTCCGGCACCGGGAAACACGCACGACACGTACGGAGGGCTAGTTTAGACTCAATTACGCATTAAATTGTCACTGTAGAGAAGTACCATTAGGCGTAAAACTGCCCTTATAACTTCTTCAGATGCTATTCAACAACTACATTCATCAACAGAGAGCCGTAACGCAATGGATATCGCAGTCTACACCTGAACATACAAGTCAAGAAACATCGGGCGTGGTTAGAATTTGGATGGGTGACCGCTAGAAGGACCCAGACATATTATACTGATTTTAAGTAAAAAATACCGGTAAATGCAGAGACTAGGCAAGTCAGTGCATAGAAATCGGTTGTATTTTTTGAGAATAGGAATGTATATTCTGTGATAAACTGTGGTGAAGGCAAAATGAATCGCAGGATATTCTGAGAAAAGTCTCTGCAATTACGAGAGCCAACTCTGATCGGCAGGACTTACAACCGACAGGAAAGACGTCATATCCAGTGACGTCATAACTATGTAGACAAACTAAGTCCTGATTTTCCATGTGGCGGCCTCACTGCCGGAGCATTGAGCCGTGTCCAGATTGCAGTGGCTAACCCGCACACCCTTATTTACGTGTATTTTCCACGTATTTCAGGACTAAATTTTTCTCAGTGTAGCTTCTGGTTATTGATTTGGTGCCATTTTTGTGCCTCGTCAATTTGCAGCTAGTTAGTGCTATTATAAAAATTATCAATTTAAATTTAAATTTACTTTAGAATATCATGGTGTGATGTAAAAACCTTTTTTGTAGAGAGGCTTAACTGTGACAGATGAACCAATAGTGTCCACAGCCATTTAGGAAAGACAATTAATTATTCTAGATGGATAATCATTGTTTAACAAGCACTCATCTTAAGAATCATCAAAAAGGCAAGGTTACTAATGAGCTCTGAAATGTTGTTTCAGAATTTCTGAAAATAAATACGGAAACGTTCCTGTGACTGAAGCCTCAACTCAGTACACTCACTTACCAACAGGTTGGTGGTATATGAAATGAAGATGTAGCTTTTGATGAGATGTACACAACAATCAATTGTAATTGTATTCAAAAATTAAGTTTTTTTTTTGGGACAAAAAAACTGGTGCAAACTGAAGTAAGGGTCTGTTTCATAAAACCTACTAGGCATATACAGGTCTAATGAATGAAGATTTGCCCGATTTGCTATTTGGATAAATGATTATCCTCCCAGATTCTGTTGGACCAAGCCAATTATCAAAACATCTAGACAAAATATTTGGAATGACTCGAGGATAAAAATTTATGTCACCAATTATGTGCTTTTCACTTGGGGCTAAAATTAATTCCTTATTTAGAATTATAGCAGTACTCAGCAGCTGACGGTAAAGGGGATAGAAACCTCACAGTCAGGGTCCTATTATTTGAGTAATTCTTCATCCACAGTGTAGTAATATTCTGGTGCCATATAAGTCTCAAGTTTTTTCAAAAGGACTCAGTCAACAGCCTTAGAGTCCAGTCACGTTAGAAACTAAAAGAAAATCTGTCCAGCACTATGCTTTCAAAGACGTTGGCTTTGATAAATCTTATTTGAACACGAAAACCTTCATATTTTTATTATTGGTGATATAAAATATGTTGATTGATGTTATAGTTATATAATTTTACTGATAATGCAGAATAGCTTTCTTGCCAGTGACTTTCAAAATATACTGTTTTAACTAACATTGTTAATTTTAATTTATTAAGATTGCATTTTTCATTTTTATTTTGAAAACTTCTTCTAGCTTGAAACTGTCTACCAGATTAGTGGATGTTCTTTTGCAGAAGCATGCAGTTGTGCTGGCAGTTGGGATGACTCTTGCTCATGCAGTGGTTCGTCTTGTTCCTATGCTCAAGTCCAGTCCAGTACGCTGAACAATCAACACGTGTAAATATCAATAATGAAGAAAAACTTATGTTCATAATGTGATATTGTGATTATTTAGGTTAGTTCAGTTTTACCACCAAAACATATTGAAGGTTATTCTGGTAGGCACAAGCTTTTCCATCTTGTAAAATTGATGTAACTGTTTAAGTAAGTTCGGTTGAGAAACTGTTATAGAATTTGGTTCTCATTAAATGTCTGAACAGATATCTATACAAGCGTAGCAAAAGGATTTTGCAGTTGAAATATGAAAATAAAGCATTAAAGTGTTCCAAAATTCTGCATGTCCTTTCTTTATATTTGTTACAAACAATAATATGGCCAAGACTGTAAAGCACTGATAAAGTATATAAAACTGTTTTGTTTTCGTATTGGTTAGAGAAAATAATTTTAAGAAAAATATGTGTTCATATTCAATCAAAGTTTGTAGTTTTATAAGTAGATGTAGGAACCCTTTGCACAATCATGTTATATGTAGGGACAATTTGTTCAGACTGAAAGACCGAAGAACAATATCTAGTCTGTCTTGTGATATTTAGAATTAGTCTTTGTAGAGTGAATTATAGATAGTGGTAGATTACAATCTATGAAATTAAACTGTGTTTGTGCATTTATGTTATAGATAAAAACAAATAATAATTTACAGTACCTAATTAATATTTTTTATTCTAATGTCTATTTTGTGAACCTAAAAATCTCTTAACCCATTTCTGCCCACTGTCGACATTTGTAGACACTGACTTTACAAATTTTTATCACGGATACAATTTAGCATATGAAACAAAGAGTATTTTATTTTTATCTATTGGTATCCCTGCTAAGCAGCTACAGTGTTTGCCACCATTTTGTAGTGTACGTGTGAGTAGGAAATTTGAGATTAAGAACCTCTGCAAGACAAGCCATGTCATATTTTGAATCCTATAAGTGTTATTACTATTAATCTTTTAATTTTTTATTGAATATACAATTGTTTGGATATATTTAGGAACTACTACAACAAATACAATCGTAGCTTAGTTTATTTTTTTACAAGAACATAGTTTTATTCCTTTGCAAAAACTGATGTCGACAAATGTCGACAGTGGTCACGAGCGGTTACAGGTCCATTATTGTTAGAGGCTATGTTATTTATTATCATTCGCTATGTAGTATGGAGTTACACGGCAATAACACCATAGATCGACCTACAGCAGGACATCTGAGCTCAAAAGAGCTCCAGTTGTGTACCAGCTGACGCCGTTACAGCGGAAAACACTTTTTGGACACTGTGGAGAAGCAAGTCTGATGTACCCATTGTGGAAAGCCTACAAGAAAAATCTGTGGTACATGTCGAGTTGGTTGCCATGTTCTGTGTGACAAAACATTTTACTCGCTGTGACCCATTGTGAAAACTCTGCACAGATTTTTGGGTAAAAATATTACGGAACCTTTACGGAAATTCATGGAAGAGACTTTTATTATGGTTTTATTTTAGATTTGTTTAAAATATTTTGTATTCCAGCAATTATTTTTGAAAGTTGCTGATATCTTATCACATTTACAAACTTTTTTACATAATGTCCTTTTACCTGACTTTTTATTGCGGTATTTACTATATCTTTACACCTAAACTTGTGAAACCTATGTGTTTCCTACCAATATATACTTTTTTGTGTGTTTTTTTTCATTTCTTTTGTTTAGTTTGTCATTTTATATATTTAGAAGTATAATAGGTCAAATTTATGTTAACAATTACAAACCTGATGACGCTCGCTGTCGGCTGTTTCGTCACTTACACACTGTACCCGTTCGTGCCCACTGTCGACATATGTCGACATGCCATAATTTATATAAAAATTGGTATAAAAAATTAAAACCAATCAAAATCTGTGTTTTTGTACCATTAACAACAAAATACTAAGCAGAAAACGAAATCCAAGAAAAAAAATTAATTTGGGCATAAATGGGTTAATGGCCTCGTAAGATTTGTGATTATCTCGCTAATTATGGAACTGTTTCTGTGTTATACATAATCAATCTATTCCATAGTAAAATTATCAAAAATCTTTAGAAAAAAACAGTATTTCCTTAGTAAAAATTTCTGTGAATAAAGAACCACCCCCACATTTATGCTTGAACTTTTCTTTGAAATTCTAGAGATTTCTGCTGTAGGCTTATTTTACTTATCTGTTTTAGATACAATCCCTTCTACAATAAATAAGGCTAAAGAAAATACGACCAGAAAATTTAGACCTAACTTTGCAAAGACCAAATATTGCCATTAAATCCAAAAGTCATCTTGAATTATTTTTCAGGTCTGTTTTTAATGTGAAATAATTATTTATATTTGGAATAATATTTAAAATAATAACATCCACAGGCATTAGAAACAAATTAACAATACTCTTTACCTACTGGCACTGAATTTGGGGATGAAAAGCTACATTACAAATTAAGTTTTCTCTTACAGCCATAAATTTTATCATTGGGATCAGAAACTCACAGAAAATTAATCATAATAAAGAGTGTCATTAGCAGGTGAAAAACTCAATTTGTTTGACAGCAGAGAGTCTTTTCTTAGATAAAAACTTAATTTAAAGACAGAGGTCATAATGTTCCTTCACTTATGTATATTCATAATAAGTTAAAAAAAAAGAACCAAGAACTTCTCTTGTGATTTTGATTGCATAACTCATAACTTAAGACATGAAGTCACAACCAGTGAGAAAACGTATTGTGCAAACAAGAAACATATGCATTTAGCAACAAGCCCTTTAAATACCTAATGTCAGGTAGTATCTAATATTTTTTACTGTTTTGTATGCTTGAGCTAACATTTTGTACATTTTGTATAAATATTTGGAAAAATAAAAATTTCAATACAGTAATGACTAGGACATTTACCTTCTCTTTTTCTAATTTTTCAGCAGGTACCATTGATTATTTCTCCTCCTGCTTGCAGGTACTGCTATAAGTAAACTTATGTTCAAGAATCCCAGTAAAAATTAAAATACTACAATTAAAACATTTGACCAAAAAGGGAACGAGTAAATCAATCAAACAGTTTACATCACTCTTGTTTTTGTGATTCGTGTATAATAATTGTCTTAGTACTGTTTTGTGTTGTTTGGATACCTCTTGATAGTTTATAAGTAGCTGGTATGTATAATTAGATGTGCTAGTTTTCCTTACCATTAATCAAGGATGACACAAATTAGTTTTACAATGGCTAACATTCATTCATAGGGACTGTGGGAGGGGTGAGGGGGAAGCCTCCTCCCCTAGAATTTAAAAATTAAAAAATGGTTATTTCCAACCTGTGAGTTGGAAAAATTGAACTGAAATTAAATGTAAACTTGCTAAAACTTGATCAATTGAAACTAAAACTTTCCTTATACAGGGTGAGTCAGACCACCCGTCCACCTATTGTAACGGGAGAAAGGTTTCACATAGAAACGTCAAATAAACTTATTTCCCACTAACTTGCATATGAAAAATTCATTAAAAATATTTTCATTGCGATATATCTACAGGGTGTTCCAGAAATGAAGGTCATGAGTTCGAATCTCCAAATTTTCTTTTGTGAACATATAGCAAATTTTATATCATTTTAAAGGTCTTGTTGAAAGAAACATTTTGGTGAAAACAGAACCAAATTATCTCAATCCGTTTCAAAATGGCGGCCATTTTTGTGAAAATTTCCGGTATTTACGGAAACCCCTGTAATTTCTAAACCATTAAATATTTTTCAGTTCTGATTTGAAATCCTTAATCCTTGGTAACTCAGCTTTACTACGATATGTCACATGCATTGTTTTAACAATATCCAATTTTTGGAAAAATTTAAATTTTTAAAAATCTTGGTAGCCTTGAAAATCAAAAAATTCAAATATTAACATAAGCCAAAAAGCATATTATTTCAAAGGCCTTCAAAATTCCTACAACTTTGTAACTTACACAAAAAACTCTTTAGTTATGGACAAAATAATCCATTTTCCCTTGCATGTCCACCAAGTATTGCCTACCAATTTTACCCTTTAGACCTTTTTTTTTTGTTATTTTTATGTGCTGCATAAATAACATGCACTTCATTTGGGAAAATGGAGTAGTTTTGTAGCAATTAACAAAAAACTCCATTTTCCCATATAACGCCCATGATAAATTTGCTGTACTCAATATTAAAGGATGCAAATTTAAATGGTTTGAGTACTGCACATTTAACATGGGCGTTTAATGGGAAAATGGAGTTTTTTGTTTATTGCTACAAAACTACTTAAGATAGGAGGTGAGTATAAATTTAAAAGTTGTAGGTTTTTGCAAGACCTTTAAAATAATATCTGATTTGACATATGTTACCATTTAAAATTTTTTATTTTCAGTGCTACCAACATTTACAAAAATAAAATGTTTAAAAAAGTGTTTATTTTCTTTTAATATTGGCATCTTGCATATCAAATTAAAGCTGAGTTTACAAGGATTAAGAATTTTCAAACAGAACGAAAAAACCTTCAGCAGTTCTCAAGATACATGGTATTCCGTAAATAGCAATATTTTTCTTAAAAACGACCGCCATTTTGAAAATAATAAAGATAATTGAGTTCTGTTTCCACCAAATTGTTTGTGTTGCTTAGAGCTTTAAAATGATGTATAATATGACATATGTTTACATTTAAAAATTCCGTGATTCTAACCCACGACCCCTGGTTTACGGAACACTCTGTATTTTAAAAAGGTTAAAAATATTTTTACGTTGTTCCTTGGGTATGATTTAGTTGGGAAATGTTTTGTTTCATCTTTGTATGCTTAGCCGTTCGCCTATAATCCGTTGTGGATGGCTTAGAAGACTCACCCTGTGTATGTGATGCGGAAAGTGAAATGGGACCTCAAGTCGCTGGAGTAAATTTTACAGTACGGGCATTTTAGTCGAATCGGGTCAAAAATATCGATTTTTAGGTTTCAAGTGGATACGATTCCTTAATCTTTCCTGTACATATTCATTCGGTTATTTTAGCGATTAGAATCCGATGAATATTAAAAAATAATCGATTTAGTAGCCTATGTCATGCAAACGAAAAGGGACCTCAAGTCGCTTATATGGGAAATAACATGGCGGGCGACTTCAGGTCCTATTTGCCAAATGAGTAGACCCGTACTGACAGTGTCGTCAGGGACATTACAAAACTGACATCTATCGGCGAATAAGTGAACTACTTCAAGTTTTTCGCTGTAGAAGAACATTGTCTGAGTCCAAAAATCACCGTCTTGGCAGTGTATTTCTCTTTTATTCCTCAGTATTCTGCCCTCCGACTTGAGGTATCTTTTTAAACTTCTCACTTTCTCATTTTTTAACAATGAAATTGTGAGTGTATCACGTCTGTTTTAGTTTAGATTTAAAGATCTAGTTTTCAGCTTTATTTTTATACCAAATTCATTTCTTAAATATCAATAATAAGTTTTCTGTGAACGTTTGAAGTTTTGGGCCTTGATATCCTAAAATGCCCGTTTTGACTATTTAAAATTCAAACGCCAATAATTCAAAGACAAAAAATCATAGCACTATAAATTATATGTCAAATTGTTCGTAATTTAATGCAGAATTTCAGGATGTTAATAACTCAAAACCTGGAAATTCCGACTTGAGGTCCCTTTTCACTTTCCGCATCACATATAGAGTATGCAGGCCAGTAAAAAAGAATTCCTAATAAAGAAATTATCTAAATAGAGTGGGGTCTGGGCTGAATTTAGATCCAAAAGCAAGATCATAGATTAAGCAAAGTTTTATGGTCGTAGCCAGAAACCTAATATTCTACCAAAAAAAATAGCTATCCTACCTCACTAGAAAAATGTCAGAAACTTTGACAAACTGACAGCTAAAGCAGTACCACTGTTGCTCCTTGTGATTAAAAATACTATAACTTATTAAAAATTGAATTTTCCAACTGAGTTTAATTTTGGCTACTAATTTTTTAATAATGCCAATAATCTCACAGCTAAAATTGCAAAGATTGATTTTAGATGACTTTTGAATACACAAATTGAATGTAAATAAAGAGTTCAGTTCAATAGTAAATACCTTGAGGCAAAATTATGTGGTCAATTATACTAGGAATGAAATAAACTTCTGGTTCAATAAAATTAAATTCTTTATTTCCACTCAAGAATGTGTACAAAAAATAAATTTAAAAAATACAATCAGAAATTGAAAGCCTGAGCATGGGGAATGAGTTCATATAGTCCACCCTGAGCAAAATCACATAATATTTCAGAATTTACTTTATATATGACTACTAGGGAGGTAAAAATATATGCAAATAATACAGTATGTATAAATAATAAAATTATACAAACTGTAAAAAACATAATATGTACAAAATAATACAAAAATTCAAATAGCTATTCTTGGCTGTAACTGGAAAATGGTGGATGTGGGATACTTTTATTACCATGGATAGAAAAAAATCTCCATCCACACACACATGCACACAAGATAACATTGCTTGTATGATGCTATAGGATTAATTAAATCTTAGCCTATTTTAATGGGTGATTTTTTGAGGGGTGATGTGATACGGTAATAAACAAATACTTTAGAAAAGAATCATATCGAAAGAAGTACGGTACATTGAATTATTTAAGATATTCTCTGTGAGCATCATAGCAAACAATAATTATTTAATAAACTGTCTTCTGGTATATTCTTATTATATTATTAACCAAGACAAGGAAAAAATAGTGAAAATAGGTAAACAATTAAATAAAATATCAAATCAGTCACAAAATGTGCATGTGATGAAATTAAATAATAAAAAAATTCATAAGTTTGATGAAACATCGGAAACATAATGTGGGCTATTATTGCTTGAGAGGACTGCAGTGGGCCAATACTCTCAGGTGATGGGAGATTGTTGATCTGTAAAGAAAGATCAATTTATTTGTGTCCAATCTGTAGCCCAGCAGCTTCAATCAGTAAACAGTAAACACTAACCAAACCATCAAGGAAAGCCATTAAGTCACTGTCAGGGACTCACTGCCACAATCAATAGCTGATCACGAGACACCTCCCCTTATAGCTTATTCTCAATGTTGCATCTTCCTGCTCCACAGAAAGATATTGATTAAGTGGAATGTTGTTTCTCACTATCGTATTGCAACATACTGCATGTTCCTAATACTCTTGGTCATGACATGAAATATGCCAGCAGGCAACAGGGCCTGATTAACCACTAAACTAGGTTGTAGCCTATTTTTTTTTTAATCTTACACAAAAAAAATAAAGAAATCTTTTCCCCCCCCCCCCCCTTTTGGCCCCTTGGGCCCTTTTGGGTAGATTTGGTCTGCTTGAAATGTTTGCTCGATTGTACACCATGGCGGACCTGCTGTTCACTGCCAGAACACGGTTCCCAAGTTCAAAATGTTGAACTTGGGCGAAAAATCTTTCTTACTTTGACCCCCGGTTGTACAAAGTATTCTTGGCTCCACAATAGCCTAAGAAGCTTCAGCTTTGCTTCTTTCAAAAGAAATATAAAAGAATTGTTAATGGAGCATAGTTGTGTGTAACCTATTTTTTGTAAATGCGTTTTGTAAATTTTTTGTAAGATTTTTCAATTGATTGTTCAGTATTAAGTTGACGATACTTGTTGTTCTGAAAGCTGGTGTACCAGAGAAACGCTTGTTCAATAAAGGCATATATTATTATTATTATTAAGCTTGATTGCACAATTTCAAAAGCAGCTCCGAGGATTTTCCTCATAGTCTGGAAATAACTAATTTCTGGCTCAAAAACATGTTTTTTGCAGGTTAATTGGCCAGAGAAAATCTAATAACCCAATAAAATGAATTAATAAAGAGGAAAAAATTAACATTGTGCGTTATGAGTTGCCATCAGCGATAGGGCTCTCAATCCTGGGATTCGGGATCCCGGTCGCTTTTGAATACCTGATAATCCCGGGACTAGCGTCTCTCAATCCCGGGATTGACGGGATTGCAAAAGAATAATTTTTTCTCAATTTTTACGTGATTTGAATGTTTTAACTACAGCAAAATTCGTCCTTTCAAACGTACAAACCTAAAAATATGTTTTTAGAAAATTAATATTTCAATATTAATGATTAATAGCCAGTGTTTAGCTACTATTGTTTACTTTCTCCAAAATTAAATTTCAATTCAACAAAAACCTTATTCCTGGAATGTATTGCGACAGTACTTAGTTTCCTTATCGCTCGGAACTTCCGTTGCAGTTAATTCTCACGATTCGACATATCATAAGGTAACGGCCAGAACACGAACGAATCTCTGGTAAAAAGTTGTCGGGGTAAGGGAGTATTATTTGGTTACAATTTTGGACAACAGGAAAATACATACTTGAACCTCTCTTAATCAGAATAATTGGGGCAGAACTGTTTCAAATAATCCAATTTTCCAAATAGTGGTTTGTATTTCTGAAGGTTATTATGGGAAAACGCTTAAATTTTAAAGTTGTCTTTAAGTATTTATAATTAAGTTTAACTAACTATCCGACATTTTATGAATAACATGTTAATTTTTAAAATTATATATTTTTTCAAACCAAAATAAAGCGCTTAATCACATATAAAAACGATAAAAATATGATAAACAACCGATATACAGGGTGTCCTATAAGTAAAGTGCCAAACTTCGGGAATAGGTTATATGGGTCAAAATAAAGATAAAATTAAGAGTAATTTTTTTTTTCAAAAACGCTTTGTTTACCAGATATCCGCCATTTTGTATTTTTAACAAAATATTTTTTATCTCCCAAGTTTTTGAATCGATTTTTTTGAAACTCGGTATGCACCTGTATCTAGTCAAGGTTAGTTTATGAAAAAATAATCAGCATGACTGAATTGTAAATTTCAAAATGGCGGCCGTTTAAATTCTTTAAATCGAAAAACCGAAAAAATGGTACATTTTACAAAAAATATAAAGAATAATAATATTTAGAAAATTTTATTTCCATTCCAACGATACGAAAATTATGAAAATCGATTCACAAATAACTGAGTTATGGTGGAATTAGCGCATGGCTCAGCGCAACAATGGACTATTTTGCTTAAAAAATGTTGCCTCACTAGCTAAATACGATCTTAACTCAGTTGTTTACTAACCGATTTTCATACATTTGGTGTCATTAGATGGGAAATAAAATTTTCTAAAAATTGTTATCCTTTATATTCTTTTGTAAAACGTAACATTTTTTCGTTATTTCAACTTAAAGATTTTAAACGGCCGCCATTTTGAAATTTATTATTTAATCATGCTCATTACTTTTTCATAAACTAACCTTGACTAGATACAGGTGCATACCGAATTTCAAAAAAGTCGATTCAAAAACTTGGGAGATAAAAAATATTTTGTTAAAAATACAAAATGGCGGAAATCTGGTAAACAAAGCGTTTTCGGAAAAAAGTTTATTCTTAATTTTATCTTTTTTTTTACCCATATAACCTATTCCCGACGTTTGGACACCCTGTATATGACTTACAACCGAAAGCAACAATTAATTTAGGCGGTGAGTGCTTAAGTTTCCCGATGAATAGCCTTGTATTTTTTGAGTAGGTATTTGAATTACCCGCCACTGGAGTGGCGTTATTTTTGTATAGCAGACGGGTGGACTGAAGAATACCATTGGCTGGTTCATGGCCGGTGGTCAGCTGTTTACTCCCGTTCCAGTCCAAGATTGGCCTTTCCCTTCCAGCTTCCAGTTTCCTCCCCGTCATGTAGTTTCCTGTTGTTGTCCTTTCATTCCTTTCCTTTCTCAGGCTTGCCGTCTGCTCTATTTGGAAACGAAACAGAACCGGACTGACAGTATCCGAGTCCGTCCACCCAAACCCAACGAGTGCAAAATTTATATAAATTTAACTTAGTTCAATGGTGTTCCTATTAAATTACGCTTTTAAATGTTCTCTTCCTTCTTAACTGTGATAGGCCTGTTAAAAGTTATGAAGTTTGTTGTTCCAAATAACCTTTCTCTGATTTTAGTTAGTATTAAATAAAATTTTGTTCCTATGTGATAAAGAATGTAGCGGGATTGAAGTTACAGTTCAGTGATTCTTTTGTCAGCAATTTGAAACATTCATTATTACTGAAACATTCCTTCTCAACATCACAAAAGGTAAGTTTTCCGTATCATATGTCATTGTATATTTAACAAACTGTGCTGATCTGTAGATATTTGAAGGAAATGTCAACAAACATTTTGAGGTTATGTAGGACACAATAAACTCTGGTAATAGGTACTAGGCGAGTGATGGCTGCAATACAGCCGTGTATCGTGCGTGATATTGGGATAGTAACAGGAAAGTATAGGGGCCCAGACTCAAAGGGGGCCTGGGACCATGTGAGGTTAGAAAAAAAAAAATTGCCAAGGAGCCCGGGCTTCTCAGTTGCACAGGGGCCCTAATATCCTGTTGCCGGTGTACAATCTGCAGTTTTATAATATTTAGGCAGATAAGATTAATGGCAGATGTTAACTTACATGATTCAAGTAGTAGCCTAATTTTGCATGTAGATAGACCTACCTATATTCTTATCACCAAATATTTTATGTCCCTGCCTTCCCTAGGCCTCTTATATAATACTGGCATTTGCCAATGTGTTTAAGGCCTGATTTCACCAAACTTTAAACCACCATCAAGGCTCGGTTAGTTTAATTTTATCAGCTGTTCAATACTATTTTCCTATCTTTAACAAACGGTTTCTTAACCGACCCTTAACTGATGGTTGGTGAAATCAGGCCTAAGAGAGTAAACCGTGGTCTTGCTACCACCGGATGTAACCTGGAATCCACCCAGTGGAACACCCGTTTGACGAAGACATATCAGTGTGAATTTCATCAAGAAGAATAAAAAATAATGCAGTGAAATACTGCCTACCAATCTTTCTAGGCCTATTCGCTCTAAATTAAATTAATCTTCCATCATGAAACATGCACATCATTAAAATAGGCCCTACCTCCTTCAGACAACTATACTGTAACGATTAATAAAAGCCTCTTCAAATACAACTAGGCCTATTTGCCCATGACTAGTAAGTCGGATTCACATGTTTTCAGTGCTTCTCTTACACCCCCTGGTTACCCATTGAATGTAAGCCCTCTTCCCCCCCTACCCGCTCTGCAAGCTCACTCGATACCTATCCTTTATAATGGTAAAAAGATGCAGAACCAAGTGAGTGTAGAACTAGGCCTACTCAACATTGCTTGTGACTTTTTATGCTTATGGCTTTTAGAACTTAAACTCTATATGTCAAACCAGCAAGAAGACCAGTGTACGATTTTTAGTTCGTGTTATGATGTTTTTCAAAGAATTCATGCCCTGACCATAGGCTAGTTTTCAATTGTGTCTCCAGTTTGAGTCATGAACTTACAGATTTTAATTTTAAGTTGTTGCCCTTTTCTCCTTATGTGCTAGTCCCCTCGTGCTTAGGTACTGCAACACAGTTGAGAACTCTTGAAATCTGATAACTGATAGTTGAGGACAGATATAAAAACAATTCAAGATAACTAAGGACCAAGGAAGCTGGCTCTGAGATTTATGTTGGTTATCAGTTTCCTCTGATTTTGAAGACGTTTCCACTGTTCTTTAAATTAGGTCCGCAAACTTCATCCAATCCATATATTTAGAACACCTCAACGATTATAACTTAATAATGAATTCTGTTAATTATCACTATACAACTACATTGCATCGAATGTTTTTACAATAGACTACTATGTTTTTTAGATTTTTATTCCAATAGACTAGGCCATATCTTAAATAAAATGTAAACAATAGTTATTTGTGCATCTAGGGACTAAAGTGCAACTTTTTCTCCCTGAGGGAAAGGCGACAATTTCCCGAGGGAGAAAAAGTACTTTAGTCCCGTGATGCAGACAAAATTTTTCCTCCACCTACACCATTAACAACAACTACGTATAACACTGTAACTTTACCTTCAGATGATCCTTTGCTTCAACAAACTGCATTACAATCACATAGCCTATGTAAATGAATAATGCAAGGTATTTAGGCTTTAATTTTAACATTTTATTCACACTCTTCTTTAAAAATACTTTAGGCCTAACTTATTTGTTCACAAGTATGCAGGAATATAGCCTAAACTACAGCAAACTCAAAATGGATACGCTGTCCTGTAGACAATGGAAACGGACGCGGGACGGACGCTCGGATGCTGTGACACTCTCTTCAACATAGAGAAACAAATTAAAATCGACAGTGTTGCCATATTTTCTCACTCACCACTGCGGCGTTGCCGGATTTCTTCCCATGTATTTCTTATGAGATTACTTTTAGTCCCATGGAACTAAAAGTAGATTACTTTTAGTCCCGTGGGACTAAAAGTAAGTAAGTAAATCCCATTGAGTATAAACTAGTACTTTAGTATTCTATTCCAGGGACTAAAAGATGACTATAGTTAGTATGTAGAGGAAAAATTATTTTTAGTATTTTTTAGAAAGAAGTATACAATTAGATTAAACTAGATGATGGTGTTCCACTTCACTGGTAAAAGTGTAAACTAATATTTGTAAATAGAGGCTAAAAACAAATTAATCAGCTCTTCTGCCCTTTTCTTTTTATTTGTGCCCTTAAGTAAAATTCTTATGAAAAACTAATATTTTTCCTGGGATTTTCTTGACGAGACCTCTCATTCATGTAGGATATAGGCTTGAAGGGTGGCAGACTTCTCAAATAGGGTTTTCTCAAAATTTACTGATAGTTAGGGCTTTATATATATGGAGTAATTGGAAATTCAGATCCCCCCAACAGCCTTTTATATGATGGGGCCTAGGATTTCAATTTTTGTGAAGCCATTCACATTGTTTGCTGGCATTATCAAAGCTTACCTCTTAGAAACTTTTATAGTTATTAAAAACCTTCAAAAAATAGTTTTGTAAACAGTGCTGAAGTTTGAATTTTAAATTGGTTTCATAGAAAAGAGCCTACCTAGGCTATCTATTTTTAATTTGTTTGAGACATATAGTTAAATATTATGTTAGGTACCTATTATAATCATCAGATATTATATCTCTTCATCATAATAATTATAATGAGGAAAAAGGTTTGAAGGAGATAGGTAGCCTACCTAGGTAAAATAATATTTGATTTGCTAAGCCTAAACACTGGCTTTCCTAATACAGATAAAGCACATCTCTGATAACAAGTGGATCCTCCAAGAGTTCTTTTGTTATCTTGAAGTGAGTTCATCATGTCTCTAACTTTGCCAAGTTATCATCAATATTTAAAAGCTGTTTGCATGTGATCTAATTCACTTACAAGGTAATGTAAATTTTTAATAAATTTTAACTTTGCCAAAACTGAGCTAAGTTGTTAGGGGTTGTAACCTTTTTACTTTTTTCAGTGAGGTGTTTATCTTTATAGAAACCTTAATATAGGTACCAAATTATTAAGTAAGTTTAAACAATTGTATAAATTTATAATTCTTAACTGGAACTATTACACTCTGAAATATTTATTTAATAGGTAAAAAATTGTTTCTCTTGTAAAACAGCTTTTCTTTTTAAACCAAAAAAGTAAGTATTTTTTAGGTATCAGAAAACAATTTTATACAATGAGAAAGCTAAAAATAATAATTTTACTTTTTAAAGTACCGTACTATTAAAATTAAAATTAAAATACTATTAATAAATTTACTGTTGTCAGCTATTTAAATTACTAGGCCTATTAAAATAAATTTTAACTTATTCTTGTATTTCTTGTTTTTTTTTTGTAACCAGCAGTGTGAATTTTTTTCTGAGAGTTGTGAAGAGAAGTCATGCCTCAGCGCATCTACGGTGTTTTTGGTATACAAGTAGACAATTTAAATTTTAAGTTGTGAAGTTGCAGTTTTGAAATTTTTGGATATTTCAATCTTTTAATATCATTATTTTTAACTAGCTGACCCGACAGACATAGTCCTGTCTTCTTTATGAATAATTTGTTTTAGTTTGAATAAATATCAAAATATTCACATCAACAACATAGCTTTTATTCTAAAGCTTTTTTAATATACAACATTGTTAGTTTTGTTTTCTGGCGCAAAAATTATATTTTCAGTGTTTCCGACACGGGAACAGGCGACATACAATTGGCCATGTGAAAATCATGGATTTTCAAGGTTGTTTCCACAAACATTCAACGACTGTCCATTTAATTCGGACATTGCAAATGCAAGCTGCTGGAAATTGTTGCCGCTTAAAGTCAAAGGGCCTATCTTTTTGAATCATTTGGATACGTGGAATAAAAACTTCTTCACCTTTGTAGTTTTTTTTGCGAAATCGTTGCCTCAATTATGTTGTTAATTAATTTTTTCATCTTCAGCTGAGTGCCATTACAAATACTAGTGAGTTAATGATCCGCAATACAATAATTAATGAACCGACTTTTAGCTTAATGGGTATCCTTCATTATTTAGCTAATATCACATAATCCATTTCATTCGGTTTTATCCTCTCAACCAACCAAACAAGGATGTGTGCAAGTTGCAACCTGCCTTTTTGTCATTCTACTGAATATGTCCCACAATGTGTCTCGCCGAACATGCAATGCTTAACAATAAAATCCATGAGTAACTTTGATTTTCTTTTAAAAACTCTTGTGGTAATATGGCGATCAATGGGAGATTGGCCAAGAAATAATTCCTGTGGAATTTCTGACCAATTTGAATTGCACGTGAACGTAATAAACAAATCTGGTGTACCATAATGACGTACATCCAACTTAGCATCCTGAGCGTACTCATGCGCATATGTCGCGGACTCCCGACGTATGTTGCTGGGACAATAGTCATTAAAGTCAAATGGCGTATCGTTTGGAATCATTTAGATAGGCTACGTGGAATAAAAACGTCTTCACCTTTGTAGTTTTTTTTTGCGAAATCGTTGCCTGAATTATGTTGTTACAGTAGAGTCCCGCAAACCCGGACTTCGATAACCCGGAATTCTGGATAACTCGGAAAGCCTGCCAGAGCAATAAAGTGCATTGAGATTCAAGGCCAGATCACAGTGTGACACATTTAAAAAAGTTTTAGTTTTTCTTTAAAGTTTTTTTGTAACTAATGTAGTTTTTATATTTTTTACTACAGTAGAGCGCCGATTGTCCGAACTAATTGGGGACGAGGGGTGTTTGGATAACTGAATATTCGGATAATCGAACATGAAAGGACAACATTTAAAAATTATAGATGTAACGTAATTCTTAGTAGTAAAAAGATTAAAAGAGACCAAACAAAAATTATTCACGTAATTTTATTATGAAATCTATCAGAATATATTGATATCCCGGTGCAATGGGAGTTTCGGTTGGCGCGCGAATTTGAATTGCTTGAGAATCATGTTCAAAATATGAATTATTACGGCGTTCGGTTAACCGACGGTTCGGATGACCGACGTTCGGATAATCGGCGCTCTACTGTATGCAATAAATAAATGATTTCTTATAGAAATAACAGAAACTATTCTTTTTTTCTTATTTTTACTCATTTCCCGATAACTCAGAATTTTCACAAACCCGGGCACCGTTCGGTCCACATTAGTCCGGGTTTATGGGAGTTTACTGTAATTAATTTTTTCACCGTCAGCTGAGTGCCATTACAAATACTAGTGAGTTAATGATCCGCAATACAATAATTAATGAACTGACTTTTAGCTTAATAGGTATCCTTCATTATATTAGCTGATGTCACATAATCCATTTCATTCGGTTTTATCCTCTCAACCAACCAAATAAGGATGTGTGCAAGTTGCAACCCGCCTTTTTGTCATTCTACTGAATATGTCCCACAAAGCGTCTTGCCGAACATGCAATGCTTAACAATAAAATCCATGAGTAACTTTGATTTTCTTTAAAACCTCTTGTGGTAATATGGCGATCAATGGGAGATTGGCCAGGAAATAATTCTTGTAGAATTTCTGACCAATTTGAATTGCACGTGAACGTAATAAACAAATCTGATGTACCATAACGACGTACATCCAACTTAGCATCCTGAGTGTACTCATGCGCATATGTCAGGGACTTCCGACGTATGTTGCTGGGACAATAGTCACTCTGCTGTCATTAAATGCATTTCAATCAGTATTGGTAGCATCCCGAAGGTGAACGTATTCCTTGGAACGGAGTTTTGCCTGGTTCAACCTGATATGCCAATGGTGTCAATTGTAGTTGGTCACTGGTGCAGTACATTACAGGGGCTTCATTTTTAAACCTAAAATCATTGCAACCATTGACACACATTGTTCATTGAGCCAATAGCAACTATTGGCAATAAACTGTAATCGATCGTCGCATTATAATTGAACGCAGCTCAATGGGGATTAAATGCTTTATCTCCTCGTTTGTGGTTTAGATTAAATAAAGCACATTCATCTTCATTTCGAGACTCGTTTTGCTTGTCATTTTGACTTACCCGAAAGTACACAGCACTGCGTTCTCTACAGCCCAGGTTGTTGCGTCGAGGGTAATGTGGCATTTTCAAGAATCAGAATAATACTGAATCAATGTTATATTAAATTTAAAATATAGTCATGATTTTGGTGAACTATGAACTCAAACACTTCTCAACCTCTCTTACATACTCATATAAGGCTTGCAATATTTCAAACACTTCTCAACCTCTCTGGTCAAATAAAAACTGCAGTTTTTCACCCACTCATATAAGGCTTGCAATATTAATTTTTCTAAAACCAAACAAAACTATGAGGATTTATCTTCATTTCTGAACATCCTAAAGGGTTAGTTAGATAAAGAGGTAGATGATTCACATGTCATGTAATCAGAATTCTTCAGATACAAAAAGTAACTTTTAATTAGGCCTAGACCTTTTAATTTCACAAAATCCTTCAAATACAAAAGTAAATAATCCAAGTGTAAATAAATAAACACATACTTCAAATTCACATTTGTTTACATGTCAACATATGGTTATGATTTTAATTAGTTCTCAAGTTACTCTACCAAAATGCATACATGGTCAAGTAACTTAAAAGCCAGTGGGAGAGAGCCCCAGGGTCAAATTAAAAATTTTATTTCACACAAACCTTGTCCTAAAAAATAAAAAAAAAACAATAAACAAAACAACAACAAAAAAATAGAAAACAATAAAAGAATTATCCAATTTGGTGCACAAATAAAAAAGTTGTTGAATTTTGAAGAAATAGAAATGTTTTTATTTATTTAGGTAAGATTAACATTGGAACAACGTACTGTGTTTTTACCACTCATCGAATTGATTTTTATTTATATAGGCTAGATGGTCGGTATATGGATATTTATCATAGTTTTCCATTTTTATGGGATAGGTTCCAGCAGCTGTTAAAATTCAAACCAGTTCCTACCACTGATGATTCTCATTTAATTTCAACAATCACAGTACTTGCGATGAGCAGGGATGTTTTGAAGCTTCAAACTATGGCCTTTCACATGAAACAGTTTCTCCCCTTATTTTAAAAGTTTAGAAAAATGGACAGTGTGATAATCCCAACTATTAGGATGTCATTCAGGATCATAAGCATTCATTTGAACATCGTTATCAAGTTCTTGTGTGTTTTAGCTTATTTGAGAAATTATAACCATATTCCTATTCAAAACGTTTAAACTAGAACCCTGTCACTGAAGAATGCTTCTTAATTAGTTGTGTCCTCAGTACAGTTCCTGTGACAGCCTCCGTTGTATGGTTGGTGCAATGCGGTTTAAAGAGCGTTAAGTCCAACAGGAAGTGATGAAACTGGTTCATTATGGCCATAACCGCAACTATCAGTATAATTACTGTAGGCCTTTCCCCTGCACATACCTGTATAGCCCTCTTTCACTTTCCTCGCTAGCAGACCGGTTAAAGGCGAAGAAGAGCTATTAGTCAAGGACTATTGTCAGTAATTGGTTTACGGTGATTGCAGCATCAAGATTCAGTCGATCGGTGTCATGCTTACAACACTTGCATATTGTGTATAGCCTACTTTTATTTCATCAGCCATAACACCTAATGGATTAGGAGACTGTGTGTGTGAGAGCGAGGTCCACTTTTTGTTGAAAGTGTCTGCAAGCCTCCTGAAAGCATGTTTCTTTACATTAAGTATAAAAAACAAATTATGTCGACTATTTAACATTTTATCCAGGTCAAAAAATCCCACATCTCTAATCTAGAAGTAAAAATTTATTGTTTGTACAACTACATAATTAAAGTAGGCATATGCCTACCTTATGAAAACCTAATTTCTACACTAATTTAATCGCAAATGAACCATCTTTTTCTAAGTTGATCTAGAGGATCATAAAAGTTAAAATTTTACATTGTACAGTTAAATAGTTCAGTGAAAATATGTACTGTTTGACCCTCGACTCCAGGGACTCCAAGCCACTCACACACACATACCATCTGCGGGTTTACTGTGATGGTATGTGTGTGAGTGGCAAAGGGAGAATTGTCTGGTACACAGACGGCTCCCTTATTGGAGGCTCATCTGGTTTTAGGGTGTATGGTAAAGCTATTGGCACGGCGATTTCGGCACGTCTGGGGGCTTACTACACCATATTTCAAGCAGAAATCTATGGCATTCTGACATGCGCCAAGCTAGGCCTTGCCAGGGGCCTTCAAAGCAAACACATTGTGATCCTCTCAGACAGTCGGGCTGCTCTCGAGGCTCTAGACTTAAATGAGATCACCTCAAAACTCGTGTGGGAGTTCGTCAACGCTTTCTGCGTTGGGAAAGTAAAACTTTGGGCTTCTCGGTCGGGTACCAGGCCACGCAGGCATTGGGGGCAACGAGAGTGCAGACAAACCAGCCAAGGCGGGAGCGAACATGCCATTCTATGGCCCTGAGCCATGCTATGGCATCAGCAAAACTATCGCCCACTTTGTCATTGATAACTGGGCTAAGAAACAGCACGGCATTCGATGGTGCAACTATTCTGGCCAATCATTAGGGAAAAATTTGCTTCCTGAAACTTCTGCTCGGTTAATCAGTTGGCTGCTGAGTCTGGGCAAGAGTCAGGTCAGGCAGGTAATTGCCTTGATCACTGGACACAGCCACTTCAGGAAACATCTCGTCACTCTTGGCATTACTCAAGATGATCCAGAGTGCAGACTCTGTGGCAGCTCTGTCGAGACTGCAAGGCAAATTAATTTGGATTTTGAGAGACTGGGGGCTAGGAGAAGAGCCCTCTTTGGTCTCCGACAACCAGGTGACAAACCAGATGCTAGCATTGGGAAAAAGCTCTTAAGCCTCATTGAGGGCACAGTTATAGGGCTGCCAATCTGGCAGCATAGGGGAGCACAGTAATCTTCGGTTGACGTGCAGAGACCTATTGAATCTATTCCCCACACTCCAATCAATCAGTCAATTAGACGTTTTGGGATGTTACAAATGTCTTGTCGTGAAACTTGGCTTTTGGTGCCATTATAATGTTGGTTGTTAACGTTACTAGTTTTTGTGAAATCTTGAGAGATACTGATAAATCAAAATCAGAATGTATGACTATTGTCTAAATTGCTTTTTAAAATTTTTTAATGATTTGTAATGATATTTTTCATGAACACCGCACCTAGAAATGTCACTAGGTCCTCCAAAAATGTTTAGGGCCCTCCAAATGTCCTCCAAAAGTCCTTTTTTTAATGCCTTTGATGCGGTAAACACACTGTTTATGACAAAAAAGTTTATAGAACAGACCATGGGTAAAAAGCTCTGGTACATATGGTTTCTTTGTCTTCAGTTTAATGTTATACTAGCAGCATTAATTTTTCTTGCTTTGATCTCAGCATAATACTGATTTTATTTTAATTATAAGTTACATTCCCATACTATATAGGTACTTCATAACAAAAAATGAAGCAACCAACTGAACTGATACCAAATGACTGCACCAATCGTAAAAAAACACTTGGCCTGCACTTGAAGTGTAAAAGGTTCTGAATTTTAATCTAGATACCACTGTTTATAAATTCAATCCTTTATATTAGTAAGAATTTAATAATAAATAGGCTAACAAATTAGCATTTCCAATAAACACTATCAGACTGAGGTTTGATGTTAATACTGCAGTGGGTAATTATTATTACCTTGGAAAGTGACAGATATATTTATACAAAGTGCAATCATCCTGGGGTGGGTGGGGATGTGGAAGGTCAAAGGTTGTGTAGAATGAGGTATGTTTCTCTAAATATAGATCCTTGCTGGATCAGAGCTGACAAACTGGTTATGTAGCTGAATGTAAATATCAAAATTTGTGAGAACAGCCTTTAAGTAACCAAAGACTTGGTTGTTCCACGAAGGAGTCTCTGAATTCTTGCAGATTTTAAAATTATCTGTCTATCCATGCAAATATTTAAATTATTCTAGACAAATATATTCCTCTACAGCCCAGTTATTACTTTGAATATTGTGTTACTACTCTTAGTTTTATCGTTTTTTTTACCTTTTCACTTAATGGCAGTGTAGGGTATCAAATCGAATTTTTTTTTATTTATCATCACAAATTTGCAGCTATGTACAAATGATAATAAAAAAATCATATGGGTAAAAATTACTTGTGCGTTATTTTAAATCGGGTAGCCAAGAATTATAAGTGTTAGGATACCCCTGATGCAGCAGACCTGGATTCTCAGAAAATGTCTAATGCTTGGAATCATATTTCAAAACAACAAAAGCATTAGGTTTTTATGACATTTTTATTTCCTCTTTAAGTTGGGTGAGTGCACCAGTGAATGACCACTTCGTAATGAATGACTGTTTTGTCGAAAAAAAACCTGTATGAAGCATTGGGTCAAGTAAATATTTTATTTTATATTGGATAGCTGTTCTTTGATGTTTACTATTTATCATATATCACCGTTAGTTAGGTTTAATGCTCTCAGACAATTTTTTTCATCTTCAAACAAGCTATTGATTTATCTACACTAGAAATTTTAAGAGTTATAAATTTAATTAATTATTGGATCCCCTCCCCCCCAATTATTAACAATATTTATGTAAGTCTCAAGGTACTTTCACTATTTTTATTAGCTTATAAGAAACTATTCGGTGGGTAGTTTTATAATCTCCTTATTAGCACTTTTTTATTTTATCTCCATTTTGAATAAAGTTTTGTGTTTTTTGGTTTAATTATGCATTTTGCAAAGGAAAGTTTAAAGCCGGTGAAATGTCTTGATTGATTATATTGAGTTTTTTATTACTACTAAGTAACATACTTTTTGGTAGTGATTCTTAGTTCACAAATAGTTCTTCTAACTTCTTATTTAAATAAAAGAGTATCTTTAAAATCAAACCCAAGATACGTTTTTATTTGCATTTCTTCTTTCAAATTCATTTTTTCTTTTTTATTTCACATTCCACGATTTAAAGACTTTCTTCTAAATTTCCATGTTCATGATAACAATTGAGAATGTTTGGCCAACATGGATTTTTGGTTAGTTTAATTGTTTGATTTTATGCCTTCATTGTGCTCCTTAAAACAACACAAAACTTCTCATCATTTGTCCTTTATAATATTTTGGTCATTCTTTAAGTTTGATCTTAAAAGTGCCAGTTTTATTGAATATATTCTTTTGTTTGTTTTCTTTACGTTTTTAGAATTTCTGGATTACCTTTAAAGCATTATTTCTTGTTTTGTGACTAGATTGTGATCAGCCCCGTCAAAAAGGACATATATGATTCCAAACGACTACTGTGTTTTGCTTTTGGGGGCCCCAAAACATAAAGTTATCATGGTCTCGGACCTAGGTTTTACCTTGAGACGTAGGTCATATTTTTTTTACTGTAGAGTAATAGCTTGTTCCCCATGGGGGAAATTGGATAAAAACTTATATCCTGTAAACTGATGAAAGAAATAGACAAAAGAGAAAAATTTATGTGATGGGGCAGGAAATAAATGAAGTGTCAATAGTATTTCTTACCATGTCTGGAGAAATGACATATTGGGCAGGCTAGGGAAGTTTATTCTGCCCTTAAAGATCTAAAGAGAAATTGTCCTCGAGACAACACTGTGCTTAATTAAACAATTTTTAAAGTTTAGTCTCCAGGGAGTCATGTTTGTGCAGTTACCAGTCATTATAAAGTAGGCCTATTAATTTTCTTAAAAAAATATCCAATCATTATAATTGGTCCTTCACATCATTTTTTGCTCTTTTTTATTTTCTGGAAAGCATTATTTATGATCAGAAGTTTACTGTGTATAGCCCCTTCTTTATTTCAACAGCCATAGCAACTAAAGGATACATACCTGGGGGTGCCCATCCCCCCAAGCCTCATGGCGCCCTCCCCCCCCAAATTTTGCTAACCACTCCCCCCCAAAATTTGACTACCCTCCTCAAAAATTTTTCTAATCCCCCCCCCCCTCTATGTTATCAACTACAAACTGAACCTAAAACAAGGTATATAATTCCAATAGATGCAATCAGTAATCATCAAGAGAATTTGTGGTGTTTGAATTAAACAGAGATAATTTTATTTCTTCCTTCGAAATTTTGGATGAAATCGAGATGTTATCTTAAAAAAAAAACTGCTTTTCTAATTATTTACGGGGGGAGGAAGTACTCATCGAGGATTTTCGAGCCGAGTATACTCTAAACTCGACTTTTCGTTACTCCCGCTGTTTACCTTTCATAGGTAGTGCAGTCGAATTTTTAAGGTCATTTTTCAAGCAGTTCATCGATCTTTTTTGCTTTCAATTTTAAAGAGGTTGGCGGCCTCTTTTTTACCTTGCATTTGCCCCCCCCCACATGGGCCTCAGGCCTGTGCGTGGAAGTTATCATGCAAACCCAAGGAGTGAGCTGGTACAGTACAAGGATAAACAGTACTGCTAAAAGTATGCGGTATCATCGGGACTCGATCCTGCGACGCTGCCGCCACAGAATCGGGGCCGAGTGCGCTACCAATTGCGCCACCGACTCACTAATCTTTCTTTGCCATCAGAAAAATCTCATTTGTTTTAATGGAAATAAAGATTTCTTTTGAGTTATTAAGAACAGTGAATTTATATCAAATCAAAATCAAATTTATTTCCAAGAAAATACTAACAAAAAATACACTTATAGGGGAAAGTCGTCTGATATCGGACAGCGGCCGGTATCGGACAGAACCAGTTTCAGGAAAATTACGCTAGGGGCAGCAGCTGTAAAGTCTTCAGTACAACCACCTAAATGAGCAAGTCGGGCCATCGCCATATTGGACAGTTACTGTACACGGCTTTTGTTGTGGTTAGAGTTTTTTGTTTTTTTGAGTTGGGACACGTGCACGGATATAGTTTTCCCAAGCTGCTGCATCGATTGAAGCAAATGATATTGGTCATAGTTGAGTTTAAAATACTTAGTATACTTTATACTAAGTAAAAACGACGTTTAGGTCCAGTCGCATTGTGGACTGCGGCTTGACAGCCATTATAAACTGTGTTGTCTGGCGGCTGGTATCGGACAAGCTGCAATCGGGTGGTATCGGACAATGTAATGACCACTTAAATTCGCGGATTTTTTTGGATTCTTTGATTTTTTAGGGAACATGGGGAAAATAAGAGGGAATTATGATGTAGTGTCCATTAAATTGGCAATAGACTAGGTTTTGTCTAAGGAAATAATAATACGGACTGCAAGTGAGAGGTTTGGTGTGCTGAGGAGCAATCGTTTAGGAAATAAAGAAGTCATCGGAGAAAGATCATTTAGGAAATAAATGCATTATAAATTTATTCAATTGTATGATTTAATATCCACCAAACCTAAATTAAGTACTATTTTTAGGTCTGTCCGATACCACCCTCCAAAAATTGGACGTCGCATTTTGTAAACAGGTAAACTTTTTCAAAAAACAGTATGTTGTTATTGTCATTATTATAAATAATTTAAACCAATTGCACATGAAATACTGAAGTATTATTTGACGCATAAGGTAGTTACTTATCGTAATCCTTAAACCGAGTAGTCAAAAAAAGCTAAGGTGTCCGATACCTGCCGACCTTCCCCTACATCACAGGAAAAAAATTCTCACATAGGTCATATAAAAGACCTGTGCGTGAGAGTGTTCTTATCTCAAAGAAAATAGTGTCTTACACCAAAATAGAAAATAAATTTGACTAGAAAAATGAAAACATAAAGAATATACTATAATTAAAAAGATTAAATTAAATAGCATAGACAGCTACTTAAAAAAAGTACTCAACACTTTATCAAGCAAACAGTTTTAGTTTTAATTAAGAGGAATTGCCTTGCAAAAATATCTAGAGATAGTCATATTCATACCACAAATAAATAATAAATAAAAAGATGCATTTTTAAATGATGGAACGAAAAATATAATTAAAAAAATAAATAATAACTACAAGCAGAACTATGGGGAAGCCAAATAAGGGCAGACAAGCGGAGTCATGGTTAGGTCATTAAGTATGTTCTTGAGTAGTAGTACAGTTGATGTTAAAACAAGTATTCAGATCGTATGAGGTACTCAGCACTCTCAGGACCTGCCTCCAACAGCCAGTCAGAGATGCGCTTTTTATAGACATCAGTAGATGCCTGGGCATTCCTTAACTCACGGGGGATGTTTCTGAAGAGAAAGTTTGCAATAAAAATGGATTTGAATGACTGATAGCCCTAACTACTCGTGGGACCTGCGAGCCTATGTTAACGGCATTCCTTATTCGATAATTGTGCGTTGTAGGTGTAATTATCACATCCATATGCGTATATATGTAAACCAAAAGATTTTTTATGAATAGTTGTCTAATAGAAAATAACTTAGTTTCTCTAAGCAATAAATTAGAAGGAAATCGTTTATGTTTTTTAAACCCAGCTTTTATGATTGACTTTTGTACCACCTCTAAAGAATTTAAGATAGACATTCCGGCCCCTCCCCAAGCAATAATTCCATATTGTAAGAGTGATTGAACGTATGCAAAGTAAATTGTTTTAATTTCGGTTTCATTTAAGATTTCACTAAGTTGGTTAAAAACAAATATAAATTTTCTGAGTTTAGATTTAAGGTAATTTATATGAGAGTCCCATTTTAGTCTGGAATCTATAATCACCCCGAAATATTTGTAGTGGTCAACACGTTCAATTTCTCTGCAGTCACAAGAGGTACTGTGCCACAAGTATGTAGCACCAATCTGAGGTCTGCGGGCGGCTCACTCGCGGCTCGCAGTGCAATTGGCAAGCATTTGGTTTTGCTGATGTTCATTGTCAAAACATTTTGATTGAACCATTTTCTCAACAGCTGCATTTCAAATGAAGCAAAACGAAAAACCTCATTCCAAGTACTTGCTTTAAATATTATAGCGGTATCATCTGCAAATAGGAAGATTTGTCCTGTAATGTTTAGCTTATGGATATTATTAATGTATATTAAGAATAAAAGGGGCCCAAGTGTGCTACCTTGCATGAAACCATAGTCAACTGCTGTTACGTTACTTAATTTGTTGTTGATTGATACGACTTGCTTTCTATCTGTTAAATAACTTTTAAACCTCGCAAGAGCAACACCCCGAATTCCCATACATTCCAATTTTGCAAAGAGAATATTCCTATCTCACTTTATTTATTCCTTCCTATTATTCAAGGTTTTATCACATGCTTTTTCTTTACGAACGATTTTGTTGTTAGAAAGAAATAGTTATTTATGTATTAAGAGAGTAAAGTAGGTCTTTCTCGCTTGAGCTAATCAGTTACCGCGTGACGCGAAGCGGAGTGCAGTATTTTTAGCGAAAGCGAGAAAGACGCTTTACATGCGATATACATACTAAATTTTTCTACAACTGAAGTTTTAAATTCCCAAACAATAAATACAATCACGGCTACTCACGTCCATTGTAGCTGAATGCGCCATTATGATTTTGAGGTTATTAACAATGAATAAAAATAAAGACTTTTACAAGAACAAACACAATTTATTGAATACATATTTTAATTTAAAAATAACAGGAACACGAATTCATCATCACTTATTATATCCGTTGTAGCTGAATGCGCCAGTTTGAGGTTCTAAACAAGTCAAGCTCAGTCGAAAGCGTATGGGAGCGCTGTAGCGCGCCGAGTAACAATCAATCAGCTGACGAGCGTTAAAGTAATCACGTAGCGAGCGTTAAAGACTTTAACGCTCGCTCCAAAGACTTTCAAAGACATTATCGCTCGCTCCTCAGTAAACAGCTGTTTTACGATTGGGTTTCGGTGCGTAAACTGACACTTTACACGCGATTGTAGGAAAAATATCTTACAACTCTTAATATTTGTACACACATACTGTATGTGCATATAATGTATCATTATTATTATTAGATTAGCCGGGTCACCTAAATATTAAAAATATATTTGTTTTTGTATAATACCAGTACCACATTAGGATTATAGCTGCAATTCTAGGCCAACAAAGTTTAAAATTTATCTAAAACATAAGATTTCCCTGCATTACTTTCAGGATTAAATATGCCCAAACAAAGAGTGGAATTACAAAGGAATTGCCTTTAGCTATAAGAGACTTTATCTCATTTACATTTTTTTTAAACTGTAACATAATTTTCTTTTAAATACATTTTAAAAATAAGTTAAACTAAACTATAATGTAATTTTATAGTACAGTGATACGGTATAATGATTTAATTTATTTTATAGCAATTGCAAGATATTTTAGCGAATTTCCCCTATAGGGAAGAAGCTGTTACCGTAGGTCTCATGGTAAGACCTAAGCCTAAAACCATCATAACTTTTCTTTTTGAGGCCCTCAGTTGCCAAAAACACCATTCGTTCACTTTCCTAAATATATATATATATATATATATAAATATATATCTATATATATATATATATATATATATATGTGTCTTTAAGCACGATAACTTGCGCAAAAATGGTCCAATCGGAATGAAATTTGGCATAGACGTGTAAAGTAGTAATTATTCGGACGAGTTCGTAAACCAGCCCGATCGGACCACCGGAAGGGGGGGTAAAGGGGGGTAAACCCCCCAAAAATGGGTTTTTTGAGATTTTTACATAGAAAAATTAAATTTTTCAAATTTTTATTGGCACCATTGAATTCAGCCCAAAAAAACAAACAATTTAGTATTTTGAATCATGGCTCTATGTCCATTGGTTGCCGAGCTATTGAAAGTGGTAAACACAGTACGTTGTCCCAATGTTAACCTTATGGGAAATAAGTAAAATTCTATATCTCGCTTATTTCTCAACATATCTTGATAAAACTTGGTAAATGGCTTCTTCTAGTTCAGATCTACTAAATATTGAATTAAAACCACCCAGTTTTAATATACCTGTAGCAGCAAACCTCCATACTCATTCCTCATGTTATCCTTATGGAGCTTACAAAAACATGTCAAATCTCGCTATGTTGGATCGAAATATGTTGTTTTGCACTTGAAATTCGCTGAGTATGCAGGTCTGCTGCAACGGGGGTATTTTAATTACTTTCATCGCCTTTTAACCTCTTCTCTATACGTTTGTAACAATGGAAAAATTTTTCTATACATATAAAATCCATCATTCTGATATAAGTCTGGACAGTCTGTCCAATTGTCTGTCATAAATTCAAACAGTCTTGTATCATTATTTAAATAAATGAGAAAACTATTGATTCTTCTATTGATTTTAACTTTTGGTTTTGTCTCAAAGTTAATAAATTGATGTTAGCACGATTAAAAAATTGAAATTTTCAGTGATAAAATTTGTAAGGAGCCAGAACCTTGAAATGTACACAATAGACAACTGTCTATGCATGAAATCTTAAACATGGTGCAATGATCTTCCCCAAAGTAAACACGGGCTATAAAGCCCTATCAAATGTAAATAGCAACTTTCATGTGGCCTGCATTAATGATGGCCCGTCAGCCCATCACATCACATTGGGTGGAAGGGGTTGGGGGGTTGAGGGGGTGAGTGGGCGGTTGAAGCCGACACTTTAGTTACTTTACACCTCGAGAGCTTCGTGTGAACAGCGATCAGCTTTTAATTTATCACCAACATGCCGCTTGTAAGTACTCCACTCAGATTTTACGTTTTTCAAAATTTTATGTGACTTGACTTTTGAATTATGATTCAAAGATTATGCGGGATAAAAAAGCGATATATAACTTTTATTGGTCTATTGTGATTTTATAATATTATTTGATTTTATATTAAAGAGAAGGATGGAATTTTTTACTTTTTATTAGTATATATCAAGAAATAACTATTATAAATGAAAAAAGTTATAAATATTGCCCTTGAAATAAAATTTAACAGAAATATTTCAAGTTGGCATAATTTTTTTTTAATGTCTACTGTCACTAATTATACCTCATTCTATATTTTTAGAAGTTTAAATTCCGTTTATTATTTTATCCTCAATAAGCCGTACTTATATTTAAAAAAATTTTAATTATGTTTTTAATTTTAGTTAAAAAAAGTCATATAGGCTGCAATTAATTATTGGTTGCGTTCAACTTCACTCATTGGATGGTCACCGGTCACCGTAGTCTGTAACGTGAAAATCACCGTATTTTGACAGTCAGCAATTACTTCCACTATCACTTAGTTACTAATTGAACCAATATAAAAAAATTGCGTTAGAAGCCCACTAGTGATCAGCTGGTGATAAATCCACCACTTGCAGTGTAGGTAAATTTCTTACCAGTGAGTGAGGCTGAGTATGACTATTCTATTTTATTCTCTGATGTCAGTGATGATTTGAACAAACAAATTGATACTCTAGTTCTAGGCTAGAGCTTAGAAGGTGTTATTTTTTTATACAAATATTTATAATCAGGAGCATAAAATTAGGCAGACAGAAAAAACTATAGGCCTAAATTCATCAGGCCATCTGCTGAAACTCAGCTAGCCTTTTACTTGTAAACATGTGATCAAATGGTTGATTAACTACCCAAACAAAATTTTACGTACTAAATTTTTTTCAGCAGGAATCAACAACTCACCCACCTAATTTGATGTTGCTGATTTTAGTGTTATCCATATGTTTTTAGTCATATGTAGTGCATTCCATCTATTACTTGAAAAATGTGACATTAAATAACTTTGATAAAGGGTCTAGGGGCGTATGAAAACAACATTAGCCTACATCCTCAGTTTCGGACATTCTTATAATCTTAAAAAAATGTTTCGTTACATTGGTAAAACTGTGTTCAAATTTTTATATTCTCTTTTAATGAAACACTATTTACTCCACAAAGTTCTTGTTTCGTCGCTGAGATGCATGGCACTCAAGCTAAATGGCACATCTTAAGCAAGACGCTGCAATACTCATGGGATTGATATGAAATTAACATACATTTTATAATATCTGGTATTCTACTCTCAAACCCAATTTTTAAAGACTTCTACCTCATTTTTGTTTGCTTAAGAAGTGATGCTACCGTTTTTATAAGTCTAGGATGTCAGCAAAGCAGGAGGGGAAGGTAGCAGGCTCATCATCCTTTAAAAATAAGGGTATTGCTAAAAAATTATATTTCTTTCTTATATTATTAACTTAGGATAACATAAGAATACAAAATGAATAAAAGAACTTTAAATACAATGAAGGATTGAGAAAAATCAAAGAATTTTGAATGAATAATTATTGGCAACGTCTTTCTGAAAATCCAACAAGTAATATGCTCTGGAAAAAACATAATAGCTTCAAACATATCAGAATTTCCCTTCTTTTTAATCTACATATTAATACGCAAGCGGTTTTCTTTTCACAGTCCAACCGCAATAACGGCTGGACCGATTTTAACGTTTGAGGTATCAAATTAAAGGGAATTTTATGTAGATTTGTCAGCAAGTCTCAGAATTTTAAAAAAGGGTGTCACTAAAGTACAGTAAAGGGCTGAAGTTTCGGAACAGTGGCGCTATTCATCGACATTTGATCAAGCTCAGTTTACTTTGTTTACAAACTGAACATATGGCCAAGCTCTGAAATAGTTCTACAGGTAAACCACTGATTGCAGGAATTAATTATAATTAATTTTTCTAAAAGAGTAGTTTTTTTACAGCTGGTTTGGCTTTGTTTCCAACAGTTTTCTTTTTTAAAAGATTTATCATGTAATTCAGGTTATGTTATGAAGTTTTTAAAGCTCTTAAACATTGCACTAAAACTGTTTTCATGAACTAAAAAATGTTTTCATTGCGGTGGGTTGCATTTCAAGAATGAAAAGACCGGTAGAGTAGTGCGTCATTTACGCGTTTTTGCCATAAAGGAAATGTTGCCTATAAAGACAGCCGTTCCCTACAATATCTGTTTTGGCGATAATTATCTGCAGCGGCAATCCCTAAACAAAGGAAGTCATTGCTCATGGCGCCAGTGTTTGCTCTCGGTCAGCTACATGTTGCTGTAAGCAGAGCGTGATCTTTTGCCGATGTTAACATATACATTTCAGAAAAAAAGAGGACATGGGAAAATGAAGGTGTTCCCTAAAAATCGTTTACGTTTACCAGAAACTCCTGCGGTAGATCAAATTAACTTTAAAAGTTTCAGTAGTTAAGCCATAATTTTGTTAATAAAGTTAGCCCTTTGATTAAACTTTAAAAGTATATAAGTAGGCTGATATTCTTCATTCTATTAACATATGATTTTTGCTCGATTTCGAGCTACATGTTATCTAGTAGATTTAAAGTCATGCCCTCAGTGTTATTGAATAAATGTATAAAATTTTCACTGATGTATAAAATTGTTCTTAATGCCTCTATCTAATTGTTCTTGCTACCTTACATCAGCATTAATAATCCATCACCCCTGAGACATTTTATTTATGCAATAAAATACTCTATTCACTTTTATTAAATTAAAATTAACAATTCAACAAGATTTGATCAGCAGGTAGCCAAAAATTCTTACAGTAGACACCCTTTTATCCTGACAACTTTTAACCGGACGTCAGTTTAACCGGCCTACACTCCTTGGAAGTGATTTCTTTTCAACTGAACGATTTTCGTCAATATATCGGTTTAACCAGGCGTGATCGAGAGGAAATAGATACTACTATATCGATGATTCTTGTTGGAGAGAGTTAAGACCAGAAACCACAAGTCTAAATAATAGTATTGGCTTATGCAGTATGCGGGTCCGACCGTTATCCAGACGGGTCTTGGTCCCGAAGTGTCCGGATAAGAGGGAGAATGGTTTTTTTGTCCCATATTTAAAAGTTACAAAGTTTTTATTTACAGGTGAACTATTTTGATACCAACTGGTCAAAAGTGTATTATTTTAATACTGATTGTAACTAAGAACTCATAAAGGCTTAAATTGTCTAGTCAAACGTAGATCAGCTACTTAAAATTGTCAATATTTACTAGACGAATGATAAAATTATGAGTGCAGGTACTTTATTTCTGTCAACTGAAGCAGCATTAAAAACTCTTAAAAAAAGTAAAGAAAACTTTAATTAATTTGTAATTTTTTAGCATTTACTTTAATTAATTTGTAATTTTTTAGCATTTAGTTCGTGGCTTATAATTATGTTGCAGTCCTTCAAGGGCATTATCTACTGACAACAAAAACTGGTTTCAGGACAACAATGGGAAAACTGTTCCCATTACAACCATTCAGAAGCTGGGAACTCTCACACTTGAAGGTTCAAGTTTGTTTGTATTGTCAACACAACTATCAGTATATATTAATATATCCTTGATCTAAACTTAAAACAACATGACTAAGCTACGTCTCAAACTTGAAACACAACCTAGACTCTGCAAAACATTTTTTTGTCATTTATGCAAATTGTCCTCATAATAAATGAAACTTTAAAAGCCACTTAGGCAAAGCCCTCTACAAAGAAAAAGATATCTAGACACAAAATAACTAATTAACTATAAACATAACAATAAATTAATTGTTATCGGAAGATAACAGGGCAACCTATCTTTTTAAAAGAAGAAAAGCAAATTAGTTTCATAAAGCAACCTCATAGTCCACTAATAATATATATTTTCAGTATTTTTTGTTGTTTTTTAATGTATTTTTTTTAGTGTTAATCAACATTTTATATTGTTTTTTCAGTTACATACCAATGTAGGTACCTTAAAAATTAAGTCTAAAATTCGTTTTGCCTAAGTTCAAAGTATAATTATTTACCAGACCAGCAAAATCAACAGCGAAACCTATTTTTATAGTTTTTTTTTCAGGGAGGATTAAAACTAAAATTACAAAGGTCTAAAACCTATATTTAAATCTAGGCAGCTCTAGAAAGAAGTTTTATGTTACAAGTGCTAAGAGACATTCTTAGTTCAAACATTCCTTATGCGTACCTAGTAATAAAACCACAATTCTTCAAGTATATTATGTGTATACTGGCATGCATAAAATAAATTATAGTCCTTGTGAAGTTGAAAATCTGAGTTATTAACATTTAGAGAGTCAAAATCCTAACTGTAATGTTATTAAAATATAGATAGGTTTAGCCAGTCAAACAATTAATTTACGTAAAAATAATTAATTAATTTCAGTTAGATTTTTAAACAAAAATAATTATTCCTAAGCATATTTTAGTTATTAATGTAGGTAATTTCAACTAAAAAATTTAATCTTTTAGTAGGATGAAGTTGTTTTGAAATCATTAAGAGAAACAACTATTTCTATAACAGAAGCCATAAACAAAATTTGCTCTTTTGTAATATGTTGCATTGTGGTTTATATGCATACCTTTAATTGAAACCATTTTAGATAAAATTATTAAGAATAGGATGATAATAATAAGATGTTAAATTTATTTTTTTAACATGAAAATATTAAACTAATTTTTACATTTAACAACAGTGAAAACAATCCAAATCAAAATCTGTGCTTTGACTTTAAGCTTAGTATTCAATAAGTTTCAGCACTATTTCAAGTTAATACAAAGTATTAAGTCTTGGAAGCCAGTTTATCAGATTTATTTAAAACATAAAAAGAACAACAATTTCACAGCAGATCGGATTGTTAAAGATTCGATTTCGTTCAATCAACCGTGCAGCAGTGTTTGTTTAAGGGTTTGATATGTATTGGTGTTGGGAAAAATAATAAGCGCATTGGAACCTGGGGAAAATAATTGGGGCTGCCTTACAATTCGTTGACTTTGCCAGTGGCAGTCATTATTAAAAATTTAATACCTTTTAGATTCCTGTTAATTTTTGATTAGGGAAGATTTTAACAGGTAAAGTTATAACTTCAATCAGTCACGCCTAGATTCTTATCACCCACATCGCTTTACTGAATTTAATTTAAATAGGCTACTCTAATAAATCAATTAATGATAACCAACCTTCTAAAATATATTGTTTTATATCTTATTTATGACAGAGCGGTTTTGTCAGAGGCTATTAAGATTATTTTTTTAAGTTTATATTAAATTCATGGATATAATTTTGACCATAATGTCATAATCAATGGGGAAGAAATTAAGGTATTCTATTTGTTAACGTAGAATTATTGCCTCCCAACATTTGGGTTTGATTTGTTTGCTAATATAGGGCGCAAAATAGCTGAACTTGATTTAACCTCTAACAAATATTTGACAATCCAATTAAAGTATTGGAGAAAAAATGTGAGTTGACTAGTACAAATCTTTCTTTTAGAAGGTTCCTTCTTATTTAAACTCCTTTCTAATTTATTAAGTCTAAACCAAAATAAGTTCTAGTAAGTTTAAGTTTATGTCAAATTTTAATGAGGTCGTAATCAACAGTAATCTAGCTGGAAAAATACTATTTGCTTTCTTGATATTAGTAATATTATGGTTCTTGTTACAATGGAACATTGTTCCTGAAGGGTGTCAGTCGCTTGTATCGAGATCGTATCTACTGTCAGTTGCAGGATAATTAAACAGCTACGGAAAGTAGAGTTTCTCCCAAGCCTTTCACTGTTTTGCGGACGATATGTAAATCATGTTGTCAGGGCTCACTACCTACCTCCATGTTTCTTGTATGGTGATATGCTGATAGGTGGAATTGTGAGTTTGGAGAATAAGACCATATTTTTCTCAGATGTAGTTGGAAAGCATTGGCACTAAAAAATAAAAAAAGAGCAAAATTGATAATTAAGTTGGTGTAAAGTAATAAACTTAGTTTTATCAAGTATGTTCTCAGAATGAAATCAGCAACTTCTATCTCTTTAGATAATTATGATCTATAGGATGTGGCCAATAAGCAATAACATTATTGTGGTTTGTTTCTTTTTATTTCAAGATAACCGGGTTCTTTGAAAGGATGATATGTTCCAAATTCAATACAATACAATAGCTTATTAAATACCATTTTTAAACCAGGAAGCAGCTCTGGCTGTGTATTTTAACAATATTGTGTATCCCTGAATTTTCACCGGTAGTTCAGTCCTAGTTACATTATGAAATTGAGGCATATTCATTTTATTCAAAAACCTCCCTTTACAAAATTAATGCTGCTTTTTAGGTACCGGTATTTTGAAGTTAATTTTTAAGTATCAGCTTTTAAAATAAGTGCCAATAATAATATTGGCCTGATCAGGGGTAGGGGTGCCTACAGGGGGGGATTATGACGCCAATAGACTTTTTTATGACTTCAATTTATGACTTCATAGAATTTTTTGGGGGGGATTTTTTTGTGTTTTGTTTACTGTACAGGTAAAACGAACTCCTACTAATTTTTACCAATAAATCGTCAAAAATAAATTAATTGTTACACTATTTAAATTTGTGTATAAATTAAAATTATTATTTTCAATGTACGAAATAGGAAAATGCAACATGGACATGTCCATTGTGTACCGTCAGCGTTCCTGTACACTTGTTTCTTCCGTGGCAGCCGCGGCACGCAAGCAGCCGAACTGGCTCAGTCCACGAAACTCTCTCCAAACAAACACAAAAAATTAATTATTTCAACCTGTCCTGTTTCCTATCGATAAATTACTCAACTACTCCTAGGGGGGAAATGCAAATTTGCTTTGGTACACTTGAAAAAGTAAAATTAATAATTCCCCCCCAATATAGCATTGACGATTTAAAACTTATTTTGAGGAGGGTGCATTGAAATGTATATAGTAATTACTTTTACCGGGAAATGTAAAAGTGGCAACACAACAAAATCTTCATTCAGAAATATATAATAGCAAAATGAATGATCCATTCCCCAATACTGCATTGACGTTTTAAGGATTATTTTTAGGGGGGAAGATTGCGTTGAAATGGACAGTTACTTTTTGGCGGGGAAATTGAAAACTGGTAATACAACAAAGTCTTCAAACGGTCACCTAATAGCAACATTAATGATTCCCCCTCAATATAGCTTTAAAGTTATAAAGATTATTTTTTGGGGGGATGGGTGTGTTTAAATCCTTTTTAGGAAGGAAATGAAAAAATGGTAATACAACTAAACCTTTAATCTGCCAACTAGTAGCAAAACGAATTATCCCCCCTTTCATATAGCCTTGACGTTTCACAGGTTATTTCTAGAGGGGGACTTTGAAAAGAACCATCACACTTTAGGTGGGAAAAGTAAAAATGGTGATAAAGCAAAATTTTAATCGGTCATCCGTTAGCAAAATTAATTGTTCCCCCCAATATCGCGTTGACGTTTTAAAGACTATTTCTAGGAGCGAAGGGGGCGTTAAAAAGTTTTAAATTTAGGAGCAGATGAAGTTTTACATTTGTAAAAATTGTAAAACTTCAATTTAAAAATGCAGTAATAACAGCATCATGACAGAATGACATATTTTCGCCAAAAAAGGATGAAATAATTCTTAATTATTCCACTAAATTATCGACCAGCTACGTAATGTGGAATGAACTCACAAAAATTCGGAATTTTAGTGCTTTTTGTATGTGGGAAAAACTTGGGATAGTGTATAGTGGCAGGGTCAGTTGTTGTGGGTGTTGTTATGTTGACATGTTGTCAAGATGCCTGCTGTATAGGCCTACATGTGATGGGTGTTTATGATTAAGGGTTAGATCGTGGCCTTGTAGTACAAAAATGAGAGCGTCAGTCGTGTATTGGGACAATGGTTTAGTGAACGGTTGGAGTAAAGCTTATGATAGAGGAAATATTGACTTTTTTAGAGGTAGCTACCTAATGTCCTCGTTCACGTATTTTAGTATTTGTGATAAGACGAAATGCCTCGAGTTTTCGGGCCAAGGCTCAAGAATGGTAAAAGGCTACACTTGTCTTCTTCCCCCAGACGATGTTCCAGAAATAACTGACGACTAATAAAATCGAAGTATAATAAAAATAATAATTTTTAAGTAATTAATATTAATAACTTTTAGTCGGGAAAATGTTCAAAATTTGAAAGTGATGTAACTTAATTAACCCAGATTATTTTTAATGTCCTCTGCTTAAATAGGATGTCATAAATAGATGTTGTGCGGAGGGGGGATATTTGATAGATTCTGGAAATTTTTGGGGGGGATTGGCGTCATAGCTCTTGGGGGGGATCGGCACCCCTGGGCCTGATAAACTAATCATTACCAAAATAAAATGTAAGCCGGCTCTTTTAGCGAATTTCTTCTGGAATAAGCTATTAGGCTTCCGTAGTTTTCACTGAATAGCCAAATATATCATATCTGCTAAAGGTAACCTCAGCAATCATATCAATATTTATATCAATTAATAGCTTTTTTTGGGTGCTTTCTAGATGTGAAGTGAGTTTATTGTGAAAATGCATTTTTACCTCCACAAATCACGATTTGTTTCAAAATTAATATGGGTTTGAAATTCATTGTTGGTGATGGTGATTTTATATTTTGATTAGGATTTTTGCGGACATTTGCCATCACTGATTAGTAAAAAACAAGTTTCACGACGTTTCGGGATCTGGAATCTGATCCCGTCTTCAGGTGGAAGAAAACCTAGAACATAACAAGATTAGTAACACATGGCCAGGAAAACCTGGACAAAAACACAGCTAAAACAGAGAACTGTAAAAGCAGTCACGAAAACACTAAGCTGAAAAGAAAAACAAAAACACAAAATAACACAGGAATCACAAGTATCAGAATCACCAGACAGGAGAGAGCACGTCCACACCCAATCAGAGCTGAGCTGAGACTGGTAGGAGGAAAGCAAATGGCGGCGGCGGCGGAAATGGCGGCAGCCACAGCCAACCAAATCCCGGCGCGCTACCGGTGGCGAAAACCTGAAACAGAGACATGTGAAATGCAAATTCCGTGTGTCTGTTTGTGTTTTTTAGTTAATTTTTAACCTGATTTTGCCCCTTGGCCTTGCTACGGGTTAACATGTTGTGAGAATTTTGAACAGAATTGTTAGTAATTACCCTATTTGCTGACACTTTATTTTCCCTGTCTTTCAATTCTTTGTTTAATATTGGTAGCCATACTGGCCTTATTTCAAGAGAAGATTGACTGATTGGTTGGTCTGCTAGTTTTATGTATGAAGCTTCAATTAGTTTTCTTTTGAAAAAATGAGGTTCGCGGTGTACTATTTTTGCTTCGTCAAAATTCATCTGGTGATTTTCAGACCAGCAGTGTTGAGCAATTTTTGATTTATCCACTAAGCCCTTCCTCGTGTTATCTTTGTGTTCTTTGATTCTAACATTTAAAGGTCTTTTTGTCTCGCCATAATACGGCCTAGAGCAACTATTGCAGTTTATTCTGTAAACACAGTTTTTTGATCCCTGAGTGCCATTTTTTGGTTTGGTTTTTACGAGACATTGCCTAAGAGTGTTTTGTGTCCTAAACGCGGTTCTAACTTTGAACTTCCTAGCAACTCTTCTAATTTTTTCCGATAATCCCGGCACATAAGGGATTGACATAGGAACGAATTTTTCAGTGTTTTCTGACTCATTCTGTTTAGCCCTACGGTTTTTGCACTTTCTTATTACGGATTGAGGGTATCCATTCTTAGCCAAATCTTGCTCTACTTTTTTGATTTCCTGATTTAATCCATCTTGATTTGAGCAAATGCTCTTTGCTCTGTCAAATAATGAGTAAGCTACCCCTTCTTTGACAGATTTTTGATGGTTTGATTGAAAATTTAAGTACTGCCCTGTGTGTGTCTTTTTTCTGAAAACAGTTGTCCTGAGCGTGTCCCTATCCTTTTCTACGCACACATCCAAAAATGCTAGTTTGTTTTGGACTTCCTCTTCCATTGTTAGGCGGATGGAAGGAGAAATACTGTTAAGATGCCCTAAAAAGTCTTTTAGTTCATCGTCTCCATGCGGAAATACCACGAAGGTGTCATCGACGTACCTCCACCAAATCTTCGGTTTGAGCTGAGCCAAAGACAAAGCCTTTTGCTCAAACTCCTCCATAAAGATATTAGCAAAGATAGGCGACAATGGCGACCCCATGGCCATCCCCTCATCTTGACGGTATAATTTACCCTCTAGTTCAAAATAATTACATTGAGTGCATAATTCAAGCAGTTCCATAATGACGTTAACAGGAAGTTTAGTACGTTCAGTTAGACTTTCATCTTTTTCGAGCCGAGACTCGATTATTTTTAATGTTTCAGGAACTGGGACATTCGTGAACAGACTTTCAACATCAAAACTAACCAGCTTATCCGTCTCAGCCAGCACTATGTCCTTCGACTTTTCAACGAAGTCTTTAGAATTTTTTATGTACGAGTCAGTTTTTCTACCAATGGTTTCAGGATGTCCAGGAGGACTTTAGACAGTTCCCTACACGGTGAGTCGCGAGAGCTAATTATAGGCCTAAGAGGTACATCAGTTTTATGAATTTTAGGTAACCCATACATGTGTGGGATTTTCGAGTGATGCGGTGTTAAACGAGTTCTTTGTTTATCAGAAAAAAACTGTTTATGCTTCCTAAGAGTGCTTGCAACTTTACGCTCGAAACTTTCTGTAGGATCTTTATTTAGTTCAGTATATTTACCAGCCTGGAGAGTTTCCAATATTTTCTCTTTGTATGTTACTGTGTCTAAGACAACAGTAGCGTTTCCTTTATCCGCGGGCAATATTTTGATAGTATCATCTTTCCCAAGGATAGATACTGCCTTGATTTCCTCTTTCTTTAGGTTGGGCTTTGGGACAGGAATTTTATTATTTTTAGGAATTATTTTTAGTTCTCTGTTTTAGCTGTGTTTTTGTCCAGGTTTTCCTGGCCATGTGTTACTAATCTTGTTATGTTCTAGGTTTTCTTCCACCTGAAGACGGGATCAGATTCCAGATCCCGAAACGTCGTGAAACTTGTTTTTTACTAATCAGTGATGGCAAATGTCCGCAAAAATCCTAATCAAAATATTAATATGGGCTTAGAAGAGAAATAGAATTTTCAGTTTGAGTGTCTGTTAGCATGATAACTCTCGTAAATATCATCCAGTCGTAACAAAATTTGGTACAGACGTAAAACTAGGTTCTCTTGGGCGAGTTTGTAAACCAACCATATCCAAAGTGGGGTAAAGGCTCCATTTTACCCTCCAAAAATGGGTTTTTGGGTTCTTCAAATTGAAAAATTAAATTTATCCAATTATTGTTTTCACCATTGGATTTGGTTTGAAACACAAGTTTTTTAGTCATTTCTTGAATTCCATTGGTCTCCAGGATCACATTTTCTCCCATGTATTTTAATATCAGGGCAGAATGTTGTCTTTGCCAATTTCTCATTCACTTTCTTCTGAGGTTTTCAACAAATCCCGTGGAGTATTTCTTGAGTTTATCAAAAGTATTTAGTAGGATTTTGGTTTTTTCCTTTTTAAGTGATTTTAGTTTAAAAAATAAACATTCTAGCCTACTTATTAAAAAAAATCTTTGCTTTTTAACACAACTTATTTACCAATATTTTTCGACTGAGACTTTGTAAAACAAGCAATCAAGTAATTATTATAATATATAAATATATCACTTGTTTGCATTTCTTTTTTAATAATAACAGTATTGCATAATACCCTACAGTACTTTTTTAATACCCTACAGTATTGCATAAATACTGGGTATTTTCTATTTTGAAATTTGCTGAGTACAAAGAATTGCTGCGACGGTGTATTGCTTATAACTCGAAAATCATAACTGTTATGAGATAAAAGATCAAAAGAAAGCTCGTAAAATGTCTTACAAGATACACTACTTGTTATTATTTCTGTATACCATTAATCCTAAGGTCCCGGGGTTAACGTTCTCAATCCCGTTATCCCGGGATTGGATTCCCTGCAGTTTTTTTCACCAAGCTTGGTTTTTTCCCAAGGAAGATGCTACATCTCATTTGTGCCTTTCTTTTGTCATTATCTACTTTTTTATAACTGATTTGTCTGTTATTTTATAGACTTCATTATTAAGTGATAAAACTGACCTTGTTATTTGAATGTGGGATTATATTCTTTAGTCATGATCTGTTCCAAGTTGAAGCTGTTAATTTCAAACCCAGTCCATGAATAAATTGAAGTGCAGTGTTCAGGGTCTGTCCATTAGCAGGCTGTTCAGAGGCTCGGATAGTGGCTGTAAAGGTGGTATGGCTGCACTTTACCATCCCTGCAGTACAAGCTTTGAGTTTCTTCTTTTCATTTCAATGTGTAACACAGTTCTGTCACTTGTTGGTCAATTAGGTACCTACTGACAAAGAGCTTTCTTCTCCATAGTCTACGTTCAAATCTCATGACATGTCTTATCCTTCCATTCAATCTTAACCTTTCTTAAACATTTCTTTCAGGATGAGTTTTCTCAAATTTATTACCTGTGTTCTTGAGCTGTTATTTCCTTTGCATATCTCTGAACCTACAATGGCATTTATGTGGTTTATTGTTTTTGCCAGACTTCTGATTTGACTGGCGAAGTATAGTGAAATGGTTGCGTAAATATCGAGAGGCCCGATAGAAAGATCATTCATAAAACAGAGTCTTCTCATGGGATTACCATCAGAATCAACCTTTCTTCCTTAATTACTTTTAAAATGCAGCAACAAAGTCAATGTAGAGGTTTTAGCATACTGAATGGAAATATAGTTTAGTGCACATATCTGTTAAAGTTAAGCAAATCTTTAACTACTGAATACAGTATCTAACATAATGTAAAACACAAGCATCAAGTTTAATTTGCCTTCGAAACCTTCCTATAATTAATATATCTCAACTATTGATTTACACTAAATAACAGACAACCTTTAGTTATCGTCTGCTTTGAAAAACCTAAAATAATATAACAATTTTTTTTATTAAAACAAAATCCAAACTTTGATTTTTTTAGCGATGAAACCAGTGGAAATTTCAAAAAATCCCTTCTCAGGAGGTGCCTACGCTGTAAGAGGAGTCCACATATTAAGTTTCTCGCTTCCAGATACAATTGGAATTTTGCTTTTACATATTTATACTAGCTGAACCCTGCAGATTTTGTCTAGCCAAGGATCACCTGTTCAAGTAAAAATGTCATTAGCTTTGATGTAAACAATATCTTTGCATAAGGTTAATATGGGAATCCCTTTGGACCTCTTGGGAGGAACCCAATAGCATTGACTTTATAACTGAAAGGAGGCTGCTCATGCTTACAGATGTTTTGAAGCCAGAAATTAGCATCTAGTTTTAGCCAGAGGACTCGCGAAATTAGTTCGACACTCGTCACCAGGGATTGCGCCTCGAGTGAGATTTTATGTTAAAAGATTTTTATCCTTGAAATGGAACATGTTTGCTTGTAGCGGGCTAAAGCATGTTACAAGGTTATAAAAGGGATTTTATTTTTAAAACGTCAAAAACTAGAAGTGCAAAAGAGATGCTAAAAATGGCATATTAAATTTCTTTAGTACCAAAATTCTATACCAGAATGTGCTGATTTTTGTAACATATGAAGAAATATTTTGACTTCAAAATTTAACATTGCTTGAACTGTTTAACACTGCTTACGTACCAAGTACTATCTTTTTTTCTCTATAATCAATGCGAATAGAGTTAGAACAAAGTGGATGGTTTAAAAACCTTATCCCTGAAACTTTACATACATATTCCATCAGGGCCGGCGACAGGGGGGGCAGGGGGGGCAAATGCATAGGGGCCCGGACTCACAAGGGTCCAGGAATCACACGAGATAAGTAAAAAAGGGGGCCTGGAATTACACGTGATTATTAAAAAAAGGTCATCAGGGGCCCGAGCTTCTCCATTGCACAGGGGCACGAAAATCCTGTCACCGGGCCTGTATTCCATTTTCATGGCAAAAAGTCCAACTGAGTCCAAGACCATTAACTTCAACAAAACCAACATCATTTTTATTAAATATAGATAGATAAACTTGCTTAGCATCATATATATTCATGTAACAAAAATTAATCTTATCATTGTAATTATTGTTCGTGCTCGAAAATCATAGCCAGCGCAAGAATTTTCATGCATTGGCGGATGGGGGAGGAGAGGAAGTCTAATCCCCTACTTTAGCTCCGCCCCTTCACTACTACTAAGTATTAATAAAAATGCAAACTAGTACTAATAGTTCTAGTACTACTACTGCTCCTACTACTAGTAGTAATAGTAGTCATTTTCAAAACGAAAAGAATTTTGTTTGTCAAAATATTTTGAAGGTTATAGTTTGAAGTTTTGATTATGTAAGTTTTATCTTTTTCAATTAAATTATTCAATTGAAAATAAACATATTTGATTTCTTGTTTTTAAATAAGAGCTTTAACTCATATTAGATTTGCTCATTAGTTTTAATTAAAAAATAACTTTTGCAAAAGTTGATTTTCCTTGATTGACAGATGTCAAGACGGTTTTGTGACTCCCAGGTTGAAGAGTCACTATCTATCGGACAATAAAAATACTTCCAGAACAATAAAAAAAACCAAATTATCATCCAATAGTAAACCAAAGAGGTACTATAAAAACAATATTGTTGCAACCAATGAAATACACATAGGTACACATGAGGAATTCTTAATCTCAATCTAAACATTGATTTATCCATCTCTCGCACACGTTCTTTCATGCGCGAACTATAGTTTGATTAGCCGAAGATGGGTTAAGAAATGCAACCCAAAATACCTGTTTTTCTTATATAATAATATATTTTCTTGTTATGAGTATCTTTCAAACTGAAAATAATCATTTATCTTCAGCATTTTTTAACTTGTTAATACATTTATTTACACATATTATATTGCCTAAACAAGAATCTCGTTTTCCAATTTAATTGTTATTTGTATTTGTATATTTCCAGAGCTCTTAGTGTAATATCTATGTATGTCAAAACCAGATGTACGGAGATAAAATATGTCAGACTCAACAAGTAACTGATACTCTGATATACAACACCAGGTATGAATGTTTCCCAGGCTTGGCCTTGACATAACACACATTCACCACTCTATAATTACATTGCCACACAAACACAGGGTTTTAGTGTGACTCCTGGATACCAAAACATTCTTATCAGGCCTATTTTAAATTTTCCTAATTTACTTCAGTTTTTAATGATGTTTCTCTTTAAATGCAGTTTTGAATAAATCAGGGAACCGTTTCCTCTTTATATTACATACTAGCTGATAACCCCGGCTTTGCTCGGGAGAATATTTTTTCTTCTCACATTCTTGTTGTTTCTTAGAGCTGCATTCTATTAGTAACCATAGTAGTAGCTATTTCTAATGGTAACCATAGCAACTATTCAAAGCACTCCAAAAATCCTTGACATAGGTCCCTTTAGAACAATCCTGCGCCTAAGCCCTTAAAGATATCCAAACCAAACCACCATAGTGCACATCATGAGATTCCAAGCTTTAATTTGACACCAAGATCAAGTGTCTTCGACATGCAGTTTTGGCTGTAGCCCGAAATATACCAACACACAACTCTTCTTTTATATACAAAAAAATATACAGGGTGTTGATAAAAAACCCTTCAGGACTTCGGGATATGGTTACTTACATCAAAACTAAGAAAAAAGTTCCTAAAAACATGGGTCCTAAAATGCTCGGTTATCCGTCTGTCGGTCTGTATGTGTTTTTAACATGATTTTGCACAACTTTAGAACCACGAAAGATATCAACTTCAAACTTGGTACTTATATGCTGACTATTAGGGCCAATTTTAGTGCGGAGTATCAAGTTTCTACTTTGTACTATTTCAAAATGGCAGCCATTTTTATATTTTAATACCTAATATCTTAAAAACCGTAAATTTTTCAAAAATTGGACAAGAGACAAAACAGTTGCGAAATTTTATTTCCTACAATACCATATCAAGATTATTAAGATCAAAGAACAATTTACGGAGTTATTGCAATTTTTCCAACAAAATACATGCATGTTGTATGGTAGCTATGGCAAGTTTACTTGAATTCTGTTAGCAAAATTGCAATAACTCCGTTAATTGTTGTTTGATCTTAATAATCTTGAAATGGTTTTGTAGGAAATAAAATTTCGCAACTTTTTTGTCTCTTGTCCAATTTTTTAAAAATTTTCGTTTTTTAAGATATTAGGTTTTAAAATATAAAAATGGCTGCCATTTTGAAATGGTACAAAGTAGAAACTTGATACTCCGCACCAAAATAGGTCCTAATAGTCAGCATATAAGTACCAAGTTTGAAGTTGATATCTTTTGTGGTTCCAAAGTTATGCAAAATCATGTTAAAAACACATACAGACCGACAGACGGATAACCGAGCATTTTAGGACCCATGTTTATAGGAGCTTTTTTCTTAGTTTTGATGTAAGTAACCACATCCCGAAGTCCTGAAGGGTTTTTTATCAACACCCTGTATATACAGGGTGAGTCAGACCACCCGTCCACCTATTGTAGCGGGAGAACAGTTTGACATAGAAACGTCAAATAAAATTATTCCCCACTAATTTGCACATGAAGAATTCATTAAAAATATTTTCATCGCGATTCATGTACAGGGTGTTCCAGAAATGAAGGTCATGGGTTCGAATCTCAAAATTTTCTTGAGTAGACCTATAGCAAATATTATATCATTTTAAAGGTCTTGTTAAAAGAAACATTTTGGTGAAAACAGAACTAAATTATCTCAAGCCGTTTCAAAATGGCGGCCATATTTATGAAAGTTTTCGATATTTACGGAAACCCCTGTATTTTCCAAACCACTCAACATTTTTCAGTTCTGATTCAAAATTCTTAATCCTTGGTAACTCAGCTTTACTATGATATGCCACATGACAATATTTAAAATTTGTTTTAATTTTGAAAAAAAAATAATTTTTTAAAATGTTGGCAGCTCTGAAAATAAAAAAATCAAATAGCAACATATGTCAAAAAGCATATAATTTTAAAGGTCCTCAAAATTCCTACAACTTTGTAATTTACACAAGTATTCTATCATTTTTAGTTTTTGAGTTATGGTCAAAAAACCCCATTTTCCCATATGAAGTGCATGTTATTTGCACGCCCATAGCAAACGGTCTGTGGGTACCCTTTGGTTATTATGAACTGCATAAATAACATGCACTTCATATGGGAAAATGGAGTTTTTTGACCATAACTAAAAAACTAAAAAAGTTAGAATACTTGTGTATTACAAAGTTGTAGGAATTTCGAAGACCTTTAAAATGATATGCTTTTTGGCATATGTTGCTATTTGATTTTTTTTATTTTCAGGGCTGCCAACATTTTCAAAAAATAATTTTTTTACAAAATTAAAACAAATTTTAAATATTGTCATGTGGCATATCATAGTAAAGCTGAGTTACCAAGGATTAAGAATTTTGAATCAGAACTGAAAAATGTTGAGTGGTTTGGAAAATACAGGGGTTTCCGTAAATATCGAAAATTTTCACAAATATGGCCGCCATTTTGAAACGGCTTGAGATAATTTAGTTCTGTTTTCACCAAAATGTTTCTTTTAACAAGACCTTTAAAATGATATAATATTTGCTATAGGTCTACTCAAGAAAATTTTGAGATTCGAACCCATGACCTTCATTTCTGGAACACCCTGTACATGAATCGCGATGAAAATATTTTTAATGAATTCTTCATGTGCAAATTAGTGGGGAATAATTTTATTTGACATTTCTATGTCAAACCGTTCTCCCGCTACAATAGGTGGACGGGTGGTCTGACTCATCCTGTATATAATATTGATATTGATATTTATATTGATTAAACATTAAAACTTCAAAGTAACGGCTCAGAGAAGGTTTAAAACACATTTAAGTGAACATTTCAAAAACTTAGGACGGTTTCATTTGTTGCTGAGCAATAGAAAAATGTTTCAATTTTTGTCAGTGTAGGTCAGTGGCGGATCCAAGGGGGCGGCAAAGGGGGTAATTGTCCCCCCCCCCGAGAATGTGGGAAAAAATAAGTGTATGTGTTTAAGTGTAGCTTCACGAAACTTGTGATCCGCCGCAATGAACGATCGCGCGTATCTGCCGATCGCGAATAAACGGCAAATCCAGCTTTAAGAAACTCGCGATCGGCCGCAAAAAGTATCGTGCGAATTTGCCGATCGCGAATAAAAATGGCAAACGTAGCTTTCCATAACTCGCGATCGGCCGCGAAAATGATCGCGCGCACTTGTTAGTCGCGGGTGAACGGCAAAATAAACTTTGCGGAATTCGTGAACGGCCGCGAAATACGATAGCGCGTATCAGCCATAGAAGTATAAACATGGAACAGCGACTAAATGCCGCGAGAACGGTCCGGCGGCCGCTCCGCTCCTCCACCACTATCAGGAACCGAGTAACGCTCTTATAGCGTGGGGGAAAACGGTAAGAAATATGCGGTATTTAATTACACTGGAATGAGGACACAGCAAATTGCAAACAGATTCAAGAAGTACAGTATTTCAATACATGTAGCATTCAAGACTCAGAACACAATCGGAAAAATTCTACACTCAAGTATTGAAAAATGCAACAAATTTGATACTGCTGGAATATACAAAATTAGCTGCAATGACTGTGATAAATTTTATATAGGCCAAACAGTCAACTTTAGAAAAATATACAAGAACCATATATCAGCCTGGAAAAACAAGAAACCGGAAAGATCCAATATCGCCAAACACCTACTAGAAGATGGACATAACATAGGAAATATAGAAGAAAATCTCAAGATAATGAAATGTAAAAAAGGAAATATAATGAACACATAGGAATAATTATATATATTTAAAGAAAAATGTAAAGATAGAGACAAACTAATTAATGAGCAAGTGAACTTAGACTCTGGTGGTACGTTCAAAAACCTGTTTTCAACGGAACTTCCGGCAGCCAACAGGATAAGAGGACGGACGCCATGATAGATCTGCCAGTCCCTCATTGGGCCTGATGATGGTTGGTGTGACCAACCGAAATCGATCGCCATTATCCACCATTATTGTATATTTACCATCTTGTATGTAAATACAGTATAAGTGTAAATATATTTTTAAGTGTTGTAAGACATTTTTTATTTATCATAAAGTAAGTTAGAGATTTTGATAAATATAAATTAAGTAGTAAATATAAAATATCTCCCGATTACTAATACAATCGTCATCACAATCTATTGATTTTTTTGTCTTTAAGTAGCGAAAAACATGTGAAAATATTTTAAGTAAAAATTATTAAAAATATTTTAATCGAGGTTTTAACTCTTTGCTTGCTCTCTCAGATCATATTCTCTACTCAGTTTTATTGTATTTCATAAATTTTTAGCTCTATTTTTTTAATAGATTTTCGTGACTTTTCTTTAATCAGGAGGAGGAGTTTTCTTCCTTCAAAAGGCAAAGCAGGTAGTTGAGAATGAAGGAGGATTTATTTTCAACTGAGGAAGTAGAAAACCATTTCCGTCGCCTGATAGGTCGTTGATATTGTTTTACGATCAAACCTGTATCTCCCGTTATTATTTTTTATTTGGCATTTAAGTAAAGCATATTTTTCCTTTATAATATTTGCACAACAGCCAAAACACTTTATCAGTGCTTAAAATAACATTTGTCGAGTTCTCTACTGCATGAGTTTCTGGTAAACGTTAACGATTTTTTTAGGGAACACCTTCATTTCCCCATGTCCTCTTTTTTCTGAAATGTATGTTTTAACACCGGCAAAAGACCACGCTCTGCTTACAGCAACATGTAGCTGACCAAGAGCAAACACTGGCGCCATGAGCAATGACTTCAGGGATTGTCGCTGCATCTTATTGATAATTATCGCCAAAACAAATACTATAGGGAACGGCTGTCTTTATAGGCAACATTTCCTTTGTGGTAAAAACGTGTAAATGACCCATTACTACCGGTCTTTTCATTCTTTAAATGCAACCCACCGCAATAAAAACATTTTTAGTTCCTTGGTTTGAGGTTGGAAGGAGCATAAAATGTTACATCGGGAGGGTGATGCCAGCGGTTGCGATTGTGTTCTTTCCGACTCCTCCGACCGGTCTATGTTCGTCTTCTTCTTATCGGTGGCATTATAAATGCACCAAATCCAAAAATAGATTTGCCCAGGTTAATATAACTTCAAAAAAACACTATGAGATATCGTAAACTACATTGTAAAACTGGTACGGTAACTGCAATGCAGAGCTTTGAAAACTTCATAACATAACCTAAATTACATAATAAATCTTAAAAAAAAGAAAACTGTTGAAAACAAAGCCAAACCAGCTGAACAAATAAAAACTGCTCTTTTCGAAAAATTAATTGTAATTCATTGCTGCTATCTGTGGTTTACCTGTTGAACTATTTCAGAGCTTGGCCATATGTTCAGTTTGTAAACAAAGTAAACTGAGCTTACTCAAACGTCGATGAATAACTTCGTCACTGTTGCGAAACTTCAGCCCTTTACTGTACTTTAGTGACACCCTTTTTTAAAATTCTGAGGCTTGTTGACAAATCTACAAAACATTCCCTTTAATTTGATACCTCAAACGTTAAAATCGGTCCAGCCGTTGTTGCGATTGGACTGTGAAAAGAAAACTGCTTGCGTATTAATATATAGATCTTTAAATCATTTAAATTTAAGTCAATTATTTTCTATCAAATCAAGCTTGTAAGATGCTATATTTTAGCTCATTTATCAAAAATGAAAACATGAAAGGATTACATTTTTATTGTAACATTAAAAGGAGGATTAAAAAGGTAAAATATAAAAATTTCATGTTAATAAAACAAAATAAGAGAGATAATCTTCAACCATGGTGTGACACATGGTCTATACATAACTACATAGTAGTCTATATAGTTTTATACATAACTGGTTATCTGTTTATATCTACCCTTGTTTACTCTGTTAACCGTCACCTACCGCACTGCTCCAGGGTTAATCATGTGCCTCAGCAATAACATTCACCTGCACGCGGCTACTGTTCTTTCAACTGCTAAGTTTGTTTTTATCATGTTGAACAATTTTGTGAATTGTTTCATTAGTGCTAATAGACTGGTTGGTTTTCATCTTTGTTTGCCAGTGTATTTCCAAGATCATTTTGGATTTTTTTCATATACTTATGATCGTAGGTGTTTTCATTATAACCCACATCAATGCCTTCCCATCAAGACCATCATCTATGGAGATTACTGTTTAATGCTGTGTATTTTTATGTGTGTTTTTTTAATTATGTCTTCATTTTAACAAACAGCTAATAGATTTTACAACAAAATCCGGTAAACTTTTAAAGAAAACATATTTAGATTTTGTTTTTATTAATTGGAACAGAGATGTATTTCAAACTTTTTATTACTTCTCAATAATATCTTAAAAGGAACAAAATATTAAAGTTAATAGTGTGGTAAGAGTAAATTAAATTCTTCTATGTTTCAAAAACAGGTTTTCATTTTAATACTTTTTTTGTCTGCAAAATCACAATATACAGAATGGGCCAAATGTAGGTACAACCACGATATATATCAAACTGTTCACACTCCTGTTATTTTTACTTAAAACGTTTTTGATAGTTATTTTAATAAGACAATTAATAATAATAATAATAATAATAATAAATAATAAACAATAACTTATTCACCATTGTTACACTGTTACATCTGAATCATAATTCTCTATGAATAAATATATCTACATATTCTTTTTTCTTAAATAAAAACAGAAATTTAATAAAACTCCGGTGAATAATTAAGTTCCCCTGCCCATAAGGGGTCACCTTAATAAAAAAAAAAAAAAAAAAAAAAAATTAATAAAATTTATTCAAAATCAGTGTTGCTCATAATTATTTGATATGCAATTTTCTCTTTTAAGCAATGTTTAGTTTTATAGTATATATTTTTAAATTTATATTGCTATTAATTTGGTAAGTGATTTATAAATCTATTTGAAAAATAAATTATTTATATAGGTTATTTCCTTGATAAAAATTCAACATTTTCAATTCCCAAAAGCCAAGTTTTTAGCCCTTTTAGGTAATTAGATTTTAATTTCATCTGAACATTCATTACATTATTTATAGTTAAACTATATAACATTGGGGCATTGTAAGTGTAAAAATGAAGGTATATCCTCAAAGTTGGTTGTGTTAATTGGATAGCATGTCTGTTTCTTAAACCGTAGGGTCCTAATAGGGGTTCTCTTTTAGAAATAGCCTACTTCTCTCAAAAAATATTTTTAGAATTTTATAAATATACAAATTTCTAATTGGTAATATTTTTAATTGGGAGAACAGTGGCCAGCAATGTTCTAATCTAGATTTTTTAAATATTAATAATAATAATAATAAATATCATTTATTTCACCAAAATATACATAAACAGTCATAAATAATTATTACATTTATTTACAAAAACTTTACAAAAAATACATAAATACGTTATATTATTCTAATTATAGATATTATTAAATATATTATTCTAATTATAGATTTTTTAAATATTATTCTAATTATACATTAAATTTATCAAGTTCCATAAGTTCATTCATAGATGTGGAAGATAAACTTTTTGAGCATCTATAAGATTAAATATATAATTGTTTATGTAAATAAATAAATATAAGCCACTGAATACCTACATATTTGACCCACTCTATAATTCAAAACAATATTTTTTTTTTACTATATTAACTTGATTTCTTATCTGGTTACAATAGATCTGTATGAATACACTTTGGTTAAAAACTGTATAAAAACTTTTTACCTCTTTTCACTTCCTTCATTTGTTACCTGGTAGCCATGGCTTTGGTTGGGGGATCTTTTTTCTTCTTGTGGGATTAGTGTGTGCTGCATCCTGTAATAATGAAGTTAGATTCAAGAAAAGCCACAAAGTCGCTAAAAAATTACAGATTCATGAAAATATATTTTTTGATTTTATAAATAAACCATATGATGAACCATATGCAATTATTATGACCTTAAGGCTTCTATTGATTCTTAGTTTACTATAGTGATCATCGAGATCCTACCTAGAGAGCTAAATCAAACCTAGATCAATCCCAAAAACCGTGATATAGGTTCCTTTAAAGAAAACCTGTGGCGAAGCCCTAAAACATAACAAAGCACAACCTGATCTGTGAGGTTGGCATATAAAAATTAGCAATTACACTGTTATTCATACCAATCATCATATATTTAATTTCATAAGGCGATTCTTTTAGTCAAAATTGAAGGTCTCTATTCCATGATGGCAGGAAAATTACTGAAATTGCTTGAAATTCACCAGAAAATGAGAAATAACATAAAATAGCTGCCATTTAAATAGCAATATCTGGGGACCGAGCTTCGCTTGGGGAAAACTGTAACATTTCTAAACATATAAGATGGTTCCCCACAAAGAAAGTGAACTTATTTGGTTGATTTACTGAGGTTTCCATTTTGTTCAGTTTTTCAATTTATTCGGTCTTTGTTTTTCTGGCCAAGCACTGTGACGCATATTGCTATAGATCTCAACGGGATATTCATATTGCTCAACACTGCCAGTCGTTAAATGATTACAATATCGCAGAAAATTCAAATTATAGGATATTCCCGTCTGTGAAGATGGGATCAGATTCCAGGTCCTGAAACGTCGTTAAACTTGTTTTTTGCTAATCGGTGAAGGCAAATGTCCGCAAAGCTCAAATCAAAATATAAAATATACGATATTGCTTCATAAATAACAGAAAATTAATCGTCCGAGCATCCAAATTTTGTAGTAAATGCATCAAACTTTTTTCACTTGGCGACGATAGATAATCTTGGTTTGAAGGATTTTCTTCGATGATCTCTTTGGATGAACCTTGTCTTCATAAAGTGAAGTCAACTTTTTTCTTAGTAGATTTTTGGAATTTGCCTATCTCTACCACATAAATCGTACTTGCAAACTTTAAAAACATTAAAATGATATAAATTCAGTAAATCCAAAGAATAAAACCCCTTTAAGTAAACAAATACATGTTTTTTTGGCGTTATTTTTAATTAACCTAAAACTCAGCTGTTTGCCTGTTTGGAATTTTTAGATGAGGATAGTATTTTAATACTCCATGAACAATTTGTACGTCTGTACTCAATTGTATTATCTCAGTTCTGTTCCACATACATCGATGCCTGCAACGTGCTGTAAAAGTTTTTAAATGCTTGTTACGAACAGCTGGATGATTATTTTGTTTACTTTTCCTTGTTTTTCTGTAACCATCATGGCAACTCATATGACCCCATGTTAAAAATTATCAACTTAAAATTTCAATTTTCTAAAAAATTCGTGTTTCTACACCAAATTCAACCACGTAGGTGAACTTAAAAATAAAAACTACACCTATGTGCAAAATTTTTTTTAAATCGTTAGAGCCGTTTTCTAGATAGGATTTATATACAAGAATTGCTCATTTAAAGAAATAGGATTGGGATCGAAAAAAATCTGGTTTGTTTACATAAATAAATAAATAAATAAATAAATCTTTATTTTCTCTGCACATACATACAAACATTTACAATATATTGGTAAAGAGACACATACAAAATTAAAAATAATAATTAAAACCAGGCTGACCTCAGAAGATTGTGTATGCGCAGATGAAAAATAGGGCCCCCAAGACATAAAATGTCTGTTTGGGGGTTCCTTTACAAAATATAACCATTATTTAATAGAGTTCGGAGCATTTAAATGTAAACAACAAATTTGATGTAACGATAGTAAAAAAAATACAACTAACCTACAAAATCTTGTGCTTTCCCCACACTAATACTTCAATAAAAATTAATAAAGTAATCTAGAAAAAAATCAATACTGCATATAAACTTAAAACCAATTTCAAAGCTGTTACCTACAACAAACACTCAACGTGCATGACACACATATAACGTATGATGCTGTTATTTGATTAAAATCCATGTGCTAGACATTAATATATGGTAGATCCAAAAGCCAGTTTGCTATGAAGGTAATTGTACTAAAATAATTGAGGATCATTAGGATTTTCCTTTATTAGGGGCTTTCAGCCCCTTCAAGCCACTAGTTATGAGTAAACATGTAATCATTCTAGTTTTTCAATTCTTTGGCTAGTCCTTAAAAAATACAAAAGTTACAGGCTTTACAAAGTGTGCTTGTTAACTTCACAATACCATTTCTGTATGCACCAGAATGTGATGGAATAAAGTCAATTCTTCAGTTTTTCATCAGCTCTGAACAGTTCTTTAATATTTTCACTACTTCTTAAAAAAAAGTTAGGTGCATTTCAAAATTGATTTGCCTTCACACTTCCACTTTCAGCACACAAACCAATACCCACTTTCAACACAAACCAATACCAGTACAGTAGAGCGTCGATTATCCGAACGTCGATCATCCGAACCGTTGGTTACCCGAATGCCGTAATAATTCATATTTTGAACTTGATTCTCAAGCAGTTCGAATTCGCGCGCCAAAAAGTGTCAGGGCTAAAGCAGAAAACAAATTTTGGACTTTGTCTCTTGATAAAAAGTATACAGTGTACTGTATCTATATATGATAAATTGTTCTTTAAAAATTTATACCCAAGTATTCTGATTGATTTCTTAATAAAATTACGTGAATAATTTTTATTTACTCACTTTTTAGCATTTTACTAGTAAGAATTACATTACATATATAATTTTTAAATTTTGTCTTTTCATGTTCGATTATCCGAATATTCATTTATCAGAACACCCCTTGTCCCCAATTAGTTCGGATAACCGCGCTCTATTGTGTTCAGATCTCAAGCATCAATGGTTGTTTATCAATTAATTGTTCTTCATTAGCCCTCAACAAATTTCTGTTAGTTTTTAAAAATTTAAAACTTATGAGCCTTGCGACCAAAGGTTTACCTACATCATTGATTTTTAATTGAAATATTTAAGAAACTTCAATTACACAAATGTTGCATCAACAGATACTGTGGTTGGAAATAATGTTTTATACATCTTGTAGAAAAATGTTCTGCAGATGTAAAATAAAAGGTTAAATTTATTAGAAGAATGTGCTTACATCCGATTTCAAAAATTATAATTAAACAATTTACATTTGAGAATTTAGTGGAGGAACTGAAACAAGTTTTGAGAGTTTGCTCATCTCATTTCAGGGGAATCTTAAATTCAAATTAGCTTAAGCTTGTGAATAGAGATAATTAACACTGGTAGTGTGAGATATACTGCCCAGTTTCGACAGTTGTACACGCAGAGTCAGCTACGATGCTGAGGTAGAGTGAGACATATTGCACAGTTCGGACAGTTGTACACACTGAGTCAGCTACGATGCTGAGGTAGAGTGAGACATATTGCACAGTTCGGACAGTTATACACACTGAGTCAGCTACAATGCTGAAGTAGTGAGACATATTACACAGTTTGGACAGTTGTACCATTGACTTTGAATCTCTTGAAGAGATTCAAAGTCAATGGTTGTACACACTGAGTCAGCTACGATGCTGAGGTAGAGTGAGACATATTGCACAGTTCGGACAGTTGTACACATTGGGTCAGCGAGACACTGAGGTAGAGTGAGACATATTGCATAGTTCGGACAGTTGTACACACTGAGTCAGCTACGACGCTGAGGTAGAGTGAGATTTATTGCACAGTTCAGGCAGTTTTACACACTGAGTCAGCTACAATGCTGAGGTAGTGAGACATATTACACAGTTAGGACAGTTGTACACACTGAGTCAGCTACGATGCTGAGGTAGAGTGAGACATATTGCACAGTTCGGACAGTTGTACACATTGAGTCAGCTATGACGCTGAGGTAGAGTGAGACATATTGCACAGTTCGGACAGTTGTACACACTGAGTCAGTTATGTCGCTGAGGTAGAGTGAGACATATTGCATAGTTCGGACAGTTGTACACACTGAATCAGCCACGATGCTGAGGAAGCTGCACTTCCTGGTTTGAATTTTTGATGTAATTTAGAATAGCTTTTGTGGTGAAGCATATTTTTGCAAAATTTTATTATATCGTTCTTTTTTAATTGCTTAGTTAAACTAATTTAGCGAATTTCACCTATAGGGAAGAAGCTATTACCGTAGGTCTCATGGTAAGACCTAAGCCCGAGACCATGATAACTTTTTGTTTCGGGGCCCCCAGAAGCAAATAACACCATTTGTTTGAATTTTTAGATTTTTAGATATATAGATATCTATTAGATATATAGATATCTATATATCTATGTGTCTGTAAGCACGATAGCCGCCGTAAAAATGGTCCGATCTTAATGAAATTTGGTACAGACATGTAAAGTGGTAATCAGTTGGGCGAGTTCGTAAACCAACCTGATCGGACCACCAGAAGGGGGGTATAAGGGGATAAACCCCCCCAAAAATGGGTTTTTTGCATTTTTGATATGGAAAAATTAAAGTGATCCAATTTTAGATTTCACCATTGAATTCAGCTCAAAAAAAACAAACAATTTAGTATGTTGAATCATAGCTCTATGTCCATTGGTTACCAAGATATTGAAAGTGGTAAACATAGTACATTGTCCCAATGTTAACCTTATAGGAAATAAGTAAAATTCTATATCTCGGTTATTTCTCAACATATCTTGATAAAACTTGGTAAATGACTTCTTCTAGTTCAGATCTATTAAATATTGAATTAAAACCACCCAGTTTTAATATACCCGTAGCAGCAAACCTGCATACTCATTCCCCATGTTATTCTTATGGAGCTTACAAAAACAATCTCACTCAAATCTCACTATGTTGGATTGAAATATGTTGTTTTACATTTGAAATTCGCTGAGTATGCAGGTCTGCTGCAACGGGGGTATTTTATTTTTATAATGTTTTGCCCTTTGTTAAATGGTGTAGTAATTGACTTAGTACCTAAAAGGACACTGCTCATGCTTACACATGTTTTGAAGCCAGAAATTTCCACGCAAAATTAGTACACATTTGCCACTAGAGATTGCGCTGTATGTTGTGTTTCACCTTTTACATGAAAGATTCGTATCCCTGAAATATAATTACTAAAAATCTCACCAGAATGTGCTAATTTAAGTAACATATGATCAAATTTGTTGGCTTCAAAATTTAACATTGCTTGGCCTATCTATTTTTTTCTTTATAATCAATGGTGTAATTTACCACCTTGATTTTTCCAATGGTTCTCCTTTTTGTATAACATAATTTTTTAACAAAAATAAACTAGTCATAAGGAGCTACGTGTAGAAATTCAAGCAAGATTTGTTTTAGCAAATTTTCCCTATATACGGATGAAGCTGTTACGTTACCATAGGCTTATGGTAAGACCTAAGCCCGAGACCATCATAACTTTTTGTTTTAAGGTTCCCCGATGCCAAAAACATCATTAGTACATAAATAATTTCATATGAACATAATTTTGTTATTCTAGGAAATACATGACATTACAAAACCATATGCTGCCAAGAATGAATTTAAAATACTATTAATATACTCCTTAGTCCATAATATAAAATAAATCTTCCTACAAAAGCTGCCCCAACAGGCACTAAACCCAATTACTGGGGAAGCTAGCCAAAATTGTTTACCGCCATTATACTGATAATGATACTCCAATTAACTGGAGTATGGAGTCCTGGCATGGGGTGGAGTGTCATCCTCAATTCTTCAACCACTTGAAGTTACACAAAGATCTTTGATGGAAAAATTTTTTAAAAACTATCAAAGATATCCAACTTGTAAGTTGTTTCAGGATTTTTCAGTGTGAATGGTCAGAAAGTGTTTCCTAAAAAATTTAATTATTTTCATTCAAAATTACAAAAGCAAAATGTTTTAAAATATTCAACATCCATCTTCAATTAGGAATAGGGCAAATATCAGAATTAAAACTCCCAAGCTGAAATGGAAGATTCAACAGGATTCGCCCTTGCAAATAGCTCACACACTTTATTACAACCTGCCACAAGAAATAAGAGAGCTTGATGGGGAGAGTGCGGCTGTTGTCAAGGTGGCTGCAGGACCTGGATGATGGGGCAGCGGAAGCACTGATCCACTAAAATTATAAGATTTAATACATTCTTAAACTTCATTGATTTTTCTTTTTCTTTTTTTGTGGCTTCGAGCTTTTTTGTTGATTCATTAAAAAATAATATTTTTATTTATTTTGATTGTCTACTTGTTTTTCTTTTAGTTTGTAAGTCAATTTTTTTGCGCTCAATGTGTCTAAAACGTTGTTCTTCACAGACGCCAAGTAATTTAGAAAAGGTGTATGACAGCAAAGACTCTCCCCACAGGCAGACGTGAAGTCTTTGCGGGGATATCCAACAAAATATTTAATGTATTTTTTGTATATATCTTTTCTTGGAATAAACTATCTGAATCTGAAATACCCCCGTTGCAGCAGACCTGCATACTCAGCGAATTTCAAATGCAAAACAACATATTTCAATCCTACATAGCGAGATTTGACATGTTTTTGTAAGCTCCATAAGAATAACATGGGGAATGAGTATGTTGTAGGTGTGCTGCTACAGGTATATTAAAACTGGGTGGTTTTAATTCAATATTTAGTAGACCTGAACTAGAAGAAGCTATTTACCAAGTTTTATTGAGATATGTTGAAAAATAAGCGAGATATAGAATTTTAGTTATTTCCCCTAAGGTTAACATTGGGACAACGTACTGTGTTTACCACTTTCAATCTCTCGGTAACCAATGGACATAGAGCAGTGTTTCAAAATACTAAATTGTTTGTTTTTTTTGAGCTGAATTCAATGGTGCCCACAAAAATTGGATAAATTTTATTTTTCTATGTAAAAAACTCTAAAAACCCATTTTTGGGGGGGTTTATCCCCCTTTACCCCCCCCTTCCGGTGGTCCGATCGGGCTGGTTCACGAACTCGTCCAATTGATTACAACTTTACATGTCCGTACCAAATTTCATGAAGATCGGACCATTTTTGCGGCCGCTATCGTGCTAACAGACACATAGATATATATATATATATATATAGATATATATATATATAGATATATATAGATATATAGATATAGATATATAGATATATATATATAGATATATATATATAGATATATATATAGATATATTTATATAGATATATATATAAAAATTCGAACGAATAGTGTTTTTTGCTTCTGGGGGCTCCAAAACGAAAAGTTATAGTGGTCCCGAGCTTAGGTCTTACCATGAGACCTACGGTAATAGCTTCTTCCCTATAGGGGAAATTCGCTAAAGATTAATATTATGATGATCGGACTACTAATAATAGAGAAATTTTAACGTTTCTGAATAAAAACATGGTTCTTTAGAAAAAACTGACTGAAATTTGCATGTTTTTATTCGGAAAATGGATTCAGGGAGCACTAAAATAAATATATCCGTTAACAACTCAAATTCAATAATTTTAAGAAATCAATTCTCTTGATACTATGGATAGAGGGGAGAAAGTAAAAATTGAAAGCAGCTGAGCGGCGTAAGTCTACTATCATATATTTAATTTCGTAAGGCGATTATTTGCGTCAAAATTGTGGGCGTCTGGCAAGTCGCAGAAAGATAGGAGAGGGCTCAAATCAAAGGTCTTTATTTTTAATGGCGGGAAAAGTAATGAAATTGCTTGAAATTCACTAGAAAATAAGATATAACATTAAAAATCTGTCATTTACTTAATTTATAACTTATGGGCTTTAACATACTCACCATTCTAAAAACATTTCATTTCATTTATTTTAATGTCACATCACATTTGATACAGTACAGGCAGATACCTGCTCAAACAGGTGACTAGTCATGTCTTTACATAGAGAACTTAAACTAGAAGATTAACAAAACAAAAAAGTAATTAAATTAATCTATGTACAAATTTACATTATCTCAAAATTGTCATTTAAAAATTCATTGACTGAATAGTACGACTTGTTTATGAGAAAGGATTTTAAGAATTTTGAAAATTTCACAAACTTAAATTCTTTCCAGGTGTTTGGAATTTTGTTAAAAAGCTTAATTTCCATATAGAATGTACTTCTCTCCAAAAGTGTTGTTTTATGTAAAGGATAGTTTAATATTTTGTTTTAGTTTCTTGTCTCATATTTATGGTTAATATTAGTTGACAAATATTTTTCCTTATTTTTGATAACTTGTAGCAGAATGGTGTAAATGTATAGTGAAGGAGCAGTTAAAATTTTTAATTGTTTGAAAGATTGTTTGCATGAACTTCTAGGTGACGACATTGTCATTATTCTAACTATCTTTTTTTGCACCTTTAAGATTTTTTCCATTGAACTTGACCCTCCCCAAACAGATATTCCATAGTTAAGTAAAGACTGGAAATAGCCATAGTACAATGTTAATTTAGTCTCCATACTAATAATGCTTGTCAGACAACTCATTTTAAAACAAACAGAATTTAGTTTTTTTGACAGCCAATTTACATGTTCAGTCCATGTTATGTGTTCATCTATGTGGACCCCTAATATGTTTGCATTCTCCCGGTAGTTAATTTTTTGTTATTTATTACTAATTCTAAAGGTTCGGCTTGTGATTGTTTTGTTTGGAAATGAATAATGTAGTTTTTGACTCATTAAGGGCCATACCATTTGCTCTAAACCAATTATCTAATTCAAAAATGGCCTCTGTGGCTTTAATTTTGAGATCAATTAAATTATTTTCAAAAATAATGGCAGTTGTATCATAGGCATATGATACTGTTTTAGTCTGGACATTAAAAGGTAAGTCATTAATGTAAATATTGAAAAGAGTAGGTCCCAAGATTGAATCTTGAGGTACTCCTGATTTAATGAGATTAAAATTTGAACTAAACTTAATTTCATCCCTGCTAATTTCCACTTTTTGTTTTGTGTTCAATAAGTATGTTTTAAACCAATTCAATTCAGAACCAACTACACCGTATTTCTCCAGCTTTCGTAACATGATTTGGTGGTCCACACAATCAAAGGCTTTGGATAGATCACAGCTTATTGAAAGAGCACTTTGTGATGTGTCCAAAGCCCAGTAAAGCTCCTTTGAAATGGAAGTTAAAGCAGATGATGTTGAATGGCCCTTACGGAAGCCATGTTGACTATCAGATAGTAGTCCTTTAACTGTTAAATAAATTTTAAGTTGATTGTTTATAACGATCTCAAAAATTTTAGAGAAACTTGATAATATTGAAACAGGTCGGTAGTTTTCTTTTTGACTTTTTTCTCCTTTTTTATAAATTGGTTTGACGATTGCAAATTTTAATTTGTCTGGGAAAATTCCAGTCTCAATTGATTGATTTATTATTTTGCTTAATGGCTCTGCAATGTGTTCTACACAATCCTTAAGGATAAAGGTTGGTACCTCATCCCACCCTGATGAGTGTTTATTTTTCAAAGATTTTATAACTTTTTTTATGTACATTTTGTTTGTATAGTTCATTTTGAAATTTTCATCTGATCTAATATTGCAATTGTTTACTAAATTAGCTGCTGCCTCAATAGAAGGTTTGGTATCCAATGATTCTGTGATATTTATGAAATAATCATTGAAACTTGATGCTATTCTGGTCGGATCTTGTTCTAAACTATTACTAAAATAGATTTCGTCAATATCATTACTATATTTTTTACCAATCCCTAATTCATTTTTCACAATCTGCCATGCCGCTTTACTTTTACACTCGGAATTGCTTATAAAAACATCATTTGCTTTTCTCTTTGCAGCTTTAATTACTTTTTTTAAATATTTTATTGTATAGTTTATAGTAGTTAATTATTTTTGGATTATTTATGTTTTGTGCTAATTTGTGAAGATATCTCTTTTTGATGCTTGAAATTTTAATCCCCTGAGTGACCCAATTCAATTTTACTGTACGTTTATTATGTACACTTCTATATGGAAATGATTCATTAAAACACTGCAAAAATTATTTGAGAAAATTACTGTAATTTTGATCTACATTTAAATTGTTTTTGAAATCCCATTTCAAGTCAGAAATAGAATTTGTGAATTCACGACGAGCTTCAAAAGTAAATAATCTTTTTAATTGATTCCTCTTCCCTGAGTTTGTAGGTTTTAACATTAGGAATTACATACGTCTGTTTTGTTTACATAAGTAGTAATTGATGCTGATTTAAATCCAAGTGATTTTTAATATTAACACTATTGATAAGCACAGACTATAGGTATTGAGAAAACTTAGCATTTTTAAGGCCTATAGCTCTGCCAGTTTTATGTGCGGTCGGAAATGTTCATACTTTTGGCCGAGCAACAAGAGTGTAACAGCGATTGAATGTAACATCAACTTTAAATTTGGCCAATAAAAGTACATTGAATCTTGAATCTACAAACACAAAGCAGCATTTACTGCCAGGCAACCATAAAAACGTGTGGGACGTAAGGAAAAATCCTCGATATTAACTATTCACTAAGCTGGTGGTCTCCAGACCTAACTCCCGTATGGGGTGCAGCCAGAGGCTCTAATGTGGAGCGTGTAATCGTCAATGAGAGACCATATTCTGATTTCATCCCTACCCATTTTTGCCTATTGGGTAAAACATGTAGCTTCAATCGGAAGTTTCCATAATAAGTACCCTCTAACCGTCCAATATATACTTTTGAACAGATAGAAGATACGTACAAGCTTGATGACGATCTTTTGATGATGTCACAATTTGTTTGAATTTTTGTGTTAAATCTCATGATTTTCCTGGGGATATAAATTAAGTGCTACGATCTGTGGTTAACTGCTAGAAGTTATTCAAACCATTTTCATATTTTTAATTGGAAACAAAGTGGAATGGGTTTGTTTTGAGGTTGACGGATAGTACCACTGTTCCAGGGATTCAGCCCCTTACTATACTGAAGTTGTGTCCTTTCTTAAAACTCTGAAACGTACTAGCAAATGTCAAAATGCTTACACATAAAAATGAGGTACCTGTCTTATTAAAGTGATTAAGTGTTTAATAAATACTATAGCTTATTAAATATCTTACATTAAATATTCGGCATTGATATTTTATTTTTAGGGGCTTTTGCCCCTACGAGCCACTAGTTTTTAATAAATATCATAATTGACTGTATAATTTAATGTGCTAGATTTATATTTATTCTAATTGATAAAATAGATACTTAAACATAATTCATCAAATGATCCTATCAAATTAAGACTAAAGGACCCTGTATGAAGAACTACTTTAATTTTCATGAAATATTTTGATAATTCTAAAGTATTGAGTTTTTTAAACAGCAATATTCTGAGATAAAGATTTTACAAAGTAATCGTAGTTGAGAGTTTCATCAATCTCGCTACAATCAGTTTGCTCAATCTCTACAATTTATCAAGATTTATTGCCATCGTATTTTGACTTAAAGAGTGTATTCTTTTCACCGTACATTGCATTTTACATTTAATTTTTGGAAGAATCATTGATCTAAGAAGGAATAATTTGTGTTATTATCTAGATTTATAATGCTGGATTATCCATATATTTATTTAATTTGCTAGGGGGTTTAATTTGTGAGCAGGACTCCTCCAAGAGTTCTGGACCTATTTTAATAATTTAGGTTTCATTGGAAAGAGCTCTGCATGAAATATTATTCCTGCACGGATATTTCGCAGGAAATAAATATACAGGGTGTTTATAAAAGAATCATCCGGTTTTAATTGCTTATAACTCACTTGCTTGTCAAAATGAATCAGTGATTTAAACATGGGATTAAAGAGTATACTTTCAAGTTTTATAACCAGCCATTTAATACTCAGTTTCCCTGGGTTCAGTTCCATTAGCAATGAAATTAATTTTTTTTAATGTACAATCTTAATTAAATGGCCAACTCGATCTCCTGTTCATGTTGGATTTATTTTCTAAGGCTTTGTGAAAGGCCAAGCTTATTTTCGACTAGTGCTTAAAACGCTTCTTAAGCTTTGGTTGAATGTAAGCTTTGTCTTTCACAAAGCCCTAGAAAATAATCCCACATAGACAGGAGATCGAGTTGGCCATTTAATTAAGAGTATAATTTTTTAATTTTAATTTGATTACTAATAAAAATGAACCCGAGATAACTATGGATCTGGGTATTGAACAGATGTTTCTAAAACTTGAAAGTATGCTCTTAAATCCGATGTTTGAATCACTGATTAATTTTGAGAAACGAGTGAGTAACAAGCAATTGAAACCTGATGATTCTTTTATAAACGCCCTGTATATTAAGTTAAGAATAAAGGGAAGTGCCTTAGACCTCTTCAAGTTTTGAATTGGTCTATAAGATTTGACATGGGAATAGAATTTTTAAGGAACAGTCTGTAATGATAAACGTAATTTAATCAGCAGATTAAAAATTAAAAATTTAAAGATGCTGAACAGTGTGTACTAAAAAGAGTTAACAATTGTCAAGCTTGGAACATTGTTCAAAAACGTTATTTTATAAAAATGTTAAGAAATTATTTGTTTTACCTAATTTACTTGTGAACTGTGAGTGTATTAGTCAAAATACTCTACTCTTTAGTGGCTTTAAACAATGGTGGTCATATTAAGCATATTTTTATTAAATTTCTCCAAAGTGCTAGATAATTTTGTTAGTTATATCTAAAATATTTTTGAAAATAATATGAGCATCTGAGAAACATTTGCAGTGTTGAATTTACAACCTAAAAATGCTAAAGGTAATATATTGGACCTTGGTCATATAGAGAATAGGAAAAAGCATACACAGGATCAATCGTCCACCAGAAGAATGTAATATTGTTCCTTATCACTTTTCAGCGAATCAATAGAACATGAAAGTAACTATGCCTAAAATACACTAAATTTTGTAACAGTTATATGTGTGTTGAGTGAGTAAAGTACAACATTGTTTCACGAGTGAAAATGATGGTACACGAGCTTGCGAGGGTGACAATTTTCATGAGGGAGACAATGTGCTTTACTCCCGAAATACACACAATATTTTTCCCTTACCTGCAATAATAAATATCCTGACCATACAAAATTTTTTCCCCACCTGCTATATTTAGACGCTATATACTCCTTGTAATAAGTAAGTAAAATAATATTTTGTCTCCCAGTGGGAGTAAAGTGATATACTCCCGCCTTCAAAAGGTTTTTGAGCCAATTTCAAATCAAATCAAATCAAAAAATGTCTTTATTTCCTTACATTACATAAAATAAATACATTAAAGGGTTTATTTGAAATAATAAGTCCCACATAGGTCAATGACCTGTGCGTAGAACTGAGTTTTCTCAAGAAAAAAAACCTATTAGCACCCACTTCCACTTACATTAAAGTTAGAAACTAAAGACTAATTACATATTTGCAAAAAAAAATATTATTAGGTGACAGCACAGACAGAGCGATAAAATATAAAAACAAGAGATTTCTGACTGCAGTAACAATTTTAAGACAGAAAAAAAATTATTAAGAAATGAGATATAATTTACGAAGTTAATGTTTTAACTATAAAAGAATATTTTTAAGGGATTTTTAAAAATTTGTATTAATTATAACTATGGTTTGTCGTAATCAGATCAACTTAGACGGGCACGGTAGTCACATGTCAAGTCAGTCAAGCAGTGTCATAAATAGAAGTCAGTAGTTGTTCCGAGTTTAGTGCGCCTATCTCTAAAAGCCATGCAGTGACCCGCCTCTTGTACACATTCCGTGAAGCCCCCAGGTTTCTTATCTTCGGCGGGACATTCCGGTACAAAATATTAGCAAGAAAAAATGCGTTGGTTTTATTTACTGACTTGATCGTTTTGGGGATTTGTATGCCGACGTTTTGCGAATTTCTTGTGGCGTAGGGATGGTTTATTGGAGTGATAATTAATTCGGAGTTTAGATGCAGATACAGAAGAACTGATTTATTAAAAAGCTGTCTAATGCTTAACAGACCAGATTCTCGAAAGAGCAGTTCAGAGGGATATTGTCTAGGTTTTCTGAGACCGGCTTTAATTATGCATTTTTGTATTGCTGTCAAAGGTTCGATAACAATTTATTTCAATTAAAGTTATTCTTCCCTTCTAAATACATGCAAACATATATAAAGCTACAATATGTTTTAAGTATGGTTTAAAGACAGATTGGCCATTAAGCATTGAATTTGGCATACATATGTAAATTTGGATGGACAGTATTATTAAACTATCCAATTCGTCCTATTTAGGTATCTGGCCTGAAATTTTCAAAATTCATCATGTTAATCAAGTGGACCTTTGTTAATCAAATGGAAAAATTTTGTTTATCTTTGAAGGACCATATCTATGGATCAATCAAAGCTACAGAGCTGTAAAAGCACTTAAACTGTAAGGAATTGAGTCCTTTTCAATTGTTATTTGACTAATAACATATTTAGTGAAATTTTGGAAAAAGTATCTGAAGGCGGTGTGCCCCGCGGTGACTCAGGTTGCCTCGAGATGGAAAAGTTTGATTTTATCTTGAACACACTAACAGCAAATCCAAAAATCGCAATTACCCCCCTATTGTACACCACAACGCATCATTTTACTGGACTAGTAGTCCATTATAGGTGAACCTTTACATCCTACAAAAACATATCTAATTTGACTTCAAAACTAAAATACCCCCATTGCAGCAGACCTGCATACTCAGCGAATTTCAAATGCAAAACAACATATTTCAGTCCAACATAGCGAGATTCAACATGTTTTTGTAAGCTCCATAAGAATAACATGGGGAATGAGTATGCAGGTTTGCTGCTACGGGTATATTAAAACTGGGTGGTTTTAATTCAATATTTAGTTGATCTGAACTAGAAGAAGCCATTTATTTATTTATTTATTTATTTATTTATTACCAAGTTTTATCAAGATATGTTGAGAAATAAGCGAGATATAGAATTTCATTTATTTTCCATAAGGTTAACATTGAGACAACATACTGTGTTTACCACTTTCAATATCTCGGAAACCAATGGACATAGAGCAGTGATTCAAGATACTAAATTGTTTGTTTTTTTGAGCTGAATCCAATAATGCTTGCGAAAATTGGATAATTTTTAATTTTCTATGTAAAAAAACTCAAAAAACCCATTTTTGGGGGGGTTTACCCCCCTTTACCCCCCCCTTCCGGTGGTCCGATCGAGCTGGTTCACGAACTCGTCCGAGCGAGTGATTACCACTTTACACGTCTGTACCAAATTTCATTAAGATCGGACCATATTTACGGCCGCTATCATGTCAACAGACATATATCCTATACTCTTATATGAGCAATGTTATCGTCCGGCCGTGCGTGCTTGCTTGTATGCTTGCTTGTATGCTTGCTTGTATGCTTGCACATTTATCTCAAAAACGGCTCCGAGGATTTCGTTCAAAGTCTGGAAATAAGTAATTTATGACTCAAAAACGTCTTTTACGCAGATTACTTGGCCAGAGAAAATCTAATAACGTAATAAATCGAATTTTAAAGTAGTAAAATTTTAACATTGGCCTTATGGGTTGCCGTGATAGCAACGAAAATAAACAAGGAAAGTGTAAACAAATGAAGTAATAATAACAGCTGTTTGGAATCTACAGCTATCAAGGGAAAATACAGCAGGTGGGATGAAGAGTCCATGGAGCAATAAAAAAGGTTTATATTGATACATTTTATGACATTGAGATATTTTATAGTAACTGGATGAACTGGTAAACATGAAATAACACCGAGCAAGGCTCGGTCCACCAGGTACTATATATATAAAAATTGAAACGAATAGTGTTTTTTGTTCTGGGGTCCCCAAAATGAAAAGTTAACATGGTCTTGGGCTTAGGTCTTACCATGAGACCTACAGTAATAGCTTATTCCTTTAAGGAAATTCGCTAAAAAAGAATAGTATATATACCTATTATTTCATAGTTAAAACTAAACTGGATATTCTCTTTCAGTAAAAAAGGATTATTTAGAAAACATTTAATTTTACTTTTATGTTTGACTATCAAGTATTTAAATGCATTGATTTAATCTCTTTCTCCTCTGAGGAGGGAGATGAATCGCACGTCTGATGTAGCCGAGCCCCGGCCGCAAGTGGGTCACTGAGAGCGAGAGCATGGACATTCCTGGCTGATTGATTCTCTAGGGTCGGGACGGGGACCGTTTACCTGGATGGGGAACCGTGTTAGTCTATGTCAATGTCACGCTTGGCTCTCCTCACCTCTTTACACTCACTGCTGGGAATGTGTTGACCTATATTCCATTTTCCTTGTAAAGGCTAAAACGTCTTCTTTAAGTTTTGTTTTTTCATCGTTAGAAAAGTGGGTCGGATGCTATTTATATTGTTGCCCATACACAACATAGAATTTTATGTTTTTTATCTACAATAAAAAATAACTTTTTATAGATGAACTCTTTCCACAAAAATAAAAAATTTCTATAATTAATTTTTTGATTGTGGGTCCTAAGTATTTTAAACCCTGCTAGAAGCATTTTAAAACAGTTTAGAACTATCATTAAATTATTGTCTTATGCCGTCCTTTTGATGTTAACTCCTCTGATGGGGGGGGGGGTATTGTAGTAAAATTCTATATTTTACTCTATTTATTATTTTAAGCTATTTACTAATAATTATTCAAGAAGATATAACCTTTTGTTTTTGTTTTACATTAAATTTTGGAACTTGGAATACTTTTAAATAAATTTTCTGTAAGAATCATTTGAGTACACCCGATTAATGTTATTATTAAATAAAAGAATATCAACTTCAGTGGCTGCAGGACTGTGGGAGTGACTGAGAGGGAAGAGAACTTGTTCGTGTCTCTCTCTCTCTTCTCTCTACCAGTGAGGGAGGGGGGAGGTCATTCATGACCAGTCCATGTGCACTTTACTGTTAACTGTCCTGTCCAGAACCTAGTCCTGCCTAGTTCGTGCCCCTGTTCATGTGGCTGTGGGTGAAGTGATTCCAGGATGTAGCTTAACTGTTTTGTTCTTGAATTAATTGTACAGGTTTGTTTTGCTTCATTAATCTTTTAAGTTTAAAATTTAAAGATAACTTTCTTTGTAACTGTGCATATTTTACAATATTTTTCTGATTGTCTTGCCAAAATTGAAGAATAACAATGTTTTTTTACCTCTTTGAATAGACATCCATTGTGATCAAAATAGAAATACCGTCATAACAAGATAAGAAAATTAATGTTTCTAATAAATAGGATTATTTACACATGGAAAAAGAATTGTTTTTGTCAAAATTTTCAAATTTAGTTGTTAGTAGAAATATTTTATTTAGTGCTCCCTGAATTTAAAAAAAGTGGTTCTCAGATAATGTCTGTTCATCCACAGAATTTTGCTGGACGAATATAATCGAGTGTTATTAGTATAAATCAATCTGTTGCACAGTTAATTGATTGTTTGTAAACTCAGCATGTTGTCTAATGCTATTCTATGGGAAATATCAGAAATTCAATCCTTCGTTTCTATATTAACTTTGGATGTAGATAGGCCTACTAATACCAAATCTTTTAGAGTAATCGCATACCCATTAAAACCCCTCAAAATTAAAAAAATAATAATAATTGCTCTTTCGATTCGGTTAAACATTTAATAGTTTAAGGGCTAGTACATTACTTGACACTTTCGTGACGTAAAAATTTAAGTCAAGATAATGTCAAAAATTTTTAAATTTTATTTTGGAGAAATGGAGAAGTATGTGTCATATTTCTGATACCATTTAGTCGTTAATGGATGGGAAGTTTATATCTAAAACCTTTATGGAAACTTTTTTGAAATAAGCATTTGAAATTCGCTAAGTATGCAGGTCTCCTGCAAGGGGGGTATTTTTGAAGAATCACTTAACCAATTTAGTACACCTAAATTTTATAATGCATTCATATTTGTTTCTATAAACATAGGCTGATCTTTATTTTCTAATAATAATAATAATAATAATAAATATCATTTATTTCACCAAAATATACATATACAGTCATTTACATTTACATACCTTTATTTACAAAAACTATACAAAAAATACATAAATACGTTATGGCGAAATAAGTAGGGATCCCCTAGGTTTACCCGTGTTGGGATCTCCATCATTACACAGCATTGACACAGCATTGACAGGATATGACAGGATATAGAATACAATTAAAGTTAAAATTATACATTTTTCATAATTTTAATGTGCAAATATCTATATGAAAGAAATTTAAAAATTCAAATAAAATATTGAACATACAAAATACATAAATCTAACATTTTAACAGTGTAGGTCACTAAACTATAAATTATAAACCAACAAAAGAAAGAAAATAAATAAAAAATATGCATAACCGAACATTATAAGAACATCTATTTTACTATTTTGAAGAGTTCATTAATATTTTCCTGTAAAAATAACCACATTTTTAATTTTCGTAAAAAGTCTTAAAAAGATATAAAATATTTATATTTTTTATAAAAATATTAAATAATCTTGGTGCGGTACAGCTATAAAAATGTTGATACAAGGTTAAGTTGGATCTTGGGATTTGTACCTCAAACCTGTTTCTTAAATTATAAACATTCGTGCGTTTCACTGAATAAGATGAACTTCTAACATAAAACATTTTTAAAACTTTAAAAACATACAGGTTACGCAAAGGAAGAATTTTTAAACTAACAAAAATAGGCCAGGCATGATCTAATATATCTCTATTTCCTACTATACGTACGATACGCTTTTGCAATGTAACTAATGGATAGAGATTGGAAGCATAAGCTCCACCCCAGCATGTTAATCCATAACTTAACCTAGACCCTACCAGAACATGATAAAAGCAACACAATAACTTCTGTGGACAGAGATGGCGCAACATGTAAAACTTTCTTAGACTAACCAGCAGCTCTCTTCATAATTTTATCATATGGTTTTTCCAAGATAAGTTATCATCAATCAATAAACCTAAATACTTCATACAGCTTACTTTCTCTATCGATAAACATGAACAAATTCCTAAATTATCTTGAGCACATTTTGAGTCATGATATTTTAAAGGCAAGTCAAATGAAACGCTGTCTCTTAAACTAAAAATCATAAATTTTGTTTTCTCACTCAAGATCATGGAGTTCTGATCTAACCAAAGTCTAAGTTTACATAAGTCTGATGACATTGAATTATAAAGCGATTTGATATCATCAGTTTTATAAATAAAAGCAGTATCATCTGCAAAGGCAATCAGTTGACCATCAAAATTTCCATCACACAAATCATTTATATAGATTAAAAAAAGAATTGGCCCCAGAACAGATCCCTGAGGTACACCACAATTTATGAGACCAGGAGTACTGAAACAATGCCCAATTTTAACACACTGTTCCCTCCCAAACAGGTAGCTACTAAACCACTGATATGGCAAACCCCTTATCCCTGCCTTACATAATTTTTCTAAGAGTATACCATGATCGACCGTATCAAATGCTTTGGTTATGTCAATGAATAAAGCTGAACACAATTTACCCTCATTGACATTGTTATAAGCCGTTTCCATAAAAGTTAATAAAGCATCCTCTGTTGAAAACGCTTCCCTAAAGCCAAACTGATTATTACTAAAAAATGAATTTCTATTCAGGAAATCAATGAGACGTTTCTTTAAAATTTTTTCTAATATTTTGGAAAAAACAGATAAAAGTGAAATGGGACGGTATGAGTTTGGTTGCTTACTATCACCCCGTTTGAATAAAGGAATCACAACAGCTTTTTTCAAACATTGCGGAAATTCACCGACTGATAAACTTAAATTAAACAGATATGTCAAAACATCAATTTCAGACAAAGAATGTTTTTTAATATACTAGAGTTGATAAGATCATAATCAGGAGCTTTCCCATTTTTCAAGGAATTTATTATTGCTAAGATTTCTTCATTTGAGGTGGGACTTAGAAAGAAAGAAGATTTGTAGTGTATTTTTTGACCAAAGATGCCATTATAAAAACAAGAACCTTGCTTAGTTCCTTGAAATCTAAGTTTATTTACTGCATCCAAAAGATAAAAATTGAATTCTTCTGCAATATGTATTTTTTCTTTCACAATGCCATTTTGACCGTTAATTTAAGAAATAGTACATTTTCTTGAGTTCTCACCAATTAATTCATTTACGATACTCCACTGCTCCCTCAAATTCCCAAAATTATCTTGAAATTTTTGTTTGTAATAAGATTCTTTAACTGATTTTATATCCTTATTTAATTTGTTTCTAAAACTTAAGTAATAATTTCTTAACCTAGTAAGTTGGGGGTTCTTCATGACTTGTTTGTAAATTTCCTTCCTTTTCTGAACTCTTAAAATTAAAATTGTCTTACTTGATAAGCCCTTTTTGGAGACCTTTTTGGCATAGTTAGCGAGGGAGGCGGGGAAAGAGATAGCAGTGCCTTCTTAACATTTAATCAAAAGAAAGCTTTTTAAAAAATTATATTATAGAATTGTTAAAGCAAAGTTGTTTGAAATAATACTTAATTTCAAAATTTTGTCATCCAATGTTAAACTATTATCTATTCAAAGCCTTTTTTTACTACATGGTCTATAATCATTGGAAATTTTGACCCCTCACCCTCCAAAAAATATCAACCTCCATGCCAAAATTTAATGTTGTATTCTTTTTGTCTATAGTTAAGGCTTCGCTTAATATACTGTTTTAATATTTTGTTCTAAATTAATAGATCTAAAAATATGAAATCACCGTAATTGTGAAATTGACTTTTAAGAGTTGGTAGGATGGATTTGTAAAGAAATATGCTATAAAATAACATGAAAATGTTATCTACATAAAATTACATAAAGTGGAAGCAACTAACTTTGTGGCGTTGATGGCGGCTAAAATTAGCTGAACTTAATTCAATTTCTTTTGATCATCAAATGGTCCATTAGTTTTTACTAGATTAAACAAAACATACACTGCTGCTTTTCACTTTTTTTAGTTTTAGTTTAGTTTGGTCATAATGTTTATAAAAGTGTATTGAAATAAATATAAATTTTGCTATATTATTTTTCGCTTCTTAGTTTAACCTAAAATAAAATACAGTGTTGCAGAACTAAAATTATAACATGGTAATAAAATATCCCATAAAAGTTTTCTCATTTAATACTTAACTTCCATCACCAATTAAGCAGAATTATGAAAGTTTGATCGTGTTTATTTTCTAATTTATTTTCCAAATACCAAAAGTAAGGCAATTAAAATTTTAAAATTGATTACCTTCCAATAAACACGTCCATTAAGAGATCATTTTCTCTAATTTATAGCCCTGGTTGATAGATCTGTTTGAACATGACATTCTCCATTAGCCTTGAACTATGCTGTCGGTTTACTCACACGTTGTTTGTATCATATATGGGCTTCCTTCTACTACAAACTCATTTCCTATTAGATTCTTCTTGCTCATAAAATAATTAATTTTACTCTTCATATAATATTAAATTCAGAATACATTGCCAATAAGTCTGTGTTTGTGACTTGACAACTTTACGAGTAGGTAATGGAATAATAGATATTAATTTCAAAAGTGGTTGACATCTGTTGAACAGATTAAAGCTTTTATAACTTTTTAGGGAACTTCCCCTATAAGGAACAAGCCATTACCGTAGGTCTCACGGTAAGACCTAATTCCGAGACCATGATAACTTTTCATTTTGGGGCCCCCAGAAGCAAAAAACACCATTCGCTTGAATTTTTTGATATATGTATATATTTGTCTATTAGCACAGTCACGGCCATAAAACTGGTCCGATCTTTATGAAATTTAGTACAGACTTAATGATAAAGTGGTAATCAGTTGGACGAGTTTGTAAACCAGCCCGATCTTTTGCATCGTATTATTAAATAGGTGTTGAAGGACTGTGAACATACTATGATTTCTTCTGAAGTCTGATTGTGGCTTTGGCAATCTGTTTTGAGAACTCAATTGGCTAACTATTCTGTACGGTGAATGGCTAATATTGCGTAAAATTAAAGTTGGTCTCAGTGGTCCACACTTGCTGCCAATGGAGTGTTTGGTGATAGGCAAACAATAATCATTTTCCAAGATTTGGGGATCATCCCTTTTAAGGGAGTTATATTCACAAGACGGATTGATTGTATATGGCTTTTATCATTTAATTATTTTATCATTACTACCTATTGATCTGAATTTAATCTCATTCACAGCAGCCATGGCCTCCCTTTCACTCACAGGGGAGAAGTTGAACTTATTTTAACCCTATCTCAACAGTTTGTTGTAAAGAGTTCCCAAAAGTTTATATCAATCTCACATCCCACTTCCAAGTTAATAAAATATTGATCTCATTTGCTTTTAGTTGTTGTGGTATGTTTGAGTTATTCTTGTTTCCAACAATATCATTCCTTGTTAGACATGACCATAACTACTGTAGGCATTTATATGAAGAAAGTTTGTTAGACAAAATAAGATTTTTCCCTGTCTGTCTCATATTTGTTTACATCTAACATTTTTATAACTTTCCCTATGTCCTGCATCCCCATGTTTCCAGTATTTTTTCCCTTTTTTTTTGTCTTTATATACTCAACCTTTTTGTAGCTAAAATTAAGCAACTTGATGAAATTGAGTTTTAAGCAACAGTAAATTTCAATGTATTATATTGAGTCTAAACTTAATTTTTTGGATGGATAAAGTGTGAAAAAAAGGCAGTCAACCTGAAAAAACCTTCCAAGCTGCTAGAATAATTGTTCAAGTTAACCATTTCTTTAGGCCAAGTGCAGATGTACATTGAGCATTCGTATCAAAATGAAGTGGAGATATATGAGATGCAGAGAGGAATAATTGACTCGTAATGTAATATATTACAGGCCCGAGAACCAGTGTCTGTCATTAGGCTGTGTAATGACTTTGCTTCACGACATCATCAGTCATTTAAAACTTATCCTTTCTCCGGTTCCATTATTCAAAACATATCATTTCTCCTGATCCATTTATTTGAAAAGTACTGAGCTGTCTATTTGCTTTATTTATAAGACAAATGACAATATTTATTTATTTTAAAAGGTCAACTTGAAGCTAATTCTTTGAAATTATGTATCTTTATTTTGTACAGTCCAATTAAATTGTCAAAAGTCTTGGAATTTTACATATTTTTGTTTGTTCTTAACTTTTGGGATGCTGGAGCTTTCAATCTTATGTTATGAAAAACATTTTATGTAATGCAAAAAACCACCCGTCATCTACATTTTTCTACACATACGCAAGTGTGGAGCTATAATTATAAAAAATGTTGACATTTGGCTGATATAGAGGACTGTACAGTCTACCTAACATTGTAATCAACCTTAGTTTACAAGAGTTACTGAGGATTCTCAGGGTAAAATTATTTCTTTCAAGACTTCCAACCACATTGGCAGTGAAATTGAAATATTCATGAATGTGCTAAAGACTGATTAAACATGGATCTGCAGCCTGCCCCATAGACAAGCAGCTTCAAACTGTGTTAACTACTGCCATGTTTTGCATGAAATGAAAAGATAAGACTGCAAAATATTGCCAGCTACAATATAAAGTTTTAAAAGCATACTGTTTTTTAATTATGTTTAGTTAATTTGATTTATTTTATTCTTTTACTCTGGGAAATTGTTAATTAAGTCAGAAAATTACTCACAGCCAATTTGCTAAGATTGGGGGAAGTGTGTAATTTTTTTGTTCTTTCTCTAAAATGTCATTTTAGCCCAACGGTTAGTGTCTTTTCCCTCACATTAAGAGGTCACATGTTCACTTACCATTTATTCACCTTACCTAAATGGTAATTTTTTTCTCTTGAATCATCAATTGATTATTGGACTGATAATCATGACAAAAAGAATGACAGTGCTACACAAACTACTTCACCAAAAGGTATACCTTTTCCCACCCAGTCTAAGCTTGGCCGAACCGATTCCATCTAGGTAGGTATCCCTTTTTCCTTTTGCTTCCCTTGTACTAATCTACTAAAGGCTGTGAGCCTAAGGGATAATAGAAGGGAAGTCTTCTTTCCTTTCCGGTAGTTGTACAAAAAGCCAAAATAATGGCAGAAGTATCCTCACAGGATTTTCCTGTGGGGTGGAAACCCAAATACAAAATCTCCCTTACAAAAAAAAAACAAAAAAAACATTACTTCACCCAATTAACATACCCGTAAATAGTTCTTAATTTTTCCCTTAACCTTCACATAGATATAATGAGTACCTAGGCAGACATTAATTTTTCGGGCATAATTATATACTTGCCTTATATGTGCATTACAAAATAATAGCTGTGTATTTTAAATTAGATATGTATAGATAATCTATATAATAAATACGCCAACACGAAATTTGTCTTATGAACTCCTCCGTCATTTCTTAACCAATTTTGATCATTGACAGCTCATTGGAAAGAGCGTGTCGCGTAGATTTACAAACTGGCCTTACATTTTTGAAAAAGTCCCTTGGGCTCTGCCCCATTGGCTTTTAAAGTTCCCATGTTAACCTTATGAAGAACATAATTGTTTACATTTTGATCAGCTGGATAATTTAATTGCTGTTATTTTTTAATTTGTGTAAACATAACCCTCAAGACGGATCGTGTTAGCATGATTGTGTTTTAAATTTGTCGCCATTTGAATTATCGCTCTGCTAGAGTAGCGCACGATTCTGTGCGCTCGGATCCACTAGTGAGTATTAAAGAAGTGACATCCCTTATATAAAGTTTTTACAATGGCAAATAATAGCAAATGCATTTGCATGACAGTAATTGTCCCAACAAACAAAACTAAAAAGAGTTGGGTTCATATTGAACTTTCATACTAATTTTTCAGATTTAAATCACAATTGATGAGGCACTTTTGTAATCACGAAGAAGACACCATAACCTGCCTCTCTTATCACTCGTCTACATTGTCCGTATCTAAACATATTGATTTGTCTTCTGTCTGGATTCAGAGTGCTTCCCTGAAAGTTTCCGTGGGGTTGCAGAGGAGCAGGATGGAGCACTGCGAGCTGGTGTCGGAGATGGCGCAGGTGGAGCACATGAGCACCGGCGAGCGGCTGGCGTTGGCACGGCGGCGGCGAGCGACCCAGCTCAAGCTGTGGGCCGCTCGCGAGCGGGAGTGGGAGCGCGGGCGGCACCGGCGCGACCGGACCAACCACCGCCGCATCCGCTTCAGCGACAGCGTCATGCTGCTGGAAGCCGCCAGCCGGAACGACATTGCCGAAGGTACGGCACCCCGAGGGAGGAGCAGACTGTTGAGTGTTTTAAAATTACTTTTGATGCTGTGAAAACTGAATTCTTAGTAGTATTTGATGGGGTAGGCTACATAGACAGCTGGTCAATAGTTTTTTTGTGACGTGTTATTTTTTTTAAACAGTTTTTTAAAAGCTCATGCTAAAAGTTTTCTAAAAGAGGTTTTTTTCTGGCTGTAGAATGTTTAAATGTTCATAAATCTTTTGGCATTGTCTTAAATTCTTAAAATATTCAATGACTAAAATGAAAGTAATTTTTTATTTGGTATAATAATTATTGCTTAAAATTGCATAATAAAGTGAACGGTATATCACTAATTAACAGTACCGTCTCAGTCAGAAATATGTTTAAGGATTTTTTATAAATTAAATGGCCACTGTAATCACTGCTTATATTCTTGTTTTGATTAGACAATAATATGTCAAAAATATAAATTAATGGTACCTAAAATTTTTTTTGGACTAAAAATCATAATTCATATTTATTATTTTTCCTACAACCGCGTGTAAAATGTCAGGTTATGCACCGAAAACCAATCGTAAAACAGCTGTTTACTGAGGAGCGAGCGATTAAGTCTTTGAAAGTCTTTGGAGCGAGCGCAAAAGTCTTTTGCGCTCGCCACATGATTACTTTCACGCTCGCCAGCTGCTTTTGCATTGTTAATTCGGCGCACAGCAGCGTTCCTTTCCGCTTCCGACTGGGCTTGACTTGTTTATAACCTCAAACTGGCACATTGAGCTACAATGGATGTAATAAGTGATGACAAATTCAGACTTACTCCACCTGATATTAGTGAATTAGTGAAAGAAGTTTCATGAAACTTATTACCTTGTAAATCTAGAAACCTTTATGAAAATAAATATGAAGAATTTATGCAATCATAATGGCGCTCTCAGCTACAATGGATGTGAGTAACTGTGATTGTATTTATCGTTTGAGAAATTAAAACTGCAGTTGTAGGAAAAATTTAGTATGTATTTCGCGTGTAAAGCGTCTTTCTCGCTTTCGCTAAAAATACCACGCTCCGCTACGCGTCGCGCGGTATTTGTTTAGCTCAAGCGAGAAAGACCTACTTTACGCTCTTAATACTTAAATAACTATTTATTAATTTACAAAAGTAGTTTCATGCATTTATTGTGTTTATGTTAGCTATGGGGATAGTTTATAAATTTGTAATTTCAGCAGACCTGCATATTCAGCGAATTTCAAGTGCTTAAATGAGACGGAGCCTGAAATAAAGCAAAATCAACTTAATCAAAATAAACGTTAAAATGAGCATGCATCAATTTTCTGTCTAAGAATAATATGGAAAATGAGTATGTAGGTTTGCTGCCACGGAAATGTGAAATTGAGATATTTTTGTAATAATCCAGTAGATCTCAAATACATGAAGCCACGTGCAAAGTTTTACTCAGGTACGTTGAGAAATACGCGAGATAGAATTTCATTTATTTCTCATAAAGTAAAATTGGGACAATGTACTGTGTTTACCACTACTGATATATCAGTAACTAATGGGCATAGAGCAATGATTCAAAGTACCAAACTGTTTGTTTTTTTAGCTGAATTTAATGATGAAATTAAAAATATGATTACTTTATTTTTTATGTAAAAGTTTTTTTTTTTTTTTTTGAAGGGGGGGTTAATAGGGTAAGAGTACAAAAAGACTAAACTTAATAACTTCATTTATTGTTAAGAGGCTTGGTATTAGATTTTGAAAGTTTGAAAACTACTCTCCAAGTCAGTGTCTAATCTCATCAACCCTCCACCCAAGATGGTACAACAACTTTATCTGTTATCCCAGTCACACATTGGGAAATGTGCTTTTAACTGGAAACCTGATCAAAATTTGAAGTGAAGTTTAAGCTTTGTTCTAATTACTAAAACAATCTAATTACTAACTTAATTATTAATTAATTTGTTCTTTTTTGCATCTACATACTTGTATTTTGTTTTTAAAAGTGGTCTTTTTTTATCAAAATCTTAGAGTATTAACCTTTCAAAAAGTAAAAAAAAGAATTAAGTTAGCAATGAAATCCCACCTTAAAAATGGTGGGAGTAAAGCCCCACATTAGAAAAGGTGGGGTGGGGCTGGACCTTTTCGAAATGATAGTTTTGAACAATTACTTTTGTCGTTGAAAAATTTCCCTCAGAAAATCTACAATGCCTGCTTATGTAAAAAAATATATAACAGTTAAACATTTTTTTAGGTATTAATTTTCCATAAAACTGGTTTGATACTGATATAGTGATTTTATTTCTAATTAAAATTACATTAAATTTATTTTTCTAATTAAATTTCAATTTTTTAATTAAAATCACATTAGCAATTTTTTATGGTTATACATCATGTTGTAATGTGTTACATAACACATGTAATTTTTTTTGTAAAAAATAAACAACTCTTTTTTAAAGTAGGTTGTGAAGTGTTTTATGAAACTGATTTGATGCTGATAAAGTACCCAACTTATTTCTTTTGGATTAAAACTACATCATAACTTTTTGTGTTATTCATTGTGTTGTAATGTGTTATGTAGTAACTTACATGAATTTATTTTCAGTTGAAAGGCTGCTGGAGAAAGGAGTGAGTCCAGATTCAACCAACGAGGATGGATTAACAGCTCTGCATCAGGTAATATTAGGCCTACTTTCACCATGATTTTATTCAGTCATGAAAAATATAAAAAATTTTGCTGGGACGCTGATTATTGTAGCCTGTACTACTTTGCCCCTGTTAGTCAACAACCTTATCCTGACAGTCAATACATAATACAAGTATTGTATTATCAAATATTGTCAGTTTATATAGTATTTTAATTAAATTTTAGTTAATTGCATGGAATTCAAGGACTGTGTTATTTTTATGTTGTAGCACGTATATCTCTCGCCCCTCTTTCCTTAATCAGTACTGTAAATGAACCGGAACCTGGATTATTCTGAACTTTGATAAACTGGACTTACCTAGCTAACATTTGATGTTAGAGTCGATAATGTTGCGCAGTGCTGCATCGACGACAACGAGGAGATGATGAAGCTGCTGCTGCAGTACGGGGCCAACGTGAACGCGGAGGACAGCGAGAAGTGGACACCGCTCCACGCCGCGGCCACCTGCGGCCACCTCCACCTCGTCCGATACCTCATCGCCAGGTACCCCACCTCTTCTCTCACTTTCAGCAGCTTTTGGCAGTATTATTCCTCGTGTGAAAAGGAAACTCTAAAAGTAATTTATTTTTCCTGTGTCCACTCTGTAATAATGGTTTGGAATCTCACTTAATGTTAAACGAGTCAGTATGATTTGAATTCCATACTAAAAATGCCAAAAAATATGTTATGAAATACAATTATATGTTACTTTCAGCTTAAAGGACTATTAAAGAATAGATTATAAAATCTCTTGACAGTTAATGCAAGGTATGTTATTGCAGCATTAATATCTGTCAAAGACTGGCTAAATTAACTGGTATTGCCCACAAACATTACAACTTTTCTGGGAAAAAATTTAAGTATGCTGGAATCAGATTTTAACAGTCTGTCATCAAAAATCAAATCAGAAGCCACAAAAAAAATTAAATTAAACTAAGAAATTGTTACCAGCAAAGCTAAATACTTTTTGATGATAACCTAAAACTTTCCTACTGTAATACTCATTTCATTTCCAAACTCGTTTAGTAGATACCATTTTTAATGGTAAAATAACGTACAATATGTTATTTATGTTATTTATGCAATATGTTGTTATTTTTTGCAATATGTTATTTATGTTATGTGCAATAAGTATTTATGTCCATCAATACTTATATTGTGGATGCGGTGTTCCCTGTGGGGATTAACGTCCATATTAGTGTTAGGTTAGTATTTAAAGAGTTTAATATTGGGCGTCCTATTTATGGAATAAGTTTGTTTTTTAGGCTTAATAAACTTGTTGGGAATTTTTGTTATGCCAGGGAAAAAATTGGCATTATTCACAGTCCATTGTATCTCTGTGAACATGATGAAGATTACAGTGATTTTGAATGGAATGTTATTCAATTTTAATACTTAGCAAAACGGGTTACCATCAGCTATTTGTCAAATGGGGCCTTCCTTTTCCAACCTTAGCTCTAAGGAAGACTTACATTACAGAGCTAGTAGCGGGTTTTTTTTGTTTTTTGCACTTGGTAATTTTTTATTTTTTTGGAATTTGGACATTTATTAATTATTTTTGGGAATTTTGGTTATTTTTATCTTTTTGTTTTTTGCACTTGGTAATTTTTTATTTTTTTGGAATTTGGACATTTATTAATTATTTTTGGGAATTTTGGTTATTTTTATCTTTTTGGGGGATTTTTAATGATATATTTTGATGAAACTCACAAAATTGTTATAAAATGCCCCCAATGAAGAGGGGTAAGATTAGTAACATAGAAATAAAATATGGAAAAAGTAAGGGGAGGATGGGGAGGACCTTTTTCAAATTTTTTCCTGGTTAACCCATTGGGGAAGGAATAAAAACCCTGCCTGGGGTACAAGGGTACCCCAAGGGGTCAGCAATTAATTGACTGTAAATGTAGACTTTTAGTAACCATTTTGTAGAAAAAAACTGTATATGATAAAAAAAATGATTCTTTCACCATATTATCCAAAATTACATAGTCTTTAAAAAATGATAATAGGGTGCTCAAAGTTTTAAGTAAAAAATAAAAAAACTATGATATAAAAAAATTTGTTTAATATATTTTTCAAAAGCAATCTTTATTTATAAATTCCAGGATGATTCTAGATACAAAAACTCGCTAGAATAATAAAGTTTAATTGATTCCCTATGCAGAAATATCATAAGTTGGTGGTTATTATAGGTAATAAAATTGTTAAAAATTATCTAAGATCGATTCGTTATCACCATCACACGTGCTATAAAACTGGTCATCTTCGTCCAAATCATCGTCCTCGCTTTCCCTAAATAATAACAATCTATCGACTTCAGAACTACGCAGGTTGTCTCGCTCCATTTCCACTAATTAGGCATGAATTTTACAAAAACAAAGTCACTTTTAGTCAGTCCTAACTACGGTCACTAACTAAAAATAAACTCGCAACGATAAACAAAACATCAACATTCATTTGACACTTTAATCTTAGCACCAAAAACAGTGCAACCACCCTGAGAAAATATAATTTTATCTCACGAGAGTCAAATTCATATTATAATTTTATTATAATTATCTAAAAGCAATTTATTGAATAGTTACAAGTAAGATAACACCGTTCAAGATAAAGGAAAAGCGCATGACAACACGGCTTTTGTTATTTGAGATCTACGCAAAAAATAACAAGTAAATACGTGAAACAAGAAGCCAGACATTTATAAACGTCAGAAAAGTTAAGTTAGGAGCGATCTATCAGAATTCAAACGAACTACTTGAACTAGTGGCGCTGCATAACTGGGAAACGAGCGAGGCTCGTAAGTCAGATTTCAGGCCGGTAGCGGCCACACGAGTAAATCGACGCCAATGGGTTAATGATCGTAAGCCGACGCCAATGGGTTAATGATCACTAACCTAATCCAAAATTATTTGTAAAACAATTATATTATGCCCAATATAACGCAGGTTTTCTAATTTTTAGCAACATTTTTGGTTTACTCAAGGTTATTTTTTGGTTATTTTTTCTTGTTTTAGTTATTTTTTTAACCTCAGGAACAACTGCTACAAGCCCTGATATTAGAACCTGATTAATTTTTTCTTCTATAGTTAGAAATTTTCTTTAATTTGAATATATCCTCTGGCCCCTAGCATTTTATAAGTCTCATGTAATTCAAAATATTTGATGATTCAAATTTTTTCCATTGTTCCCTTTAAATTCAAACCACCTAATTTAGACCATAATAGAAGTCATGGCACATTAACCAAGTGGGTGGATGGTTCAGTGGGGCAGACCTCCTGGCGGTGAACGCGGACGGCAACATGGCGTACGACATCTGCGAGGACGAGGCGGCGCTGGAGCACATCGAGAGCGAGATGGCGCGGCGTGGCGTGACGCAGCAGCTGATCGACGAGACCCGCGCGCTCACCGAGACGCAGATGTTGGCGGACCTGACCCGCGCGGCCGCGGCCGGCGCCGACCTGGAGCTCCACGACGAGAACGGCGCGACGCCGGTGAGTGCGAGTAGTCACAATCGTGCTTTCCATCAATACTTATATTGTGGATGCGGTGTTCCCTGTGGGGATTAACGTCCATATTAGTGAATACTACATTCATCCAAGACCATCTTCATAATTAGACCAGTTCATAAGTGAAGTTGGCAAAGTAGTGGTTCAGACCCAATGTTAAACTGTATGTCCCCTAGTTGCCATTGGCTGTTGGGCTATTAATTAATAGTCCTGTCTAAGGAAAATGTCAGCCTTAGTCAGCAACAAGACCACAAGATTGTGACACAATCATTCTAGACTAGATCTGTCATTCATACTTGGCTCTAAATACAGTAGAACCTCGATTAACCGTCACTCTCGGGACCGGGAGTATGACGGTTAAGAGAATAGACGGTTAACAGAAATTAACTATAAACCTGTTCAATACATAGATTTAAAATATTTCGGAAGAAATTAAACCCTGTATAAGTGGATAATACATATTAATATTTAAATTACATTCATAAAATGGTAATTACAGACCTTCTAAACTGTATGTTGAGCTCATTCAGTGTTCGTAAGGAATTACATAACCTCACATTAAAAGATAGTCCGTCATCTTTTAAATGAGTCCGCCAACACCATAAATCAGCTCGTTACTTGTAGCTGTTTCTCCCTTCCCCAAACGTTTAATAATTTCGATTTTTTGGTCCTGCCCTAGTACGACTCGTTTTCGTTTTTCAGCCATCATTAACAATCAACAGTTACTGTACTGCAGTTGATTAACAGTACGTATCTAGCTACACACTGTGTAACAGCAAACACCATGTAACGCTGAACTACGAGGCATGTCGTATAACCAAAAAAATCAACATGCCAATGAGTAATAAATAACTCGCTCACCCCCATACTACTCCTTGCGTGGGAGTGGTGATTTTCGGCGGAAACTCAAGGTCATTAGCCGCGGACAGTCGCGTTCGATCACAATGGCGCTTGCACTTTCTTCCGTGCTTTGCGCGACGCCAATTTACAACATATTGTGAGCCCGGAAGCAGTGACGGATAACAGAGAGTGACGGATAAAAGAGTGACGGTTAATCGAGGTTCTACTGTACCTACCTGGGTTGCAATCTGAAGAATGTTGTGGAGCTGTCCGTGCACCAATCATACAAACTTCAACACTGTTGGAATCCATCGACGGATTTCAACAGTGTTGAAGTTTGTATTATTGGCACATTGACAACTCCACAACATTATTCAGATTGCATTAAGACTAGTTAAGTGATTTCAATTTGGAGTAGTGCGAAGATGGCAAACCGCCGAAACCTAGGTCCATGTTCAAGTGAGACAGTGACACCGTCGACGGATTCCAACAGTGTTGAAGCTATCTGTGTTGGTCGCCATTTTAAGTCCTGTATTATGTATAAGCTCTGAAATAAATTAGAAGTTTTATGAAACTACCAATGTGCTCCAGAACTAAGAGGCACTTTTGAGTTTAAAAAAAATCTAAATTTTAGTTTTTAAATCGTTTGGGGAGTGTTATTTATGGCTGAATATTCTACATACTATTCTAAAAAATATATTTTGCTATAGTAATTAAATTTTTTGTATTTTCATGCCTGTGTCTCTGCAGCTGCACATAGCTGCTGCCAACGGGTACCTGCGGGTGGTGGAGTTCCTGCTGGACCACCACGTCAGCACGGACGTCAAGGACAACGACGACTGGCAGCCCGTCCACGCCGCTGCCTGCTGGGGACATGTGAGACACTCATCATCAAATCTTATTATACTGACACTTTAATATTTTTTGAGTTAGGTCTCACCACCTTGATGCTTTAAAATGTAGTTTTTTCTGATATTAAATAACATTTATAACACTAATCTTGAAATAGTCTGAATCAACTTGAAAAATTACCAGATTTGATATATTTTAAGACTAAGCCTTTTGTAGGATGCAACTCTAAAATATTATAACTGAATTATAACTATTCATTTTATGGCATAAAATCAGCTTGTTGTGAGTTCATAAAACTACGCAATAAAAGACTGTACACCTAGATCAAGTATCAGGCTATCTTTTTGTTTTAAGCATTGCTATTTACCAATAAAAAAATCATCATTGAAAAATAATTTGAACAGTACCGAATAAAAATATAATTTCCAGCTGGAGGTGGTAGAGCTGCTGGTCCACAATGGAGCCGACCTCAACGCGCGGACCAAGCACGACGAGACCCCTGCAGGTAAGAAACTGATACCAACGCTTGCAGCAAACTTATATCAACAAATTCTTATCATATCAAATCTTTAAGACATGAGAGAATATGGGACTTAAAATAACCAAATTTTTTAATTTTAACTATGGGAATAGAAAATAAAAAAATCCTGGCCTAGAGCCTTTCCTAAAAAACAAATTTTTTAATTGAAAATCGGGTAATCAACGACGTGGAATATGAACAAAGCCTGATTAATTATGGTACTTAAGTAATATTTTTACAAATGTTCCACCTACCTCCAGGTATCTTTAATACTTTAGTCTTTTTATCTTTAAAAGGCTGCAATTTTTGCTAGATTTTTGTGCTGTAAAGAACGTGCCAGTACCACTTTAGGAACCAGTTACCTAATAGTATTAAATTTAAGTTTGACGGTTATGGTATGAAATAAGCTTACCGTATTCTCCGTGACAGACATCTGCGAGGACCCGGAGCTACGGGAGCGGATCACGGAGCTGCGGACGGAGCAGGAGAGCAAGCGGCAGCAGGAGGCACGGCGCCGGGTGAAGCGGACGCAGAGCAACAACACGCGCACGCAGTCGGTGCGGCGGACCAGCATCCGCGACAAGACGCTGACCAGCAAGAAGGACGCGGTGGAGGAGGCGCGGCTCCGGCGGCAGGCACAGGAGGTACCGTCGGACATCACTCAAATTAGATTAAAAACAAAGTTTTCTTAATTCGAGGTATTTAATTTTTTATTTCCAGTTGGCATTTATTATGAGTTTTGCTGTAATTATCACACAGAAATCATTCAAGAAAATTGAGTTTATTATTGATCAGATTGTTGTGTTAGTGAAACCTTTATTTGATAAGTTTAATCAGTTATCCAATTATTGAAAAAATAATGACCGATTTTGTCTTCTAATGCTGCTCTGGAACATAGGAAGCGAAAAATAATCCGTTGACACCGATAGTTCAAACTCCTAGTGATTCAAAGGTAATCAAATATGTTGAGTTTCTTTGTCGTAATATGTATTTCTTATTTTTAACAGATTACATTCCCTGAAGTCATTTGTGTCTAATTAGTTTACAATTTATATCCTAGCTTTTAGTGAATTTCCCCTTAAGAGAAGAAGCTGTGTTGCCCATCTGAGGTCTGATCTCGACCTCTGATGGGGATCAGATGTTGCTCTCTGGCGGAATTTTTATGTACAGTTTAGGAAAAGACATTGGGAGATAGTTTCCAATGTGTTTTTTACGTGTGGGTTTGGTTTTTCTGCTAGTAACAGCTATCAGTAACAGCTATTTTCAAAGTGATTGAGGGTTAACCGAACAGCATGTAATTTATTTATTTTGTAAAATATATTTTTGTATATTTAATTATTAGTTTCTTTTGTATTATCTTTACTTGTATTCCATGGTTTAGGGAAAGCATTTTTCCCCAATGTTTGATGGCACAAAATCGGCTTGTTGTTTGTGAGTTCATAAATTTACACGATGAAAGACTGTATACCTAGTTTAAATTACAGTAGTAAAGGTTTAAACATTTTAGTGAGTGGATTTAATATAGTTTTTATATTTTCCTTAGAACATTAGTTGTTTCTCTAGCCTCAAAAACCAAAATACATACTAAACTGTTCGGAATGAGGGGGTACCAAGCAATACTTTCCCCATAGGGTGCCTAAAGGTCTTGCGCCGGCCCTGGAAACCACCTCTTCTTTATAATATTATAGATATTTTAGCACGATTATTCAAGGACTATGTTGATTTTACATCATGTTATTAGGCATGTTATGGCATTTGTCTAAACAATTTAAGCATTGCAAATTTGCAGAGCATGCAGGTTCTTCAAGTTTTCAACATGTATTTTTGAATTAATTTTTTACCTAAGTAAGAAATAAAATAATAGCTAAATTACTTAAGTTGGTCAAAGTTATTTGTACTCTTTTCTTTTGATACTCGTAGTTATTTTTGTTAAAGGATTTGTGCAATTTAAAACTTTGCCTTCAAATGCAACATTAATTCTTTGAAACATTGTGTAATTAATTTTTTCCCCTCCTAAAATGTATACATTTGTAATAATACTGACTGAAGTTTTCTTTTCATGCTGGCATGGAATTCAGGATGTTAAAACTGATCCTTTAATACCAGTAGTCAAAACTTCAAGAAGTGAGTCTGAGGTTACTGAAAGCCCTGTTAATGTTGAGTCCCCAAAGGAAGAAGAGGTAAAGGCCAACAATATTGATGTGTTTTTTGTGATCTTTGGTCCTTGGTTTTATGTTTCTTTGTTGGTCTGTTTGGATGTGTCTTTTGTGTTTTTTTTTTAATTTTTAAGTATTAATGGAGGGTTAATTTTGTATTAAGACTAGTGATGGTAGATTCCAGAAATTTTGATTCTCGATTCCGATTCTGAAAAAATCGATTCTCGATTTAGAATATTTTTCTATTTTGTTTGTATGAAATAAAATATTACTAAACCAATGTCTGCAATTTAAAAAACAAGTATAAATTATATTTAATTATATAATTATCTATATTATTAAAAGAATATCTGGGATTTTGTCCAGAGCGAATCGACCCCTAGAAATTAATTTTTCTGCACATATTTGGTATCAAATTAAAGCTATTATTCTCTAGATGTTCCTTTTGCGGGTTTGGAAAATATCCCATTAAAAGCCTTCACGCAGGAGGCTTTTGAAATTTCAGCTAAAGTGCTACTATCTGGGTTAGAACCTGTGAACTTTCTCCAATTCACATTTGTTTGTAACAAAACAGATGATCAAGATATGAAATAGTTCCAGAGGCACACCTCAGAATGAAGTGCCAGCAAAAGTCGTACTTATTAAGTAAAAGTCAGACGCCCAATTCATCCTTATTATGATTTTTATTTCTTAAAATATTGATTTTTTAAGACAACTGAAAATAAGGAAAGTATTTGCCCTTTTGAAACTAAGACCAACTGTCTGTAATCATATCAACTTACTGTATTTCTTTTTATAAAAAGCAAACTTAAAAAGAACATAAAGTAACTTAGGAGATGCTCTGGAGGAGGGATTTTCTAACAAACTATTGACAGTGGATATACACTGATACATGATTCAACACATTGATGGATGATTCAACGTTTAAAGTTTTGAAATATTAGTTGAATATTAACCTAAAAAATTCAAGAGAAAAGACATTTTAATTTAAAACCTGTATTTTGTAAATTTACTTGGTATGCGAAGGATATTGAGGTGTTAACCTGCCCAATTAACTCCATTTTAAAATCCTTCAATGACAATATGCCTATTTTAATTAAGGCATTTCATAGAAATTTATGTTATTTGCTTAGGTAAAAATTTGCCAAACATGTCTATAAGATGCGAAACGAAAAAGCGGGACAGTTTGAAAATTTTATTCCTTGACCGTTATGAGAGTTGAAAATTTGTGTTTACGGCGAATGGCTATTTTATAATTGTTATTTAGATATTAGTTCATCAGTAGATCAGTGGTTTGTCCATCTTCTTACCACTTTTTCTTAATACCCTAACAAAGCTGAATGCAAGAAACTGACGTGTAGATGTTGAGTAGAATTAACATTAAGCTTCAATACTTTTGAAAAGAAAACTCTAAAACTGAGCCATGGAGATGCGCCAAGTTACGTAATGAAGATCCAAGTAAACTGACCCCCATTTTGTGCAAAATGAATATTGTTGCATTGTCAAAATGTTAAAGTGTAGAACGTTTACATAGACACTTAAAAAGCAGATGAAATAAATGAACTTTTTAAATTATGTGAGGAATTTCTTACACATATTGAAGATTAAAGTAAAAAGTTATTTTTTCAAGTTTGCCCCGATGAGAACTTCAATTACTGGTAATTTTATTCCAGTTCTATGACACAAAGAATTAGTCTAGAAAAAAGAATTCGCAAAGTATACTCACTTCCTCATTGAAAGATATTTTATGCTGCAAAGCTCCATACATAATCAACATGAAACTAAAGCCTATTTTACCAAATTGTTTTTAAGTCACGAAGTGACGCAGGCTGCTGGTATATATAAATAATATTTAAGCAGTCTCAATGTGGCATAATATTGATGCCACACTTTTCCGTTGCCGCCGCCATTTGCTTTCCTCCCACCAGTCTCAGCTCAGCTCTGATTGGGTGTGGACGTGCTCTCTCCTGCCTGGTGATTCTTGATACTTTGATTTCTTGATACTTGATACTGCCTGGTGATTCCTGTGTTATTTTGTGTATTGTTTTTCTTTTCAGCTTATTGTTTTCGTGACTGCTTTTACAGTTCTCTGTTTTAGCTGTGTTTTTCTCCAGGTTTTCCTGGCTATGTGTTACTAATCTTGTTATGTTCTAGGTTTTCTTCCACCTGAAGACGGGATCAGATTCCAGATCCCGAATCGTCGTGAAACTTGTTTTTTACTAATCAGTGATGGCAAATGTCCGCAAAAATCCTAATCAAAATATTGATGGTTAAACTTATTATTTCAGAATATAAATTAAATAATATTTAACAAAAATAATTTATTGTCATTCTAAAATTAATTGTATTTCTAAGCTTTTGTGATGAAATAATGTACGGTTTAAAAAAATTAGAAAGAAGAAAGATCAGAAATTAGGACGGAATAGAGAGAAAGAAAGAAACAGCTACCTCTCTCACTCTCCTTATCAGTGGCCACGGAGGGGGGGGGGGGGGTGGAGGTTGTTTACTCCAAGCCCCTGTCCCTGCTTTTTGTCATTCTCTGTCTCAGTGAGCAAGAGTGAGTTAATTAAGAGATAAGGAATCTTTATTACAAAATGTAAAAATACAAACCACTTGTCATACAACTATAAATGACTGCTCATATTTTTTGTCTTATTTTTATAATTTAAATGAGACCAAAATGAAACTTGTACGATATACCGTTAAAGAGATAAGCCATGATAAAGCAATAGACTTTATTGCAGTATTTTGCGGTTCTCCAAGGTCAATTAAATATAGCTCCGATTTCCGTCTAAATGGAGATAATATTTCTTGATACCTGTCCATGGCCTTATCACTAGGGAATATTTTTGTTTTTTTTTTGGGAGGGATACGCTCTTCCGGTTTACCGTGTCCAAAAATATATCGCAATAATTATCTTTCCGATAATAACTCTCTCATCAAAAGCTCGGCTCAGTGTCGAGCTTTTTTGAAAAAGTCGAGCCGAGCCGAATTCTGAAAAAAATCGACCGGTCGAATACATGTGCACCCCTACCGAATTCTGAGAATTTTTTTTTATTGAAACCTGTCAACATCCTTTCCCTTATCAGTTGAAATATTGTTGTTATCCGGTGACCGATGTTTTATCGCTCGTGAAGCTAGACAACTAATAATAGTAGGCTTGTGATCTTTTCGTAGATCGACACACGAGATTTTAAAACTTATTTCTGTTATAACAATAACTACGCGAACAATTTCGGCGGTTTCGAAGGAATCGATTCTCGATTCCGAATCTTTTCCAAAGAATGGGTGGAATCGAGAATCGGAATCGACACATCCCTAATTAAGACCAAGTCTAAAGCTGAAGTGTGTAGCATTTCCCTTAGTTACAATATTAAAGAAATAAGGTTTTTGGTTTTTAATCATTAGGTTGAATGAATGTTTAAACATATCTTGAGTTCATTATGGTTTCTTCCCTAGAAGTAAATGAAAAAAAGGAAAACGCTGATAATGCTTCCACAACATGAATAAAAAAGAAATCAAATACATTTCTCTTTTGGGGGATACTGTACATTAAAAAACTGGAATGTTTTTGTCTGTTGATATTTTTGTAAAGTTGTCACTAATCAATAGAATGAAAAATAGGAATCCCTTTAATCCTTTGTTCCCTCCCCATTCATCCCTTTAATGCTTTGTTTAGTCCAATAAATGTATTGTAAGTCTATTTTACTTTCTCCCCCCTATACATAGTATAAGGAGAAAGTTTTTTTGACAAAATTTTTAAATTTGAGTTATTAGAGGATATAATTGACACCATCTCATGTCTGTTAAAATTAAAGTTCAGAAGTTATAGGGGTTTGTGTTAAAAAAATTCATATTTTTCAAATCTCTCAAAATCTGTAACTGCTAAAGAAAATATACTGGCAACTATTAAATGTGGATTAAAAAAAAACGAGTAATCTAGTATTTTGAATTATTAGTCTATGTCAACTGGTTGTGGACGTTTAAACACAGTACGTTGTCCAATGTTATTCTTAAGGCAAACATTTTAAAACTGATATCTCCGTTAAATACTAACCTATTTTGATTTAGTATGTATTTGTGAGATAATTGATTGATAGTTGATAATTTGTATTATTTCATTATATGTTATGTTTTCTGGTTTGAAATGATTTCAAGGGAGAAAGTATGTGTCAGTTTCCTGATACCGTTTATTTGTTCTTATCTTTAAGATGCCTGCAGGCAGCCTTGTTACATTATCTTCCTGTTAAATCCCCTGTTCCGACTGACACGGGTCCAAATTAGTTATTGGGGCTCAGTTGATCAGGGTTTACTTCTACCTGTGAAAGTAATATATTTCCAACACCAATAAATTCATTGGTAGATTTAAAAAAGATGAATTTAACTAACGATTTTGGCTTATTTAACTTATTTGGCAAGATTGCTCTGACTTATTTTGGATTTATTTTTAGTAAATAATAATTTCATACACCCTGCCATTCTGAAATTCCGCCCATTCTAACCACATTTTATCGTAAAAAATAATTTTGTTTGTTAAGATCAAAAAGTCAATCACTAATCAAGTGCTTTTGGCATTTTGCGTTTTCTAGATTTCATCCAGAAATGATAGCTTTGTTTCCTGCCGGCCATGAACAACAAATGCTATGGTCAGGAATGGCAATTGTTCTTTTATCTTGACTTTTTATAAAGATCACACTTCGGTTTACTCAAAGTCAAGTATTTTAATCCCCAATCAGTTCTGAATAGCCAGATTCTATTGCATTGTAAATTTACTTAACGATGCAGCAGTTCTTATTACAGTAGAGCGCCAATTATCCGAACTAATTGGGGACAAGGGGTGTTTGGATAACTGAATATTCGGCTAATCGAACATGGAAAGACAAAATTTAAAAATTATATATGTAACATAATTCTTACTAGTAAAAAGGCTAAATACCCCCGTTGCAGCAGACCTGCATACTCAGCGAATTTCAAATGCAAAACAACGTATTTCAAGCAAACATAGCAAGATTTGACATGTTTTGTTAAGCTCCATAAGAATAACATGGGAAATGAGTATGCAGGTTTGCTGCTACAGGTATATTAAAACTGGATGGTTTTAATTCAATATTTAGTATATCTGAACTAGAAGAAGCCAGTTACCAAGTTTTATCAAGGTATGTTGAGAAATAAGCGAGATATAGAATTTTACTTATTTCCCATAAGGTTAACATTGGGACAACGTACTGTGTTTACCACTTTCAATATCTCGGTAACCAATGGGCATAGAGCAGTGATTCAAAACACTAAATTATTTGTTTTTTTGTGCTGAATTCAATGGTGCCCACAAAAATTTTATAAATTTTATGTTTCTATGTAAAAAACTCAAAAAACCCATTTTTGGGGGGGTTTATCCCCCTTTACCCCCCCTTCCGATGGTCCGATCGGGCTGGTTCACGAACTCGTCCAATTGATTACCACTTTACATGTCCGTACCAAATTTCATAAAGATCGGACCATTTTTGCGGCCGCTATCGTGCTAACAGACACATAGATATATATATATAGATATATATATATATATATATATATATATATATAAATTCGAACGAATAGTGTTTTTTGCTTCTGGGGGCCCCAAAACGAAAAGTTATAGTGGTCCCAAGCTTAGGTCTTACCATGAGACCTACGGTAATAGCTTCTTCCCTATAGGGGAAATTCGCTAATCCCTATAGGGGAAATTCGCTAAAAGTGATTAAACAATGATTATTCACGTAATTTTATTATGAAATCGATCACAATAATAATAGGTATAAATTTTTAAAGAACAATTTATCATATATAGATACAGTACACTGTATACTTTTTATTTAGATAAAAAGTTCAAAATTTGTTTTTGCTTCAGCCCTGACACGCGAATTCGGCACGCGAATTGAATTGCTTGAGAATCATGTTCAAAATATGAATTATTACGGCGGTGTTCGGTTAACCGACGGTTCGGATGACCGACGTTCGGATAATCGGCGCTCTACTGTATTTTGCATCTACATTTCACTTGAGACACAAAGTAAAGATCTTAGCATTTCAGTTTTGGTTTACTTAAATTTTAATTAATTTTAACCACCATGTTTCTTAAGAAAAATTATAATTATCCTGTTGGCAGGTGTTCAAACAGCCACTAGACGTTCCAGACTTGGGACTAAAGCTGTCACCAGAGCTGAGTTTGGAGAAGAGGGTAGAGGGGGGTGCTGGAGGGGAATGGGGCGAGGCCAATGGTATCCTTCCCCTCGCGCGGCGTGAACCTGAGGGCAAGGACAGCGAGTCAAAGACCGATAGCGATGAAGGGAAAGCCTCTCCTCTTGGTGAGTTTTAGCAGCTGCAGGGATTAACCAGAAAACCTTTTTTTATCATTTCAGAATTACATTCGTCATGCTGAGTCATTACTTATCCAAAGTTACTAAGGCTTTATTTGAACAACAGGAGATGCTTGCAGGCAGAAAAACAAACATGAACCAAACAAGAAATAATCCCGGCTAACGTACTTGGATGATAACAATGATTAGGAAATAGTCTACAGAATTAATTCACTATACATGATGCTTAAAGATTGTTCAATAATTATAATCGCTGAAATTTGTAGAATTAAAACAAACCCCTTTAGTGTTCTTAACAAGAGCCAGGCTGCTGCTTAGCGCTTTCAAATTTTGGTTCTACATTTGTCATCTCACAGTTGATCCAGAATTGTATATTCTTGAAAACAAAAACCACAATCTATATATTAGGGGTGTGCGATGCAGCAAATTTTTTTCGATTCGATGCGTCGATGCGATTCATAGAATTTCGATTCGAATCGATGCAGTGCAGCGTTATTTGCTGTCAGTTATTTACAGCTTGCATTTCTGTAATGGGTCAATAACCTTAAAGAGGATTAAAGTAAGTAAAAAATCCACACAAAATTTGAATGAGTCTGAACCAAAGCATTTGTAATAGGTACTGACCCATTTAATAGGAATTTGGAAGTATAAATAGATAAATAATTATATCTCAATTCCTATACATCCTTTCAAAATCTCAAGAAATAGTTATTATTACTAGGCCTAAAGTTTTTCTTCAAAAAACACAAGCAGTCCAAGTAAAAATGAATCAGTTTAAAGTTTGTTAAATCATCTAATAATTACAACAATTAGCCTAAGTAATACCAACGAAGAAAACAAAAAACCGCCTATTATTGTAGATATTTTTGTTTTGCAAGATTTGCATTTTCCTGCATCTTTCCCTTCACTGAGGAAATAAATCAAGAATCGGGTATCTATTCTCAGATAAAATAAAAGGATCCCTACCGATGTCGGTATCGTCATTCGTATCTGTTTCAAGAAAGCTTCGGCGACTTGAGCCCGGATCGTCTACGATCTCTTCGTCACAGTCTTCAAACATCTTTATTTATTTGTCATTCAATTACTCCAAAACATAACATTCAATTGTATTCGCGCGACAGTCAAAAGAAACAGACATTAATGCGCAGTGCTGAGCTTTACGACGACAGCGAGGACAGACAGCTCAACAGCTGAGCATCACCAGTGTTATCAGTTGTAGACTGTGTTTACCCACAAAAATACCCGTCTCTGCTGGAATAAACTATTGTAAAGTATTACGAAATTCCCAAACGGGCTTGGAAATACCTGAGAGTCGGGTAATTTCTCTCACAGCACTATTTGATTTTGTTCCATTGCTCGGTCAGCCGGTCAGCCTGTATCACCATCACGATCGCGGTTACACTGCAGCTGCCGCCGACTGTCGTAGTGCTCGTTTTATTCTCGTCATTGAAATTCGTGTATGGAATTATACAGCCATACGTTAAAAAGTTGTTTGCAATAATTTAAAACTAATTATAAAATAGCGAAACAATCTATTGCAAGAGTTTTAAAACTTGGCAAAAATATAACAATGCTCTACTTTGTCACAGCCTTTATCGCATTCTTTATTGTCGTCTTGAGTCTGGAAGTATTACTATGCACTTAGCTTTTCATAATTTCGCTACGATTCAATAAACTGCTTTGCACATTAATATTACGTATTTATATATCTTAAACGTTTATTTAATTGCTTTCAACATACATTTAATGGGGTCTAGAGTATCGACGAATACCGATGCATCGAGGCCAAATCGATGCATTGGCATTTCGATGCATGCCGAATCGAATCGCGATTCGATGCATCGAATAGAATCAAATTGTAATTTCGATGCATTTTCGATGCATCGCACACCCCTACTATATATTAATAGACAAGCATTTTTGTGATTTGATTTTTGAAATTCCGTTTCCTCAGCCTCTGTGCAACCTAGCGAAAATGTAGACACACCAATAGAATTGTATTTACTGTAGGTGTGCACAATCCTATTGAAACTTATATTAATCTTTAAAATTGTAGGAAATTGAATTTAAAATTTCAAAAAAAATAACATTGGCTTTATGAGTTGCCATTTTTTTGCAAATATCTTTATTTATAGTCAAATAGTCATAGTCAAATATCTTTATTTATTTTTATGTACAAGTTGCACAATAAATAGTTTCAATATTTATAATGAACTTACTTATCAATTGTAACTATATGAATATTTAGTTACTTGGATGGAGATGTAGTTTTGGCGATGGAATAACAACAAAATGTAAACACATGTCATCAGGTGTAGCTGTTATCACATGCTACTTTTTATAGGGTAAAAATTAGGTGTAGAAACATGTGTGAGTGCAAAAAGTGGGTAAAAATATACGTTGTTTTTTCTGTCATCTAAGGAAATATAAAACCAAAACAATAGCAATCTAAAGGTTAATTGTTACCATTACCATTTAAGTATGCACGTCATAATCAACTAATTGTATAGTTTTATTAGCGAATTTCCTTAAAGGAATAAGCTATTACGGTAGTACTCATGGTAAGACCTAAGTCCGAGACCATGTTAATTTTTCATTTTGGGGTCCCCAGAAGCAAAAAACACCATTCATTCGAATTTATATATATATATATATATATATATATATATATATATATATATTAAAAATATAAAGATAAACTGAGTACCCTTTTTAAAATATTTTTTATTGAGCAACATGTTTCGCCTTTATGGGCATTTTCTAACTCTAAGTTTAACCTAATTTATTGACATATAAAATAATATTTACATGTCATATGACTGCTTCATTTTTTGTTCTTTTTTGGTCTAGTTGGTTTTTAGTCTTTTTTATATGAATTCTTTATTTGTCTTATTTTTTCAAATATAGGGTTGCTTTTAGGGATATGGCTATTCAAAATGTTTCTTGGTTTTTCTTTGTGCTCTAGGAATATACATAATTGTTCTTTTGAGTCCATTTTGCTTCCTTTATTTAATACTTCTATTATTTCTAAGTTTTCTTTTAAACTTTTGTAAGTGTGATTTTTATCTAAAAGGTGTTCTGCAAAATTGGATTTCATAGATGTTTTATTGTTACTTTTCAGAGCTTGTAAATGTTCTTGGAACCTTGATTTGAACAGTTTATCTTTATATTTTTAATAATAAAAGTAGCCCTTCATTGTGAAAATTGTAATATACTATATATATATATATATATGTCTGTTAACACGATAGCGGCCGTAAATTTGGTCCGATCTTAATGAAATTTGGTACAGACGTGTAAAGTGGTAATTATTCGGACGAGTTCGTAAACCAGCCCGATCGGACCACCGGAAGGGGGGGTAAAGGGGGGTAAACCCCCCAAAAATGGGTTTTTTGAGTTTTTCACATAGAAAAATGAAATTTATCAAATTTTTGTTGGCACTATTGAATTCAGCTCAAAAAAACAAACAATTTAGTATTTTGAATCACTGCTCTATGTCCATTGGTTACCGAGATATTGAAAGTGGTAGACACAGTACGTTGTCTCAATGTTAACCTTATGGGAAATAAGTAAAATTTTATATTTCGCTTATTTCTCAACATATCTTGATAAAACTTGGTAAATGGCTTCTTCTAGTTCAGATCTACTAAATATTGAATTAAAACCAACCAGTTTAAACATCCCTGTAGCAGCAAACCTGCATACTCATTCCTCATGTTATTCTTATGGAGCTTACAAAAAACATGTCAAATCTCGCTATGTTGGATAAACATATGTTGTTTTGCATTTGAAATTCGCTGAGTATGCAGGCATGCTGAAACGGGGGTATTTTTGAGTTTTCAGTAATATTTAGGATTTCTTTATTTTTTTTATGAAAAATGTTTGCCTTTTAGGTGAAACTAATTAGTTGTTTTTCTCTATTATTTTGTTGTAAACGTAAGAAGTGAATGAATGAATGAATGAAAAAACATGTTTATTCCAGTAGAATTTGAATACAATATTTACATCACATAATTTGCACTTAATAAACACATTCTTACTGTGGCTATGGAAAATCTTAACCTTACAAAAATCTTACAAGCTAGGAATAAAGTACTGATTAATATAATTGAACAAAATTTAACTGTAAAAAAATTGTGGAAATAAGTCAACGTGGGAACTAATGCCTGTGTGTCGGCTTCGAGTTGCGACCTTAAAAAATATTTTGATTGGGAAAGTAAATCCAAGTTAGCAGAAATTTTGATCTCATTAACTTTATAATGTTTTCAATAGTATTTTAAAAAATGATTCCATGGACGTGAAATGTCTGCCCGTTACTATGTTACTTTACAGTTAACATAAGCAGAACTTTCGGTCTTACTAACCTTATTGTTTACAGTTATATCTTAGATCTATATTTTAATAAACGAGCATTTCTTGTGTAATCCCTTTTTAGACAAGCATCTGTTTTGTAGTCACTTTTTCTCAGCCTGTGTGGAACGTAGTTAAAATCTAAGCATTCCGATAGAGTTATATTTTCCTGTAGATGTGCACAATCCCATTAAAATTTGTATTAGTCTTTTAGACATGCAAAAGTAGGAATTAAATTTTCAAAAAAATTAACATTGTCTTCATGAGTTGCTATGTTGGTGGTGGAATGACAAAACAGAACTGTTCATTTGTCGTAAAGATTAAATATAGAAATGTATTATGTGAATGCAAGAAGTGGGCAAGTGTGTATGCTGTTTATTCTGTCATCTAATGAGTTAAAAGATAACAATATAAAAAAGTTTTGTATCCACAATCTTTAGGAATTTATTAATGACAGGAGTTATTTAAAATTTCTGCTTTCCTCTAGGGCAATAACTGGTTCACGTAAAATAAACCTGGAATCTTATTAAAATACTAATTACTAATTCAGATTATAAACTGTGCCATAAATATATGCCTTAAAAATTAGTCAGATTAAGTAGGCCTATTTCTGTTTTGCTTTCGGTGCTTGAGTGAACTTTTCATATTTATAGTTACATTATGTGTTTACATGTAAAATGTTCCTTTATGAATCGTATTTAGAAACACATTAGTGTGTACAAAGATCACTTTCAAAATTAACTATCACTATTCCTTGGTTTGAAAAATGGATTGGAGATGCATATTTTGTTTGATTACTAGAGTAAAATTGAATTTTTATTTCTTATTTTTTATTACATTTCTAGAACTCCCAACGGAAGCCAGCTACACGACAGAGGGCAATGGGAAAATCAACATCCATGTTTCTGTTACGATAAACGCCGGAACTTTGGCAGAGCTGAAGAAGCAACGAGCACAGAACCGCAACTCAAGTCCCGACATCTCTGTGATCCAAGCTCAAACGTCGGCGAGGTCATCGGTCACTGGGTCGGAACTAGACAATCCATCGGTGAAACGGTTCGCCGGCAACACTGGAGACAATGTCATCGGTGACACGAAGGTTAGGAGGTGTTGTATTTTATCTTAAGCCATCCACAAGTCAGCATATCTTTAGGTCATTTACTAAATGTCTATAAGTTAAGGCTGTTTTGTCATAGGTGTATTTTAAGCACAAGATTTCCATTTCAAAGTGTGATATTAATGGAGCATTGCTCAAAACTTATGTCCATTTCATAAATTAAAATACGAGTCTTATCCTGTTCAGTTCATTAAATTTTGTTTCTTAATTTAATTCAAAAAGCAAAGGATCAAAACTGTAGATTTATAACATTTTAAATAATCAACTTTGTATTCATATATGCTTAACACACAAACCTCTGCATCAATATAGACATTGTTGGGTTGCTCGTTATAGGGTTTTTTAACACAGACTCCTAAATTTCATAATAATGTAATACATTATTGTATGATCATGAAATTTTGTCTTCCTATGAATTTAGAAGTTAAGTTTTTTATGAAAACTTCATTAACTTTACATATCTAAACCTATATTATATTCATTGAGCATGCATTTGAAACATTCATAAAATATCATTTTTCCTACATACAAATCATTCCTTTTTTCCAGAGGTATTATTAAAGCAGTATTATATTGCCTGTTTACATAAAATAGAATCGAAAATATTTGTATTTACTGATTTTGTATTAAAGTTATTTACTCTAGACAATTTATTAAATATAAAGGTTAAGCATATTATAACATAATACCATACCAGCTGTTTATAGGGATGAACTGGTAAATTAAATTAGCAGGGTATTCGATTTAAAATTAATTCAAAATCAAATTGATTGTTTGATTTTTACTCAGCTGTAAAATTATTGCCCCTTGTTGTTTACAATAAAACGTGTTTTTTTATTAAATGATTATAGAATGAAATTATTTATTTAGTAAGGTTTATGGATTTACTTACATTCCATGATTGTGCCCATTAGTGGTTACATGTATCTCTTTCTGTGATCTTAATATTCCATTTTTAAACTTCTTATTTTTTGTTCTACATTAAGTTCTTTTTTATAATTTTTTAAATATTTCCCTCTTATAGTTTACATTTACCCTTATAGTCCAGTCAATTTACGCGATGACCTCAAAAAAACTGCAAGAAAACATTTTTTGATGGAATTCTACTTAAAAAAATATGAATTTTAACATATCCAAAGTTTAGCAAAATCGGACCATGGGAACCTCACAAAAATCACGTTTCAAAATGGCAGCTTTTCCCACCATACAAAAATTTTTGAAAAAAGACTTTCAACTGCATTTTGTATCAATGTTTTTCAAGAAATTGACTTTGGACCACCGCCAATCACCACCGCCAAAGCTCGTTCTCCCCTCAAATTACTCAGAAGATTCTGATCTTCCATATGAGCTATGGCTCATTAAAATCGGACTTACTTAGATTGAATTATGAACCTTTATTTACCATAAAATCTGTTCACTTTCATAAATTGTATTTAATTAATGACTCATACATAGAAAACTAACAGAGATTCAAAACAGTTTTATATTTTAATTAACTCAGTACATTATTGGCTTTCATTTAAGCTCTTAATCATTTAAATCGATTGAGTTTGAGGTGAGATATAGACCTCAAACCAACATAAAAATCATTTTTTTTCAAAATTTCTTAGTTATTTAAAGATTTGTATCTCAAGTCCCAAACATGGCCTGCAAGTTGAATTGGTTATGAAACACGCGCTGATCTACTAGCTATCATTTGACTTATTGATAATTGAATTCTGACAAAAATAGGATGGGTTATGTTCTTTTATATCATCTTTGACAAAAAACAAATTTATAAAAAATGGATTTTCGTGTAGATCTTAGCCTTATAGCTTATCCAGCAGTCGTCCGATTTAATGATCAATAGCTCGTATAAAAGCCATTAAATGACTGAGTACTTTAAGACCAAAACGAACTAAATAATTTAATTAGAACCGGAGATATAAGACATAATTCTTAAAAAATCTTTAAAAAAAATTAAACGTCCATAAGAAATGTACATGGATGAATTTTTATTTGAGCATATCTTTTTAACGAATGCATATTTTCAAAAACGGATTTCAGCATTGTGTTCAGGGTAAAAATCTAGTCCATAATGATGCGTCACATCACCATCTTTACATTTGAAAAAAATATTTATATCCAAAATGGTGGATCCAAGATGGCGGCCGAAAATGTAAACTCTGTCAAAATTTAGAACCAATCACCCAATGAGGATTGGCGGTGGTCCAAAGTCAATTTCTCAAAAAACATTGATACAAAATGCAGTTGAATGTCTTTTTTCAAAAATTTTTGTATTGTGGGAAAAGCCGCCATTTTGAAACGTGATTTTAGTGAGGTTCCCATGGTCCGATTTTGGTAAACTTTGGATATGTTAAAATTCATATTTTTTTAAGTAGAATCCCATCAAAAAACCTTTTCTTGCAGTTTTTTGAGGTTCCCCGGGTTAATTTTTGTAGAATGACTGGCCTATTAAAAGAAAAACAGTTATTGTGGAACTAATAAAATTATGTACTGTGACCTTTACAATCTTAACTCCTGAATAGACATGGTTCTAAGTAGTTTAAGTCAACATGAACATTGACTATAAATACTGGTTAGTGTTATTTGACTTAGTTTTTAACGAGTTTACCCAAAGGGTCCTATTACTCTAGGTGGTTGAGCGACATAGCCAAATCAAACAGCTTTTTTTGGGCAATGAGTAAAATGAGGGCTTTTACACTAGGCATCTTGGCAAAAGAAACAGCCCCCCAGGCAGCAAAGAAATCACTCATTTTATAACAGTGTAAAAATATTAAAAAAGACAGCCACCTGGGCAGCAAAACAGTAGCTCGTTGTATAAAAATATAAGCAATATTAAAAACTGCCATCCGATTGGCAGATACAGCACTGGCAACGTTATAACATATGTTTAATATTTTCTAACTTCAAGCTGTTGCGCTATGAAGTTCCTTACGCGGCAGCCAACAATAACGACTGAGCGTCATATGTAGTGTCATTCAGCCACCTTGGAAAATAGGGGCCTAAAACTAAACGACATGGGTGGCTGACATATTTCACAGACTGTTTTCAGCGTTCTCCTAAATCTGATCTAGTTTTATTATTTAGAGCTATATCAACCCATTAAGAAATTATTGTTATTTAGTCTATCCGGGTTTATCAAAATTTTCATGAGCGTTTTTATCAAACATAAAAATGAAAGATCGAAGGCTTTTAACATGAGTTTGTGTGATACTTTGAATGTTGAATTGGTTAGGACTGATTTTTGTGACTAAGAAAGAGATATTTCTGTGATACAAATTCTACTTAATAATTTCATCCAAAAATCTACTTCTTAACAGTTTATCCATTCCGTCCCTTTGGATGTTATAATTATGTAGATATTAGGAAATTGTTTATTTTTACAAAATAATTTTTATGTGAAACATTTTGGAGACAACAATATGGAAATTTATAGTAATATTGGGTTTGTAAACTTACAAATTGATTCATAACCTACGATTTATTTTTACTTTGCTTGAGTAAAAAAATATATTTCCATGACATTTGTTTGTGTTTAGTACTATAGATTAATTAGGTTATTATAAGCTATTCTAATGAAGTAAAAGTTAAAAATCATCGACTCTTTTTGTCTGCAATAGCAAAAAATAATCCAAAATTTTTTATGTGCCATTTTCATTAGTGTACCTTTTGTTTGTACTTAAAAAAGATCTTCATGTTTCAAAACAATAGAGTATTTTTGCAAAAAATCCAACAGTTAGTTATGTCCTAGCTTAACTTAACGTTGGTTAAAATTTACTTTTTAAAAATTAATTTTCTTCAAGCTTCTTTTTATTTTTAAAATAAACCAAAGATTTCATTAAGAGTCTCAATCTAGTGAACCTACCTTGATGAAGATAATCGATGATTTTTATTTTTTCAACCATTTAACAATCAACCTATAATAATTTAATATAAATTTTGTATATATTTCAAAAATGTTTTAAGGCTTGAGTTGTAAAAACATATTTGTAATTCCTTTGTAAATTGTAGACTGATTATGTTAATAGTTTTAGGAATTAATTTAATGTATATACCTAGTTAGTTTTTTAAATCTCCAAACAAGAAGGTGATGGGAGATGTTTTATCGCGCTATTGGGACTTTAAATTGACTATCTCAATTTTTTCCTTGTCTAGTTCTGTGCCAATTTTTTTTTATTCATCACTGTTTTGCTACTTAACTTTCTGATAGTCTTTTATTTTTTTGTAATCATTGTTTTTGAATATAAGATCATTTTTGCTTAGAGAAGAACATTTTCAGAATGTGATCAAGGATGTGCCTTTTATATGAGGAATGTTGTATTAACTTCTTATAAGTTTTTTAGAATTCATGATTATAGCTGATTTGACCTCTTAGAAGTGGTCCCCCTAGAATTTGATCTTGAATTGCATAAGAGGTTTCAAACAAAAGGCAATGGGAGGTATGTTGGTTTTTTCTTACCATAAAAAGATAAATATCAAATGAAAAATACTGCTGTGCTGTGAATTAAATTCTCATAAAGACGTTGACTGCGGGCTGTGCCATTACCACTGTTTTGTTTACACATGATAGGATTGTATAATATAACTACCCTATCTTCCCATTTTCCATCTGTTGAGCAATTTCTTAATACTTGACGGCCAAGCGAATATCTGTTATTTTCTGGGAAATTTCCATTGAGTATTTTGTGTCTAACATGATTAAATTGCTTGACTACAACCTGCTCGATTGCTGCTGCAAATTGGCAAATTCTACCTTTGTGTTTGAGTTAGCTAGCTTGATATGATTATAGATTAGTGGATTCATTCAAGTACATTCTGTATAATTAAAAGCTAATCAATAACTAAAAATACTTTTTCAATTCGTTTTACAGTAAAACCTCACTAACTCAACTAATTGTGGACCCAGAGGTTGTCGAGCCATGCAGGACATTGGAATTTTTAATGGGTTTTAATGTATGAAAACATAACTGTAGAGTTTCACACATAAATGTATTACTTACATGAGTATTGTTACATGTTGAGTAAACAATTTTTGAAGAAATGTCAAATACTCAACAGTTAAAAATAACAAATTTTTTAAAAAAATTCTTGATTGAAGATTCTCGTCAGCTGTTCAAGTGTTGAATTATCGAGTGTCGAGTAAGTAAAGTTTTACTGTACAGTAGAGTCGCACAAACCCGGACTAATGTGAACCGAACGATGTCCGGGTTTGTAAAATTTCCGAGTTATGGGAAATGAGTAAAAATAAGAAAAAAAGAATAGTTTCTGTTATTTCTATAAGAAATAATTTATTTATTGCATAGTAAAAAATACAAAAACTACATTATCAGTTACAAAAAAACTTAAAGAAAAACCAAAACTGTTTTATATGTGTCACACCATGCTCTGGCCTTGAATCTCAGTGCACTTTATTGCTCTGGCAGGCTTTCCGAGTTATCCAGAATTCCGGGTTATCGCATTCCGGGTTTGCGGGACTCTACTGTACATGTAAAAGTCATTTACATTTTATTTTTAGATTTTTAATTTTTTGTTTGTTCACTCTGTTTCCCACAACTCTTAACTCCTTTTTTATCTCCCAATTATAAATCTGACTCGAGTTCTTTATATTATTTCAAGACCTTTTTGCAACATAAAGCCGATTTGCTTCACAAAGATAAAATAGTCCTCACAAAATGAACCAGCTGTTCTTTGCTGCTCACCCGTCCCGCACTTGTCCTTCACAGCCAGTGGTGCATCAAGGGTCTCTCGAATGTTGGGATTAATAATTGCTAAAACATGTTAGCAAAACCTTGCTATCTGATCCCATCGTTTGTGATTTTTTATAATTTATAGGTACTGCTCCATAAATCGTCTTTACAAACATATTTAAAATACAAAACCTAAACCCTTTCAAACATCTTCATTTTTTGTAAAGTTGTTTATTTGTTTAGTTCACATTTGTCTATTTAGACTTCTATTTACGTTTTCCTAAGTTTACTTTATTCCATAATGACAGCTCACGTAATGGAAGACAAAGGTCGAATGCATTGAATGGATCCCTTATTGCTTAGAGATTCCATTGCTCTGAATTTTTATCACTTGAGGAATCCCCCATTTATATTAGTTTTTTTTTAATCTGATCAGTATTATTTCAGTTGCCTTTGAGATTTCTGTCAGGCAACAATGTGCAAGTGTGGAACATTTTGTATAGTGTGTTATTGTAATTAACCGTGTCATCTGCATTATGTGAGTCATTTCAGGCTAGTGTTGTTAGTTTTAAATTTGAATGAAACTGCTATCAATCAGTGGCGTGCCCGGGATTTTGCCCTGGGGGGGGTCAGGCTAGAAGCCTAGGGGCCGTCCATAAATTACGTCATCGCTTTTTAGCCTTTTTTGGACCCCCTCCCTACAATCATCCTACCGTCATAATTCGCCTGACCCTCCCCAACCATTGAAAAATTACAACATGGGGTCAAACTCCTAAAGTAATGCCAGTCTTTGGAAAAGCCCTCCTAATTTTTTTCTATTGGGTTGTTGAAACCATTAAATTAAGTCTTAAAACTCATTTTGGGCTAATTTTATGTTAATCATCGATTCAAACCAGAACGTTCTGAATTTTGTGGTTTGAACATTTACTGTTGTGATGGACGCTGACGCTGCCCACAAATCTAAGATTAAAGTGTTCATTCTAATTACATTTATTGTAGCTTTGTTTTTTACCTGAAGCTGAAATGACCAATTTAAAGGATATTGTAAAAGTCGAGTATATGGTTTTAAAGCTGTTTAACTATAATTTAATGAATTTACATAGCATTTTTACAATTTTCCTATCTAAATTAACCTCAGCAACTCCCCCCTCCCCCATGCATTACATCATCGTACCGTCAATATGTTCATTCTCCCCTATTTTCAGATGACGTAATTTATGGACGGCCCCCTAGGGTATTTTTGGGACAGCTGGAATTTTCAGCCATGTGGAGGGGCTGGAAGTCCTTCCCCCAAAAAAACTGAAAAATAAGACACCTTACACACCAGTGTCGCGGACACGATTTCGCTGACATTTTTCTTGTATGTTACATGCTACTCGAAAACCAACCAATATTATCAAATGTAGCTTTACACACTGGTGTCGCGGACATGATGTCACGGCCAAGATTTGCCGTTACAGAAATAACATGACATTTCTTGCCATTAAGACAAAGAACAGTTCCATGCATCTCTTTAGATTGCAATCCTCGGATGCGATGGAGACCAGAATCATACCATAATTTTTGTTCGTAAAGACAATAGCCGGTTGGACGAATAGAATATAAGTCAGCGACATCGGTGCGTATTGTAAGGTGCCTTATGTGTTCAATATTGCTTGTATGAGAAAGGGGGAGGCTGCACGACCAGAGCTGGAAAGTTCGTATGAGTCCATTTACGAGCTTGGGGAATAAACTAATTCCTGGCCAAATTCGGAAGGAATGACACGGGAATTGAGCAAAAATGGTATATAATATCTATAAACAAGGCATTAAATAATAAATATTGAACAAAATATTTATAGATTTTTATTTTTTTATAAAAAAAAGTTAGCTCTGGGGGGGTCCGGTCCCGCTCATCCCCCCCCGTCGGCACGCCCCTGCTATCAATGTTATCATTACATAGCTCAATATTCAAGATTTTCAAAATACAGGAATCCTAATAATGTCTTCAATCAATCCCAAATTCCAGGATTGGAATTTAGGTCCCCTAGATGTATAGCATCTGTAAGTATCTGTTTAAAATCATCCTTATACCCAAGCCCCAACCTTAAGTTTCCTACGCAAGCATATTTCAATTTTTTATAGTATAAAAAACTTCCTGTGCAACATTTTATTATGACAACACTTTTTGTCATTTTCGATATTTATATAAATTTCCAATAGTTCAAAGGACATTCATAAAATAGAACTTAGTGTCGCGAGCACGAAATACGGCGGGCGGCAAAAACTGGAAACACACAAAATCTTCTGCTAAAAGTCAGCTGAAAAGAGAAAATTAAATGTTTATGTTGAGCTGTCAACACCTTGTTTGTGTTTTTCGTGGACTTTACACTATGCAAGTTTTTGATGCAATATTTCATTAAAGTTTTCTTTGCCCGTCTGCGATCCAAAACAGCATTGCCAACCGCAAGTGAGTCTTTACCCGGAACCCCTAGCCCAAAACCTAAATTTTCTAATTGGCTACCAAATAGGCCTACATAAAAAAACTCTTATCATATAAAATCATGTAAGAAGATAGTTGTGCAAAATTTACCTAAGACAACAACAATTATGTTATCCTCTTATACGAACAATTTTTCAAGCTTGTATGTTTATATGCTTGCTTGGTTGCACAATTATTTCAGCCATTCCAAGTTTCACACGGGGCAATTTAGGCCATTGATTATCGATATCGACATTGACATTGATTGCCGATGAGGATAATTGATAAATTGACTGATTATTTAAATTAAGTGTTAAACAATTTATCACCAAAAATATAACATAATTTCGTAATTAAATGAATTAACTTATGAAATCTCCGAAAACAAACACAAACAAAACAAAATATTACGTATCGTTTCATTTTTATTTTTGTCTACAGCTGACACAGCTGACAGTTATTACTGACTCCTGCTAGTCTGAATCTTGCACGAAAATAGAAGAATCTTGCATGAGAGCTTGCAGCAAAACTTTCACATGTAAACGCGTGCTTGTAAACTTACAATCATATGACTAATTGACAACCAAAATAACGCTGCTTTCGCCAGCAGCGCCCTCACTCACCCGCCGTATTTTGTGCTCGCGACATTAAAGAAGTGTTTTTTTTTAACCTTTTATTAGTTAAAAGTTTTAGTTTTTATGCATAGTGCAATAGTTATTATTTCTTTCAATATTCTAGAGTCATTAATAAAAAAAATCAAATAAATTTTAAAACTGATACTGTACTTTCTTTCTTTACTGTTCCTGTTCCTGTTTCACTTAATACAATGTCTTCCTGTACCACATCCTAGCCCTATTCAACTCACATTTACTTAATGAGAGAGCTTTCATTAACAATAGTTAATTTATTTATTTTCACTTAAAAAACCTCTTATGTACAGTTCGCGCATTATATCTCCAGCTATGTCAGAGTCAGCTGGTTGCAAGGCGCGGGGGGGAGAGGGGGTACTTTTCTGAAAATATTGTTCTACAGCCCCGCTGAGTGTCAAACGCAGTGTTTACCAAAATCATATGTTTAAAATATCATATGATACGGTTAGTAGCGTAGTGGTCATAGCCGGGGGTATAATGCGCGAACTAAAATATGGGAATTCGTAATTTGAAAAAAATATTGTTATCGTTGTGACTTTTATAAATCACAAAATCAACATTATTAAGCACAATTAAACTTAACTTAGTAAGATAACTTTCCTCTTTACTAATTACTTCAAAAAAATGAATATAACGTCCATGATGGCCTAAGCTAAAACTCTGTAAAGTATTAAATAAGTATTTTTGTAAAAGTAAAACTTAATCACCATCAAAAAATAACTATGCTTCCAATTTTTAACTTGACTTTGTCAACTTTCTACAGACCGAGATTATGTTTTAAAAAAATGTGTTCATCTCATTGTACTTAATAAAGTTATATTTATCATAAAACAACCTGTGTTTTCTTTAGAGAAAAGGTTTACATTACCCAAGGAAAGTGAAAATTAAGCCATTCAGTACATAGGGTGAGTGTACAATGAATGACCGGTTAAGGGTGAGATCTCGAATCAAATTAAGATTACTTCCACACTAAATAGTTTTCAATATGCTCTATGTCGTCTAACTTGGGCAAAACATCTATAGATTGACATAGGATATCAATTATAAGCTAAATAGAAAGAAAAAGGTTTTAATAGATTTTTAAGAAAACTGTGACGTGGTTTCAGTGAATGACCAGTCTTGTTTCAGTAAATGACCGGGGTCATGTTTTAGTGAATGACCGAGTTGATTTCTACTAACAGAGATAAAAAATGTGTCTGGGTGGTTATTTATCATAAATCTCCAAATAACAATTGTAAAAATAATAATAAGTAACTTAAAATAACACTTTTGTGTTGTTATTTTTAATACGATTAATGAATGAATTATTTATTTTTGATTACAAATCTTTTTAACCTTAATTTTTGTACAGTACACCTCGGATTATCCGGACCTCACATTATCCGGATCCCGGATTATCCGCACCAGTCCATCCGAGAAATTAAAAAATTTAAATCACGGCAAAAAGTAGTTTTAGCGAGTTCACAACTAAAATACGCCTTCTAAAAGTAAACTGCAAATGCAATTCATTACTGTATGCATTTGGAATCACAATAATTAAGGGAGTCGCATCGCCAAAACAGTACACTACAGCATTTCCGTGAACGTAGTCTTTTGGTTTGCTACTGGGGGCGCTAGCAGTAATCAACATAAGATTAGCCTACGGTAATTTGCGAGCTAGTTTATTGCTGTCACTTGAAATGTTTACAGTTGTGAACTCTTTTTGTGAACTGATATTGAATTCCAAAACGGGTGGTTGTAAAAGGAAAAAATGGTTTTAACTTTAGAACAGAAACTATAAATGCTGTCAAAAGACTTGACGCAGGAGAATCAAGTAAACAATTAGCTAAGGAACTGGGTGTTGGGACAAGTACGGTGACAGGAAGAATCGAGCGAAGTTAGAAAAATGGTACTTATGCGGCACAAGCTTGAAAGAATAACATGTTGTACAGTCTTGATACTTTGTTTGCAGCATCAATTTATCAGGGGCTAAGGTACATGATTGCTATTTAGGCGATGTTTTAATGACCTCGGATTATCCGGATTTTTCGCTACCCGGATCGGTGTCCCGCCACATTGATCCGGATAATCCGAGGTGCACTGTATTTTATTGTATTATTGTATCCAATACTCAAAACCTTTGCTTGTTTCTTTCTTTCATCATTGTGTGTTCCTCTTCTTCTTTCTTCATCATCGCTTTTCTTTTCTCCACTCTTTCTACTTCCATTTTTATTTTATTTTTGCGTCACTTGATTACTTCTATTTTTATGCAGTTTTGCCAGGGGTGTTTTCTTCATAAAGAATACCTGAAGATGTGCTCATCCTCTTAAACATGATAACCCCACCAAGTCAGAATTTGTATTCCTTATTTATGTATCTGCCTTAGCTCCCTTACCAAAATTAAGTGATTGAATGTGTCCAGCCAAAAATAATTTGATACATTTACACCCACGGTTATTTACTGAATAGGACGAGAAACCCCCTAAAATGTTAACTATTGCAAAGAAACAAAGTAAGTCATTACTATTTGTAGGTTTTTTTAGATCAATTGAATAATTCATGTCATTATTCAGTAAATGATCAAATCGGTCATTCACTATTTTTTACCAAAATTTTGGTTTATAAATGACCAGTCTCGAAAACATTATTAATATTGTTTAAAGATCATGTGCTGACGATTTAAACACAATGTAAACTATTCATTTACAGTTTTAAAACTATAAAACCAACACTAGAAGAGGTATTTAGCTGTGAATTTTAAAAATAAAAATTGTCTTACATAGAATCACACTATATTGATCGAGGCTCTGACGGCCATATTCAAGACAGTAAAAAGTAAAAACACCTAAAGGTTAATTATTCTAAGCTATTATTATAATAATAACAAAGAATAACAGTTACCTTTTACAATTGTTTCCATTATTTTAACTCAATTGAAACTCTTATTATGTATTTTTTTTTCTGCACCCCGGTCATTCACTCAGCCTCTCCACTCAGTGCACTCACCCTAGTTTTAGTTTATGCATACTTATTGGAAATAAGAATGAATATGTAGTTATATCTGTTACCGGACAAACCCGATTTTTAGGACAAACTAGTTTGGACTAGGATGAACTAATTTTTCCTGATCGCTCTAGGATAAACTAGTTTGGCCTGATTAATTACAGGCTGATCTGGTTTGGCCGGGTGACAGTAGGATAAAATAGTTTACCCTGCTTTAGACCAGGCCAAACTAGTTTGTTCAAACTGACTCCCACCAATGGCAGTTAGGTTAAGATGGTTAGGTTAGGTTAGGTAATCTATCTTTTATTCTATTCTTTTAACCAAACCCAAGCTATCCTAACCTAACCTAACCTATCCTGAACACCACCGGCTGCAGCAGTGGTGCACTAGCCAAGAGTTTGGCCTGACCTTGAACCAGGCAAAATTAGTTTATCCGTACGCTACCCGGCAAAACTAGTTTGGCCTAACAAATCAACCAGGCTAAACTAGTTTATCCTAACGCTATTAGGCCCAACTAGTTTAGCCTGTAATTAATCAGGCCAAACTAGTTTATCCTAAAATCGGGTTTGTCCGGTAACATATCCACTTATCCAGTCAAGTAGTAGGTGGCATCATAGGTGGCAAATGGTCCAGGAAGTCTGTATTTTGGATTTGTTGTTCGTACCAAAAATAAAAAGTGCATTATTTTTAACATTTTCCGACTGATTTGTCTGCAGCTCCGTTTGCACAAGTATCGTTCCTGGAAACTAGATGTGTTTTACTCTTCTTTTTGGTCCTAACAACATATCTAAAATCCAGTTGTCCCGGACCGTTTCCCATTTTGATTGCTGAATATTTAGCTGCAGTGCATGTCCACAGAAACTACTAAGCCTGGCCCTCATCTAGAATTTCTTTAAAGTAGGAGAGGGGTGTAATTTAGTCCTTGCAAGTAGCAGACTGGTCCCTCAAAGGCAGACAAAAATGTGAATTACTGTATTCAGAAATTTTAGAAATCGGTGCGGCAACGAGGTAGTGCGGTTCCGGAGCAGACAGGATCGTATATAGGTACTGATCAAAGTGAAGTTTTTACTGTATCAACTATTAGTGCTGTGTTCATATGACTGAATTAAAAATCAACGAATATTTCTCCCCAGTGAATAAAAATCCAAAACGTCCAAGACATAATTTGTCGCCGGGAGGTGAAGACTACAGCGAGACGGTCAACATGGGCAGCGACGAGAAGGTAGGCGACATTACTCGTGCTCAACTCCTCACGGACCTAGGCCGTTTATTAGATAGTAAATTAGTAAATATGGCCACAAAAGAGGAGTTCGCTCAGCTTACGGGACAGGTTTCGGCGTTGCAGGAGGAGAACGTGGCTTTGAGGAAGCAAATAACGTACTTACAAGAACAGGAAAAAACAGTGATGTTAAGGTTAGTTGATCTTGAGGCTAGGTCGAGGAGGAACAATCTCATATTTAGGGGGCTGAAGTGGTCAAATAATACTCGAGACTTTGCTGAGGTTGTGCGGAGATTCTGCAGTGAGATGTTCGGAAGTGCCGATACTGTCTATGTCAACAGGGCTCACCCATTGGGGGGAGGGGGAGATGCAATCATTGCACATATACCTAATGACGCGGACATTTATTACATCATGTCTAGGGTGAAAGAACTAAGAGGTACGGGCTACATAGTACACAGAGACTATCCTAAGGAAGTGCGAGAAAAAAGGCCGTGTTTGTCGCAAGTGAGAAGCGAAGTTGAACGTGTGGCGGGGAAGCAACGCATGATCTTATATTTTGATCATTTAACTGTAAAAGGTCAGCGGTTTACTTGGGAAGAGGGCAAACTTAAGGTCGGCAAACGAGATGGTGCGGAAGTGCTTCAATCGCTATATGGACACGATTTCTCAAACTTTCTTTTGACAGTTAAACACCCCAAGCCGAAGCAAACTCCAGTAATTTCGTCAGGGGCGAAGAATACATCGCAGACGTCATATGCAGAAAGCCTGACCGCGAGCGCGCCGCCACCGACCGTGCTTACACAGCATCCAGCATCAGGACCCAGTAGCCAGGCCGACGGGTGAAAATAATGTCGCCAACCCAGCTTCAGACGCAGCAACGACACGGCAGGATGTATCGCCGGTGGGACATTCGATGTTAGATGTTAAGGTTTTGTCATACAACATTTGTGGTTTAAAAAATAAGGTTTGTGATTTTTCATTTATAGAATTTATTAGCAGATTTGATATTGTTATATTTTTAGAAACATTTGTCTCAGAAAAAGAAAAAGATTTTTTTGTTAACAAGCTGAGTAATTTTGAGTTGAATTTCAGTTTTGCAACTAGAACAGCTAATTTTGGAAGAAATGTGGGTGGTTTAATTTACGCAGTGAATCGTAATACTCCTTTCTCAAAAAATGTTAAGTTTTTACCTTTTGAAAATTTTAGTTTGCTTAAGATAAGTAGAATCGTTATGAGTTGTGAACAGGTTTTCATTATGCCAGTTTATTTAAACTTTAATTATTGGGATAGGGATTTTTCAAATCTAGTAAGGTTTTTTGGTGAAAATTCATTTCAAAATATGATAATAATAGGCGATTTAAATGGGCGCATAAGTAGAGAACAAAGTTTTTCACAGGAAATTATCAGCACTAGAAATAATAAATTTTATGACATACGAAATTCTAAAGACGATACTATTAATGTAAAAGGACGTAAAATTTTGGAGTTTTTTGACAGCCATGGTTTAGTTGTGTTAAACGGGAGGTCTGAAGGTGATAAAGAGGGAGAATTTACTTTTTTGGGTTCAAGGGGAAATTCAGTAATCGATATCGCTGCGGCAACTTTTGATTGTTTACATTCCATTCATGATTTCAAAGTGGTTAGTTTCCCTGGGTCTGATCACATGCCGGTAAAATTAAGTTTCAAGGTTGGTAGTGCTCCTGGCGGCCCGGGTGGGGTGGGCGGGGAGGGGGAGCTGCTGCCATTGTTGCCCAAGTTAAAGTGGACCAGCTTTGATTGTTTGAATTACGGTAGTAAAGTCGCAAATATGTTGACGTCTTTGGAGCCACAGAATGTAGATGATATAGTTAAGGTTGTTATAAATTCAGCTCATTTTAAACCAAATGTAAAAAGTACAAAAGTTTTTGAGGGGAAAAATGTTTGGTTTGATTACCAATGTTTAAATGCAAGGAAAAAGGTTTTTAAATTATTAAATATGTTCCGTAAAACTAGCTCAGCGGAAGTTAAAGCTAAATATCTTGAGGAAGTAAAAAAATACAAGCACTTGTGTAAAAGTAAGAAAGAACAATATAGCTCCAGTTTAATCTCAAATTTAACATTTTCCAAAGATTCTAAAACGTACTGGCGTGCGATTAGTTCCTTTAAATGTCAAGATAAAAAACGCATTGGAAATATAAGGCCGGAAGAGTGGATAACACATTTTAATACCTTATTAAATCCGCCAGTAGAAACAAAAATTTCCTTCGTTGAACCATATATCACTGACGATTTTCTAGATCGGGATTTTACATATTTGGAACTGAAGTTAGTTTTGAATAAATTAAAAAATGACAAAGCACCTGGTATGGATAGGGTTCCATATGAGTTTTACAAATATGCGCCTGATGTATTTTTAAATAAATTGTTAGGAATTTACAATGATATTTATCGAAACAAAGTCATCCCAGACAGCTTTAAGAAATCTATTGTTTTCCCTTTATTTAAAAAGGGTGACGTCAATTTAGTGCAAAACTACAGGGGCTTATCGTTTATAAACTGTGTGGGTAAAATTTTTATGGGATTATTAAATAACAGAATTCAAAATTGGGTAAAAGAAAAACAAATTTTATCAGAGTTTCAGGCAGGGTTTAGACAAAATTACTCTACTCTAGATAACATTTTTAACTTGGCTTCAATGATTAAATTACGTTTATCAGAGAAGGGAGGTAAACTATTCACTTTTTTTGTCGATTTTTCAAGTGCGTTTGATACTATAGACAGAAGATCACTATTTATAAAACTTTCATCTATTGGTGTGTCAACGCATGTAATAGATGTGTTAAAAAGTTATTACAAAGATACTTCTGCAGCGGTATGGTGTAAGGGAGGGATTTCAAATGAATTTGAAACTAATACAGGCTTGCGTCAGGGCTGTTTGTGGAGTCCGGTCGCTTTCAGTTTATTTATAAATGATTTACCAGATGTGTTGGAGGGTGGTTGTAACTTTGGTGGCGTAAGGGTAAATGTTCTGATGTATGCGGATGATATCGTTCTCCTGGCCCCCTCGGCAGCAATGTTACAAATCATGATTCGTAATTTGGAGCGTTACTGTGAAACTTGGAATCTTAAAGTAAATTTAACAAAATCTAAAATTGTAGTCTTTGAAATGGTGGTAGATTACCGACTGATAATAAGTTTTGGTATAAGGGGAATCAAATTGAGGTTGTGAATGATTATAAATATTTGGGAATTTTATTTACTACAACAATGTCTTGGGAAAAACACTTTATCGAGAAAAAAAGGTGTACTAATTATGCAATAAATTCAGTTTGGGGAAACCTGATTAATAATAAGAAAATTCCGTTGAGGATTAAAATGTCTTGTTTTGAGTCTATTTTAAAAGCTATCTTGTGTTACGGTGCGCAAGTGTGGGGTTTTTTGGAAAATTCTCACTTAGAAAACGTTCAGAAAGCCTTCATAAAGAAGTTATTCAGATTACCTTTTAATACTCCTAATTATATCCTTTATTTAGAAACCGGTTTTGAAAAAATCCATTTCTTTACATTAAAACTGAATTCAAATTACATTTCTAAAGTACTAGACTTGGCGGATTATCGTTTACCTAAAGTTGTTGCAAAATGTGTAATCGAAAGAAACATTTTTTGGGCTAAAGAATGGAAACTGCTTGGGCAAAAGGTTGGGATGAATGTAGATTTTAGCTCAGCGGATTCGAGTGTTGTTTTGAGTCAGTTAGTTAACGTAGTAGAGGCGGCGAGGTTTAGTTGGAGGAGTGAAATAGTTGGCAGGGCGCGTACGTCGCAATATCATCAGCAACTCCTCAACGTCGACCTTGACCTGGGCCCTAGGAGCTTTCTGACTGATAATAATGATGTTGGTCTTATCTCATGGATTATTAAAGCCCGAGCAGAACTTGTAGATCTTAATTACAAGCCTTGGTTGACAAACAAAAATTATTGTTGCAGTTTATGCAACTTACATGAGATTGAAACTGTGTTTCACTTTGTAGCTGTATGTCCCATCTTGGCAAATATTAGGAAGCGCTGGTTTGGCAAAATATATTTGAGCTCGGAGGAATTTAAAGAATATTTGAACGGGAAAAATTGGCTAAAATTGGGTAATTTTATGAAAGAGGCGTGGAAGGAGAGGTGGCAGTGGGTTAAAGAATTTAATTATGAATAAAAAAAAATTGAAATATATTGGGGTTTTATTTATTTATTTATTTCGTGTTTAAGTCAAATATCTAAAGTAATTTAATAAATAAACTGATGGACCCATGGGGGATTATACAAAGTACTATTAAACAGGTGAAATCGTAAAAAAATAATAGTGTAAAACTTCTCGTTACAGAGATAATATGTTAAGCTTCCTTAAATTGTTTTGTAAATATATGTAAGTATATGTATATATATATATGTATGTATGTGCATGTATATATATGTATTTAAGGATAACGTTTATTTATATTTTCAGGAACTTTGTGTTATGTGTTTTAGCTGGACGTGTAATAGTTTATTTCGGAATGACCAACCGGACAGACGGTCTTGAGACCATTGTTCTACAAGTGTGAATTTTTTCTGTAGACTATTTTCTGTATTTAGCTGCAGTACATGTCGACAGAAACTACTAAGCCTGGCCCTCATCTAGAATTTCTTTAAAGTAGGAGAGGGGTGTAATTTAGTCCTTGCAAGTAGCAGACTGGTCCCTCAAAGGCAGACAAAAATGTGAATTACTGTATTCAGAAATTTTAGAAAATTCATAAGTCTCCAGAGTTCCTGTGTAGCAATAAACAGCAAAATTGTATAAAAAGAAAAAATTAAAACAAATCAAGTAATTCTTCTAATAGGAAACAAAATCGGAATGAAAGAAAATGCTGCAGCTAATGACACAAATGTCATAGTTTGAATCATGCTTCTCACTCTTAACATTCTCTTCCCATCTCTATGGCATGCGTTTCTTTAGTAACACAACTTCCTAAAATTTCATGGTGATTAGATGGACGATTTGGTAACACATAAAGGACCAACAGAAGACAAACATACTTCCGATTTAATATATACTGCATTGCTTATTATGTACCAAGTAAAGTTTGAATTTGATACCACAAACACTTAAAAGTTAGCCTTTCATAAATTGTTTAGATATACATATTCAAATAGACAAATTGCACTGAGCAGAGCGATCTTTAAAAAAAATAGCTTATCTACCATATATTTATCAAATACCACTGACATATCACTGTAAAGCCCAAATTACTTGACCTAGAACTTTGAAACTTTGCATGGACGTTCCTCTTAGGGCGTAGGCAACCTCTAAGCAGGGGTGCCGATCCCCCAAGAGCTATGACGCCTATCCGCCCAAAAAAAGTCCAGAAGTTATCAAATAATTCCCCCTCCGCATGACATATATATGAACATCTTATTTCTGTACACATTTGTTAAAAATAATCTCTATTTATATATGTTTCATCATCAGCAAATTATAAACATATTTTCGACTAAAAATCAACGATACAGAATTAATTACATGAAAATGTTTTTTTCATAAAACTACGATGATGTTTATTAGTCATCAGTTATGTCTGGAACGTCATCTAGGGGAAGACAAGGAAGCCTTTTACCATTCTTCATCCTAAGCAATTTACTTACAGTTAACAGCACGAAGTTAACAACTCTATACAATGTCAAAAAAGGTTTTGACCAAGGACTAAAGGCGACCATATGATTTTAGTTACCTGCTTGGTTACCTTATGACAAAAAATCATCGTTATTAACTTCAAAGTTAATCACGATGTGTGTCTATTGTGTCTATATTTTTTTATTTTTTTAGATGTAGAATTGATTGCTTGCTATGTCACAATACCATATTTCATGACCAAGCTGACACTCCCTATTGACTAAAAGGAGAGTGAGAGCTTATCCGCGAAGCTCTCATTGGAGAATGTAACTAATACACTAAAACGTGATTTTCAATTTTTGTTAGTTTTTCTGGTAAAAATGAGGGATTGAGTCACAATAATCAATCTAAATTGACATACAAATGGGGTATAACTTAAATATTATTCAAATGCAGTGCTTGATTTGCGACGGAACGCAGCGGAACGGCGTTCCGGGACCTCTCTTTCTGCCGCAAGAGTCGATCATGTGTAATCGGCTGGAGTATCTTTTGCAAGAGATGATCGCGTGTCATCGGACGGATAATTTGCCACTAAATACAATCGCATACGATTGGCCGGAGAATTGCCACGAGAGAGCAGGATCGTGTGCAATCGACTGGAGAATTTGGCGCAAAAGACGATCGTGAATAATCGGCCGGAGAATTTGCCACACAAGAAAATCGCGTGTATGCGGCCGGAGAATTTTCCGCAAAAGACGATCGCGTATGATCGGCCGCAGAATTTGCCGGTAAAGACGAACGCGTATGATCGGCCGAAGAATTTGTCATAAGAGAGGATCATGTGTAACCGGCGGGAGTATTTGTCGGAACAGACTATACCGTGTACTAGGCCGGATTAATCTTACCGAAAATGGAAGTCGCTTAAAATGTGCGGAAATTACGCGCGGATTCTCGGCCTGAAATTAGCGCTCTTTTGTCTAGTCTCGAGTTAAGCCGAATATTAAAATATGGTTTAAATACCTTCAGTCAACAGTTCTAATCTTGTAGATTCTCCTACATGTTTCGAAACTACCGTTTCATCGTCTGGGATGATCCAAAAATTGTCATGACATTAAATTCTTGAACACTTAAGTAATTTAAAAATTTAAAAACATTTATAAATTCACATACACATAACAACACTTAATAAAAAAAAAACCAACATTGAGTACTTGTGCTGGCCAGCAATAGACACCGACTGAGAAAACAGTCTACCCCACCCCAACTTGACCTTGAACCATCAGCTGATTTGTTGTTTTATCCTGAAAGTAAGAAATGCGGTCAAATAATCTGTTTGAATTGTATTTTAGTTTTTCGTTCAAAATATTGCTGGGATCATTTTTGAAGGCGTTATATATATGAAGTTCTTCAAGTGTTGACATGAGGGGTGATTTTTTACATTTATTTAACACCTGCAAATTTGTCTCAAGATTGATAACACTGTGGTTTTTCTCAGCCAGATGTTCGGCAAACATAGATTTTTGTGTCAGCAATTTTGGTTTTGGCATGTGTTCTGAAAATATTTTCTTGAACGATCTGCCTGTCTGTCCGATGTAAAATTTTGAACAATCAGAACAATTTAATTTATACACTCCAGTTTGGTCTGCTTTATTTATTTTTGGCTTGTATGTGTGGGTGTTCAGCTGTTTTTTCTAATTTGTTGGATGTTTTGCAGGACATTTTAATATCATGTTTTTTCAGTTCTTTATTTATAGTGTGACAAAGTGACTGGCCAAACTCGACTGAGATAAAACGTTGGGCTGTTTCTTGATTTGGTTTCTGTATGTTAGTTGAACTATTAATTTTCATTCTCTGTTTATTAATTAATTTATCTATTAAATCACTCCTATAGCTATTGGCCACAGCGATGTACCTTATTATTGATATTTCGTTGTCGTAATCTACCTTCTCCATAGGTATCGCTAAAAGGCGATGGACAAAACTGTTGTACGTTGCCATTTTATGGACCATTGGGTGGTAAGATGAGGCATGTATTGTGTGGTCTATTGCAGTGGGTTTACGATATATAGAAAACTTAATGTTACCATCTGCTCCTTTTCTTAAAGATAAATCCAAAAAATTTATGCTATTGTTGTTTTCTAATTCTAGAGTGAATTTCAAGTTGTTCGAAATACTGTTCAATTTTTTGTTTAAAAGCTGGAGTTGTCGGGCATTTCCTTTGTAAAAAAGCAATGTGTCGTCAACATATCTTTTGTAGAATATTATACGACTAATATGAACGTTGTCTGTTGAAAATATGTGTTTATTCTCAATGTGGTTGAGGTAAATTTCTGCCAAGATACTCGAAAGTGGTGACCCCATGGTTAATCCATCTTGTTGGATATAAAACTTATTATCAAAGCAAAACTTATTATATATATAACGCCTTCAAAAATGATCCCAGCAATATTTTGAACGAAAAACTAAAATACAATTCAAACAGATTATTTGACCGCATTTCTTACTTTCAGGATAAAACAACAAATCAGCTGATGGTTCAAGGTCAAGTTGGGGTGGGGTAGACTGTTTCCTCAGTCGGTGTCTATTGCTGGCCAGCACAAGTACTCAATGTTGGTTTTTTTTTTATTAAGTGTTGTTATGTGTATGTGAATTTATAAGTGTTTTTAAATTTTTAAATTATTTAAGTGTTCAAGAATTTAATGTCATGACAATTTTTGGATCATCCCAGACGATGAAACGGTAGTTTCGAAACATGTAGGAGAATCTACAAGATTAGAACTGTTGACTGAAGGTATTTAAACCATATTTTAATAGTCGATTAACAGTTAACAACAATGAATAAGGCAAACAACAATGAATAAGTTAAGCCGAATGTTGAAAACGCTAAAAAACCTTAATACTCGCACTAGACGTCATAAAAATATATAGAATTTCTTTAGAGAATTTAATTTTTAGTAAAATAATGCTTTGTTAGTTTTTAATTTACTTATAAAATATTTGAGTTAGATAAAATTTAACTTTTAAAATAGACCTAATTATTCACATAGACAAATAATAATACTTTGTTGCGGAAGAATGATAGGAGGGAGGGGTAATGTGCAAACTGGCAAATTACAGTTCCGGTACCTCAACTTTTACAAATCAAGCACTGTTCAAATGTGTTCAGTATTAGGGGTGTGTGTGCGGTGAAACATTGAATTTTTTTTTCAACCTCTGAATTTGGTTTTCTGACCTAAGCTCGGGCTCTAGATGCTTTATACAATTTTAGCTAATTACGAACAAAATTATTTTTAACGGAAGTTAGAGGAGAGAAGCTAGGAAGGAAAACAAAAATCCTGAGGAAGGGAGCATATGAGAAAGGGAAAGAACAGGGGGAAGAGGATAGGGATGAAGGGAAGGAGTTAGGGAGGGAAAGAATAAAAAGGGGCAGAATGGAAGGAAATCAGGGGCTAACTGAATTTCTCTCATTTGTAGGATTGGTACAGACTTTGTAAAAAACAATAAAAAATAAAAAAGTTAATTTACGGAACCAGCTGTTGATATGACTACCTATTATGCAATAGTAATAATGATGTATATTCTTATGGTAACCCCACTAAAGACTTTACTTGTGCATTTCAAGATGGGCTAAAACTTTTTCCTGCTATCATAATTACAAGGTGGTAAAATAAGAAGCCTGATGGTTAATGAGGAACAGACTTACTTCATCTATTGTAGTTTAAATTGAAAAAGTACTCAAGAAAAAACATTATTTTTGCATTTTTATTTTTATTTACATAAATACAGAATAAAATCACTATAGACAATTAAGCATATCTCAGAATGGAGAGACTGCTTAAAAATTACCTTCAATGTAATATTGGGAAGGACCTTGCTGAATCGAGGCCCCAAAACAATCTATTGCAGACACTGCAAAGCGTTTGAAACCCTCGAGCATGTGTTGGAGTATTTCAGGCATAAGGAGCTTCTCGTAAACAAAAGCCACAATGGTGTAAATTAATTGCAAATGAACGAAGGAATTAAATTTGTATAAACAATACATTAACCTCTTTATAGTTTTTATAATTCCTAAAGGTCTTTGAATCTATAAAAAAATTTTTGTTGCTCTTGTCAGCTTATTGATTACAATCATTTTTTGAGCCCCTGAAAAATTTCTTTTAGTCCCTTTAAAAACTCTTGGTTAGTCTTGGTCATGGCAGCACACTGTTTCTCTATTAACCTCTCCTCCCATTCCCTTTGCTCGGCCAACTCCTTTTCCTTGTCAGCTTTGTCATGCTCTGCCTCTTGTTCTGCCACTCGTAGCACCATTGCTTGCCAGTTGCGAGTGAAGTTCTCCAGCGCACTTGTAATTGAAGACTCCCTCGCTTGCTGTATCTCTTCTCGTGATGGTATTTTTACTGAAACATTATTCTTGTCATTAGCATAATTTAAAGTTTTTATTTTAATATGTTAAATCTCAAATAATTTTAAAAGAACAATATTTAGAAAATAAAAACTGAGCTAAAATTTTGGGACCTCAATAATTAATTGCCATCAAATGCAGGTATAGACCGTTATTGCACTGACAGCACTATAGACAATAGACAATAGACAATAATTCAACAATATACACATATTGTAATGGACATTGTCAATAATAAATAATAATCATTTGATATAGTCAGAACATACAAAGAGAATCATACAGCAATAAGTACAAATCTATAGTATGTAATATAAATTTGAGTAATAAATTACATGCTAATTTTACATTTAAAAAACTCATCAATCTCATAAAAAGGGTTTGCAGACAGCCAGTCAAGCAGCACATCTGTAAATTTATTTCCAGTTAAATTAAGCCAGGCTGGTGGTAACATATTAAATAGCTTAACCCCTAAATACTTATGGTAATTCATCGATTTGGAAAGCCTACATCGTGGTAATTCTACTTCATTATTCCTTCTATTCTGATAACTGTGCATCATATTTTTTTGGCAATTCAGCATGATTCTTCTTAAATAAAATTAAAACATTCAGTATATACAAATTCACGATAGTTAAAACTTTTGTTTGAGCAAAAAGAGGCCTACAGGGCTGCAACGGTTTAGCATTTACTAAAATTCTCACAGCCTTTTTTTTGTAGAACTAAAACCTTTTCCAAGCCAACACCATTCCCCCAAACTATTAAACCATATCTCAAAATAGACTCAAAAAAGAAAAATAGGCAATCCTCAAGAATTTATAACTTGCATGTCTTTTCAAATTTATTAGCATATATATCACCCTTGAAAGTCTATTACATACAAGATCTATATGATTTTTCCATGAAAGATTTGAGTCAATCGTAACACCTAGCAATTTAACACAATTATTGCTATCGATCATATTTTTTCCATTTAATGATACGATGAGCATCTTATCCTGATTTAAGGACAAACCATTTCTTTCAAACCAACAAGTTGCATCAAGCAGTGCTTTATCTACCAATTCTTTTAGAGGAACTAGACTTTTGTGCACATTTAGAAGAGATGTATCATCAGCTTAGATTGTCGTGAAACTAAAATTATTTTAACTAAAATCATTAATAAAAATCAAAAAGAGTACCGGCCCTAACACAGATCCCTGAGGAACACCTAATTTAATATCTAAAACCTAAGAACTAACACCCCTGACATCTACCAATTGCTTTCTTTCACTTAAATGTTACTCAAACATTTTTAAGCTTTTGTCCTGAAAACCGTAGTACAGTAGAGTCCCACTAACCCGGACTAATGTGGACCGAACGGAGTCCGGGTTTGTGAAAATTTTGAGTTATCGGGAAATGAGTAAAAATAAGCAAAAATAAGAATAGTTTCTGTTATTTCTACAAGAAATAATATATTTATTGCATAGTAAAAAATACAAAAACTACATTATCAGTTACAAAAAAAAAAACTTAAAGAAAAACCAAAACTGTTTTATATGTGTCACACCGTGCTCTGGCCTTGAATCTCAGTGCACTTTATTGCTCTGGCAGGCTTTCCGAGTTATCCAGAATTCCGGGTTATCGAAGTCCGGGTTTACAGGACTCTAATGTATTGTAATTTAGCTAATAATACATCATGCTTAACAGTGTCAAACGCTTTGCTAAGATCACATAAAGTTATTTGAGCTGAATTGCATTCCTCTAAAGCTAAAAGTAACTGTTGTACAATAACATCTAAAGCTTGGGTGGTAGATCTGCCAGGGCGGTAACCATACTGAGAATCACTAAATAAGTAAAATGATTCAAAAATATTACTGACCTGAAAATTCAAAATCTTTTCAAAAATCTTTGCAATGACTGGAATGCATGAAATTGGACGATAACTGCCAGGACTATCTAAATTACCCTTTTTATATATTGGTACCACCCTGGCAAATTTTAAACATGATGAAAAAACACCTAAAATACACTGATTTAAACAATATGTGAGGGGCTCTAATATCTCAAACACAACACTTTTTAATACATCACTGGACAGGCCATACACATCTTTTGTAGATGAGCATTTAAGGGGCATTTTCACATTGAATACTTCCTTAAGGGACACAGTTGAATAGGCACTTATCACTGGCTGCACAATATTGGCTTTATCGAGGTAACTCACAGCAGCATTTGAAGAAGCATTGATGTTCTCACCTATCTCCTCAGCCGAAGAAATGAAGAAGTGATTGAAGGAATCAGGTTGTATGCTGGGTCGAGCTGAAGATGTAGAGACTTTACCAACTGCTTTGTTTATGATGTTCCATGCAGCTCTGCACTTATTAGATGAATTTTATATTGTTTCTTCGTTTTTTTACCTCTTTGCTTCTCTTAGTGCTAATTTGTAGTGATGTCTAAGGGTTTTCAGCTTCAATAGTAATTGAGGATCTTTAGTATTCGTATATATGTCTTTACAAATTAGAATATATTTTTTCATTTGTGCCAGTTCAGGTGTATACCAATTTAACATATTCCTATCTTTGTTTTTATTTGGCTTCCTTGATGTTTCATCAATCAATATACTTGGAAAGCAGTATTCAAATAGTGCAAGAAATCTATTAAAAAATAGCTCGAAACAAACACTAGCAGATTCTTTGATAGCATAAAGAAAATTCCAGTCTTCTACTGCTAACCAGTTCTTAAACTTTTCAATTTTGGTTTTAGTTATAGGTCTTGTTTTCACTAAAACTTTATTTTTACATTTTGGATTCTCATTCAAATGCTCAAAATTGATCTCAAAGTGCAAGGAATCATGATCTGAGTAGCCTTGTTTGAGGACCTCACATTTATAATCATGCATATTTAAATTAGTCAAGATGTTATCCATACAAGATTTAGCCCTTGTTGGTTTATTATTGGTACAATACATATTAAATTGCTTGAGAGTGTTTAAAAAGGATTTCACGGTATTTTTGTCTGTAATCACATCAAATTCAGCATTGAAATCGCCACATACAACTAGTTTACATTTTAGTGTAATCAGATATCTCAATAGTTTTTCTAAGGATTGCAAAAATGTGTCTGTTCCACCTTTGGGTGACCTGTAAAGAGAAACAATAACCAAACTGAGCTCTGTTAATACCACTCCAGTCACTTCAAACTCTAATTCAATGCAATATTTATTGAAATCAAGTGTTTTAAATACCAATAGGTTGCTTAGGAAAATACATACTCCACCATGTACATGTTGACTACGACAAAAACTGTTGCCAAGTATAAATCCTTCCGGCACACAAAAGTTGATTTCTTGAGGCCTCAACCAGTGCTCAGCTATGCATATTACCGAGTATTCAGGGCCGGCTCAAAAATTTTAGGCGCCCTAGGCGAAGGTATAGTTGGGCGCCCCCCCCCCCCCACTTTCTAACAGTTCAGTAAAAGGGTACATTAGTATCGGGGCTAAAGAAACAACTTATATACCGTAGTAAAAATCCAATTACTACATTTTTAAGTTTTAATGCCTTTATTCAAATTTTAATTAATCATTTAACAATTATTTTTAATTTTTTTTGTAGACTCACCGTCATAAGCCTTGGTAGCCATTTCACTATTATAATTAATTATTTTTACTTCCTTGGTGGTTTATTTTTGATAAGTACTTGTGTAAAACAAAACGAGAAGAGACTTGTATTATTGTGGATGAATTACAATTTTTTCGCCTAATTCTTTGTCACGTTCTTCAGGATATATTTGCATATTATTAATATCATTTTTATTGAGTGCAAATAAAGTTACAAAACGATTTGTCCTATTATGAGATTTGAAGGATTTGCTGGTTAATATATTTTAAGATGATTTTTTTACTAATTATTTATTGCTTTATATGTAATTTTTGGGAACAAATTGTTTGATTTGATCAGTATCTACCACCACGTTAAAACCGCAGATGAAATAAAGGTGTGAGTTGTTTTGGGTCGTTGGATTCGAGGGGCTTATCAGCGCATATTCCCCTTTCACATTTACTTACTTTAAAGATAAAACACTAAACAGCCAAGGATAGACTTTTTTCAATACACTATGTAGGTAATGAAACAGTTCATGGTACAGTTACGGTTCAAGGTAATAGTTTTTGAAAGTTGTCAGTTTTTTTGTTCTCAAAGTTTCTTGTTTAAAGTAAATATTTATTGCAACGAAAGGAAAGTGAGTCCGTGTAATTTTGATATCCCCAAGCAAACACTTGAAACTGGAAACTTTTGATCAGGGTTTAAACCAGTGATTAATGAAAACCCTCTCTGTCTTCAGCAATCCAATTTATTGACATGTCAACAATAATCCCCCCCCTCCCCCCCCCCCCCCCGATTTATTAAGGGGCATAATCAGGGCTGTTTTCTTTCATTAATTAGATAGCGAAATTAATGGCGTGAAAGGAATTTGAGAGTAAATATTAAATATTTAAACTGCACCTCATGGGGTTTTACGTTATTGACAAAATAAAAACGAAATAAGTCAAAAATAATGTTATAATTATTTGTCCACTTCCGGCTCCTACGTTTTTACTGTACTTCATCAAGTTGGAGACTGCACATCGAGTGTTCAATAGACACGATACCGTTAGAAAATTGTGCTCATAAAATGATACTTCATAGAACTGAGATGGAGTTGGTCCTTTGGAAAAAAATTTAAATAATATTTTTCTGATTGTAGGTACTTAGAGACATAAATAAGATATGATTTCTCCGTTTATCAAATAAAAATAATATAATTAATAAACAAATCAAACAATTAAAAAACTTTTAGGCAAGTAATTAAGAACAATAATTTACAAAACAAAACAACATTACTTGCCAGCATTGGGAAAATGGTGGACTACAGTGGACCAGTCTTCAAATTTGGCTGTCAAGATAAAAATAAACCTAACTATTGTATAACGGCGAGGGCGCCTAGAGAGCAGAGAATGTCGCATGCTTAGTATATTGGAAGATAATCATAAGTTTGGAAGGGTGGGATTTTCCACTATTTGAGATAAGTTTGTACAGTAGTTTAAAAGTGTTTAAAAAAGTAACAAGCAGAGCATATACCCGCGAGCTAATCCCAAATTATAAACTTATAATTTAATAAAATGTAAATATAAATTGAAGTTAGGTTCATGCTACTTCATGATTTTCCTTTCCAAAGTAAGTGTTTTATTTGCACCTTCCTTTCATAAAAAACGGTGCCGCTCAGCGCCCCCTTTGGCGCCCCTCAGGCCCTGGCGCCCTAGGCGGTCGCCTAGTTCGCCTATATGGTAGAGCCGGCCCTGCGAGTATTTAACTTTATTTTGTAATATCTCTAGCTCTTCAATTTTACTAAATAAACCCTGAATGTTTAAAAATAAGAGTTTTAGAACTTGATCAGTATCAGTATCCTCTTCTTCTAATACCTTGATTGAAGTTTGGTTGTGTTCATTTAAGTCATTTGCTGATCTAGGTAGGTATTTGTGATTAAATCAGTAGAGTTAAGTGCGGGATCAGTTACTCTAATGCTGTCGGTCTCCTCACAAGACATTTGGTGTTCTATGTTACTGTTGTTTAGTACACTGTTGAAATTTTTTAATTTATCTCTGCTTGTGATGATGATTGGTGTAGAAAAGCCCTGAAATGGCGAGTCACTTACTGCTCGGTTAAGGAGCAAGTCCTGGGAAGTACTAGTGTCAAAGACAGAATGACCGTTAGACTGAGAGATGAACTTCCTTTCAAGATCTGTTCCATTCTCTGTAGCAACTGGTGGTTTCTCACTGATCTGTGAAATGTTAGATGAGTTTTTAAGTTTTATAGTAACATGCAGAGCGATGATACTACAAAGTAGTTCTTTACCTTTTCTGTTCAAGTGAAGACCGTGATTTGTAAAATGTTCTCTTGTCAATAGGTTGTTAATAGGAATAAATGATATTTCTTTATGTTTTTTTTGCTAGCTGGTACATTTTTTGATTTAAGTGTTCTATTTTTATATTTTCGTGAGGCAGGTCATACCTGTAAGGCACAGGAGTTAGCACAACATAGGTGTGTTTGAGGCTCCTGATATGATCTTCTATCATATTACAAGTGTTAGAACTGTCGACATCAATGCTGTTGGTTCCTCCAACAACCACCACTACATCATTTTTAGTAAGGGAGGGTGTGTCTCTAGAAATATTCTCATACACACATACGTTAATGGAGCTCCGGGGTTGACATGTCCACAAACTGTGGCACCAATGTTACTGCACACTTGTTGTAGATTATGTACACATCCATTGGCGTGGCTGTCTCCATATAATATAATTCTAGAGATATTGCTTGCGACCTCCCTTGCCTCTGAAAGTTCAATTTTGTTCAAGACTGCATTTTGCTTCCTATCCGAGTTTTCATCATCACTGACATTATTTTCAGCCGTTTTATTATTAATGGCTGGTTTCAACATGTATGCCAGGATCAAATCATTTGTAATAGAGTCTTTATTTTGCAGGACAAGAGCAAGTACAGCTCTTTTTGTTATACAATCACTATGATTGAAGTAAGGAATCTTTTTTGTCATTGTTACATACCTTAGGTTCTATATTATCAATTCCACTGCTAGGATAAGATAAATTCCACAATCATAGCCATTAGTTTGAATAGGCCCCTCCAGCTTATAAAATTGAGGGGGTTCTTGCAGTTTTAAATAACTACTTAGTTTTTCAACAACTATTTTAGCTGCTGAGTCATTAACTCTTCCGAACGAGTCATAGTGGAAGAACTCATTTTTATCCTTCATATATAGAAGCAAACTCCAATGACTTCCTTTGTCAGCACTAAGACAGTCCTCACTGTTGTTTATGGGAATAACCACACATTTTTTGGTTTTTATATTCCAGTTATCTAACACATGCTGATAGTCATTTAACAATTTTATCGCATGACTGATTGTTGGACTGAGCAGATAAATATCATCTGTGTTGGGTAGTATTTTATCACTTAGCAGTTCGAAGTACTTATGAATAGGTTCATCAGTTAACCAATTTTTTAGACCTAAAACATCCACTCTTGTCTGATTTACATGTAATAATTTATTTTCTTGTTGCTTTAGTTCATCTTTGACAGACAGCAATTGTGATTTTTAATCTTGTATTTCTTTCACATAGTTCTGAGTGAGTACCTCAGAGGCAGTTGCGGTTCGTGCATAGGAGCACATGAGCACGTGAACCCCCTATGAAAACCCACAAATAATGTTATTTATTAAAATACTTATATATAAATGCAGAATATCCCAAACAATTAAAAATGACATTAATAAGCAAAAGCAAAGAGCGCGCGTTGCACTCGACGTTGTCACTAGAGCCAGAGAGGCGAGACTGAGTTTGGAGCACAGCGCTCCGCGGCTATAGGCGTAGGACGAGTCCATTTGTGGCAGCGGCGGGGGAGGAACCATGATTGCATGGTGCCTTATGGAGCTTCCCTCGGAGCTGCTTCCTAGTGTGCCCATGTGCGTTTTAACGGGGCTTGATACTTTTTTTTTGGTTCGGATGATGTTAAAGTTTATTAATATAATTATTGTGTGTTTTAATGTTGTTTTTAGTGATAAATATGTTTATTTCAGTAATATGATATACTCTGATTATTGAAAGAAAACAATTGGCGTACCGGCCGCGTGATAGCTGACCCTCTGCAAGATATTTTATTACACTCCTGGCTAATTTACTAAAAGCGTGTACAATTATTTCAAACTTGCTAAAAAAACTTGTATTATACTTTTTAAACGAATAAAATTTACTAAAACTTGTAACGAAATATTTTAGTTCAACTTTATGAAATAGAAGGAGTCAGTTCTGATGCGTGGCAGTGGCAGCGTTTTCTTTCGGTAATCAAGGTAAAGTCGTAATTCATCGTGGGTTGATGATTTTTATTTTAAAGGATTAATCAAGAAGAGCATTAATCAATGATGGAAGATAATAATTGCAGGCCTCAGTTCCCAGTTAGTTATTTAAAAAACATTCGGTATTCTGGTTTATTTAATATCATATTAATGGGTAATAGAAGCAAAACACGATTCATGTTCGTCAAAGGTAGGGTGGTCCCTTAATAAATTTAATACTTTAAGCATTACACTCGTGTATAACAGCTAGGTATCTCAAGAAATGAGGCGCTACGGTCTTTTAAGCGTTAAATGTATTTATATACTGATTAGATTACGACAACAACTCTAGTATAATACATGATATCATGCATATTTTTTAACTGTGAACCCCCCGTACATAAACTCACGAGCCGCCACTGCTCGGAGGTACAATCAGTTACTTTATGAGGTGTTTTATTATTCATTTTAGTTGTTGATGTTGCATTATTTTTCTTGAAATTTAATGCCTGCTGAGACAGTTTCAGTGGTTTCTAGTTTTTACACTAGGAGATTTTATGTCTTTTTCACTTTTTCCCATTTCATTAAATGATATCAAATAATAAATAAATAAGAAGCAGAAACTGTTATTGTTTACAATGTTTAAACTGTCAAGTGATAATATTCCAGCAACAAATAACTCTTGGGAGTAAAGAGATAATTTACAAGGCAAGATTATGTGGCTTGCTGAGTTTGTTATCTCATGGTTAAAGGTCAACTCACTTGCTCGCTCGCTCACTGGAACGTTATCAGCGTTATCAGTAGTTCCATCAGCCACTAATCCTTGGAAAAAACTTGAATATAATTTATAAAACTTGAATAACTTTTAACTGGGACTCTATATCCATAAACTAAAATCACACTTTGGTTAATAAAATCCAACCCAATATTTGGGTGTAAAAAATGTGTCAGACTATATGCAATTAACCACTGAAGTATCTATAAAACTCAAGAGCACAAATGACACAAGTTCTTGGCATCAGGGGCATCCCCCACCATGCCTATACTAGACTAGTACTGTTGTATAGTCTAGTTGTATGCCTAGACTATACAACAGTAGGCCTATGCGGGACTACACTGAAATCTTTTTGTCAGTGTAGGTTAAAACTATATTCCATTTATGTGACAGCACTTTATGTTGTGGCAGTCATGTGGTTTACAGGACCAATTGTATCAGAATTTTTTTGCTTAGAAGAAAGATACTCCAAAAACTCATTTACAAGGGCAAGCTGGAAAGTGAACCACCCAATGACCTCTCGACCACGCAAGGCTAGCACTCGTTGGATAAGAGCTGCACTAAAACGTGGTGGTATGTATATAGAATTACAAAAATTATAACATGGAGTATCTGCAAAGCATTTCTGTATCAGCCCAGCAATCTAACTGTTCAATTGGTTTACAGATACTAGTATAATGGAGTAAGCATTGAGTTACAAAGGGTGACTTTCATCAGTTGAAATACAATGCAATCGTCAGCTACGGGACCAAACAACAGAAGATCAGGTTTGAAACTCATACTACCAGAGTATCCCCAATTTGAATTGATGTGTAGGCTACAACTAATACATGACACAAAGAAAATGTATTCATGCCAAAAATATTATATATTGTAGGTTGACTGTAAGGGCTACATTGTTGATAGAAATTAAGCAGATAAGAGTAATTTAGTCTGTACCCTTACAAATATGGAGTGCTTTTTATGGATGCTTATTTAATGCAGCAAAGTAATACAACAACCACAGACTTGACAGAGTGACAAGCCACAAAAGGTCATGACGTACATCAGTTGCATGTACAACCAGTTCCGGTTCAATCAAGTACACTTTTGTCATTATGTCACAACGTTCGACTGGATTAGCCAATCAGATGGCTGGATTCTGCCCTGTTGGTAAAATTAATACTGAAATAAAAATTATGCAGCCAGGGGGCTAACACAACAAGGAGTTTTGGCAAATTTGACCTCAAAAACGTAATTAAATCATACTAGTTGCTTCCCGTCGATACTCGACGGACAAGGCTCCATTTTTGAGGTGAGTGGAGCGCAAGGCAGTTGGCGCAAAATATTTATAAAATATCCTTTTTAAACAGCCATTACCTTCCAAGTATTTTTCTTTCAACAAATTTTAAAAAGAAAAACATTTTTTCAATCATCAGTGAAATCAACTAATATTTTATACTCATAATCTACTTTTCTGGGATATCAATACAGATAGGAAATATAGGAGGAAAAACGATTTCGTTGCATAAGTGATTTAGTTGCCAGCTACCACTGTAAACAAACTGTCACAAAGCGTCACAACTTTGGAAAACGCTGTAAGACAGGATGTTCACTTTTACCAGTAACCGGTAGAAACGTCAGTGTTTTATGCAGTGTGGTGGCAAAAGTGTTCCTAAATGATGAAAGCACAGCATATAACCATTTACTGTTTTATTAAATATCTTTGGATGATCCAATGTGTAAAGTTGTAATGAGTAGGTCTACCTACGTTTATAGATCAACAGGGCCGGCTCAAGAGTTTTAGGCGCCCTTGGCGAAAATACTGCTAGGCGCCCACCACCCCCCCCTTCATAACATTAAGTTTTAATGATTTCATTAAAATTTTAATAATCACTCAACAATTATTTTTACTTCCTTGTGTGGTTAATTTTTTATGAGTACTTTTGTACAAACTATACTATAAGATACTTTACTTGTGGTATCGTAAATAAATTACAAAAATTACAATTCTTCACCTAATTTTTTGTCAAGTCTTTTAGGAGATACAAACATATCATTTTTATTAAATTTGAATAAAGATACAAATCGAAACGTCCTATTACAACCTGAGATTTGTAGGATTTATAATTGATATATTGAAAGATGATTTGTTTTCTTTATTATTTATTGCATTACACACATAATTTTGGGAACTTAAATTCTTTTATTTTATTAGCGAATTTCCCCTATAGGGAAGAAGCTATTACCGTAGGTCTCATGGTAAGACCTAAGCTCGGGACCACTATAACTTTTTGTTTTGGGGCCCCCAGAAGCAAAAAACACTATTCATTCGAATTTTTATATATATATATATATATATATCTATGTGTCTGTTAGCACGATAGCGGCCGCAAAAATGGTCCGATCTTTATAAAATTTGGTACGGACATGTAAAGTGGTAATCAATTGGACGAGCTCGTGAACCAGCCCGATCGGACCACTGGAAGGGGGGGTAAAGGGGGATAAACCCCCCCAAAAATGGGTTTTTTGAGTTTTTTACATAGAAAAATAAAATTTATCTATCTTTTGTGGGCACCATTGAATTTAGCTCAAAAAAACAAATAATTTAGTATTTTGAATCACTGCTCTATGCCCATTGGTTACCGAGATATTGAAAGTGGTAAACACAGTACGTTGTCCCAATGTTAACCTTATGGGAAATAAGTAAAATTCTATATCTCGCTTATTTCTCAACATATCTTGATAAAACTTGGTAAATGGCTTCTTCTAGTTCAGATCTACTAAATATTGAATTAAAACCATCCAGTTTTAATATACCTGTAGCAGCAAACCTGCATACTCATTTCCCATGTTATTCTTATGGAGCTTAACAAAACATGTCAAATCTTGCTATGTTTGCTTGAAATACGTTGTTTTGCATTTGAAATTCGCTGAGTATGCAGGTCTGCTGCAACGGGGGTATTAGAATCTATCACCACGGTAAAACCGTAGGTGATACGTGTATGAAAGTTGCTTGGGGTCATTGGTGACAAGGGGTCGATCAGTGCACATTCCCCGAACAATTTTATTTACTTTAAAGATAAAACATTAAGCAGCCAATGGCAGACTTTTTTTAATACACAATGTAATGAAACAGTTACGGTTGTATGATAATGCTTTTTGAAACTTGTCAGTTGTTTTTCCTTGGTCACGAAGTTTCTTAAGTGAATATTTTTTGTATTGAAAGGAAACTCAGCCCGTTTAAATTTGGTATTCCCAAGGCAACACTTGAAACCCTCAAATTTGGAAATTGAAAATTTTGTTCAGGCTTTAAACCAGTGACTTAGAGATTATTGAAACCAAATTATTATGTAACCAAATTATCCCCTCAAATTCACTCTAAATGCCTTATTTACTACCATGTGTGGCCCCCTACGGTCGAGCGACCCTAATCCCGGGCTTTCCGGGCCTAGTGACAAATCCAATCCAGCACTGTGCGTACAACTCAAATAATCAAAAAAACTTTTAGACAAGTTATTAAAAACAATAATTTACAAAGCAAAAACATACAACTTGCCAGCATTGGGAAAATAGGACTACAGTGGACCGGTCTTGAATTCAGCTGTTAAGATAAAAATAAATCTAAACTACTATATAGCGGCCATGGCGCCTAAAGAGCAGAGAATATTGCATGCTTGTCATTGGTTTATAGTCATACATTTAGAAGGGTAGGGGTTTCCCATTGGAAATAAGTTTATAAAGTGTTTAGAAAAGTAACAAGCAGAGCGCAATGTTCCTGAGCTATTCCCAGATTATAAACTTGTAATTTAATAAAATGTAAATATAAATTTGCATTTATGCTATTTTCATAATTTGCCTTCCCAAAATAAAAGTTTTTGATTGCTTCCGCCATAGTTTTTTAGACAAACGGGGCCGCTCAGGGCCCCCTTTGGCGTCCCTCAGGCCCTGGTGCCCTAGGCGGTCGCCTAGTTTGCCTATATGGTAGAGCCGGCCCTGTAGATCAACCCCAATTGCAAACAGCAAAAACATATTTCACAGAAAATACAACAATCTATTTTCTGATTTTAGTTTGATCGTCTGTCAGAGTACCCCTTAAAACAATAATGCTGTATCTTTCATACACAGATACTCTTTAGGTCTTAGCTTCAAGCTTAAACCTTAGGTCTAACCATGGGACTAAATCTAAGGCCTCATTACTTGGTCTTAGATCTTAGCAGCCTAATTACAGTGTTCTATTAGATTCAAAAACATCACAAATAAGTAGGCCTAAAACTATAAATTTGTATTCGATTAAATGGTTTTTAAAATGGTCAAGAAATAAGTCGTTTGAGAATTTTCAAAGGCCTATAGACATTTTAATTCTCATAAAACTTAACTGACCTAAAATAAATATCAGTATTAGTAAAAAGAAGACCTTAGTGATGCCATTTGTATATACGTATGAAAAGTTAGCGGCGCTATGCGGATTCGAATCCGATTCAGTGAGTTGGCAGCCAGACACTCTGCCACAGTGGCTTGCGTCAGCGTGGTCAAAGTAAGCAAAATGAATTCATATAGAAAAATTGACTACTTGCTGGGAAATAAATCTATATGTTACGATAATTTCCTTAACATGCACAGGATATGGAGCACGCGTTGAATTAAAACCGGTGCATTATTACTGAAAAAAGTATTACTGAAATCGGGGTTAATATGAGTTTTTAAAGGTTATCTGCTAAGCCTACCATATAATTGTCTTGGCTACATTTAGTTATATCGACTGCTAAGATTTAAATTACTTAAAATTAGTTCCTTGTTCCTTATTATGCTAAAAATGGTATTTACTATGAATGTAAAACATTTAAACTAACCCGCTTTTACAATTAAATTGCCGTTGTAGTAATCTCTTGGACAATTAATGGTTGCAATCAGCTGTTTCAAATAATTAAGTAACTTTAAATGTAGCCCAACAAAATTTAACAATCAAAACTTGTTTTTATAATTCACTAACTATAAACTTGTTTGGTTAAAATAATATAAAACTGTATTATTATCCCTTTTAATTTAAAGTATTTGTACACGTTTTTGGGTACTGGCCATAATAAACCAAATACTTCTTGAGCGTTCGCTCTTCTTCTGTCGATAGACAAAATAGCTCGATGCCGTTAAAATCAATCAGCTGATAGAAGAACTGTTAAATAAGATTATTGCAAAGGTTTGGAATTTTCGATTTTTTTAATTTAAAAAAGCAAGATAATGTAAAAGTTAATAAAACCTGCAAATTTAGATAAGTTTAGCTTTTGTTCGGCACAAACTGCATGAAGTCTCAGACGAACTGTCTGAATAATTGAAAAAGTTTACTTTCTTCCCCATGTTAAATCTCCATAAGAAAAGTTTATTTTTTATTTTTGACCAATTTAACGAAATTTTTTTCGAAATACGAATAAAACCTGCTAATATAGGACCGAAACCCTTTGTTTTGGTACAACCCGCACATAAATCAGCCCAGTAGAAGTCTCAGATGAACTGTCCCAAGGTTTGAAAAAGAGGACTTTTTCCCCCATGTTAAATCTCCATAAGAAAAGTTTATTTTTAATTTTTGACCTATTTAACGTAATTTGTTTCAAAATACGAATAAAATCTGCTAATATAGGGCTGAAACCCTTTGTTTTGGTACAACCCTCATATAAATCGGCCCAGTAGGAGTCTCAGATGAACTGTCCCAAGGTTTTTCCTTACGGCTTTAAATATATAGATGTGACCTTAAACAGAAACAATTTTTATTCATAGTTCAATTTATACAAGTCAATACTCTAAAACAATGTTATTTATTTATTTATTCCAACGGTTCCCCAATTTGTCTTGTCACTGTGAAATAAAAAATTTAAATCTGTGGAAGTCTCCAATCAGGCATAGCCTTGGAGACTAATGAATGAATGACTAAATTTATTTTCCGAATGAAAAAAATGGAACTTGTATAGACATTTCATGTATTTCAAGGTCAGTCTGGCTACAATATTGCAATTTGTAAATTAAATGTATTTCTTGTTTTACATGGAATGAATGTACTGTACTTTACTATATTTGGGAAATAAAGAATTTATTATTTATTATTATTATTATTTATACAAATCATACATACAAATCATATATACAAATAATTACTGAAAATTACTGAGTTCCTTGCAGTTTCTTGTATGCTGTCATAACATTTTCGCGCAAAAACAGTGAATAAATTAGCATAACTATAACAACCTAATAAATACAAGCAACAATTCAACAATATTTTATACAATGACTAGGATATTTAACAAGAAAAATAATAACTTTAGAAAAATATTTAAATATAACATGCCAAAGGGCTAGAAGCAAGAATGGTGGATATAAGTGGAAAAACTAGAAAAATACTGATACAAAAAAATAAAAATAAAAGTAAGTATTGCATGCTAATACTAACTTGAAAAATACTAATTTTTATCAGTCCAGAATGTTTAAACTAGAAATCAAGTAAGAAAATAATCAAAAACATCAAGAAAAAGCTACATACACAATACAATATACTGACAAATAAAATACATGCAGCAACCACAATTCGACAAATGCAAACAAGGTATACTTTATACAATGACTAGGATATTTAACAATAAAAAACAATAACCCAGGAAAATATTCAATATAACATGCCAAAGGACTAGAAGCAAGAATGATGGAAATTTGTGCAACAACCAGAAAAGTACTATAAAAAGTATTGCATGCCAATAGATTGTTTTGACTAGAAATCAAGTTAGAAAAAAAACTTTCCAAACAACAGAAAAAGTTGGGAGCCCACCAATTGACCGAATTGATATTTGTTCGTCGTGACACTTGCCCACTTTTTAAAAATTAAATTAAATAAATAGATAAAAGCTTGAATCCACTTGGTCGAATTGATAATTGGTCGTTGTGCCATTTCCACAGCTTTTTAAATATTAATACTAATAATTAAATAAAATACTGAAACTACTTGTTCGAATTGATACTTGTTCGCTGTGACAGTTGTCAGACTTTATAAAAATATTAGGTATTAAATAATTGACGATTGACCGAATTGATAGCTGCTCGCCGTGTCTCATGCCCACTTTTTAAAATTAAATAGAAATAAAAATTAAAGGCCTAAATCCACTTGGTCGAATTGATAGTTGGTCGATGTGACAGTTGCTTGACTTTATTAAATTAAATAATAATAATTAAAAATTTGTGGCATTTGACCGAATTGATATTTGCTCGTAGTGACAGTTGGCAGAAGAGTGGAGGGGGCAGCAAGGAGAGGGAGTGGGCCGAGCGCCCAGCTCCTATTCGCCCAGTGGGAACATGCCCACATGGGCCGTCCAATAGCAGAGAATAGGGGCATTACGCCCCGCCCTCTCCCTCGCCGCGCTGCCCCCTCCTCTCTTCTAACAACTGTCACTGCGAGCAAGTATCAATTCGGTCAAATGACACAATTACTAAATTGTTCTTATTTAATTTCAAAAAGTCGGGCAACTGTCACATCGACCAACTATCAATTTGACCACATGGATTCAAGCTTTTATTAATTTATATTAATTTCATTTTTAAAAGTAGGAAAGTGTCATGGAGGGCAACTATTGATTCGGTCAACTTTCAATTATTTAATACATAATATTTTTATAAAGTCGGACATCTGTCACAGCGAACAAGTATCAATTCGAACAAGTGGTTTCAGTATTTTCTTTTATTATTAATATTAATATTGTAATAGTTCACAAACATTTACATTTAAATTTCATAAATGAACACCCATATAAATAAACAAACACACAGCTTAATAATTATTTGTATATAATATGTCAACCTAGTATATCACTCAGTTAATATAAATTATTTGATAATGTTATTTTCCTAAAATCATTCATTAATTTATTACCATCTACCATAAAAATTTTAGATAAGTTAAGTTAGATCAGCTGTATTCATAATTTAATGTAATTTATATTTATGGGTCAGGGAACGCTATCTCAAATTATCTATTTTATATAGCATGTTTTTCAAAATTTGATCTCTAATAATTCAGTGAAGTGTTTACCAAAGACCAAGTTAGTGAACCATGTGTTACATTGTTAAAGTGAAAAGTGGAATCATTGTAAAGGACTCCAGCTTCTATTCCAGAGAGAGATGGCCAAGTGTTAACTTCATTGTACCTGGACCTCGTTCCAATTTTAAATTTCATCCCCCTTAATTAGTAGATTTTTTTTTTTTTGTTAGCCAGCGGTAAACCTGATCTTAGTTGATTCCCCTTTAAGTGGCCAAATTTATCTATCTGAAGAAAAGATCAGGGTGAAGAGATAAACTCTTGGTAAGACCAATCCAAAATTTACTTCACCAACCATTGTTGAAGAGGAACAGACTTTCAAACAAAGACTTGATTTAATTAAATATAAAAAGAGATCAGAATTGGCAATTTATATTATTATCAAAATTATTTATTCTATTTAAAAGTATTTATGATTGTGATATTCAAACAAATTAATTTTTCAATGTCATGCCCGCACGATTCCCAGAACCCTATGTGAAGAGATCATGCTTCTCAAGAACTGAGCTAATGCCCTTAAATTGTACCATATTAATCCAATTAGCATAAGTAATTTTATCTAACCCCATCCACTGTAATAATCCTTGTACGTCCCCCTAGAGTTCAATTTTGATATTCATATTTATTGTTATTGTTGAATAAATAATAGTTTTGTAACAGATTACCATTCTTTTGTTTCAAATTTAAATATTAAATAGGCTAGTATCACACTAATTATAATGACGCCATCTTGAACAATAATAATTAATTAGAATTAAGAAGAAAATATAAGAGTCACCTACCTGTACTTATAATTAAAGATATTTATTTATTTATTTATATTTACAAACCAAAAAGGATGAGTTGTAATTGGCGCCGCAACGTAAGGGCGTTGACAATGAAAAGTTAATGATCGCAGACATTATTTGAGATAGCAAGAAGATAATTTTGTAGGAGATAGCCTAGATTAAGACTCATCTCACCTCATTTAGATATAAGTATAATATCCAATTTATTGTATAATAATCCTAATTGCGTGCTTACTACCTCAATATGGGCGACGAACATAAATACCATTTAAGATCAACCGACAAACCTAAAGTTTCAACGACGCAGTCCGAGCAGACAAGTTTTGTTTTATTCGGCAATAACACGGAACCAATAAATGTACACCGCGAATCGGACAGTGACCCGTCAGTGAACAAAGAAAACATTGTTTCGGTAGGCGACTCAAATAATTCCGACAACGCGAGTGATTCTAATAATGAGACAACAATTTCGGCCGTGAGTGAAATGTCAGAACGTTCCGCCATTTTGTCCCAGCCGGCGTCTCCCACTTCAACACCAACGCCAACCTCAATCAGTGCTACCACTACTTCCGCGGCGATTTCCCCCGCTACATCGTCATTGAGCGAAATATACCGAACGGAACAACCAATCAGAACGCTAGTTTCTTTGACGAGCGACACAAGTACCGTCCCTCCTGCGGTCGCAATGGGGGGAGGACTCGTAGTAGGATGATGATGTCATTACTTATTTCATATTTGCTCCGAGGGCGGCGCTGTAGACGAGACGAGCAGCCGATGCCCGATGCCGTTTTATAACGTCGGTCAACATCATCTCTGGTTATGTTAATGAAAACAGCGTTGGAAGCTTACTTAAGCGTAATGAAAACAGCGTTGGAAGCTTACTTAAGCGTTACTTATCTCCATGATTCAAATTCTTCAATATATCACTATACATTATAAGCAAGAATTGTACGATTTCAAGTACAACGGTACTGATTTATTAAAGGCAATATTAAAAAAAAACTCCAAAACATTATAAAGATTAGCCTCGCGGACATTAATTTTTTGTTGCGGCACTACAAGGGTTAATGCTACACATGGGCCGAGCTATTTGACTCCGACCAAAATGGCCTGCCTGTCTGATTATTGTAATGTTACTAATCTCCAAGATTCCACTTCTTTAACAACTAAACATTGCAAGCAAGATTTGTACGATCCAAACTACAAAGATCCTGATTTATTAATGACAATAATACTACAATATAAATAATATAACTCCAAAACATTAAAACAAAATTAGCCTCGGTCGGCTTTGGAACTTCAACAAAACTAAACGTAAATAACTCATAAACTAACCAATCATTAAAAAAATGTTATATTTCTACCAACAAATATTTTTATTAAGTACCCTTGGTCTCAATTTGGCAAGATTAATGTTACAGGAAGCTAAATTATAATCTTTCAAATTATGCACCGGTCCGAAAAGCGGGTCTCGGTCCAGTTGGTTGTCTTCTGCACCGATGATGACGTAATGACGGCGTCGGCTGTTTGACTAAAGCGCTACCCGCGGAGCGGATTTGAAATAAGTAATGACATCATCGTCCTACTACGAGTCCTCCCCCCATTGCGACCGTCCCTCCTGTGCTGATTCCAGACCATACTCGTACTGAATCAGCTGTCGACAGTGTCGACCCACTCGTACAAATAGCAGCGGCGATCAATGCACTTAGAACCGACATGAATGAAATTAAATCGAGCAATGCTGCGATTAAAACTGACATGAATGCGCTTAAAACCGAGTTAAGAAATGAAATTAAAGCCGATATGAACGCAATCAAATCTGATATTAAAATACAACATGCAAACTTAAGATCTGAATTTCAAAATCACTCTGCCCGGGTCGAAAATCAAATTCAGCAAATTCACAATGAACAGTCAAATCTTAAAACTGACATAAATCAACTTAAAATTCTTCAGGAAAATTTGGCTAAGGAAGTCGATCAAATTGATACTAAATTAGAACAAGGGGAATACAAAATCAGAGAAAATTTAATACAAGACCTCATTCAACATAAACAGGAGGTTAGTCAAATCATCGTATCAGAAAATTGTAAAACCCAATTAAAAATCACTGAACAAATTAAACAGATTCAATTAGAGACACACAGGGAGGTAGAAAACATTTGTAAGGAAAATTATACACAAATCAAAGAACAAGTAACAGCTGAAATCAACCAAGTCAAATTAGAACTGAACCCAAACATTAAATCCAATGAATACCAAATTGCGAAATTGGCTGAGTCCGTGGAGGCGTGTCATAAGAAAATATTAGAAATACCTACTACACCCAACATTCAAACAACACAAGCGCCCGTCCCTATTAATATTGTGTGTAACGGCAGATCGACATTAACACCGGAAATGACCCACCCAAAATTTAATGGAAAGACACATAATTCCCAGGAATTTCTAAACAAACTTAAGAAATATTATGAGAAAAACCTACAGTTAAATCCAGAAAATAATAGTGCGGAAAGCCTAGTTGATCTCATTGAAATGTGCCTAGAAGGACATGCCTCAAAGTGGTTCAATTTAATCAAAACTGATATTCACACATGGGATGATTTTCAACATATGTTTGAATCGAAATATTGGAACCGAGATATCCAAAGAGGCGTCAAACAACGGATCGAAAATGAACGATATCGGCCAAATGGTTATCTGAACCGATCAGAGTATTTTATAGAGCGGGTGTTGACCCTTAAATCGCTAAACCCTCCCCTGGACGAAAAAGAAATCCTCGATTGCCTATCAAACCACTTTGGAGACATAATCCAAGATGCCTATAGAGTTCAAAATATTCAGACGGTCTGCGATTTTGAAGCTCTACTCCAGAGAGAAGATCTGCGAGAACAAGCAAGGTCACCTAACCATCAAAGGAACGAAAACCATAAACATAAAAAAGAAAATACACCTGAGGAAAATCATGTAAATAGAAACCACCACCAACACGGTAGAAAAGGTCATAACCAACACTACAATGAAAGAAACACGGACAATCGAGCGTACACACCTAAGTACCACCCGTACAATCGGAGACATGAGAATCACCTCCACCACGATAATCGGTACCAAAGAGACGACCGACGCCATCGATTTGGAAACGATTACCGTGACCTAAGACAGTTTCCCAATCTACCATCAAACCAACCGCCGTCTGAAGAGAGAAGACCACTGCCTAGATACCACCCGACACAAGAACAAAACCAGGTGTGCGCTGCCATTATTGAGGAGAACGCAAACCTAGTGCCAGAGGAAAATAATCAGGATTTAAACTGAGAGGCACTGATGATGGTGGTGACCTCATTCTCCATGTAAATAGCTCAAATCAGAAGAACACATCTTCAGTGCAAAATAAGAAAGAAGTCGGACATAAGAGGTCAATTGAAATTGTAAATAATGTAAATAACATGCATAATGAATCAGATACCAATAGTTTAACTTTGAGCAATATTTATTGTGATCGGGAGTTTTTATTTGAAGAAGAAACAGAACAAAATACTCATACGACTATATCGCAAAAATGCCCCGAAATAAGAATAAAGATCAAAAGCAAAGAAGTTACAGCTCTCATTGATACAGGTTCTAACATTACATGTCTAGCAGAAGATTGGTACATATCAAATCGGAGTGAATTAGGAAAAATAGAAGAATTACCAGTAAATAATATGCACATTAGAACAGCAACCAATGAAAAATCCCGGAAAATTTCAAAAATCGTAATGATTCCTATTACCATTGGTCAACAAACTATATTAACACAAATGCTCGTAGTACCAAAACTAATACAATCAGTAATTATCGGGATAGATACACTTAGTGCCTGGAAGATGAAGATAAATTTTGAAAAGGGTGAAATGCATATGAATATTAATGATACAGATTTAGTAATTCAATTCAATAACACAAATCGAGCTGGAATTTTATGCCATATAATCACTAATGATAAAAATGTGGATAATTTAGAAGATTACTGCTGCAATGAAGATCCATACGAAGAGTGTTATTATATTGAAGAAACAAACCCCAGAACATCATGTGAATTATCCCCTGAAATAATTACAGAATCCCTCAAAAATAATTTAAATCTAAATAGTATTCAAAAACAACAATTAACTGATTTGTTATTGGACTTTCAAGATGTATTCTCCGACCAACCTGGGTTATGTAACAAATACCAGCATGTATTAAGAGTCGAAAATCCTCAAAATTTTAAATGTCATACTTACCCAGTACCATTAGCACACCAAGACGCAGTCATGCGAGAAATAAGGGAAATGGAACGCCTAGGGATCATAGAGCGAAGCAACAGCACTTTTATAAACCCAATTATCCCGGTCGTCAAGAAAACTGGTGAAATAAGACTTTGTTTGGATGCTAGAAAAGCGAACGAAATTATTATTCCAGATTACGAATGTAATAGAAGTGTCAATGAATTATTAGCAAAATGTCAAGGTGCAAAATTTATCAGTAGTATCGATCTAACTTCATCATATTGGCAAGTTCCACTATCTGAAGAATCGAGAAAATACACAGCATTCCAGTTCCGAGGAAAGACCTACCACTACAAAGTTACACCATTTGGAATCAACACATCTCAGGCAGCATTAGTAAGGGCATTGGACAAAGTTTTCGATGAGGAAGTAGAAAAATTCACCTTAATTTATGTAGACGACATTTGTATAGTTTCACCCGACTTCCAAACACACTTAAAACATTTGAGGTATATTTTCAATAAATTAGCTGAAGCAAATATGACGATAAAGTTTTTAAAATCAAAATTTTGTCAAAGTTCAGTTCCGTTCTTGGGGTACACATTAACAGAAACCGGTTTGGAAATGGACCAGGAGCGGGTCAAACCAATCCTCGATTTCCCCACACCTAAAAATAGGACACAGTTAAAATCATTTTTGGGATGCATTAACTATTATAATAAATTTATTGACAAGTATTCAGAAACAATCCAACCCTTACTACGCCTCACCTCAAAGAAACAAAAATTTATCTGGACCGAAGAAGATGATAAAACTTTTCAAAGAGTTAAGAACCTATTTCTAAAAATGAATGTTCTTCACCATCCAGACCATACGAAGCCCTTCTACCTACAAACGGATGCATCAGATTTTTCGATAGGCGGACATTTATTTCAATACCGAGATAATGGAGACAAAGCAGCAATTATGTTTTTATCACGGACACTGCAGCCAGCAGAGCAAAGATATACGACCACTGAAAAAGAATTACTCGCCATCATCTATTGTTTACAGAAAACACGGTATATAATATTGGGCTCAAAATTAAACATCATAACTGACCATCATGCATTAACATTTCTAAAAACCTGTAAACTCTTGAATAATAGATTAACAAGGTGGGCATTGGCGATTCAAGAGTACAATTTCACGATCCATCACTGTAAAGGAGCCGATAATTCGACAGCCGACGCCCTGAGCAGAATAAGTTACCCAGTTGAAGAGAACCAGGAAACATCTCAGAGAGAATTAATTATCAATTATATTAGAAGAATTCCAGACCCTAGACTACAAGAAGATCTCCGAAACATTGGGAAATTACAGTCACAAGATCCCCGCCTTCAAGAGATTCGTCAAATATTATTAATACCCCAAGATACACCTGAACACACAAAAATCAAACAATCATATAAATTACACAGGAAATACTATACCAAAAACACCTTAATAAATGGCTCATAGTAGTACCAGAAACCATCATAAATCGCCTTATTTGGGAGTGTCATTGCTACTACCTCCATTGCGGGTCTAAGAAATGTTTTGATTTACTCAGAGAATGTTTCATTTTCAAGAACATGAATCGAAGAATCCGGCAATACCTGGCATCCTGTGACTCGTGCCAACGGTGCAAAAATGATACTCATCCACCAAGAGGTTTCGCTCAAGGTATCAGTTGTAATCAGAAGAACGAACAGTTAGCTATCGACATTATAGGTCCTTTGCCGCCTGGCCGAGGAAATGTGAAATTCATGTTAATTGTCCTGGACATTTTCACTAAATTTATCAAATTATACCCAATGCAGCGTGCCACCACACAAACCATACTAAATAAATTGTTTAACCAACACTTTATAGAACATGGAATACCCCAGAGGATCCAAAGTGATAACGGTACGCAATTTAAGAGCCACAAATGGATAAGAAAGTTAGAAGAAAACAATATTATTCCAATATTTAACCCTGTGTACCATCCCCAATTTAATATGGCCGAAAGACCTATTAAAGAAGTGAAGCGCTGCTTAAGAACATACTGCTCAAGACAACACAGAAAATGGGCTCAGTGTATAACAGAAATTAATGAATACTTGAACGAAATTCCTCACGAAACTACAGGATTCAGTCCGAATGAACTACAGTTAGGAAGAAAAGATTTCAGGTTCTGGGAACGATATGTGGAAAACCCATTTTCAGAAGATGTCCCACTAGAACAGAAGATATTCCTCGCCTCCCAACGGATCCGAGAAAAGAAGGGAACACGAGCAAGAAGAGCTAACCGCGGTGTATTACCAACATTATTCAATTTAAACGATTTGGTATTGGTCAAAAATCATCAACTATCAAATGCAGCATTTGGAGAAACAGCCAAACTATTCGCCATATACGAAGGACCGTACCGCATCTCAAGTATCCTGGGACATTCGACTTATTTTGTACAAAAGTTAAATGAAGAACAAGAGTTTGGACCCTACCATGTAACTGCTCTTAGAAAATATATAACGCCAAACCGAGATCAACAATAAATACAGTGTAAATAGTGTTATTAACAGTTATATAAACATTTGGACAATACACGGACAACTAATTAAAAGTTGTAGATTAATTTGTTTATTTATGGATTGAGGGGATAAAAGACTCCAGTAAATATAAACAATAGTGTAATAAATGTTGAACAGTGAAACAAAATTTGAAATAAGTGAAGTGCGCGTGGACAGTATTAGGACCTGAAGTTATGATTGTAAATATTAGGTCATATAATCCATTTAGTTTTAAGAAATCATCATTTTAAATTATAAATAAATATTTTATCATTTAGTATAGTTTTGTAAATATTTGTTCCTATTATTATCGAGTTTTCATTAATTTCAATTCTTTAAATTAATTCAACTCTGAGGGGATATTGTAATAGTTCACAAACATTTACATTTAAATTTCATAAATGAACACCCATATAAATAAACAAACACACAGCTTAATAATTATTTGTATATAATATGTCAACCTAGTATATCACTCAGTTAATATAAATTATTTGATAATGTTATTTTCCTAAAATCATTCATTAATTTATTACCATCTACCATAAAAATTTTAGATAAGTTAAGTTAGATCAGCTGTATTCATAATTTAATGTAATTTATATTTATGGGTCAGGGAACGCTATCTCAAATTATCTATTTTATATAGCATGTTTTTCAAAATTTGATCTCTAATAATTCAGTGAAGTGTTTACCAAAGACCAAGTTAGTGAACCATGTGTTACATTGTTAAAGTGAAAAGTGGAATCATTGTAAAGGACTCCAGCTTCTATTCCAGAGAGAGATGGCCAAGTGTTAACTTCATTGTACCTGGACCTCGTTCCAATTTTAAATTTCATCCCCCTTAATTAGTAGATTTTTTTTTTTTTGTTAGCCAGCGGTAAACCTGATCTTAGTTGATTCCCCTTTAAGTGGCCAAATTTATCTATCTGAAGAAAAGATCAGGGTGAAGAGATAAACTCTTGGTAAGACCAATCCAAAATTTACTTCACCAACCATTGTTGAAGAGGAACAGACTTTCAAACAAAGACTTGATTTAATTAAATATAAAAAGAGATCAGAATTGGCAATTTATATTATTATCAAAATTATTTATTCTATTTAAAAGTATTTATGATTGTGATATTCAAACAAATTAATTTTTCAATGTCATGCCCGCACGATTCCCAGAACCCTATGTGAAGAGATCATGCTTCTCAAGAACTGAGCTAATGCCCTTAAATTGTACCATATTAATCCAATTAGCATAAGTAATTTTATCTAACCCCATCCACTGTAATAATCCTTGTACGTCCCCCTAGAGTTCAATTTTGATATTCATATTTATTGTTATTGTTGAATAAATAATAGTTTTGTAACAGATTACCATTCTTTTGTTTCAAATTTAAATATTAAATAGGCTAGTATCACACTAATTATAATGACGCCATCTTGAACAATAATAATTAATTAGAATTAAGAAGAAAATATAAGAGTCACCTACCTGTACTTATAATTAAAGATATTTATTTATTTATTTATATTTACAAACCAAAAAGGATGAGTTGTAATATTTAAAAAGTTGGGGAAATGTCACAACGGCCAATTATCAATTCGACCAAGTGGATTCAGGCTTTTGTTTATTTATTTTATTTTATATTTTAAAAGTGGGCAAGTGTCGCGGCGAACAACTATCAATTCGGTCAAATGACAGGCGACCGAAAAAGTTATATACATAATGCAATAAGGTATTTCATGGAAACCACTGTCTGGACTACTTAACTGTACATTCTACATTGACTAAAAGCATGCAATCATGTGAGTAATGACAATACAAGGACTCTGGTTCATAATCGTTCACGCTGTTATTGTAACCTGTAGGCCTAACTAAAAATAATTGATTGGCAGAAACAAAAATATGTTACTGAAACAATTTTAGGACACAGAAATTCACAGTGATCTGTTAACAGGAGATTTCAATAAAGATATTTTGATTAACACTTCAAATACTAGATATTTTCTTTATTTACTGCGATCAATCGTATAATCTGTATTGTCTGAATAAGGAATGTACTAGAGAAAAAGCTTGTCTAGACAACATTATTACCAACAAAGCCGTAGCCAGGAAGTTTTTTCGGGGGGGATTTAGCCGCCACCGTCGGCCAAATTTCCGTCTGACCAAAAGTGGTGACCTTTTTTTTTTTAGTCGTCTGTGTGCTTTTCGGCACCTTTATCGTCATTTTTGACCCTTTTTAACAGTTTCTACGTTTCTTCTGAGGGTTTTGAGGGGGGTTTCGGCTATTTCGGGGGGGGGGGGGGGGTTTTCACCCCCATTTACTACGTTTTCAATGCTATATCTACTATTTCAGGGGGGGTTCTGACCCCCCCACCCCCCCCCCATTGGCTACGCCCTTGATTACCAACGTAGTGAGAGATGGTGTTGATTGTCAAGTCATTGACCCTCATGTTTCTGACCACTCTGGTGTTTTTGCGGTTTTCCATCAATTGTTGGGGTTTGGATCAAACAAACAAACAAATTTTAAGCTTGTGCGAGATTTGTCCCCTGTTGCAATAGAACATTTTAAGGATTTATTAAGAGCCACCTCTGACTGGGTATTTTTAAGTAAATTTCATAATGTAGAGCTTGCTTTTAGTGCTTTTATGAATGTTTTGACAAATTATTTTGAAGAATGCTGTGTAACAAAGAAAGTAAAAATAAATTTAACTAAAACTAGTCTTAAGAAAAAGTGGTTCACACCTGAACTGAGGTCATTTTGAGACTCTCTTATGTCTTCATATGACTGCTTCAAGTGTAGTAAAAATACTCATGAACAATCTTTGTGTAAAAAGGCACAACATCAACAATTTAGGAACAATTTAGTAGCTAAAAGGCAATATAGAGCTAGGGTAAAAGAGGCTAAGCATAGGGCTCATGAAAATTATATTCTTAGATCAAATAATAAGTGTAAGGAAGCTTGGAGTATTATAAAATCTGAAGCTAATTTAAGCCAAGCAAGCCAAGAGAAAATAATTAATTCTGATGCATTCAATGATTACTTTACAAGTTCAATAACCAAACCAAGTATCGATCAAAGTAAAAGCTATAGTAACTCTGCAGTACCACTTGTGAATAGTTATTTAAGTACTTTACATATTGACGATGTGTGTTTCTAAATTAAGCTTATCTCATAGTAAAGATGCATATGGGTTTTCAGGAGAAAAATCATGTCCTTCCAATTACCGACCGATATCACTTGTGCCAATTTTTAGTAAGATTTTAGAGTTTTGTATTAAAGAACAAATGTACGGTAATTTTGAAAGGTATAATCTAATTTCAAATGAGCAGTTTGGATTCTTACCCGGTAAAAACACAATTAAAGCTGTTGTTGAAAATATACTTAGAAATGTTGAAAATAAAGAATTATCATCAGCTACCTTAATCGATCTGTCAAAGGCTTTTGATAGTATTAGTCATGAGTTGTTGCTCAAAAAATTATATTGTTATGGTGGGTTATATGACTTTGCTATATAACGATATTCACTGATAGTTTAATTTACTCTTTGAAAGTATATGTAGTTATTGGTAATCGATAGCATCTCAGGTCAAGATTACGCATGGTGGGAAATAAGGCAATTTGTTTATTTATTTTAAGTTAGTAACGTTTTGACTTAGTTTTTGGTTAAGTTTATTATGTTTGGATTTGTTTCATAACTTTTTACAATGTTACAGTATGGTAGGTAATCATAGTTTATGAAAAAAATCTAATAATAGACCTAATTACCAACTTATTACATTATTGGTACCGTAGTTATCGATGTTTCTTCTTCATTACTGTGAATCCAACAACTCCAACCGGAAGAATTTACATCATATCCGAAGAAGAAACTTTAAGAAGCAATGAAATGTTATCACAGTACCTCCAAGATGTGTAGACCCTTTGTAAGTTTCAAAAACTGTTTAAGCATTTGTATGATTTTAAAGTTTATTAATGTAAAAATTTTGAATAAATCGGTTTTATTATTTTACTTATATCAGTTTATACTAGTTAAATTTTTTAATATTATTTGGCAGACACTTAATATTATGAGCACAACATTAATGATTTTTAACAACATTTCAAAATTTTACTGATTATTAAAATATTAGGCCTAATTAGGATATGGGCGATTCTCTGGAAAGTGAAATTGGCATGATGTTTTTTAAAGTAATTTTGTAGAACTTGTAATGGGTGTATTTTGTTAGTAAAATATGTAAATTTTAAGATTCTGGTAAAAAAAATTATTTTTCCCATATTGTGAAAAATAGCTTGCAAAGTTAACCAATCTCGTAAACACTAATCACTCAGAAAAATTGCTCCGATCAAAATTTGATTTGTTTGGTCAGATTGGAATATTTCCATAAAATAATACAATTACATTATTGCTTTGTCTTAGAGCAAAACGCCAATAACATAAAATGGATGTTTTAAGTTATTAAAGTCATTTAAAACGACAATTTTCCAAACACACCTCACTGTGTCTGTACTTCACAATTTCCTTTCTGCTGACTTAAAAAGTAGCATTATCATTATAATATTTATTGTGCAAAGGTACTTTGTTAAGGTTTGTCAAAATTAGGTTAACCGTATTTTTATTTTAAGTATATGTTTTTTTATAGGACTTTTAAAATCTGTCCCGTGCATCACGTGGTGCACAGGACATAAGTAAAAAGATTGATAACTGCAGATACACAAAGTTAAGATTGATCTTACCATACTTATCAATCCTTATAGTGTACATAGAATACATTATGTTTATTATAAATGTAAAATATCAATAAATAAAGCATTTTTCTTTGAAAAAAAAATAGTTTGACCCATTATTTTTATCTAGGCACACCAAAAAATTAGGGGTGTGCGAGTAGTAATTTTAGAAGTCGAGTCGAGTTTTTTGAAAGTTTATAATATAGGCCTAATAGTCATCATGTTTCTACGTAATGGTAAAACATTATTACCATTACTCAAATACAAATTACAATTTTTAGGTAATTAAACTTAAAAGAGTTGCTGAACTAAGAGCGTATATACAAATAAATGATACCAAAAAAAGAAAGAAAACCTTTTACTAAAACTCATAAAAATTGTTGATTTATTATATTTTTCAAGACTAACTTGTGTTTAAGGCTTACCTGGGTTTTAAAATTAAATGAAAACACTGGCTATAAGCCATGACCAATTAATTACCTAACTAAATACCTGACTCAATTCATGATTAAAATATTTCCTTTGAGTTATTCACACAGGTACATTTTTATTTATGTAACAGTGAACAAAAAACTAAGTTTTTATTTATTTTGAATGGTTTCTAAAATATAAAACAATAACATTTTTAAGAGATCTAATAACAAATAACCTCAAACTATAGAAAAGATTGAGTGATATAAAAATTTATGCGTCTTTAATAACTACAAAGAACTTTTTACTTCAAGTATAATAAACGAGGTTTCAGTAATATTCGTTAAAGATGGATTGAAATTGTTAAATTGGCCGTAATATTCTTTCGCACGTACCAATTTTGGGTAAACGGCGGGAGTAACTACTCGACTCGAACTTTTCAGTATTTTTCAATAAGTCGAGTAGTGTATACTCAGCTCGAAAAAAGCTCGATTTTCGAGTACTCGCACACCCCTACAAAAAATTTTGATTAATTAAGTAATTCTATTTAATTATTGAATAAATCTAATAATAATAATAATAATTAAATATTTAATTAAGTATTTCCTCAAGAAATTCAGCATTTTCACTGAATCCCGGGATTCAATTTTTAGTGATAACTGATTTATATTACACAAAAATTAATCTTACTTTCGATGAATAGAATTTGCAGGATGAAATTAACTTCACCTGCATTAAGAGAAAACATTAATTTTTATTTCATAATATGTACAAGTCGATAGGGTGTCTGAATGTCCCGTGCGTCACATGTAGAATCGCCTATTACTTATCTCCTTAATTTACTCGAGAAAACACTTTAAAAAACCACTGACATGTTCATTTTAATGTATATTTACTAAATCTAGGTCTTCTCTGAAAATTAATTGCAAGAAATAGCAACAAGCAACCAGAAACTTTTATCCCGTGCATCACGATGTATTAGGATTTTTAAAACATTTTTTAATTTATCAAAATATTAATTTTCTCGAATGAAAAAATATTTTTAAATGAAAAACATTTAAAAAAAATAAAATGAAAATGTTTAAATAAAAGATTTACTACATAAATCACAGAAAAAAATTGCAATAATAATAATATTTATTTGCTTTGACAAGATTTTGCATCAGCATTACATTCATTATACTTAAAACTAAATTTGGATTATGTTGGTTCTTGACATATTAATCTTGATGTTGATCTTCGAAAAATTCTTCTATTGAGTAGTATGTTTTTTTAATAAGATATAATTTAAATTTAGATTTGAATTCTTCAATGGGTAAGTTTTTAAACTGTTCAGGCATTTTGTTATATAATTTTCTTCCATTATACAGTAGATGTCGTTTATAAAATGTTGTTTTGTGGTATTCCATATTGAATGTATTTTTTTTACGAAGATTTGATTTGTAAACATTATTTTCTGAATGATGAAAAATTGATATATTACATTTAACAAATTTTAATGTTTCATAAATGTAAATAGACCAAAATGTCAATAAGTTGTTTTCTTTAAAAGTTTTCTTACAAGAGTTTCTTTGTTTTATCTTGAATATAATTCTTAGGGCTCTTTTTTGCAGTTTAAATATTCTTTTGACGTTAGAATTTGCCATACCCCAGATATGAATTCCATATGTAATAATAGGTGTAATTAAAGAATGGTTATTAGTAATGTATTTTTGTTGCAAAATTGCGATAATCTTCTTAATACAAATAAGTTTGTTGATTGTTTATTACAAATTTTATCAATTTGTAGATCAAATTTTAAATTTTTGTCAACCATAACACCTAAAAAATTAATTGTATTAACTTGTTCAATTTCTTCATTCCACAAAATTAAATTTAAGCTATCTTGATAATTTTGTTGGTTGTTTATAGTAAATTCAACATATTTTGTTTTAGAGAAATTGACTTCAAAATAATTTTCTTCAAACCATTGTACTACTTCAGATGACTTTGTGTAAAGTTCTATTTCTAGATCTTCTTTATTTTTGCTTGATACATTTATCGTCGTGTCATCGGCAAAAAGATAGATATTTGATGGTCTTGATGTTTTCATAATATCGTTGATAAAAATGATGAACAGTATGGGTCCAAGTACGGATCCTTGAGGTACCCCTGTTTTTATTTCCAATTTATTTGAATTTTTATAAGACATGCAATTTTTATCGTTGTATGGAATTTGTACATATTGTACTCTATGAGATAGGTATGATTTAAACCAATCTAAAGTTATTTCTCTAATTCCGATATTATTTAGTTTGTAAAGTAGTAGATCATGATTCACCATATCAAATGCCTTTTTTAGATCAACAAATAAAGATACTGAATTATCTTTTTGATCTAGTTGAGAAACTGTCTTAGAAATTACTTCACATAATGCATTAACAGTTGATAATTTATGTCTGAATCCAAATTGATTTGGTGATAAAATGTTATGTTTTTCTAAAAAGGAGAGTAAAACTACTTTTTCAAAAATTTTACTTATTGTACAGAGTAATGAGATTGGTCTATAATTGCAACATTTTTCAGGATCTCCTTTTTTGAATATAGGTACGATTTTAGCTGTTTTTAATAATTTTGGAAATATTCCTGTAGACATTGATAAATTTATTAAATAGGTTAAGGGAGATGATATTTCATAACAACAGTTTTTTAACATGGTAGATGAGATTTCATCATATCCTGCAGAGTTTGATGATTTTAGTGATTGTATGATGCCAATTATTTTTGTTTCTGAGGCTGGGCTTAAAAACATTGATTTAGGTATGTTTTTGGTCTGTTTTGGATAGTTCGTTTTATCTTCATTTGTTATTGACTTGCCAACGTTAGTGAAGTATTTATTGAATTCTTCAGCAATTAGTCGAGGATTATCAAGACATTCATTATTTTCATTTTTCAAGTTATATTTGAAATCTTTTTTACTCAGTTGATTCCTGTTTTGATTTATAATGTTCCATATACTTTTTGAAGGATTTTTCAATATAGATATTTTTTTATTGATGTAAAGAGATTTTTCATTTCTTACGTGATTTCTGTATTCTTTCTTTTTTTCCTTATACATTTTCCGTAATATATCGCAAGATTCCATATTTTTTGTTTGTGAGTACAACTTTTTGACTTCACGTTTGTAAGTTAGAGTTTCCTTTGTAAGTTTAATTTTAAAATTACTGTTTTGATTAATTTTATATTTTTTCATTGGAAAAGCTTTTGAAAAGATGTTTGTAATACTAGAGTGAAAATTGTTATATTTGTCATCAAGTGAATTTTCTTCTTCAAAAACTGGTAACCAAGATTCTTCCAATAACAGGTTTTTAAACTTGATTATATTATCATCTGAGAAACATCTTTTATTTATATAAGTTTCAGGTATTTTATTTTGGTAGATATTTTTAATATTTGATATTTGAGCATGATGGTCAGAAAGAGCTGTTATGAGAACATAATTATCAAAGTTTTCTTTTTTTATGTTTGTAAATATATTATCGATTCTTGATTTAGACTTTTTGAATTCTCTGGTTTATGAAAAAAATTAATTTTGAAATATAGTATTAGTAGAAATAATATCAGAACAAAATACTCACTTAGAAGTTAAAAATTTAAAAGTAAATTGTTTTTTGAAGAGCACATAAAATAGTCAACCATAACAAGCAACCGCCTTACTTAGGAAACTCTGCACTTTGAGTCCCGTGCATCACGGTCACTTTTCTAATGATAACTTATATATTGTAATATACAAAAACTGAATTTTCTTTAAATGGATAGAATCTGCAGGATGAAATACACTACACCTCCATGAAGAAATAAATATTAATTATTACTGTGTAATATTTAATTATAAGAGTATATAGTGTCTGAATGTCCCGTGCGTCACATAGAGAATCACCTATATTTGTGTGCTGTTTTTCTTTATAATTTGCCATTACATTAGGTTTAATAAATATGTGCAATGGTCAAGGCTGATTTAATTTTACAATTACATAGGGTTAAAAGCTGTCATATACAAAAATGTATAAAATTATTCAAAATCCTCCTTTGATTTTAAATTATTTTGACTAGGCCTATGAACCCCTTGCAAACCCATAACCAAACTTAGTACAGTAGAACCTCGATTAACCGTCACTCTTTTATCCGTCACTCTCTGTTATCCGTCACTGCTTCTGGGCTCGCAATATGTTGTACCGTAAATAATTGGCGTCGCACAAAGCATGGAAGAAAGTGCAAGCGCCATTGTGATCGAACGCGACTGTCCGCCGCTGATGACCTTGAGTTTCTGCCGAAAATCGCCACTCCCACACAAGGAGTGGTATGGGGGTGAGCGAGCTATTTATTACTCATTGGCATGTTGATTTTTTGGGTTATACGGCTCGCCTCGTAGTTCAGCGTTACATAGTCTTTGCTGTTACACACTACACAGTGTGTAGCTAGATACGTACTGTTAATCAACTACAGAACAGTAACTGTTGATTGTTAACGGCTGATAAACGAAAACGAGTCGTACTAGGGCTTGACCAAAAGATCGAAATTATTAAATGTTTGAGGAAGGGCGAAACAGCTACAAGTATCGCGCTGATTTTTGGTGTTGGCGGACTCATTTAAAAGATGACGGACTATCTTTTAATGTGAGGTTATATAATTCTCTTACGAACACTGAATGAGCACAGCATACAGTTTAGAAGGTCTTTAATTACCATTGTATGAATGTAATTTAAATATAAGTATTGAACAGGTTTTATGGCTAAATTTCTGTTATCCGTCTATTCTCTTAACCGTCACACTCCCGGTCCCGGGAGTGACGGTTAATCGAGGTTCTACTGTATCTATATATTTAAAGGCGTGAGGAAAAAACCTTGGGGCAGTTCGTCTGAGATTCCTACTGGGCCGATTTATATGAGGGTTGTACCAAAACAAAGTGTTTCAATCGTATATTAGCAGATTTTATTTGTATTTTGAAAATAATTACGTTAAATGGATAAAAAATTAAAAATAAACTTTTCTTATGGAGATTTAACATGGGGGAAAAAGTCCTCTTTTTCAAACCTTGGGACAGTTCATCTGAGACTTCTACTGGGCCGATTTATATGCGGGTTGTACCAAAACAAAGGGTTACGGTCCTATATTAACAGGTTTTATTCGTATTTCGAAAAAAATTACGTTAAATGGGTTAAAAATGAAAAATAAACTTTTCTTATGGAGATTTAACATGGGAAAGAAAGTCAACTTTTTCAATTCTTCAGACAGTTCATCTGAGACTTCCAGTGGACCGATTTACATGCGGTTTGTGCCGAATAAAAGCTAAACTTATCTATATTTGCAGGTTTTCTTTACTTTTACATTATCTAGCTTTTTTAAATTAAAAAAAATCGAAATTTCCAAACCTTTACAATAATCTTATCCAACAGTTCTTCAATCAGCTGATTTTAACAGCATCGAGCTATTTTGTCTATCGACAGAAGAAGTGCGAACGCTCAAGAAGTATTTGGTTTATTATGGCCAGTACCCAAAAACATGTACAAATACTTTAAATTAAAAGGGATAATAATACAGTTTTATATTATTTTAACCAAACAAGTTTATAGTTAGTGAATTATAAAAATACCCCCGTTGCAGCAAACCTGCATACTCAGCGAATTTCCAGTGCAAAACAACATATTTCAATCTAACATAGCGAGATTTGACATGTTTTTGTAAGCTCCTTTAGAATAACATGGGGAATGAGTATGCAGGTTTGCTGCTACGGGTATATTAAAACTGGGTGGTTTTAATTCAATATTTAGTAGGTCTGAACTAAGAGAAGCCATATACCAAGTTTTATCAGGATATGTTGAGAAATAAGCGAGATAAAGAACTTTACTTATTTCCCATAAGGTTAACATTGGGACAACGTACTGTGTTTACCACTTTCAATATCTCGGTAACTAATGGACATAGAGTAGTGATTCAAAATACTAAATTGTTTGTTTTTTGAGCTGAATTCAATGGTACCAACAAAAATTGGATTATTTTTATTTTTTTATGTAAAAAACTCAAAAAACCCATTTTTGGGGGGTTTTACCCCCTTTACCCCCCCTTCCGGTAGTCCGATTGGGCTGGATTACGAACTCGTCCGAATAATTACTACTTTACACATCCATGCCAAATTTCATTACGATTGGATCATTTTTACGCGAGTTATCGTGCTTAAAGACACATAGATATATATATATATATATTTATTTATGAAAATGAACGAATAGTGTTTTTTGCTTCTGGGGGCCCCAAAACGAAAAGTTATCATGGTCTTGGGCTTAGGTCTTACCATGAGTACTACGGTAACAGCTTCTTCCCTATAGGGGAAATTCGCTAACAAGTTTTGATTGTTAAATTTTGTTGGGCTACATTTAAAGTTACTTAATTATGTGAAACAGCTGATTGCAACCATTAATGGTCCAAGAGATTTCTACAATGGCAAATTAATTGTAAAAGCGGTTTAGTTTAAATGGTTTACATTCATAGTAAATACCATTTTTAGCATAGTAAGGAACTAATTTTAAGTAATTTAAATCCTAGCAGTCGATATAACTAAATGTAGCCAAGACAATTATATGGTAGGCCTAGCAGATTACCTTTAAAACTCATATTAACCCCGATTCAGTAATACTTTTTTTCAGTAATAATGCACTGGTTTTAATTCGACGCGTGCTCCATATCCTGTGCTTGTTAGGGAAATTATCGTAACATATAGATTTATTCCCCAGCAAGTAGTCAATTTTTCTCATATGAATTCATTTTGCTTACTTTGACCACGCTGACGCAAGTCACTGTGGCAGTAACGGCAGAGCGCCTGGCTGCCAACTCACCGAATCGGGTTCGAATTCGCATTGCGCCGCTAACTTTTTTCATACATCGTTACAAATGGTATCCATCACTAAGGTCTGCTTTTTACTAATACTGATATTTATTTTAGGTTGGCTAAGTTTTATAGGAATTAAAATGTCTAAAGGCGTTTTAAAATTCTCGAACAACTTATTTCTTGAACATTTTAAAAACCATTTAATCGAATACAAATTTATAGTTTTAGGCCTACTTATTTGTGATGTTTTTGAATCTAATAGAACACTGTAATTAGGCTACTAAGATCTAAGACCAAGGAATGAGGCCTTAGATTTAGTCCCATGGTTAGACCTAAGGTTTAAGCTTTAAGCTAAGACCTAAAGAGTATCTGTGTGTGAAAGATACAGCATTATTGTTTTAAGGGGTACTCTGACAGACGATCAAACTAAAATCAAAAAATAAATTGTTGTATTTTCTGTGAAATATGTTTTTGCTGTTTGCAATTGGGGTTGATCTATAAATGTAGGTACTCATTACAACTTTACACACATTGGATCATCCAAATATAATTAATAAAACTGTAAATGGTTAAATATATCCTTTTACCTTTTACCTTCTGCTTCGTCTCGTTGACCATGGTATCACAGCATGAGACCAGTCAGTGTTAATGAGCTATTAGCCCAGGTTAGATAGGATCAAACAAGGTTAAATGTAGGTACATGTAGGTTAGGTTAGGTAAGGAGTTAAGGTGGTACCAAAAACTCATCAATAGTGTAAAAACACTGTGAGACAAGATATTGCTTGAGGGTCATTTTAAACTTAGAGAAAGGTTGAATAGCTTTAATGTTTGCCGGAAGTTTTTAAAAAAGTTTAGGCCCTATAAAATTAGGTTTTTCTCAAACATTGACAAATTATTTGAGATGGCAGTTCTATTATTTCTATTTCTAGTATTGTAATTGTGGACAGGAGTACTTGCTAATTGATTGGTTTTCTTGACATACAAAATTGTTTCATAAATATAAAGACATGGCACAGTTAAGATATTAAGTTGCTTGAAAATATCAGAACAATGGTCTCTAGCTCTAAGTCTAAAAATACACCTGATAGCTCTTTTCTGCAGTTTAAAAATGGTTTCTAAGTTATGTTTTGATGATCTACCCCAAAGGATAATAGAGTAACTGATATGTGATTCTATTAAGCTATGATACACAAGTTTTGAAAGACTTAAATTACCAAAATTGGAGATATGTCTCAGGACGAACAGGCCCGCCGAGAGCTTTACGCTGAGCTGGCTGACATGCTCATTCCAGTCTAGGCCTTCGTCCAGAATCACTCCCAAGAATTTAGTTGATCTCAAGTCTAACAGCTGGGTGTCCCCAACTGTTAGGTGAGGGTAATCTGAGCTCACAATTTGTCTCTGTTTTGTTTGAAAAAAGATGTAATTGGTTTTGTTGGGATTAAGAGAGAGTTTGTTGTCAGAAAAATACTGAGCAAGTTCATTGATTTGAATAAAAGATTCAATTTCCAACTTTTTGAAATCTTGGTTCTTTGTGAGAAGAGTAGTGTCGTCGGCATAAATGATCAGATCATCTGAGGTTAAAAAATTTTGGATATCGTTGATGTACATGAGGAAGAGGAGGGGCCCAAGTATAGAGCCTTGCGGCACTCCATACCTCACCTCATGCACATCAGATAAAACAGAAAACTTTGAACTTGAATTTTTGAAGACGTCTATTTCCGAGCCACCTCAGAACCTCGTTTCTAATGCCTAGGCAGGCAACCTTTTCGGATAGGATGGAAGGGTCAACACAGTCGAATGCTTTGGATAAATCAGCAAAGCACCCGACTAGGCTGCCCCCTCCATCCAAGGTATCCAAACAGTCTGTAACAAATTGGATAAGAGCAGATTTGGTGGAAAAGTTTTTTCTGAAACCGAATTGTCTTTGGAAAAAAAGAGAGTTTGATTCAAGAAATGAGATGAGTTGATTGTACACTACCTTCTCTAGAACCTTTGAAATGGCCGGAAGGAGTGAAATTGGTCGATAGTTGGACACTTCCTGGTCATTGTCTTTTTTGAAAATTGGTTTTTTACCTTAGCAACTTTAAAGATTTCAGGAAAAGTGCCATTAAGCAGAGAGCAGTTAATTATATGAGAAAGAGGTTCGGCTAGCTCCTCCCTGCAGAACTTGATGGTTCTCATCGAGATGCCATCAATCCCACAGGAACTACTATTTTTAAGCTGTTTAATAATATTCAAGATCTCTTTACTATCAACAGTGCTGAAATTTGAAAAAGTCTGATCTGTCTCCAATCTAAACCCGGAGAATAGTTTAGTTCCCGTCACCGAGTGTAGATCAGAAGCTACATTGGCAAAGTAGGAATTGAAGGCATCGCCAACTTCGGTGGGTTCTGATAAAAGAACCCCATTCAGTTCTAATTTGATATTCTTGGGTGGCTTTGTAACTGCTCCTCTGGTTTCATTAATTATTTTCCAAGCCTCGGCGGACCTGTTCTCCGCGAGGCACAACCTGTCAAGAATGTGGTTAGATTTTGCATTTTTTATTTTATCTCTGTACTGTTTTTTAGATCTATTGTATATTATTTTACTATTGTCGTCTTTCCTAGCTCTCCACACATCATATTGGTCCCTGAGCTCATTTTTATGATTGATGATATCCTGACTGACCCAGGGACAGCTTTAGGCTTTAAAATTGTGTTTTTTAGAGGAAAGTTCTATAGGACAGGAAATATCAAACAGATATGACAGTTGATTCATGAAGGTCTCAAATTTGCTGTTGACGTCTGGGGAGCTGTAAACCTCAGCCCAGCTATGAAGCCGGAGCCGAGTTTTGAGTTCATCCTGGTTGGAAGTTTTTAGGTTTCTGCGAAAACTACTGGAACTACTAGAGAAACTTTATCAATTGAAGTTTGATAAGAAATAAGTTGGGCGGTGTGGTCAGATATGAAAGGTTCAATTATGGAGTTATGTGAAGGTATGAGATTGACTAGAAAGTTATCGATACAGTTCTCAGAAGTCTGGGATATTCTAGTAGGTTCATGAAAAACAACAGTAAGCCCAAGGCTTATGAGCAAGTTATGAAAGTCAACTGCTTCAGGTTTGTCAGTATGGAAAGGAATGTTAAAGTCACCTCCAATGATGACATGGTCGGCAACTCGAGTTATGGAATCATAATAATCATTGAAAAGATCGAAAAAAGTTTCCAAATCACCATCTGGGCTGCGGTAAACCGCAGAAAAAACAACCCTAATACCATTCATTTGAAGCTGGATCTCAGTGGCCTCAAAATGCAAGTCCTCAGACAACCTTCCTCCGACAGATAATATTTTGAAATCCCGTAGGGCACTAGCTGTTGCGCCGGACAAAAATGCCGACACCACCTTTGATCTTTGATTGCCTACACCAAAAATTGATGAGGTCATATCCATCGAGAGAAAATTGCTCAGCCTGTGGCGGGGTAAGTCCCAGCTCAGTGACCAAAAAGATGTTGGGAGCTTCTTCTGAAAGTAAAAACTCTACTTGGTCTCTTTTCTTACTAATTCTATCAACATTGAGATGCAAAATCTTTACATTATTTGAGATCTTAATATTGTAATTATTACTTTTCAAATTATGAGATTTCATATGCTGATTATGAGATTTTGATATGCTGTGCTTTCATCATTTAGGTACACTTTTGCCACCACACTGCATAAAACACTGTCGTTTTTACCGGTTCCCGGTAAGTGAAGGGAAAAAATGAATAAATAAAGAATGAATAACGGAGCATAATTTGTGTTGGAAGAAATAGTTTTCAGCTTGTGCCAGGTTGGAGACAAATTACTGGAAAATTGAGTGGCTGGGATGAGCGGAGCGCCGCCGACTGGCCTGAGGGTGGTCAAAGTTCACGTCAAGTCAAGTCATGGGTCAGGTCAGACACGCCGGTAAACTGCCGTGATAATTCGGTCCTCTTCGTCAATGCTTAAATTAAGTAACCATTTTTTGACGCGAATTTTAAAAATGTTAAGAGAGGGGAATCAAATAAATTTAATTCTGGAAAATATGTACAAATATTACGATAAATAATGTGAGAGATATAAAAAGAATTTGTCGAGGAAAAAGTAGAGATTAGTTGCAAAGTAGCAATTCTGACTCTAGACGAATACCGTGTATCGTGCGAGTGCGAAATTTCTTGAAAAATGCTATTAAAGTTCTTACATATGTTAATTAGAATATGTTTAATATAAAGTTGCCGGATAGAAAGAACTGATGTTTCCTGAAATAGAGCGTCAGTCGGGAATCGTTTGCCTTATCCAAATCCCACTTTCAAAATTGATTTTTGCACCACGTTGAGAGGTTCAAGAACACTTCTCAGACAACCTCCCCAAGCTACAATCCCAAAAGACAACAAAGACTAAATGTAAGCAAAATAAGCCAATTTAATTTCCCCATTTGATAAAATTCCATTCATTTGTCTAAAAGCAAAAATATATTTCCTGACCTTGTTTCAAAGAAACTGGATATGATTTGACCATTTTAGTCGAAAATCGAAAATTACACCCAAGTATTTATAAGAAGTGACTTTATCAATATTTTCACAAAAACAGTTAACGTTTTGAAAATTATTACAAGTATGAATTTTAAGATTTTGAAGACTGTAATCCGTGATTTTACTAATAGAAATTGGCAAAAATTTAGTTTTTGATATATTTAGGGATAGAATATTTTGATCCAACCACTTTTTAAGAACCATGAGATCATGTTCTGCTTTTTCCCGCACCTCAGGCCAAGTCTTTTTCTGAAGGAAAATGAGCGTGTCATCTGCAAATAAAAATTATTTACCAAAAATATTTAATTTCGACATATTAGCCTATTTATATAAATTAAGAATAGGACAGGCCCGAGATTACTTCCTTGAACCACCCCATAGTCCACTGGCATAACATCACTATTAATACCGCAAATAGAAACAAACTGAAGTCTATTAGAGAAATAACTTTTAAACCACGCGAGGCTGTTTCCACGGACACCAATTGCTTCTAGTTTCTTAAATAATTTTGAGCGATCCACTGAATCAAAAGCTTTTTAAAGGTCAAGAAATATTAACATAGGATGTTGTTTATCTGATATAGCATTGTTTAATTCTTTATTTATGTCAAGCAGCGCATCGGAAATATTCTTATCTTTTCGAAAACCGTACTGGCGCTCACTTAGAATATTGTTCAATTGAAGGTAAAAAACTAATTGATCTTTGACAATTTTCTCCAATATCTTAGTAAATACGCTCAACAAAGAGATAGGCCGGAAATTGTTTTTGTTAGTAATATCATTTGCTTTATATAATGGAAAAACTTTAGCTAGTTTATAACAGTCAGGAAAAATGCCTGATGTGATACTTAGATTGACGATATGAAGAAGTGGTTTGCATAAAAGTTCAAAATTGCCTTAAAGAATATCAGCTGAAACTCCGTCATGTCCTGACGCCGACCCTCCCCGCAAGCTGTCAACGTAAAGTCGTAGGTCAGGTCGGGTAATTGGTCGAAGTGTAAAAGTGCAGTCTGAGTCATTCACAACTGGGTCCCCACCCGAGTCAATAGCGTTTGCCAATAGATTACCGACTTTAGAAAAAAAATCATTAAAATCATTAGCTACTTGTTTACAAATAGTATTTGATTCTGGCGCATTGGACGTAAATTTGTGTTTTGGAAATGAGCCTTTCTTATTTACTCTACCGGCTAATTCATTAATTAATGACCAAAAATGCTTTCGGTTATTAGCTGCTTCATTTAGCTTAGTCCTGTAGTAACTTCGCTTAGTTTGCTTTATATTATTATTAAGGGATTGTTTGAAATCTTGGTAAAATTGTATTAACTCAATATTAAAAGGTTGTTTTTTTGCACGCTTATCCCTGATTCTTATCTGCCTAATCAAATCCCCTGTTATCCATGGTTTAAGTTTTTTAGATCTAGTTGAAATGTTTTTGACAAGTTTTTTTGACGAGTTTAATGTATTAATTATTATTCTATTAAAGTGATCGGAACAAAAATTAATATCATGAACACAAGAAGTTATGGGATCCTAGTTGGAGTTAAGCAGGAGGTGTGAAAGTAACGCGTGATCCAAATACGTTCGTGGCGGTATAATAGTATCAGAGGTGTCAGTGTGCTCAGTCGAAGTGGTAATGGTAAGTCCAGTGCTGTAATGATCGGTCACGGCCGTCTCGATCACAGCTGATTTAACTTGAGAAATGTCATCATCTATAAGTATAAAAGAGGATGTTGGTATATATAGCATTGATAAACTCAGACACCGCTGGACCGATGGCCACGAAACTTGGTAGATACATGTAGAATTTCATGGAGTAGGTTTATACACCTTCAATTCCGTGAAAACTTTCAGGTCTTAGCCCTGGGACCGTCTTAAAGGTACCCATGTCAGGGATTTTGAAAGAATTTGAGTTAGATTTGTTTACAAACAAAACATGTGAAAGTAAAATTTAAAGCAGGTGATGTAAATTAAAGGTATTTCTTTCTGCAATTTAATTGTATTGGTTTACATGAAGATTTGTTACTTGGCGCCAGATGGTTAATGAATTAAGACTTTTGAATATATTTTAAGTGCAATACACTATATAAAATGCTGGTAAGTAGTATAAAATAAAATAAATAATTGATATTACTGAAGGACTTCTGTGATCACTGATCACTTATACTTGAAGGACTTCTTTTTTTATGACAAAAAACTGAGCTGTTTAAAGAGGAAGAGTGTGTTACTGTAAAGTATTAATTTTATCTACAGCACTTTAAAAAAATTGCCAGGACGGCTCACTCAATCTTTTTGTTCAATATAGACTCTAAAAATGTAAGACACCACTTTTTAATAATTGCTGGAGTGGAATTGTAATTTTATGTTCAAGGTAGACCCTAAAACCTTAAGAAAATGATCTTTTACAGTAAACAAAATTTCAAGTCATGTTCTATGGTTCCTCTAACATGTATGCCTTCATGAAGGTAAGAAATAGGATTTCTAATACGCAGGTCTGCTGCGACGGGGGTGCAATAAATTTCAAATTAAGGGTAACTATGCTCAAGGCCCCACAGCGTGGCCTTGCTATGCTACATATGCGAGCAGATTCAAAGCCGTCGAAAAAGCCAAGGGTGCCATTCCTTATATCGTGCCCCATGATCATCATCAGGGCAAGCTCAGATACCGTGCGTTGAGCAGAAACGACCATAAATTCTTCTCGGTGTTTGTCTTGGGTGAGCCAGTCTCTGTAAGTTCGCTTCTTGAGTGTGTGAGCGCAATCATCTTCACCTAATAGCAAGATTGACTGGACAGCCGATACAAGCAAACAGCACTTGCAAGAGGAAGGACCGCCGATATTGGGCATGAGCCTACCCAGGGCAGCAACACCATTTGGGGCTTTGTCGGTGGGGCGCTGGATATGGTCACATTTTTTATATAGACAGGCACTTTAGGCAGGAATAGAATACCCCCGTCGTAGCATATGCGTACTAAGAGCAAACTTCTAAAAACTTCTTTTGTTTTATGGAAGTACATTTGATATGTTTAAAGAAGTAGATTTTACAACAAGAAAAATTAATGGGAAAGCAAAACGATATAATTGATGGATGATAGTGTATGTTTAATTTTTATCGTGAGCGAAGCCACGGGTTCTTCTAGTACCAGTATATTAACTTAGTGGGCCTAAACATAACCTGTAAAAACACAGTAAACCCCTGGTTCTAAAACACAGGTTATGTAGAAGATCAGTTATGAAACTCGTGCTGACATGTTTCCTCAATAGCCTACTTAAGGTCCTTCTGTAAAAGAAATACAGAGAAGATTAGCATCTAGCGAACTAGGTAGAGGCCTAAATTAAATTGCACCAAATGTCTTACCTGGTACTACATTGTTGGACTCGAAGAATTTAGTGCCATCGATTTCCATGGATTGTATTTGCTTTCTATTCAAAAGTTCATTAATTTGTTCCACAGAGATGAAATTTGGGACAGGTTTTCCGCCTCCAAATAATTCATCAACTTCTTCATAAAATGGAAACTCCAGTTTTCTTACCTCATCATTAGAAAACTTGTTTTTAGATTTGAAATAACATAATCTTAGGTGCTTCCACTTAATACTAACTTGTTCTGGGGTCCTGTTGAAGCCCCTCTTTCTCATATTGTCTGCAACTATTTTGAACACATCAGATCTTCTGTATTGCCTGCCATTCAGTAGTGGCATGATATTCTTTTCTTTCATTACAGATATCAATTCTTTAATTTCCATGTCAGACCAAATTGGTCTTCTGTCTTTCAAGAATTTCTGTTCAACTCTTATCAGAGGAACTCCATCACCCTCGTCCTCAACCACAGAAACGCCATCCCTAACATCTGGAGTAATGAGTATTTCCTTTTTACGTTTTTGTTTGATCCTAACCAAACGTACCCCATCGATTTCATCAAATTCCACGTCGTCGTCCATATCAAAAACGAAGCACAATAAACCTTAACACAAACACAAACACAAAAATAGAATAAATTACAACTTTGTCACTTTCAAATTTGTATCTGTATATTCCGCCAGGAGCAAGTAAGTGAAGTCGGTCCCTCCCTCGGTCTTCAGTCTACTATTGAATTGGAATTGGACTATGAATTTCCAACATATTATGCCAATAACTCCAGTCCACTCTAGCCTCAGCCTCAGACTCAGCCCGAAAGGCGAATGAAATGCGATGTTTATAGCAACTGACAATGGCGTATCTGAGTTCTTGTAGGATAGCAGAATTAATTCTGGGTTTTCGAACAGGGAGGTTAAAATCTGTTACTGGAGGTAACGTGCAATAGCCACCGGTCTGACACTTAAATGGAGCCAAGTGGTAAGCTTGATTGGAGCGGGTTAGTTCGATGCAATTTATTCAGATGGCGTTGTAAAAACATGACTTTCTTCTTCTTCACCGATTCAGCCAATCAGAACGACGATAACGATCTGCTTCCCATTCCGTTTCCCCTGATTTTCTGTCACGACGCGACGTGTACAAAACCATAACGAGTTGGAATTAATTTGAGTTGGAAAATACCTAAAGTACGTTTGCAGAAAGTTGTTCTAGTGTAAGTCGTTTCGTGAAATACTGTACTGCGTGATACATGTTGTGCTTGAAGCTATTGATGGAAAATAAATACGTAGATGTTTACATAAAAGCACTTAATAAAAATCAACTAAGTTAATTTTTATTAAGTGCTTTTATGTAAAGATCTACGTATTTATTTTCTATCAATCGCTTTAAGCACAATAAGAATCACTCAGTACAGTATTTTGCGAAACAACTTGCACTAGCGGCAAACGCACTTAATCTAAACAAACCGGTAAAGTCATTAAAATTGAAAGTCTAGCAAACAAAACAAGAAAACGAAAATATAAGCAAAGCAGACGACGACGATTGATATGTCGCATCGACGACGATCGATATGTCGCATCGATGACCATCGATATATCGCATCGATCTTTTTAGTTCGTTGCACATTATTCAGATAGCGCTGCTGTCTCCTTACCACCGAGTTAACATGGGAGTGCCATCTCTTTACGAAGTTCATTATTACTCTATGCAATAGTATTTCTGTGGCCCCTTGATTAAGTCGGGTTGGCAACATGATGGGGAGTAACCTCGTTGCACTAACGGCCAAAAAACTCAGTAATAGCTTTTTAGCATTATTATTATTATGATTATTATTATTATTATTATTATTATTATTATTATTATTATTTTATTATCCACGCTGGAAGGGAGGTTAAAAATAGCCCTTACCCGCACCGAAATGCGGGCCCTCTACGCCGCTCGTCCAAGAGAGCAAAGCGACGAGCAGGGGTCTCCAGCCTCTGACAGACAGCGTCAGTGTCAGAGGCCCCGCCTCGAGGCTCGAGGCGGCTAGGAGCGTACAGTTGCCTGTTCGTCTCCTTGGGCATACCTGCTAAAAAAAAACCCCTCGCGTGCTGTCACCACATCACTGCGATCGACACGAGCGTCTGCTCGTTACGACATCGCAATGCGTGGCCAACGGTCTGACACTTAAATGGAGCCAAGTGGTAAGCTTATTGGAGCGGGTTAGTTCGATGCACTTTATTCAGATGGCGTTGTAAAAACATGACTTTCTTCTTCTTCACTGATTCAGCGAATCAGAACGACGATAACGATCTGCTAACTTCCCGTTCCGTTTCCCCTGATTTTCTGTCACGACGCGACGTGTACACAACCATAACGAGTTGGAATTAATTTGAGTGTGGGAAAATACCTAAAGTACGTTTGCAGAAAGTTGTTCTAGTGTAAGTTGTTTCGCGAAATACTGTACTGCGTGATTCATGTTGTGCTTAAAGCTACTGTTGGAAAATAAATACGTAGATGTTTACATAAAAACACTTAATAAAAATTAACTAAGTTAAGTGCTTTTATGTAAAGATCTACGTATTATTTTCTATCAATCGCTTTAAGCACAATAAGAATCACTCAGTACAGTATTTCGCGAAACAACTTGCACTAGCGGCAAACGCACTTAATCTAAAAAAAACCGGTTAAGTCATTAAAATTGAAAGTCTAGCAAACAAAACAAGAAAACGAAAATATAAACAAAGCAGACGACGACGATCGATATGTCGCATCGACGACGATCGATATGTCGCATCGACGACGATCGATATGTCGCATCGACGACGATCGATATGTCGCATCGATCTTTTTAGTTCATTGCACTTTATTCAGATAGCGCTGCTGTTCCCTTACCACCGAGTTAACATGGGAGTGCCATCTCTTTACGAAGTTCATTATTACTCTATGGCGTGGCCTCTGTCCCTTTTAGGACTCCGTGCTACCGTCCCTTTCGGGTCTCCTCAGTTGGTGTTCACCGTTCTTCTGCTGTCCTCGGCTCTGGGGTCACTCGAGACACCCGTCTGTCCTCTTCTGGCGCAGGACGGACATGACAAAGTCAGCCACTGCGTTCCAGCTGACGCTGCCCTGCAGCATCTTCCCCACGATGTTGTCCGGGGTCAGATGACCGCCGACCGAGTCGGCGAGGGCAGTCCGTTCTTCGTCAAAGCGATGGCACACGAAGAAAGTGTGGTGCACGTCGTCTCCGTCGTGTCCGCAGTACTTACACCTGGGCGAGTCGACCTTGCCCATTCGGTGGAGGTACAGACGGAAGTAGCCATGACCTGTCAGGAACTGGGTGAGGTAAAAGTTCACCTCCCCGTGGTCGCGGCAAACCCACGGCTCCAGGTTCCTGATGAGTCGCCATGTCCACCTTCCGGTCGTGTCTTCGTCCCATCGACGCTGCCAGGCGGCCATTGTTTGGCCACGGGCCAGCTCGGCAGCCTCTTCCCGATCCATCTCGGGAGCACGCCCCCAGATGGTCTTCTTCTCTTGTGCCAGCAGGTCGATTGGGATGACTCCCGCAATGACCAGCACCGCCACCTGCGAGACCGTGCGGTACGAGGACGCGACCCTGAGCGCGCCGCGTCTCTGTATCGCCAGCATGCGAGTCCGGTATTTCTTCACCTTCGTCGCATCTGCCCAGATCTCCGCTCCGTAGAGCATGATGGCCTGTGCCGTCGACAGCAGCAGCCTCCGTTTCCCCTGACTCGGTCATCCGATGTTGGCCATCAATCTTCCGAGGCAGGACGTCACTTCGGCCGCCTTGTCGCACACGCTTCTGATGTGGTCCCAGTAGGTGAGCTTTTTGTCCAGCACCACCCCCAGATACCTGGCCGTCCTCTGCGTCTCGATCACTTCGGTACCCACCCGCATCGGAATGATCGTGGGTATCCGCCTCCTCGTCTGCATGACTATCTCCGTTTTGGAAAGAGCCAGCTGAAGGCCGTGATCGCGCATCCAGCCTTCCACCAGGCGCATGACCTGATTCAGCCTCAATTGGGCCAACTCCGCGTTTCGTTCGGTGATAACCGCCGCCACGTCGTCGGCGTATCCCACGAGGAACGTTCCGTGTGGCATCTCCGTGCGGAGCAAGCTGTCATACGAGACATTCCAGAGATCCGGCCCCAGCACCGATCCCTGGGCTGCCCCAAAGGTGACGGCCCTGGTTACGAAACCCCGGTCCGTCTCGTACATCAGCCGCCGGTCCCTTAGGTAATCTCTCACCATGGCGAGGAGGTACCCAGGTAACCTGAATGTTCTTTCCAGAGCGACCAAGCACCACCGTGCCGAGTTGAACGCGTTCTTGACATCAAGCGTGATCAGCAGCACGATCGGACGAGCCGCGTGGCACGCCTGATCCGCTCGTGTCACCGAAGCTACGACCTCCGAGATGGCGCTGAGTGTCGAGTGGCCCCTTTCTGAACCCGTGTTGTCGGGCCGAGAGGTCCCCTGCCGCTCGCACAGCCTCTCCGATTCTTGGGTTCAACAACCTCTCCATCAGTTTTCCCACCGTGTCCAGCATGCACAGAGGGCGGTACGACGATGGAGCGTCCGGTGGGCCCCGTTTTTTGCTCAGAAGGACGAGCTTGGCCAGTTTCCAGCGGGATGCGAACACTCCCGCTTTCAAGCAGACGTTGTACATGTCCAGAAGGAGCTGAGGGCGGCATTTTGCCACCAGTTTCAGCACCTCTGACGGTACGTTGTCCGGGCCCGGGGCCTTCTTGTTCTTCATGGAGCTGACCGCTCTCTCCAACTCTTACCGCGTGAAAAGTGGGACCTCTTCAGCGATCACCGGCAAAGGGGTGTCGTCTCTGACCCGGTGATCCGGGAACAGTCCGTCCACGATGGTCCGCATCTTCTCAGCCTCCATCGGCACGTACCCGGGTCCCTGCGCGAGTTTCCTCATGACCAGCTCTTACCCCTGTCCCCAGGGGTCGCTGTTCACGCCCTCGCGTAGTGCGCTCCAGCAGCGCGCCTTGCTTTCTCTGATCGCTTTGACCAGTTCTCTTTTTGCCGCTCTGTACTGGCTCGACCTCTCCGCCGCTTCGGGTCTGTCCCGTGAACGCTGGGCTCGCCGCCTGAGTCTCGGGCAGTTTCGCCGCAGCTCGGCGATGCGGTCGGTCCACCAGTACACCGGGCGCTTTTCGGTACGTGCCGACTTGCGGGGCATCGACGCGTCGAGAGCGCGATGAATAAGGCGCGATGTGGCTTCCACCACTGCCTCCGCGTCCGCCCTGCTTGGCTGGTCGTCCGGCGTCTGGGAGATGTCCCCCATGCCGTTCTGCAGAGCCTCCGTCAGCCTCCGTTCATCCAATCTCGCCAGGTTCCAGCCTAGCGGGCGCCGGCTGTTGCTGCGATTTCCTTGTCTTCTTTCGGACAGCTCGAAGGTGATGTGAAGGTCCTGTAACAGGACTCACGGACTGGCGATCGCTCGGATCGCGTCCTCCATGGCCTCCAACTTCTCCGTGAATCGTGGAATGCTGTCATTCGGGGAAAAATAACAGCTCACGAACTCCATTCTCCATTCTCCATTGCTTGTGATCCAGGCGAAATTTTTGCCGTTCCCACTTCTTTCGATGGGGACCACGCACGGGTCGGGCACCCACAGCGCAGCCCATCCTGTGCGGTCAGGGAACCATAGTGGACCTTTAGCCCTGTGAGGCTCGCTCACGAAGACGAGTGATGTCCCCGTCTCCCGAACGATTTGGTCCACCAGGGAGCTTGCCGCGATGCTCCCGTTTAGGTTTCCCTGGATGACCCTCAGCGTCCGCGCCTGTCAGTCTTCTTTGAGAACAAAAGGTCTCTGAAGGTCCGACAAGCGCCGGAGCCTTGGACATGATCCGACGGTCGGCCGTCGGTTGCCTTCTTGCAGGCCTCACACGAGGGTGCCTGGCTACAAGCGGACGACTTGTGCCCGACACCACCACATTTCCAGCATGCCTCGCTGCGGTCCGGACCTTTGCACTCTCGTCGAGTGTGGCCGTACTCCAAACAGCGGAAGCATCAAGGGATCTCTACTCGAGTTCGCACTCGGCAGACAACCCACCCGACCTTGACCTTGCCCCTTTGCAGGAGCTTCTGGCCGCTTGAGGCGTCGAGATCGACGACCGCCAGCCTCTGCTCACGGGCGTTGGGTTTGGTCAGGAAGACATTGAAGTCTGCCGTCTCCTGGCCCAACTCCCGCTTCAGAGCGTCACTCACCTCGTCCGATGTGGAGCACGAATCGAGATCCATGATCTCCACACGCAGACGAGGGGCGACGCTCTTGAGCTTGTCGCCGGCGCTGAGCGCCGACTTCACCGACTCGGCAAATCGGGTCTGACCACGGCCAGAACCCAGCTCGATGAGCACGCCGCCGTCGTTGGTCCTGCGAAGTCAAGAATCAAGAATCAAGAGTGTTTATTGTCGTAAACTTGTACAAAGCATGGACAATCGTCAAACATATTTACATAAAATAAACTAAAAATCCAGTGCACTTTTATACATTTGATTCTTATGTTTTCTAAAAAATTCTTTATTTTCATCATTCAAATAATCCTTAGTCACTAACAAATGTCGCAACCTCCTTCTGAACCTGATTTCATTTAATTCAGATTTTAATGAAAGGGGGAGGGAATTGAAAAGTTTAATTATGCTGAAAAATGACTGCTTCTCAAAAAATGTGGTGTTGTGTTGTGGAATAGTTAAGGAAGTGGAATGTCGGAGACTGTAGTAGTTACTATTGCGAAAATTGAAAAAATGCATGTTTTTGAAGAAAAATGAGAGACATTCGTAGATATACAAACAACTGAAGGTAAGCAAATTATTTATTGAAAAGACACCTCTACATGAATCATCCATATGCATTCCGAAAACCAATCTAACCGCCTTTTTCTGCAAAACAAATAGAGCCTCTGTTCTTGAAGACTCGGCTCCCCAAATTGCGACCCCGTAACTAATGTGGGGATATAGACATCCATAATATGCTGTAAGTAATACCTTAGTGTTTGCAAAATTAGAGAGTCTTCGAAGAATGAAAATACAGCTATTGATCTTGCGTGAAACTTTATCAATATGTCCTGAAAAGTCTAGGCGAGGATCGATGATCACACCCAAAAAAGTAGCCTGCTGGCAGTCTGCGGACCTCCACACCCGACTGCTCGGGTTGGACGTCCCTCCGCAGCTTCCCAACGACGTCGGCGTAGGAGCGACCTTGCCCCGGTTTGATGATGAGGACGTGCCTCATCTTCGCCCCAGAGCCGGTCGCCCTCGGCTTATTTGCCCCTGCAGGGGCACCGCGAGGGGGCGCCTCTTGGGTGGCAGCCCTTCCTCTTCTTCTCCCTCCTCCGGGCGGACTTTGACTTCATCTGAGTGAAGCCATCATCCGCCGGTTTCGGGGGATCGGCCCTTTCTGTGGGACCGAAGCTTTGGTGCCCCCACCCGCAGCTGCAGGCGTCTGGGCACCCTTCGGCTTCCCACCATTCCTCTTCTTCGGAGGAGAGGTCATAGAAGACTTTTCCTCCGTCTTCTTCACCTCCCTCGGCGTCGGGGGGAACATCTGGGGTGAGGTCATAGTAGACCTCTCCATCCCAGACTTCTGCACCACCTCCGGCGTCGAGAAGGACGTTTTGTTCCGCTTTTGGGCGGTGACTTTTTGAACACTCTTTCGACGACCCGGCGTTCAGCCTGGAGGGCTTTCAGTCGGACCGTCCGTGTCCCCTTCATGACGCTGACGGCTTCCTCGATATTCGCGACGGCCGTCCGAACACCATTGCTGATGTTCCTCTGGATGGCCATCGCATCGGGGATCTGCCCCAGCGCCGCCACGATCTCCGAGATGGACTCGTCCTCCGCCAGGTCGCAGTCATCGACCTGCCTTCGAACGATGTCCAACTCCGAGTCACTCGGCCCGAGAGGCGGTGATTCGTTGGGACCGTCTCCGCCGATGGCCCAACCGCCGTAGCTTCGGGCACCGACTTCGAGGCGTCGGCCTTGGAGTCCGGGGACTTGAACGGGACTGGGGGAGGCGCACCGACCACCAGTGCCTTCCCTCCCCCTGCATCCTCCGACTTTGGAGCCCCTCCGGAATTCGGAGGGGTCCTCTTCAACCTTGAGCTCCGTGCGAAGGTCACCCCCCGATCCGGAGCCCAGAACTTTCTTCTCGCTCGCCTGATTCATTGCCATCGTGCTTCTGATCGATCTCAAAAATAAGAACAATCAAACAAACCAAATCATCAAAATTCCGTTGGGTTTTTTGGTTCCCCGGTCAAAGGAAGCAGCCAATCGCTCCAAGTGTCTTCCACGGCCCTAGACTGACAGACGTCAGTCAAATACCCTCCTCGGACACCCATCACCCGCCTAGCACAGTCACAGGATCAGGAATATGCCCATGGTTCTTAAAACCGCTTCCGACAATTTTGATACACTGCTTTCAGCGTGGCAGGGGTGCTTACTTGCAGCGGCCACCTGCTGAGGCCAATTCGACCTCAGCAGCTCCTCTAGTTTTGGCTCGGAGTTCACAGAAGCGGAATGTCCCCACTCCCCAGCGGCATGATCCCAGCGGCATCCCAGGCGTGTGGATGAGCTCAGAACGGGGCCATTTGCCATGGCAAGCCAGACGTACCCGGATCCCCGTCCCGCCTTCGTGTTTTTAAAAGACAGCCACCCCGCTACCTCTTTTCTACAAGCCTCCACTAGATTTCCCTTTGTTTTTTTTGGGTTTTGTGTTTTGTGATTTTTTGTGTTTTTTGGAACACAAATAATAATAATATTTTTTTTGGGTAGGAGGTGGAATGCATTTACGCACACTGAGGGGCTCATTGTCCCCTCAGTAGTGTCGGACTCCCACGAACTTGATGTCCCGTGAACTACCGACTAATCCACCCCCGTCGGCACCGAGGACACTAGCCTGGAACTGTTTCACATATTACTTCGGGCTAGGCCTTGTGCTTATGCCACTAGGGCTTTCCTCTGTGGGGATAGATAAGGATCAAGGCCGGTCAAGATCGACCTTTTTCGCCCGAAGAATGGCCTGGACAAAATGCCTAACGCAGTTCCAGTTGCCCTCTCCCTGGAGCATTGCTCCAACGATGTTCTGTGGAGTTGCGACGACGCCGATCTCATCAATGAGCGAAGCTCGATGAGCGTGCCAAAGGTCGCAATCAAAAAATGTATGCTCGGCCGTGTCTGAAATGCCAGGGCAATACAGGCAGTCCGAGCTGGCGACTTTTCCCATCCTGTGCAAATAAGCTCGGAAGTATCAATGACCGGAAAGGAACTGGGTCACGAAATAGTCAACCTCGCCGTGCTGCCGTTCCACCCATGGTCGGATGGTGGAAATGAGCCTAAAGGTCCAACGTCCTCTCGACTCAGCTTCCCAGTTGCGCTGCCAGCAGTCGAAGCTGCGGTCGCGCTCTTCAGTTGCGGCTGTTTCCCTGCCCACCTCAGGCCTCCTGCGGTAAATCGCCTGTCTCTCCCTCGCTAGGAAGTAGACGGGAATAACTCCCGCGATCACCATCACAGCTGGCTCGGAAACCGTGTGGTAGGCAGATGCGACCCATAAGGCAGCTCGACGCTGAACTCGAGTAAGCCGGTCTCGGTAGACACCTAACTCGAGTGCGTGGGCCCATACCTCCGCACCGTAAAGCAAAACTGATTGAACGGCAGACATAAGCAGACGGCGCTTGCAAGAACGAGGGCCACCGACGTTGGGCATAAGCCTACTAAGGGCAGCGACACCCTTGGCGGCTTTGTCGGCGGTGCGCTGTATCTGCTCGCCGAACGACAGTTTGCTATCGACCATAACACCAAGGTATTTGGCAGCAGGCTTGGTCTCAAGAAGGACGTCGCCTACTTGCACAGGAATAACTATGGGAATCCTCTTCTTAGTGAGGACCACGATTTCGGTTTTCTCAATAGCTAAAGACAAGCCGTGAACTCGCATCCACTCGCTGACTCGGTCCATTACTGTTCTGAGTTTGAGCTTCGCCAACTCGACGTCTCTCGCTGCAACCAGAGCAGCAACGTCATCGGCGTAGCTGGGTCTCATCGGGCATGTCTAGCGTCAGCAAGCTGTTATAGGACACGTTCCAACGATCGGGTCCAAGAATAGACCCCTGCGCAGCCCCAGAAGTGATGGATATGCGCTTCTGACCTTCAGTAGTGTCGTAAAGCAGTACCCTATCCGAAAGATACGCCTCGATCATGCGCAGGAGGTAGAGGGGGACGTGGAACGTATGCTCAAGCGCCCACAGCATATCGCTCCACCTGGCGGAGTTGAAAGCGTTTCTTACGTCAAGTGTAATGAGGAGAACCACGCGGCGCGACCAGTGGTTGTGGTCCTTCGCCCTCCGCACTGCCTCAACTACCTCCTGGATGGCGTCAATGGTGGAATGGCCGGTTCTGAAACCGTGCTGCTGTGGAGACAGATCACCCGCGGAAACGATTGCTTCGGTCAATCTAGCGCGCAGGAGTTTTTCCATCACTTTGCCGGCCGTGTCGAGCATGCAGAGGGGACGAAAAGATGGGGGAGTCCCTTGCGTGGTCTTCGCCTTAGGGATCAGGACGAGACGAGCTGTTTTCCAAGCCGAGAAGAACACGCCCTTAGCCAGACATACGTTGTACATGTCTAAAAGAAGCCTTGGGTTGACCTTCACGACGAGCTTGATCACCTCCGCCGGGATACCATCGGGACCGGGTGCTCTTCTGGTTCTCAGGGATCGGACGGCAGCGATAAGTTCCTCTTCCCGAAAGTCCGGGAAGGCGCCTACCTCTCCAAAGTCCCTAACAGGCCTCACAGGATGACTGGGGAACAATGTGTCGACGACGGCGGCCATGGCTTGTGGTTCCATGACCGCAGGTGGTGAGCGAGCCCCTAGCTTCTGGGTTACAAGTTTGTAGCCCGTCCCCCAGGGGTCGTTGTCAATATCCTGACACAGTTGTCTCCAGCACCTGACCTTGCTCCGGTTGATGGCACCCCGGAGCTCACGCCGAAGAGCCCTGTGCTCTGCTGATCTGACATTAGTATCAGGGCGATTCCTGGCTCGCTGCGCTGCTCGTCGGAGGCCAAGGCATCTCCTCCGGAGTTCCGCGATTTCGGGCGTCCACCAATAGACTGGTTTCTTCCCGTGACAGCGAGAAACTCCGGGCATCGACTGCTCACACGCGGTGGTGATGAGGCTCATCGTCGATGTGGCCAGATGTTCGGCGCTTGTGTTGTTTGGGATACTCTTGTCCCGGAATATTTCTTCAAATATTATTTTATTCAGACGACTGGTGTTCCAGCGTCGAGAGAGAGGAGCAGGATTAGCACGAATGCGCGCACGCTCGGGAAGGACCTTGAAAAGGATACCCTGGTGATCGCTAGCGGAATAATCCTCGGAGACTCGCCAGTCAGAGATGCGATCCGCAATCCCCTCAGAGGCGAGGGAAATGTCGGGAATCGTCTCTCCATACCCTGGACGACGGAAGGTAGAAACGCCGCCCGTGTTAAGGATATGGAGACCCAACCTAGCGATCATCTCCAGGACGTACCGGCCTCGAGTGTTGGTCTCGGGCATGCCCCTTTCCACCGCTCTGGCGTTAAAATCGCCGCAAATGATGACACCGCCAGGGATGTTCATGGCCTCATCCTCGATGGAGTCAACCATGCGTGGAACCATGCGGCGGTAGTCAGCGATGGGCTGGTTCGGTGTAAGGTAGCAGGAGAAAAATGTGACATTCCTGCTCCTCACCCAAACGAAACCGTTGCCCGAACCAGTAGCAAGAACGGGCACCTTCCCAAGGTCCAAGATCCAAATGGCAGCAGTGCCAGAAGGGTCGGAATACCACTGCGTAGAGCTTCGATTCCGGTATTGCTCACTAAGAAGCAGTATATCGGAACATTGCTCTGTGGCATATCGGTACAGCAGATCGTCTGCTGTCCTGCTCCTCTGCATGTTTAGTTGTAGAACTTGGGTCATTTTTTGTTTGTGGAAAGCAGCTTCTGCAGAGCTTGCTTGTGCGCCCCACATCGACTCGACCCGGCAGCATGCCTGATCTGACCGTTCTTCAAGCCGGCTTCAGTGCACAGGATGCAGGACAGTGCAGCGGTGCATGCACTGGCCTTATGGGTCTGGCCACCGCACTTGAAGCAGAGCTTGCTTCGGTCGGGGCCGTCGCAGCGATTGGCTACGTGGCCACACCCCAGACATTTAAAGCATCTAGGAACCACGAGCTTCTCGCGTACCCGACAGCTCATCCAGCCGATCTTCAAGTGACCCTCAGCGAGCAGTTTTGCCGCGTCTCTTGCGCTCAGTGTCAGGATCGCCATCCTCTGCCCCCGTGAGTTCGCCTTTGTTAAGAAGACCTTGACTTCAGGGTTCCCGCCGAGGGCAGATTTGACGACAGCAATCACGTCGTCCTCGGTTGTCACCTCATCGATGTCCCTGACTTCCAGGGTAGACTTAGGCTCCAAAACTCGCAACGTCGCATTCGCGCCCAAAATATTTTGAAGGTCGTCACCGAAGGCGGACTTGCTACCCGTGGACTCGCCGAGCTCGACCAAAAGGTCGCCGGCACGGGTTTTACGCAGGCCCTTGATGACGGCCCCCTTTTCCCCTGGCTTTGCCTTTCGGCGGATCTCACCCAGCACGTCGGAATAGGTCTTCCCCTCCGACGGCCTGATTAGAAGTGCATTCAGGCGCTTCTTCAGAGGCTTCTTCTTCGGCGGCTTCTTCTTCGGCGGCTTCTTCTGGCCCTGGCTACCGGCCTGAGTCGCAACCTGCTTGGGCGGATTCCTCTTCTTGGCCCTTCTCCCGAGGACCTCTGTCCACGAACCGGAGTCAGGCGCCTCCTTTGCCCCGTCGAACTTCTGAGATTTCTCAGCCTCCGGCTCCGCAGGGCTAGTAACAGCACCTTTGGGGCCGCAGGACTGAGGCTGCTTGTGCAGAGAGGGAGTCGTCTGCGTTGTACAGGAAACGACCTCGCAGGATTGCCACGATCTCCTCAGGTGGATAATACGCTGAAGATTGGACTCAAGAGTTTGAATTCCAGTCTTCACGTCCGCACTCATGTTTCTCTGACGACCCGTCGCCGCCTTCATGACTTTGAGGGTGTCAAGACATGCTTTGAAGAGATCCTCCTCCTCCTGCCTAGCCAAGGCTACAACAGCTTGGTAGGGCGACTGCGTTGGAGTAACCCCCTCAGTCAGTTTATCTATGACCGGTGTTGTTCCGGTCACCACAGTTGAGGAATTACCCGTGGTCGCCGCCTCGGGGGTGTTGTTCCGAGTGGGTGATCTCGGGATCCTGGGTCTGCGATCGAAGGGGCTTTCAACCCCATCGACGTTCCCGCTTAGAGAGGAGAGTTGAGGAGTCTCTTCTCTTTGATTTTTTATGTTTGGGGTTAGGGTTCCCCGAACAGATTCTGGCACCTTTTGAGTCTTATTTTTAATGTTTGAAGCCATGATGTCTGGATTGGCCCCCAAGACTGGGCGTTTTTGACCCCCCAAAACAGTGCCCCAATGTGATTGTCAAACTGACCCATCACCAGAGGAACTATATTCATGTTCGACCGCCTCCAAAACACCGGCGGTCCTAGACGAACAGTGGCCTCGGCAGAGCCCCCCCGTGACCGCAGCAGGGCCCTATCCGGTCGCCAACCGGCACCACCACGGCCAAGGGGATTTTCGCTGGCTGATAGGGCAGCCAGGTCAGTTGGCTGAGCTGACCCGGGCCCCTGTACTATCCGGCAGCCTGGGAGGTGCAGAACCCAGTTTTTAAGCTGTACCCTCTGCTCGTCCTAGACCTCCAGCGCAATGGAGGCTGAAGAACACAGAGTCACCCGGGCGAGTAGGCCGGAATGATTTAGAAAAAACAATCGGGCTATTGAAATGAACCGGAGAATGGACTTGTGAAAAGGAGACGCGAAAAAGGACCAGTGCGCCCCCCTCCCCTTTTAGTCGGCTCTTACGACAAGCAAGGTATTGAGTATTCAATAGACATTTTGATTACAACAAACTTTATTATAGATGACAAAAATTGTTTAAAAGAGAGAGATTTGGGATCTTCCTATTCTTCTAGGCTTCATCTAACTTGCCACTTTTAATAATCCATTGTTGGTCACATGCAAAATTTTAATTTAACAACAACAAAAAAAGAACAAAATCAATGCCATCTGTTTTTGGTACAAACAAAAAAAATACTATATAAAATTAACTCAACATACCCCCGCCCGTGAACCACACTGGGGTTCACTGAAAAAATGAGAAACAAACTAAAATCTGATGGGAGTTATGATGACATTTGGGATTAATCTTCTGCTGGGAAGGGTGACACCTTGGTGACAACCCGAGTGAGAGATCCTTTGTTGGTGCGAAGGTGTACAACTCGTACAAGTCCGTCAGGTCCAGGGGATGTAGCTGTGACACGACCTATCCTCCAGCTGAGGGGTGGAGAATTCTCTTCGTGGATTAAGACAAGGTTGCCTTCTTTGATGTTTTCTTCAGGGGATTTCCACTTTCCTCGTTGCTGTAGAGAATGGAGATAGTCTTGTTTCCACCGCTTCCAAAAATGCTGAGACATAGCTTGAACGAGCTGCCATCTTGAGAGTCGATTGGTGGGTACTCCTTCCCATGTTGGCTCTGGAAGAGCGAGAAGAGGGCTTCCGACAAGAAAATGTCCAGGTGAGAGGTAGTCGACCTCCGAAGGGTCAGAGGAGAGCGCTGTAATCGGCCTAGAATTGAGGATCGCTTCTATCTTCGTAGACAAGGTAAGAAACTCTTCGAAGTTAAGAGGTTGATTCCCAACAACCCGGCGGAAGTGATGTTTTATGCTCCGCACCATTCTCTCCCATAAACCTCCCTGGTGAGGTGCTGAGGGGGGTATAAAATTAAACTTGATCTGGTTTTCATTACAAAACTTATTAATGGCTTGTTTAGTATCATTCTTAAGAGTGACTGAATTCGTTGTAGTTCTGATGCAGCCCCAACGTAATTAGTCCCACAATCTGAGAAAATATTAGAGCATAGGCCTCTACGTGAAACAAAACGGGACAACGCCGCAATAAAGGCTTCAGTAGACAAACTACTAACTACTTCCAGATGAACAGCTTTAACAGCCAGACAAATGAAAACACAAATATACATCTTCACAGGACTTGTTCTTCGTAAGTTATTAGGTTTTACCATAAATGGTCCCAAAATATCAGTTCCACAATTGTGAAAAACCTTAGAGGGAGTGACTCTAACTGCAGGTAGATCACCCATCTTCTGAGAGGCTAATTTAGGTTGACATCGAAAGCAGCGAATACATTTAAACACTCTTTTTCTGATTGCACTTCGAGCGGAGAGAATCCAAAACCTTTGAGAAATAATTCCTTGGAGATAGTGTGGTCCTGCATGTAAGTGTTCAACATGATAATAATCAATGATCAAATTTGTTACATGGTGCGACTTAGGCAAGATAATTGGGTGTTTTGCAGCGTAAGACGCTTGAGAGTGCCTAATGCGTCCTCCTACACGAATCAATCCACTCTCGTCTAAGAAGGGAGAGAGTGACGCCAATTGTGGAGAACAAGATTTGCCCTTTTTCAATCGAGAAATATTTTCGGAAAAGACTGTTTGTTGAATCAATTTACAAATAGTTACTGTTGCTTTATCAAGCTCTTCAACTTTTAAAAATCCTGATTCTTTCGTTTGATTTGATAGGTTGTATCTGAATCATAAAATGTAGGCGATGACTCGCTGGAGGGTTGACCATGAGGAAAACTTTACAAGAAAATCAGGTTCTTGGGTGGTTACCATTATTGGTAGCGATTCGGCTTTGAGTTCCGGTAATTTCTCCTTTTCGACAGGGATAAAGCGAGGAATAGGCCATGACTCCTGCTCCAAAGATAACCAATCGGGACCGTTCCACCATAAACGGTTGTCTTTCATTGATGAGGGAAGAGTTCCTCTACTGGCAATGTCAGCAGGCTTACAGTGTGTTGAGACATGTTTCCAAATATGAGTAGGAGTGAGCTCTTGTATTTCTGTGACTCGATTTGCGACATAAACCTTTAGGCGAAAGGGTACAGTTTTTATCCATGAAAGAACTACAGATGAGTCACACCAAGCATGTACTTCATTCACTAGGTAATTTTGCGAAAGTATGGACTTGGAATAGTTCAAGAGTTTAGACAAAAGGTGGGCTCCGCAGAGCTCAAGTCTGGGAATGGATATTTTCTTAAGAGGAGCGACTCGCCCTTTAGCAATTAGGAGATGTATGTTTATCTCTCCAGAAGAGCTTACACAGCGCAAATAGACACAGGCTCCATAACCTGTTTCCGATCCATCACAAAATCCGTGTAAACTTATATGAACAGCATCAGCTAAGGAAACGTACCGAGGTAAGCTAAGTTCACTTAAGAAAGGGAGTTGTTGTAGGAACTTTGACCATTTTTCATTGAGATCTGGGGGTATAGGGGCATCCCATGACAAACCAAGAACCCACAAAACTTGGATCAATACTTTCACCCAAAGGGTGACAGGAGTTAACCATCCATTTGGGTCAAAGATTTTGCTTACGGTTCCGAGAATACCTCGTTTGGTGGGTGGAGTGTCTGGTATGTTTAGTTGGTAAGAGAAGCTGTCTGAGGTTGGGGACCATTTTATGCCTAAAACTTTGAAATAAGGTTGATCAGAGGAGTTAAAGTACATGGGTGTCTCTTTATAAGAATCTGGCAGAGTTTCCATGAGTTGAGAGCTGTTACTAGTCCATTTCCTAAGATCGAAACATCCTTCGGAAAGAAGTTGTTCCACCTCATCTTTCAATAGCAACGCTTGATCTGTGTTATTGGCACCTAAGATTAAATCGTCTACATACACTTGTTTCTTTAGAGCTTCAGCTGCTAGCGGAAAGTTTGTGCCTTCATCATTGATGAGTTGGTGTAAAGTTCTTATGGCTAAGTATTGAGAGCAGTTGAAACCAAATACAACCGTAGTTAATCGATAGACTGAGAGAGGCATATCTTTCTTTTCCCTCCAGAACAACAGTTGATAGTTCCTGTCATCTGGATGGATCATGATTTGACGAAACATTTGTTTTATATCGCATGAGAAAACAATCGGTGAAAACCTAAATTTCATCAGAACATCATTCAGATCATTATGTAGTTTAGGCCCTGTATAGAGAATGTCATTAAGACAGACACCTGAGGAGCTACGAGCACTGGCTCGTAAACAACTCGAAGTTTTGTTGATGAGGATTCTGCTTTGACTACTGCATGGTGAGGCAAATAAAATTGTTTATGATCATTTTTAGGAGGAGGGTCAACTGGTTCCATGTGTCCAGATAACAATAGGTCATGTATGGCTTTACTGTACTCAGCTTTTACTTCAGGCAGATTTTCTAATTTCCGTTCAAGCGATAAAAATCTATTGCGAGCACAAGTTGATGAGTCACCAAGAGGTGGGTGATTGTCTTTAATAGGAAGCCTAACAACATATCGACCTTCAGAAGTTCTAGAGACAGTGCTTAAAAAATCATTCTCACAAATTTCTTGTTCAGATGTTACATGAAGTTTGTGTGGGGGTTCCTCTAGGGTCCAAAATTTCTGTAGAGAATTATGCAGGTCAATATCCTGTGTGCTCAGAAGAGAAACATTGCCAATGTCATGAGAGGCTGTTTTATTGGAATTGACAACAGAAAGGGTTGGGGCAGAGCCTATGATAAGATATCCAAATACAGAATTCATAGCAGCAGGAAGGTTCTTATTGATGATAATGCGTTCTCCAGTAACTACTTTGGTGAACAGGTCAGCACCGATAAGCATATCTATCTTACTGGGAATATGAAATGTTGGGTCAGCAAGGACGACATGTTTGAAGTAGTCTTTAACATTTACAGGGACTGCAGTGTGGGGTAAGTTCGATGTGATTCGATCCAATATTACAACTGGATGTTTAGTCGCAATAACGTCTCCACTAAGTGATGAGATGTCAACATTCGACAGTCCTTTAGATCTTACTTCTACTGAGGATAGGCCATCTAGCTTGGAGTTACAAAGAAAGTTTCGTTTTACCTTACGTAGACTAGCAACATTTTCGGTTATGCAACTTACCATAGATGCAGAATCAATAACGGCTCGGGCTACTACTGTGTTACCGCTATCAGACTTCAAGTGTACTAAAGCAGTAGCTAACAATATAGTGGTGCTGGAGTTTGAGGAAACAGCTACAAAGGGAGGCTCAGAGTGATCAGAAACTGACAATGAAGCTTTGTTCATTTCGTTGTGGTTCGGAGAATTACTTGTGGACTTAAGGTCTGACCTATCATTACTAGGCCTACTAGTTTGATGTAAGAGAGAGTGATGTTTTAGCTTGCAGTCAAAACATGTTTTATTTGACTTACAATCCTTAACAGAGTGAGATGTTCCTAAGCAGTTCAGACAAAGATGGTTTTTCTTCACAAAATTGTACCTTTCTTGAACAGACAAATCTTTAAATTCTGAACAGCGATAAATGTTGTGATCCGTTTTAGTACAAAATACGCATGTGGCTTTCACATCACGAGAAGCGAGTAGGCTGGTGCGGTTTAGGCTTAATGGGGGCTTATGTAGGCCTATCTGAGTGGGGTGAGGGCTAGGCCTCTTACTATGTTGAGGGTAACCTACATTGCTTGGAGTGGTTTTATGAGAGTTAGAGAAGTTAGCGGCTTCGAGACAGGAGCATTCATTTTCTAAGAATGTCATTATTTCTTCTACAGTGGGTAAGTTTTGAGAGTTTATGCGAGAGCTTTCAAATTTTCTGCGAATATCTGCATGTAGCTTTCTTAATAACATGGCTGAGAGTAAGATATTTTCTTTAGCTATGTCATGATTTAATGCAATAAGGGCTTGAGCATTTTCATTATACAAAGATATGAATGAGCGAATGTTCTCGAGAGAGATGTCGGTTAGGTTAGGTAATTCTATTATGTTGTTGAGATGTAGGCTAATAATTTTCCTACTGTTTTGATAACGTTTCTGGAGGAGATCCCATGCTACATCATAATTTTCAGCGGTGATAGGCAGGTTTTTTACTAGATTAAAAGGTTCTGCCTGAAGGGTAGAAAGCAGATATTGAAATCGCTCGACTTTGGAAATGTTTTCATTTTCGTGTACCGATACTTGGAATAGGCTGACATAGGACAACCATTGTTCTGGTGAACCATTGAATGTTTTGAGAGATAGAGGAGGGAGCTTTAGTGAGTGGCTATCTATGTTAGAAGAAGAGGTGCTTGGCCTATGAGATAGGCTACTCGTTTGTGGGCGGTCAGTAGATTGGGTGCTATCTGTGTTCAAGTCAGTGTTTGGGACAGGCCTAGGACTAGGTGATTTTGGATCTTGAGACAAACCTAAGTGTTTCTTAACAAGGGTTTGGATCCCTACATACAGGTCAGAGATAGAATCTTGCAGTTGAGAGAGAGTATCTTCATCATAATCATCGGGTAGATCCTCACTACTAAATAATTTTTCGAGAGAAGTTTCAAATTCTAGGTACTTTTTGTGGGTTTCAGTGTTAAGCAATTCCAAGTTATTAATCTGTTCTGGGGACAAGTTACTACCTTCAGATACTGTATCTAAGGCCTCAATGTTGGTTTTAATCTTAGATAGACGATTTGAGATGGTACTAAACTGTCTTGAAATAGTAACAAACTTCATTCTGTACGGTATAATTGTTGAAGGACTTGGTTATAAAACGAAAAGGCTAAGTTATAATACCCTACTTTGGTAAAGTGATTCAAATTGGAGAAGGTGTAAGACAAAATAAACAGTATTTATTACTTACGATTATATTTTAAGTTGCAAATCTTTAATTTGTTTGAGCTAGTAAAGTTTTGAGGTTACTTTACTTTGTTTACGTGAGTTTCGGTAGTTTTCGTCTGCAATACGAAATTGACTTAACAGATGGCATTGTTACAATAGCGCTTAGTGGTGGATTTGAGAACTACAAAGTATTTTGTTTTCATTTAAAATAACAAATTCACAAAATTAATAAAGTCTGAGAAAAATTGAAGTATATAAATGTTTATTCGATATTCCAAAGTTCTTGTCTTCTGACTTCTTGTTTTGAATGATGATGTTAAGAATGGATACTGTTTTACCTCTGAGTGCGTAGACTGTAAAATCCAAAAGAGCTTTCATTCAATCATGCGGCGCAGGGGGAACATATTGAGTATTCAATAGACATTTTGATTACAACAAACTTTATTATAGATGACAAAAATTGTTTAAAAGAGAGAGATTTGGGATCTTCCTATTCTTCTAGGCTTCATCTAACTTGCCACTTTTAATAATCCATTGTTGGACACATGCAAAATTTGAATTTAACAACAACAAAAAAAGAACAAAATCAATGCCATCTGTTTTTGGTACAAACAAAAACAATACTATATAAAATTAACTCAACACAGGGGATACTGTTGGACATTCTGTCCCGGCCCAACACGGGAAATAATAATAATAATAATAATAATATTAATAATAATAATAATAATAATAATTTTTTTCGGTAGGAGGTGGAATGCATTTACGCACATTGTCCCCTCAGTAGTGTCGGACTCCCACGAGCTCGATGTCCCGTGAACTTACCTACTAAACCACCTCCCTCGGCACCGAGGACACTAGCCTGGAACTGTTTCACACATTACTTCGGGCTAGGCCTTTGATATTACGCCACTAGGGCAACCTCCTTGGGGAAAAGCTGAGGATTAAGGCCGATCGAGGTCGACCTTTTTCGCCCGAAGAATGGCCTGGACATAGTGCTGGACACAGTTCCAGTTGCCCTCTCCCTGGAGCATAGCTCCGACGATGTTGTTTGGGCTGACGACCACGCCGATCTCAGATGAAAGCGAGGCTCGGCGGACGTGCCAACGGTCGCACTGAAAGAAAGTGTGCTCGGACGTGTCTGGGATGCCGGGGCAATACAGACAGTCCGGGCTGGCGACTTTGCCCATCCGGTGCAGATAGGCTCGGAAGTACCCGTGCCCAGAAAGAAACTGGGTCACGTAGTAATCGACCTCGCCGTGCTGCCGTTCCACCCATGGTCGGACGGAAGGTATGAGCTGGAAGGTCCAACGTCCCCTCAGCTCGGCTTCCCAGTCGCGCTGCCAAGAATCGAAGCTGCGATCGCGCTCTTCCCTGGCAGCTGTTTCCCGGCCCACTTCAGGCCTCCTCCGGTAAATCGCCTGCCTCTCCCTCGCGAGGAAGAGGACGGGAATGACTCCGGCGATCACCATCACAGCAGGCTCGGAGACTGTGCGGTAGGCCGAAGCGACCCGCAGAGCTCCTCGGCGCTGGACTCGGGCAAGCCGGTCTCGGTAGACTCGCTTCTCGAGTGCTTGAGCCCATACCTCCGCCCCGTACAGCAAGACTGACTGAACTGACTCAGCTGACTCAGCATGACAAAGGCAGTCATGAGCAAGCGGCGCTTGCAGAAGCGAGGACCACCGACATTGGGCATAAGCCTACCAAGGGCAGCGACACCCTTAGCGGCTTTGTCGGCGGCGCGCTGGATCTGCTCGCCGAAAGACAGTCTGCTATCGACCATGACTCCCAGGTACTTTGCAGCAGGCTTAGTCTCGAGTGTGACGTCACCTATCTGCACCGGGAACACGGTGTTAATCCTCTTTTTGGTGAGGACGACGATCTCCGTCTTACTGATAGCCAGGGACAAGCCGTGATCTCGCATCCACCCGTTGACCTTGGCCATCACTACGCTGAGCCTCAGTTTTGCCTGCTCGACGTTCCTCGCAGCGATCAAGGCAGCGACATCGTCAGCATAGCCAACGAGGCGGGTCTCATCGGGTATGTCTAGCCTCAGCAAGCTGTCGTAAGACACGTTCCAGAGATCTGGTCCGAGAATGGACCCCTGCGCAGCCCCGGAAGTGATGGGAATGCGCCGCTGACCTTCGGTCGTGTCGTACAACAGAACGCGGTCTGACAAATACGCTTCCAACATACGCAGGAGGTAGGAGGGAACTTGGAACGTATGCTCAAGCGCCCACAGCATATCGCTCCACCTGGCGGAGTTAAAAGCGTTCTTCACGTCGAGCGTGACGAGAAGGACCACGCGGCGCGACCAGTGGTTGTGGTCCTCCGCCCTCCGCACTGCCTCAACTACCTCCTGGATAGCGTCGATGGTAGAGCGACCGGATCTGAAGCCGTACTGCTGCGGGGACAAGTCCCCCACAGAGACGATGGCCTCGGTCAGCCTGACACGCAGGAGCTTCTCAAGCACTTTCCCGGCCGTGTCGAGCATACACAGGGGTCGGAAAGAAGAAGGGGTCCCCGGTGTGCTCTTCGCCTTCGGAATAAGAACAAGGCGGGCAACCTTCCACGAAGAAAAGAAAACGTCTTCCGCCAGACACGCGTTGAACATATCGAGCAGAAGCCTTGGATTCACCTCCGCAGCGAGCTTGAGCACCTCCGCCGGAATGCCATCGGAATAATAATAATAATAATAATAATAATAATAATAATAATAATAATAATAATAATAGTAATAATAATAATAATAATTGTGCATGCTGGACACGGCGGGAAAACTGATGGAGAGGCTGTTGAAACCGAGAATCGGAGAGGCTGTGCGAGCGGCAGGGGACCTCTCGGCCCGACAACACGGGTTCAGAGAGGGCCACTCGACACTCAGCGCCATCTCGGAGGTCGTAGCTTCGGTGACACGAGCGGATCAGGCGTGCCACGCGGCTCGTCCGATCGTGCTGCTGGTCACGCTTGATGTCAAGAACGCGTTCAACTCGGCACGGTGGTGCGACATTCTGGTCGCACTGGAAAGAACATTCAGGTTACCTGGGTACCTCCTCGCCATGGTGAGAGATTACCTAAGGGACCGGCGGCTGATGTACGAGACGGACCGGGGTTTCGTAACCAGGGCCGTCACCTCTGGGGCAGCCCAGGGATCGGTGCTGGGGCCGGATCTCTGGAATGTCTCGTATGACAGCTTGCTCCGCACGGAGATGCCACACGGAACGTTCCTCGTGGGATACGCCGACGACGTGGTGGCGGTCATCACCGAACGAAACGCGGAGTTGGCCCAATTGAGGCTGAATCAGGTCATGCGCCTGGTGGAAGGCTGGATGCGCGATCACGGCCTTCAGTTGGCTCTTTCCAAAACGGAGATAGTTATGCTGACGAGGAGGAGGATACCCACGATCATTCCGATGCGGGTGGGTACCGAAGTGATCGAGACGCAGAGGACGGCCAGGTACCTGGGGGTGGTGCTGGACAACAAGCTCACCTACTGGGACCACATCAGAAGCGTGTGCGACAAGGCGGCCGAAGTGACGTCCTGCCTCGGAAGACTGATGACCAACATCGGAGGACCGAGTCAGGGGAAACGGAGGCTGTTGCTGTGGACGGCACAGGCCATCATGCTCTACGGAGCGGAGATCTGGGCAGATGCGATGAAGGTGAAGAAATACCGGACTCGCATGCTGGCGGTGCAGAGACGTGGCGCGCTCAGGGTCGCATCCTCGTACAGCACGGTCTCCCAGGCGGCGGTGCTGGTCATTGCGGGAGTCATCCCAATCGACCTGCTGGCGCAAGAGAAGAAGATCATCTGGGGGCGTGCTCCCGAGATGGATCGGGAAGAGGCTGCCGAGTTGGCCCGTGGCCAAACAATGGCCGCCTGGCAGCGTCGATGGGACGAAGACACGACCGGAAGGTGGACATGGCGACTCATCAGGAACCCAGGTGGGTTTGCCGCGACCACGGGGAGGTGAATTTTTACCTCACCCAGTTCCTGACAGGTCATGGCTACTTCCGTCTGTACCTCCACCGAATGGGCAAGGTCGACTCGCCCAGGTGCAAGTACTGCGGACACGACGGAGACGACGCGCATCACACTTTCTTCGTGTGCCGTCGCTTTGACGAAGAACGGCCTACCCTCGCCGACTCGGTCGGCGGTCATCTGACCCCGGACAACATCGTGGGGAAGATGCTGCATGGCAGCGTCAGCTGGAACGCAGTGGCTGACTTTGTCATGTCCGTCCTGCGCCAGAAGAGGACAGACGGGTGTCTCGAGTGACCCCAGAACCGAGGACAGCAGAAGATCGGTTGAACACCAACTGAGGAGTCCCGAAAGGGACAGCAGCGCGGAGTCCTGAAACGCATTGCGATGTCGCAATGAGCAGACGCTCGGTTCGATCGCAATGATGTGATGTCAGCACGCGAGGGGTTTTTTTTAGCAGGTATGCCCAAGGAGACGTACAGGCAACTGTACACTCCTAGCCGCCTCGAACCTCGAGGCGGGGCCTCTGACACTGATGCTGTCTGTCAGAGGTTGGAGACCCCTGCTCGTCGATTTGCTCTCTTGGGCGAGCGGCGTAGAGGGCCCGCATTTCGGTGCGGGTAAGGGCTATTTTTAACCTCCCTTCCAGCGTGGATAAAAAAAAAACAAATAATAATAATAATAATAATAATAATAATAATAATAAATAACTTGGAAAAAATAATTAAGCACCTATATAACCTAAAATAAATTTGAATCAAGAAATAGAATTAAATTAAACTTTTTAGCTACATAAAAGGGTTGAATGAAAATTAAAAAATTCTAAAAATAGGCGATATATTTATAAACATTCTATACGGTAACCTAAACGATTACCATGATTGGCAACAAAACAGTATTCTAAACAAACGTAACATGGCGATTTGACAGTTCGGAGAAATTGCTGTAAACAAACACTTTGTGTAACCAAAAATATTTAATGAGATGATTTGGCCAACTTAGATGACTCCTACTCTAAGATTTTATGCCTCTAGATTGCCTTAAAGCGTGAATTTAAAGATATAATTTTTTTAAATCTCCCGGGGGTATTCCATACCCCCCAGCCTCTCGGTCATTGTGGTTACCCCCAAGGATGATTCCTGATGGATGGTGATGGATGCGCCACTGAGTGAGACTTTTGCCCAGAAATCAGCTAGTTTGAGAGGAGGACGAAGACTTGGCTACTTGCTACCATGCTACCCCATTCTATAACCTACAAGAAATTTGGAATGCGAATCTGGACACTTCGAAATAGACTGAATTACATTTTGGAAATAGACTAGGGCTGTCTCTGAGGTATGAGCATGCTGGTTTGCTTTCTTACGTTTTATTTTTTTGTTTTCTGATTTCTTTTTAATGCTGTTTTACTTTGGACTTTAGACTGTGGTTTGCTGCATGGTTTGAAGCAAGGACTTTTTGCATGGACTGCAACAGGGTTCTACATTAGCAACATAGACGGTATCTTAGTCAAGAAATTTTCTATTTACAGTATCTACTTTTGCAATTAGGTTAAGGACGTGGCCTATTGTATTTTTTACTAAATGGTCGAATAAATCTTTGAATCTTTAAAAATTCAAATTCCATTCCATAATGTAGATATTGATTACCACATAGTATCTGCGTATCTGTTTAGCTTTAATTTAACGATTTACATAGAATGTTTACAATATTCCTAACTAAATTAGTTCTGAAACAAAATTTAAAAAATCACATCATCTCAGTGTCGGTGTCGACCCCCATTCACATCACCAATTCACCGTACCGTAATTTCCATTCTTGTGCCCTCCCCCTGTATATATATGAATATATAACGTTTAATGTCTAGATTTACGATATTGATAATGGCAACACTGGGTGTGACGGGTGACAGCGACAGCCAGTGAGAAGTCGGCTAGTCATCCTGATACTTATCAAAAATGGCGGAAGGTCAAGAAAGTCCTAAAAAGATTAATGTGACAGTGAAAACGCCGAAAGAAAAGGTTACAGTCGAGGTTGAAGAAAATGCATCGATTAAAGATGTAAGTAAAATATCATAAATCATATTAAATCCTTAGTACCGTTCTTTTAAATCCATGGGCCTCCTCATTACACCAATCTTGGTAGGCTTGTCATGTCATCCCTTTCCTAATTGCAAATTGCATAATTTCGTTAAAGGTGTCTAATTATCATTTGCTGTGTACAAAGATCATAATGCTACTACAGACAATTATTAATCTCGATAATAGTACTGGGTTTGTCACATTATTGATTCCAAGCAAAGGGAGGAAGAATTTTGATAAGAATGTGGCTTTTCTGGCTTTTGTTCTGGCTTTTTCTTTTACAGTTTCAACCACTTGTGTTTTAGTGTTCTATCATAGTAGACCCCTTATAATTCAGACACCAGACTGGGACGGGGGCGTGGCTAGTGGACACAGTGTTCCTTGGATTGACATCCACATTGAGTTTTAGGCTCATAGGACCGTCTTCATAATTACACCAGTTCGTAAATTGTAAACCAGGCAAAATTGTGGTTCGAAACCTACATTAAAATAGGTCCCTTGATTGCTATTGGCTGTTGTACTATTCATTAGTAGGCCTAGTTGTCCTGTCTAAGAACCATGCTGGCCTCAGCCATTAATAAGACTACAAAATTGCATCACAGTCACCCTATACTTATCCATCGCTAATCCATCACTCATATTCTGGTTAAAATACGCAGCCTGTGCTGCGTTCCGGTCGTAAGAGGTATTAAATGATAAGAATGGTTTCAAATCTTGATATAGGCCTATTGTTGAATAGGCCCTACTTTGCTGAATTTTTTGTTTGCCCTCCTGATTTTATATGTGGTTATGGTACTTATCAACTTATACTGGGTATTGTTCTTCTCAATTGATTATAAATTAGTGATAAATTAACCCTCTAGGTGTCAGTTGTCCATTTTTGGGCGACTTTTTCTGACCCTAGAGTGTCAGTTATTGTCCATTTTTGGACGACTTTGCAGGTGCATACATACATACATACATACATATCCTCTTCTTCATAGGCCGTCATCACTGAGGCACTGAAGGCGTCATAGTGTCCCAATAGGTTAGGATCACTGATCTTCTTAGGCTAGGTGAGTTAGCTTTGGCAAAAAGTTAGTAGGCTACGAGGTTTTTTTTTTGGGAGGGGATTTTGTGGTCAGGCATTGTTAGTTGGGGACAGGTAGGCCTCTAGATTGTAAAAACATTTGGCTTCAAGGTATTTTTTTACTTCCTGTTAGAATTTATCTATTCTGTTTATATTTTTTAAATTTGCTGGAAGAGCCTGAACAAGTTTTTTGCCGCTATATTTAGGTTCATGTTCAAATTTACTTAACCTGTGTTGTTGAGAAAAAACCCTATTGTTTCTGGTGTTGTAACATGCCCATAGTTTGTAGTATTGTAGGTGTAACATGCCCATAGTTTGTAGTATTGTAGGTGTTACGTAACATGCCCACAGTTAGCTTACAATCGATCGTTTCGGACTGTTAAGCATACCAAAATGACCGGGGTTTTATGGGCTTCATGGCAACTAAAAATGTTGGCCTCTTTGCAAACTAATTCTTTACATTTTTCTTTTTCTTTCAGCTGTTGATGTTTGTTCTGTGTCATGTTTTGTTACAGTTTTATAATTTGTTTAAAACCTAAAAATATGTGCGATTTAAGATCCACTTACGTTGAAGGGTTATTTATATTGAATAATTTTCAAGTGATATTGAAGAAGATGATATGGAAAGTGATATTGACTTAGGCTCAAGCCAAAAGTAGGTAGGCCTAAGCCTCGGCTAGGTGTGATTTTTTACATAATTGTCACTACATATTTTATTTATCCATCCTTAATTTTAATTTTAGTACCAACCCGATCAAACAAGGCCTATATATTTTCTTTTCCCTTACTAAAATGTATAGCCTATCTTTGATTTTTGATTTCTGATGACTGAATATATTCAATGGGTCCTCTTACATAAAAAATAAGTTTTCTTTTTAGTATTTTCTGGGTTTGAACCCTCCCATGCCAGACTGTTATACAATATATTTAGACAAACAAATTTTATATTAAAATATAGCCCATCCTCTGAAGGAAGATATATACTTTTATACCTACCATTTCATCACCATTTTAATTTCTTATAAGTTAACATTTTAGATGAAAATTTGCAAACGTGCAAAAAATTGCTTGACATTTCAGTTTTTTCTAATGGACACTACTTAGAGGGTTTTAAATATTAGTGGGTGATGATTAACTACTTTTTCATCTCTCAACATTGTATGTTGTTAATCATAATTTTGCAAAGGTAACATGTTCACAAGATTGATAATCCCACAATTTGACAAACCTGATCACATTAGTCAGATGTCAGAATGGGTGGTATACAGTAGAGCCCCTTATAGACCCCTAGCTTTAGCAGCCCTCGGTTTATCCGGCCAATTCTTAGAAGCCAATAGCCAATGTACAACATGGCAACAAAGAACAAACAACAGATAGGCAACAGGACCTTCGAAGAATCTCTACTTGACTGGCTGCTGTAGAGGGAGTTCTACTCTATTGGAGAATACCTGGAGCAAAGAAGTCAACCTCACAGATGAAACTTAAATGACGCCATTACTATGTATATGTAAATAAAGAGAATTTTGTCTTGTCTTGTCTATTTACCTTTTATAATGGTAGTATGTATACATGAGGGCAGCAGGAGCGGTTTCTCCCGAAGCGGTTACTGATCGTTTTGTAACTGCCAAAACTGGAATGACCTCCGAGGTTATTCAATACATTGAATCAAATGGGACCATTTACATGGCGGAGCAGTTTTCGGTACGAGTTTCATATCTGATCTTCTAGGTTATGTTTACTGTCGATTGTTAACGTTTAATGCTTAGGTTTGATAATTGAACTTCTCAATAGGATTTAACATGGGCGAAGATCAGTTTTGTTTTCGATACTCAGTTCAGGTTTCGGTTATCCGATATCAACTGTCAACCTATCGCGTTTAACTGAACCGATGTACTGTTTCAACAACCGTCAGTAATGAAAAAACTTCGATAACAAACAAATACCGAAACCATTGTCAAGTATATCTATATCATTCGATTCTCTCATGAACAATAAACCATACCAAACGTAAATATAAGTTAATACAACTAAAATTAAATTAAACATAATATAAAACTAAATTAAAACGTTTACTATAATTAACTAACTTACCTTCACAGCTTACCTTATTTCTCATCAACCTCCATCTTGTACTAAAATACTATCGATAAATATTCGTAGAGTAACAAAACAATCGATGTGAAATACAATTGAATCGGATGTCAAATTCTGTACAACAAACAGTATATCGAACTTCGGCTATCGGTAGATCGTTCGATATTGTTTTCTTAGAAAATAAGATGTTGAATCGTCTGCTATAGGAACGATCGGCAGAAGATCAGATATGAAACTCGTACCCTGTTTTCTGTCAGGATTGGCAAACAGCATTTGCTTTGCTTTGACAGTGATCGCACACTTAGACCTACAATGATGTGTCGTTATAATATTTTTTTATTAATTGTATTGGATGGTTTTATAACTTATGAGACCCATCATGTCTCAACCCAAAAGTTCAGAAGGTTGCTTGAGAACGGCTGCAATTGAAAACAAAGCATTCTGCATTTCAAAAAGAGAATCATGTTTATTTACTGATCTTGGGAAAATGGTTGGAATAACTTTTCTATCAATGGATTTGGCCATACTGATACAAAATTGGACGTAGCCAAATAATTACTATCAGGTTAATGATGAGAGAAGCTTAATGCAAAAAATGCCATCATGCATATTTTCGGACATGAATAATGGATTAGCTTTGTATAAGATTAATATCATATTTTTGAAATTATATGGGCCTATCCCTTGGAAGAAAGAGTGCATAATCTATTTTATAAAATCTTGCATTAAATATCTGTTGCATGGCTTTGTTTAGTAAATCTGCTTCAAGTCCATTGAAAATGTTCAGGCTATTTCATTAAATTTTTTTAAGTAAGATTTTTTTCAGTTTAAGGAGCTGGTGGCCGCTAAATTCAATGCACAGCCAGAACAACTCTGCCTTATTTTCGCTGGCAAGATCATGAAGGACCCAGAGACACTCGGAACCCACAACATCAAAGACGGCCTCACTGTGCATTTGGTCATCAAATCCAACACGAGAACTAGTGATCCGCCTCCAGCCACGAATACCAATCCTCCACCTACTAGCAGACCTGGTAAATGTTCATCCACAAATTAACACCCTTTATTTATAGTGATGTAGTAAATAACCACTGGATGAGTATAAAGAGAGTACTTACCAAAAACCTAGGCACTCCAAAGGATTGTGTTTTATTTAGTGAGAATTCAATTTTTTTGCAATCACCATTACAAAACTCCTAAATTTCTGAGCCCCGGTTATCCAGGGCTGCGGGTTTTCTAGTCGAGATTGATGTTTGTTACAGTTGCAGGCGTGGCTGCAACACCGTTCGGCCTGGGAGCGCTGGGTGGCCTGGACACGCTGGGCATGGGCAGCGGCAGTCTGCTGGAGATGCAGTTGAGGTTGATGTTTGTTACGGTTGCAGACGTGGCTGCGACACCATTCGGCCTGGGAGTGCTGGGTGGCCTGGACGCGCTGGGCATGGGCAGCGGCAGTCTGCTGGAGATGCAGTCGAGACTGATGTTTGTTACGTTTGCAGACGTGGCTGCGACACCATTCGGCCTGGGAGCGCTGGGAGGCCTGGGTGGCCTGGACGCGCTAAGCATGGGCAGCGGCAGTCTGCTGGAGATGCAGTCGACTGGTGTTTGTTACGTTGCAGACGTGGCTGCGACACCATTCAGCCTGGGAGCGCTGGGAGGCCTGGGTGGCCTGGACGCGCTGGGCATGGGCAACGGCAGTCTGCTGGAGATGCAGTCGAGACTGATGTTTGTTACGGTTGCAGACGTGGCTTCGACACCGTTCGGCCTGGGAGCGCTGGGAGGCCTGGGTGGCCTCGACGCGCTGGGCATGGGCAGCGGCAGTCTGCTGGAGATGCAGCAGAACATGCAGCGCGAGCTACTGCGCAACCCGGACATGCTGCGAACGCTCATGGACAACCCGCTGGTGCAGCAGATCATGGGCGACCCCAACAATATGCGCCAGCTCATACTGGCCAACCCGCAGATGCAGGAGCTTATCGAGGTAACCTCGGATTCCCAATTAGTTCTGCGTCTTACAACATTTGCTAGTAAACTAATTTGGTTTTACTTTGAGCTTCGGGCTGGTGGCATGGGACACTCCAACACTGTTCTCAAAATCCAAAAAGAGCCCTGCGTATTACAGTTGGTGCCCATAATTGATGATTTATCCAAAAATTTGATTAATTTCGCATTTTGATCATTGAATTCAAGGACCTAAATATATTTTCAGTTGTATGTTCGTACATTTTATGGTTTGATCTACATTTGTACAAACTGGCAAATAGTCAGTGTTCAGTGAGCAGTTCACACTTACGATTCATTCCAGGAACATAATAAACATACCTAGGAGTTTAAAACTGACTTCTTCATAAATGTCAAATGAAGTATTCTTTATAAGAAGCTGCATAGTGAAGTGTGCGATCTTAATGATAAAACCAAAAAAATGTTTGTTTTTAAGAGATAACTGTTTTAGCGAATTTCCCCTATAGGGAAGAAGCTATTCTTCTAGCAAGCTTCTCTGTCGTCGTGTAATTCTGCTCTGCGTCAGACAGAAGACGACTAGCGTAGGTAACGACCACTTCCCGGTCGTTTTGACGCTGAGTGTGAGCTGCACCAAGGCCCGTGTTTGACGCATCGACCTGCAGCACGAACGTTTCAGCAAAGTCCGGGCAGGCGAGAACAGGAGCGGTGCTCAAGGCACGCTTGAGATCGTCAAACGCCTTGGTTTGTCCCTCACCCCAAATCCACTTGGTATTCTTCTTGAGCAAGCCACGCAGTGGAGCAGAGACAGAAGCGAACTTCTCGACGAAGCGCCGATACCAGGAGGCAAGTCCAAGGAAGCTACGAAGTGCCTTGACATTCGTAGGAACGGGGAAGTCCCGGATGGCTCTGACCTTCTCCGGGTCAGTCGAGATTCCCTCGGCGCTGACAACGTGGCCGAGTTACTTGAGCTCTCTCCAAGCGAAGTGGCATTTCTCAGGGTTTAAACGAAGCCCGGCGTCTCGCAGCCGGCGGAACACAACCCTGAGAAGCTCGAGGTGCTCCTCAAATGAAGAGGATACAATCACCAAGTCGTCGAGGTAAGCGAAAGCTTCCGGCTCCAACTCAGGCCCAATGACGCGGTCAAGCAGACGCTGGAAGGTCGCACCAGCCGAGTGCAAGCCAAACGGCATGACCTTGAACTGGAAGAGGCCCATGCCGGGGACCGTAAAGGCCGTGATTGGGCGACTCTCCTTAGCCAGAGGTACTTGCCAATAACCTTGCTTGAGGTCCAAGGTACTGATGTACTTGGCTTGCCTGAGTTTCTCAAGGATGGCATTAATCCTGGGGAGGGGATATGCATCCTTGATCGACGAGTCATTCACCCTGCGCATGTCAATGCAGAAGTGATACTTGCCGGTCGATTTCTTGATGAGTACGATGGGAGAGCTCCAAGGGCTCTCCGATGCTTCTATCACACCATCCCGAAGCATCGTAGCTACCTCCTCGTTGATGATCGCTTGCATCGCAGGGTTACGGGGATAATGCCGCTGTTTGATTGGGACTGTGTTTTCTTTCAGTCGAATCACATGTTCGACCAACGCAGTCCGCCCGACAACAGCGTCAAACAGAGGAAGCTCCTCCTGAAGGAAGGACTGGAGGCGTCGGTCCTCCTCGCTAGACAGGGGCTTCAAGGTGCCAGAAGCACAGGCCATCGGCTCCAAACAATCTGCCTCGACATCACGATTGATGTTTATTTGTATGGGGTTATGATCGGTGATACACCTTATACCCAAAACAACATCCGTGCTCAGGTTCGGGACATAGTACACTCCCAGTATACAGTTCTGACCCAAGATGGCAGCTGGTAGGAAGTACTTCGCTCGGACTCGACAGCGAGTACCATCCACCATTTTCAGCTCCGCATTCGCCTCATCGGGTTTGACACTACATTCGCGGAGATACTGTTCAACCTCGTCCCCAATGAGGTTTACAACGGCCCCAGTGTCCAACAGGGCTCGGAAGTTCCGATCGAGCAGCCTCACGTCGATGAAAGGACTGATGTCGGATACTCCATGCTGCTCGGTCGTTCCGAAGTCGAAAGTGACTATCGTCTTGAAACACTTCGACCACTCCTCGGAGGTTGTTCGGCGTTGGGACGCTCCGGGCTCAGGGGACCTCCGGACGCCTGAGTCCGCATGGCGTTCCCCGACTGGCAATCACAACGAGAGGTTGACACACCTGCTCGTTTGCACCTTGCGCACCACACTCCCTTCGGTTGCTGGCACTGACAGAAGCCATGTCCCTCGGCTCCGCAGTTCCAACATTTCCCCTGTTGTGAATGCTCGGATTGAGCTCCAGGGGGAGGGGTTTGAATAGACACCCCACGTGGACTTAGAGACCGGTCACGTCCCCGCTGTCGATTGGACTGAGCGACTTGTTTCCCCTGACCTCGTGGGTTCGTCACACCACGTGAGCCGGTGACAGTACTCCGAGGCGATTGGACCGGAGGCTGTGGTCGCGGCTGCCCCATGAAGGGCGTCAGTCAGGTCTTCCACCACAGCAATGTCCAGGGAACGGTCGCTCTTTCGACGACCCACGTAGGCGGTCTCAGGTACCAGCGCCTGTGAGACTGGAGGAGGGGGACGGAAAGTCTTCCGCTCACGCACGACTTCTTCAAACTCCTTGGCTCGTTCGAGGAGCTCAGCCAAGGAAGAGAAGTCCTGACGCCGAATCATGAACTTGTATTCAGGGCGCATGTTCTTGTACACCAGGTTCAACTTCTGCTGGTTACTGAACTCCCCACTCCTACAGATCAGGGTTGTAAGCGAGGTCACAAAGTCTCGGAATGCCTCGGTCTCACCCTGCGTCCGTTTGCGAATTTCTTCGTCCAAGTTACGACGGTAACCCGGGGGGAAGAATTGTGCCTCAAACATTTTCTGGAATTCGAAGAACGAGGTCCATAAGTCCTTGTTGTTCCGATACCAGAGCAGAGCCTGGCCGTGGAGGAGCTGAGGCATCGCCTTCAATATGTCGTCAGGCGTCAGCGAATATGCCTCACGCAGTTCCTTGAGTCGTTCAAGGAAGGAGACGGCATCACGCTTCCCATCGAACTTCAGGTTCCATTTCCGGACCATGTTACAAAGAGTGGAGGACGTTTTAGCAACGTACAAATGGGGTGTTTCCAATTCTGAAGCAGCATGCTGTAATCAACAACACCATACAGGTCAGCCATCGAGCGCTGCGGCACGTAGTTGAAGCTCCGCACCCGACTGGGTTGAGCATCAAAAGTGCCCAGCTGCTTGGTTTCGGCTCGGCGGGTTCGCAGGCTCTGAGTGAGGGTAGCACTGGTTATCCTCAAGTTGCCTCAAGGTCCCCATCATTGTGGCCAATGAGCGTCGGACAAGTTCGGAGTCCGCATCTGGAGCCAAACCAAGTAACTCCCGCAACTGACCGGCTTCACCCGTATACGGGTTAACAGTCGAGTATTGCCGACCTCGGGGCGGCATCTGGGCTGACATCGCACCAGGGGACATGGTTAACCCTAGTTGATAGCTGGAAGGGCCCCAGGCACCTGTCACCGCAAATGGTTGCAAGTCACCATAAGCGGTTGAAGGTTGATGGCCTAAGTGACTGTACGTCATCGAGGAAGGCAGTCGATGAGCATGACCACCAGAGTACACCATATCAAATGGTTGACAGGTCGTAACATCAACTTCAGTTCTGGGCATCATCACCGCTGTTGAAGTCACAGCGGTTGTGAAAGCCAGTGTTGTAGTGGTGGTAGTCATTGCACTCGAACAAGTCACTACAGGCGCTGTGGTAGCTACGCCCAGTGATGTGGTCGACAGCGCATGCATAGCAACATGCTGCAGAGCAGCAACAGTTGTGGCTGGCGGGTCATTCGGCATGGCAGTCAAACTCCAGCCAAATCACAAAAATTCAGTTTTCCAAAAAAAACTAATTTTTGGCACAAATAAAATCAGAGATTTAACTCGGAAAATTTAAAGAGACAGCACCAATGCTAAAACTAGTTAACCAAGTTGATGAACAAGTATCCAATATCACCAAAACGAAATTGGTTTCTGTACTTGTCACCAAGCTCTCAATCTGACACACACTACTGTTATAACACGACTAGATATCAATCACTAGTCCCTGCCTTCAGGCGCCATGTTTGTGACGGATATTTCCTGGTAAGAGAAAAGATGATCGGTTACGCTAGTACACCGAACCGCAGGAAATCACGTCACGGGTTGTCAGAGGCCTTGGAATCGCTCAGCTCGGTCGCTGGGACAATTCCAGGGGTCGAGGATCGAAATCACAGTAGTTATCAGATATTCAGATATGAGAGCTCAGTTATATTCAATCTAGATGACATTCAACTTAGGACAGACTAAATCTGGAAACACCTTCTAAGTAAAATGCCCTCAGCTGTTTTCCCTAGCTCTGTGAGATGTTCAAAGTTAACACTAGTTACCCATAGTTAATGTTTACTCTAATCAAGAAACAACAATAAACTATTTCACTAGTGACCAATAGTTACAGGAGCAGGACAAACCTTACGCTCCTGTAGCACAGCAGGTTTTGACAAGACTAAGCCTGTTACAACAGCAGGAAAATCTAGGAATTAAACCAATTAATTATGAGAAACACCAATCACTCTAACTTGGTTACACAGAATTTTGGAAAATAGCCTATCCCAAAAGGAAAACTAAATTATAATCGGCACCAAGATAAATAATTTAACTAGTCTTGGTTACAGCCAAGAGACGAGCAGGATAGGTTTCGGAACCCTATCCTGCGACAGTTTCAACGCAAAGTCTGAAAACTGGCGTTTAAAATAAAATCGAAAAACTTTGAGAACAGAACGCTGTCGTACCTTTAATACCGGGTCGCCGGAATTGTACCCCCCGGATTTGTACCCCCCACAAAAAACGCCTACGTCATTTTGACGTCACAGGACGGGGGGTACAAATCCGGCCGCGAACTTTTAGGACGGATAAATTATTATGTATTTTGATCAACTGACATTTCACGGCTGGCTGAACAGTTGCATAATTTATATAAATCCAATTAAACATGGCTTCTTAAGTCCAACCCCGGATTTGTACCCCCCCGGATTTGTACCCCCCGTAGCCAAATCTTAAAGTCCTACCCCGGATTTGTACCCCCCGGATTTGTACCCCCCATGGTCAGATTCTTAAGTCTGACCCCAGATTTGTACCCCCCGGATTTGTACCCCCCGTGGTCAGATTCTTAAGTCTGACCCCGGATTTGTACCCCCCGGATTTGTACCCCCCGTGCTCAAATCCATTTTGACGTCCATGGAAATATACCGGGTCAATATTCATTGATGTTGTTGACTTTTTTAATTAGTTCTCGTAAGTCAACGGCTGTCCGTTAAATTATTACCTAATATTATTCTACGAAAATGTCTTATTCTACGAAAATCTTACGTTGCATGGGTGACGTATGACTTTTATTCAAGTATTTTTGCAATGAATTAAACATTTAACGCAAGCCAAGTAAAAAACGTCGCTTTTTGGTTTCGTTTTTAGAGTATTGTAAATAAAACTAAAGTTTTTAACAGATGAATTGAAAAAGAAGTTCAACCTCAGGTGTTTAACGATCAATCTGGAATGTAATTGAACTCTACGTAGAAGGGCGGATATACATTACAGTTTTCTTGCCGTATGAGGGTTTCCCGGGAGGCAGGAGGTCAAAGAACATTTTCAAATGCCCTCGGCATGCCTCGGCATTCCTAAGTGGACCTGATGGAATGTACCGTTCCTCCCTCTGTAAGTACAATTGATGGGTTTTGGACGTTAACATATTTATTTTTGGGTATTCTGTACTTGGAGTATTTGATCAAAACTGATCAGAGATCAATGCAGTGTTGTCCGTTAGAACATATTCTAAAATAATATGTATACCGGAGGTTGGCGTCTTGACTACTGATTTAAATGATTAACGAATGCATTCAATATGAATATCATAAAATCAAAATCAGCTTTATTTCTGTAATCTACAGTATATTTGTCAAATACCACTGACCTATCATCACACAGCCCAAACTACTCGACCTAGAACCTTGAAACCTTGCATGAACATTCCTCTCAGGGCATAAGCACCCACTAAGAACGGATTTTAAAAAATTCCCTTAGGGCTACGCCCTATGATACATCAAAGTTTAAATGTTAACGTATAGGGAAGCTCATGTTTTTTGTCATGGCAACCTTAAAATTAAATCCAAGGAAGTTTTTCTGTTTTTCAACGGGTAACACCGTGTTGATCAGCTAGTTATTTATATAGAAGTATCAGTCACAGCACATATTATTTACAAATAAATTAAATATTTACAAAATAAATCCACTAATGCCCCTATTTAATTAATACCTGGTGAACTAAGCCTTGCTCGGTATTATTTTATGTTTACAATTTAATCCAATTACTATATATAAAAACAATTCGAAAATATTCATGAATAATAAATGCAATTGTTATTACTCCAAGTAATTTTCATCTCTCACGCTGAATTTTTCCTAGATGACTGTAATTTGCAAATAGCTGTTATGATGACTTTATTTGTTTAAATTCTCCTTGTTTAGTTCGTTGCCATCATGGCAACTCGTAAGGCCATGATGGCAACGAAAGTTTTTAAACTTTACAACTTCAAAATTTTATTACGTTTTACTACATTTTATTACGTTATTAGATTTTCTCTGCTAAGTAATCTGTAGATAACACGTTTTTGAGTCACATGTACATTTTATCTATTAATTGAACAGATTTCAAAATTTTGTCTTCGCAGTCCTCTATTAAATATTAATAAGAAAACCATAACCAAGAGTAATAATCATACAATTTCAGGTAAAAGAGTAATTTCAGTTCAAAGCCAAGCATAGTTCAAGAGAAATAACATTTTTCTTAAGGGACTTAAACCTAATATGGCGGGTAGTACAACAGGCTCTTAACGGCTTATTAAGTAAAGAATGAAAGCAATATCCTTAAATTTTATTATTGATTCAGAATCATAACTATCAATACATTTCCCGACTTATTTCTTCCTGAAAATTAGCTCATAAGTCTCATGAGAACTTTGCGTCTAAATTTGAACTATTATAGATCACTTAAAAAAAGCATGAAACACTTTTCCGCAAGCAAAGGATTTCCAACTCCATTGTACCCAGGAACAAATTGTGGTTAAGTTATTTACTAATCCGAAGAACACGTGTCAATCAAATAAAGCAGACTCTTTCCATTGAAAACGTCCAAAACCCATTACTTGCACATACAGAGGGAGGAACGGTACATTCCATGAGGTCCACTTAGGAATTCTGAGGGCATTTGAAAATATTTGTTGAACACCTGCCTCCCGGGAAACCCCTACACGGCGCGAAAACTGTTATGTGCGTTGAAAGTCATTAACTATTACGAAGAACATGTGTCAATCAAAGGAAGTATACTGTTTCCAGTAAAAACGTCCAAAACCCATAAATTGCACTTACAGAGGGAGGAGCGGTACATTCCATCAGGTCCACTTAGGAATGCCGAGGCATGCCGAGGGCATTTGAAAATGTTTGTTGACCTCCTGCCTCCCGGGAAACCCTCATACGGCAAGAAAACTGTAATGTACTTCCACCCTTCTACGTAGAGTTCAATTACATTCCAGATTGATCGTTAAACACCTGAGGTTGAACTTCTTTTCCAATTCATCTGTTAAAAATGTTAATTGTATTTACAATATTCTAAAAACGAAACCAAAAAGCGACGTTTTTTACTTGGCTTTCGGTAAATGTTTAATTCATTGCAAAAATACTTGAATAAAAACCATACGTCACCCATGCAACGTACGATTTTCGTAGAATAAGACATATTCGTAGAATAACATTAGGTAATAATTTTACGAACAGCAGTTGATTTACGACAGCTAATTAAAAAAGTCAACAACATCAATGAATATTGACCCGGTATATGTCCATGGTCGGTAAAAAATGGATTTGAGCACGGGGTACAAATCCGGAGTAGGTCTTGAGGATTTGGCCACGGGGGGTACAAATCCGGGGGGTACAAATCCGGGGTTAGACTTAAGAATCTGACCACGGGGGGTACAAATCCGGGGGGTACAAATCCGGGGTAGGACTTTAAGATTTGGCCACGGGGGGTACAAATCCGGGGGGTACAATTCCGGGGTCAGCCTTAAGGAAAATAATTTAATTTCAAACCAATTACGTGTTGATGATTTAATAATGTAATGGGGGGTACATTTCCAGTCGCGGGCTGTTTCTCGAGCGATTTAGGCCCCGCCTCCTGTGACGTCAAAATGACGTAGCATTTTTTGTGGGGGGTACAAATCCGGGGGGTACAAATCCGCTACCCCTTAATACCACAAGGTATAGGAAGACGACGAAGTCAGCTCTCGAAGGTGGTTGAAGTAGTGGACGGGGAAGCGACGCACGAAACGACTATCAATCCCAACACTAACGTAGCACCGACCAGAGTGAAGCTCTTATCAGGACCTCGTGGAGCTCACTTTCCGCTGGGAAAACCTGTCGACGTGAAGCTGGTTACAGGATCGAAAAAATACTCTTCCGGGGAGCCTTTTTCTGAGCATCCGCCAGAAAAACAGATTGGCGCGCTCGGCAAGCAGAAGAAGAAGCAGCGCAGGCTCTGTCGTCGTCTGCATAACGCAGTTGTGACGATGTCTTTTGAGGTTATGTACGTTGTTTACACACATCAACATTTCCACTCGCAATATCGCGTTTATTGAAGTGTTTGTGAATACACCTTAATCGTAGTGAACAGTGTCAACACTCAGGATTCCGAATCTAAATCGGCGATCGGAGTCGGCAGTTATGAGTCCGACTGTCCGACTAGGTTAGCCTTCCGATGGTGATAATTAGGGTTATAAACATCCACCATAATGACGTGAGTTACTTAATCACTCAAGGGGTTTAAGTAAGAAAAATTAAAAGTGTTTATTTAGATTATTAACACTCCCTTCACAGCATGGGACATAGGCTAGATGAAATCACTATATCACACATATATGAAATATCTATATATGTGTCTGTAAGCACGATAGCGCTCGCAAAAATGGTCCGATTGGAATGAAATTCGGCACAGACGTGTAAAGTAGTTATTATTCAGACGAGTTCGAAAACCAGCCCAATCGGACCATCGGAAGGGGGGATAGGGGGGGATAAACCCCGAAAAAATGGGGTTTTTGAGTTTTTTACATAGAAAAATAGAAATAATCCGATTTTTGTTAGAACCATTGAATTAAGCTCAAAAAAACAAACAATTAAGTATCCTGAATCACTGCTCTATATCTATTGGTTACTGAGATATTGAAAATGGTAAACACAGTACGTTGTCCCAATGTTAACCCTTTGGGAAATAAGTAAAATTCTATATCTCGGTTATTTCTCAACATATCTTGATAAAACTTGGTAAATAGCTTCTTCTAGTTCATATCTACTATATAATGAATTACAACCACCCCGTTTTAATATACCTGTAGCAGCAAACCTGCATACTCATTCCCCATGTTATTCTTATAGTGCTTACCAAAACATGTCAGATCTCGCTTTGTTGGATTGAAATATGTTGTTTTGCACTTTAAATTCGCTGAGTATGCAGGTCTGCTGCAATAGGGGTATTTATAATATTAAGGAGTTTATGGACAGCATGTGGACATCAACAAAATTGTATTTGTAGCCCGTTTGTTTTACATATTTGTTTGTGATGAGCCAGAGTATTGATCATAATTTTTTTTATAAATATTTTAAGATTAATAATGAGTCCGAAGTTCCGAGTTCTTTTAATCCACGGATTTTGATGAGAATTAAATTAATTTGGCTGGACATGTAAGTTATCTGTTGTGTCGTGTCCACAGCGTAACCCGGAGATCAACCACCTGCTCAACAACCCCGACCTGCTGCGGCAGACGATGGACATGGCCCGCAACCCGGCCATGCTGCAGGAGCTGATGCGGTCGCAGGACCGGGCCATGTCCAACCTGGAGTCCATCCCCGGTGGCTACAACGCACTGCAGCGCATGTACCGCGACATCCAGGAGCCGATGCTCAATGCGGCCACCGAGCAGTTCAGCCGCAACCCCTACGCCGTGCCGGGCAGCAACCCAGGTACTAGCTGTAACTTATACGCTCAAAAAAAGAGCCAGCATGTTATGAAGAACTTGAATAGAGAATAGCCCGGAGAAATGCCACTGTTGTTGTATTTTTATCATTAAAACTACTGGTTTTTGTATTATATTTTATGTTAGAGGTCTGCGGGTAGTGATTTTTAAAGTTGGGTCGGGTTCGAGTTGGGTAGTAGATTACCATAATTTTTCGGGTCGGGTCGGGTTCGTATATTAAAGTAGAATAAAAATTCGGGTCGGGTTCGGGTATGTAAATTAAAAAAAATTCAGGTTGGGTTCGGGTATTACAAGTTAAAATTCGGGACGGGCTCAGGTAATATAAGTCAAAATTCTCTACAGCTTCGGGTGTTATTTAACAGCAAAATTTTACTTTAATCAAGTTTTGATGGGTCTACCAAGCAGTATTAATACAAGGCAAACACCACCCATAACACTTACCAACTTATTACTTACAATTGTTATTAAATAAATATGCACTTTCCTCGTGGTGTAATGAAACCAACAGTTTTATTCCTAATTTATTGTATTTCATTATAATGGATGGTGTACATAATTAATATGTAAAATATTTTCTTAACTCTAAATGAAATTTATAAATATACAACTTCGAGCAAAGCTTTTTAAGGTGCTGAACAAAAAACCTTTGGTCTGAATGTCTAAGACATTTTTTTCTCATAACCTGTTTCAACTTCAACAAACCACAAAATTGAATATTACAAAGTTAAGTGTTAATACATACAATGCTAATGCTTATGCCTAATGAATGAATAACCGAGGATGAATAAACACAATTAGTGTCGCGAGCACGAAATACGGCGGGTGAGTGAGGGCGCTGCTGGCGAAATCAGCAGTATTTTGGTTGTCAATTAGTCATATGATTGTAAGTTTACAAGCACACGTTTACATATGAAAGTTTTGCTGCAAGCTCTTATGCAAGATTCTTCTAATTTCGTGCAAGATTCAGACTAGCAGGAATCAATAATAACTGTCAGCTGTAGGCAAAAATAAAAATGTAACGATACGTAATCTTTTGTTTTGTTTTTGTTTGTTTTCGGAGATTTCATAAGTTAATTCATCGAATTACGAAATTATATTTTTTGGTGATAAATTGTTCAACACTTAATTTACATAATCAGTCAATTTTAACATATAACGGTTTTTGTTTAATCAGTGTGCAATCTATGAACATTAAGCCTATTTTTTTGAGTTCTCTCTTATTTTGCCGGGTTTGTTTTGTTTTCATCATGGAGTCAGGAGAAATACAGTTTGAGCCGCCCAAGGAACGACGGTTACAGGGCTTTTTCCAAAGTGACCTCAAGTAACAAATCAAAAATGTGGTTGCAAACGTTCTTAGTTTTGCAAAAAAGTTCAGCCGACGAAAATAATCGTGAAGCTATTGACTTCAATAAAAGCCAAGAACTGACATAAAAAATGTGTGGAATTAGTCTCCGGCCTGTTCAAAGGTGTGCCCGAGAAGTAAAAAGAGAAAGTAGTGTACCTCCTAGAAAACTATACTCCCGAGTCCCGAGAGAAGCGATTCGCACATTGATAAATCACTGATTGTGGCGTAGTGAGGGAGGCAGTTTTGAGATTTTATGACAGGGGAGATTTACAAACTGCTCAAAATGGCCGCAAGGAACACAAGCCAGAGAGAATTAATTGGCTACACTGGTAGTATCTGCTCTGTTCGACGGTTTTTTGTGCCCTAGGATTTTGGCAAAAAAGCCAACGACGGACGCAAATTTCTTATGGAGAGTAGTCGCCGCTCGTGCGCGGTTCTTGCGCAAAATGCACTCGCTAAAGCAGGAACCTGTACTAAACGACTGGGTGTACCTCGACGAAACTTGGGTGAATCAAAATCACTCCAGTAAGTTTATCTGGCAACACTCGGACAAGAGTGGAGGATTGGAAGTACTGTACCGACAGGGAAAGGAGGGCGATTAATAGTGTGCTACCATAGTCAATGATGTCATGCTGGGAGCGCAAAAGGGTTCATCCCTCATTGCAAGTGTGTTTTTCGTTCTAAGAAGAATAGCAGTGACTCAGAAATGACCTATCCCTATTCTAAATATTCAGAAATGAACTAACTATTCGTTGATCTGTCCCAAGTTTTGAGCCTAAATCGAGTTACTTTTAAGAATATAATTTTTGTACATAATGTGAGTAGATTGAATAAAACTTTAACACAAATTACTTACTAATCATTCCTTAATTTGGTATTAATGAAATAACAATACCCCTATTATGTTATAACATAAAAATTACTTGATTTGAAACCTCCATTCACACAAGTGCGGTACGGAACCGTTACAAATGTCCCATACAAACCAGAAAACTTCAATATATTTCTTGAAGTAATCATTGATAAACATTTAAAATTAGCATTAATTTGTTAAGAAATATATCTTTCATTGCTCTGTATATTTTTAAATCCTCTTTTACAAATATAATAAAAGATTTTATCAAAACTATGATGACGTGTAATTTTGTGGAGTCCCGTACGAGACTAGCCTACTGTTAATTTTTCCAAGAAAAATAAAGTGTTTGAAATGTTTTCAAGACACATAACATATTATAGGTAGTGAGGTATGAGAAGGAGCTTGAGTTTGAAGTTTCAACAGAGGAGGGGAAGAAATTATTGTAATATATAAATCGACCCACAAGCAGAAATATATCCTGGAAAACCAGATTAAATATTTTTTAAAGTCCATAAACTAGTTGTAAACATGGCCTTACCATTGATTATCCACATCGACAATCAATATCAATGTCGATGTCGATAATCAATGGCCCAATTGTCCCGTGTGGAACTTGGAATGGCTGAAATAATTGTGCAACCAAGCAAACATATAAACATACAAGCTTGAAAAATTGTTCGTATAAGAGGATAACATAATTGTTTTTGTTTTAGGTAAATTTTGTAGCCTACAACTATCTTTTTACAAGATTTTATATGATAAGAGTTTTTTTTATATGTAGGCCTATTTGGTAGCCAATTAGAAAATTAATTTAGGTTTTGGGCTCGGGTTTCTGGGTGAAAGACTCACTTGCGGTTGGCAATGCTGTTTTGGATCGCAGACGGACAAAGAAATCTTTTAATGAAATATTGCGTCAAAAACTTGCATAGTGTAAAGTCCACAAAAAACACAAACAAGATGTTGACAGCTCAACATAAACATTTAATTTGCTCTTTTCAGCTGACTTTTAGCAGAAGATTTTGTGTGTTTCCAGTTTTTGCCGCCCGCCGTATTTCGTGCTCGCGACACTAAGAAATACAATGTATTTCATATTAGTATAAAAAAATGGAAAATGCCCTGGGCCAATATCCTACGCCTATGGTTCAGTTAGGCCTATGTTACCCATTGCTGTGTTTTTTTTTCAACCAACATACAATTAAATCAGACACAATCACTGTTGAAACTAGCCTAAATAAAATACTTTTTAATAAAATGTTAAAAAGTACCCTAGAAGAAAATTTGAACGACTTCTTCCTTGATATACATAAGTGATTTTAGTATGAAGAGGTTGAGATTCTACTTAATGCTAACTTAATTGATGGATTGATTAGGGGATAGGCTTTGCCTATCACTCAGATTTTCACCAACAGCAAAAAAGAACATACTTTCTTTTGTTAGGGCTTTTGCCTGTTAAAGAAATGAAAATAATATAGCCTAATATGGAGCATGTTGTTAGCAACCCAGTCAACAACTTTCTTTAGCCTACATCTCATCATTAATAATACTTAAGTGGTAACAGCGTAGGACTAAAGGAAGAGAGGAGCATTTACAAATACTAATTAAATACTTAATAATGCCCTAAGCTCGTTTTAATCCCTTAGCACGTTTTAGGTAAGTATTAAGTTATATTAAAAGTAGTATAGTATAAACTAATAAAACATAAATTAGCTTGCTTTTTGAGTTTTGATGTTTAGTAAATACAGTACTTATTTTTATTTAAGTAATTTACTATTTGCATTCAAAAAAACTAATTGTTCCACGTGTTCACTCAAAAACACTAATTGTTCCACGTGTTCTTCCTTTAGTCTCTTTCTTTTATCTGTTACAATGTTACCGGCAGTATAAAATACACGTTCAGAAGCTAGCTCTGTAGCTGGGGTACCGAGGTATTTCTTGGCGACTTGCACCAAGTGTTTATATTTATTTTCATTCTTACTCCACCATTCCAGTGGGTTGATGCATATGTCTACTATTGGTTTTGCGAAATATTCGTCCACTTCCATTTCCTCTACAAGTAAAAAAAATGTATTAATAGGAGTTACTGAGTTGACAAAGCAGTAATGTTGTATAAAAAGGTTTTAGGTTTGGTTGGTTAAAATTAAAATTAAAAATAAATAAAAATCTAATATATGAGCATGATGAATACTTTTTGGACTAAAAGTCTAGGAATCATTCATTTTGAACACATTACTTTTTTAGCGAATTTCCTTAAAGGAATAAGCTATTACCGTAGGTCTCATGGTAAGACCTAAGCCCGAGACCATGTTAACACTTTGAACCCTGGGCGCTAAAATCTCTTTTTACGTGCGTTACTGGCCAATTTTGGGGTTCAAATTAAAATTCGTAGCTTAATACATATATTTGTTACCCATATAAATTATATATCAAAATAAAGAGAAAAGTATAACCTTTCAAATGATATAAATTTTATTATAGTTACAACAAACAACAATTTTAGGATTCCACATAAAACGGACATAAAAAAATGAAGAAAACAAAATTGCGACGGTAGTCACGTACATCACTCATATCAAATATATCTCTCATATTTTACACTAAACATGACAAAAACATTACGTAATAAAGTAATAACAAATCTTATAACTAACTAAGACTCAAAACACTTGTAAATATAAGTAAAATCACACTTTATTGGACGCCGACACAAACGTAAACAAAGTCAGCCATTACTGCAGACAACAAAGCGTCGTCAGCCGGTGACGCAAAGGATCAGCTGTAGACATTTGGATTTATTTTTCTGCTGCTAAATAGATGGCTTTTTCGAGACCTTTGGATACTATAAACAATGCCAGATGATCAAGGAAGAGTTCCCTAGCAACGATTAGCGAAAATACGTCGAATATACGTTGCTATGGAATTTAATTTCGCGGCCCGACCTATACTCGGGCTTCGTACACGGCGACATATGCCATGCCCCGAGCTATACTCGGGCTTTGGGTTCAAAGTGTTAACTTTTCATTTTGGGGCCCACAGAAGCAAAAAACACTATTTGTTCGAATTTATATATATATATATATTTATATATCTATATTTATATATCTACATATATGTCTGTTAACACGATAGCGGCTGTAAATATGATCCGAGCTTAATGAAATTTGGTACAGACGTGTAAAGTGGTAATCACTCGGACGAGTTCGTGAACCAGCCCGATCGGACCACCAGAAGGGGGGGTAAAGGGGGGCAAACCCCCCCAAAATGGGTTTTTTGAGTTTTTTACATAAAAAATTAAAAATTATCCAATTTTTGCTAGCATTTTTGAATTCAGCTCAAAAAACAAACAATTTAGTATTTTTAATCACTGCTCTATGTCCATTGGTTCCCGAGATATTGAAAGTGGTAAACACAGTACGTTGTCCCAATGTTAACCTTATGGGAAATAAAGAAAATTCTATATCTTGCTTATTTCTCAACATATATGGATAAAACTTGGTTTGTGGCTTCTTCTAGTTCAGATCAACTAAATATTGAATTAAAACCACCCAGTTTTAATACACCCGTAGCAGCAAACCTGCATACTCATTCCCCATGTTATTCTTATGGAGCTTACAAAAACATGTTGAATCTCGCTATGTTGGATTGAAATATGTTGTTTTGCATTTGAAATTCGCTGAGTATGCAGGTCTGCTGCAACGGGGGTATTTTCTAATTATTATATCATCTAATTCAATTTATTAGAATTTAAAAAATTTTAAAATTTTCAAAGCTGCTGTTTTTTTGTTTGAATTTATTTATTTATTTAAATTTATTTGTATTTATGTAATGTATTAACTTCAATAAATACATATAAAGTATATGTACAATCAATACAAGCATTAGATGTACTTTATTTAAGGTAAGTTTTTTTGTATTTATTTAATGTATTTAGAACAAATCTATTTAATTTATTCAGTTACTTAATGTATGAAAAAGGCATACAATAGATTAGTTAAAAAAACTGAATTCAAAAAAGGAAATGAAAAAGCGTTGTGAACAAAACAAAGTATGGCCTGTTACAAAAAACACATTAGGACAATATAAGTTTCCTTGGTTTAAGCTACCCAAACTGTGATGTATATTTATTACAACTTTTAAAGAAACTCAAAACTCAACTGCTTTTACACACACTATTTGTGCTCAAACCCAGCCTACCTTGTTCTTTTAGATGTTTGGTGTTGTTCTTGGTTCGTTTGGTTTTCATCTCTTCAAGAACTGACCATCTTTCATCATTAGCCTTGCTGCCAACATCTTTAGGATATGAAAAGGATTTCTGATCATTTTCAGTGAGACCTAGGAGGCAAAACATTTAATTTTACAAAGGCCATAATTATGTCTAAGATATTTTAAGATATTTACGCCTATCTTGTTTTAGGTTTACATATACACTCAAAATGCATTGCCTATGGCCACTTCGTAAAGACTCTCAATCAGTTATTATATGTATATTGCAAGGGTCTTTATATATTTTAGATTTTACATAGTAATATGCTGTATATTTTTAAGATTTATTCATGTATTAACATATACAAAGTAGGCTAACACCTCCTTCCAGTGAAGTTGCTAGTTAACAAAGGTTGCTTCATAAATTGAAATATTCAATAAAATTGTATTTAAATATCTACAATTTTTTAATTCATATAGTCTACAAATGGTTCTTTAAAGGTTAAAAAAAGGTCTTTCACTGCAGATCCTCATTTTAGCGAATTTCCCCTATAGGGAATTAGCGAATTTCCCCTATAGGGAAGAAGCTATTACCGTAGGTCTCATGGTAAGACCTAAGCCCCAGACCATGATAACTTTTCGTTTTAGGGCCCCCAGAAGCAAAAAACACCATTCGTTCGAAATTTTATATATATGTATATCTATATATATATATATATGTGTTTGTGAGCACGATAGCGGCCGTAAAAATGGCCTGATCTTAATGAAATTTGGTACAGACATGTAAAGTGGTAATTCCTCGGACGAGTTCGTAAACCAGCCCGATTGGACCACCGGAAGGGGGGGGGGGGTTAAAGGGGGATAACCCCCCCCCAAAATGGGTTTTTTGAGTTTTTTTATATTGAAAAATAAAATCTACCGAATTTTCGTTGGCACCATTGAATTCAGTTCAAAAAACTAACAATTTAATATCTTGAATCACTGCTCTATGTCCATTGGTTACCGAGATATTGAAAGTGGTAAACACAGTACGTTGTCCCAATGTTAACCTTATGGGAAATAAGTAAAATTCTATATCTCGGTTATTTCTCAACATATATAGATAATACTTGGGAAAACGCTTCTTCTAGTTCACATCTATTAAATAATGAATTGAAACCACCCAGTTTTAATATTCCTGTAGCAGCAAACCTGCATACTCATATGCAGCCCTATGTTATTCTTATGGAGCTTACAAAAACATGTCAAATCTCGCTATGTTGGATTGAAATATGTTGTTTTGGATTTGAAATTCGCTGAGATTGCAGGTCTGCTACAACGGGGGTACAGTGGAACCTGGATAATTCGAACCTCAAGGGACCAGCTAAAAACTTTGAATTATCCATAAATTCAAATTAAAGAACTTCTAAAGAATGAGGCCAAAACATTAAAACTTCACATTGTGAATTTAACCTCTTTATGAAATTGACACTCTAAAAGAATAAATTCATCAACAAACGCTAACTACAAGGGTTCAAAATCAGTAATCATAAAACAGAAATAATTACCCTAAACTTCATGATTCTGACCACCGGATTACTGATGATTAACAATAAAGGTTTTTAATTACCTGTGTTCCGTTTACTGTTGATTCTGGAGTCACTCTTCCAGGCCACCAAGTCGTCCTACTTTTCCTACTTTTTAGTAGGAAAGTAGGAAAAGTCCTACTTTTAAGAAATTTGTCCTACTTTCCTACTTTTCCATAATTTTGTTATTAATTTCCTGCAAAAAAATACATTCATTATTTCTTATTACGCTTAACAATTAATGGCGCTGTAAGTAAAATTTACTCATTTATCCTCTGTTCGCTGTTTTTTCTTAACTATTATAAAAACAATTATACGATTAAATATTTGTGAATTTTTAAATTAAGAATTTTATATTAAGTACTAATATCTTTTCCTAGTTTTATGGAATGTAAGCAAAATTTTTCAAAGATATAACAAGTTATAGCAACACTCAGGTATAATGGTGCAATATAAAATATACTGATTTGTATCATACAATATTTGTACAAACTGTAATCAAGCCTGTTGATTCTAAATGTTTTTGATGTTTCTTATGATTAAATTCCAAATGCTATATTAAAACTGTTACCCAATTTAAAGACCATGATTTTTATTGATATTTTTGCTTTTAATTAGGCCTACTACTAGCTGATGGAAAACCGCTTCACGGAGAATATACATTAAATCATAGATGTTAATTTACTTGATACTAGAGATCGCCTACTGGTCAAAATTCAACCAGAACATTTTTTGTTTTAGTTTTTACTCTTTTTCAACTTTTTTGAAACAGAGTTTATGTTGCTGTAAAATGATTACAGACTTCTTCTGATCTAGATAATGACTTTTGCTCCAAATTTCTCCATACAAATGTAGATCACAAGTTAGGGCTGATTAACTTGCACATAAGGAGACAGAATGATCCTGTTTTTTAGTGACATGTCCCATTGTCCCTTCGAACTCTTTAATGACGCCCATTTGTCCTGTTTTGGCGTTATTTGTTAAAAACTGCACTTTTTAAATTCTTTTTTTTTCAATCAGCTCATAAATAGTCTACTTCAGTTCAATCGTAATTTATCATTTATAATTTTACTGAATTTGATTTTCATTTTAATTAATTGCTCAGTTTTTCTGTAATTGTAACCAATAATTTCTGTATTATTGTAAACAATAATTTAATTGAACATGAATCATTTTCAATTTTCAGCTGAAATTTCGTCCGGCCTACGTGGTTCGAAATTTTTATAAATACAAAATATTGATATTGAGTTTGGTAAAATGAGATCCATTAAAGTTTTTGCAGGATTTGTTGTATTCTTTGTAAAACAAACTAATCTTTACAATTTGATGGTTTTTTTATGTTACTTGTTCTAAAACTTACCACGTTTCAGAAAAAAAGTTTGATATCTCACACAAAAAAAGGTCCTACTTTTCCTACTTTTTGCCCAAAAAGTCCTACTTTTCCTACTTTTTGGCTTTCAAAAACCACTTGGGGGCCTGCTCTTCGTGCGGGTCGGTTCTGAATGTTAAACTTGGCCAAGTGTTTTTTGTTATTTGTTGTGTTATGTTAATGTTTGTGTCGTATCAACATTTTAAACTTTCGACGACCTCTATGAGGTAAAATTACGTTTCTTGTTCACCTGAAGATGAAGCCATTAGTGCTTTGAAACGGCCGTAGCAACAGCTACAGTTTGGATTACATGACGGAACACAGGTAATTTAAACCTTTATTGTTAATTACCCTAAAGTATAAACTACGTATGACGCAACGTACGATGATACAAAGAAACATTTCTGCTAGAAAAAATACCAACTTAACTTCGTGTAACATTGACAATTGCACGCTCATTGATTTTCCGCCAAAGTGAGTGTTTTATAGGTCCGAGATTTTGTCGACATGGTCACTTCACTTATTTAATGTTACGTAAAAACTTTTTAACACTTAAACAAGACACTGCACAAATAAAAAAAACACTTTGTTTGAAGGACGATCGAAAACAACGGAATGCTGCACTGGAATTCGGAAGTTAGTTTGGCTGGTGGGGGGAGGGAAGGGGGTCGCAGTGTTGAGTAGCCTTTGTGTCGACATAGAAAACTGTGCATCAGGTCTGGCGCATGGCTCGTCTGCCGGGAGCCGTTCTACACAGAATCAAGCGCGAAAAGACTAGTGGCGCTGTCACGGCGAGCGCAACCCTTTTCCGAACCCATTTAGCGTTCTTTACTGTTTAGTTTACATTATTGGTGTCGAGTTACAAGCGATGTTGGGGCTGGGTGAGAAGCCTGGGAGGTGGAAGGGATGAGTCATTTGACCATTACCAGACACGACATAGGTCTGGCGTTAATTTTTTAATGAACGTCGTAGTAAAACGTGTTTTCCAATGAATTTTAAACTATTTCCAGTCGTGGAATGAAATTGATGTACCTTAATTTGGAACTTAAAAATTCGAATAATCCAAAATAAAAATTTGAATTATCCACAATTTTTTAGCATTGTTTAGGTACAAAATGCCAGGGACCTAGAAAAATATTCGAATTAAAGAAGATTTTGAATTATACAAGTTAGAATTATCCAGGTTTCACTGTATTTTGTTATATTATTCTTTTTATTCCAAAACGAGTTCAATTTAATTATTACTTGATATAAAACAATAAAATAATCAATTTAGACCAGCAAAGTAGCAAATGTAGGCTAGTTGATAATGTATGGATATTAATCTTATGCAGAAAGGGCCTAAGTGAGCCTATTTGGTTCTATCAAAATATCTTCGATTATTAAAAATTATATAGCCTTAATAATTGTTGTATAGACTAATTTTAATTTCTTAAACATTAAACTTACCTGTCACAGGTTTTTTGTTGAGGCTCTTAACCTCCTTCTTAAAGACTGCTTCCGCTGGTGCTCGTTTAGCATCACTAAGATAGACATCCTTAAACCTTGGATCGATTAGTGTTGCCATTAGGTCTACTGGATTGTTTTGAGTGTACAGTGGAAATCTAGACTTCAGTTGATGAAGAAGACTTTTGGCAAAAGTTACCCCAGTTTGTCCTGCATGTTTGTCAGTATACTTTTCCAAGTGTCCTTGGATCTCTTTCAGTATGGGTATGATCATGGATCGGGTTGGTAAACGGTTACCTGAAATATCTTCGGTGAATTTTGCAAGGGGCTCTAAAATGTCAACATAATTTTGGGCTGCCTGCCAATCAGTGTTATTGAATGGCTCCATCTCAATGTCTAAACATACAAGGGACAAAGGTTCTTTTAATTCAACCAACCTGTTCAACATGATGTACTCAGAGTTCCAACGTGTCTCTGTCTCTTGGAGAAGAGTTTTTGGGAGCAAATTTATCTCTTTTTGTTTGGCATTGAGCTTCCCAGTGTCTTGTGCTGAATGTTTAAAGTTGCCTACAATATTTCGGGCTTTTGCTGTCATATTCGATAATCCTGTATTAGAAGACTTGGCAGCTTTAATTTCTAACTTCAAAGAATGAGCGAAGCAAGTTAGGCCTACCAGATCTGTCCTATTAACTGCATTTGTGATGTTTTTCGCATTGTCAGTGACGATGTAGATAGGGCATTCCAGATCATTTAGTTGCCATTCTGCCAGCGAGCTCTCAATATACCTAGCTATACTTTCGCCTCTGTGTTTACCTTCAACACTGTACTGACCCAGGCACAGGCTTTTTATGATAAATTCAGAGTGTTTGATATAGTGGCATGTAACAGACAGGTAAGCCTGGTTGTTACCACCCGATGTCCACATGTCACTAGTTATAGACACTGAAGTTAGGTTTGGTTTTTCCGATTCAAGTTCCTCTAGAATTTGTTTTTTCAAGTCTTCAACTAAATTGGGTTTTATCGACCTGGTGAAGGTGGATGCAGAAGGCAATGTGTACCTAGGCTCTGTTAGTTGAAGAGTTCGGATGAGCCCCTCTTCTTCAACCAGAGTGTAAGGGTGCAGACTACTGGCTAGCCATTTGCCAATAGTTTTTGTTAACATTTTTGATTTTGGGTGATCTGAAGACCACTTCGTGACACCTAGATTATCCAGACTTAATTGTGTTTCATCACAAACCTTACTCTCATTTTTTCTTTTGGGATTGTCTAAATCATTTTCTTTCTGCAATTTGAATGTCAAAAATACTTCCTGATGCTTGGCTTCTAAATGTCTAGCCAATGATGATGTACTCCCATATTCTATTTTAAAAACAGACTTGCAGTACACATTTTGCTTAAGTTTTTTTAATGTCAACATTTGTCTCTTTGTTGAAGTGATTCCAAATAGGGGATACCCATTTGCGATGTTTTACATTTCCCAAGTCCAGGATTTCACTGCTACGACTATCAGTAGACACACTTGCATTCCTAGTACACTCATTAGGCATACTCTCAATAGTCTCAATTCCATACCTTTTTAAATATTTTTCCATTTAAAGAAAAATCCCTCACACAAACGGGAATTCAACGAAAGGAACACGAAACAAAGGAATGTTTGCTTTTGATGCAGACTACAAACTGCAGACAACGAATCACGCCATTTCATACATGGAGTATCGTAACCAGATAAACAAACGTCATAGAGAATGAAACGGGACTGCCAGCTCAGACAACTCATCTCTATTACTGGAGTTCGCGCGGCAATGCAATTGTGGACGAAAACACAACACCGTTGATTTTGTCAGGTTGGCAGCGCCAAGGGGAATTAATTCCTTTCTTTGAATGACTCTAAGAGAATTAATTACGATTTTTAGGGAACAGGAACGACAAATCGTTTGAATCAGTAAGTCGGATCTTTTGCTCTTAAAAGGTTAGTTAGTTTGTAGTAAGTTCGAGTTTGAGGTTTACATAGAATGTTTTATTATCTACATATGCCATGGATGCGGACGTGGATGCTAAGTAAATCTGAATCGTTTGATTCCTTAACTCACTTGGGCGAGTTGTTCTTTTTGGGGGAGTAGTTCAAAGAACGGAATTTATTCCGCTTGGCGCTGCCAACCTGACAATACCCCCGTTGCAGCAGACCTGCATACTCAGCGAATTTCAAATACAAAACAACATAGCTATTTCAATCCAACTTAGCGAGATTTGACATGTTTTGTAATCTCCTTAAGAATATCATGGAAAATGAGTATGCAGGTTTGCTGCAACACGAATGTTAAAACTGGTTGGTTTTAATTCATTGTTTAGTAGATCTTAACCAGAAGAAGCCATATACCAAGTTTTGTCAAGAAATGTTAAAAAATAAGTAAGATATAGAATTTTTTTATTACATACATACATACATATCCTCTTGGACCACGTAGACTCGGAGTAGTCGAGCATGTGGCGAGTCAACTTATACTAAAAAACATCTTGATCACTTTTCACTACTACTTATAATATAAATATCTTGATGACTTTTCACTATTTAAATTTATCTTGATGACTTTTCACATCAATTATTCCTCTAACTAACTAAAACTAGGTTGGCAGGCTATAGAAACATTTTTCAACTAGGTAGGTCTTGAGTTTGGCTTTGAATTTGGCAAAACTATTGATATTTTTCAATTCAGGAGGCAGGACTTGGTAAAATTTTTGTCCCATATAGTCAGGTTTAGTTTCAGTGAGGCTAAGTCTATGGGTGGTGGCAAACCTATCACGGTGTCTTTTATTGTAGTTATGGGTAGGTGCTTAAAACAGGTTTAACTCTTTGACTAACAAAATGGTTTCGTACATATACAAAGAAGGAACTGTTAAGATGTACTGTTTAAAATATGAAGAGCAAGGGGTGTGAGATGGTTGTCTAGCTATTTTCCTGATAGTTTTTTTCTGCAGTTTAAATATTTTTCCATATTTTGTTTGCTGGATGATCCCCATAAAATAATAGAATATCTGATATGACTTTCAAGCAAACTAAAATAGGCCATTTTTAGATGTTCAAGACTCAGCAGGTTTACTAGGCTTTTAATAATAAAGAGATTTGTTGATAATTTAGAAAAAACTTGGCCTACCTGCTCATTCCATTTCAGGTTGCTATCAATGATGACACCCAGACATGTAGAGTATGGTTCTTCTTCAATTTCTTTGTCACCAATCATTAAGTTTATGTTGTGATCCGGTCTTCTATTCTGAAGTTGTGATGTTTTAAAATGGATGAACTTGGTTTTATCTTTATTTATTGATAGTCTAAGATCAGTAAAATACTGAGAAGTGATATTAGCTGTAAGAAAAGTGGAAATTTGAAGTACCTCCAAGCTAGCACTGGAAGTCAGCAAAGTTGTATCGTCAGCAAATGTGATAAGATGGTTAATATCAATGTGTTCGCTGATGTCGTTCACGTATATTAAGAATAACACCGGGCCGAGGGTCGAGCCTTGCGATACACCCCTTGTGACAACGTCAGTAGTTGAAGAGATGGATTTTGATACTACGGACGAGTTTCTATGAAGAACTGAGGTACATTGCGTTCTGTTCCCATAAGGATAACATTATTTCCCATAAGGATAAGGATTTTTATTATTTCCCATAAGGATAACATGGGAATGATTATGTAGGTTTGCTGCCACAATAATTGAAATTTCAGGGATTTTAGACTAAAATACATTAGATCTCATCTAGATGAAGCCACAAACCAAGTTTTATCCATATATGTTGAGAAATAAGCGAGATATAGAATTTTACTTATTCCCCATAAGGTTAACGTTGGGACAACGTACTGTGTTTACCACTTTCAATATCTCGGTAACCAATGGACATAGAGCAATGATTCAAAACACTAAATTGTTGGTTTTTTTGAGCTGAATCCAATGGTGCCAACAAAGATTTGATAAATTTTATTTTCCTATGTAAAAATCTCAAAAAACCCAATTTTTGGGGGAGTTTATCCCCCTTTACCCCCCCCCCCCTTCCGGTGGACTGATCGGGCTGGTTCACGAACTCGTCCAATCGATTACCACTTTACATGTCTGTTCCAAATTTCATTAAGATCGGACCATATTTACGGCCGCTATCGTGCTGACAGACACACACACACATATATATATATATATATATATATATATATATAGATAGATAGATGGATGGATGGATGGATGGATGGATGGATATATGAAAATTCGAACAAATGGTGTTTTTTGCTTCTGGTGGCCCTAAAACGAAAAGTTATCATGGTCTCGGGCTTAGGTCTTACCATGAGACCTACGGTAATACCTTCTTCCCTATAGGGGAAATTCGCTAAAATCAACAGTGTCACTGGTTTACTATTGTGCGCGAACTCCAGTAGTAAATTTAACATCTCACTGGTTCTCAGCAAATCGTAAACGTTTTGACAAAGAAAACGAACAAAGAGAAAATTTTTGGCTCCACAGTATTACCTAAGTCGTTCTTTAGTATTTAGTACTCGTACAACCCGATTTGAAACTAGAGCTTGGGATCGGTACGACTACTTCGTTGCGTCAAAAGGAGCAACTATGTTGCCATACGCGGATACGATAAGCCGCAAGCGCACGATAATTTTGACCCGGCAGGGAGACGGCTGATTGTCTGAGTTCCATGAAACGCAAGAACACAATCATTCGAATGAAATGTCAGTGTGTACACAGTGCGATCGGCATGCCTCATTCTACCTCGCCTTCACAAGACGATGTGCTTCAATATCCGTGCAGAGGAAAGGACTTGCCCTGTCCCGGTGACAGTATACTTGCGCCATGAAACGTATAAGTAAAGATTGCTTCTAAATTTGTCGTCGTGATCGTGACAATCTTTGTTCGTCACATCATAATATTGCGTTAGTGTCGTAAGTAGGGGTGGGCGAGTAGTGGATTTTGAATTCGGGTTGAGTCGAGTCAAGTATTAAGCCAACTACTCAAGTATCAAGTCGAGTCGGGTAGTTGTTTGTAAAAAGTGATGAAATGTTCATTTTTTTAAATTAATTGGATCTTCGAATTACAATTAATCAAAATATATCATCCGTTTGATTTATCAAATTGGTCCACTTTATTTAAGCTAATATTTTTTTATTTTCCCTCTAATACCCCTAGATTGCATTAACCCTACTTTAAAATGAATAAAGTTATACTAAATCACTTAAAATAACAAATAAGTAAATGTAAGAAGATCACAAAATAAATTTATGTAAAATATGCATAGTTGTAAAATTTAAACAGTTATAAGATTAATTATCAACCTATTATTTTAAAACTATCAACAACAGGTTTAATTTTTTACTAAAAGTAATTGTAAATTAAAACCTTAGCCAAGAAATTGTGGAAGAAAGAATTAAAAATAAGATCAGGGAGGAAAGCTACAAATGTCCAGTTATTTGTTTACTTCTAAACCCAACCCCACCCTCTTGCCTTACTGCTGATCTATTGTTTTTTGACATCCAGTCACTCAAGCACAGTGACATAGCTGCGATCAGATAAGATAAAGATATCCCACAATATTCAAATTACAAAACCTAAAAACTAAACAAATTTTTATGTAAACCAATTAACTCCATAATTTTCTTCTAATTTTTACGAATCAAATGAAGTAGAAACGAAGGCTGTGTATCATTCAAAAGATAAACTATGAATACAAATTTGAAGCTTGCAAATTTGCACTTTACAAGGTCAGAGCTAAATATAGGTGTAAGTTTTCAATATCTGGATTCTGAGAGATGGTATTTCTAAATAACTGTTGAAATCCATTCTTCTATGAGTTAATGAAATATTGTTGAGGTTATTGTTATGAAAAACTTGTGGACGGCTGCGAAAAATGATAGCGCATATCTGTCGGTCGCGGATAAACGGCAGATGTAGCTTTTCAAAACTCACGATCTGTCGTGAAATGTGATCGCGCTCATTTGCCGATCGCCAATGATCGGCAAATTTAACCTTGCTAAAGTCGTGGTCGGCCGCGAAAAACGATTTTGCCGATCGTAAATAAACGAAATGCAACTTAGCAAAACAAGCGATCGACCATGAAATACGATCGCGCTTATTTTCCGATCGCCAATGATCGGCAAATGTATCCTTGCTAAAGTTGCGGTCGTTCGCGAAAAACGATAGCGTGTATTTGCCGACTGTGAATAAACTAAATGCAACTTAGCGAAACTAGCGATCGGCCGTAAAAAACGGTCGCGTGTATTTGCCGGCCACAAATGAAAAGAAAATGCTGCTTATTTGTGAAACTAGTGAGCGGCCGCGATAGAGAATCTGTCGATTGAGGATAAACGGCAGATGAAGCTTTGTATAACTCGCGATCGTCTGTAAAATTCAATCGCACGCACTTTACACGTAAACGGCGGGAGTAATTAACTGCCCGACCCGTTTTTTCGGTTATTAGGAGCTACCCGACTCGTGCTCGAGTAGTTATAAAATTTCGGGTAATTACCCGACCTGCGGGTACTCGCCCACCCCTAGTTGTAAGTCAGAACCTTTGCGCGGATTATTGTTAAACCACCCAGTGAAAATTTTCAAAGTTTCGGGTTTCTCTCTGGTAGTATGTCGGATATCTAGCACCCGATTTCTTTCGGGTATTAGGTACCCGCCCGACCCGACATTTATTAAAAACCTGCCCGAATAAAACCCGAGACGTTCCAAACCCGCCCGACCACTCGGGTTCACGCAATTACCTGAAGCAACTCGAATTTTCGGGTACCCGCAGACCTCTAATTTATGTGTTATTCCAGATTGCAATATTTTATCGCTTTAAGACAAAACATAAAACTATTCACAGACTATTCTTTATGTTCTCGCTGTCTCCCACATTCTCCTGGGGCGTTCTCACCAGAATCATATAACCTGAAACTCATTTGAAAATGTGTACCATCTCTTGTAACTACCCTGAAAACCGTCCATCTGATCTTATTCTTCTCATCACCTGATAGATTTAAATAGATATTAAGTAAAATTGTAGATTTAAACCTTCTACAACTTTAGTCCCATGTTCAATTGAGCAACAAGTGAAAATAGGGAACTTAGTTGAATGGTCTAAGATAAAATTTTTTTTATATTTTTAAATAATTAATATAGAATGAGGATGATAATAATTTATTCAATTCCAGTGACATTTTTAAATCACTCACATACATTCAAATCAGCACAATAACCAAATCATGTATACAATATTTCAGATGCGGCATCAAATCCGCAGCAAGGGCAGGAAAACCGAGACCCATTGCCAAACCCGTGGGGCGGGGGCACGGCGCCGGCAGGGCCCGGTGGGAGGGAGGGGGGAGCGAGGACGGGTCCCGCAATGCCGTCCATGCAGTCGCTCATGGCTCAGATGATGGAGAACCCGCAGCTGATGCAGAACATGATGAACGCGCCGTACACACAGTCGATGATGCAGGCGCTGGCTGCCGACCCCAACCTGGCGCAGAACATCATGGCCAACAACCCCCTGCTCGCGGGCAACCCCGCCCTCCAGGTAAGTCCTCCTGAGACAATATTTTTATTCATTTTTGATCATGCGTCCAGGTTATTCTCTTGCTCAAAAATTCATTGATGGTAACGGTGAGTTTATTTTATTTTGATTTTTGTAGACATCGGATACTTGGTTATCCATCCAGTTGGCTTATGAAGCATTGGATGTCGTCAAAAAAAGCCGGTACAAAGACCGGGCATTGCTGTTGCTCCGATGGGTGAGATCGGGTGTAGGGGGTTTTGTTAGGTCAGGTCTGTCTTACAAATTCTTCAAAGGGGTGTTCTCTAGCTGCATAATTCAAAAAAATTCTCTCAAACCTACAAAAACTATTACTAATCAAGAAATCTTTCAGATCATTTTTGAACTTGTTAATTTTGTTTTGTAATGTAATTTGTGCCGGAAGAATTTGGAAAATCTTTTGGCCAGAAAATTTAGGTGTTTTTTTCAGTTGCCATCACTGACTAGTACAAGTTTCAAAATGTCTTGGGACCTGGAATCTGATCCGGTGCAAAGGAACCTTGTTGGATTAGTAACACCCAGCCAGGAGAACTGGACAAAAACTGTAGCTAAAACTGAGAATTGTTAAACAATCTAAACATTAATATTGAATACACACAAAAACACGAGAATACAGAGCAATCACAAATTCACCAATAGAACAGAGTCACAAACATACCCAAGCAAGAAAGTTTTATGAAATATGGTAGCCTATTTGGCTTTATGTAGTTGAGAAATACTGTATACAGTCAAGTCCCTTTTTTATTCCAAGCTAATTACAGTACATCTTGGATTATCCGGACCCTACATTGTCTGGATCCCAGATTATCTGGACTGGTCCATGCAAGAAATCAAAAAATTAAAATTACGGCAAAAACGTGATTTTTAGCGAGTTCACGAGTGAAATGCGCTGTCCAAAAGTAAAATGCAAATGCAGTACATTACTGTAACATTTGGAATCACAATAATTGAAGGAGTCACATTGCCTAAAAAGTACATTACAGAATTTTTGCAATTTTTGTGGTCGTAGTTTTTTGGTTAGCTACTTGGGGCGCTAGCAGTAATCAACAAAGCCAACGACAATTTTGCGAGTTAGTTTATTGCTGTCACTTATGTGATTATAGAGATGTGAATTCTTTGTGTGAACTGATATTGAGTTCAAAATGAGTGTTTATTGAAAAAGGAAAATTGTGGCTTTAACTTTAGAACAGAAACTGAATGCTGACAGTTGACTTTACGCGGGAGAATCAGGTAAAGAATCAGCTAAGGAACTGAACTGGGTGTTGGGACAAGTACGTTAATATTGAATCTGCTCGCAAGTTCAGTACAGAGTGGCTCTCAGGCCGGGATTATAAGTGACTGGAAGAAGAATCGAGCGCATTTAAAAAAAGTTATGCGGAACAGGCTTGAAAGACTAATATGTTTTACAGACTTGATACGCCATTTGCAGCATCAGTTTAGCAGGAGCTAAGGTACGCTATCGCTATTTAGGCGATATTGTAATGACCTCGGATTATCCGGATTTTTTGTTATCTGGATCGGTGTTCCGCCACATCAATCCGGGTAATCCGAGGTGTACTGTACGATGAAGCCATGAGGGCTTTTTGAGAAAACTTTTCAAGTCAATCAAATCATAAATAAAATAAATGAATATTGAGGATACTGAAGAGCCCTCGTTATAATAATAACTGTGATAATTTTATTAAGCCCAAACAAAGGACAGCGTGAGCCGTGTCCTCTAGTAGCGATCACTGTCTCTGCTGGTTTCAGAGCCAGATGCGGGAGATGCTGCCGACGCTGCTGCAGCAGATGCAGAACCCGGCGATGCAGCAGCTCATGACCAACCCCGAGGCGCTGAGGGCCGTGCAGCAGATACAGCAGGGCATGGAGCAGCTCTACACCTCCGTGCCCGGGCTGGCCAACACGTGAGTCAGTCCTTGTGACAAACCAGGTTTAAAAGAAAATGTTTTAATTGTTTAAAATTTATTTAGACATTTGAAAGACAATGAATGCCCAGGTGTTCTCAATAGGGTTGTTATTCGAATTAAAGAACGGATGGGTTCTGAAATTTGGAAAATTTTTCAAAAAGATGAAAATCCAAATTTTTTGGGAGGATGTGGACCCTAAAATAACGATTATGCAACCAATATCCTGTTGCAGTGTTTTTATAGTGCTGCTGCTGCTGCTGCTGCTACTGTACTTTAGGGAGTTATCAGGACGGGAGTGTTTTAACAATTACAACTGCTCTGCGAAACTCACAATCGGCCTCAAAAATGATGGCATGAATATGACAATTGTGAATAAAAGGAAAATGTAGCTTTGCAAAACTCGTGTATACAAGCTTTGTGTTCAAACAGTTATTGTGTGTTGTAACCCATAGTTTTTATTATCTTAAATACAAATCTTCATCAAACATTTATTTCCCGAACCTGTTGGAGATTATAATCCCCCCCTGAATTTCAATAGATTCCCATCCTAAACTAAAAATCCAATCTCGTCCATCTCTGACATAGCATATCTGTGATGTCTGTACGTTGACGGCGGGTCGTGTCGCAGGTTGGGCACACTCGGCCAGTCGGTCCCGCCAGGCACGACCCCGGCTGCCACCACACCGGTCACAGACTCCACCAACACCACAACCACTACAAGCAACACCACCACTGCCCCGCCCACGGTCCCCGCCGCGGGGCAGGACATGTTTTCACAGTTCATGGCCAGGATGGTGAGTCAACTGTGTCAATTGAACTTTGTCGGGATTGGTTTGTTTTTTTTGTCGTAGATTTATGCCTTCCGTCCATATTGTTTTATAAATAAATATATATACACATACACAGTAGAACCCCTCATATCCCCGGCCATCTCAGGACTGAGCTTAGGCTGGGTAACAGTTTGGCTGGATAATCCCCAACTTATTACAAAATCGATAATTTTAACCAAACTAACCTCAATCAACCTTTCTTAGTTAATAAATAACTATCAACGTAGAGCTAAAGTTAATTTTTTTGTTCACGTCAGTAAAAAAGTTCAGGGCAAATGATCGAAACTGCAACAAAACACTATTATCGGGAGCGCAAAATTAGGCGGACGGCAAAAACTGTTAAAAAAAATCTTTTTGGTGCTTAAAAGCAACTACGGGCACTTTTAGTTACATCGGGCTAGACCCTAGTGCCAATGTCCCCTATGTCCCCCACTTTGGACACGTTGTCATTAGGTACTAATAAAAACCGTTCTATTTCCTTTTCGTCCAAATATTCTTGGTCCATTGTGAATTTTAAATCATGTCCTATACAAAATGGCCAAAAAACATATAATTAACACAAAATATTAGCTGTAAATGAATTTAATATTAGCATGGGGTTATATGGAGAAACTGAATTAAACTAGAGAAATTTAATGTCACATCCGCCCATAGTTGCTTTTTGGCAACACAGCGATTTTCTCATATAAATTATGGAAATACTCGCTTAAATTACTAAAACTTTTTAGAATTATAAACTAGAATAACTGAGGATTGATAAGATATTTTTTCCCACAGTACGAAACGTCTAGAACTTTAGTAAAAGATCGCTTGAAAAAGCCCAACTTAACACTAACCTCCAAACCATGTGGTCGCTCTGAAAAAAATTCTCTAATGCAAAGACAACTGGACTAGACTCCCATCTAGTGGCTGTTTTCTGAACTAAAGGGTGTTGACAAAAGGCAACTGTGGGCTTTTGAGGTTCAAACAAAATAATTTTAGAGAAAAATCGACAGAAACATGGCGTTGCCAAAAGGCAACACTGGGCGCTAAAGGGATATACAGGGTGTATCCGAAATACACCGAAAAACTTTGGGATATTGTTCCTGAGGTCAAAACAAATAAAAAATGTCATATAAGTATATATCCTATCTCTCTCCATTTTCCGTCTGTCGGTCTGAACGTGTTTTTTACATGACACACTATAAAAGAACAAGTATAGACCCGCAATTAAACGCTCAGGTTGATACCCCCAACCTAAACTGAGAATAACTAATCAAAACTTTTGAACTACTAGAGGTACCAGATTCAAACTTGGTACACATATGCTGGCTAATAGGAAATATCTTTGTGCTGAATATCAAGTTTCTACTTTGTACCATTTCAAAATAAGCTTAATAAATCAGAAACTATGTAAAGTTTTATAAAAAATAACAAGAGATAAAAAATGTGCAAAATTTAATTTCCTTTCAGGAAATGTATAAACACAGTAAGGTCATGGCACAAAGAACGGAGAAAAATAAATTTTTCTGAGGTTTTAACAGTAATTTTGGGCAAATTTAATAATTTAGCAAGTTGTAACTTTATAAAAATTAAATTTCCTCCGTTATTAGTGTTATGACCCTATTAAATTTGTACATTTTCTGAAAGGAATGTAATTTCCTTCAGAAAAGAAGAATTCGCACAATCACTCGAATTACAAAATGGTCACTTCAGAAGTGCAGCCACAAGTGAAGATCCAGGGGTTATCAGCCCGCAGTGTGCTCCCCCCTTTTGGTTGATGACTCACCAGCCCCTTTTTTGAAGTTTGCATGATAGCTGGTTAAAAGCTCAGAAAAACTACATCCGAGCCAACCTTCTTCTTCTCCCAAGACAGGAAAACATTGCCCAGCTGGCGAGGAAAAGTAAAAGCGCAAGCTCCGTCGTCTGCTCATGTTATGCAGTCGTGACGATTGGCAGTTGAGGTTATGTGTGTTGTTAACCTACAACAGTAGTTCCGCTCGTAATGTTGTGTAATAAGGAGATATGATCTAATTCCGCGACTCACCAAGTGTTAATAATACTTCTTAGTTGGAGTGAAACGTGTCAACACTTTGGTTTCCAAATTAAAATCGGCAATCGGAGTTGGTAGTTTTGGGTCCGACCATGTAGTTAAAGTAAGAAACACCTACCACTATACCGTGAGTCACCTTATCACTCAAGGGGTTATAGATTAGGGAAATTGTAGTGTTTACTCTGATTGTCAACACACTCTTCACAGCTAGGGCAGAGGCTAGATTAAATCTAGGCTAGGCCTGGGCCTACTGGCAACACCAGGTAATCCTATTGCTAGGCCTAACTATTCTTTGTACTAACAAGCCAGTTTTACCCCCTAGCAAAGTAGGCTCTTTACCCGTGAGGTATATTTTACAAGTGGTGATTCAGTTATTGCTACTCAGCGGCAGTTCTGTGCGTTCTTTGAATTAGGTCAACATGAAGGAGTTCCATCGCGTAAAACAAATATGCGGTGGGTTTCTAACTTTAAAACAACGGGTTCTGAGTTTAAAAAAGCTGACAGGCCATCCAAGGTTAGCTCAAATGCCAGAGAACATCAATAGAGTTTGTGATGCTGTGGAAAACAGTTCTCTTAGTCCCCCTTTAAACAAGCTGCTGCTTTGAAAATGTCTGACCGCTCAGCTGATTGTGGGGAAAAACAAAGAGCATAGCTGTCTATAATGTTAGGGGTTGATAATAACTAAACAAAACTATTGGCTTATTTTTTCCACAGAGCCAAAAGTAAAATGCTTAAGTTCTGGCCACAGCAATAGACGGCTGCTGGCGTTTGAAACATAACCCTATACTTCACTCAGTGAGAGTGTAAAGAGAAGCCCCGCCTCCTGCATCAGCTGTAATGTTGGCAGGCTGTGTCACATGAGTAGCTGATGTTATTGCTACAGAACTCCAAAGAGCTTTAGTAAAATCTGGAGCTGGAACTGAATGTCTGTTGACAAAACAAATTACGGTTGTGTTTGTTTGCAGTGAACATAAAATGTTCGTTAGCTTTACTATATAAGCAAATAAAGTTCATAAGACAAATCAATGCATCTACACATGCTTTATTTATTCTTCGTATCATATAGAATATTTTCATTTGAAATCACTAAGGGGAATGACTGTGAACCATCCCTGGGAACATATGGGCAGCCTCGTCTCTGATTGATTTTTTTTTATACAAATGTCATTTAAGGGGAGGGACTTCACTTTACACACTCACTGAATAAAGTATAGCAGCCGTCTAATGCTGTGGCCAGAACTTTAGCATTTTACCTTTGGCTCTGTGGAAACCAAACAATAAAAACAAAAAGCTTAACTTGAAAACTATTATGTTTCTATCAAACGTAAAAAAAAGTATATTATATTCGTTATTTCTTTTATATTATATCTGTTTTTCAAAGCATTAAAATTATAAAGAATAAAAATTCAAGTTCAATAAAAAAAAAATTGTGACGGATATTTCCTAGAGGGAGAAAAGATGATCGAATACTGAAGTAGTCCGAACTGTAGGAAATCACGTCACGGGTTGTCAGAGGCCTTGGAATCGCTCAGCTCAGTCGCTGGGATAATTCCAGGGGTCGAGGATCGAGATCACAGTAGTTATCAGATATTCAGATATGAGAGCTCAGTTATATTCAACCTAGATGACATTCAACTTAGGACAGACTAAATTTGGAAGCACCTGCAAAGTAAATTGCCCTTTGCTGTTTTCCCTAGCTCAGTGTGATGTTCAGAGTTAACACTAGTTACCCATAGTTAATGTTTACCCTAATCAAGAAACAACATTAAACTATTTCACTAGTGACCAATAATTACAGGAGCAAGACAAACCTTACACTCCTGTAGCACAGCAGGTTTGGACAAGACCAAGCCTGTTACAACAGCAGGAAAAACTAACAAGTAAGACTAATCCAAATCAGTAAAGTCACCAATTACTGTAAATTGGTTAAAATGAATTTAGAAAAATAGATTACTTTAAAACGATACACGTCGGCACCGAGATAATAAAACTAATTAGTCTCGGTTACAGCCGCAGTGTGAGGAGAATAGGGCTCAACCCTATCTTGGACGATTTCAACACTAAGTCCGAAAACTAGCGTTTAAACTAATAACGAACACTTAATAATAAGAACGATGTCGTACCTTTAACACCTAAAAAGGTATTGGAAGACGACAGGGTCACTGAGATTTCCACACTGTGCGATATTGCACCACGAGAGAACAACTTGGAGTACAAATCGCGAAGAGCACCGGTCACTTGAGAAGAGCACCGACAAGTGAGGCTTCTTATCAAGACCTCCTTGAGCCCACCTTCCGCTGGGAAAACCCACCAGCTGTCAACGTGAAGCTCTTACAGGATCACGTCCGGCTCTTCCGGTTGCCTTTTTTTCGAGCGTCTGCCAGAAAAACAGATTGGCGCCCTCGGCGAGCAGAAGAAGAAGCAGCGCAGGCTCTGTCACCTGTCATAGTCTGCTCAACTCTCAGAGTCGTGATGATGTCTTTTGAGGTTATGTTGTTTACCCACAACAACAGTATTCCCACTCGCGATATCGTGTTTATGGGAAGAAGTGACCTTATTTCGCAACTCACTAAGTGTTTGTACGACTTCTCAGTTGTAGTGAAAAGTGCCGACACTTAGGATTCCAAATCTAAATTGGCAATCGGAGTCGGCGGTTATGAGTCCGACTAGGTTAGCCTTCCGATGGTGATAATTAGGGTTATAAACATCCACCCCAATGCCGTGAGTTACTTAATCACTCCAAGGGTTTAAGTAAGGGAAATAGTAGTGTTTATTCAGGTCTTCGACACTCCCTTCACAGCTGGGACCATAGGCTAGATTAAATCTAGGCTAGGTAGGCCTAAGCCATCTGGTCCCATGGCTAGGCCTTATAAGCCAATTCTTACCCCTGTGCAAATTAGGCTCATTACAAAATAAACAATAACTTTATTTACCATTTTTTACTAGTTAGTATATTATCCAAATTAACAATTTCATTGAGTTACAAATTATTTTTTGTGAAATGTGTTTTTAAAGTTTGCTATTTTTTCAATTGCAAATAAGTTAGTATTTTTCACTTAAATTTATTCCTTGAAATTTTGTGAGTTGGTACGACAGTACTTAATACAGCCAAAAAAAAACACAAACAAAGTAAAATAAATTTGTGAACGAGCATTTCTGGAATCTCTAGGGAAGACAAAAATCCCGTCTTGTCCTGTCCCGAATTTAAGAGCAGAGAAAAAAATCCTGTTCCGTCCCAAACTGAAAATCCAATCCCGTCCATCCCTAATCCCTAGTATTAACTGTATAAAATAAATTATAAATTGTTTCCGTGTCTTGAGTACCTATTAAGATTTTTTTTCAAAGGATTGGTACATTATTATGTGTAAAAAATAAAGGGCCAAAATTTAAATGAAAAACAAAATAAAAATTTAATTTCAATTTGTTTAAATTTAATTTATATGACTTTATACAAATTTATTCAATGTATATACAATAAATCATTCATTATTTATGTTACTCAAATACATAAAGTACGCATTGTACTGGCCATTGACCGCCATATTCAGCTGCCATTCACACACTGAGCTAGTTTTCCTCTCATGAAACTGTAGGTTTTTGTGGCAAACTTAGTTACATGTGACTTCCGACTGGATCATAGTGTAGGGGGAATGAGTGGGTACAATTCTCATGGCTCTCAATATATGTCGAGCAAGGTGCACCTCAATGCCGTTTCTTCCAAGAACTGACGTCACGGCGCTTGAGCAGGAAAGACTTTAGTGAAAATCTGTCATAACTGAAATAAGTTTACCGTAACAAATTATTGCATGTGATTGGCAGGTGCAACTTTGACATAAAGTCTGCATGTCAGTGGTGTAGTCAGCGGAAGCAAGTTTATCTTAAAAAATTATTGTGTGTGATTGGTTGAAGTTATGCCAGAATGTATAATATATTTTCCTTTTACCTGATGATGAGCCACAAGAACATTTTGGGTTGAGACTGAAAAGGTGTGTGGCCTGTTTGCAGGTGGCGGGAATGGCGGGGCAGGGCCCCAACGCCTCCACGCAGCCCCCAGAGGAGAGGTACCGCAGCCAGCTTGAGCAGCTCACGGCCATGGGCTTTGTCAACCGGGAGGCCAATCTGCAAGGTAAGTTAAAGCAACATTTTATTTTTTAGTGAGAAGCCAATTCATATCTCTTATGGTCATAGACAAGGAAAACAGTCTGCCTTAAGGAAGAAGTTTTTTATCTTCGAGTGAAGCCCAGTTTTATTAATATTCATATTTTTTATATATCAAAATTTAATGGAGGATTGAAACGACAACTTAATGTGTTAAATGTTTCAGTCGTTGTCCATGGTTTTTAGTGTTTCACTTGTTGTCCATGATTTTTAGCCCCTGAGCTGAACGATAAATTGTAGGATTAAATGAAAGTAAAACATCAATCATTTCAATGATTTGTTTGTCTCAGTACATATGTTTCGACCTTCATTAGGTCATCCTGATCACAGTGCCAGCTGAGGATGACCTATAGGATGACCTGAGTCAAACTAATTCCGACTAATAACGACCTGAGACTTGTCATGTACTGAGACAAACTAATTCCGAGCCCGATGTTTTACTGTGAGTAATTTAGTCTTGCAACATGTTTCAATGTTACCACTGTTGAGTAGAACTTCACATATAGCTTGAAATCCACAACAATTTTGTGTGGGTGAAAACCATCAAACTACTAGAGTGGGTCCATTATTACTAACAGTACTTGAAGCAGGAAGCACCATGAGCCGATTGATAGAGCTTTCTGTTTTTGAGTGTAACCTTAAATGTGGTTGTTAAAATTCCTACAAAATCATTGATCTATCTAAGAAACAATAGTAGGATCTATTTAGTCAGTTATGAAAGATTAATATGTAGTACAATAGTTTGATGCAGTATAATATAGGTTTTTTAATATTGCTTTTTTACAAGTCAATCTGATTTGGTTGCAGCTCTGATAGCAACATTTGGAGACATAAATGCAGCCGTAGAGAGGCTTCTGTCCAACAGCCAGCTGACGCACAGCTAACATTCCGACACTTGTCTTATGTCTTACTCAAGAGTTTTTTATCGACTGAATTAGTTACCTTCTGACACGCTGATCCAAATTATACAATATTCGAGCTGTTTTATGCCTGTAGTTATTTTTATTTAAGATTTTAACTGAATAGTTGATTTCTGGAATTCACTTTACTTGACCATAAATAGGAGTTGATCACTTGAAGTGAAACTATTTTTTGCCAGGTATTATCCATAAAGAGTTATTGTGTTGATTAACACAATAAAGGCATGTTTTAATCATATATAGGGTGCATTTTTTATGATTTTAAATTAATTGGCCAAAGCTTACAATGGGTTTTTTACTTGAATGTAACAAAAAGCTATTTTCCCATCTAAACAATTATCTTTGTTATTAAATTGTTTACAATATTGTTACACACTAACCCATTATGGTGTTGTTTATGTTGGTTTACTTTCATGTTGTGATGTTGTTATATTTTATTATTCCGTCAACTTAGTCAATATCTCATTTTGAGTGATGAATGTTATTCTTAGAAAAGTTATTCCACCTTATGCCTTCATTTTCACTATCCAGATTATGTGTGTTAAGTTGTAGATGCCAAGCTATACTGGATTAGCGATGTCATTTTCTCTCTAAGTCTTTGAACTTTGATCCCAATGTGTGTGGATTGTCAAAAAAGCAACTTGTTTATTGAACAATCTTTTTATTCCTTTACCCTGATAATTTTGGGCTTTGTACCGTACCAGCAAGAGATTTAAGTTCATGGTGTTTTGCAATAACGTGCTTTCTATTATAGTATCAGAAGATGCCTTTAGTAGAGAATTTTGTCATCACAACAATGAATAACGATGTCTTAATGTATTGGTAATTCCATGATTATAACATTGAATGAAAGGCTGATTGTTTTTCCCTTAACAATTTTGATTAGTCATTGAATTATTAGTTACCCTACAAATTAGTTGCTAAATTTGACAATCCACAAAACTGACTGTTCCATCTTTAGCATATTTCCCTCGTATTACAAATACATTGTAATATTCTAATAAGCAAGCGTGAATGATGGGGTGTAGAATGTATCTATATTGATTAAAGAAATATTTTTCTTTTTGTGCATTTTGTTTTGTAGTTTCTTTGTCTAACCTAATATCTCTGTAACTGAAAGGCTCAATAAAATTAAAATTCACCCTAGAAATTGAAAAATGACAAAAAATTAGATTTCCTTGACTTGACCTTAGATAAAAGTGGTAATAAATTTCAGTTCTGTATCTACCGCAAGCCCACAACCACCAATCAAACGATTCATGATTTACCATCCTCATTCACAAAAGATTGCGGCATACAACTCTATGGTCCATAGATTATTGAATGAACCACTAAATAATGAATGTTATATAAGGAGATCAATAATATAAAATTTATTGCCATAGCTAAAAAAAAGTATTGTTTAGGTCGAAATTTTCAAATTTGAGTTGTTAGTGGGTATATTTGTTTTAGTGCTCCCTGAATCCAAAAGAGTGGTTTTCGGCCTGCTGTCTGTGTGTGTGTGCGTGCGTGTAGTGTAGTGTGGATGTGTGAGTGTGTATGAATGTAAACAAAGATAGAGACGACTAGTAGTCCGATTTTCTTGAAATTCGGCATGTAGGTATAAAACCATAATATCTCCCGGTGTTCTTTTAATTTTTGATTTTTAAGGTTGTTTACCCCATAAAAACCCATAATAAACAACAAAAATCCTAATTTCTCAAAAACGGCTAACGATTTTGATAAAAATTTTATGGTTTCTAGTGCTTAACATGACAAACAAAATGATACCACCGGCAAGTCTGTAAAGATTCAGGTTCAGAAGTTATGGGGGTTTTCAGTGTAAAAAAATTCATATTTTTAAAATTTCACAAAAACTAACTTTTAAAGCAAATATACTTGTAACCATTAAATTTTGCTTGAAAAACTAAGTAATCTCTAGTATATTGAATCATCAGTCTACGTCAACTGGTAGCACAGATAAATGATGATAAATGAGAAATGAGTTTGGCGGTAAACAGTACATTGTCCAATGTTATTTTTATGGCAAATACCTAAAAACCTATATCTCCATTATTTACTAACCGATTTTGATAAAATTTGGTATGTATTTTGTTATAAATTGTTATTTTTTTATTTCATTATACAAGTTTTCTAATTTTCAATGACTAAGGGAGAAAGTATGTGTTAGTTTCCTGATACCGTTTATTTAATTTGAAAAACGATTCATGTAATAGAGATAAGCAAATTCTTGAAAATCTACAATGGAAAAATTGAACTTAATTTTATGAGGACAAGGTTTTTCCTAAGACATCATCAAAGAAAATCCTTCAAACCAATATTATTTAATGTTGCCAAGTAAAAAAATGTTTGCATTATTCTATTTGATCCACTTTAGTTTGTGCTGCAAAATTTAGATGCTTAGAAAATTTATTTCGTATTATTTGTGAAGTAAGATCGTATAATTTGAATTTTCTGTGAGATTGTAATCAATTGACGAAAAACAGTATCAAGCAATATTAACACACCAATGTGTGTCAAACGCTTGGTCACTGGAACGAGCAATGAAAGCATTGATTAGAAAAACAAAGACCAAACATATTGAATAAATTAACAAAATGGAAACCTCAGTAGATCAAACCACAAAGTTAATTGTCTTAATTGTCTTTGTGGGGAGCAATATGAACTTGTATGTTTGAAAATATTACTGTTTTCCCACAAGTTCAGTCCCCAGATATTAGTGGACATATTAATCCCAAAACACAAAAATAAAGTGAGCATAGGTGCCTCTCTCTGATCATTAAATGTCAATAACAACCTAACCAAAATCAAATATGCTAAGGTTGAATTTAGCAATATAGTTTTTACAAAATAATTTTAACAAATATCTAAAAGAGCCCAACATAAAATTAGCTTTCAGCAGATCCAATAGAATTAAAAATATCGTGAAAATGAAAAATAGCAATCAGAACAAATTTGAGAAAACCGGTATTTACAAATTAAAATGTGCAGTGTCTCCAAGTATTTATGTCGGCCAAACCGGACGTGGATTTAACACCAGATTCAAAGAGCACCGCCCTAATCACAAACTAGAAAAACAGAAATCAACATTTAGCCAACATTGATTAGACTACAGTACATCTCGGATTATCCGGACCCCACATTATCCGGATCATCCAGTCGAGCCGGTCAATTCGAAACGAGCTTTTTAGGTCGACACTCGAGCCGAGCTTTTTATAAGAGTTCTTATCGGAAAGATAATTATTGTGATCTGTTTTTGGACACGTTAAACCGGTCTCTCCCACGAAAAACAAAAAAAAATATTACCTGGTGATAAGAAAAGGACATGGACAGGTAACAAGAAATATTATCTCCATTTAGACGGAAATCGGAGCTATATTTAGTTGACCTTGGAGAAGTGAAATACAGCATTTAAGTTTATTGTTTTATCAAGGCTTATCTCTTAAACTATCGTACAAGTTTCATTTTGGTCTCATCTTATACCTATAAAAGGCAAAGCCCCCACTCACTCACTCATCACTAATTCTCCAACTTCCCAATAACCCAGAAGGCTGAAATCTGGTAAACTGTTTCTCTAGGCATGAAATAGGAAAACTAAGTAGTTTTCATCCTGATCTGACCCTCGGACTCCGCCACTGACCCTCTCAAAGATCCCATATTATCCTTAAAGCAGACTATAAATTCATGAAATGTTTATACCTAAACAGATGTGAAAAAGCAAGAAATTTAGTAGAATGTCAAACCAGCTGTCAGGAACAGAACATAAAATAAATCACTGACTAGAGATACTTAAAAGACCTTTCTTCCCTGTAACAGCTGTTATTGAAAGTGCTAATTTAAACCATTTATTTTAACTACATCATTAAAAAAAATACTCTGCCTTTGTCTTTTAGCGAATTTCATTGATGGAATTAACGAATTTTCCTAAAGGAATAAACAATTACCATAGGTCTCACGGAAAGACCTAAGCCCGAGACCATGATAACTTTTCATTTTGGAGCTCACAGAAGCAAAATACCCCCGTTGCAGCAGTCCTGCATACTCAGCGAATTTCAAGTGCATAAATAAATAATTTAAATGAAGTCTCGCATCAAGTAAAATCAATATACATTCAAAAAAAAGCGTGCAAAAATACTCTCCCAGTGGCTTTTAGGAGCAAAAGGCTATACAAAAATAATAGCCTATACTTGGCACGAAAATGCAATGTTCAAAACTTCAAAACAGCTGGCTTTTCCAATTTAATCATATAGAGAAATGACCAGCTGTTTAAGTTTGAGTAAAAAATTTCATTAACATCATCAGTAAAAATCTGTATTCGATATAGTACATTTATTTGACATAGTTAGTTATCTGGCCTTTAAATAAGCCATATGTCTGTATCCACCATATGGCTTTGAATGAATCATCGGCTCACATGTTTTAATGTAAACAAAGCAGACGTTTTAGATCCCAATGCTACTTAAATAATGTCAGTTATTTTGTGTTATTTTTTGTTTTCTAGCAAACTTTAAGAAATTACAGTACTTTTCCTGAGTCCCTGATATTAAAACATTTAATTTGAGCCCTTTTCCCTCATCCTGTGACTTGCCTAATGCCCACAATTGCTATTCAAAAATAAATTATTCTCCATAAGACTAGTATGGAAAAATGCAGGTTTGCTGCCACAGAAATTTGAAAATGAGTTATCATAGGCTACAATCCAATATATCTAAACTATATCAAGCCACATAACATGTTTTATCAAAATATGTTGAGGAATAAGAAAGCTATCCAATTTTATTTACCTCTCATAAGGTTAACATTGGGAAAGAGAGTACACAGGTTTGCTGCCTCAGGAATTTGATGATTTGGGTATTTTAAACCATAATCAAGTAGATATTAATTGTATGAAGCCCCATGCCAGTTCTTATCAGGATATTTTGAGAAATGAGCAAACTACATAACTTTTTTTATTGCCCATAAGGTTAACATGGAGAATGAGTATGCAGGTTTGCTGCCATGAAAATGTAAAAATAGGGTATTTTCGGCCATAATCCAGTATATTTCGACAAGATGAAGCCACATATAAAGTTTTATCAAGATACGTTAAGAAATAAGGAAGATATAGAATTTTTTATTTCCCATAAGGATAACATGGGAAATGAGTATGCTAAACCATTTTTATGGTTTGCTGCCATAAAAATGGAAATATCGGGGATTTTAGACTAAAATGCATTAGATCTCATCTAAATGAGGCCACAAACCAAGTTTTATTAAGATATGTTGTGAAATAAGCGAGATATAGAATTTTACTTATTTCCCATAAGGTTAACATAGGGACAACGTACTGTGTTTACCACTTTCAATAACTCGGTAACCAATGGACATAGAGCAATGATTCAAAATACTAAATTGTTTGTTTTTTCGAGCTGAATTCAATGGTGCCAACAAAAATTGGATTATTTTTATTTTTCTATGTGAAAAACCCAAAAAAACCCATTTTTGGGGGGTTTACCCCCCTTTACCCCCCCCTTCCAGTAGTCCGATCGGGCTGGTTTTCGAACTCATCCGAATAATTACTACTTTACACACCTGTGCCAAATTTCATTCAGATCGGACCATTTTTGCGAGCGCTGTCGTGCTTACAGACACATAGATATATATATATATAGAAATTTGAACGAATAGTGTTTTTTGCTTCTGGGGGCCCCAAAACGAAAAGTTATCATGGTCTCAGGCTTAGGTCTTACCATGAGACCTACGGTAATAGCTTCTTCCCTATAGGGGGAATTCGCTAAAACACTATTCAAACTATATTTAAAGCTGAAAACACAGTACATTGTCCCTGTAGAAAAATTGTGTATCTCGGTTATTACTCAACATATCTTGAGTGGCTTTTTTGGTTCAGATTCACCTTATTAGATATTGTTTTAAACCACCAAATTTTTGCACAACTGTTGCAGCAGACCTGCATACTCATTCCCCATGTTATTCTTATGGAAGAAACAAAGTAAGGTCATGCAAATAGTGTGAAGGTCTGCTGAAACGGGAGTATTTTTATGTTCAAGATAGACCCTAATAACCTTAGAATTTTTTTGACATTAAATCGAGGCAATTTCTACGTTTTACGTACATATACTTTCATGAAACAGAAAACTGCTTTAGGATTCTCCAAGTACGCAAGGTCTGCTGCGACGGAGATATTTATATTCCTGCATAAGGGCCACTATATACCATGCATGCGGGCAGATTCAACGATATTGGGCATAAGCCTTCCCAGGGCAGTGGCACCCTTGAGGCCTTTGTCGGCGGGGCGCTGAATCTGCTCACATTCATAGTACAGGGAGGCCAAATAGAAATACCTCCTGCGGGGGGTAGCAATAGAATAACTCCTGTCGCAGCAGACCTGAGGATTCCTGAAAACATCTTTCTGATTAATGAAAGTCCTTCTTTATATTTGTCCAATACCACTGACCTATCACTGCATAGCCCAAACTACTTCACTTAGAACCTTGGACCTTTGCATGGACGATCTTAAGGGCGTAAGCATCGGCTAAGAACGGTTTTTTTAATTCGACGTTTTGAGGGATATTGGCGGGGTCGAAGTTTATAAATTTTCCTACTCAACTGGAATGGATAATCTTTCTTTTAATTTTCAATGGTCATTCAACAAGCAGGTGGTTCAGCTTCGCATATGGATACGATTTTACACCTGATTTGTAATTTGGTTACTTTCATAATGGTTTTATGGTTGTTTTATTGTTTTTTTAGGTGATATGTACTATATAAAAGATAAATTTAGTTTAGTTAGTTAAATTAAAGTCGTCATTCGTCTTTGTACTTTATCTATTTAATCATAAACTCAGTATGTGGCCCTATCTTCATTGAGGCAGCGGGAGTTACAGTTTTTATCGTGAGCAAAGCCACGGGCAAGTGCTAGTTTGGTTTATAAAAATAAGACAAAAAGTATGAGCCGTCATTTATAGTTTTATATATATGACAAGTACAGTAGTTAGTATTTTTGCATTTTGTAGTAAGGATCCCTTATCTCTTAATTAACTCATGCTCATGCTGTCTGACATACGCATGCAGAGTCAATGACAAAAACAGGGACAGGGGCTTAAAGGAAACAACCTCCACCCCCCTCCCCCAAGGCCACTGATAATGAGAGTGAGAGGTAGCTGTTTCTTTCTTTCTCTCAATATTATTCCGTCCTTATTTATGATTTTTCTTCTACCTAATTTTCTTAACCTGTACCTTATTTTCTTCACAAAAATTTGGAAATGCATCTAATATAGGATTAAAATGATTTTTTGTTATTATTAAATATTATTTCATTCATATATACTAAAACAATAAGTTTAGCCATGAATTTTATGCCACAATTGGGACTGCTATTTAATTTTTAATCATCTTTACTTTGTGAACATAAAAAAAATCAATCTTGTGTTTGTCTAAGTGTAATTATGTTATTTTTAGCGAATATTCCCTATAGGGAAGAAGCTGTTACCATAGTACTCATGGTAAGACCCAAGCCCGAGACCATGATATCTTTTTGTTTTGGGGCCCCCAGAAGCAAAAAACCACAATTCGTTCATATACAGTGTGTAAAAATAGTCTGTCCCCCCCTCTTTAATTTTTTTGTTTGTTAAGATAAACAAATAACCTTTGGGGAATGATACTAACTCAACCCAAATTATTTTTTGCCGTTACCAAAAACTTTCAGTGTCCCCCAAAAATGGGGGATTTTGGGGGCAACTCAAAATTTTCAAATGCAAACACCTTTTGAGTGACCCCTCATTTTAAAGAGCTTTTAAAAAGTAGATGAATGGTGAAAGTTGGGGGTCTCTAACGTGTTTCTATCCAAATTGACAGCTTGTCAAAGTTTTGAATACAACACATCCTTGAAACCTAGCGTCTAGGCCATTTGGAGTTTTAATTCACCTTTGGTGATTTAAAAATGAAACGACCCACTTGGAAAAATGTTATTAAATGAAAAAGTGGTCTCTTTTGATGATATTAAAAATTGTAAGTGTCCCCCAAAAATCGGGGATTTTGGGGGCAACTCAAAATTTTCAAATGCAAACCCCTTTCATGTGACCCCTCATTTTAAAGAGCTTTAAAAAATAGGCGAATGGTGGAGGTTGGAGGTCACTAATGTGTTTCTATCAAAACTGGCAGCCTTTCAAAGTTTCAAGGAGTTGTATTCAAAACTTTGACAAGCTGCCAATTTTGATAGAAACACGTTGGCGAACTCCAACTTCCACCATTCGCCTATTTTTTAAAGCTCTTTAAAATGAGGAGTCAATCGAAAGGGGTTTGCATTTGAAAATTTTGAGTTGCCCCCAAAATCCCCCATTTTTGGGGGGCACTCAAAATTTTTAATATCACCAAAAGAGACCACATTTTCATTTAATAACATTTTTCCAAGAGTCGTTTCATTTTTAAGTCACCAAAGGTGAATTAAAACTCCAAACGTCCTCGACGCTATGTTTCAAGGATATGTTGTATTCAAAACTTTGACAAGGTGTCAATTTGGACAGAAACGCGTTGGAGACCTCCAACTTTCACCATTCATCTACTTTTTGAAAGCTCTTTAAAATGAGGGGTCACTCAAAGGGGGTTTGCATTTGAAAATTTTGAGTTGCCCCCAAAAACCCCCACTTTTGGGGGCACTCAAAATTTTTGGTAACGGCAAAAAATAATTTGGGTTGAGTTAGTATCATTCCCCAAAGGTTATTTGTTTGTCTTTACAAACAAAAAAATTAAAGAGGGAGGGACGAACTTTTTTTTACACACTGTATATATATTAGAAAAATTCTCTTCATAATTCAGTGTTAAACAGTTTTATTAATTTTCATCCTTCTAGTGAACTTCTTCAGATAAATAAAATGTATAAAAGTGGTATAAAATATAAGAAATATAAAAAATAATAACCAAACAAAAAATTAACAGGTAAATAAACAATAGACAATATACACTTGGCGCATTATATCGTGGGGAGACGGACTCAGGGAACGAAAGGTACCCTTATTTTTTGTTTCAGAGGTCATAAATCTTACAGAACCTCTGGCCTGGATTGTGGGCACGAGGGCGGAACAACCCAGAGAGAGGTGACTCACTGAGAAAGGAAGGGGGAGGGGCGCTGGGGTACGTGAGAGGACACTGGAATGCTGACCGGATTAGCTAGCTGAGTTCTATTGAACCACCCCAAATCACCCTTGTTTAAGCGGATATGAATGGTACAGGAAGTAACAAGTGGTATGAATATTAGACATGAAACTGTAAGCAGGAAGGGGCATAGTTTTAAAAGGAGATAATATGAGCAACAATTTCCTGTTAAAATTCTAGAGGAACCATCCGGATATCAATTATTACTACGTTCAAAGGAAATCTTACTAACTTGGCAAATAATTAGCTATGTTATATTAGTACCTCAAAATATGAAATTAACTTAAGGAATTGTTTTACAGGACAACAAACCATTTTTACTCTATAAACATAATTAATTGTCACTATCTGGTTCATCAGAACTATTTTTTCATTATTTTTTATAATGTGTTACTGTAGATGCTCCCGTGTACATATAACCAGTGTTAACCAGTGTTAAAAAATACCAGTAGGCCTACCTTAAACGCGTAATATACCATCATTACGCGCCTAAGGTATCTTAACTATTACAATAAGTATAAAAAGCCTGAATATTATATTTAAAGCTTGATTACAATTACTCTTTTAGCAAATTTCACTTAGGGGAAAGAAACTGTTACTGTAGTACTCATGGTAAGTCCCAAGCCCGAGTACCCAAGCCCGAGACTATGATAAATTTTCGTTTTGGGGCCCCGAGAAGCAAAACACCATTCGTTTGAATATGTGAGTGTGTATGATAGCGGCCGTAAAAATGGCAGAGGCTTAGTTAAATTTGGTACGGACGTTTAAAGTGGTAATTACTCTGATAAGTTTGTAAACCAGCCCGATCGAACTACGGGAAGGGGGGGGGGGGGGGTAAAGGGTGATAAACCCCTCAAAATGGGGATTTTCAGTTTTTCACTAGAAAAATAAAAACAACCCAATATTTATTTGCACCTTTGAATTCTGCTCGGAAAAACAAACAAATAGGCCTATTACTTTTTTCCATTGGATTCCGAGATATTGAAAGTGGTAAAGACAGTGCACTGTCCCAATGATAACCTTATGGGAAATAAGTAAAATTCTAGATCTTGCTTGTTGTTCTTCGGCATATCTTGATAAAATTTGGTTTTTGGCTTCATATTGATGGAATTTAAAGTAAATGGCTCTAAAATCCCCAATATTTAATTTTTTTGGAAGCAAACATGCATACTACAATTAAATAGCACTTGCGCTTGTGGAGCGTTTATGGCGTTTTGATTTCTCTATGTTATCCTTATGGAGAAAAAAATTTGATACCTTCCTTATTTGTGAATATATTTTAATATTTTAATAAAACTTGGTGTATATATATGGCTTCGTATATTTCAGATTTACTAAATATTGAATTTAAACCACCCACTTTGAATATACCTGTTCCTGCAAATCTGCATACTCATTTATAACATGCATACCCCATGTTACTAATTTGGACATTACAAAAACATTTCACATCTTGGTATGTTGGATTGAAATGTTTGTATGCATTTGAAATTCACTGAGTATGTAGATCTGCTGAAACGGGAGTATTTAAATACTGTGTGCATAGAATCCTTATTTTCCTTAATATCCTTTATTTTTTTGCAACAGCATGAATTTGTGTAGCAATCAAAAATGTTTGTTAACAGAATCGCTATTAAAATTAAAACTACGAATTGGATTAAAATTAATGTATTTTGATTTTTCAACGTTTACTCAAATTACATGCGAGTTCGGTAGCTTGAAATTATCTCTATTTTCTTTTTAAATGAACTAGTATATTTTTCAGAGTAAAAAAGGGCAACGTCGTTGGGAAAAGCGCAGATTCATTCATGGAAAGTGAGCTCAGGAAGCACAATCAGACATAAAGTCATTTTTGTTAAGAGGCAATTTTTTTGAGATTATCCTAAACGCCTTTAGTAGACGTATATAAAACAAACAAGATCGTTTTTCCATAAAAAAGGTCAATCAGGGGAAAAATATGCAAACACTTATTAACCTCTCATCCCTCCATCAATCGTATACTCTTATACGAGAAATGTTATCGTGTATGCTTGGCTGCTTGTTTGCAAAAAGATCTAGAAAACGGCTCCGAAGATTTCCTTCCAATTTTAGAAATAATTTATTTTTGGCTCAAAAACGTGCTTATGCAGTCTACTCTGCCTAAAAAAATCGAATTACGTAAAAAAGTTAATTTAAAATTAGTAAAATGTTAACATGGGTTCGTATGGGTAGCCAAAATGGAAACGAAATAACGATGAAAAAGTAAACATAAGTTTTCAAGTTATAAAGCAGCTGATTTACAAACAGACCTTGAACCGCTAAGGCGCAAAGAGAAAGACATGAACAGATAGCTCCGAATAAAGATTGAGCAAAGAATATTAATGAATTTATTTATTTAGTGTATTTTCATCGGCCAGTGGAAAAAAATTATTGCAAATTTTAGACCATAAGGCCGCCTGTAGTTTGAGGTTCTAAGTTAACCACAGAGAAACACCATTCTTCGTAGTATTCGTATGCATGAGAGTATGCAGGTTTGCTGACACGTAATGTGAAAACTGGGGATTTTAGGCTTTAGTACTATTTATCTCAACTGTATCAAGCCAAAATCAAGTTTTACTAAGATTTGTTGCGAAATAAGCGAGATATGGAACTTTTTTTTATTTCCCATAAGGATAACAAAGGTACAATATTATCTCGGTGACCAATGGACATAAACCAATGATTCAGGATTCTACATTGTTTGTTTTTTTGAGCTGAATTTAATGGTGCTCTAAGTTAGGTTATTTTTATTTTAACACGTTAACAAACTAAAAAAACAAAATGTTTCCCATTTTTGGGGGGAAATCGCGAAAAAACCCATATTTTAACGCATTAAAACTCGGTAACCGTTAGGATTACAAAGAAAATGTACAGAACCATTTTTGTAGAAAATGTAATAAGCTTTATTATGTACATTTAAAGTTTTTACCTCCAACCAACGGTTCTCAAGACTTTTGAGAAAAACCAAAAAAAGTCCCCTGTTTTCCGTCAATTGCCACTAGAGCTCGCCACATATTTTCCAGGACTTTTGGTATTTTCATCCTTAGGTACTTCTAAATAAGTCTGCAAAGTTTCAAATTAACGGAATTTTTTCAGGTTGGGCCATTTTTTAAGCTTTTTGACTGGACTATCGACGTTTTTACTTTTAAATTAGTTGTTGATTAAGAACACTGAGTATTCCTACGCCATTGCTGCCATTTAGTAATTTTGTATTCGTCTTCATATTTATGAAAATAATAATTTTGGTATTGTACATCTAGAACTGACCCTTAATCAAATCATTTCCAATTATTCTTCTGCATTACGTTTATTTTTGTATAAAAGTCCATAATTTATTTTTAGTTTATAGGCCTTAGTATCCGTACGTAACACTATAAATTAAGATTGCCCCTTCTCTTTCCCTTTGGAAAATAAGGGGCATAGAAAAAAAATTGGTTTTGTACCAAGATTTGCAGTGTACCAATGACAGCATATAAATCCTGATAGGTTTTCGAGCAGATTCCTCGCCGAGTGTTGGCAAATGGTTCTTTCTAAGAAATGCAAAAATACATTCACTCACACTCCCTTGTCCTTCCCTCCACCCTACCGCCCCTCTTCACCACCCCCCTCATTCTCTCTGAAGGCCCCCCCGTTCCTACACTCCTACCCCTCAGCACTTTGACAGTTTTACAACCCCGAGTGATAACGACTCAGGTAAACCCCGTTCCTTGGGTCCTGCACTCTATATCGTGACACCTTGAGAACCCGTTTACAACCTGCAGCAATTGGAGTGGAATGAATTTCATCAGGAGACCACAGCTGATACGCAAAGTAGTATTAGCCTGACGTGTTAGCATTTCCAACAGCTGTCAGTGTATATCTTAATTGTCATTTGTAAACAAAATACAGTTGATGTTTGTAGAAATTTGTTTTTTCATTGTTTGTTGTCCAAAATCATTGACCAATAAACAATATCTGACAGCTCTAGCAATGGACTAGGCCAAGGGTCAAGATATAATGCGCCAAGTGTATATATATATATATATATTTGTGGTGTGTGTGTCTTTAAGCACAATAACTAGCGTAAAAATGGTCCGATCTTAATTAAATTTGGGCATGGACGTGTAAAGTAGTGATTATTCGACGAGTTCGTAAACCAGCCCGATCGGACTAGACCGGAAGGAGGGGTAACAGGGGGGCAAACCCCCCCCAAAAACTGAGTTTTTTACACATAAAAATAAAAATTATCTTAACACAAAAAAAATCTTAAAAATTTTTGTTAGCACCATTGAATTCAGCTCAAAAAAACAAACAATTTAATATTTTGAATCACTGCTCTATGTCCATGGTTGCCGAAATATTGAAAGTGGTAAACACAGTACGTTTGTCCCAATGTTAACCTTATGGGAAATAAGTAAAATTCTATATCTCTCTTATTCCTCAACATATCTTGATAAAACTTGGTAAATGGCTTCTTATTGTTCAGATCTACTAATTATTGAATTAAAACCACCCAGTTGTAATATACCCGTAGCAGCAAACCTGCATACCATATCATCCCCATGTTATTCTTATGGAGCTTACAAAAACATGTCAAATCTCGCTATGTTGGGTTGAAATATAGTGTTTTGCATTGAAATTCATGGAGTATGCAGGTCTCCTGCAATGGGGGTATTTTGTTTTTAAATTTATTGAATGTTTTTCAGAATTTCAGAAATTCAGAAATATTTATTCCATATTTTACATTTGTTCATTACAAATAGTGTCACTATTACTAATACAAAATATACTTAATACCAATACAAAGAAGAACACTTTTGTTATTATGACTCAAAATATTAAGTAAAATATGGCTTCTGACATACGACTACATGTTACTCTTATGGAGAAAAATCGACCTTTGAGAGCGCCTCGCGCCCTTAGGGGTAGGAATTTTCAAAATCTAAAACCTTAATGGGAAAATACGAAATGAGAACGAATTTTTTGACACCCTCACAAATGCTGAAATTGGACCAAAAACTTCTGTGGATGAGAACATAGAATTATACTTTTACGATCAATTTTTCCTCGGGCCCGTTTAGTTTTTTCTTTGTTTTTATTCAGGTTTCACCTCAATAATAGTTTTTTTTACTCCATAACATACCAAAAAAACTAGACTAAACTGAGAAAACGGCCTGTGCGTATACCTTTTTTGAGGCAAAAAAGATAAAAAACTATTAACTTTAGAAAAAATGTTAAGTACAAAAAAGTTTGTTATTTTAAAATTATCTTTCAAACGTAAAAAGGTTTATCAAGATCAGAATACTATTACCCGGAGTTATTGAGCAATTTATGAATGTAATGGCAGCCATCTTTAATGGCTGTTATAGGGGGTGTTCTACCACGAATTCAAGGTTGGTTTTTCGGACAAAAAATACTTCTACTGGTATCCTTCTATACACCCTCCAAGTGGCTAAGCTGTATCATAAAGTGCAAGGTTTTTACACCCAACCATATGTACTAAACCTTTTACCTTGACAAATAAATAAAATACACAATGTAAAAACAATGAACTTACTGTCATGAAACACACATTGAAATAACTAACAGGTAAATGGTTATTTTTTAATAATTATGAATTACTAATACTGAAAATCATAATAACTTTTTTTAAATAAATACTGTTCATCTGGATCATTTTGCAAGAACTGTTTTTGTCTAAAGTGAAGGTTTTAGCTTTCTTGGTTTATAGTCAACATTTATACGCTTCAAAAAATCAATTACTTTTGTAAAACCACTGATGTCTATGTTATTTTTAACATTAATTGAATCTTTCAACATAGAATAGATTGTCCATAAGTAAGCTGGGTTACATACCTTTGACTGTTTTCCAATAAGTCCACAAGTATTCATTTTCAGAGATAATTTTACTTTTTTTTCTTACATCAGTTCATAAATCCATTACAGCGTTTCTCATACTTTTTCCTTGTCTATTTCGGTAATAAATTAGCTTCATCAAAAATATCTGTTTGGGTTAACGAATATAGAATCGGAATCCATCTTGTTTTCAGCCAACGACATAGAACTTTAAAGGTCATTGGTTTCAGTAATGACGATTGTAACCTAACCTCAAACATTAATAATTGTTAAGGCTGAGCGCTATCTTCCATTTATGCCAAGTCTAAGAAAAAATTCAGTCCCGACAGTTGGTGACAAAAAGTGTCCCCAACCCTGGTGGCACTCAAGCACAATTACTATGTCCCCAACCCTGGTGGCACTCAAGCACAATTACTATGTCCATAAGCAAATCACATGTTGTTTCACTATTTACTGTCTAACAACAAATACAGTCTGGTTACTCAAATGAAAAAAGTGTCCTCCCAATGTGATCGATCCTGGTGGCAGGCACATAAGTACAATTACTATAAAATGGTATCCAAATTTGTTAGTAACTGTGCTTGCATGCCGCTTGGAATGCTAGTGTTGCCCTGCGGACAACACAATGCATTACAACATATGGCAAGTGTCGGGACTGTATTTTTTCTTAGTCTGTGCTGTAAGCCAATGCCTCTAATCAGCTGTTAGCGCCTGCATTTGTTGAGCTGCAACATATTTGCATGTGTGCGTAGAAATTTGAAGGCACTCTAATTTTTGAATTATTTATTTCAATGTTATTCCTGACAAATTGAATCACAAAGCTGAATGATAAATTATTATTTTACTCATGCATTACAAGGAGTAAAAAGTGTCTAAACATAGCAGGTGGGGGGAAAAGTACTTTTCTAATGGTGTGCTTAGATTTTTCCTAGATTGCACAAAGGCTGAGAAAAATGGATTACAAAAATCATGCTTGGCTTTTAATATTTAGATTTTATAGGGTTTTTTTAACAAAACCCAAAACTTTATTTTATCAGTGAAGAACTATTCCCCCTCAAGATCCTCGGATTCGATCCCATCATATAATTTTTTTTGGGGTTACATAAAAAGTAAGGCCTACGAAAACAATTCACCGGATGTTCAGCACCTCAAAACAAACATAACAATTTTAATGCAAGAAATTCAAAGACGTACCTTGAACAACACATGTTCAGGAATTTGATGGAGATAGCACAACTTAGTACAAATGCCAATGGCGAATTCTTTGAACACATAATGTAAACTAAATGTGATCAAACTTAAATAATAGGCTGTATAACATGTAAAGATTAACAAAACAATATTTTCATTTTATATTTACTAGCAACCCGCGTCACATCGTGGCTTAAAAACAACTTGGTAAAATAGGCTTTAGTTTCATGTTGATTAAATATGGAGTTTCGCAGCGTAAAATACCTTTCAATAAAGAAGTGTGTGAATTTTTGTGATTTTTTTTATTTTTTAGATTAATTCTTGGTGCCATAGCACTGGAAAAAATTGGCAGTAATTGAACTTTTCATTGGGCAAACTTTTAAAAATAACTTATTACTTTAGACTCAAAACTTCAATATGGGTAAGAAATTCCTCACAGCATTTGAAAAGTTCATTTATTTTATCTGCTTTAAAAGTATCCATGTACACATTCTACACTTTGAAATTAGTTTCCACAGTCCAACCACATTAATTTTGTATTAAAGCAGGGTTATAGTTCATGTCTCTAGGCACATCTTCATGTCTCTTTTTTAGAGTTCTCTTTTCAAAAATATTGAATTATTAGTTAATTCTACATAAAATCTACGCATCTTTTTCTTGCTTTCATCTTTGTTTGGTCTTAACAGCAAACGGTAAGAAGATGGGCAAACCACTGAACTTCTGATGAACTAATCTCTAAATAACATTTATAAAATACCCACTCGCCGTTAAAAAAAATTATTCAAAACTCATAATGGCGAAAGAATTAAATTTTCAAAATGACCCGCTTTTTTGTTTCGCATCTTGTATTTACATAATTGGTAAATGTATATAAAGATAATTTATTTATAAAATAAATTAACAATCTTCCTACCAGTGTAGGCTGCTTTAAAAACAAAGAATACTAATTAATACATAGAATTTTTGTTACTATATAAATGATTTTTTAGGATTGTTATTGAATGTTTCACAGCTGTCACTGCAATGATATATAGTTTACTTTGGTCAAGTTTGAACGTTTTCCATAAATTTAACATAAATTTTGATATTGTTCCACGTGATCCAATTAGTAATCCAAATACTTCAAAATTTTCAATTTTATATTTTTCTTTATAAAAGTTGATAGTTGGGGAATAAATTGTTTTCTTTTCAAAATAACATAACATACCTAAGCAAATGACATAACTTTCTATTAAATGCCCTCATTAAATAGGCATATAATTATTGCTGTGTTTCAAAATCGACTAAATAGGCAGGCTAACTGCTAACACTTCAATATCTCATGCATTCCAAGTATATTTAAAAAATACAGGATTTAAATTTACAATGTGTTTTAAAACTTGAATTTTTTAGGTTAATAATTCAACTAATATTGATATTTTAAAACTCTAAACGTTGTCTAAACTTCAAAGTGTTGAAAAATGTGTATTCACTGTCAAGAGTGTCAGGAAATACCGTCTTCAGAGCACCTCCTGAATTACTTATGTTCCTTTTTAAGTTTCCTTTTTAAGATGGTAAATACAGTAAATTAAGATATTACAGACTGTCTTAGTTTCAATATGGCAAATAATCTTCCTTATTTTCTGTTATCTTAAAAAAAGTCAATATTTTAAGAAACCAAAATAATAATGTGGATGAATGTTAACTGACTTTTGCTAGCCATGCATTCTGTGGTCTGGAAATATTTCAAATCTTGATCATCTGTTTTGTTATAAACAAATGTGAATTGGAAAAAGTTCACAGGTTCTAACACAGATAGTAGCACTTTCGCTGGAATTTCAAAAGCCTCCTGTGTGAAGGCTTTTCATGGGATATTTGAACCCGCAAAAGGAACATCTAAAGAGTAATAGCTTTAATTTGATACCAACTATGTGTAGAACAATTAATTTCTAGGGTTCGATATGCTCTGTACAAAATCCCAGAAATTCTTTTAAATAATATAGATAGTCAATCTTAAAAATGGGTTGCATTAAAAAAATACCCCCGTTGCAGCAGTCCTGCATACTCAGCGAATTTCAAGTGCATAAATAAATAATTTAAATGAAGTCTCGCATCAAGTAAAATCAATATACATTCAAAAGAAAGCGTGCAAAAATACTCTCCTAGTGGCTTTTAGGAGCAAAAGGCTATACAAAAATAATAGCCTATAATTGGCACGAAAATGCAATGTTCAAAACTTCAAAACAGCTGGCTTTTCCAATTTAATCATATAGAGAAATGACCAGCTGTTTAAGTTTGAGTAAAAAATTTCATTAACATCATCAGTAAAAATCTGTATTCGATATAGTACATTTATTTGACATAGTTAGTTATCTGGCCTTTAAATAAGCCATATGTCTGTATCCACCATATGGCTTTGAATGAATCATCGGCTCACATGTTTTAATGTAAACAAAGCAGACGTTTTAGATCCCAATGCTACTTGAATAATGGCAGTTATTTTGTGTTATTTTTTGTTTTCTAGCAAACTTTAAGAAATTACAGTACTTTTCCTGAGTCCCTGATATTAAAACATTTAATTTGAGCCCTTTTCCCTCATCCTGTGACTTGCCTAATGCCCACAATTGCTATTCAAAAATAAATTATTCTCCATAAGATTAGTATGGAAAAATGCAGGTTTGCTGCCACAGAAATTTGAAAATGAGTTATCATAGGCTACAATCCAATATATCTAAACTATATCAAGCCACATAACATGTTTTATCAAGATATGTTGAGGAATAAGAAAGCTATCCAATTTAGATATTAGATCTCATCTAAATGAGGCCACAAACCAAGTTTTATTAAGATATGTTGTGAAATAAGCGAGATATAGAATTTTACTTATTTCCCATAAGGTTAACATAGGGACAACGTACTGTGTTTACCACTTTCAATAACTCGGTAACCAATGGACATAGAGCAATGATTCAAAATACTAAATTGTTTGTTTTTTCGAGCTGAATTCAATGGTGCCAACAAAAATTGGATTATTTTTATTTTTCTATGTGAAAAACCCAAAAAAACCCATTTTTGGGGGGTTTACCCCCCTTTACCCCCCCCTTCCAGTAGTCCGATCGGGCTGGTTTTCGAACTCATCCGAATAATTACTACTTTACACACCTGTGCCAAATTTCATTCAGATCGGACCATTTTTGCGAGCGCTGTCGTGCTTACAGACACATAGATATATATATATAGAAATTTGAACGAATGGTGTTTTTTGCTTCTGGGGGCCCCAAAACGAAAAGTTATCATGGTCTCAGGCTTAGGTCTTACCATGAGACCTACGGTAATAGCTTCTTCCCTATAGGGGAAATTCGCTAAAACAAAAAAAAACACCATGTACATCATTACATTAAGTAATTAATTTAATCAATACATCTTAATCCTTAAACGATTAATGATCTTTGTAAGATACATTACAACTGTAACTAGGAAATCAGGGAGTAATGTTAAAGTAACAAGAGACGTAGTATGTGAGCAGATACAGGCGGACCTGACCCCTCCCGACGAACCCGACGAACCACTCCTGACGAACCACCCCGCCCCTCCACCCAAGCTCATACAAACTTCAGATATTTCCCTATTCAATTTTAATATCCTTTTTCACTAGTTAACCCTACTTTGTTTTCTTTGCAAAATATATTTTCTTAGCCTGTAGAACTTTCATTCATTAATTAAAGATTGATATGTTTTTCTTTTTTTATTATAATTAATTAATCCTCATAAAATTACAACAAGAATCTCCCATCTAGTTCGAAGCAATAACGAGCCCACGCACAGGCTTTAATGCCCATGAGGGCTTTTTCCAGATAAAATTTTAACTATGTTTTTTTATAAGATTATAAATGTAAGAAGTTGTATACACCAATGTATTGTCTTTATTTGGAGAAATAAACTTCCTTTTCATTCATTCATTCATTCACTTAACTGGCCATTCACTGGTGCACCCACCCTACGATTCGAGTATTTTTGGATGAAAAATGTATATTTATTTCTTTATTTCTAATAATCTCTGTCAGACTCTACTAACTTTAGTAACACATGATCAGATTTTTTGCTTTAAAAATTAACATAGAATGGACTTTTTTTCTGAATAATCAATGCTGAAACTGATGGATTACTGACCAAAGCTAAAAACATATGTATGTGATAAAAACAAAAATAAAACATTAATTTGCAAATAAAAATGACTGTCATGATGACTTTATTTTTTGTTTTAAAATTTAAAGTTTGTTTATTCTAATTTTATAGTTTTTTCTCGTGGTTTTTCTAGGTATGTTTATGTGCTACTGAAATTCTTAAAGAAAATATAATTAGCAACTTAAATATTATGAAAGCATAATTTTATTACCAAAATGTAAATTATAAATATCTGAAGAATATTCGGGATGTAACATCAATGTTTAGAGTTATGAAAGTAATAGAAGAAAACATAAGTATCTGATAGTTTTCAAATTCACTTGGATTCAGCACATGTTAAAATGGACTCTAGGGCAGAAAGTCATGTTGGCAACCATAGACCATCGTGCTTTTTAAAACCCACATCCCAAAATTCTCAGTGCTCTCAAAAAATCTATCAGAAAGAATCCCAAAATATAACTGTTGAAAAAGAAATAAATGTCATTACAAAAAATTCTTCAACCTCTCCAGCAGCTTCACTTAAAGAGGAAGAATCAAATGTAGAGCCAAAAGAATCAGTTGTTCTTGAGGATAGAGGAGGTAGGAAAGAGGAAGTAAGAGTAATCGATGTGCATGGTGTGAGGATACGCCCTGCCAAAGTGAGATTTGATAACACTTTTGAAAACCAGAGATATACAGAGATGTTGTCTATACAGAACATCTCCGACTTCTCTGTCACTGTAAGAATACACAGCCCTAGAGCCTGGTCATATCGATTAAACCCTCTAGAACGTGGCTACCTCCTAGCTCCTGGACTTAAGGTAAGCCGCCGAATTCACTACACATGCACTAAAAACGGCATCGTCCAATCCACTTTGCCCATCCATGTCAATGAGAATATTATTGAAATTCCTCTTCAGGCATTCAAGGGCCAAGCGTTTATAGAGATCATCCCAGCCTCCATTCAATTTGGTCGAGTTGACATTGGCTCTAAACCAGTAGAGAAAAAGATCCGCATTAGGAATGTGTCGTCTTGTGCGACTAAGTTTCTTGTTGACCTTGGGAATAATGAACTGGACCTTCATGTCAGTCCGTTGAAAGGGTGGATCCGTCCTAACAACAGCGTTAGTATTCATCTAAAGCTTCTGGCGTTAAGAGAAGGGGTTTATTCATCCGAGTTTTGGATAACAACAGACTTGAGTCAGGCAAGAGTTCCTGTGGAGGTAGAAGCATGCAGGCGCAAATTATTGGTAATCCATCCCAACACCATCAGTGAGTTCACTCTAGTGGACTTTCCAATGACTTTCTTTGGCTGCCGCAGGTACCAAACATTATTGGTCTACAACATGGCAGCTTCAACCAGTACTTTTGTAGTTGTTGCTGACTACGGAAGCAGCGGGCAGGAGCCATTTTGTGAGGCAAAGAAAAAAGCACAGTCACAATTGAATATGTTTGATATAGAACCAATTGAAGGGAAAATTAGACCCTTTGAAAAAAAGATTTTTACTTTTTGGTTTACTCCGAAAGTGATTCCAGGAATCGAGCCAACCAGAAGGAGGAGTAAGAAAAGCTCTGATTTGAATGATTATCTTTGTACAATTAGGATAAAAAGAATCCAAGTTGATGATTCCGGGGCTGATTATGTTTTAAATGAAAGTATTAATAAAAGTTTATCAAAATACAACACAGTAACATTTTTAGGGGAAGAAAAATCAAATTTTAATTTTGACTCAGAGTTGGATGTGGTAGAGGAGGAAGCCCTATCATCAGCTTCTCTTTTAGGAGATATTTCTTTGCTGTTATACTTATACGGTGAGGCAGAAGTTCCTGTTCTCTGTGCAACACCAGATGCTCTTTACTTTCCTAACACTCCTGTTGGAAGTACAGTTGTAAAAGTGGTTCAACTAACTAACAACACAAACCAATTATTGGCTTTCAAGTATAGTAAAATACCTTTTTTCGAAGTTATCCCAGATTTTAAAAAAATAGACTCAAAAATGGCTATAGATGTAACAGTACAGTTTTGTGCTAAAAACATTGGAGATTTAAACAAAAAATTAATTTTTATGATTCTGGCTGAAGAAAATGCTACAGATAAGTTAAATTTTCAAACGGTCGGTCATGTTACTGTTAGGATTTCTGGTTATGTGCAATCACAAAAGATCGCTCCAAAACCTAAGTTCAACCCTGGAATAACACCATTAATAACCCATGAAGTGGGGTTCCTCACTGATGAGGTGACTTTTGCAAGCAAAATAGAGAAGCCAAGAAGTGCTATGACTGTTGCAGCTAGGGTGGGACGACCGTGGCATCAGACCGACGCCACAATAGCATTTCCTAATGACCGACCCCTCACTTTGCGACCACGACCCACTGACGCAACTGCCAAAACCATATTCAAGGGCTTACCTAGGTACATAGCACCTATAGATGCATCTCTGACATACACAGTAGAGGAATTGGCTATGAAAAAAGCTAATGATGCTTGGTTTTTGAAATATATTCAAGGCACTGCAGCATTGTCCATTCCAAAAGAGAGATGCTGTGATTGGAAAGTACCAAATTACCACCCAGATCCACCCTTGGCACTATTACAAGAGAAAGAACTAAAACTACCTCATGAAGTGTTTGTTCCATTAACATTTGTGCAGCTTTATCGCATAAGTGTTTTTCCACCTATATTATCTTTTGGAAGTGTTACAACAAACAAAAGTTGTTCTCAGATTCTTAGCATCTGTAATGGCAATGAATTTAAAGTAAGTGCCAAAATAGTACCTCTATCTTCAGCAATTGATGTTCAAATATTAGAACATTTCATAATTTCGGAAAAATCAGAGTCTAAAGTAACATTAACTTTTCGGAGAGAAAGTTTGGGCAAATACAATGGGGCAATAACCTGCATCATCAATGGCTTCCACTCATTTGACATAGCTGTAGTTGCAGAAGTGGTGTATCGCAGTCTGACCATTACTCCAGAATATGTAGAGATAAAGATTCCTGACATTCCATTTGCAGATTTATGTGTTCCTGTGGCCATCCAAAATCCACTAAACATCCCTATGTCCTTTTTTTGGGTTATTCCAGATGAATCTCCCATTAAAATAGAACCCACTCATGGGGTGGCTCCCAAATTGGGCACAGTATGGTGTGGAGTGTTTTTTGAACCTGAAAATCCAAACTACAAACTTTACCCATTAAAGTTGATGGTTGAAGGATCGACCTGCCTCAAACTAAAAACCGGCGTCGTTTTACCAAAGACAAATGTATACTTTTTGGAATCTGTCTTTAATGTCGGTAATATCCCAATGAATTTAACAACAGTACGACGATTTATGGTTTTCAACCCTGATTTTTCTGATGCCATGTTTGTATTTTTAAACAAAGAACCCATTAAAGGTGTTAAAGTTATTCCACCCTCAGGAACTATAAAAGCTAAAAGTTGTCACTGTTTCTGTCTTCATATAACCATACCTTTTGAAAAACCGCTAGATTTCACAGTGTACATGAACCTGCAGAATTTAGCCACAATAGAAATGAAAGTTACTGGTAATGTTGTCTACCCTGATGTTGATTTGAGTCCAAAATTTATAAATTTGCACCGTGTGCCATGCAATTCGGTTTCACGGACTACTCTAATAGCTGAAAACAAAAGTAAAGCCAAAGCCGAAGTTAATTTTGAAATGGATGAATACCCACAGTTTAAAGTGTCATTATCTAAGAGACATCATGACCCAGGTCTAAATGACTGTGGTTTTACACTGGAATCAGGAGCAATTCAAAAGTTCTATTTACATTTCATTCCCAAGGACTTAGCGTCATATGACTTTTACCTCCCTGTTATAATTAACGATTTACACCCTTTTCGTAACTCTTCCTTAAAAGAAGTCGAAGCTCAAGGAAGAATGATTAAGAAAATTTCAAGAGATGAGAACAAAGGTTCTTCTAGTCAATGGAAGAAACTGGTCATGTCTCATCTGGTTTTAATCAATGTTGCAGTCCTAAAAGAACTTCTGGTTTTTTCAGATTTAAATCTTTTCTTCTCTGTAACTTCTGAAGATAAAACTTTCTCAGTTAGAAACGCTAGTGAACAAAATGTTGGTATTTTGATTCATCCAGAAGATCTACAGGGTCCTTTCGATGTTTTTGTTGAAAAAGAAGAGGCAGTCAATAAAAGGGATTCATTTAAATCAACACTACCTCCTGGGGAGTCATTAACCTTCAAAGTGATTTTTACTGCAAACCTGCCAGGATCATACATTCAAGATGTTGCTGTCACCACGACAAATGAAGAATATTCATTAATTTACAATACTGTTCGGCTGATGGGAAATATTTCTTTTCCCTGTGTTATCTCCCCATCAACACATGAAATATATTTCCAACCAGTTCCATTGAATGTAGAAATCAGTATTAATTTCCCTCTCAAAGTCGCACATAAACAAAATGAAGAAACTGTTATCAGTCACCATATGGCTAATTTTCATGAGGATCTATTCAGCATAGAATACCCTAAAGGAAACATTGTAACTGGTGTTACTAACCGCAAAATACAGGTAAAAATAACATTTAAAAGTAAATTTCCAGTATCTGTTCGAAAACAGGTTACTTTCAATTGTGGTAGACATTCTGCATGTGTTGTCATGATGATAGCAACAGCTGACAGTTGCTTACTCACCACACATGCTTTTCTAAAAGCTCATTCCAAAAATCAACCAAAATTAAACTTTATAGATGAAGTAACAGAGGAGATGAATATGGTAGAAAATGAAATTAAGATCCCATACAAACACCTATCGATGAAACAAACCACATTACAAAATAATGATAGTTCTTCATTAAAATCAGATCAGTCCGTTATATCACAAAGTACCTTTGGCTCTCTTAGTCTGGCAGGAAAAGTGAAGCGGTCTTTACAAAAATCTCAAACTATAAACCCGTCTCAAGTTCTTATGGAAAAGGAACGAAAGATTTTTTCAAAATCAGACTTATCAATCTTGCCTAGCGAAAAGGAGGAGAAATTGCCATTAAAAAAACAATCTTTAATGGTGACCGAAACAATCACAATCGATGAGGAAAAACTAATGTTTCCAATGTTTCCACTTCAACCAACATTAAGTGAAAATGCTACGTACATGAATCAAACTCTGAACTCTGTTCAACAATGGGTATATGAACAAGTTTTTTGTTGTTCATACAATGCTCATTTTGGAAGTCATTCATTTTCTTCATTCTCAATTGCTAATAGGAAGGAATTTAGCCCCAGCTCTCCAGTGGCTTTAAAAAATGTGTTTGATGTTCTAGAGAGGATTTGTGGAAGGCGAATAAGACGCTTTTTTACACCTATAGATAAACTCCCAGAGGATAAGTTAGCGAGAGCAATGTTCACCTATAACTCTTACCGGCAGTTGGTAGAATTCATGGCGGTCCAGGGGGCTTTGATGGCTCATATAGAGCCTAAATACCTCATGGTATATGATGAGTATTGCGACTACCAAAAGTCTATACAGTTAACAAGAAAATCCCAAGATTTTTTCACTACAGAGAGCCAAAATTTCGATAGTAATGGTGATTCCGAATTAAAGAGTGCTGAAAATTTTCAAAGCATTTCAGTTCAATGTTGGCTAGATCTATTCCTTCAAATATTTAAAACCTTGGTCCTTGGGCCAGCAGTTGGAATCACATATAATAATAACCTTGAGGAAATAAAGCAACCCACTGTTCAGTCTGTTTATACTCGTGATATCGAAGACAAGAAGTCTTTGTATGGTCGGGCAGAAGATGTGCTTTTATCATGGCTGACCCATCACTATAATTCTCAGCGTACTGTTGTATGGCCAAACAGTCCTCCGCCACCTCGCACTGTTACCAACTTTGACTCAGATCTAGAAGATGGCTTGGTCCTTACAGCCACCACTGCAGCCTACTGTCCTTACCTCAATCAAATATACTTCTCTGACATGTGCTTGCACCCTTCCTCAATCAGTCAGGCTTATCACAATGCAACATGTCTATGTATGGCTTGGGGAATTATTAAGTTGGGATTTTCTATTTCACCCAGAGACTTTGTTCATTCTAACACAATTAAGATGTTGTTATTAGTTACACATTTGTACAAAATTTTGCCTTCTTACAAGCCAGAAGGCATTATTGCTTTTAAGGCCATACTAAATGCTAGTGATTCTCAGATTGTGACTTTAAAAAATGATGAAGAAGTATCCATCACCTATTATGTACAGATCCTCCCTAATAATTCCAATTTCTTTCTTGAGGACTGCCAAAACTCCTTCCTATTAAAGCGCAAGTCTACAGGTAAGATAACAGTGCATTACATGGCCCGCAATACGAACAAAGTGGAAGCAATTCTACTGCTATGTGGAGCTTGTATGCCTCCGAAGTTTGGTCAAAACTACGTGTTTAAACTAGAGGGATATCCTGTTAAGCTTCCTGTATCCTCTTCATTCAACATAATTTCCCCCCAAAATGTTCCTATGGATGCAGAGATAACAGTAGAATCACCTCATGCAATGGATTTGAAAGGGGGTGAAACATGCTCTTACGACCTTTGGGTCACATACACAGAACCACAACCGGGGAATATAAATGCTCTATGCTGGGCTAAAGAAAGGAAGCGCAAGATACCCCGTCGCATGTACTTTAATGCGAACAGACTGGTCGTAGCATCCGCCAAAGGTAAATTTGCAAATGGCATTTTATCCTTTAAAGTCTGTTGCTATTCTATAATGGTACGTGACTTTTGGCTCATATTTAGGAACCAAAATGTCGGGGACTTTATTGTGAAGCTAAGAGTGACCCCCCGTCACCCTCAACCGGTAATGAGCCTGCAAATAACGATGCTTGAAGAAGAAAAGTGTACCTGCACTGCGGCTGGGCCAACACCCACATGCAATCGGATGACAACAGTGAAGATACCTTGCCGTAACCTAGAACAGTGGGCTGGTGTCAGGACGATGTTTGAACTGTCTACATCTCCCGAAGAAAAGACGTTTTGGGCTGCTTATATAGAAACCAACATCGGTTTTCGATTACTCCAATGGATGTTAGAAGAGAAAAAAGAAATACTCAATAAAGAACTGGAAGAGCTATTTAAGAAAAGTAAAACCTACAAAGTCACTTGCGCATCCAAACACGTAACATGCCCTCCCACACTCCATATACCTGATGTAAGAAGTAATTTGTCAATTTCTGTTGACCTACATTTGGATAGTACCAGTCCTACTCATTCAACAGTTTTGACTTTGACCTCAACAGATGGATTTGAAATGCGGTGCTATAAGCTAGAAATTGTTATTGATAGTTCAAATCCACCAGAAATAAGGTTAAGTAAATAATTTTGAGTTAATTTTGTTGTTATTCCTATATTTAGTATTATTTTTCAGGTCTTGCAGCACTTTGATTTGATTTTACTAATCAAAATTCAAGTTTTAGCGAATTTCCCCTATAGGGAAGAAGCTATCACCGTAGTAGGTCTCATGGTAAGACCTAAGCCCGGGACCACTATAACTTTTCGTTTTGGTGCCCCCAGAAGTCAAAAACACTATTCGTTCAAATTTCTAGATATACGTATATATATATCTATATATGTCTGTAAGCACAATAGCGCTCGCAAAAATGGTCCGATTGGAATGAAATTTCGCACAGACCTGTTGAGTAGTTATTATTCGGACGAGTTTGAAAACCAGCATGATCGGGCCATCGGAAGGGGGGGATAAACCCCCAAAAAATGGTTTTTTGAGTTTTTTACATATAACAATAGAAATAATCAAATTTTTGTTAGCACCATTGAATTCAGCTAAAAAAATGTATTTTGAATCACTGCTCTATGTCCATTGGTTACCGAGATACAGGGCCGCCGACAGACATTTTGAGGCCCGGGGCAAGGTTTGGGAGTGAGGCCCCTCAATACAAAAAAAAATACAAAAATCATAAATAAAAAATATTGTCTGTTAAATAGCTTAATTTGTAAAATCTGCTGATTACTAAATATTTGATCTAAAACATTTTGATTGTCTTAATTTGTTCAATTCGAAGCAACTACATCACAGATCTTTGCTAAACTTATGATTTATTTATGAATTTAAAAAATTCAGAACATTACAAACAGTAAAATTATGTACAATCCTTTTTAATACGACTACTGAACAGCACATAACTTTGGATTAAAAGCACTAGACTAAAAAATGTATGTTCCTAATAAGCCTGCACTTGGGGGTAAAAGGATCTAAGAAAGAGTTTTAAGTTATTATTCACGGACCACCTAACTACTGTAAACTACTTTACTTGTTTTCCTTATATTGTCCAACTCCCATAATGCCTGAGGAGCGTGTGACGTCACGAAGACACCATTTTTCCGATTGCATCCTAGCCCTAGCCTATCACTATATCTTGAGATGGCGGTGGATCAGACGCTTGTGCTCCGATACGAAAATATTCATCGATGGAGTACAGTGGATTTTACCTCAGCCAAGATTCTACTCTACATCTAAACGTCCGACTGTCTAACTCCTTAACCTTGGAAGGCAGCGCATTAAAAAGTTTGATTGCGGGCATCGGGAAGCAATCCTTCCTCTTACTTAGACGACAGAAGGGGGGGGGTCTAAGTTCTGCCTCCTGCGGGTATTGTAATGATGGACATCAGATCTTGTGATGAAGGATTCCAGATTTTTGTGTATGCATGTAGAATAGGCTATCTAGCGCATATTGACTATAGACAGTCAATATGACCAACTCCCTGAATATAGGCCTGCAATGGTCCCGAGGTCTAGCAGAGACGATGACTCGTAGAGCATTCTTCTGAAGGAGCAGGATTTTGTTGCTACCTGGTGAGTGTCCCCATAGGCATAGGCCATACATTACATGACTATGGAATAGTCCGTGGTATATGTTGACCAAATACTTCCTGGAAAGCATGGGTTTTAATCTTCAAAGCAGAAAGATAATACGGGCTAACTTTGAGCAAATGTTAAGAACGTGGTCATGCCAGGTAAGTTTGGGGTCAATAGTGAAGCCCAGTAGTTTGACATGGGGTAGAATGGGGTCCACACCCAGGCTGAGGCTGAAAATAATCTCTTGCGTTTTATTTTTGTTTAAGGCTAGTTTGTTCTTTTTGAACCAGTCCGTGGCGTCATTACTATTGGGTAAAAGTATAGCCGAAATCGAAGATGTAGTAATAACTACTCTCGGGTTGGCCAAGATACTTTATTGTGCCAGCCTGAGGGTACAGACGCAGACGAGCACATTCTTTCGGTCTGCTGATGGCATCACGATCTGCTTAAAGTTTTGTTTGAGGAGACTCGTATTTCTTTAGACCTTAATTGGTCCATACGTATTTAAACTCAAACTCAGAGGAGAAACGAAGCTTAAGTTGTTTATAACTGAAAAAAATTCATGTCACGTCTTGAGTCGTAAATGTTATTACTTTTATTCTTTTGTAAAAGATACAGTATTTAGTTAAAGCTAGGAATCCTTTTCCATGGTCCATCGTAGGCTTGTACAAAAAAATGTTTTGTGTTTTGTGTTGTGTTTTGTTTTGTGTTGTGTGGTTTTTTAAGTTTTAGGGTGCAGACGATTGGTATTGGACGATTGCTGAGTTTGGTACGGATTTAGTTAATGTGAGGTCTGCGGTGTAGGCCTATAGCCGCGTGTTTGCACTACACAACTTGTTTTATAAACTTTTGTTTGCAAAACATGTTTAGTAAAACTTTTATTTTTTTAAACTCGGTCTTGTGTTTTGAAACATGTTGAACGACAAAAGTTCATAGAGCAAAAATTTCCTTTGATCTTTCTGACACGTCTCGGGAAACCTGCAATCTGTTGTAAAACACGATTTTATGGTTTAAAACACTCTTGTTGTACAACTTGTTTAATAATTTTCATTGCTTTCTTATAAACATGTTCAAACCAATATTAGTATAACTGGTTGTACAACGCAACTATATAAAACAAGTTGTAGGCCTTTAGTGTAAACGCGGCTTAATCTCGGGGGGGGCCCAGACGAGACGTCGGGACGTTCTAAAACAAAATGAAACTGTATCAAAATAAGACAAATAGTGAGGCACTTTTAATTTATTTACTTTTTTAAGTACTAAGTTTCTTATAAATCTTCTTATACATTTCCAAATGGTACCATTATACCATTATAATGGCACTAAATGGAATACCATTATACAAATGGTTGGCAGGCCTGGCCTGTACTGTGCAGTTTGTGTTGTGTGATGTGCTTGCTGCGAGATCATTTTTTAATAGTTAAAAAACTTTGGTGACAGCTAGTGAGTTGATATTTTACTCTTTGAATATCACCCCGACACATCCAGTGACGCTGTAAGTAGCATTACTCCATCTGAACACTGAGTCATAACCTCCGCTTTGGGACTGATAACGTGGTGCGCCGGCGTGTTTGATACCATCGCGCATCTGAGGTTGCGCATCACCGAGCAACGCTTGCAGCCGCGGGGACCATTTCCCTGACTACGCGCCCTCGACGCACCGCGACTGCCGCCACGCCACGCCGCTGATTATAGATGCGCCTGCACTCCCTGTGATGCAACCGGCCACACTCGCATGAGTTGTGATTGCAGCTGCTATTTGCCGGTGTTTGCTATTTCTCCATATCATCAACGAGGAGGTAGCTTTGGGGTGATAAACTGAAAAATACATCTGGCTGTTTGTAGTTTTAGCGAATTTCCCCTATAGGGAAGAAGCTATTACCGTAGGTCTCATGGTAAGACCTAAGCTCGGGACCACTATAACTTTTCGTTTTGGGGCCCCCAGAAGCAAAAAACACCATTCGTTCGAATTTTTAGCGAATTTCCCCTATAGGGAAGTAGCTATTACCGTAGGCGGCACGGTGAGACTTAAGCCCGGGACCATGTTATTTTTTCATTTTGAGGTCCCTAGACCCCAAAAAACACCGTTCGTTCATTTTCATATATATGTATATATATATATATATACCTGTCCGTAGGCGCGATAACTTTTGTAAAAAAGGTCCGATCTTGATGAAATTTGGAACAAACGTGTAAAACGTCATTCATGACTTCGAGTTCGCAAACCAGCAAGATTGATTTACTCTAAGAAGGTTTTTTTCACAAAATAAAATTTATTTTCAAGATTTAACACCTTTTTACTAATTATTTTTAAACTTAATTGTCAAAAATGAATTCAGCTTAAAAAAACAAACAATTTAGCATTTTGGAATTATTATTCTACGTCAATCCGTTGCTTAGATATTGGATAATATTGGATGTGCTAAACACAGTACGTTGTCCAATATTGTTTTTTAATTTTTCCCTCCAAAAAGTATAGTCACCCTGATTTGAGATGTTTTTTAAAAATACAATTCTGAACATATGATTAAATTTGCAGGTGTTGAATATTTTATTTGTGTTTATTTTGAATAGTTAGAGTTCATTGATCAAGATTTTGCAGAAAATATATACTATATCAAAAAATACAAATTATTTTAAATTTAATAAGAAAGTAAGAGCATTTGGAGGGGGGGGGGGATGTCTCGGTCTAAACTGCCTGAAAATGTAGCATAATATATGATATGTTTAATAATGAGGATTGATAATGTGTTTTATTGAAATTGGCTGGATATGTAGGTCTGTTGCAACAGGGATGTTTTAATTACTATAAAACTGACCATATGATTGAATTTAATTTTTTCATGAGATTGAATTATTTGTTTGTTTTGAGTGTTTTGAGTTCATTGGTTATATGTTTGTTGACATTTATATTCTATAACAAGATTACAGTTATTAAAAATTAAAAGACTAAGAATTATATAAAATACAAAAGTGTATGTATTACTAATGAAAACTAATATGGTCTCTTTGTTAATTTTCCTCATGTTTAAAGCTCATGAATGATTAAATATGCGTTTTTAGGTATATTATTTACTAAACGTATTCAAATGTATATTATTTACTTAACGTATTCAACTTGTTTGAAGGATCCTTCAAACAAGTTGAATGCTCACACATACAAAATAAATCCTATGGAAATTCGCTGAGTACGCAGGTCTGCTGCGACGGGGGTATTATATATATATATATATATATCTATATATATATATATCTATATATATATATATCTATGTGTCTGTTAGCACGATAGCGGCCGCAAAAATGGTCCGATCTTTATGAAATTTGGTACGGACATGTAAAGTGGTAATCAATTGGACGAGTTCGTGAATCAGCCCGATCGGACCACCGGAAGGGGGGGGTAAAGGGGGATAAACCCCCCCAAAAATGGGTTTTTTGAGTTTTTTACATAGAAAAATAAAATTTATCAAATTTTTGTGGGCACCATTGAATTCAGCTCAAAAAAACAAATAATTTAGTATTTTGAATCACTGCTCTATGCCCATTGGTTACCGAGATATTGAAAGTGGTAAACACAGTACGTTGTCCCAATGTTAACCTTATGGGAAATAAGTAAAATTCTATATCTCGCTTATTTCTCAACATATCTTGATAAAACTTGGTAAATGGCTTCTTCTAGTTCAGATCTACTAAATATTGAATTAAAACCATCCGGTTTTAATATACCTGTAGCAGCAAACCTGCATACTCATTTCCCATGTTATTCTTATGGAGCTTAACAAAACATGTCAAATCTTGCTATGTTTGCTTGAAATACGTTGTTTTGCATTTGAAATTCGCTGAGTATGCAGGTCTGCTGCAACGGGGGTATTTTATATTATACAATAATGGAGAGTTTAGATAAATGTTTGTTTGGATGTACACATTTTTCTGAAGATTATGAACTTCTTGTTTCGGATTTTTGTCTTCAGTTCAGCAAACTTTCAGCAAATTTTGAAATAAACGATTGCCAAAACTTTTGTCACATCTGCAAGTAAAGTTGTAATTCAATTCGATTCTGTTTGTGGTGAATTAGATGAAGAATCTTGTGATGGGGTCCCATTTGAGAGATTTATTTTATTTGAAATTAGAGGAAACGTTGAGTGGACATGATTGGTCATTTTTCTCCTCTTCCCTCCCCTTATCCCCACCTCAGCAATTCAGGGGTCTGATAAGAACCAAGGGTCAGTCAGATATCCAGTGGCTCCGGTAGCGTCAGGATCGCCGTCGCCAGTATCGTTATCGCCCGCAGCAGCTCTTGGAGATGTCTGAGTGAGTGCCGAGAATTCTTATTTTTATAAGTATTAACGTTATTTGGAATTACCGACACCGTTGTGAAAAGTCATTTCTAAAGTAGCGTAACATAATTTTAAAATTTAGTTTAAATTTAATAATGGGTTCGTGAGGGACAAGTGTCTCTTCGGATCCAAAATCCTGCAAGTCTGATTTCTAATAAAATAATTTAACACTATAAATAGATATTGGTTGAAGCTCGTGGGACAAGTGTCTCATTGGAGTAATTTTCGCAAGGGTTTTAACAGAATATAGTCCAAAAGTAAATTTTGATAAGATGCTAGGGACAGGTGTCTCAGCATCATATTTTCTTAAATTTTTGGTACAATAAATACATAATGTTTTGAATAACGTTCAGATGACCTGGGGAGGAAAGTTTCTCACCGGTTAAATAATTAATTTTGAGTCATATTTAAAGATCGAGTGAGGAAATTTTCTCTTCGAATATTAATTAACTAGGTGAAAGGCTAAAATACCGTAAATCCATTAAATAAGCCACCGGGGAAATTAACCCCTAAATTGAATAAATTAATTCAGTGGGCCCCAAATAAAGTGGTTACCTTGGTGCTGAGGCGAATTTATTAAGTGTAGGCTCTGATCATTAAAATGTGGTTTGAAAGTGTACGTGACAACTAATATCAGGATTTTATCTGAGTACAGACTATTTGGACATGCTGCCGCCTAATATTTCGCTTAGAAAATCTGTATTTGATTTTGTTGAAAAGGTTTTACATTTTATTTTATTTAATAAATTGATGTTTTTTGATCACAACTTGATTAAGTCGAACCCTGGGTATCCCGTACTGAGCTGTATATTTTTGTAATGGGTGATAAAATGAAGGTTGGATATAAAAAAATACTATTTTATATTTAGAGTTGAATGGAAGTATTTTATTACATTGAAAACTAGTCTGTCGGCCAACATCCTAACTGATTAAACCCCATTACAATGGCGCCCGAAAAATGTGGATTAGTGTGGTTTTATGGCAGTAATTAATGGCAGCAGAAATACGATAGTCATAGTTTTGTACTCAGCTATTTTTATTGTGTACCATGTCGGATGACGGAGGAGGGGAAAAGAAAGTCTCATTAAATTGGGTATATAAGTTGCATAAAAGACCGTTACGGGGCGAACTATTAGCTAGGAGCTTAGATGCTAGTGGCAATGTAGCGCAATTACGACAAAGGTTGTGTGAGTATTTTCGAGCGGAACGAGATAGAGCTGAAAACACGGAAACATCGCGTAGCAGGATGAGTTTATCTCCGCGGCGAAATGTAGATATCGACCCCGCGGCTAATAGCAGAGGCAACAAGGAGCCGGTTGGGCTAGGAGCAACTGATAAAATTCCTGAGACGCATTCAGGCAAGATATGCGACTTAGTGCGTAAATGGGGACTGAAGTTTGACGGGTCCGAGGGAGTAATTGCTTTTATCGAGAGGGTGGAGGAATTGCGAGCGGCATATGGGTTCACGGATAAACACCTGTTGACTGCGTTACCGGAATTATTAAAGGGGAAGGCCATTTTGTGGTATAGGAACAACAGTGCCGGGTGGCAAAATTGGGCGGGGTTTATTGAGGACCTAAAAGTGCAATTTTTGCCGCCGGATTACCTTTTTAATTTGGAGGAGGAAGTACGTAGGCGTTCACAGGGTCCTGATGAATCTATTCGAGACTTTGCTATAGTAGTGGGAACACTGATAAGACGTCATGGGCAAATGTCAAATGACGATCAGCTAAAAATAATATATAGAAACTTAAGGCCGGAATATAAAACCTATATTCGTAGGCGTGATTTCACTACTTTGCCGGAGTTGTTAGCGGTAGGTACGGAGTATGAACTGATGATCAAACAATCAAAACTGTATCGCCCCCCACCAAATATAGCACAGGCGCATTTCTCGGACACAGCTTACAAGTCCGGATCCCAACCCCGGCCGACCGTACATAAAGTTAGTGCTGTGACACCGCCTGTTAGGTCGGAACCACAACAAACATCGCGGGCTAGTGATAAATGCTGGAACTGTCAGGAGACGGGCCATAGGTATTCACAGTGTCGGAAATATCGCCGAAAGTTTTGTTATAGATGTGGCGAGCCTAACACCATTGTGCACGCGTGTGTTAAGTGCCGAGGGGGAAACGGGCAGAGGGTCTAGCCGGTTTGGAGGTCTCTAGGCCGCGTAACGAAAACCTCCTATCTCATATGACTGGGTCAAATTGTCAGGACTTAACAACTGTTTCCAGTGGTGTGCAAGTAAACGATTCGGACAAACGGTTATTTACTGATGTTTTGTTAGGTGGAATGCAGTACAGGGCATTGATAGATACGGGAGCCGCCGATTCGTATATCAGCTCGGAAATTTGTATGTTACTAGAAGATAACGGATTTCCCGCTAAGTACGTGAATCACCGAGTAAAATTGGCAAACGGCTCCGTGGTGGAAATAAACAAATATTTCGTAGTCGATATAGAATGTAATTACACGGAAGTAAAGGGGATTTTTTATGTCATGCCGCAACTGACTGTGGACGTTTTATTGGGTTTAGACATTATTAGAGAGGCATTTGAAATGCTGCCGTTGCCGAAGGGGGGGTGTGTTGCACAGATTGATACGCAATACAGCCCGTCAGTTCAACAGTTAGCAGAGATTAAGTGTATTACTGAAAATGAAAAAGAAAGATTAAATGAATTTTTGCAATATCAACTGAGTTTGTTCGCTGATTCTCCCGGGAGGACTCATTTAATAATGCACGAAATTAGGCCTAAACCCGGCATTGTGCCTATAAAACAACGTCATTATCCAAGGTCCCCAGCGATGACAAAAATTTTACATGACGAGGTTGATCAGATGCTAAAAGATGACATAATAGAACCATCAAACAGTGCGTGGTCCAGTGAGGTGGTCTTAGTGAAAAAGCCTTCGGGCAAATACCGGTTCGCGTTATCATTAAAAAATGTGAATGACTGTACCATTAAGGATGCTTATCCTATTCCGTTTGTATCGGCGATACTAGATAAATTGCGCTCAGCGGTTTATATATCGACGTTGGATATGAAAAACGGGTATTGGCAGATACCATTACATCCGGACAGTAAACAATACACTGCGTTTACGGTCCCGGGTAGAGGTTTGTTTCAGTTTAAGGTCTTACCTTTCGGGTTACACAGTGCGGGAGCTACTTTTCAAAGACTGCTGGATAAAATAATAGGCCCGGAGTTAGAAAATAAAGCATTTGCATATTTGGACGATATTATTGTAATATCAGAAACCTTTGACGAGCATTTAACCATTTTAGCGGAGGTATTTAAACGCTTGAGGGAGTCCGGGTTAGTGCTGAACGTAGACAAGTGCAAATTCTGTCAAAAAGAGTTGCGTTATCTCGGTCATTTAGTGAGCGAAAAGGGTATCGCGACGGACCCTGATAAAGTCAAGGCGATTACCGACTATCCTACGCCCCGGACGACGCGTCAATTACGGGCGTTCCTCGGGTTAACTTCATGGTATCGCAAATATGTCCCGAATTTTTCTGATATTTCAGCTCCGCTCACGGAGCTATTAAGGAAGTCTGTTAAATGGGTATGGACGGAGGAGCGTGCCAAAGCTTTTGAAACGTTAAAGCGCAAATTGATTGAAGCGCCGATTTTGAAGTGCCCGGATTTTTCACAACCTTTTGTTATTCAAACGGACGCATCAGCACATTCCGCGGGTAGCGTGTTAATTCAAGTACAAAATGGGACAGAGTGCGTCATTGCGTATCACAGCCAAAGGTTTTCGGACGTGGAGAAGCGGTATGCGGCCTCAGAAAAAGAGTGTCTGGCAGTGCTACAGGCCATAAGGAAATTTCGGCCATATATTGAAGGACAAAAATTTTCGGTGATCACGGACTGCCAGGCCTTAAAGTGGCTCCATTCGCTCAAAAATCCGTCAGGCAGGTTGGCGAGGTGGGCGTTGGAGATGCAGGCGTATGATTTTGATATTTGCTACAGAAAGGTAAATTACATGTCGTGCCGGACGCGATATCTCGCGCCAATGAGGATACGGTCGCAGTGGTGACACGAGGTGGTGATTATAGTGATAGTGCGGAGTGGTATGATAAGATGGTGATTCCCCGGAGCAGTTTAACGACTTTAAGCTGCAAGATGGAGAGCTGCTAAGGTTGAGCGGCAGTCGGAACCATAATATCGCAGGTGACACGACGGCTGACCTGGGTGACTGGAGGCTATGCGTGAGAGCAGCTGATCGTCAACGAGTGCTGGAGGAGTGTCACTCATCGCCGGAGGCGGGGCACGGCGGTAGAGAAAGGACGTATAACAGGGTAGCAAGGTTATACTATGGGCCTGGTATGTATAATGATGTGACCGATTTTGTAAAAAATTGTAAAAATTGTCAGGAACACAAAGTGGAGCAGAGATTAACGGCCGGTACTATGGGCTTAAAGCCGGTTGGTGGTCCGTGGGAAGTAGTGACATCAGACATTATAGGGCCGTTTCCTAGGTCCTCAAAAGGGTTATATTTCCAGGATTCATTTTCTAAGTGGTTAGAGTACGGTTTATTGAGAAGTGCAACGGCTCAAGCGGTTGGGGAAGTGTTTAAAAACAATGTTGTTTACAGGCATGGAGTGCCTTTAGTGCTCTTATCTGATAACGGAGTGCAGTATGACAGTAAGATTTTTAAGGATCTGGCTAGATCGTATGGTTTCAAACACGAGTTTACACCTAGGTATGCACCTCAGTGTAATCCTATAGAGAGAACGAACCGTACATTAAAAACTATGATTAGACAGTTTTATGACGAAAAACAAAAAAAGTGGGATGTTTTGTTGCCGGAATTTGTTTTTGCGTGGAATACGGCGCAACACGCCTCCACTGGTTACACTCCAGCCGTCATAAACTTTGGGAGGGAATTAACGCCTCCAATGTCACTAAAGTGGGATAAAGTAGATCGATTTCGCACCCCGAAAAGTGTTTCTGTGGAAAATCAGGTCGAGAGTGTGTCGGAGAGAATTCGGGATTTGGTAGAAAAAGTTGAAAAAAAATTGGTAAAGTCCAGCAAAAAGGCAAAAGGGTTATTATGATCAAAGAAGACGGTCGGTGTCATTTCAGGAAGGTGATATGGTTTATAGGAAGAATTTTAAGCTGTCATCCGCACCTCAACACTACTCGGCGGCCTTAGCGCCCCTGTTTGTAGGGCCGTTTCGCATAGCTAGGGTCAAATCACCCCGAGTATACGAGTTGGCTGATGAGAGCGGAAAAACTCAAGGGACATGGCACGTGAAGGACTTGAAGTGGTGCCATGGTATTTAAGTTATGACAGTTCCTTTTGTGTCTGTGGTTATCATGTTGTCACTGTGTTATCTATTGGTGGTGGTTTAAGTGTTAGTGAAGTTAGGTGACAGTGAATATACAGCAGTAAAAAAAAATTAAAATAAAATAAATAAATAAATTATTAAATGCTATTGATTTTGTTTTGTGTTCTAGTCCACTGTCAGGATTTGGTCCGGGGCATAGGAGGCCTGGGAGGAGGTCCCGTAGACGGAAAAATAGGTTTCGGCTTATGAAGTCCGTGATAGAGGGAAGAGTGCCATTTTTACCGCCTAGCTTCAAGGAGGATGATGGGGATGAGTCGGAGCATCTAGCTACGTTTGAGTCGCTTGCTAGAGCTCCAGTGACTCCGGACAGAAGGGTGTTTCTGATGAGTGAGGCGGTTACCCCCGGAACCCCGGTGCAGGATGAAGGCTCGGGACGAAAGGATGTGGTGGTGAAGGGTTTCAGCTCCCTGGCAGCTGTGACCAGCTGGCCCCTGCTGGAGATGGCCATACAGCGGAGGTCACCGAGGCCACGGTCTCCAGTAATGTCTGGAATTCGACCCCTCGATTCGGGCCCATCGGGCAATTCAGAATCACTATCGGGAGATGACTGGGAGGGAATCAGAATGGAGGATGTGCTATTGCTAGACGCTCCTTCGTTTGAAGCTTTGTGTATGGAGCATGGGATGTCGGAACTAATAAATAGTGTCGTGGAAGATGATCCCGCGGTGCAATTTGCAGAACCATTTCCGCGAACCCCAGGTAGAGATTTGGAGAGGCGAGTGTTCTTCGCGACGACTCCTCGCCATGGCGCCATAGACCAAGTTCTGACGGGCAGTGTGACACCTCCAGGCGATTTAATTATTTCTTTACCTGTAACTCCGGGAAAGGAGTTTTAAGACTCTGATATTTAGACTTGATGAACATTTTCTGTTCTGTAATGATTTTTTGTTGGGATAAAATCTAATTAAGTGGAGGGGGAGTGTGATGGGGTCCCATTTGAGAGATTTATTTTATTTGAAATTAGAGGAAACGTTGAGTGGACATGATTGGTCATTTTTCTCCTCTTCCCTCCCCTTATTCCCACCTCAGCAATTCAGGGGTCTGATAAGAACCAAGGGTCAGTCAGATGTCCAGTGGCTCCGGTAGCGTCAGGATCGCCGTCGCCAGTATCGTTATCGCCCGCAGCAGCTCTTGGAGATGTCTGAGTGAGTGCCGAGAATTCTTATTTTTATAAGTATTAACGTTATTTGGAATTACAGATACCGTTGTGAAAAGTCATTTCTAAAGTAGCGTAACATAATTTTAAAATTTAGTTTAAATTTAATAATGGGTTCGTGAGGGACAAGTGTCTCTTCGGATCCAAAATCCTGCAAGTCTGATTTCTAATAAAATAATTTAACACTATAAATAGATATTGGTTGAAGCTCGTGGGACAAGTGTCTCATTGGAGTAATTTTCGCAAGGGTTTTAACAGAATATAGTCCAAAAGTAAATTTTGATAAGATGCTAGGGACAGGTGTCTCAGCATCATATTTTCTTAAATTTTGGGTACAATAAATACATAATGTTTTGAATAACGTTCAGATGACCTGGGGAGGAAAGTTTCTCACCGGTTAAATAATTAATTTTGAGTCATATTTAAAGATCGAGTGAGGAAATTTTCTCTTCGAATATTAATTAACTAGGTGAAAGGCTAAAATACCGTAAATCCATTAAATAAGCCACCGGGGAAATTAACCCCTAAATTGAATAAATTAATTCAGTGGGCCCCAAATAAAGTGGTTACCTTGGTGCTGAGGCGAATTTATTAAGTGTAGGCTCTGATCATTAAAATGTGGTTTGAAAGTGTACGTGACAACTAATATCAGGATTTTATCTGAGTACAGACTATTTGGACATGCTGCCGCCTAATATTTCGCTTAGAAAATCTGTATTTGATTTTGTTGAAAAGGTTTTACATTTTATTTTATTTAATAAATTGATGTTTTTTGATCACAACTTGATTAAGTCGAACCCTGGGTATCCCGTACTGAGCTGTATATTTTTGTAATGGGTGATAAAATGAAGGTTGGATATAAAAAAATACTATTTTATATTTAGAGTTGAATGGAAGTATTTTATTACATTGAAAACTAGTCTGTCGGCCAACATCCTAACTGATTAAACCCCATTACAATCTAATGAATTACATCAAGCCAAAGCTGAACTTAGTGAACTTCATGCTCATTTGGAATCCGTTAGGAACGCTCACCGTACTGAACTTAGTGAGTCCATCAGCACTAATGACTGCCTTATCGGCGAAAAAAACTGTTTAGAAAATAAGGTGAAAGATTTGTCTGTTAGCTTACTTAAGGCTAACAATTTAAGCTTAGCTTTAAGAAAATTGCAAACAGAGCATGATCGTGTATTAGATGAATATGATGGTGTTCAAGAGGCTAACCGTAGGCTAATCGCTGAAAACAGTAAAATAAAAAAGTCTAGTGAGAAATTTGAGCTAGCTTGTAGTAAGTTAGAAATAAAAAACACTGAATTGTCAAAGAAAATTAAAGAGTTTGAGCTGTCTTTTGATAACAAAAAGAAATGGGTGTCTGATGACTTGATTAAATCACATTTTGTTTTATTAAATGACGAATTGGCCAAACACTGTAATGATATATTGTTTTTAGAACCCTCTGTGACAATGCTGCTTAAAATGGGGAGGAAGGAGCAGGTTGATGATGTGCTCAAAGACATTAATTTTAGTAAAAAACGATTTGTGTTTTTTTTGTCTTAATAATTCTGTTGACAGCGGTGGTTCCCTTTGGAGCTTAGTGTTGCTTGATACAGTGTGGCCAGACGCGCTACTCACTATGATTCTGTTAGGGGGTTAAATAGCAAGCATGCTGTAGCACTGGTGTCTAACTTGGGGCTGGAGGTAACTTTGACTGAGGGCAGTGTTGCTCAACAGACTGCAGGCCATGAGTGTGGGTTACATGTAATTGTTAAAGCTAGGTTGCTTGCTTACCAATTATGTCCGAATGTAGTGACTCCTGTGATCCATAAGCAGACCGACCCTCCCTCATGCACCTCTCAACCCTCCCTGACTGATAACCAATGTCGTGTTCCTCACCACATTTCTTCCCAAAGTCAAACTGAATTGCTGTTGATAGATTACCCCTGCTGGGAAGTCCAGAGGAAAAATAAAAAAAGGAGCAGTAAAGTTAAAGTTGTAAAACCAGACAAAGACCATCCCATTGTTTGCAGTAATAAATTTGATGCTCTGAGTAATGTAATCGAATCTAGCTCGAGTAGACCTAATGTTATTGTTAATTCATCTGGTTCGTGGCATGAGAAACATTCTTCTGGGAATTTGAATAAAGTTTAATATAATAGGAAAAAGTTTACACGAATGTCTAGTCAAAATAGGTTAGGTATTTCGACAAATCAAAGGAAACGTGGTGCATCAAAACATACCTTAACACAAACTACCAGTTCTCCCAAAATTGATGGGGAATTAAATTATTGTAATGTAATTAATAGCAGTAGTAGTTATGACAATGTTACTGGCACTCCGAATCACGCTTCTGTTGTAGAGAGCGATCCTCCGTATGAGGACCGTCGCCAATACCTTTTGATTGGGGACTCGATGCTTCGCTATGCTGGAAAGCCATGTGAAAGTAAAGGATGTATTGTCAGTGTTAATCCGGGGGCAAAGATAAAAAACATTAAGGCCGGATTTCACCAAACTTTAAACCACTGTTAAGGCTCGGTTAGTTAAATTTTATCAGCTGTTCAATACTATTTTCCTATCTTTAACAAACGGTTTATTATCCGACCCTTAACTGATGGTTGGTGAAATCAGGCCTAAGTCAAAAATAATGTCATTCTCAAAGCTCCAGCCTGAGTTCATTCATTTTAATGTTGGTACTAACGATCTTCCTTTGCATTACAAGGGTGGGCCGGGGTACAACGGCGGGTATGGGAAACGCGAGGCGCTCCATAGCATGGCTGACCTGCTGTACACAACCAGATCTCACTTTCCCCACAGCACTATTATTGTCAATAGTGTCCTACCCAGATCTGACATAAGTTACAGGTCACTGGCACTGTTTAACGAACAGCTCGAGTTGATGTGTGGGAACTTTGGTGTTACTTTTGTGAACAGTGTTTGGGTGAGTAAACATCACCTTAGTAGGGATGGGAGACACCTCAACCGAGAGGGAGTGAGTCTCTTTGGTGAGAAACTCTACGACGTTTCTCGTAAATGTCTAACGGGCGATACATCGGCGCCCGTGGCAACCCCTGCGGCCACAACAGTCAGAGCGTCACCTGAAAACGACAGAGGAGCGACACCTGGCCCTTCTGTTGGTGAGGTTGGGAGTGCATCAAAAAACGGAATATCAAGGCCGGATCAACTCTTAGAATAGGTCATGTCAACATGAATTCCCTTTCCACAGGCTTTGAGGAGATGTGCTCTGTAGTTCAGGACCTTGATTTAGATCTTTTGGGAGTCACAGAGACATGGCTAACGGACCAAAAGTCATCGAAGGAAGTGGAAATACCAGGCTACTCTTTGATCCGAAAAGACAGAAATGGGCGTGACGGTTTCAACAGAGGTGGTGGAGTGGTGCTTTATATAAGAAGTCACATTCGATATTCTGTACACGACATTGATAGTAACAGTAATTTTCCGGAGAACGTTTGCTGCCTGCTTAAGTTCAATATCCTCCCATTCCAAGAACATTTACAAAATACAGGTTTTAAATTTATGTGTTTTAACTTGAAATTTTTAGGTTAACATTTAACTTATATTGATATTTTAAAGCTCAAAACGTTGAAACATTCATCAATGTGTTGAACCATGTATCAATGTGTCTTCACTGTCAATAGTTTGTTATAAAAATCCCATCTCCAGAGCACCTCCTATTCACTTATGTTCCTAATTAAGTTTCCTTTTTAAGAAAAGAAATACAGTAAATTAAGATGATTACAGACTGTTGGTCTTAGTTTCAATATGGCAAGTACTCTTCCTTATTTTCTGTTGTCTTTAAAAAAATCAATATTTTAGGAAATCAAAATCATAATGACATTTACTTACCCTGCATTCTATGGCATATCTCTAGAACTATTTCAAATCTTGATCATCTGTTTTGCTATAAAAAATGTGAATTGGAAAAAGTTCGCAGGTTCTAACCCAGATAGGAGCACTTTCGCAGAAATTTAAAAAGCCTCCTGTGTGAAGGCTTTTCATGGGATATTTTCCAAACCCACAAAAGGAACATCTAGAGAGTAATAGCTTTAATTTGATACCAGATATGCGTAGAAAAATTAATTTCTAGGGGTCGATTTGCTCTGGACAAAATCCCAGAAATTCTTTTAATAATATAGATGATAGGTAAAATATACTTCCTATGATAGGTAAAATACATGGGAACTTTTAAGTCCAGTGGAGCAAAGCAAATTGAACGGAGGGAAGTAAAAAATATTCCATGACTTCTACAGGAAATCTTCTCTATATATTAATACGCAAGCGGTTTTCTTTTCACAGTTCAACCGCAATAACGGCTGGGCGGATTTCTACGTATGAGGTGTCAAATTAAAGGGATTTTTATGTAGATTTGTCAACAAGTCTCAGAATTTTAAAAAGGGCGTCACTAAAGTACAGTAAAGGGCTGAAATTTAGGAACAGTGGCGCTATTCATCGAAATTTGAACAAGCTCAGATCACTTTGTTTACAAACTGAATATATGGTCAAGCCTGTTCAAGCTCTGAAATAGTTCTACTGGTAAACCACAGATTGCAGCACTTTATTTCTTTTTGAAAAGAACAGTTTTTTGTTTTTCCAGCTGCTTTGGCTTTCAACAAAAAGATTTATTATGTAATTTAGGATATGTTATGAAGTGTTTTTAAAGGGCTTAAACATTGCAGTTCCCAGTTTTACAATGTTGGTAGTTTACGATATCCCAATACATTTCAGCATAGTGTTTTTTGAAGTTTTATTAACTTGAGCCAATTTTTTTTTGATATGGTGCAGTAATAATACCAATAAGAAGAAGGGAGAATATTGACCGATCGGAAGGAATAACACGATCGCAACCGCCTAGAATCACCCTTTCGATGTAACATATTTGATGCTCTTTCCAACCTCAGACCAACGAACTTACAATGTTTTCATCGCGGTGTGTTGCATTTCAGAAATTAAAAGACTGGTAGAGATAGTGCGTCATTTACTATGCGTTGTTGCCACATAGAAAAGGACCCCTACAAAGACAGCCGTTCCCTGATTCCGGTTTGGCGATAACTATCAATTAAGTGCAGGGGCAGTCCCTAAACGCTCACGGCGCCAGTGTTTGCTCTCGGTCAGCTACATGTTGCTGTAAGCAGAGCTCGATCTTTTGCCGGTATTAAAATATACATTTCAGAATCAAGAGAACATGGAAAATTAAGGTGTTTCCTAAAAAGTCGTGAACGGAAACTCCTGCAGTAAATCAAATGAACTTTTAGAGTTTAAATGGTTTAGCCATAATTTTGCTATTGAATTTAGCCCTTTGATTAAATTTAAAAAGTATACAAGTAGGCTGTTTATTCTTCTTTCTTTTACCATGATTTTAATGATTTTTATGATTTTTTGCTCGATTTCGAGCTACGTGTTATTTAGTCACCTTTAATTTGACATCTCAATGACCAAAATCAGTTCATAAATGAAGGAGTTTTGCTGTACACAAGAAATTCCTTAGGGAACTGGTATAATAAAATAGATAGATAAGCGATGAAAAACAAAAAACCGAGTAGGCTGCTACATTCTTCCTTTTGATTATACAAAAGACTTGTATAGCGTCCCATAACAGCAAAAAATTAAATTATAAATTATAATTTACTATTTTAAATTATACGGTCAGTCAAATAGGATGGAATGTAGGCTACTAGGTTTTGTATTGCTAGTGATAGTGGGCTTCTAATATTGCTAGCAATTCAAAACCTAGAAGCTTACATTTCATTCTATCCTACGAATAAAATAATCATGAAATCTATCTTTATATTAATTGACAAGCATTTTTTCCATAAGGTTTTTGTACTCCTTTTTTCTCAGCCTGTTTGCAACGTAGCAAAAATCCAAGCTCACCGATAGAATTGTATTTTCCTGTAGATGTGCAGAATCCCATTGAAATTTATATAAGTCTTTTAGAAATGTAGAAAATTGAATTTAAAATTTCAAAAAAATTAACATTAGCCTTATGAGTTGCTGTTTTGGTGATATTATAACAACCAAATGTAAACAAAGTTAGCAGCATATGTAGCTGTTATCACATGCTATTTTTCGTAGAGTAAAGATTTGATGTGGAAACATTTAAGCCACAGTTAATTGGGGCATGGAGTGAAAATATAGAATTTGATTGAAATCAGGACTACTTAGAGAAGATTAGGGATATCATACTCAAATGTGCTCCATGCAAAAATAAAGTTTGCTTGCTTAAATAAGATTAAGAGATAAAAATTTTCTGATTAAAAGGGAAGAAAAAAGTATATTAAGTTAAGTTTCTACCATCCAATGTACTAACTGACATGCAACCGGCAGGGCCGGCAACGGAGGGGGGGGCAAATGCACAGGGGCCTGGACTCACAGGGGGCCCAGATCCACGCGAGATTAGTAAAAATGGGGCCCAGAATCGAGATGAGTAAAAAAAAAGGCGGGTTTCTCAATTGCACAGGGGCCCGAAAATCCTGTTACCGGGCTTGGCAACCGGAGTGTAAATGGACACATTATATTCAAAATTTGTTTTTATTGGTGGACAATGGGTAAAATATATATTACATTTTAGTGATGATAATAGGAAGGAGTGAAAAGTTCCAAATGGTAGGAAAGAAGGGAGGAGAGATGGTAAGAAGAGAATGAAGGAGAAAATGAGGGAAAAGTGGAAAGAAGGTCGGAAGTAGAGAGTGAGGAATTAATGGAGGGAGGGAGAGAACTGTGGTAAGGGGTGTACAGGATAAACTGATTTGATGACTGAAATTTTACTTTCCTCTGATTCAATAATTATTCTTAAAAAAATAAACATGAAATCTTAATAAAATAGTCATTATCTTAATAAAATACTAATTACTAAAAACCATGCCATAAGCCAGAAATGAAGTAAAATAATTATTCAAGGACTGAGTCTTTTGTTTTTGGGCCCCCAGTTTGGTTATATTATGTGTTTACATGGAAAATATGTACTATATGAAATGTATTTAGAAACGCATTGGTTTATGCGGTGGTTATTTATAAAATTAGTTATCCCTATTTGTCACTTTGAAAATTGGTCGAATTTTCGACCACTGGCGATCTCTAGTACTTATTTAATACACGAGCAGTTTTTTTTTTTGTTACAAAGACTCCTCCTAAACCACTGAACCGATTTTCATGTTTTTGGTGTCATTGGAAAGAGCCTAGCGTGAAGTTTTGCAGGAAATAAAATTTAAAAAGGTTTGACTAAAAGGAAGAGCCCTAGACGCCCTTAAAGTTTCGTATTAGTCCATAACAAGGCGACACTAAAAAAACAGGCCGTAATGCTCAAATTCACATATGATTGTAAGCGATGGCTATGACGTAATTAATCGTTTGTGATCAGCTGCTTGCTCCTTGATCAACGTCATTCTAAACCATGAAGTGTCATCGTAGCTGTTGTGTAAACACAAAAACGGATTCACGTGCATATTTTATACTCAACACAAATGTAACTAAATTTGAAATAGAAAAATTTTCGCACTATTACTCAAACCAAGGTGTCTTTAAATAGGTTAACAATTTTATAAACTTTGTAATAGTTTGCTCCTCGGTGCATATAATTTAATTAAGTCTAAATAAAAACATGTCCAAAAAACTTTACAATTGTTTGCTCTACATTTTTTGTACAAGCTCCCCACGGATTTTTACTTTTTTCTAGTTACCGTGCAAGCTCCCTGTACAAACGTCATTTTTTACTCTTCCGTAAACCCACTAACAACACAAAGTCGACAATTAATTTTTTCTCTAAATACCATGTATAGAGGGGAGAAAGTAAAATACCCCCGTCGCAGCAGACCTGCGTACTCAGCGAATTTCCATAGGATTTATTTTGTACGTGTGAGCATTCAACTTGTTTGAAGGATCCTTCAAACAAGTTGAATACGTTAAGTAAATAATATACATTTGAATACGTTTAGTAAATAATATACTAAAAACGCATATTTAATCATTCATGAGCTTTAAACATGAGGAAAATTAACAAAGAGACCATATTAGTTTTCATTAGTAATACATACACTTTTGTATTTTATATAATTCTTAGTCTTTTAATTTTTAATAACTGTAATCTTGTTATAGAATATAAATGTCAACAAACATATAACCAATGAACTCAAAACACTCAAAACAAACAAATAATTCAATCTCATGAAAAAATTAAATTCAATCATATGGTCAGTTTTATAGTAATTAAAACATCCCTGTTGCAACAGACCTACATATCCAGCCAATTTCAATAAAACACATTATCAATCCTCATTATTAAACATATCATATATTATGCTACATTTTCAGGCAGTTTAGACCGAGACATCCCCCCCCCCTCCAAATGCTCTTACTTTCTTATTAAATTTAAAAATAATTTGTATTTTTTGATATAGTATATATTTTCTGCAAAATCTTGATCAATGAACTCTAACTATTCAAAATAAACACAAATAAAATATTCAACACCTGCAAATTTAATCATATGTTCAGAATTGTATTTTTAAAAAACATCTCAAATCAGGGTGACTATACTTTTTGGAGGGAAAAATTAAAAACAATATTGGACAACGTACTGTGTTTAGCACATCCAATATTATCCAATATCTAAGCAACGGATTGACGTAGAATAATAATTCAAAATGCTAAATTGTTTGTTTTTTTAAGCTGAATTCATTTTTGACAATTAAGTTTAAAAATAATTAGTAAAAAGGTGTTAAATCTTGAAAATAAATTTTATTTTGTGAAAAAAACCTTCTTAGAGTAAATCAATCTTGCTGGTTTGCGAACTCGAAGTCATGAATGACGTTTTACACGTTTGTTCCAAATTTCATCAAGATCGGACCTTTTTTACAAAAGTTATCGCGCCTACGGACAGGTATATATATATATATATACATATATATGAAAATGAACGAACGGTGTTTTTGGGGTCTAGGGACCTCAAAATGAAAAAATAACATGGTCCCGGGCTTAAGTCTCACCGTGCCGCCTACGGTAATAGCTACTTCCCTATAGGGGAAATTCGCTAAAAAGAAAATATATCTATGTACTCAATTTTTTTTTAAATATTTTAAATCCTACAAAAAGAAAACAAATTATTTTGCTTGACACAAATTTTTATTTTTTATACAAGGGTGGATTAAAATCTATTCTGATAGTCTGGTCGGCGAGCCATGTGACCTTGAAGCAGGGTCCGACTCAAATCTTATGATTCATTCTTGTACTAAATATTTGATGTACTGAACAAGATGAACTCTTTTCCACAGTCATATTTGATTAAATATGGCTCAAATGAAAGCCACAGATCACTTGAGTGTTTTAAGACCAGAACGAATAAAGGTACTTATTTAGGACCTAAAATATTAATATTTTCTCGCTCTTCGAAAATTTAGCAGTGATTTTCTGTCCATGATTGTTTATGAACATACATAAGATAGCTTTCGTTTTTTAGGTACAATCTTAATTCTAAATAATTTTCAAGCACCACACACGCATAATCATTTTCCGAATCATTTTCCGAATCATTTTCCGCCGAAGTTATCCTGGAGAAGATACATTCTGGTGCTGGAAACTTGGAAATACATAATTTCTTCTTGATGCACTGATTTCCGCGGTAATTTTCGGAATCCAAATCGCTTCAAGTTCACCGAAGCTCACGATTTCGTAATCTATTTCGTTGCCGTTTTTTCCCATCCCAGCTCCACTTTAGATCTCTGTGACACAACTTGCAGACAACTCTGGTGATAATGATCGCGATGGTTCATTTTTACAGCGAGAGGGAACCGCATCTTTAGACGATCACGTTTGATTGTACAAGTAGATCCTTCAGAACGACTGGTTACATTTTCTCGATCAATATAACGCTCTTCAAAACAATGGATGCCTACCACTGATCGTTTTGTCGGTGTGAAGCTGGAGCGTGGTATCGAATTTAACTACTGTTGTTTTCAAGTCTCGTTTTTAGAAACACTAGAAGTTATGGTGTTGCTGAAGCAATTACTGGGAGGATGAAGGCATTTCCTACATCAATTGTGAATTCTATAAGATCACCTAAAAGGTTATGATTTTCAGCACATTATCAAAACAAACAAGAAATAAACGTAATTACGTCATAGCCATCGCTTACGATCATATGTGAATTTGAGCATTAAGGCCTGTTTTTTTAGTGTCGCCTTGGTCCATAAGATTTAATATGGGAATAGAAATTTCAAATAAAGCAGCTGATTTTGGAGCAAACAAAGTTTTTCAGCAAAGCCATATGTTGTTAATGAAATTGAAACCATTGCATGTAGAGCTGGAGGCATTTCAGTTGATGGAAGATGTAAATAAATAAACTATTATCCTAATACATACTTAAGGTCAGAATTTGGTTTTAAAAACATTCATTTTGAATCACATGTGTGAAAATCTTAATACTTTCATATGTTTGTATTCCAAAGAAAAATACTAAAAGGAGAAATAAATTATATAAATATAAATTAAAGAAAAAAAGAAACAGACTTAACATTGATTATAAGAAGACTTATTGAACCATTTTAGTTCGGTTTGAGATTAAGACGGGTCATGCGCTACTTAGGGCCGCTTTCCCCAATTAAGGTTTGAAATAAACGTGAATTTAATTTAAACCATATGAATATTCTAAGGTTTTAATTATATACTAATGATCAGGAAAATAAAATTTGTACCAAACTTAAATTTCTTAAGTTGAAATAAAACTAGATTTGGTGAAAGCAGCTCTTAGTCACATATACTGAATTTCAGAAAGTATTACAAAAATAACGTAAAACCCACAAAACCAACTAGCCTAACTTTATTTTTTTACAAAACATAATTTAATTCTTCTTTACCCATCAGGTTTAATTCTAACAACCCATTTAAAAGCATTACTGTTGTCTAAAAAAATTGCAGTAGATTTTCAAATAACAATTTGTTTTGTTTAATTTTCTTTCATATGGTGCATGAGGTATTTCAATTAATAATTAATTTACTATGACAATTTCATCTTGATGAACTTGGTTGAGTTGAGTATACGCATCGATTGGAGTTTATGGTGAATGTTAATGTGAAGCGTTTGTAAACAATTACCTAAAAGAAAATTCCATGAAAATGTAAAATACTTTAATTTAGTTCAACTATGAAATGCTAACCATGAATGATGTAAACATGTAAATAATATAATTTTAACAATTCTTTTTGTGTTTAGTGATGATTCTTTTTATTACACAAATCTTTTTGTGTAATAAAAAGAACCCAGTTTCCAGTAATTCCAGCACTCGCTATACCTAGGTATAGCTCAGCAAGGGTCAGACCAATGATTAAGTTGAAATTTACCTTCCCTCCCCAGTACTTTCTCGTGGACTGCTGTATATGTGGTGGCAGGTCAAGGGGCACCTTGAGGGGCTCTTAATATTCATAGGAAACACTAAAGAAACATGGACATCTCCTTAAAGATGACTGAGTATTCACAAAAAAATGTATTTTAAAAAGCTTTTGTAAAAAATTTTAGTATAACAGGAAGTTCAACCATATAGGTCTAATTAATAAAATAGTTCTAGAATACTGAACCATAATTATTTTTATTTTGAAATCAATACATAACAATTGCTCGATTTCGAGCAACAGGTTAACTAGTAATATTTAATAAGTATCACTGTATCATTTTTTTTATTGAGAAAGCACTATTGTTGCAGAGTGAACCATTTATTTCCTAGTAGTGTTGCATTGTTCAGTGATAAGAGTTTTTGGTTAATTACAGCACTGACAAGAGCAAGAGCAAAAGAGCAAGTCTTTTGAATGGTGTAATTTTGTTTGGCATCAAACTTGTATTTAAAAAATGATAGCCGTTCTAGAGAAATTTGGGTTTTGTTGTTTTAGCGAATTTCCCCTATAGGGAAGAAGCTATTACCGTAGGTCTCATGGTAAGACCTGAGCCCGAGACCATGATAACTTTTCGTTTTGGGGCCCACAGAAGCAAAAAACAATATTCGTTCATTTTCATATATATATATATATATATATATATATTTATGTATATATATTTATATATATTTATATATATAGATATAGATATATATATATATATATAAATTCGAACGAATGGTGTTTTTTGCTTCTGGGGGCCCCAAAATGAAAAGTTATCATGGTCTCAGGCTTAGGTCTTACCATGAGACCTACGGTAATAGCTTCTTCCCTATAGGGGAAATTTGCTAAAAGCGAGTATTTGATGATAACGGACAATCTAAATTTGTCCCCATCCCTCTAATTGTAGTTACCTTCAAAGGTAAATGTCTACCCGAGAATGTAAACCTGTTTTTCACAAAATGTCAGGTAGAACCGTACGTAAGACAACCTATCCAATGCTTTAACTGTCTGAGGTATGGACATACTGCAAAGGCTTACAGGAGTAAGATCGCTGTCCAAACTGCGCTCTCGATCACAAAACTGACTCTTGTCCGAACGCTATATGTCCCTGCTGTATATTTTGCAAGGGTCCTCACTCTGCCCTGAGCAAAGACTGTACCCAAAGGGGCATTGAGTTCAGGATAAGTCAATACATGGCTTTTGAAAATGTTTCCTACAATGAAGTGAAGTCTATTGTTTCCCCCTCAAACACAAACATTCAGAATAAGCAGTCCTCATATGCAAAATCACTAGGTATTACTAAAGATCATTTCCCACTTCTTCCCTCTAAAGACAATTCTCTGTTAAGGGAAAAGTTTTGCGTTGTACCGTCTGCCATAACTAGCGGTCTGGGCCGGCCAATGTCAAATAAACCTCAGAGTAAAATTCACTATAAACATACAGCAACCAAGATGCCTTCTAACAATTTCTCTCGAACCACTCCTGAGTTTACTCACAAGTATTATTCTCAATTCGATCACCAAAACCAATCGACAACTTCTCCTGTATGTAACCACCGTTCCATCACAACTGGAGAGGCACCTGAATCTGAGGAAAATGGTAGGAGTGTTGTTTCTCACGAACTTAGAAGAAGGTTAGTGAATGAGGAAGTCGCCGACTCTAATGTGGACAAAATTATCTGTTCTAAATAATTTAAAATATAACGACCTTCCCATATCTAGATTGATCTCAGTTCTCAATGAAATTTTTGGTGAACAACTACATATAGAAAAAAGATCCCCTATTTAAACAGACAATAACAATGATACTGACGAAAAAATTAAATATTTTACAGTCGCATTACTCCTTAACTTTATGATTAATATTATGAAGATTTTACAGTGGAATAGTAACTCTGCTTTAGCTCATAAAGGGGAGATTGAATATCTGTTACACAAAAACAATATTGATGTGGCAGCGTTATCGGAAACCCGTTTCAATCCTTTCTATGATGTCCAGTTCAAGAATTATTCGGTCATACGCGACGATAGACTGAACAGAGGAGGCAGGGGTGCTGCCCTGCTGGTCAATAACCGTATATCCTTTACAGAATTAGAATTTGATCTACCGGTTGTCTTACTGACGCATGAAGTAAATGTTGTTGGCATACAACTAATTTTCAATAACCGATCTATCAATATATTTTCTGTTTATGCCCCGCCTGATCAGAGAGTTGATGCCACTGTTTGGGGCGATTTTTTCTCCCCTTTTAAGGAATCCGTGATTATCCTGGGTGATTTCAATGCCCATCATACATCTTGGGGAAATGCTAATAATGACTGGAAAGGTGTTCAAATGCACCATTTCATCGAAGATAACAACCTTGTATTTCTAAACACAGGCGCCTCAACTTATTTTTCAGGGTTTCCCCTTAGGAAAAGCGCTATAGATCTGTCAATAGCGTCACCATCCATAGCCTTGATCTCCAATTGGAAAACGATGGATGACTGGAACGGATCCCAACATACCCCCATTGTAATAAATATACAGAACATTTCGGAAAAAATATCTAATAATGACGTGCCTTTGAACCATTCATTTCCTGATCATTACTGTTTCAAGAAGGCGAAGTGGGCCCTCTACTCGACCGTAGTGGACTCTCCGTCTACTCAAATTAACCTAGACTCTGATCCTATCTCGTGTTATGAAGATTTTTGTCAATGTGTTTTTCAAGCTGCCGATTTATCTATTCCGAAATCTAAAAGACCAAAATCTACGTTTTCGCCTTGTCCATGGTGGACACAAGAATGTTCTCATCACATAGAAAATAGATTAACAGCTTTTAGGACTTATAGAAACCATCAAACATTCGAGAATTATTTGCTTTATAGAAAGGTAGCAGCTGCCACGAAGCGTTTTATTCGGACTCAAAAGAAGAACTACTGGATTTCCTTTTGCGAAAAACTGAACCGTAATACTCCTATGTCGGAAGTATGGGAAAATGTTCGATCACTCAAATGTAGGTTTCTCCCAAAGGCTGCCAGGAAAACAAATAATAACTTTTCAGAATGTCTGGAAGAGTTTGTAGACAAATTGGCTCCTCCATTTGTAAATGTCCACTATCCTTTTCTTGATACCAATATTCCTACCAACAAAGAGAATGAAGACCTCATAAAAGTATTTTCTGAACATGAACTAGTGCTCGCAATATCGTCACTAAAATGCACGGCACCAGGGAAAGATTCAATAAACAATTTGTTTCTCGTACATCTTTCGAATGTCTCACGTGCTATTTTGTTAACTATCTTAAATAAACTCTGGATTTCAAACACTATACCGAGTACATGGAAGGAATACATAATAGTTCCCTTAAATAAACCTAACAAAGACCCACATTTTGCTGAAAGCTACAGGCCAATAGCGCTCTCCTCAGCTATAGGGAAATTACTGGAGAGATTATTGAAAAACAGGCTTCAACACTGGATGGAATGTTTGAAAAAATTTTCTCCAACACAATCCGCCTTCCGAAATGGCAGGAGTTGTGTTGATAACCTTGCAATTCTAACTACAGCTATCCAGACATCATTTACTGATTCCAAATACCTAGCTGCGGTTTTTCTTGACATAGAGGGTGCATATGACAATGTAGACCTTGGTATCTTGTCCAAAAAACTCACTTCATTGAACTTTCCACGGAAGATAGTTAATTATATTGTAACCCTTTTTACAGATAGAAAAATCCAAGTTAAATTCAATAACTTACATTCGCCTCCGAGATGGACCAGTAAGGGTATCCCTCAAGGTTCAGTACTGAGTCCTTTACTGTTCTCTATCTATTGCAAAGATCTGCCCAATTGTTTTGACTTTCAAATCAAAACTCTTGAATTTGCAGATGACTGGGTACTGTACACCCAAGGTAAGGATTGGAAGAAGTGTGAGAGCAACCTAAGTGAAGCATTGAAGAATTTGTACTATTGGACTAAACAAGTTGATTTTGAATTTTCTGTTGCAAAATCTTCTGTTTGCCCCTTTTCAAGAAAAATGTATTACCTACATTGGACATATTTTATAACAACACCCCCTTAATAAAAAAAACAGAACAAAAGTTCCTAGGTATCACACTAGATAGAAAACTTATATGGAAGAAACATGTGGAGGAATTAGAAAGAAAATGTAACAAACGGCTGAACATCCTTCGGTCAGTGTCCACTTGTTATTGGGGTGCCGACCCGAAAACGATGTTACTGTTGTATAAATCTTTAATACGCTCAATTCTGGACTATAGTTGTTTTGTTTTTGGAAATGCTTCCAAAAGTGTTTTAATTAAGCTGGACAGAATACAATACAGTGCCCTCAGGAGCTGCCTCGGCTTCATGAAATCGTCACCCTGTAACGCCATGGAGGTTGAAGCTAATCTATTCCCTCTGGAATTTAGACGACAACTCCTAAGCGATAGGTACCTACTGAAAGTATTTTCGATCCCTCTTCACCCGCTACAAAACCTCATTGCACAATTTTACGGGGCATACAGAGTATCTTCTTTTTGGCAAAACCGAAACCCTCCTTTACTACTAAAAAGCTATATTTATTTTGTTGAAAACAACATTATACCCAGAAGTACGCTTCATTCTTTTTATCACAATGTGTTTCAGACAGAGTTTAGGGCTTGCACTGTTAATATAAATCCATACTTTGGACGAATAAAGAAGAAAAAAGATGATCTAGTGTCCAAGGAGGACATAATGCAAGATATATTTTCGAACTGGCCAGGATTTACGTTCTTTGAAAGACATGTCTTAGGTGGGGTTTTGTTACTAAATACCTTGAATATTATTGGGCTTTTCCCACCTCCAGGTTGACGGCGTTGGTCCAATTACTAAGCGGAGACTGCAATGAGGTCAGATCAGTCCACTTGTCACATTAAACCACAAACACAAAATTGACTAAAACACGTAAACATTAAAATAACGCACGCCTAAACGAACCTGACGTTTCGAAAAACCAAAAAAAGTTTTTTGTTATCAAAGGTCCCCGGAGAAACACTTAGCTATTTACTTTATTATAATTCGTGGTCGCGGTCAATCGAGCCGAGCGCCTAACCATAACTGCCGGTGCGTTATCAACTCCAGGTGGAGGGAGGGGCGGGGGGGTAGCGGACCTGTTATGTTGTGTTGTTGATAACATTTGATTTTTTGCTCTTTCAGATAGGCATTGTATTTCTTCCCTTACCGAGCCCAAATAAACGGGACTTATTTCCACAGATGGTCGGGAAATAGGGTGTTGCTCTACCGCCATAAACAGAGACTCCGCTAAATTTCGCTTCCTCCTGTCAGGTTCTTTGTGTAGCACAACATTCTGGTCCCATTTCATAGTATGACCCGTCTCACATATGTGCTCACATATTTTCGAGCCATATTTCTCCTTGTTCTTAACTTTTTTCATGTGCTCTGCGACACGAACCTGTACTGGTCTGGAGGTTTGGCCAATATAATTTCTCTCACACGAACAGGGGATTCTGTAAACCACATTCTTATTTTTCTGGTTCACATCAGTGGGTTTTACCTTAGTTACAACACCCCTGATCGTTGTGTTTGACCTAAATACTGTCCTGATGTTATGTTTTGAATTTATACGCCTAATTTTCTCGGATAAATTCTTTACATATGGTATGCAAACCGTAGCAGTTGGTCTCAAAATTTCGTGTTGGCTAGACGCATCAGTTACCTCAGTATTACTTGATACTTTTTTTAGAGCTTTTACGAATATTTTTCTCGGATAGCCACTTTTTTCCAGGGAAAATTTTATAAAATCTAGTTCCTTCTCAAAGAGATCTTGACTACTACAGATACGTTTCGCCCTTTTTATTAATCCCACAGTTAAGCCCATTTTTACATGCTCTGGGTGATTCGAAGAAAAATTGAGATAACGACCAGTGGCCATGGGTTTCCTAAAGACACTCGTCTCCCAACAATCAGTTGACTTTGCCACCAATACATCTAAAAATGCCAGTCTATTATTCTCCTCCATCTCGATGGTGAACTTTATTGAATTACCTTGACTATTCAAGTGATCTTTAAATTGTAACAGTTCCGGTTCTGAATTTTCCCACAAACAGAAAACATCATCCACATATCTGAGCCAGAGCTTAGGTTTCACGTTACATTCAGCTAAGGCGTTTTCCTCGAAATTCTCCATAAAAATGTTGCTAAGTACGGGGCTGAGAACTCCGCCCATTGCTAAGCCAGCTGTCTGTTCGTAAAACTTGTCATTTAGCTGAAAATAGTTTGACCTTATACATACGGTTAAGAGCTCCATGATTGTGGGGATTGGTACCAATCTCTTTGATAAGGAACTAGATTTTATATAATTTTCCCTGGAAAAAAGTGGCTATCCGAGAAAAATATTCGTAAAAGCTCTAAAAAAAGTATTAAGTAATACTGAGGTAACTGATGCGTCTAGCCAACACGAAATTTTGAGACCTTTTTTGTTTGTTTTGATGAGTACTATCAGCCCCTGAAGTTTGTGACCAGCTTTAATGAACACCCTGTATATTTATACTAAATAATATAACACCGCAGTACTCCAACAAAACTATTGTAATACTCATTAAGACCAAATACCAAAAGATAACCACTTATTATGGTATTATTCTACTAAAATACTGAAAATTGGAATTGGCAGCTTATCTTTGTACACCATTTCTAAATCCTAAAACTGACTAATGTAACCCATTTTTATATCGGCTACAGGTTAGTCGCAAAAGAGCTCATGACTCCCGCATCTACTGGGAGTCAATGGTTCAGAAGGTGAAGAGTTTGATCAGGGCTCCTAAGGAGGAGAGGTTGATGTTGTGAAACGCATGCTTGGACCTCTACAGCGAGATCTTCAGACGCCGGAAGGCTCGACCAAGAGCCCACAACATGAAGTCTCAGCTGGACTACATTGTCAGCAACAAGGAGGTGTTGACCGTAGCCACTGGAATGCTTGAAAGAGAATGTAAAAATCACTTTATCTAAAAATGAAAAGAAACCTCCCAACATATAGTTTTCATTTAGTATATAGTTTTCATTTCAAAATATTGTGTAGTTTTTAACTAAGATGTGCGTTGTTAAAATGTAACCAACCAATTGTGTATAACTACTTTTTATTAATTATATGATTTATAATGGGTAGTGTATTATTTCAACCTCTTTAAAAGCTTAGAAAATGTTTTCTTATTAATCGGGCCACAGAATTAACTGGGGGGGGGGGGGGTGGGGGAATGGAAACTCCAGCTATGTAAAATGACTTGATGTTAGAGGCAGCTAAGCTCCTCTACATATGTAAGAAGTTGAAAATATTTCCAATAGATTGTGGAGCTTTAACCGAGAACATTTTAGTAGATGAATTAAACCAAGTTCAGTTATGGGGAATCACTGCTCATAAAAGTTAACCCCTCCGATTGCAAACATTTTGAGCACTTATTGAAAAAGTTATAACAATCGTTGATACTTTATTAGTGCTGATTAAGTGCTCTATTCCTATTCCTTAGTGCTCCTGTGGTTCGAGAGTTGTAGTTTCTCTAAGCCTGTGGGAGTGACTTTTACAGAGACCTGACCTGTCCAGCATAAAATAAATATCATTGTTTTACTTATTACTGTTATTTTTATTTATTGCCAACTCTTGAACCGAAAGAGCTCTAACAATGGGGATTAGAGCACTAATCAGCACCAAGGAAGCACTAACATTTGATATAATTTTCGATTTTAGTGCTCAAATATTATGTACTGGGTGGGGGCTAACTTTTAAAAAGTTGGCCCCCACAGTTCCTTTAATTGTAACTCTTAAAACATAATAGCATTAACAATGGGGATTAGGGCACTAACCAGCACTAACAAAGCACTAACGATTGGTATAATTTTTGACATTATTGCTCAAATATTTTGCACTGGGTGGGGCTAACTTTTATAAAGTTGCCCCCCCCCCCCCCCCCACAGTTTTTCAACTATAACTCTTCTACCAAGAGCACGAACGATAGGGATTAGAGCGCTTACGAGCATTAGCGATGAAGCTCTAACGATTGGTATCATTTTTAAAATTAGTGCTCAAATTTTCGCACTGGGTGCCCCCCCAACAGATTTTTAATTATAACTTTTGAACCATAAGAGCACTAACAATGGGGATTAGAGCACTAATCAGCACTAATGTAGCACTAACGGTTTGTATTCGACATTAGTGCTAAAATATTTTGCACTGGGTGGGGCTAACTTTTATAAGGTTGGCTCCCCACAGTTTTTCAATTACAACTCTTGAACCATAAGAGCACTATCGATGGGCATTAGAGCACTAACAAAGCACTAACAATTAGTAACATTTTTTTAAATTAGTGCTCAATTTTTTGCACTGAGTGTAAACCCTAAGTGCACTGAGTGACCCTAACTTTTATAAAGTTGGCCCCCCCACAATTTTTTAATTATAGCTATTGGACTATAAGAGCACTAATGTTGGGGAATGGAGCACTAACCAGCACTAACAAAGCACTAATGAGTGGTACTATTTTTTTTGGTTGGTGCTCATTTGGAGGAGCCAACTTTACAGACCTTAAATAATCAGCTGTTTAAGTTTTAAGAGAAAAAATCTTTGTGACATCTAGTACAGTTGTTATTAGTTCTGTTTTTCCTTATCCCTATCTTTTATTTACCATTTAGTTATTTGAACACTCCTGTTTTTTTACAATAACAAAAATAATATCATGTATTGTAGTTTATTTGTTTTTGTGTTCAGTTTTTAAGAAGTAAATATGGAAAATGGTAAGTAAAATTCATTTCATTTTAGTCAAGTGCTTCTCTTTTTATGTTGCCCTGAAAAAACTGTATTGGAATCATAATAAAATTGCATGAATCAAACTTTTCCAAATAATTTAAATCAGTCCAACATAAAGCCTTATTTACTATAAGTAGGCCAGTCATTCTACAAAAAATCACATAGGGAACCTTACAAAAATTTTAAGAAGGCGTTTTTTAATAGAAGTTTACAAAAAAAATGTATATTATATCCAAAGTTCACCAAAATCGACCAAGGTAATTTCACTAAAATCAGGTTTAAAAATAGTGGCTTTTCCCACCATACCAAATTGTTTTGAAATCAGTAACTCAACGGCATTTTTTTATAAATTTTTTTCAAGATGTTGACTTTGGACAGCCACCAATTATTGTTAGTTGGGTAATTGGTTCTTAATTTTGACAGGGTACTCATTTTTGGCCGCCATCTTAGATCCGCTGTCATATTGGATACAAATAATTTTTTTTTCAAATGTAAAGATGGTATTTTAACACATCATTATAGACTAAATTTTAACCATGAGTACAAAGTAAAAATCTTTAAAAACAATTTTAAGTCAGATAGGCTGTGCTCAAATAAAAATTCTGCCTTATACATTTCTTATTGACATTCCGTACTTTGATAAGCTGTATGTTTTGGTCCTAAGATATTTAGTGATTTAACAGCTTGTATTTGAGCTATTTTTCGTACAGGAAACCAATATTTTCGGACAAAGTTACTGGACTATGGGAGTAAATCATAATATTATGGTAGTGTTTTAAGATTAGAACTCCTGTAATAAGAAATAATTTGTTTTAAAGTACAACTTGAAAAAGAATAAAAAGTTTTAGAAACGTGTTTTGGTATTGTAATCAGCCTGAGATTGCAGCATGTAATGATGTGTCACAACACGATATTTACATTTGAAAAATATATTGCATCCATTTGGTGGATCCAGGATGGTGGCAGAAACGTCATGATAAAGTAAAGCTTATACCCGTTAATTATTAGCAATGGTGTTTTAACACAAAAGTCAATTTAAATATCACTTAAGGCATTAATTCCACAAATGTTTCATGCTTTTAGCGAACTTCCCCTATAGGGAAGAAGCTAGGTCTCATGGTAAGACCTAAGCCCGAGACCATGATAACTTTTCGTTTTTGGGCCCCCAGAAGCAGAAAACACCATTCGTTCGAATTGATATATATATATATATATATATATATATATATATATATATATATATATATATATGTGTGTGTGTGTCTGTCAGCACGACAGCGGCCATAAATATGGTCCGATCGTAATGAAATTTGGTACAGACATGTAAAGTAGGAATCAATTGGACGAGTTCGTAAACCAGCCCGACCGAACCACCGGGAGGGGAGGTAAAGGGGAATGAACCCCCCCAAAAATGGGGTTTTTTTTAGTTTTTCAAGTAGAAAAATAAAACAAATCAATTTTTGGCTTGCACCATTGAATTCAGCTCGAAAAAACAAGCAATTTTGCATTTTGTATCATTGCTCTATGTCCATTGGTTACTGAGATATTGAAAGTGGTAAACAGAGTACGTTGTCCCAATGTTAACCTTATAGGAAATAAGTAAAATTCCATATTTCGCTTATTTATTTATTTATTTATTTATTCACATCATCTAATGACGCCCTTACATTGCAGTATATGCGTGGGCAGTAGACTTGTCATACACTGGATCACAATTCATTGAGCCTTAATACTAAACAAAACAATGAAAGAACATACAAAATAAAATAAAGTAAAATAACTACCATTTGGAAAATTCTCAGAATATCTTTTGACTTAATTTTTTTACAGGACCTGGGTATTGTGGTTCAGGTACTCAGAGAGGCTGTAGAAGCAGCCGCGAAATAAATACTCAATAGCCATTTTCTTGAAATGTTTGACCTGATGTTGTTCTTTGATTTTGTTTGGACATTTATTATAAATTTTTAAACAGAAATATGAAGGGGATTTCTCGAGGAATGTTGTTCTGTGGATGGGGTATTGCAGAGTTTTTGAATTGCGGGTGTTATATTGATGACTATGATTGTTATCAAAAAAACTTTGAGGATTGGACTTGACAAATAAGAGGCACTGAAGTATGAACATAGAAGGCAAAGGAAGAATATGTAGTTGTCTGAAGAGTTGTTTGCACGAGTCTCTGGGTCCTGCACCCGATAGCAATCTAACCACTCTCTTCTGCATTTTGAAAATTCTGACTGCTTCAGACGAGTTTCCCCAAAAAATCAACCCATATGAAATCAAGGAGTGGAAATAAGCAAAGTAAACCTGTCTTCTGACGCTCAGGTCAACTGACTGTGACAAAGAGAGTATTGCATAATATGCTGAAGCAAGCCTAGGAATTAAATTGTTGATGTGTTGTTGCCAGGATAAAGTTGAATCAATATCCAATCCCAGGAATTTCGTAGAGGTAACTGAATTGAAATGTGAAGGTAAAAATGATGAATCTGAATGGGGGGATTTGCTGTAGTTGGTGTGGAAATTTACAAACTGAGTTTTTGTTGGGTTTAATTTAAGCCCATTTGCAATGCACCATGAATCTATTCTGCCAAGCATTTCGACCAGGGTTTCAGAGAGGCGAACTTTGTTTTGGTTTGAAGCAAAGAGAGAAGTGTCATCGGCATACATCAGTATCTGACCTTTTGAAGTTATGGAAATAAGGTCATTGCAATACACAAGAAAGAGTAGAGGCCCCAGAATAGAACCCTGGGGAACCCCAGATACAACCCTGCGATAGCCGCTCTGAGCACCTTCATACACCACCACCTATTACTCATCATATTGTAATAAAACTTGTTTTGTGGCTTCATATAGATTAGATTTAATATATTTTCGTCTAAAATCCCCGAAGTTTCCATTTTTGTGGCTTCAAACCTGCATACTCATTCCCCATGTTTTCCTTATGGGATATAAAATAAATGCTATATTTTCCTTATTTTTTAACATATCTTGGTAAAACTTGGTGTATGGCTTCTTCTAGTTCAGATCTACTAAATATCCCAGTTTTAATGGACTTGTTGCAGTAAACCTGTATACTCTTTCTCCATGTCATTCTTATGGAGCTTACAAAAACATGTCAAATCTCCCTATATTGGATTGAAATGTGTTCTTTTGCATTTGAAATTCGCTGAGTATGCAGGTCTGCTGCAACGGGGGTATTTAATTATTACACACTAAAGGAAGGAATTTTATTTCATTTTCTTATTTTTTACATTTTAGACCTTGGGTATATATTTCCAATCTGTATTAATTTACTTTCTCTTACGAATATTTGAAAACTACTTAAGTTGAATATTATTTATTCATTGTTATCTCCGTAGAGTTAACGATCTCTACTTAACAGTAAAATATTAAGTATACAGGGTGTTCAAAAAAGAGGGGCAATAATTTACGTAGTGATTTCTTGGGTCACAATAAGCAAAAATGTTACTTAGACACATGGTGTAAAGAAAAAAGAAAGGTGTGTGCACAGTCAGCTGGTATGACGTAGTTGGGCTCGAGGATCTAGCGGACCTAGCGGTTTGACTGAAGAACTGAGAACGTACACAAAATATTTTGATTGCGTTGTATTAATGGTTTGTATTGTAGTCGTCGTAAGCGCTAGTTGCGTGAGCCCAACTACGTCACATCAGCTGACCCTGCACACACCTTTCTTTTTTCCTTACACCATGATTTAGACATATGTCTTATTTTGCTTGGTTTAGCGTTTGTCTGTCTGTATGTGTTTTTTACAAAATAATTCGTAACTCCTTAACGGTTTGATTCACAGCGTTGAGATTGTGCAAAAAGTTTTATCTTATTAGTTGCTACCTTTGTACAAAATATTAATAAAAAATCTTTAACTGTTTCAAAATGGTGGTTATTTTAAATATTTTGGTTTTCGTGTAATTTGCCGTCAAGTATTTAAAATAGCCGCCACTCTGTACTAATACTAATGTACTACTTTTTTTGGTTGGTGCTCATTTGGAGCAGCCAACTTTACAGACCTTAAATAATCAGCTGTTTAAGTTTTAAGAGAAACAATTTTTGTGACATCTAGTACAGTTGTTATTAGTTCTGTGTTTCCATATCCCTAAATTTTATTTACCATTTAGTTATTTGAACACTCCTGTTTTTTTACAATAACAAAAATACCCCCGTTGCAGCAGACCTGCATACTCAGCGAATTTCAAATGCAAAACAACATATTTCAATCCAACATAGCGAGATTTGACATGTTTTTTGTAAGCTCCATAAGAATAACATTGGGGATGAGTATGCAGGTTTGCTGCTACAGGTATATTAAAATTGGATGGTTTTAATTCAATATTTAGTAGATCTGAACTAGAAGAAGCCATTTACCAAGTTTTTTCAAGATATGTTGAGAAATATAGAATTCTACTTATTTCCCATAAGGTTAACATTGGGACAATGTAGGCCCCTACTGTGTTTACCACTTTCAATATCTAGGTAACCAATGGACATAGAGCTATGATTCAAGTTACTAAATTGTTTGTTTTTTCAAGCTGAATTCAATGGTGAAATCCAAAATTGGACTACTTAAGTTTTTCCCTGTGAAAAACGCAAAAAACCCATTTTTGGGGGGTTTATCCCCCTTTACCCCCCCCCCCCTTTTGGTGGTCTGATCAGGCTGGTTTACGAACTCGTCCAATTGATTACCACTTTACACGTCTGTACCTAATTTCATATGGATCGGACCATTTTTACGGCCACTATCGTGCTTACAGACACATAGATATATAGATGTATAGGTATTATATAGATATATATACAATATATATATATATATATATATAAATTCAAACGAATGGTGTTTTGTGCTTCTGGGGGCCCCAAAACAAAAAGTGATCATGGTCTTGGGCTTAGGTCTTACCATGAGACCTACGGTAATAGCTTCTTCCCTATAGGGGAAATTCGCTAATAATATCATGTATTGTAGTTTATTTGTTTTTGTGTTCAGTTTTTAAGAAGTAAATAATATGGAAAATGGTAAGTGTATAATTTATTTCATTTTAGTCAAGTGCTTCTCTTTTTATGTTGCCCTGAGAAAACTGTATTGGAATCATAATAAAATTGCATGAATCAAACTTTTCCAAATAATTTAAATCAATCCAACATAAAGCCTTATTTAATATAAGTAGGCCAGTCATTCTACAAAAAATCAGATAGGGAACCTTACAAAAATTTTAAGAAGGCTTTTTTAATAGAAATTTACGAAAAAAGTGTATATTATATCCAAAGTTCACCAAAATGGACCACGGTAATTTCACTAAAATCAGGTTTAAAAATAGTGGCTTTTCCCACCATACCAAATTTTTTTTAAATAAGTAACTCAACGGCATTTTTTTATAAATTTTTTTCAAGATGTTAACTTTGGACCAATTATTGTTAGTTGGGTAATTGGTTCTTAATTTTGACAGGGTACTCATTTTTGGCCGCCATCTTAGATCCGCTGTCATATTGGATACAAATAATTTTTTTTTCAAATGTAAAGATGGTATTTTAACACATCATTATAGACTAAATTTTAACCATGAACACAAAGTGAAAATCTTTAAAAACAATTTTAAGTCAGATAGGCTGTGCTCAAATAAAAATTCTGCCTTATACATTTCTTATTGACATTCCGTACTTTGATAAGCTGTATGTTTTGGTCCTAAGATATTTAGTGATTTAACAGCTTGTACTTGAGCTATTTTTCGTGCAGCAAACCAATATTTTTGTACAAAGTTACTGGACTATAGGAGTAAATCATAATATTACGGTAGTGTTTTAAGATTAGAACTCCTGTAATAGGAAATAATTTGTTTTTAAGTACAACTTGAAAAAGAATAAAAAGTTCTAGAAACGGGTTTTGGTATTTTAATCAGCCTGAGATTGCAGCTTGTAATGATGTGTCACAACACGATATTTACATTTGAAAAATATATTGCATCCATTTGGTGGATCCAGGATGGTGGCAGAAACGTCATGATGAAATAAAGCTTATACCCTCAATTATTAGCAGTGGTATTTTAACACAAAAGTCAATTTAAATATCACATAAGGCATTAATTCCATAAATGTTTCATGCTCCTAGCGAACTTCCCCTATAGGGAAGAAGCTATTACCGTAGGTCTCATGGTAAGACCTAAGCCCGAGACCATGATAACTTTTTGTTTTTGGTCCCCCAGAAGCAGAAAACACCATTCGTTCAAATTTATATATATACTAGCAGTTGCCCGTGGCTTCGCTCACGATAACAATTTTAACACCCGCTGCCTAAATAAAGATGGTTCCACATAATGAGTTTATGATTAAATAGATAAGGTAGAGTAGGATTCACCTACGTTGGCCAAAGAATGTACTAATCATCTAATCAAAAACTTTTATACAAGTCACATTGAAAACATTGTTGGTTACACATGGTGTCTGTTTACATTTTCTCAGAACTGTCAAATTGCCACGTTGCGTTTGTTTACAATATTGTTATAGGTTATAGAATGTTTACAATATTGCCTACTTTTAGAATTTTTTATTTTCATTCAACCTTTTTACATAGCTGACACAGTTTGATATGATTTTATTTCTTGATTTACATGTTTTTAGTTTTTTTAACTGCTTGTTCATTTTTTCCTGGGCCAATAAAAGGAAAAACCTTTTATGAGTTTTTACCGCAATATGAAACAATCTCTCTTTTCAGCTGCTGACTTGCAGCAAGTAGTACTGGCTATTCAAAAACTCACCTATTTTTCTTTGTAAATATTATTTCATGAGAAAATCTAAGACTATTTACCAGGCCGCATCCATGATACATCCTCTCTCTGTTAATAGATAATTAATTTGGAAAAGCCCCTGAGTAATATTTTAAGCTGCGCAAGTAAACGTCCAGTTGCAATATTGCACTAAAACTTTTCCTTTGCTACAAGTGCTATGCTAAAACAGATGTTCGTTGACAATGTTTTCAGTACAGCTGGATTTTATGCTTAAATTCGTAAAAAGCTAATAATTTGTTTACTTTTGTTTTGGCCAACTTAGGTGAATCCTACTCTACAAAAACTATTGGTAACTTTAATATAGTACATATCACCTAAAAGAAAAAAGTCAACCATAAAACCATGATAAAAAGAAACAAACTATAAAAATCAGCTGTAGAGACCTATCTGTATGTGAAGCTTAAACCGACTTCTTGATTAAATGAAAATTGACAATTTAATCGAAAGATCATTCATTTAATTATACAGAAAGATTTTAGAGCGTTGACCCCACCGAAAAACCCAGAAAACCTTGAATTTTGAAAAACCCGTTCTCAGCGGATGCTCACGCCCTATAGGAACGTCCATGAAAAGTTTCAAGGTTCTAAGTCAAGTTCAAGTAGTTTGGGCTGTGCGATGATAGGTCAGTGATATTTGACAAATATAAAGTAGATATACTTTCATCAGCCAGAAAGATTTTTAGGAATCCGCTAAGCACACAGGTCTACTGCGACGGAGTACTTAGAAATATTGCTGCCCCCCCGCACGAGGCATTTTTATTTGGCCTCTCTATACTACACATGCCAGCACATTCAAGCGCCCCCGCCGATAAAACCCCTAAGGGTGTCCCTGCCTGGGAAGGCTTATACTCAGTAGGCCTATCGTTGAATCTGTGCTATTATAGGTGAATGTACCCAAGCGAGAATGAAAGGTTTTTCATAGCTCTATTATAGTAGTCTTTGCTATTATATTGATCGTGCGTACTTAGTGAATCTTAAAGCAGTTTCCTGTTTCATGAAAGTTTATGTACGTAGAGTAGAAAATGCCTCAATTAAATGCCATCAAAGTATTTTCTAATGTTTTTAGGGTCCATTTTGAACAACAACAAAATAACATAGCCGAAATTTTTAATACCCCCGTCCGCAGCAAACCTGCGTACTCAGCGAATTTCTAAAGAATTATTTTTTATATGGGAGCTTATTTAATAAATGTAAGAGAAAAATTTCAAACACCTTACGTAATTATTGCAAAAAGTATATTATATAATAATTGAAGAGCTAACAATGTAAAGGAAATAATCATAGGAATCACTTTGGTATCCACTCCAGTAATACGCTTTTTGTTATTGTTATAATTATCAGTCTAATATTTTTTTGTAAGTGTATTCTTGTTATAGTATAAAAATGTAAGCAAACATACAATCAATGATCTAAAATCAGTCAAAATCAAAACAAATAAAATAATCATATAAACAAATTAAATCCAAACATATGATTCATCTTAAAATTTAAAAAAGCTTGTTGCAGCAAACTTGCATACTCAGTTAATTTTTAAAGGATTTATTTTTTTATATATGGGCATATTCTACATTAGTTAGCGAAGTTGTTGTTTTGAATATTAAATTTTGTTTAAATATTGATTTAAATAAGTAAATTTTATCATTCATGTTCTTATTTCTCAATAATTATTCACATTCTAATAATTTTTAATAAATGTATACTTGTTATAGTACATAAAAGTCAGCAAACATGTTATCAATCTACTCAGATCCAAGGAATAAAAACAAATCAATCATCACATGAACAAATCAAATTCAATCATATGGTTTGTAATATAATTTTTTTAAATCCCATTTTTGGGGAATTTAATGAAAAATGTAGGTATTTATACCAGAATTTGGATAGTTCATGTCCCTTCAGGGGACAATGTACTGCATTTAGCAGATACAATATCTCAGTAACCGATTGATGTAGAGTAATCATTCGAAATGCTATATTGTTTATTTTTTTCAAGCTGAATTCAATTTTGACACTTAAATTTACAAAAAATTAATATAAAGATATTAAATCCTAAAAATAAATTTTATTTTGTCAAAAAACCCTCCTTAGAGTTAACTTATCGCGCTGGTTTTCAAACTCGAAGTAATAAATGTCACTCTAGACGTATGTACCAAATTTCAACGCGATCGGATCTTTTTTACAAGAGTTATCGCGCCTACGGACAGGTATATATATATATATATATATAAATATATATATGGAAATGAACGAACGGTGTTTTTGGGATCTGGGGGCATCAAAATGAAAAGTTACGGTGGTCCCGCGCTTAAGTCTTACCATGCCGCCTACGGTAATAGCTACTTCCCTATAGGGGGAAATTCGCTAAAAATGGATTACATTAGATCGTTCATTAACAGCTGTTATAAGGAAGGAAGGACTTTTAAGTAGCTCTAGTCAGTGTTTAATTTTATTTTTTACCGACAGCTGGTTTTACATTATATGAAATGCCTTGCTTTTAACATCTGTTTGAATATAAACATTTCATCACTGATAATTCTGGCATAAGGATATTAATAATATGTGATCTTGAGAGGGTCTGTGCGCGGCCTTATTTTTATTTTATTATTTTTATTTATTTTATTCTTATAAATTTAATATAGAATAAATTTAAGTATAGATTAATAAGAATTTAATAAGAATATATTTATTTATCCTTTTAGTATTTTTCTTTGGAATATAAACATATGTAAATATTAAGATCTTCACACGTGTGATTCAAAATAAATGTTTTTAAAACTGAATTCTGACCTCAAGTATGTATTAGGATAATAGTTTATTTATTTACATCTTCCACCAACTGAAATGCCTCCAGCTCTACATGCAATGATTTTAATTCCATTAACAACACATGGCTTTGCTGAAAACCTTTGTTTGCTCCAATCAGCTGCTTTATTTGAAATTCCTATTCCCATGTTAAATCTTATGGACTAATACGAAACTTTAAGGGCGTCTAGAGCTCTTCCCTTTAGTCAAACCTTTTTAAATTTTATTTCCTGCAAAACTTCACCCCAAGAATCCGCTAAGCACACAGGTCTACTGCGACGGAGTACTTAGAAATATTGCTGCCCCCCCCGCACGAGGCATTTTTATTTGGCCTCTCTATACTACACATGCCAGCACATTCAAGCGCCCCCGCCGATAAAACCCCTAAGGGTGTCCCTGCCTGGGAAGGCTTATACTCAGTAGGCCTATCGTTGAATCTGTGCTATTATAGGTGAATGTACCCAAGCGAGAATGAAAGGTTTTTCATAGCTCTATTATAGTAGTCTTTGCTATTATATTGATCGTGCGTACTTAGTGAATCTTAAAGCAGTTTCCTGTTTCATGAAAGTTTATGTACGTAGAGTAGAAAATGCCTCAATTAAATGCCATCAAAGTATTTTCTAATGTTTTTAGGGTCCATTTTGAACAACAACAAAATAACATAGCCGAAATTTTTAATACCCCCGTCCGCAGCAAACCTGCGTACTCAGCGAATTTCTAAAGAATTATTTTTTATATGGGAGCTTATTTAATAAATGTAAGAGAAAAATTTCAAACACCTTACGTAATTATTGCAAAAAGTATATTATATAATAATTGAAGAGCTAACAATGTAAAGGAAATAATCATAGGAATCACTTTGGTATCCACTCCAGTAATACGCTTTTTGTTATTGTTATAATTATCAGTCTAATATTTTTTTGTAAGTGTATTCTTGTTATAGTATAAAAATGTAAGCAAACATACAATCAATGATCTAAAATCAGTCAAAATCAAAACAAATAAAATAATCATATAAACAAATTAAATCCAAACATATGATTCATCTTAAAATTTAAAAAAGCTTGTTGCAGCAAACTTGCATACTCAGTTAATTTTTAAAGGATTTATTTTTTTATATATGGGCATATTCTACATTAGTTAGCGAAGTTGTTGTTTTGAATATTAAATTTTGTTTAAATATTGATTTAAATAAGTAAATTTTATCATTCATGTTCTTATTTCTCAATAATTATTCACATTCTAATAATTTTTAATAAATGTATACTTGTTATAGTACATAAAAGTCAGCAAACATGTTATCAATCTACTCAGATCCAAGGAATAAAAACAAATCAATCATCACATGAACAAATCAAATTCAATCATATGGTTTGTAATATAATTTTTTTAAATCCCATTTTTGGGGAATTTAATGAAAAATGTAGGTATTTATACCAGAATTTGGATAGTTCATGTCCCTTCAGGGGACAATGTACTGCATTTAGCAGATACAATATCTCAGTAACCGATTGATGTAGAGTAATCATTCGAAATGCTATATTGTTTATTTTTTTCAAGCTGAATTCAATTTTGACACTTAAATTTACAAAAAATTAATATAAAGATATTAAATCCTAAAAATAAATTTTATTTTGTCAAAAAACCCTCCTTAGAGTTAACTTATCGCGCTGGTTTTCAAACTCGAAGTAATAAATGTCACTCTAGACGTATGTACCAAATTTCAACGCGATCGGATCTTTTTTACAAGAGTTATCGCGCCTACGGACAGGTATATATATATATATATATATAAATATATATATGGAAATGAACGAACGGTGTTTTTGGGATCTGGGGGCATCAAAATGAAAAGTTACGGTGGTCCCGCGCTTAAGTCTTACCATGCCGCCTACGGTAATAGCTACTTCCCTATAGGGGGAAATTCGCTAAAAATGGATTACATTAGATCGTTCATTAACAGCTGTTATAAGGAAGGAAGGACTTTTAAGTAGCTCTAGTCAGTGTTTAATTTTATTTTTTACCGACAGCTGGTTTTACATTATATGAAATGCCTTGCTTTTAACATCTGTTTGAATATAAACATTTCATCACTGATAATTCTGGCATAAGGATATTAATAATATGTGATCTTGAGAGGGTCTGTGCGCGGCCTTATTTTTATTTTATTATTTTTATTTATTTTATTCTTATAAATTTAATATAGAATAAATTTAAGTATAGATTAATAAGAATTTAATAAGAATATATTTATTTATCCTTTTAGTATTTTTCTTTGGAATATAAACATATGTAAATATTAAGATCTTCACACGTGTGATTCAAAATAAATGTTTTTAAAACTGAATTCTGACCTCAAGTATGTATTAGGATAATAGTTTATTTATTTACATCTTCCACCAACTGAAATGCCTCCAGCTCTACATGCAATGATTTTAATTCCATTAACAACACATGGCTTTGCTGAAAACCTTTGTTTGCTCCAATCAGCTGCTTTATTTGAAATTCCTATTCCCATGTTAAATCTTATGGACTAATACGAAACTTTAAGGGCGTCTAGAGCTCTTCCCTTTAGTCAAACCTTTTTAAATTTTATTTCCTGCAAAACTTCACCCCAAGCTCTTTTCAATGACACCAAAAACATGAAAATCGGTTAAGTAGTTTAGGAGGAGTCTTTGTAACAAAAAAACTGCTCGTGTAGTAAATAAGTACTAGATAACACGTAGCTCGAAATCGAGCGAAAATCATATAATTAAAGAATGAAGAATAATCAGCCTACTTATATACTTTTAAAGTTTAATCAAAGGGGTAAATTCATTAACAAAATTATGGCTTAACTACTGAAACTCTTAATGTTAATTTGATCCACCGCAGGAGTTTCCGGGAAATATAAACGATTTTTAAGGGAACACCTTCATTTCCCTATGTCCTCTTTTTTCTGAAATGTATACATTCTAACACCGGCAAAAGATCAAGCTCTGCTTACAGCAACATGTAGCTGACCGAGAGCAAACACTGGCGCCGGCCGTGAGCAATGACTTTGTTTAGGGATTGCCTCCCTAATGTTACATCGGGAGGGTGATGCCAGCGGTTGCGATCGTGTTCTTTCCGGCTCCCCTGACCAGTCAATGTTCTTCTTATTTTGGTGGCATTATAAGTGCACCAAATCCAAAAATAGATTTTCTCAGGTTAATATAACTTCAAAAAACACTGTGAGATATCGTAAACTACATTGTAAAACTGGTAACTGCGAAGTTTTAGAGCTTTTAAAACTTCATAACATAACCTAAATTACATAATATATCGTTTAAAAAAGAAAACTGTTGAAAACCAAGCCAAACCAGCTGTAAATATAAAACTGCTCTTTTCAAAAAAATTAATTATAATTGCTGCAATCTGTGGTTTATTTCAGAGCTTGGCCATATGTTCAGTTTGTAAACAAAGTAAACTGAGCTTGCTTCAATGTTCATGAATAGCGCTACTGTTCCGAAACTTCAGCCCTTTACTGTACTTTAGTGACGCCCTTTTTTAAAATTCTGAGACTTGATGACAAATCTACATAACAATCACTTTAATTTGACACCTCAAACGTTAAAATCCGTCCAGCCGTTTTTGCGGTTGGACTGTGAAAAGAAAACCGCTTGCGTATTAATATATAGATATATAGATTAGGAGGAGTCTTTGTAACAAAAAAACTGCTCGTGTATTAAATAAGTATAGATTGTCAGAAGAATATTAGTGTTTTGATAGAAATGTTATCTAAGAATACGAATACAAGGAGAATGGCTTAGTTTATAGGATTCAACATTAAATTTTAGTTTCAACAATAAGCTGATTATAGTAAATAAAAGGTCATTTTAGCTCAGAGCCAATACTGAAGACATGGAATAATCAATAAAACTTCATTAGGAAAAAACTGTTACATTATACTTGATGTCTCCATCGGTAATCCTTTTCCTCAAGGAATTAGACGGGTCAAGGTTGTATTTAGCAAAGAATAACCTGACTAAATTTTAAATATTTTGCTACCAAATGAATTGTTAACATAGCGGAAACACACCAACCACATACCAGAAAGTACTAGAGGTGCCGTGTTCCAATTCAGACTGTTAGATTTGCTTCTTTTTTTGTTACTCTACCTTTTACCTAATAATTCACTTAAAACCCTTCACAGTTGAGCCACAATCGAAGAAATCAATTTTCACCTTTCAGGGTCATAATGAACACAGGGCAACAGAAACGATGCCCCAAGACCCCTTAGGCTAAACGGCCCCCAATTAAAATTTTTCACTAAACAAAATTTTAAAATTGGCCCCCAAAGTTTTAAGTTAATCAACTCCATTTTAGCAGTCCCCCATCAAGAAAGACATACCTGCTCCAAAAATTATCATTATGTTTTAGCGAATTTCCTCTATAGGGAAGAAGCTATTACCATAGGTCTCATGGTAAGACCTAAGCCCAAGACCATGATAACTTTTCGTTTTGGGGCCACCAGAAGCAAAAAACACCATTCGTTTGAATTTTAGCGAATTTCCCCTATAGGGAATTAGCGAATTTCCCCTATAGGGAAGAAGCTATTACCTTAGGTCTCATGGTAAGACCTAAGCCCGAGACCATGATAACTTTTCGTTTTAGGGCCACCAGAAGCAAAAAACACCATTCGTTCGAATTTTTATATATCTATCTATCTATCTATCTATCTATATATATATATATATATGTGTCTGTCAGCACGATAGCGGCCGTAAATATGGTCCGATCTTAATGAAATTTGGAACAGACATGTAAAGTGGTAATCGAATGGACGAGTTCGTGAACCAGCCCGATCGGACCACCGGAAGGGGGGGGTAAAGGGGGATAAACACCCCCAAAAATGGGTTTTTTGAGTTTTTTACATATAAAAATAAAATTTAACGAATCTTTGTTGGCACCATTGAATTCAGCTCAAAAAAACAAACAATTTAGTGTTTTGAATCATTGCTCTATGTCCATTGGTTACCGAGATATTGAAAGTGGTAAACACAGTACGTTGTCCCAATGTTAACCTTGTGGGGAATAAGTAAAATTCTATATCTCGCTTATTTCTCAACATATCTGGATAAAACTTGGTTTGTGGCTTCATCTAGATGAGATCTAATGTATCTTAGTCTAAAATCCCCGAAATTTCAATTTTTGTGGCAGCAAACCTGCATAATCATTCCCCATGTTATCCTTATGGGAAATAAAAAATTCTATATCTTACTTATTTTTTAACATTTCTTGACAAAACTTGGTATATGGCTTCTTCTAGTTAAGATCTACTAAATAATGAATTAAAACCAACCAGTTTTAACATACCTGTTGCAGCAAACCTGCATAATCATTCCCCATGTTATTCTTATGGAGATTACAAAACATGTACAATCTCGCTAAGTTGGATTGAAATACCGTTTGTTGTGTTGCATCTGAAATTCGCTGAGTATGCAGGTCTGCTGCAACGGGGGTATTTATATTATATCTATATATCTATCTATATATATATATATGTGTCTGTCAGCACGATAGCGGCCGTAAATATGGTCCGATCTTAATGAAATTTGGTACAGACATGTAAAGTGGTAATCCCTCGGACGAGTTCGTAAACCAGCCCGATCGGACCACTGGGAGGGGGGGTTATGGGGGATAAACCCCCCCAAAAATGGGTTTTATGAGTTTTTTACATAGAAAAATAAAATTTATCGACTTTTTATTGGAACCATTGAATTCAGCTCAAAAAAACAAACAATTTAGTATTTTGAATTACCCCTCTATGTCCATTGGTTACCAAGATATTGAAAGTGGTAAACACAGTACGTTGTCCCAATGTTAACCTTATGGGGAATAAGTAAAATTCTATATCTCGCTCATTTCTAAACGTATCTGGATAAAACTTGGTTTGTGGCTTCATCTAGATGAGATCTAATGTATTTTAGTCTAAAATCCCCGAAATTTCAATTTTTGTGGCAGCAAACCTGCATAATCATTCCCCATGTTATCCTTATGGGAAATAAAAAAATTCTATATCTTACTTATTTTTTACATTTCTTGACAAAACTTGGTATATGGCTTCTTCAACTTAAGATCTACTAATTAATTAATCAAAACCAACCAGTTTTAACATACCTGTTGCAGCAAACCTGCATACTCATTCCCCATGTTATTCTAATGGAGGTTACAAAACATGTCAAATCTCGCTAAGTTGGATTGAAATATGTTGTTTTGCATTTGAAATTCGCTGAGTGTGCAGGTCTGCTGCAACGGGGGTATTTTATTTATAAATAAACTAGTGACTTTTTGTGTAACACAATTTAGCAACAATAATTTTTCCGCAGAAAAGGATCTTAGGCGAATGGTATTTAATGATGAACCTTGCCCACCTCCTCAGTTGTTGGAGCTTCCATTCCTGGCTCAATTCCATGCAGAGTCAGAAAAAGATGTAGCCAGCATCAACCTTGGTGTCCGACATATACACTTGTTACCAAAAATAAAGAAGCTTAATATAAGTTGGGAACTACACGAAGAAGATAGGGCAAAGCTAAAGGAACTATTCCAAGAATCAGATAAAGTTGTAAAAGAAAATAAAGCATCCATATCAAGATTCTATGAAATCATCAGGGAGAGTAGAAACCAAAAAATTAAACTGGAACAAGATATTTATTCTACTCAGAGGGATATAGAAGAGTATGCAGATGTAAAGGCAACTATGGAAAAATATGTCAAGGAATATTCAATATTTGAGACGTTCTTGGAAGCTGTTGCTGCTGAGTCAAAAACAGGGGATTTGTTCAATGTTAGAGATATTTTAAACAGGTAACTCAAGTAACTATTGTTAATTTTGTAACAAATAATAATTCTTTGTAACTAAACTACGTAGGCTTTTTTTTTTATTAAAAAGCCATGTTTTGTGGCAATTTTATTGCTGAAATTACCCTATTTTATTTCAAACAAGATAAGGCCATGCTTAATTAAAGATCTGGATGAGCAAGTGAGTAAACTGCTATGGAAATTGGTATTTAATAGTAGTTTATGCAACGATTGTATAATGAATGTCTTTAAGCCACGAGTGAGATGTAAGTTGGAACACGAGCGAAGCGAGTGTTCTAAATATCTACTCGAGCTTAATTATATATTTTTATAAAATTATATTTTTGCTTGTAAAAAACTCATAAAACCCATTTTTGTAGGGGTTTATCCCCCTTTACCCCCCTTCCGGAGGTCCGATCGGGCTGGTTTTCGAACTCGTCTGTTCGATTAGCACTTTACATGTCTGTACCAAATTTCATTAAGATCGGACCATATTTACGGCCGCTATCGTGCTGACAGACATATATATACAGTGCTTGATTTGCGGCTGAACGCGGCGGAACGACGTTCCGGGACCTCTTTCTGCCGCAAGAGTCGATCGTGTGTAATCGGCCGGAGTATTTTTTGCAAAAGACGATCGCGTGTAATCGGACGGATAATTTGCCGCGAAATACAATCGCGTACAATCCGCCGGAGAATTTTCCACGTCAGAGGATCGAGTGTAATCGGCCGGACAATTTGCCGCACAAGACAATCGCGTGTAATCGGTCGGAGAATTTGCCGCAAAAGACGACCGCTTACGATCGGCCGGAGAATTTGACGCACAAGACAATCGCGTATGTTCGGCCGAAGAATTCGCTATTAGAAGGAATCATGTGTATAACCGGCCGGAGTATTTGTCGGAAGAGACGATCGCGTGTACTCGACCGGATTAATCTTACCGCGTGTACTCGACCGGATTAACCTTACCGAAAATAACGATCGCTTAAAATGTACGGAAATTACGCGCGGAGTTTCGACCAATAATAATTAGAGCTCTTTTATCTCATCTTGAGCTAAGCCAAATGTTTAAAACGCTAAAAAGACCTGAATACTCGCACAAGGCGTCATAAAAATCTAGAATTTCTTTAGTAAATTTATTTTTTAGTAAAATAATGCTTTGTTGGTTTTTAATTTACTTGTTAAAAAATTTAAGTTGGATAAAATGTGACTTTTTAAATCGACCTAATTATTCACGTAGACAAATAAATAATACTTTGTTCAGGGTAAGAATGATGAAAGGGGGGGGTGTTATGCACAAATTGGCTAATTACAGTTCCGGTACCTCAATTTTTACAAATCAAGCACTGTATAAATATATATATATAGATAAAAATTTGAACGAATGGTGTTTTTTGCTTCTGGTGGCCCCAAAACGAAAAGTTATCATGGTCACGGGCTTAGGTCTTACCATGAGACCTACGGTAATAGCTTTCTTCCCTATAGGGGAAATTTGCTAAAACAATCCAATTTCTTGGAAATTCTATAACTTTTTTATTTGTGCACCAAACTGTATAATCCTTTTTTTGTTTTCTTCGTATTTTTAGGATAAGGTATGTGTGAAATAAAATTTTTAATTCCACCTAGGGCTCTGTCCTACTGGCCTATAAGGTTACTTGACCATGTATGCATTCTGGTGGAGTAACTTGAGAACTATTTCAAATCATACCCATATGTTGACATATAAACAAAAGTGAATTTGAAATATGTGTTTATTTATTTACACTTGGATTATTTACTTTAGTAGTTCAAGGATTTTGTTAAACTAAAAAGTCTAATCGAAAGTTAATTTTTGTATTTGAAGAATTCTGATTACATGACACATTAATATACCTTTTTATATGACTAATCTTTTAGGATGTACAGAAATGAAGATAAATCCTCATAGTTTTCTTTGGTTTTAGAAAAATTAATATTGCGAGCCTTATATGAGTGTGTGAAAAACTGCAGTTTTTTGTTTGGCCAGAGAGGTTGAGAAGTATTTGAGTTCAAAGTTCACCACAATCATGACTATATTTTAAGTTTAATATGACATTGATTTAGTATATCCTGATTCTTGAAAATGCCTCGTTACCCTCTACGCAACGACCTGGGCCGCTGTGAGTGTAGGACACTTTCGGGCATGTCAAAATGACAAGCAAAACGAGTCTCGAAAAGAAGACGAATGTGCTTTATTTAATCTAAATCATCACGAGGAGATCTTGCACTCAATCCCCAATGAACTACGTTTAATTATAACGCGACGATCGACTACAGTTTGTTGCTATAATAATTGCTGTTGGCTCAATGAACATTGTGTGTCAGCAGTTGCAATGATTTTAAGTTTAAAAATGAAGCCCCTGTGTGTGCTGCACCAGTGGCCAACTACAACTGACACCATTGGCATATCAGGTTGAACCAAGCAAAACTCCCTTCCGTGGAATATATACATCTTCGGGATGCTACCAATACTGATGGAAATGCATTTAATGACGTTAGAGTGTCTATTGTCCCAGCAACATACGTCGGAAGTCCGCGACATATGCATGAGTACGCTCAGGATGCTAAGTTAGATGGTATGCGTCATTATGGTACACCAAATTTGTTTACGTTCACGTGCAATTCAAATTGGTCAGAAATTCTACAAGAATCATTTCCTGGCCAATCTCCCATTAATCGCCATATTACCACAAGAATTTTTAAAAGAAAATCAAAGTTACTCATGTGTTAAGTATTGCGTGTTCGGCGAGACGCATTGTTGGATTTATCCAGTGTAGAATGGCAAAAACGCGGGTTGCCACAAGCACACATCCTTATTTGGTTGGTCGAGGGGATCAAACCGAATGAAATCGATTATGTGATATGAGGTATATAATGAAGAATATCCGTTCAGCTAAAAGTCAGTTCAGTAATTATTGTGTTGCGGAGCACTAACTCACTACGTATTTGTAACGGCACTCAGCTGACGGTGAAAAAATTAATGAACAACATTGAGGCAACGATTTCGCAAGGAAACTACAGAAGTGAAGACGTTTCTATTCACGTATCCAAATGATTCCAAACTCTTCGCCCTTTGACTTTAAGTGGCAACAATTTCCATTTGATATTCCATTTGCAATGTCCGCATTAAATGGTCAGTCGTTAAAATGTTTGTGGAAACGACCTTGAAAATCCATGATTTTCACATGACCAATTGTATGTCGCCTGTTCCCTTGTCGGAACAATGAAAAAATAATTTTTGCACGGGAAAACAAAACTAACAATACTGTAGACCTATATTTAAAAACCTTTAGAATAAAAGCTATGTTGTTGATGTGACTATTTTGATAGTTGTTCAATCTAAAACAAATTATTCATAAAGAAGACAGGACAACGTCTGTTGGGTCAGCTAGTATATATATAATTCTTTAAATATACAGGGTGAGTCAGACCACCCGTCCACCTATTGTAACGGGAGAACGGTTAAGTGTAGAAACACCAAATAAATTCCCCACTAATTTGCGTATGAAATATTCATTAAAAATATTTTCATGGCGATTTATCTACAGGGTGTTCCAGAAATGAAGGTCATGAGTTCGAATCTCCAAATGTTCTTAAGTGAACCTATAGCAATCCAATTTTCAGAAAAAATTTCATTTCTGGAAAAGATTTGCGCAATGCATCAGCTGATCTTTTTGTTTTGGCAACCTTTAATCTTAAATGATTTGTTTACATTTTAGAATGTGTTTTCACACTTTTGTCGTCGTACTTCATGAATTGTGTTGAGCTTGCAAGCATTTAACATTAGTTGCACTTGCGGTTGCAGCAAAATATTTTCTTGTGCAAAGTACCTCTACATAAGCAAATGACCATGTGATTTATTACCAAAACATTGCAGATATTAAACACCAATTACGACAACAGCGCACTCACTCACCCGCCAGTAAGGCTGTCCAGAGCTACAGTATAGTGTTTATTATCTGCAATGTTTTGGTAATAAATCACATGGTCATTTGTTTATGTAGAGGTACTTTGCACAAGAAAATATTTTGCTGCAACCGCAAGTGCAACTAATGTTAAATGCTTGCAAGCTCAACACAATTCATGAAGTCCGATGACAAAAGTGTGGAAACCCATTCTTAAATGTAAACAAATCATATAAGATGAAAGGTTGCCAAACTAAAAGACCAGCTGATGCATTGCACAAATATTTTCCAGAAATTTTGATTGCGTAAGAAATCTCTCGGTGAAATTTTACAGAGCATTCTTTTGCAGTGTAAATGAGGTGAAACGTAAACAAAGTTTTGACAGTTCTACGAAAACATGTGTTTATTTAGCAGAAATTTTGGGAGATTACAATTTTCGCCACCCGCCAGTAAGGCTGTCCAGAGCTATAGTAGTCGAGGAAAGATATGAAAAAAACACCTAACCTTGAAAAAATTCCTATAAGGGAGATTTTTGCGTTTTTCTGTCGTATTTTATGTGCTGAACAACATACTAAAGTTTACCAAAGTTTGACCACCGGAAGTACGTCATTTTCAAGATGGCGTCCAATATATTGAGAAAATCATTTTTAAAGATGATTTGAACCATTGATCATGAAAATCGGACAGGTCTAACCTGAGTTATAATCCTTTATTTGAAAATATTATTTCAGAAAAATCTCATCTTTTAGTTAATAAAGTTATCATAGCTCATCCCTAATGAATCTGAATCAATTGATATGTTGCTTATATGGAAGCCAAAATACTACCGAATATTGTAAGACTAGACTAGAACGAACGACGTAATTTGATTACATCCGGAGCTATAAGGAAAATAGTCCAAAAAATCTCAAAACATATTCAAAGCTCGAAACGTCCATAAGGTTTGTACAGGGAATAATCTTTGTTTATCTTGAAAACGAGTCTTAATAATAATCTTTGTTTTCAAAAACGGATTTCGGCATTGTAAACAGCGTGAAAATCTAGTTTGAAATGATGTGTCACAACTCTATGTTTAAATTTGAAAATAATTACTTCATCCAATATGGCGGATCCAAGATGGCGGCCGATTTTTTTTACATACGCAAACTGAAGTTCAAACCTCCCTTCACTTATCGGCAGTGGTATTATGACACCAGATTCACTTATACATCACCTATGGCATGTATTTCCTATATCTTTAATGCTATTGTCACCTTCTTGGACGCCATCTTGAAAATGAGGCATTTCCGGTGGTCAAACTTTGGTAAACTTTTGGTATGTTAATCAGCACATGAAATATGACAGAAAAACGCAAAAATCTCCCTTATAGCAATTTTTCAGGGTGTAACCCTATCTTTCCTCGACTATAGTGAAATATAAGGCATAACGGTCGATATTATGTGCAAATAGGAACATTAATATTGGCTGAGTTTTTTGTTATGATTTTCGTAGCTGAGAAAGATTAAATACGCACTTTCTCTACAGTGATTTTTATGTTTGATTTTTGTTTTGGTTGCTTGGGTTATCAATCATATTTTCTATCCATCCCAAGTGGTTACAACATGGGGGGAGCACTTCCTCCTTCCCAATGTAATAGTTGTCTGTTTGTTTTACTTAGTCAGTAGTTGTAATAAAAAATATTATTTTTAGACATGGATTGTAGAATTGTTGTCTTATGGTATTTCTGGATTATACATATTAAAATTTGTTCTTCTTTGGCTATCTGTGAAGAAACATGTTCCACGCATCTCCATTAATCTGTTCGGTGATACAGTTTATTAAATGAAATATCAAAAAATCCTCATAACTGAAACTACTTAAAATATTACAGGTATGAGATGCTTGAGGGAACTAGATCAGACCTTATCAGAATATTGGAGGCGGAAATGGAGGCAGACGCTCAGTTGAGGCGGCAAATGATTGAGTTAACAGAAGAAAAGTCATCTGTATTAAAAACTCTAGCAAACCGTTTGGTCATGCTACAGGTAAGGGGGAGTGCTTGATATGTAGCACTGCAGAAATAAAAAATTGATTCCAGTAATAATGTGCGTTATCAACCCATTATTAATTAGATCAGTAATATTTATGTAGGCTAGTTATGGATAATGCAAGTTTAAGAAGCATCAAGATCACTAAGAAAACTTTTACCAAAATAAATTGTACTAGAGGCTTGAAGGGGCTAAAAGCCCCTAAACATAATCCTTCTTAATATAGTACAAAATACCTTCTTAGAAAATAGGCTTTTGGATCCACAAAACTATGATTATTTCTAGCATTTGGTTTTAACTAAACAAATCAGACCTTTTAATATCCTAATGGTTTTTAAATGACAGCTATTTTACGTTATTTCTCATTTTGTGGTAAGCTGAAAGCAATTTCAGTATTTTCCCCGAGTCCCTGAGATGGAGACCTTCGGTTTCAGCCCCCCATCATCCTGCGATCTTCCAAACGCCCACAATTTCTTCGCAAAAATTTCGCTTACGTAATTATATATATATATATATATATATATGTATAGATCATTTGGTATTAAATCTGCATCGTTATAACATAAACTAAACAAACGAACCTAACTTTCTATAATTTTAAATTATGAAAAACTCAAACCCTTAATTATTATAAAATCAGAAAATCTTAAATTTAAAATATTTTTGTTATAGTACATTGAACGTGCATAGTTAGCTGCATTTTGAAACAAATCCCACATGTCAACATCTACCATATGGCTTTGAATCAAGCATTAGCACCACATGTTTAATGTAAACAAAGCAGACGTTTTTCAATCCCAATGCATTTTAAATGGAAGATATTTTTCGTTATTTCTCATTTTCTGGTAGATTTGGACATAATCTGATATTTTTCCCGACCCCCTGGGACCAAGACCTTTAATTTGAGCCCTCTCCCATCATCCTGCGAGCTGTCAAACTCTCACAATTTTGATTGAAAAAAATCGCTTACAGAATTAATAATATAGAAGATTTTCATATGTTTTTATTTATTTGAGGTGAATGCATTGGACATAATTTTACTCAGCTTTCGAACATTATTTTTAATCTAGATGTATACTAACTATAACTGCTTGAGATCATAACTGCATTATCATTTCATTGCCTCAGTAGGCCTAGGTATTTTTATAGTAAAAATCATCGTCTATTTTGGTTGACAGGTTGCCCGCAGGGATGCCATCGACTGCCGCATACACTGGGACATGATCGTACAGAGACTCAAGAACATGATATTGAATCAAGAGGAGCAGTCATTGGTGCTGCGAGGGGCCTGCTGGGACCTCTACCAGCAGATCTGCAGACGCAGGAGGCAACATCCCAAAGTGTCAGCCGACGACTTGGAGTCTCAACTTGACTACATTCAGAGGTCAATAGCATTCTACAAAGAAGTTCTGACCATCGCCACGACCTCGGCGACCGGAGGCAGCGCCGGCGGTTCCGGTCAACCACAGCGGCGGAGCGTTTCAAGAAAGAAAAAGAAACTGTCGCAAAGTGATTAGTTGTTATTGGCAAACTATGTAGTTTCACGTAGCCTTCAGCTGAGATGAACATAGCTAAAATGTAAGTAAGTAAATGGATCTATTTACGTGCTTACAAGTGTAGGAATGATTTTTTGAAAATAGATATTCACGAACTGAAGTATAGTGTTTAATTTTCAACTAGTATGGGAGTTTTAGGACAAACAAACATGGTAGACAAACAAATGGGGGTTGCCAGAAACATAAATGAAAGATTTTTAATCTATCAGATACTTGTCAAATACCCACTCACGTACCATCACACAGTCCTCTAACTTTTAGACTTAAATAATCTTAAAACTAATGAAATAATGATTTATTCCAGCACTTATTTACAATAATATTACAAAAATCCTCTCTATGGAATGAAACTGACCACACTTACAAGAGTAGTACTGCCGAGAGGATAGGACAAAATGACCTTGAACTTGACCTTTCACGTGATTGACCACGTGATCGGTGACGTCATCAAGATGGCGGCAACCACGTGTGTTTTGGCGGGTATTTGACGTCATCAAGATGGCGGCGCCCACGTGAGCACGTGTTCTAACCTAACTTTTTTCGACCACGTGTGTTTTGGCGCGCTTTTGGCGTCATGGCGGCAATTTTGCCGCCTTTTCTCCGGGCTGTTGACGTCATCAAGATGGCGGCGTCCACGTGGGAATGTGTAGTTTGATTGTTCGCTACCAGATTGTGTTATAAAAATGTTACCGCTGTTGCCGGGATTCGAACCCCGGTCTCCGAGTTGGTGTGCTTTCACACTGACCACACGACCAAGACGCTGTTGTCCGGTCTTAGTTATTATTGTGTATAAGTGTCTTTGATTGGCATATTTATCTCTGAAGGGTCAAAAAGGTCAATCTGATTATTTCTCTTGCCAGCACCCATGTGGACACGTGTTCTAACCTAACTCTTTTCGACCACGTGTGTTTTGGTACGCTTTTGGCGTCATGGCAGCGCCCCGTGTGACCATGTGTTCCGAACTTTCGCGCGTTTTTCGATCCAAAATGGCTGCGCCCATCGGACCACATGTCCTAACCACACTTCTGGCACATTTTAGCGAATTTCCCCCTATAGGGAAGTAGCTATTACCGTAGGCGGCACGGTGAGACTTAAGCCCGGGACCATGTTATTTTTTCATTTTGAGGTCCCTAGACCCCAAAAACACCGTTCGTTCATTTTCATATATATATATATATATATATATATTTACCTGTCCGTAGGCACGATAACTTTTGTAAAAAAGGTCCGATCTTGATGAAATTTGGAACAAACGTGTAAAGCGTCATTCATGACTTCGAGTTCGAAAGCCAGCAAGATTGATTTACTCTAAGAAGGTTTTTTTCACAAAATAAAATTTATTTTCAAGATTTAACACCTTTTTACTAATTATTTTTAAACTTAATTGTCAAAATTGAATTCAGCTTAAAAAAACAAACAATTTAGCATTTTGAATTATTATTCTACGTCAGTCCGTTGCTTAGATATTGGATAGTATTGGATGTGCTAAACACAGTACGTTGTCCAATATTTTGTTTTTAATTTTTCCCTCCAAAAAGTATATTCACCCTGATTTGAGATTGTTTTTTAAAAATACAATTCTGAACATATGATTAAATTTGCAGGTGTTGAATATTTTATTTGTGTTTATTTTGAATAGAGATTCATTGAGAGAGAGTTCACTGATCAAGATTTTGCAAAAAATATATACTATATCAAAAAATAAAAATTTTTAAAATTTAATAAAGAAAGTAAGAGCATTTGGAGGGGGGGATGTCTTGGTCGAAACTGCCTGAAAATGTAGCATAATATATGATATGTTTACAATTATGAGAATTGATAATATGTTTTATTGAAATTGGCTGGAGATGTAGGTTTGTTGCAGCAGGGATGTTTTAATTACTATAAAACTGACCATATGATTATTATGAATTTTTTCATGAGATTAAATTATTTGTTTGTTTTGAGAGTTTTGAGTTAATTGGTTATATGTTTGTTGACATTTATATTCTATATAGCTAACAAGATTACAGTTATTAAATACTAAAAGACTAAGAATTATATAAAATACAAAAGTGTATGTGTTACTAATGAAAACCATTATGGTCTCTTTGTTAATTTTCCTCATGTTTAAGCTCATGAATGATTAAATATGCGTTTTTAGTATATCATTTACTTAACGTATTCAAATGATACTTTCCTTCAAACAAGTTGAATGCTCACATATACAAAATAAATCCTATGGAAATTCGAAATGGAGTTCGCAGGTCTGCTGCGACGGGGGTATTTTGTCATCAATATGATTAATATATTATAAGTTATATATATGAATTCATCGTTATATGTATTGTATGTAGGCCTAATGTAAATTATGTCACACTGACCCCCCAGTACTTTCATAATACCTCCCGTACTCATGTTGCATGTAGTACTATATTAAGTGTGTTAGATTTCTTAAAAACTTTTAAAAATACCTAAAAATGTTGATATCTCAAAAACGGTATGTCCTACGCCATTTTTGAGGCCAAAAATCACTTACTACATAGTGTACGTGCCCCCCAGGCGGTACTGACACATATGACAGGTCTTAACTAGGATGTTGCGGGTTGCATCTTGAAAAATGAAGGGGCAACCAGTGTGTAAAAATTCAAAAAATCATATCTCCCGAAAGGTATGAGCTATCGAAGTGAAATTTGGTATATGGACACACATAAGCAAAGGCAAAAAAATAAAGGTACCTGACATGTGTTATGCGGGTAATCATCCGAGAAAATGAAGGGGCTATATTTTAAAATTGTATATCTCAGGAGGTAATTGTCGGATATAAACCAAACTCGGTATATGGGTATGTAGTAGCCTAACCTACATATTAAAGTGAGCGCTGCGGGTTGCATCACACAATTGAAGGGGCTAAAATATATATTTCCGAACATGTGTGTTTTGGCGCGCTTTTGGCTTCATGGCGGCGTCCATGTGAAGTCTGCCGCCTTTTCTCCCAGTGCTACCAGCTTATGTGTATGTAGAGTGCAGTCTACAGCTATTATTACGTCACGTTTTGTGGACACCCACGTAGCAGGACCATCTTCATTATTTTTCTCACAGTGTTACCAATACTCTGTCACACCCTGGGAGATTTCTCCCGTACCCTCCACAGCACTATCAACTGTTCTGTACATTTGCGATTTTCCTCGCAGTGTTACCAAAGTATGATATATTGTCATACACCCTGTTGTGTGAATAAGAACGAGATTTGTTTGGTAATAACAGTAAGTTATTACCAAACAAACTCTGGTAATAACAGAGTTAGTACAGAGTAAGTTATTACTGTTCTTGTGTTGGTAAAAACAAGTTTAAACTGATACGAATTTCAAACGATTCTATTGTGAAATTGAAATGCTGTATGGTTGTACTCCCTCACCGGGTAGTACGAGCAACGCCTCGCCGCATCCTCCAACGCCTCGCCGAATTTGGACGGCAGGAAGACTGAGGTGGTCAGGTCCTCCTCCTGGATGTCGAGGACGACAGCAGCTCTGCCGAAGCGTGTTGCAACTCTCCGTGCCCCGACGATGATTTTACCTAGTTAGTGACCTTGAAAAATTTAAGCCCCCTCAATAATTGCATTACTGTGGCCATTTTGGCTGCTGCTCTCGCTGAGGTAAGACATCTCTGCTCTTTTACCATAACCTCAATTTTAAGCTTAAAGGCTTAGAATGTCTAGCCTTACTGCTTTTGTATTTAACAACCAACCAGTAATGGTGATATTTGATAGGGAAAATAGCCCCTGGTTCAAAGGGAAAGATGTAGCTGAAATTCTTGGCTATGCTAGACCTAGAAAAGCAATACTTCAAATTGCTGAAAGATTTCAAGACTGGGTATTTGAAGAGGTTTTACCTTCTATTAGAAAACCATGAGAATATATACTAAGACAGGAAAATACTGAGCTGTTACAATCTCTTTCAAAGTCTCTTCAAACTAACTATCAACTTAATCAAATGCACTCTGAGATGAATGCTGCTAATGATATAATTTGTAAAGAAAACCAAACTCTAAATAAAACTCTAAAAGAACAGACACCAAATGTGGCCGTGTTCCCTGCTGATGATAATCTAGCTCATGTTTTTTGTGTTTTGATTAGAGACACCCTTCAAAAAACTCATGGAATGTGTGAGTACAAGTGCATCCGCACAGCAAAGAGAAGTTTCCAAACAGCTCTAAAAAGGCAAAAAATGAGGGCTTTATGCCCTGTTTTATCAGATCCCCTGTCCCTAACGGTATTAATTTTAAATAAAGCCAAGGAATTCATGGACAACAGTGGCATATACTATGAGACTGCCTTTAATAATGTATTAACCCCATACAACTTTGTAAATGTAATTGAACTTATCATGAAACATAATTAAAGTATCCCACTGTGTGAGTGTGAATCAAGGGTTTAGTAGATTGAGGCGCCCTAACCTGAGGAGGGTTTGGGCTACTCCTTTGAAAAACCTGGTGTGAGTGTGAAACAAGGGCTTAGTAGACCGTGGCACCTAGAACTTAGAAAATTCTAGGTTACACTTTCAAACAGCCCAGAGTGAATGAAGGTCCCTGGCGCGGTGTAAAAGCCCGTAAACCTGAATGAAGGTCCCTGGCGCGGTGTAGAAACTGTCAGGAGATTCATTCCTTGGTGTGACGGGTCGATTGGCCCCTGGCGTTCTCCTGACTTGCTCGTCCACTCTCGGAAGGACAAGGCGATTCCCACTCCTCCTCGGGGACGGCATAAGCTCCTCGTCCATCATTTCCATCATCTCCACTGCCAACACCAAATCTTCATCGGAGGACGCCGGTGAAAGCATTCTGTAGGCCTGAAAAATATATACAGTTGTAAGATATAATTTAAAACGTATATACATATAACCACACGGATATCAAACAAAGACATAAAACGTATAACCTACAGGTCTGGCTGGTGGTGTAGCCCCAATACAGGCTAAGATAGCCACCGTTACGGTGAATGTTAGAGAAAACATCATCCCGCTGTTGCGATAAAGCGAAACTGACTGTGCCTTTAGTCAGCTCCTATTTATACAGCGTGTTAATCACTATCCGCTGACCTATGTGACCTAGTCCCGCGCGCAGCACAGCAAACGAACAAATATTTTATCAGTTTTACATGTAGATCTACCAATATAATTGCTGTGGTAACTCTTTAAAAATACTACCATACCAAAAATGATGTGACCCAAGTTTCCACACCACAGAAGAACCAGTTAGGTCAAGCTGTAAGGGTCTCGGCGCGTTCTTTTTGTTTACCCAGAGCTTCACCAATAGTCCTAACCTCTGGGGGGCTTTAATCTTCGCCCTGTGATTGAGGCTACTCCTTGGAACAGTCCAGTGTGAATGAGAGACGCTAACCTATTTTCTTAAAATCTATGTGACCCTGGTTTCCACACCACAGTAGACCGGTTAGGTCAGGCTGTACCGGGTCCCGGCGCGTTCTTTTTGTTTACCCAGAGCTTCACCAATAGTCCTAACCTCTGGGGGGCTTTAATCTTCGTCCTGTGATTGAGGCTACTCCTTGGAACAGTCCAGTGTGAATGAGAGACGCTAACCTATTTTCTTAAAATCTATGTGACCCTGGTTTCCACACCACAGTAGACCGGTTAGGTCAGGCTGTATAGGGTCCCGGCGCGTTCTTTTTGTTTACCCAGAGCTTCACCAGTAGTCCTAACCTCTGGGGTAAGGGGCCCCAACAACGCCCACTTACGGTGGTAGCCAAACCAAATGCCAAATTACTACCTCCCTTCAGGCTCTGTACAGTTATTACGATTATTTTTAACCTCCTCGAGTCCGTTCAAGCCATCACGCGGGTACCCTCAACCGAATGCCGAGCACCCCCGCCCCTTTACTAATCACTCTTAGAGGTATACTACTTACAGTACTATTTAACGACCACTGAACGTCCGTTCAAGCCATCACGCGGGTGCCCTCAACCGAATGCCGAGCACCCCCGCCCCTTTACTGATCACCTCCAGTGGTATGCTATGTACAATTATTTACAACCTCCTCGAGTCCGTTCAAGCCATCACGCGGGTGCCCTCAACCGAATGCCGAGCACCCCCGCCCCTTTACTAATCACCCTTAGAGGTATACTACTTACAAAACTATTTACACGGTCCTCTGAAAGCCCATTCAAGAAGCCATCACGGGCGAACCCTCAACTGAATGCCGAGCACTCCCGCCCCTTTACTAATCACTTACAGAGGCCCCATCGTTTTCTTCTAAATACCGTCGGTCAGTTAAAAATTTACCGCTTACACTCTGATACAAAGCGATATTATCCCAATCCACCTTGTCTGAAAAGTCGTGAATAAACTGTTCAGAAAGAAACTGATATCTGCTCAGGACTTCCCAGGCTGACATGTCAAAACTGGGAGCCATTTCCCTTAGGAACGATTCTGAAACAGTTTCTTCCGTAAGATTTTAGCCCAGACAACACGATGAAGAAACATTCTAAGCATATCAATTGAAAAATCATAGTTATCAGACAGCAAATTCCAATCCAAGTACCGACTGAATTTCATAATTAAACTATCGGGTCATAACGCCTTCAGGAGCCTTTGGCTCCCGGGGCAGTAGTTGCTACGCTGTTTCCATCGCAAATGAGAACTTTTAATCCGTGTCTGGGGGTTTTATAGGTTTTGTTGAAAGGTCTTTGCACTGTACAGAGCACATTTACACACATCACTGGTTTTGTGCTGAGGTAGCAAACAGTGTATATCATTACAGCGAACACCACGATCCCAAGTAATTTCCCGGACATCTCGGTGGAACTCCTGTAGGAATTTTACCATTTCAAGACCTTTCGTATATATTACTTTGAAAGGTTTGCATAAATCACGTATGACTTCCTCCCTGTACGGGGTACCGTCATCGTCCCATTTTATGTGATGAAAATTACGCGTCAGCCATCTTGCGGTGCGCCGCATTTTTTCCATTTAAAAAATAAAAACTAAACGTTGATTTGAATACGACTTGACTTTGAAAATTCTTACCGACAACCGCCAGCTCCTTAACGATAAACCGGTTATGGTTGTCCTTGAACCCGTGAAATTCCACTATGGCTGCCATTTTCAATCGTTACGTCGTCGTACAACCGGTTGACAAAACGTTCGGGCAAGTCCGCAGGTGGCGTCTCATCGAGTGAAACACTAACAGTATTAATGTATTCACGGATCAAGTACTCATAGTAAAATAGATCGACAAGCTCCCTGTTTACTATAGGGCGGATGGCCATAAACTGAGCCCATTCGTTTTGATCTAGCGTTAAAGTATGCTCCCCATCACTAAGGAACGCACACGGTTTTCCAAAAACGATTTTCACCTTTATTTCCTCACCTCCATCATTACGCCAATACAGTTTAGCTCCATTATCTCGGTGACCAACGGACATAAAGCAACGATTCAGGATACAAAATTGTTTGGTTTTTTAAGCTGAATTTAATGGTGCCCACCAAAATTATATAATTTTTATTTTCATGCTTTAAAAACTAATAAAAACTAAATTTTGCTCATTTTTAGAGGAAAATCGTGAAAAGATCCTTATTTTTGGCGCCCTATAACTCGGTAACCGTTAGGAGTACAAACAAAATGTACCATATCATTTTGTAGCAAATTTAATAAGCTTTATTTTGTACGTTTAAAGTTCTCACCTCCGACCAACGGTTCTCGAAATTTTTACGAAAAACCAAAAAAAGTACCCTGTTTCCATCAATTGCCACTAGAGCTCGCCACATATTTTCCAGGAGTTTTGGTATTTTCATCCTTAGGTACTTCTAAATAAGTGTGCAAAGTTTCAAAATTAACGGAATTTTTTCCAGGTCAACCCCTGTTTTGACTGGACTATATCGGATATTATCGAAAAGATATGCAATAGCATCGTTGACCAGTGAGACGTCAGCATCACATCCTGTTTTCTTCCCATTACTTTTTACTTTAATATATAATGTGCTTTCAAACGGGGCGATTATGATGTCCTGTTGACTGACGGCTATTCTAATTTCATCATTATTTTTAAATGTACACGACGCATACGGTTTGTACATGTGATACTCGTACCCCGTGACGGTGTTTTCGTACTCAACTGCGCTTTCTATGGCGAACATTTTTCACTTTGAATCCTAGTGACTCTAGAAATTTCACGCAGAACGATGTTAAGTGTCCCGCTTCTTTCTGAATAATGAGCGGTGTTGTAACTGGCGATCCCTAAATACCAGACCCATCCTGACGCTTCCTCAAGTGTAACCTCAATGATATTATTTCTTCTCTGAAGTTCACAGGCTCTCCGTTTTGATCGCTAAGCCGAACACTTATATTACTTACTCGCTGAACGTTAACAGGCAAATAAATGATTGGGTTGGGGATCACAACGATTTTAAACCCCGGTTCGACAGCCAAATAAAACTCGTGTAAAATGTGTCCCTCCTCACCGTTATGATACGAACCGCGAGCAATATTACATTCTACACTGATTGAATTTACTTTGATTACATTAATTGTTTGCGACGAAATATGTAACTTGTCTTTCAGATACGTCCGTTTCTCGAAACCCAGCAAAGACGCTATTGTATTTTCCTTGCCAAAATGGACATCCTCTGCACATTTCATCTCGGCCTTCAACGTATTATTGTTGGCTTTCAAACTAATAAGTACATGCTTTTTATTTCTTCCTCTATGTCACCAATTTCGTACGATCCCTCGGGGATAGTTAGTTCTTTGCCGTCTCCATAGTAAAACTTATCATTTATACCCTTCTCGATGTTCGGAATCGAATTGTACGTGGTCAGACCGACTAGTCCTATTTCCCAGTCACCTTTACTGACGTCGAGCGGTGGGAAAACCTCGCAACTGATAGTGGGACCGGTTCAGCTAAGGGAAAACATTAGTTAGGAACTCTAGACACAAATGTCCGCAAATAACTGAATCAAAACTTTGTCGTCTGTTATAGTTATACTTGATTTCCACTGACGCCCCTAAATATCGTGTGATTTTTACAGGAGGACGGAGATTACCAAAACTGTCAAAATAAAAAACCTTATCTCCAAGTTTCATATAACATACCCAATGTGTACCGCTGCCACTATTTCAGTCCAAATTCACTATAGCCGATTCGTTCTTTCTTGGTTTGACGGGTAAAGTGTCTCGCATGAACACACCTCTAAAGTGAGGCACATTTAGCTTAGCGGCGTAGTGATATAATTCATAATTGGTGAGCGGTTTTATCGGGATAGACGTTTTTTTTAGTTACTCTCCTTTTCTTTTTTCCACCTCCCCTTTTCGGATAAGGTCTCAAATACAATCCTCTACCTTTGGCGGGGTTTTTACGTTTAACGCAAAAAGGTCCTTGGCCGCCGCCTCCGGCCACCTCAAAATTTGGTTTTCGCCTTCATATCTGTCGTAGCTGTCCAAGCCGCGGCTCGTTCTCCTAAAGATGCGTCTCCTGCCATGAATCGTTGCCAAGCCCTTTCTGCAAGCTCTCTATCAGCTTGTTGTCTTCGACCCGAGTCTTTGAATTTTGAGTACGCTATATCGTGAATTTTACACGCTTCGTCCAAAGGATTCACACCTTTATCACCTCTCGCTAATCGCTTTTTGAGCCTACGCGAGTCCACAAAAATTATAACCAGGTATATGAAGTTCTACAGGTAGTAAATCAATAGCTTTATTAACCGCTGAACCGAAAATACCTCCTCCTTTCACAAGAGTTCTCTTTCGACTGTTTGATGTTGCTTTGCGCCTAGCCATTTTATAAATGATTCGTTCATCAAGCGTGATCATCGTTAAATAGATCCTCCCAACTTGACTCTAACACTTTATTTTTCCACTGTTCAGGAGGTATAGGCTGGCTCCTACCTTTTTTATGAGTGGACTTGTATAAAAAGTACGCTAGATAACTTATGATTGTCTTGAGATATCTTTTGCTTACAGCGTCGTCCATCTCTTTCGGATTAGCGAGGTTCATCACTCTACGGGACTTTGCATCATAGTTACCGTCCTTCGTTTTATGCAACGAATTCTCTTTGACATATGCAACGTTAGTAGCATCCAAATAGTCCATAGGCGATCCTACCATCAATAACTGACTTTTCAAAAAGTTAAAACCCTTGTTGCTAGATTTAATCACCGTATTATTGTGCATGTATTTCTTGTTTACGGCATATCCATCATCACGAGGTTTACCCACATTTGTCAATCGAAGATGATTAAAATCCCACCCAGTCGTTCCATCGGTTCTGGTCAATGCATTATCTGTTAAATACTTTAGATTTACAGCGTCTCCGTCGGTTACGGGCGCGGCTAGATCTTGTAATCTGTATTGGTGAAAAGAATAACTTAAAGGGGGGTCTATTCTTTTAGGGATGCGGGAATCAACGTACCCTTTAGTTACGACCTCACCCTCACTAATTGGATCACCATTATTAGCGATCCGTCTATTTTGTGCATCATAAAACTCATTGTTATCGTTTAGTTTAAACAAGAACCGGTATGTGTCTGTAGAGTTTTTAAATTAACACCGTCCGCTTCGGACAAGGGGCCTGAAACTAACTAATCTTTTATTTCCGATATCATAACTGCCGTCAGTTGTCAATTTAAACCCCTCACCTTTAGGTCCCCGTATCCTTTCTTTTGACGTGTGGCGACCAAATTTATCTCCATGCCAGTGTAACTATAACGACCGAACTTGTCTACGTTCATTTTAACAATGTCTGAAAACGTTTGTTTCCTACACCTTTTATAAATCCGCCTTCTTTCAACTCATCCACTATGTTAAGTATCTCATTCGTATGTGAATTATTTCCTGTCTCGGCGGACATGACTAATAAACGCAAACGGTCCACAAGCTCGTTAGGATCATCCCAGTGGACAATGTCACGGGATTTTGTTGATTTCCAGTGCATTCCTGATCCTGTTTTATCAGGGACAGGGAATATTTTTATAATAACACCTTTGTACTTATAGGATGTATTTCTATTCACCGGACCGTCAGACGTATACCCTTTTTTGTGCGCGTTCGACTTGATCAAAAGAGATTTGTAAGAGTGTAAATCATCCTCACTGAACAGGTTTTCGTCAGATGTTCTCATAAACAGTAATTCGTAAAGTCCTTCGATCCCATCATATCGTTTATCACCGATCAGTATATCGCCGTTTCTATCGAAATCTAGTTTCTCATTACCAGCCATTAAAGTATTTCTGTCCTCATACCTCGGACCGTACTTGTGATCGATTTTCGCGAATTTCCCTCCATGGTCTTTCATGAAAAAAACCATATATTGCCTAGTTAAAGGATGTTCAAAGTTGGTTCTGATAAATGTATCACTTGACATTCTATGAGGCTCGGGTGATGGTGATGGTGATGGCGATGGTGACGTTGATGGTGATGGTAATGGATCATTATTTTCTGGCGCATCGATAAACTTTTCCTCATTATCACTCTCAACATCAGTTCCACTCATATTATCACCACCATCATTATCATCATCATCATCATCATCATCATCATCATCATCGTCATCATCATCATATTTTACTTCTTCCTTTTTCGGCACCATTAAAGACTCTTCCTTCGGAGAAAAACTGGACTTTTTAAGCTCTTTAATTATAGGTTTGTATTTGGTTTCGAAAAATCGTTCAGTATCAATAACACCGGTCTTAAAAGTGTTATATTTACGCCTTATAGCCTCTTTCAGTTTGGCTATGCGTAACGTGAGATGTTTCCTGTTTGACTTCATGATTTCTACTGCCCCTATGTTTGATCGTAAATTAATTTATGGAAGTTCTACCTGCCTAAAACACATGGCACGTTCTTTGTGTGTTCGCAAATACTTGATAATGTCCAGCAATGAAACTCCAGTAGTGAAATTTAACCCGTGGTAATATTGTTTTTCCCGTTTGTCAAACCAGGGGGTCACGTACTTGCGCAAATATCGTACTTATACTTGGGGATCAAAACGTGCACAAATTTGACTTTACGTTATGCAGTCTCGCGTTAAACCCTCTTAGATCGTTGTACGTGTAGATACGCATCTTTATAAGTCTTGAATGAAACTGTCTAGACCTGCGCGGTACCTACCTTTATCAATATCGGTTTCTTTGTCTATGATGATAAAACCATGACTGTCTTTCCACGCCATACCGCATAACTGTTTAAATTTATCAAACGTCATATCTGTATTGACATGGTCATAATATATATGGCGTAAGTTCATATCATCCTGTTTGAATACTATCAAAAAGTTGCAATTATCCCTGACCAATTGTTTTGGGATACGGCTGTAGGTCTGACCCAAGTAAAATGTATCTATATCCTTGTGACGACCCATCGTGAAATAACTCCGTATGTTGTCGTGTCTCTCACACGCGATATCGTCAAATATCATGATTGAATCAGCTTTAGCCTCAATAGGTGGTGGCACCTGTGAGTTGTCGTCAAACGCGAAATATCCAATCTCTTTGGGCATTGTTTTAGCTATAAACCTATATTTCGGTTGATACAGAGATTTGGAAAATACGTAAACGTTTTTAAACCTTAACCCGTTCGCATCGAAAAGTAAATTGAAAAGAACATTGGTTTTCCCACAGTTTCACGGTCCGCATATTATACAGCGAATGGTATTTGGAAGGAGAGGACCGTGTCTTTTCCGCGTCGTCATACTGGCGCCGACAAAGGAATCAAAGTTCTCTATGGGCAACCTAAACGAGTGTTTGATTATACGCATCTCTTAATACAATGATTGGTTTTCAAGAATGAATATTTATTTTATAGAGTCCTTGTGGACCCAAGTGTCGTGGGATTTATCAAAACCTAACCATCGAACGAGAACTCTGTCTCCATCAGCATCACGTTTCAAGACCTTTTCGATCAGATAAAATCACCGGTTTTAGACAGACTAAGTTCATGTTCATAGAATCCCCCTTTGAGTATTTCTCCTTTGTAATCTTGTAATATATATGTGACAGGTTTAGTTGGTTTGACAGCGTAAATTTTAAACACCTCGTTCGTCCAATTCGGCAGATATCCTTTGGTAAACACCTTTTTATGTCTACTTATCCTCACACTATTGCCTACCTTATATCTAGGTTTGTAAGCGATTGTTTTTACCTTATCTAGTCTTGCCAAAATGTCTTTAACATGTTTCGGTTTTACGTCCATAGGTTTCATTCCAATAGTCCTGTGTTTGGTATTATTGTAGGACTTTATGATATCCGGTAAAATGCTCAACCATTCGTGTGTGCCCTGTGCAGTGAACATTATCCACATACGTGTCTTTAATGTTCTATTGAATCTTTCCACGATACTAGCTTTGAGATCCGAATATGTGGAGTAATGATTTATCTTATACTTCCTTATTAATTTGCTCACATGTTTATTGAACCATTCCTTACCATCGTCGGTCTGTAATTTTTTCATTTTGTGTTTGGCGAGTATAGGTTTTAACGCCTTAGCTACCTCCGACCCGGTTTTGTCCTTTAACGGAACCGCGAAGGCAAATTTTGTAAAACAGTTAATCATAGTCATTATGTATCTGTAACCTTTGTTTAGTTTCGCATAAGGCTGGACCTCGACCAGATCCCCTTGGTAAAGGTCATGAACCCCTTTAAGGGTAACCCTACGTCTGGGATAGTTCTTCCGGGCCTGCTTATGCAGCTCTTCAGCTATAGCTTTTCTCATTTCCATCTTTATAATGAAGGGATTTAAAGAATTTTTTAATTTAAACCCCGGGATTCTGCAGCCCCTCCACCACCACAGATGCGTGACGGCCTCCAAAAACAAACTAGTTGCCGTCTCCGCCCCCTGGGTATTCTGTAGACGTTACCGGACACAGTCGTGGACGATAACAGCTGCATAAACCCATACAGCCCCTGCCTACGGTGTATGCTACACATTCAACGGGTTATTCCAGGGAGGAGCTCAGGTGTAAAACTGAGCCACTCAATGTACTAAACCATTGGTCTCAACGGCTGTTCTGAGGAGCGATACAGGTGTAATGCTGAATCACTCAATATACTAAGCCCACGCAGGGTTTTTAACTATACCCTCTTCCGTCAGCACTTTACCGTTCAAAGGAGTCACACAGGTGTAAAGCTGAGTCACTCAATCTATTAGGTTCTTGTGATACATGGTCGTTCTAAGGAGTCACACAGGTTTGAAGCTGAGTCACTCAGTTTACTAGACCCACACATATCCATCATCACACGGCTGTTCAAAGGAGTCGCACAGGTTTGAAGCTGGGTCACTCAATCTACTGAGCCACCATACCGGTGATCCTTGGTGGTGGTGGTAGGAGTCCTCCGATAAAATTCATAACAGATATTTGAAACATTGACTCTACTTAGGAAATGACTCTAAGGGGCATTGAGTAGCGCTGAATTTGAAAAGTTGATAAGCGCTCTCTAAAAACCGCCAAAATATTTTTGATTATACAACAAATAAAAATTTGACTATGTACGGCGGTAATTATGATGTTGTTGTTGATGATGATGATGATGTTGTTGTTGTTGTAGTTTTATGTATGTATGTATTTTTGGAATGGACAGGGATAAAACAGGAGAGTTAGGACAGTCTGGGACGTTTGCGGTAGCCGTAAGGCAGGGTATCGTAGTCACCTTCATGTCTCGGTTTTGGTCCTGTCACTTTGAACAGTTTTTTTCTTTGATAGTTATGACCTTCTTGTCTTTAGTGCGTCTTATTCTGCGTTCAGTCGTCTCAACAGTCAATATCGCCTCACTTAGAACCATTTCTTTGAGTTTGACGAGATTCAAATGTTGAGACGTACTCAAATTTAGAGTCAATCCTATAATTTTTCACACCTCAACTAGAGCATTTCTGTTTGTTGACCACACCAGATAGGCGTAGGTCTTGGGACCACCAGATTTCGAGTCCAGACTTGTCCTTGAGGGGAATAGCAAATGCAATTTAGATAGACAATTAATCATAGTAAGTATATACCTGTACCCTTTATTTATTTTGGCATAAGGCTGCATTTCAACGAGGTCAGCTTGATATAGATCACTGAGTGATTTTAAAGGAACTTTACGCCTAGGATAATTTCTCCTAGCTGGTCTATGCAGCTCTTCAGCCATAGCTTTCTTTGCGTCCATCTTAATAATGTTACAATTTATTTCTCTAACATTAGTTTTATAGAGTTATTCAATACACTTACATCTGTAACACGTATCAAATAAATAAACATCATACTTGCGACAAACTAGAACAAAGAGCTTGTCCGCCAGAGAGTCTATCAGACAGAACGCCACATTTCCTATTGATAACTGTAGCAGCGCTTAGTCAGTACGAAACGAAATGTGGTGCATAGTGAACTGTTTCGGCTTTACATTTACTTGTATGAGGGATCAACACCCTCCGTCTCCCTGTGTCATGTATAGGAAAGAACCAGAGTACGCAGAGATTATTACTCACCCACCACCATTACCTCCTAGAAACCCAGTCTACGCCATCATAAATCCAGGTTACTCCAGCTAAGTAAGTTGTAATTATTTTGTTTGCTTGAGTGGGGTTTGAGATCACTCGTGTTTACACACCCAGGATAAACATTATTCCATACATGAGCCAGTCCAGAAAAGCTGGTTTTCACTCAGTATGAACTAATGTTCTCTCCCTTTGAGCAAACCAAGGAAAGAGTTTTTTTGTTAAATAGTCATAGCCCCACCACCGCTATGACCTGTGAATGCCTTCCAAAAATAAGCTAGTTGCCTCCTCCATGTGTTTACACTATAATTAATTTACCCCGTGGTGTTTGATTGAATGACCCAGGAGCTAGACTATCAACTTTGCCCTACCATTCAGGTTTACGGGTTTCTACACCGCGCCAGGGACCTTCATTCAGGTTTACGGGCTTTTACACCGCGCCAGGGACCTTCATTCACTCTGGGCTGTTTTAGTGTGTAACCTAGAATTTTCTAAGTTCTAGGTGCCACGGTCTACTAAGCCCTTGTTTCACACTCACACCAGGTTTTTCAAAGGAGTAGCCCAAACCCTCCTCAGGTTGGGGCGCCTCAATCTACTAAACCCTTGATTCACACTCACACAGTGGGATACTTTAATTATGTTTCATGATAAGTTCAATTACATTTACAAAGTTGTATGGAGTTAATACATTATTAAAGGCAGTCTCATAGTACATGCCACTGTTGTCCATGAATTCCTTTGCTTTATTTAAAATGTTAATACCGTTAGGGACAGGGGATCTGATAAAACAGGGCAAAAAGCCCCCATTTTTTGCCTTTTTTAGACCTGTTTGGAAACTTCTCTTTGATATGCGGATGCACTTGTACTCACACATTCCATGAGTTTTTTGAAGGGTGTCTCTAATCAAAACACAAAAAACATGAGCTAGAAATCTCCCAGGGTGTGACAGTATATTGGTAACACTGTGAGAAAAATAATGAAGATGGTCCTGCTACGTGGGTGTCCACAAAACGTGACGTAATAGTAGCTGTAGACTGCACTCTACATAACATAAGCTAGTAGCACTGGGAGGAAAGGTGGCAGACTTCACATGGACGTCGCCATGAAGCCAAAAGCGCGCCAAAACACACATGTTCGGAAATATATATTTTTAGCCCCTTCAATTGTGTGATGCAACCCGCAGCGCTCACTTTAATATGTAGGTTAGGCTACTATATACCCATATACCGAGTTTGGTTTATATCCGACAATTACCTCCTGAGATATACAATTTTAAAATATAGCCCCTTCATTTTCTCGGATGATTACCCGCATAACACATGTCAGGTACCTTTATTTTTTTGCCTTTGCTTATGTGTGTCCATATACCAAATTTTACTTCGATAGCTCATACCTTTCGGGAGATATGATTTTTTGAATTTTTACACACTGGTTGCCCCTTCATTTTTCAAGATGCAACCCGCAACATCCTAGTTAAGACCTGTCATATGTGTCAGTACCGCCTGGGGGGCACGTACACTACGTAGTAAGTGATTTTTGGCCTCAAAAATGGCGTAGGACATACCGTTTTTGAGATATCAACATTTTTAGGTATTTTTAAAAGTTTTTAAGAAATCTAATACACTTAATATAGTATTACATGCAACATGAGTACGGGAGGTATTATGAAAGTACTGGGGGGTCAGCGTGACATAATTTACATTAGGCCTACATACAATACATATAACGATGAATTCATATATATAACTTATAATATATTAATCATATTGATGACAAAAAATGTGCCAGAAGTGTGGTTAGGACATGTGGTCCTATGGGCGCAGCCATTTTGGATCGAAAAACGCGCGAAAGTTCGGAACACATGGTCACACGGGGCACTGCCATGACGCCAAAAGCGTACCAAAACACGCGTGGTCGAAAAGAGTTAGGTTAGATCACGTGTCCACATGGATGCTGGCAAGAGAAATAATCAGATTGACCTTTTTGACCCTTCAGAGATAAATATGCCAATCAAAGACACTTATACATAATCTATATAAATAAACTTAGAGTTTTGTCTGTACATTGCTTAGAATTATGAAATTTTTGGTTATTTTTGCGTTTTGAAGGTAGGAGAATCCGAATCAAGCCTTATGTCAATTTATGTCATGATGTGTGTTGGTAACGCTCAACATCACACTTTAGACCGCTTTTCACGCAAGAACTAGACTACCATTTTGGCTAAAACTTTTCTCCTGTGTTGTATGCACATATGAGAAGGTTTTAGACGACTTAAAACGAGCAAACGTCTTTTTGAAATCAAATAGCAAGCTTCTAAAAACCTAGTTTTATTTGATTTCGACCAAGTTTGTTTTGAATTTCCCCATTATTCAAGGGATTACGTTTTGTTTACATTTTCATTGTTCCAAGCAGATGGTATTACCTTCACTGATGGATTCGTCGTTAGAGATTTTTTATGATTTCATTCAGTTTTATGTTTTGGTGTATAATATTTCTTTTCAATTGACATGTACTACATAAAGTTAATATTTTCCCATTCATTATACATTTATCAGGATTTTAATCCTGATCTGACCCTCGGACTCCACCACAGACCAAGGCCGTGCATAGACCCTCTCAAAGATCACATATTAATATCCAATGCCAGAATTATAAGTGATAAAATGTTTATATTCAAACAGATGTTAAAATCAAGACATTTCATAGAATGTAAAACCAGCTGTCTGTAAAAAATAAAATAAAAAGTCTTTCCTTCCTTATAACAGCGGTTAATGAAAGAGATAATGTAAACCATTTTTAAAAACTTGCGGGACGGCTATGTTGTTGTTGTTCAAAATAGACCCTAAAAACATTACAAAATACTTCGGTGGCATTTAATCAAGGCATTTTCTACTCTATGTACATTAAATTTCATGAAACAGGAAACTGCTTTAAGATTCACTAAGTACGCACGGTCTGCGAAGAGGGTATTTCCTGCCTCAGGGTCACTCTGTACTATAGCACAGATTCAACGATAGGCCTACTGAGTAAGCCTTACCAGGCAGCGACACCCTTAGGGGTTTGTCGGCGGGGGCGCTGGAATGTGCTGGCAAGTGTAGTATAGAGAGGCCAAATAAAAATGCCTCGTGCGGGGGGCCAGCAATATTTCTAAATACTCCCATCGCAGCAGACCTGCGTTCTTAGCGGATTCCTAAAACATCTTTCTGACTGATGAAAGTATATCTACTTTATATTGTCAAATACCACTGACCTATCCATCGCACAGCTCGAACTACTCTAACTTGACTTAGAATCTTGAAACTTTTCATGGACGTTCCTATAGGGCGTGAGCATCCGCTGAGAACGGGGTTTTCAAAATTCAAAGTTTTCAGGGCTTTTCGGTGGGGTCAACGGTCTAAAATCTTTCCAACAGCTGAAAGACCAGAGCTGAACATAAACAGCCTGAGCTGCCCCCCCCCCAGAAAAAAAACAGGCCAGGCCAGGGGCCAGGGGTGTTTTTTATCGGGCCAGGCCTGGCTGGTTTGTGGGGGGTGCTGGGCTGGGCTGGGCTGTGTCTTTCAGAGCTGCTTGGTTTTTACAGCTGATTTATAGTTTGGTTCCTTTTATCATGGTTTTATGGTTTTTTTTCTTTTGGTGATATATACCAAAGAAAAGTCACCAATAGTTTTTGTACCCTATCAATAAACTCAGTATGTGGCACCATCTTCATTTAGGCAGTGGGTGTTAAAATTGTTATCGTGAGCGAAGCCACGGGCTACTGCTAGTAATAACTAAGACCGGACAACAGCGTTTTCGTAGTGTGGTCAGTGCGAAAGCACACAAACTCGGAGACCGGGGTTCGAATCCCAGCAACAGCGGTAACATTTTTATAACACCATCTGGTAGCGAACAATCAAACTACACATTCCCACGTGGACGCCGCCATCTTGATGACGTCAACAGCCCGGAGAAAAGGCGGCAAAATTGCCGCCATGACGCCAAAAGGGCGCCAAAACACACGTGGTCGAAAAAAGTTAGGTTATAACACGTGCTCACGTGGGCGCCGCCATCTTGATGACTCAAATACCCGCCAAAACACACGTGGGCGCCGCCATCTTGATGATGTCACCGATCACGTGGTCAATCACGTGAAAGGTCAAGTTCAAGGTCATTTTGTCCTATCCTCTCGGCAGTACTACTTACAAGTATTCGTGGTCAGCTGAAAACAAAACAAGATTAAAAACAACTATAAAGTTCCAGAGTCCAAGTATTTCCGGTTAATTCCTGTGATCCGCGCACTGTGACGTTTGTGTCAGACACAGCTGACTACTTACACTATTGTAGATGGAAAAAATAAAATAGCTAGTAAAAATTTGATTTTATAATAAGTGCAAAATTATAATTTATCTTGAGATAACAACCACTTTTTTAATTTAAAACAAAAAGCTCTTAAGCTCATGGATTCTTTTATCATTATGGGCAATTTATTGAACAAAAAAGGACCGCTATAACTAAAGGAGTGCTTAAAAGAAGACTTGTTTACCTTAGGAGTTCTAAATATTCTACGATTAATATTTCTCGTTGTATACAACAGGTCCGTTGTACCGGTGTTGCCACTTCTCCGATAGAATAATCTCAAAACTTTGTAATTGTATAAATGTTGAATAGGCAAAATTTGTAAAAATTTGTAATTCGGAAAATAAAGGAAAAGAGCTATCACGGATTCGTTCTTTTAAAATAACTTAAACTTTGCATGGACGTTCCTTTAAAGCGTAGTAATCCACTATGGCTCCTTTCACACATGCGATTTTTACGCGGCTGCTGCCGTGCGATTTGATGTTGTATGTTATGGGCGCTTTCACACAACGTGGCAGCTTCTCACTCGGCAATTTCATGTGATCCAACTGAGAAGGCAGTGGGTCGCATATGACTCCTTGTCGCGCGGCAGCAACCGCATCAAAGTCGCTTGGTGTGAAAGGGGCCTAAGGGGTTTTTGGGTCAAAGTTTTGAAATTTGTCCATGTGCGTTTACATTTCAATGTTCATTCGAACAATAAGCAAAAACCAAATATACAATTCACCCGCCCTTTTTTATGATAACATATCCAAAAATCACACCTATCCGACCTTTTGCACAGCTACCCAATATTTTCGTACCGTACGTATTTGCTGGACTACCAGATATAACGTGAACGTTAAATTTCAAGTTCATACGCTGCTGTGTGATAGTATATTGTTTTATTTATAGACTATATCCAGCAAGCTATTATTACGTCATTTGCTTGGAGGCAGAAATCCGGATGTGGCACGACTGCTACTAATTTTTGACCTCTCTGGCCATGGTACGACTGCTACAATCATAAGAGAGGATTAACGAGGGTCAACTCGCCTTGTTCGAAATGGCACGACTGCTCCAACCGCTCGGCCAGGTGTCGACGCCAGGTAGGCAGACAAAGGTAAAACGGAAATTATATTGTCCCCGCGGACCCTCTGCTATGCGGCTTATTGAACTTGATCCTGGGAGATCTAACAAAATTAGGAAAATTATCATACCTCTTGAGGAACATGTTGGCGCTTGGTTGTTTACAATCAAAAGATGTTTAAAATGGATGTTTTGGTTTTGAAGGACAGCAAATGACATAATTCAATGAATTTGCATTTTTAGCGAATTTCCTTAAAGGAATAAGCTATTACGGTAGTACTCATGGTAAGACCTAAGTCCGAGACCATGTTAACTTTTCATTTTGGGGTCCCCAGAAGCAAAAACACCATTCGTTCGAATTATATATATATATATATACACACACACATTATACATTATACATTAGCTAAGTAGGTATTTTAAGCCAAGTATGAATGACAGATGATTGAAGGATGATTGTGGCTATATGTCTGTTAACACGATAGCGGCCGTAAATATGGTCCGATCTTAATGAAATTTGGTACCACGTCTGTACCAAAGTAGTAATCACTCGGACGAGTTCGTGAACCAGCCCGATCGGACCACGGGAAGGGGGGGTAAAGGGAGATAAAACCCCCCAAATATGGGTTTTTTGAGCTTTTCACATAGAAAAATAAAATTTATCAAATTTTTGTTGGCACCATTGAATTCAGCTCAAAAAAACAAACAGTTTAGTATTTTGAATCACTGCCCTATGTCCATTGGTTACTGAGATATTGAAAGTGGTAAACACAGTACGTTGTCTCAATGTTAACCTTATGGGAAATAAGTAAAATTCTATATCTCGCTTATTTCTCAACATATCTTGATAAAACTTGGTAAATGGCTTCTTCTAGTTCAGATCTACTAAATATTAAATAAAAACCAACCAGTTTAAACATACCTGTAGCAGCAAACCTGCATACTCATGCCCCATGTTATTCTTAAGGAGCTTACAAAAATATGTCAAATCTCGCTATGTTGGATTAAAATATGTTGTTTTGCATTTGAAATTCGCTGAGTATGCAGGTCTACTGCAACGGGGTTTTTTCGAATTAATGTCTTTTTCTGATCCCCAAACCTAAAATTTCGGGTTGAATATCCTTTTAGCGAATTTCCTTAAAGGAATAAGCTATTACCGTAGGTCTCATGGTGAGACCAAAGCCCGAGACCATGTTAACTTTTCATTTTGGGGCCCCCAGAAGCAAAAAACACTATTCGTTCGAATTTATATATATATATATATATATATATATATATATATATATATATATATGTCTGTTAACACGATAGCGGCCGTAAATATGGTCCGATCTTAATGAAATTTGGAACAGACGTGTAAAGTGGTAATCACTCGGACGAGTTCGTGAACCAGCCCGATCGGACCACCGGAAGGGGGGTAAAGGGGGGTAAATGAAAAATGAAATGAAATGAAAAATTCTTTATTTTACCAGGCAAAGTTAGGGCCACATGGCCCTCTCTTACACTTAACCTGTAATACAAAATGTGAGATATGTCTATATTTTTATTTTACTTTACTAATTTGCAAAAACTTAATATATTTACATAAAGGAGAATAACTATATCAATTTAAACTACACTCATTCGCTCAAACATTTATCCATCAGTGACCCCGCTCAAGACGAAAACACCTACAACGCACCAGCCAAGGACATCCGTTGAAAGAACAATTTTTTGAGTGCCGCCACAAACCGACAATGTTCTTCAATTGACTTCAGGGAATCAGGAAGGTCATTCCATAAACGGCAAGCAGTCACAACAAAAGCCCCGTCATAGACTGCTGTCCTGTGCTGAGGCATACGCAAAGTGAGAGAAGCGGAACGTGAATTTCTTTGACTACCTTGAGCTATGAATTTAAAATCATTTTTGAAATATTTAGGCAAACCGGTTTTTAATGTTGAATGTGCCAATGAGAGAATTTTGATTGATCTTTGATCTTGTAATTTCAATAATTTTGACTCAAGGTAGTAGGGAGTGATATGCTCCACGCGTCTCAGATCATAGACATATCTCAGACAATAGTTCTGAGACCGTTGGAGCATATTGGAATGAGCCACAGTCATGTCATTGATTACAGAGTTGCAGTACGTAAAGTGGGGTAGCACAAGCGATTTGACAAGTTGTAGTTTAGTATGTAGTGTAGTTCTTTAGTGAGTGGATTGATGCAAAGACCTTCTTTCGAATGTCTACTACTGCATCGCTCCAAGTAAGTGTCGAGTTCATAGTCAAACCCAGATTTTTCACTTTGTCGTAGTAGGGCAGTATATTACTGTTTACCATTATTGAAAGTGTATTGTCAAAATCAATTGAGTTTCGTAAACGTTGATGGCAAACAATAATAGGTTTTGTCTTTTCGTGATTAAGTCTTAGTCCGTGTTTTTCAGTCCACAAAGTCTATATCTTCATTCATTTGCAATACACAGTTATTAATATTGTTAGCTGGAAAATGAGCATAAATTTGTAGGTCATCAGCGTACATGTGATATTTACAGTGAGTGAGAGTTGAATTTATGTCGTTTACATACAACACAAACAGCAGGGGCTCAAGAATGGATCCCTGAGGCACACCGCAAGTAACAATTTCCCAGTCAGATTTTATACCACCAACCTCAACACACTGCCTCCTGTCTGTCAGATAAGATATCAGCCATTTAAGGACATTCTGTGAAAACCCTATGGCCCTTAACTTTTCTATTAACAAGTTATGATTCACACAATCAAAAGCTTTTGAAAAGTCAAAGAGAGTTAGAATCGTGCCCTGTCGATGTTCCATAGCCAGTTTAATGTCTTCTGTCACACGAAGAAGTGCGGTTTCAGTGCTATGAGCTGGTCTAAAGCCAGACTGGTAGTCAGATAAAATTTTGTTTTCAGTGATAAAGTCAGTAATTTGACAGTGCACGATTCTTTCTAGGCCTTTAGAAAGTGCGGGCCAAATGCTGATCAGCCTGAAATCCTGGCAAGATGAGATCTTGTTTAAAGGTCGGATGAGAGCAGACTTCCAAGAAGAAGGGAATGAACAGTGTCTTAAGGATGTATTGTAAATATGAGTAATGGTTGGAAGAGTGGCAAAGAGAATATCTTTGATAAAACGTATTGATATTCCATCAAACCCAACAGCATTGCTACGGATTCGACGGATGGCTTTCAATACATCAGACTGTATAACAGGTTTGAAACTGAACTCAGGGTAGTTGAGATCTGGGACTGGTGAGTTCAATAGTTCATTTAAATAATCATTTACTTGAAGCTGATTGGTGCCTTGAGAGTTTGATGAAAAGTATTTATTTAATTCGTTCAGAGGGATGGTAACTGGTTGGTTATCCCACTGCTTTCCAAGCCCAAGACTTTTTACTTTACCCCACAAAGCTCTGGAAGATTGTAAACCCCCCTAAAAATGGGTTTTTTGAGTTTTTTGCATAGAAAATTAAAAATTATCCAATTTTTGCTAGTATTATTCAATTCAGCTAAAAAAAACAAACAATTTAGTATCTTGAATCACTGCTCTATGTCCATTGGTTTCCGAGATATTGAAAGTGGTAAACACAGTACGTTGTCCCAATGTTAACCTTATGGGAAATAAAGAAGATTCTATATCTTGCTTATTTCTCAAAATATCTTGATAAAACTTGGTAAATGGCTTTTTCTAGTTCAGATCAACTGAATATTTAATTAAAACCACCCAGTTTTAATATACCCGTAGCAGCAAACCTGCATACTCATTCCCCATGTTATTCTTATGGAGCTTACAAAAACATGTTGAATCTCGGTATGTTGGATTGAAATATATTGTTTTGCATTTGAAATTCGCTGAGTATGCAGGTCTGCTGCAACGGGGGTATTGTTTGCAAATAGGGGGGTGCAAGTAGTGATTTTTAAGTCGCGTAGAATTAAAAAAAACTCGCGGGTTCGAGGTTTTTTTCCCGATTCAAGTATTTTGAAGTGTGGAAGTTAATAGTTATATTTTTACATAATCATCATAATATATCAAAAATTATAATTATTAAAAAAATAAGACAATAATATTTGAAAGTTATTCAATATTATAAAAGTGTTCCTGAGTTCATTATTAATGAAGTGTTTCTGATTTAAAAACAAGCCTATTTTCAAATTAAGTGACGATAATTCAAACTACCAACCTTCCGTCAACCTTCCGTCTTTTGCACCTCAGAGGCTCACAAATCTTAACCAAATGGTTAGGCCTGCAAATGTTTTTAATAAATTTCATGAGGTAAATGAAAAAACAGTTTCGGCAATGTTTTCTAAATTCAAACCGAAAAAACTCTACTGGAATAGACAATATAAGCATGCGAGTTTTGAAGGGATGTCAGGATGCTCCAATTAAACCACTGACACACCTGATTAATGTCTCGACCTGCAGCGGCGTTTTCCCGGACGGCTGCAAGGTTGCCAAGGTCATGGCTTTGTTTAAAAAGGGGGATGAGGGGGAGATGTGCAACTACCGTCCGATATCACTCCTCCCTGTTGTTTCCAAATTTCTTGAAAAAGTGGCCTGTGATCAGCTGACTGCCTACCTTGAGGACAATGAACTCTTGTGTGGGCGGCAGTATGGTTTCAGGAAAAACAAATCCACTAAATTGGCATTAATAGATTTTGTAAATGACTGTATCGAGGCAATGGATGCTGGCGAGACGGTAATAGAATGCTTTACTGATCTCAGCAAGGCGTTTGATTGTGTCGATGCAGATCTTCTCAACCAGAAACTTCTCAAACTCGGTATCTGCGGTGGTGCCCTGGGGTGGGTTAAATCCTACCTCAGTGACAGACGCCAAGTTACCGAAGTTCAACAAGAATCAAAATTCAAAATTAAGTCAGTCCTGTCCAGTCCGAAATCGATTTCTTGTGGTGTCCCGCAAGGATCGATTATGGGCCCACTCTTATTTTTGGTGTACATAAACGATCTTTCCGATAGAATTCCAGAAAGCAACCTGTTTATTTTTGCTGACGATACCACAATCGTCACCAAAAATAAAAACATCACAAATTTAGAAATAGATTCGTCGATCAAAATTAATGAAGCGGCCCAGTTTTTCAGCGAAAACAAATTGAAATTCAATCTGGACAAAACCCAATATGTTTGCATCCAAACATACCAAAAACAAATGTCAAAATTGTCAAAAACTCCAACCATCACAATTGATGACACAGACATTTTTTGTGCTGATGTGGTTGACTTTCTGGGGGTGATGTTGGACGGTGGTTTAAGCTGGGACGAGCAGTTGGACAGGATTGAGGGAAAACTTACCAGGGGAACCTTTGTTCTTAAAAACCTGGCTAAGTACCAAAACTTGGAGCTACTCAAGACTGTCTACCACTGCTTGCTCCAGTCTCACATCTCCTACTCAATTATTCTATGGGGGGCTGCAGAGTCAAATCTCAAAAAAAAATTTGTTTGGCAAAAAAAAGAGCTCTTAGGAGCATGTTAAGGCTTCCTTACAATGCTCATTGCAAAGATCATTTCATTAGGTTAGGTTTGCTTACCGTTCTATCTTTGTACATTTTTGAAGTTGCCATTTACATTAAATTACATACCGTAAAATATGTTAATACAGCTCATAGATATAATACTAGATTCAAACACAACTTTTCCATTCAACATAACTTGTCTTTGTTTGAAAAAATGCTAACATATTCCGGTTTAAAGATTTTTCAACTCTTGCCAGCTAACATTAGGCAACAGGAAAACTTTAATAAATTTAAAAAGGATTTAAAAAACTTTCTTGTACAAAATAGTTTTTATAGCTTGGGTGAGTTTTTTGAACTTTGTAGCCCTAACCTACGTTTTCCCCCTCCAAAACCTAAAGCCTAAATTCACCAACTTCTAAATGTTGGCCTACGGCCACATTATGACGTCGCCTCATGCAACTGCCAACGAGGCAAATCTCCAAGTATCCAAGTAAGTAAACCATCTTGAAATATGGCTTACTCAATTACAAATAGCCTTACTCAATTTTTGATTAAAATCTCAGCTTGATGAAGTACACACCCAGACACACTTGCACTTGTATACTTAATATATTGAAAAATGAAAAATGAAATCAGTTTTATTGAGACTTAGTTAGTAAAAGTCTCAAACTCTACAAGAAATAAAGTAATAAAGTATAAATTTATTTATATTAATAATAATTTTAAAAAAACACAAAGTCAAGTATAACAACAAAAGTTTTATGGTGGCAGTTAAATACAGGGATAACTGGGTGAAAATCGACTGTAAAATGCGATCGCGCGTACCGATTTTGGGTAAACGGAGGAAGTAACAACTCGACTCGAACTTTCGAGTATTTTGCAAAACTTCGAGTCAAGTCGAGTGGTGCAACTCGGCACGGAAAAAGCTCGATACTCGAGTACTCGCACACCCCTAGTTTGTAAACAACCAAGCGCTAACATGTTCTTCGCGAGGTATACTTTGCTCTAAATACCAGGTGTCTTACAAGAAAAGTTTTTTATGTAGGCTATACTAGCAGCCCGCGTCACTTCGTGATTTAAAAGACGACTTGGTAAAATAGGCTTTACTTTCATAACTTAGCCATCTTAAAAAGATGATTATTGCCCCTGAACTAACTGATATAGACAATAATAGTGGTTTAATTACTTTCGTCATACAGTTCTGTCATTACAGAACTGTATGACGAAAGTAATCAGTGGTTGGGTCTTATTGCAACCTAAGTTTCGATGCCTTTTATTGCATCATCTTCTGGCTTGTCGGTGGGAGAACGTTGTGATCAGTCCATTGGACGTTAAATATCAGTAACACTTGCAACACGGTTCATGATACACGGACACACACAGAACTTACGAAAAACGAAAAACCGTCCAATGGACTGATCACAACGTTCTCCCACCGACAAGCCCGAAGATGATGCAATAATACACCCGTCGCAGCAGACCTGCGTACTCAGCGAATTTCCATAGGCTTTATTTTTTATATGTGAGCATTCAACTTATGTAAAGGAAAATACCGTTTGAATATGTTTTGTAAATTATATATTTAAAACTTTTATTTAATCATTCATAAGCTTCAAACATGAGGACAATTTACAAGGGGATCACATTGGTTTTTATTAGTAATATATACACTTTTTGTATTTTATAAGTTCTTAGCCTTTTAATTTTCAATAAATGTAGTCTTGTTATAGTATATAAATGTCAGGAAACGTATAATCAATAAATTCAAAATACTGGAAAACAAATAATATAATCTCATGAACAAATTAAATTCAATCATATGGTTAATATTATAAATAAAACACCCCTATTAGTTGCAGCAGACCTGCATCTCCAGCCAATCAAAAAGAATCATTCCTCAGACTTTTAAACATACCATAATTATGCTACATTTTCAGGAAGTCTAGACCAAGACACCCCCCCTCCCAAATGCACATAGTTTCTTCATAAAACTTAAAAATAATTTACATTTTTAATATAGTATATATTTTATGCAAAATCATGATCAATGATCTCTAACCATTCAAAATAAAGACAGATAAAATATTTACCTGAAAATTTAAATATAATCATATGTTCAGACTTTTATTTTCAAATTACCCACATTAGGGTAAATGTAGGGATTTAGGGTAATTATAATGCAACTTTTGGGGAATTTTCAATGAAAACAGGGTAATTATACTTTTTTAAGGGTAAAACCAAAACTAATATAGGACAAAGTACTGTGTTTAGCACTTTCAATATCTCAGCAACGGATTGACATAGAATAATAATTCAAAATGCCAAATTGTTTGTTTTTTTAAGCTGAATCCAATTTTGACAATTAAATTTACAAAAAATTAATATAAAGATATCACATCCTAAAAATAAATTTTATTTTGTCAAAAAACTGTCCTTAGAGTTAACTTAACGCGCTGGTTTTCGAACTCGAAGTAGTAAATGTCACTCTAGACGTATGTACCAAATTTCATCGCGATTGGACCTTTTTTACGAAAGTTATCGTGCCTACGGGCAGGTATATATATATATATATATATATATATATATATATATATATATATATATATATACTTATATATATATATACATACTTATATATATATATATATATATATGAAAATGAACGAACGGTGTTTTTGAGGTCTGGGGGCATCAAAATGAAAAGTTACAGTGGTCCCGTGCTTAAGTCTTACCATGCCGCCTACGGTAATAGCTACTTCTCTATAAGGGGAAATTCGCTAAAAGGCATCGAAACCTAGGTCGCAATAAGACCCATTGCAGAACTGTATGACGAAGGTAATTAAACCACTATTATTTACTTTCATGATGATTATGTATGGAGTTTTGCAGCGTAAAATACCTTTCAATGATGAACTGAGTGAATGTTTGTGATTTTTTTAGTTTCCTACTAATTTTTTATGTCATAGCACTGGAATAAAATTGGCAGTAATTAAACTTCTTATCGGGGCAAACTTTTAAAAATAACTTATCCAAATAGATAGATAGATAGATACGTTATACTTAAAACTTCAATATGGGTAAGAAATTCCTCACGGAATTTGATAAGTTCATTTATTTCATCTGCTTTCAAAGTGTCCATGTTAATACTTTTGTACGTTCTACACTTTCAAATTTCGTCAGTGCATCAGCATTAATTTCACATTAAATGGGGGTTAGTTTATATGGATCTTCATTGCTTGGCGCATCTTCTTGTCTCTGTTTTAGAGTTAATTATACACAACATCTATGCTTAAGTTTCTTGTATTCATCTTTGTTATAGGTCTTAGATTGTTATAACAATCGGTAAGAAGATGGACTGATTTACTGATGAACTAATCTCTAAACAGCGTTTATGAAATAGACATTCACCCTAAATAACCATAAATAATGAATTATTTAACACACATAACGGTCAAAGAATTATAATTTTCAATCAGACCCTCTTTTTGTTTCGCATTTTAATACATATTTGGCAAATAACATAACTTTCTATGAAAAGCCTTCATTAATTTAGGCATATCGTTATTGGTACATTTCAAAATCGAGTAAAATAGGTAGGCTAACACCTATTGAGGATATTGATCCTCCCCTTCAAAGTACATTTACAAAATACAGGTTTTAAATTTATAGGCTAATGTGCTTTAAAACTTGGAATTATTACGTTAACATTCAACTAATATTGATATTTTAAAGCTCAAAACGTTGAAACATGTACCAGTGGGTTGAAACATAAATGTGTCTTCACTGCCAATAGTTTGTTATAAAATCCCATCTCCAGAGCACCTCCTATATTTACTAATGTTCCTTTTTAAGTTGCCTTCTTAAGAAAAGAAATACAGTAAATTAAGATGATTACAGACTGTTGGTCTTAGTTTCAAAATGGCAAATACTCTTAAAAAAAATGAAAATCATAATGACATTTGATTGCCAGCATTCTGTGGCATATCTCTGGAACTATTTCAAATCTTGATCATCTGTTTTGTTACAAACAAATGTGAATTTGAAAAAGTTCACAGGTTCTACCACAGATAGTAGCACTTTCGCTGAAATCTCAAAAGCCTCCTGTGTAAAGGTTTTTCATGGGATATTTTCCAAACCCACAAAAGGAACATCTAGAGAGTGATAGATTTAATTTAATACCAAATATGTGTAGAAAAATGAATTTCTAGTGGTCGATTTGCTCTGTACAAAATCCCAGAAATTCTTTTAATAATATAGATAGATAGATAGATAGATACGTTATTCAACGTATAAAATCAACAAGCTAAGGTGGGACCCAAAGTAACTATTTTCAAGACTGATCTGTAATGATATAGTGGTGAAGGCATTTGCCAAAAATTCTCAACATTCACGTTAATCCTCATGGCTATGTTTTAAAGACCTTCAAAAATCAAACCAGTACTAATCTTACGTAAAGCAAAAATAAAATTAATTATAATGAGTCAAAAGTCATCGTGCAACAAAACATAACACAATGCAATAACACAATAATTTTGAAATATTCTTTTAGTATTACGATACTTAAGTTTGTTGCTATTAGAAAAAAAACTGTCAACAAAATCAAAGTGATGTTTCAAGCGAAGCTACCAAAGTAAACTAATTATTATCATTTCAAGCACGTGTTACTGAAACAAATCAGCTTATGGGGTTGTTTTTAAACTGTTTGAATTTAATTCAAATAGGGGAATTAAAAATTCCCGTTTTCCCTCGATGTACCGCGACTACCTGGCTGGGCGGTTGTAGCAGTAGTGCCATTTCGAACCAAGCGAGTTGACCCTAATTAATCCACTCTAATGATCGTAGCAGTCGTGCCATGGTCAGAGAGACCAAAAATTTGTAGCAGTCGTCCCGTTTCCAGAAATCCAATGGTTTCCTGTAATGCTCAGGTAAGTGTGGGTGTCAAGTGTTTCACAGCGGATGTATCGATGCGGTGTGTGTGTGTGTGTGTGTGTGTGTGTGTGTGTGTGTGTGTGTGTGTGTGTGTGTGTGTGTGTGCGCGTGTGTCTGAGTGGACACGCGGACCTGCGCCTGTCGGTGAGGATGACACGTGATGGCCAAGTGTTGTGGCAACCCTCGTCCATCTCTGTCCACGCCGCGCACCGTCCCTTCAGGTAATATCGCACGCGTTAATGGTTCTTTAATAAAGTATTTAATTTTCATGAAATAAATACGAATATAAAATTCTATACTAAAATAAATTACTAGTGATTAATACAGAGTTTGTTAAAAATATCATATAAATGTATCTACCTATTTTTTTAAGACTTAGGTGTTATCTGCTTCTCATATCTAAAATGAATATAAATTATTACGCACAAGATTCTCAAGATTTTTAGCAGTTGCCCATGGCTTCGCTCACGATTAACATTATTGTGTAACCTTGACATGACAAATCTGAAGGGGCTGAATAAGGAAAAGATTATATCATGGAACAATTAAATGGAAAATTAATTTGCCAAATTATTGTAACGGGCATGATTTTAATAAAGAAAACATTAGGGACGCCCTAAGGGAAAAACTGTAACTCCCGCTGCCTTATTAAAGATTTTCAAGGTTCTAGGTCAAATAAATTGGGATGTACAGTGATAGGTCGGTGGTATTTGACAAATATATAGTAGAACATATAATTATAACTTTCATTCAAAGATTTTTACAGAAATAGATCAAAGAATTAAATTATTACAGCACAGTCTGATGATGACTAAAACACTACAGTACCCCTATCTTTCAATCTTGCCAGGATTTAGTCTCAAGACTCAACTAGAAAAGTCAGTACGTTCTTCAGGATGTAAACAATAGAAGTCGAATCAGATGAAACGCCGAATAAGCGTAAGAAGAATAATTAATTGTAATGGCAAAAACATTAGGGACGCCTTTAGGCAAAACGATAACTCCCGCGCCCGATATAAAGATAATGCCACGTTCTGTGTTAATGATTAAGCAGATGAGGTACCGGTACTAAAACAGCTTCTTCCCTATAGGGGAAATTCGCTAATTAATGGTGGATTGAATCTAAACTAAAAGTAACTGTTATATAGTAAATAATATAATATCCGACCATGACGGGATCGGGCCATGGTCGGAACAGCCAAAAGGTCGGATATCGGGAGGTTTAGCAAAAATAAACCTTCCCACATCAAACGCCGGGATATTTATTTATTTACGGGATATTTATTTATGGTTATTTATAAATATTTACAGTTATTATAACGACAGTTATTATTTATTATTTACAGTTATTATTTATAACGACACAGTGTAGACGAGTCACTCTTTCTAGTCTGAATAGGCTCGCCAACAGAGCGGGTAGCCTGTTCAGAGAGTCCAGTCGGTTGTGGGAGGTCGGATATGAGAGGTTCTATGTCCTAAAAATCAACAAAAAACAAACAAAATTATGAATCATGAAACAAATTGTAGTAATCTGTAACAGCTACCAGCTGATTCATTTAATGAACATTGAAAATGTAATCAAAAATAGTCCGACACACTGGACACACTTTTATGTGGACAATTTTGAAAATTTTGTCCTCGCTGAAAACCCCTTAAAACTTTGAAAAATCCGTTTTTTTTTTCAAAACTTATCTATTCTTTCTATATATTAATACGCAAGCGGTTTTCTTTTCACAGTCCAACCGCAGTAACGGCTGGGCGGATTTTAACGTTTGAGGTGTCAAATTAAAGGGTATTTTATGTAGATTTGTCAACAAGTCTCAGAATTTTAAAAAAGGGCTTCACTAAAGTACAGTAAAGGGCTGAAGTTTCGGAACAGTAGCGCTATTCATGGACATTGAAGCAAGCTCAGTTTACTTTGTTTACAAACTGAACATATGGCCAAGCTCTGAAATAAACCACAGACTGCAGTAATTATAATTAATTTTTTGAAAAGAGCAGTTTTATATTTACACCTGGTTTGGCTTTGTTTTCAACAGTTTTCTTTTTTAAACGATTTATTATGTAATTTAGGTTACGTTATGAAGTTTTTAAAGCTGTTAAACTTCGCAGTTACCAGTTTTACAATGTAGTTTACGATATCTCATTGTGTTTTGGCGAATTTCCCCCAGGGAAGAGGCTGTTACCGTAGGTCTCATGGTAAGACCTAAGCCCGGGACCACTATAACTTTTAGTTTTGGTGCCCCCAGAAGTCAAAAACAAGGATTCGTTCAAATATATATATATGTGTCTGTAAGCACGATAGCGCTCACAAAAAAGGTCCGATTGGAATGAAATTTGGCAAAGACGTGTAAAGTCGTTATTATTCGGACGAGTTCGAAAACCAGCCCGATCGGACCATCGGAAGGGAGGGTAGGGGGGGATAAACCCCCAAAAAATGGGTTTTTTTGTTTTTTACATAGAAAAATAGAAATAATCCGATTTTTGTCAGCACCATTAAATTCAGCTTAAAAAAACGAACAATTTAGTATTTTGAATCACTGCTCTATGTCCATTGGTTACCGAGATATTGAAAGTGGTAAACACAGTACGTTGTCCCAATGTTAACCTTATGGGAAAGAAGTAAAATTCTATATCTCGGTTATTTCTCAATATATCTTGATAAAACTAGGTAAATAGCTTCTTCTAGTTCAGCTCTACTAAATAATGAATTAAAATCACCCAGTTTTAATATACCTGTAGCAGCAAACCTGCATACTCATTCTCCATGTTATTCTTATGGAGTTTACCAAAACATGTCAAATCTTGCAAGGTTGGATTGAAATATGTTGTTTTGCACTTGAAATTCGCTGAGTATGCAGGTCTGAGTATGGAGCAAATCTATTTTTGGATTTAGTGTATTTATAATGCCACCGATAAGAAGAAGATGAACATTGACTGGTCGGAGGAGTCGGAAAGAACACGATCACAACCGCTGCCGCTGGCATTACCCTCCCGATGTAACATTTGATGCTCCTTCCAACCTCAGACCAATGAACTAAACATATTTTCGTTGTGGTGGGTTGCATTTCAAGAATGAAAAGAGTGGTAGAGATAATGCGTCGTTTACGCATTTTTGCCACAAAGGAAAGGTTGCCTGTAAAGATAGCCGTTCCCTACAATATCTGTTTTGGCGATAATTATCAATAAGGTGCAGAGGCAATCCCTAAACAAAGAAAGTCATTGCTCACGGCGCCAGTGTTTGCTCTCGGTCAGCTACATGTTGCTGCGTGTTAGAGTTTACATTTCAGAAAAAAGAGGACATGGGGAAATGAACGTGTTCCCTTAAACATAGTTTACATTTAACGGAAACTCCTGCGGTAGATCAAATTAACATTAAAAGTTTCAGTAGTTAAGCCATAATTTTGTGAATTAATTTAGCCCTTTGATTAAACTTTAAAAGTATATAAGTAGGCTGATTATACTTCATTCTTTTACTATATGACTTTTGCTCGATTTCGAGCTACGTGTTATCTAGTAATTATTTAATACGCAAGGGGTTTTTTGTGATCATTACTCCTCCTAAAGTTCTGGGCCGATTTTGATAATTTAGGTGTCATTGGAAAGAGCTTGGCGTGAAGTTTTGCAGGAAATAAAATTTAAAAAGGTTTGATTAAAGGGAAGAGTCCTAGACGCCATTAAAGTTTCATATTAGTCCATAAGATTTAACATGGGAAGAGAAATTTCAAATAAAGCAGCTTATTGGAGCAAAAAACGTTTTTCAGCAAATCCATATGTTGTAAATGGAATTGAAACCATTGCATGTAGAGCAGGAGGCATTTCAGTTGATGGAAGACGTAAATAAATAAACTATTATCCTAATACATATGCCTACTTAGGGTCAGAATTCAGTTGTAAGAACATTTATTTTGAATCAAATGTGTGAAGATCTTAATATTCACATATGTTTATATTCCAAAGAAAAAATAAATTTGTATGTATAAATTTTGTAAATATAAATAGAAATAAAAGAAAAAGAAGCAGACTTAACATTCATTATGAGTATATTTATTGAGCCATTTTAGTTCGGTTTGAGACTAAGACGGGTCATATGCTAGGGCATGAGTTGCATAAATGAGAGCATGAGGGCATGAGAGCATGGGCTTAGGACATGAAATACCATGAGTCGAGAGTGGCGCTAACGCATGTAACACTGGAGAGCACAACTTCGCGATCACCATGGCACAAGTACACTCTAGCCGCGACAGGGCAAAACCTAGCTAGCGCGAAAATGAACTCGGCCTAAACGTTACACAGTTATCATAAAAAAAATTTAAAGGCACCAAATTTAATTGCAATTCATAAAATTTTCCGAGGGAGGGACCTGGATAAAACTGCTGGGGGTTTTTCATATCCTCCCGGCCACCCAATGAGCCATAGCTCCGGTACTTTTTTCGTTAGAAATTAAACCCTAGGTATAGCTCAGGGTCAGTCCATTGCAAAAGTTAGAATTTACCTTCCCTCCCCAGTACTTTCTCATTGAGTACTGTATATGTGGCGGCAGGTCAAGCCAACTCCTCTGAGAGGCTCATAATATTCGTAGAAAACAGTAATGAAACATGGACGTCTAATTAAAGGTGATTGAGTATTCACAAGAAATTTAGTTTAAAAATCTTTTGTAAAAAGTTACAGTATAACAGGAAGTTCAACCATATGAATAGTAAAATAGTTTTAGAATACTGTACCATAATTATTTTTATTTTGAAATCAATACATAACAATTGCTCGATTTCGAGCAACGGGTTTACTAGTTTTTACTTAAAGGTTTATATATCAGGTTCTAAGTAAGTCTAAATTTTAGGTTTGGTCTTAAAACATGTTAATCGTATACATAGACATACTAGCAGTTGCCCGTGGCTTTGCTCACGATAAAAACTATAACTCCCATTGCCTTAATGAAAATAGCTCCACATTTTGAGTTTATGATTGAACAGATAAGGTACAAAAACTAAATTTTACCTTGGGCACATCCAAAGTTTACCAAAATCGGACCACAGGAAACCCCCTAAATTCGCGATTAAAAATGGCGGCTTTTCCCACAGTATGAAAATTTTTGAAAAAGTCATTCAACTGTATTTTTACTTTCTCCCCCCTATACATAGTATATGGAGAAAGTATTTTTTCGTAAAAATGTTCGAATTTGAGTTGTGAGTGGACATATTCGTTGTAGTGCTCCCTGAATCCAAAAATGTGGTTTTCGGCATGGTGTCTGTTCAGTTCAGTTCAGTTCAAAAACTCTTTATTTCCAAGAAAAATACATTTGTGAATACAATTCCAGGTGCTAAGTATAGCACGTGCGGAAAACTTACAACAATTCATGCAATTAATAAATTTTCAGTATTTTTCTGTTGGCTCAGTTGGCAAGTCCTTACAACACTCTTTCACTTTGAACACTATATACTTGGGTTTTTAACAATTTATGATTATACTAGTGGATCCGAGCGCACGGAATCGTGCGCTACTCTAGCAGAGCGATAATTCAAATGGCGACAAATTTAAAACACAATCATGCTAACACGATCCGTCTTGAGGGTTATGTTTACACAAATTAAAAAATAACATCAATTAAATTATCCAGCTGATCAAAATGTAAACAATTATGTTCTTCATAAGGATAACATGGGAACTTTAAAAGCCAATGGGGCAGAGCCCAAGGGACTTTTTCAAAAATGTAAGGCCAGTTTGCAAATCTACGCGACACGCTCTTTCCAATGAGCCGTCAATCAAGGCCACACTAAATCGGTTAAGAAATGAGGGAGGAGTTCATAAGACAAATTTCGTTTTGGCGTATTAATTATATAGATATATTATGTACATACTAATTATTATTTAATTTGTTGAACTTTTCCTATCGCTTCTAGTGTTTAAACTACACTACGTTTCGAGAGGTATTGAAACTCCTCTCGTTTTCAAGTGACCCTACATAAAGTTACATTAACCTACTTATGTTTATTTAACCTACTTTTTTGGTTTTTTTTTGTTTTTTTTTTGTTTTTTTGACATACAATTACATTCATCCAACATTCAACAGAAATCTCACTCACACAAAATTTCATACAAAACACATTAACATACTTAATACAGAAAGAAAATTAAAACTAAAACATATTACATGATAAAGGGCACAGAAAATTAAACAGAAACATATACCTTACTGCCGGCAATGCCTCCAAGCTGGCAGTGGCACGACACGCACACACGTCCACTCACACTCACATACGCAACTCGAATGAAGAGCGTCTGTGAGAGCAAGTGGAGGGGGAGCGGCCCTACCCCCACCACGGGCACAAGTTGACGTCAGTGGTCTAAGACCCGCCTCCATGGTAAATCTCGGGAACATGACTCAGGCATCTTAGACCACTGACGTCAACTTGTGCCCGTGGTGGGGGTAGGGCCGCTCCCCCTCCACTTGCTCTCACAGACGCTCTTCATTCGAGTTGCGTATGTGAGTGTGAGTGGACGTGTGTGCGTGTCGTGCCACTGCCAGCTTGGAGGCATTGCCGGCAGTAAGGTATATGTTTCTGTTTTAATTTTCTGTGCCCTTTATCATGTAATATGTTTTAGTTTTAATTTTCTTTCTGTATTAAGTATGTTAATGTGTTTTGTATGAAATTTTGTGTGAGTGAGATTTCTGTTGAATGTTGGATGAATGTAATTGTATGTCAAAAAAACAAAAAAAAAAACAAAAAAAACCAAAAAAGTAGGTTAAATAAACATAAGTAGGTTAATGTAACTTTATGTAGGGTCACTTGAAAACGAGAGGAGTTTCAATACCTCTCGAAACGTAGTGTAGTTTAAACACTAGAAGCGATAGGAAAAGTTCAACAAATTAAATAATAATTACAAATCCTTCGCTATTATGAATTTTAAAAATACAGATGTACATACTATCAGAAAGTATGAATAGAGCAGTGAAAACAGACATATATTTTCTGTGGCTTAACAGGGATTTGGAATCAAGAATAAATCTTATTATTGATAAATAAATATAAATATATGATATATAATAAGTAACAACAAACACTGAAATAACTATAATATACAAAATAGACTATTTATAAAGCAACAACAAACATATACACCATTTAACAATAGACTCTATAACAATAACAAAAGTGTAACAAGAAAAATAAACTATGGATATGAAAATAAATATAAATAACAGTTATTCATTTAAACTTTTTGCAAATTGTCTTGCTTTCACTTTTACTTTTGGTTTAGGTTCCTGCAGTATGTCATTGCCATAGCTATGAATAAATGTATTAAATATTTTTATAGCAGCATATGGAAATTGCCCTCTTGCTAATTCCTTTCTGTAATTTGGTAGAATAATGTTTGTTATTTGAGAGGCTCTTGTATTTAAGGCATGTCTCTGTCTGTCTGTGTGTGTGTGTGTGTGTGTGTGTGTGTGTGTAAACAAAGCTAGAGACGACACCAGTGGTCCGATTTTCATGAAATTTGGCATGTAGGTATAAATCCGTGGTGTCTCCAGGTGCATTTTTTTGAATTTTTGATTTTTAAGGGTATTTACCCCATAAAAACCCATAAAAAATTACAAAAATCAAAATTTCTCAAAAACGGCTCTAACGATTTTGATAAAAATGTCATGGTTTTTAGTGCTTAAGATGACAAACAAAATGACACCACCCGCATGTCTGTAAAAATTCAGGTTCAGATGTTATGGGGGTTTAAGTGTCAAAAATTCATATTTTTCAAATTTCACAAAACCTGTAACTTTTAAAGAAAATATACTTGCAACCATTAAATTTGGCTTGAAAAACTAAATAATCTAGTAATTTGAATCATTAGTCTACGTCAACTGGTTGCAAAGATAATTGATATTTTAGTTTGGCGGTGAACGCAGTAAGTTGTCCAATGTTATTCTTATGGCAAATATTCAAAAACCGATATCTCCGTTATTTACTAAACAATGTTGATAAAATTTGGTATATGTTTGTGTGATAATTAATTGTTAATTTGTTTTATTTCACTATATATGTTTTCTGGTTTTAAATGACTTGAAGGGAGAAAGTATGTGTCAGTTTCCTGATACCGTTTATTTACCAACGTTTTTTTCGAGATATTGATTTTAGACCGCTACCAATTATTGTTGGGTAATCAGTTCTTAATTTCGACAGGATACTCATTTTAGACCACCGCCATCTTGGATATAACTGTTTTATTTTCAAATGGAAAATAGTGTTGTGGCACATCATTAAAGACTATATTTTTACCCTGAATACAATGCTGAGGTCCGTTTTAAGCGAATTTCCCCTATAGGGAAGTAGTTATTACCGAAAGCGGCACGGTGAGATTTAAGCCCAGGATCATGTTATTTTTTTCATTTTGAGGTACCTACAACTTTTAGTAAAAAAGTAATCCAGAATTGTATTTTTTAAATATCTTAAATCAGGGTAACTATACTTTCTGAAGGGAAAAATTAAAAATTATATTGGACAACGTACTGTGTTTAGCAAATCCAATATCTAAGCAACGGATTGACGTAGAATAATAATTAAAAATGCTAAATTGTTTGTTTTTTAAGCTGAATTCAATTTTTACAATTAAATTTAAAAATAATATGTAAAAAGGTGTTAAATCTTGAAAATAAATTTTATTTCGCCAAAAAACCTTCTTAAAGTAAACCAATCTTGCTGGTTTTTGAACTCGAAGTCATGAATGACGCTTTACACGTTTGTTCCAAATTTCATCAAGATCGGACCTTTTTTACTAAAGTTATCGCGCTTACGGACAGGTATATATATACATTTATTTGAAAATGAACGAACGGTGTTTTTTGAGGCTTTCTTTCCAACTGCACTTTTGCAGTAAAAATAAATTCAAGTTTCTCTTCAGTTCGAAATGTTGAGGCAGGCGTACCTCAAGGGTCAATTTTAGGCCTGTTACTTTTCAATCTTTTTGTAGCTGATATACCTGAGTCTCAAAATTCATCTTTGGCACTGTACGCGGACGACACTGCAATTATTTCTCAACACCGAAGTGTTAACGAAGCAGGTGTGATACTTCAGCGATCTGTGGATGAAATAGTAACGTGGTTCAATTCATGGAGGATTGCCTTAAACTCAAACAAGTGTCAAGCCAAGGTGTTTTCTTTAAGGAGAAATGAGAATCCTGATACTGTAATTGTCATCAACGGGACTCACCTCCCTTGGAATCCTGACGACCAAGCTGTCAAATATCTCGGTGTATTCTTAGATAAGAAGCTTAATTGGAACTTCCATGTAAATTTTAAACTTAATCAGGGTTACGCAAGATTGGCTCAGCTTTATCCATTAATTAACAGAAAATCTACTTTGAAACCGCTCTGTGCCTTGCTACTCTACAAGTCCATCTTACGTCCTCTCGTCACATACGGTTGCACAGTATGAGGACCGTCTGTGAGTAGTAGCAAATTGAAGAGGGTACAAATATTTCAAAACAAAATCCTGCGGTCGGCTTTAAATTCACCGTGGTTCATCACAAACACCCAACTTCATCGAGAATTTGGCATTGATACAATTCCTGCTTTCATCGAAAGGACTACTGCAAAATTTCTTTTAAATTTAGAACATGTTCCAGGAGCTGTAACTTATCAACTAGGAAATATGACCTTAAACAGGCAACTAAAGCCCAGACTTCCTCAGGACGTTTATGCCAATCGTTAATGCAATTAATTATTTAATAAGTGATAGTCTCACTTATTTATTATTATTTTAGAATGTGAATCTTTTTCCATGTTAATGTTACTAGAGGTATTTCAAATTTATCTATCCTGATCCTATTACTTGTTTTGTCAAACTTTCTGAGTATAATGTTTTGTACGTTGAACCAGAATAAAACAATATTTATAAAAAAAAACAATTCTGAACATATGATTACATTTTCAGGTGATGAATATTTTATTTGTGTTTATTTTGAACTAGCGTTACCCGGCGCGCGTTGCTGCGCCTATGATAATTAAATATTTAAATAAAAAATATCATATTGATTAATGCTAGGTATGAAAATTGTTTTTTTATTAAATTACTGTATTAAAAATAACACAAAAATGAAACATCAAAATGAAGAATACTTAATTTACTTTAAAGCCAAAGGATATACAACGTTTTTTGTTTTCCCATTTGGTGTATAGATATACAAATTTGTGGGCGTGCCAACACGTGAGCATGCAACATATAATTGCCCGTGGGAAAAACATGAATTTTCCAAATTCAATCCGGCAATTTTTAGGGATTGTCATTTATTAGAAGAGGTCTCTGCAGAAATATTTTCAAAACAACTGTTGGAAATTGGAAATGGAACAATTCAAGCTGATCAATCAACAAATGAAATTTTATTCCCACCAACATTTTGCCAAATGGAACCAAATATTCAATCTGTTGTGGAGAAAGTATTCCCAAATTTAACGACCAACTTCAACAATCCCGATTGGCTTTGCGAACGTGCAATTTTAGCACCAAAAAATGATGATGTAAACAAGTTAAATCAGCAAATTCAATTGAAATTACCTGGGAAAACAGTAAAATACAAATCAATTGATAGTGTAATGGACGAAGAACAAGCAGTAAACTACCCAGTAGAATTTCTGAACTCAACAGAGCCACCAGGAATGCCACCACACTTACTTGAACTAAAATTAGGGTCACCTATAATACTCTTAAGGAACCTGAATCCACCAACACTATGCAATGGGACCAGATTAAGAGTGATGAAACTGTCTCCAAATTTAATTGAAGCAAAAATCATTGGTGGCAAGTTCAAGGGAGAAGAAGCCTTAATTCCAAGAATACCTTTGATATCCTCTGAGTTACCATTTGATTTTAAGCGATTGCAATTTCCATTACGCCTTGCTTTTGCAATTACTATTAATAAGGCACAAGGACAATCCCTAAAAATTGCCGGATTGAATTTGGAAAATTCATGTTTTTCCCACGGGCAATTATATGTTGCATGCTCACGTGTTGGCACGCCCACAAATTTGTATATCTATACACCAAATGGGAAAACAAAAAACGTTGTATATCCTTTGGCTTTAAAGTAAATTAAGTATTCTTCATTTTGATGTTTCATTTTTGTGTTATTTTTAATACAGTAATTTAATAAAAAAAAACAATTTTCATACCTAGCATTAATCAATATGATATTTTTTATTTAAATATTTAATTATAATAGGCGCAGCAACGCGCGCCGGGTAACGCTAGTTCAAAATAAACACAAATAAAATATTCATCACCTGAAAATGTAATCATATGTTCAGAATTGTTTTTTTTATAAATATTGTTTTATTCTGGTTCAACGTACAAAACATTATACTCAGAAAGTTTGACAAAACAAGTAATAGGATCAGGATGGATAAATTTGAAATACCTCTAGTAACATTAACATGGAAAAAGATTCACATTCTAAAATAATAATAAATAAGTGAGACTATCACTTATTAAATAATTAATTGCATTAACGATTGGCATAAACGTCCTGAGGAAGTCTGGGCTTTAGTTGCCTGTTTAAGGTCATATTTCCTAGTTGATAAGTTACAGCTCCTGGAACATGTTCTAAATTTAAAAGAAATTTTGCAGTAGTCCTTTCGATGAAAGCAGGAATTGTATCAATGCCAAATTCTCGATGAAGTTGGGTGTTTGTGATGAACCACGGTGAATTTAAAGCCGACCGCAGGATTTTGTTTTGAAATATTTGTACCCTCTTCAATTTGCTACTACTCACAGACGGTCCTCATACTGTGCAACCGTATGTGACGAGAGGACGTAAGATGGACTTGTAGAGTAGCAAGGCACAGAGCGGTTTCAAAGTAGATTTTCTGTTAATTAATGGATAAAGCTGAGCCAATCTTGCGTAACCCTGATTAAGTTTAAAATTTACATGGAAGTTCCAATTAAGCTTCTTATCTAAGAATACACCGAGATATTTGACAGCTTGGTCGTCAGGATTCCAAGGGAGGTGAGTCCCGTTGATGACAATTACAGTATCAGGATTCTCATTTCTCCTTAAAGAAAACACCTTGGCTTGACACTTGTTTGAGTTTAAGGCAATCCTCCATGAATTGAACCACGTTACTATTTCATCCACAGATCGCTGAAGTATCACACCTGCTTCGTTAACACTTCGGTGTTGAGAAATAATTGCAGTGTCGTCCGCGTACAGTGCCAAAGATGAATTTTGAGACTCAGGTATATCAGCTACAAAAAGATTGAAAAGTAACAGGCCTAAAATTGACCCTTGAGGTACGCCTGCCTCAACATTTCGAACTGAAGAGAAACTTGAATTTATTTTTACTGCAAAAGTGCAGTTGGAAAGAAAGCCTCAAAAAACACCGTTCGTTCATTTTCAAATAAATGTATATATATACCTGTCCGTAAGCGCGATAACTTTAGTAAAAAAGGTCCGATCTTGATGAAATTTGGAACAAACGTGTAAAGCGTCATTCATGACTTCGAGTTCAAAAACCAGCAAGATTGGTTTACTTTAAGAAGGTTTTTTGGCGAAATAAAATTTATTTTCAAGATTTAACACCTTTTTACATATTATTTTTAAATTTAATTGTAAAAATTGAATTCAGCTTAAAAAACAAACAATTTAGCATTTTTAATTATTATTCTACGTCAATCCGTTGCTTAGATATTGGATTTGCTAAACACAGTACGTTGTCCAATATTATTTTTAATTTTTCCCTTCAGAAAGTATAGTTACCCTGATTTAAGATATTTAAAAAATACAATTCTGGATTACTTTTTTACTAAAAGTTGTAGGTACCTCAAAATGAAAAAAATAACATGATCCTGGGCTTAAATCTCACCGTGCCGCTTTCGGTAATAACTACTTCCCTATAGGGGAAATTCGCTTAAAACGGACCTCAGCATTGTATTCAGGGTAAAAATATAGTCTTTAATGATGTGCCACAACACTATTTTCCATTTGAAAATAAAACAGTTATATCCAAGATGGCGGTGGTCTAAAATGAGTATCCTGTCGAAATTAAGAACTGATTACCCAACAATAATTGGTAGCGGTCTAAAATCAATATCTCGAAAAAAACGTTGGTAAATAAACGGTATCAGGAAACTGACACATACTTTCTCCCTTCAAGTCATTTAAAACCAGAAAACATATATAGTGAAATAAAACAAATTAACAATTAATTATCACACAAACATATACCAAATTTTATCAACATTGTTTAGTAAATAACGGAGATATCGGTTTTTGAATATTTGCCATAAGAATAACATTGGACAACTTACTGCGTTCACCGCCAAACTAAAATATCAATTATCTTTGCAACCAGTTGACGTAGACTAATGATTCAAATTACTAGATTATTTAGTTTTTCAAGCCAAATTTAATGGTTGCAAGTATATTTTCTTTAAAAGTTACAGGTTTTGTGAAATTTGAAAAATATGAATTTTTGACACTTAAACCCCCATTACATCTGAACCTGAATTTTTACAGACATGCGGGTGGTTTCATTTTGTTTGTCATCTTAAGCACTAAAAACCATGACATTTTTATCAAAATCGTTAGAGCCGTTTTTGAGAAATTTTGATTTTTGTAATTTTTTATGGGTTTTTATGGGGTAAATACCCTTAAAAATCAAAAATTCAAAAAAATGCACCTGGAGACACCACGGATTTATACCTACATGCCAAATTTCATGAAAATCGGACCACTGGTGTCGTCTCTAGCTTTGTTTACACACACACACACACACACACAGACAGAGACATGCCTTAAATACAAGAGCCTCTCAAATAACAAACATTATTCTACCAAATTACAGAAAGGAATTAGCAAGAGGGCAATTTCCATATGCTGCTATAAAAATATTTAATACATTTATTCATAGCTATGGCAATGACATACTGCAGGAACCTAAACCAAAAGTAAAAGTGAAAGCAAGACAATTTGCAAAAAGTTTAAATGAATAACTGTTATTTATATTTATTTTCATATCCATAGTTTATTTTTCTTGTTACACTTTTGTTATTGTTATAGAGTCTATTGTTAAATGGTGTATATGTTTGTTGTTGCTTTATAAATAGTCTATTTTGTATATTATAGTTATTTCAGTGTTTGTTGTTACTTATTATATATCATATATTTATATTTATTTATCAATAATAAGATTTATTCTTGATTCCAAATCCCTGTTAAGCCACAGAAAATATATGTCTGTTTTCACTGCTCTATTCATACTTTCTGATAGTATGTACATAATATACATAATTATAAATTGTTCAAAAAACCCAAGTATATAGTGTTCAAAGTGAAAGAGTGTTGTAAGGACTTGCCAACTGAGCCAACAGAAAAAGACTGAAAATTTATTAATTGCATGAATTGTTGTAAGTTTTCCGCACGTGCTATACTTAGCACCTGGAATTGTATTCACAAATGTATTTTTCTTGGAAATAAAGAGTTTTTGAACTGAACTGAACTGAACAGACACCATGCCGAAAACCACTTTTTTGGATTCAGGGAGCACTACAACGAATATGTCCACTCACAACTCAAATTCGAACATTTTTACGAAAAAATACTTTCTCCATATACTATGTATAGGGGGGAGAAAGTAAAAATACAGTTGAATGACTTTTTCAAAAATTTTCATACTGTGGGAAAAGCCGCCATTTTTAATCGTGAATTTAGGGGGTTTCCTGTGGTCCGATTTTGGTAAACTTTGGATGTGTCGAAGGTAAAATTTAGTTTTTGTACCTTATCTGTTCAATCATAAACTCAAAATATGGAGCTATTTTCATTTAGGCAATGGGAGTTATAGTTTTTATCGTGAGCAAAGCCACGGGCAACTGCTAGTATGTCTATGTATACGATTAACATGTTTTAAGACCAAACCTAAAATTTAGACTTACTAAGAACCTGATATATAAACCTTTAAGTAAAAACTAGTAAACCCGTTGCTCGAAATCGAGCAATTGTTATGTATTGATTTCAAAATAAAAATAATTATGGTACAGTATTCTAAAACTATTTTACTATTCATATGGTTGAACTTCCTGTTATACTGTAACTTTTTACAAAAGATTTTTAAACTAAATTTCTTGTGAATACTCAATCACCTTTAATTAGACGTCCATGTTTCATTACTGTTTTCTACGAATATTATGAGCCTCTCAGAGGAGTTGGCTTGACCTGCCGCCACATATACAGTAGCGGCTCTATGGCTCATTGGGTGGCCGGGAGGATATGAAAAACCCCCAGCAGTTTTATCCAGGTCCCTCCCTCGGAAAATTTTATGAATTGCAATTAAATTTGGTGCCTTTAAATTTTTTTATGATAACTGTGTAACGTTTAGGCCGAGTTCATTTTCGCGCTAGCTAGGTTTTGCCCTGTCGCGGCTAGAGTGTACTTGTGCCATGGTGATCGCGAAGTTGTGCTCTCCAGTGTTACATGCGTTAGCGCCACTCTCGACTCATGGCAACTCATGTCCTAAGCCCATGCTCTCATGCCCTCATGCTCTCATTTATGCAACTCATGCCCTAGCATATGACCCGTCTTAGTCTCAAACCGAACTAAAATGGCTCAATAAATATACTCATAATGAATGTTAAGTCTGCTTCTTTTTCTTTTATTTCTATTTATATTTACAGAATTTATACATACAAATTTATTTTTTCTTTGGAATATAAACATATGTGAATATTAAGATCTTCACACATTTGATTCAAAATAAATGTTTTTACAACTGAATTCTGACCCTAAGTAGGCATATGTATTAGGATAATAGTTTATTTATTTACGTCTTCCATCAACTGAAATGCCTCCTGCTCTACATGCAATGGTTTCAATTCCATTTACAACATATGGATTTGCTGAAAAACTTTTTTTGCTCCAATAAGCTGCTTTATTTGAAATTTCTCTTCCCATGTTAAATCTTATGGACTAATATGAAACTTTAAGGGCGTCTAGGGCTCTTCCCTTTAATCAAACCTTTTTAAATTTTATTTCCTGCAAAACTTCACGCCAAGCTCTTTCCAATGACACCTAAATTATCAAAATCGGCCCAGAACTTTAGGAGAAGTAATGATCACAAAAAAACCCTTGCGTATTAAATAAGTACTAGATAACACGTAGCTCGAAATCGAGCAAAAGTCATATAGTAAAAGAATGAAGTATACACGGAAAAAACTCTATGGTTGATTTTACAATATTTTTAAGGTTAACCTTATTTTCAACCTTACTAAAGTTATTTGTACAATAACAATGAAATATCTGTACATGTTACCACAAAGTTACGGTTGTTTTTACACATTCCTTAAAGTTAATTTAATAAGGTAATAAGTACCGTAATAAGGTAATGACTACTGTAGAATGAAATTGTGGTATTGATAACCAAACACTTAAGGTTGTTTTTACAAATTCCATGATATTAATGGAAAGTAATCTATATAATTAATACGCCAACACGAAATTTGTCTTATGAACTCCTCCGTCATTTCTTAACCGATTTTGATCATTGACGGCTCATTGGAAAGAGCGTGTCGCGTAGATTTGCAAACTGGCCTTACATTTTTGAAAAAGTCCCTTAGGCTCTGCCCCATTGGCTTTTAAAGTTCCCATGTTATCCTTATGAAGAACATAATTGTTTACATTTTGATCAGCTGGATAATTTAATTGATGTTATTTTTAATTTGTGTAAACATAACCCTCAAGACGGATCGTGTTAGCATGATTGTGTTTTAAATTTGTCGCCATTTGAATTATCGCTCTGCTAGAGTAGCGCACGATTCCGTGCGCTCGGATCCACTAGTATAGTAATTACTACTTTATTTGTACGTTCAAGTATAGACTACTTTAAGCTTGAAAAATTAATTACGAAGACTTTAAATGGTTTATAATAAATTTCATTATTGATTCATTAGTAGTACCTATTCAATTCATCACTAGGAGCGAAAGTGACTCTTTTCAGTGTTGCAATCGTGTTTTATGATTCACGTTTGTAGCAACGATTTCGTTCCACACAATACGACGGAATTATACCATAATTATTAAATAACCAAATTTATTTTTAATGACATTTAGCCCTTTTTTTCTAAACCACTTAAAAAAATAGTTACTTCTCATAAAAACATCACCCAAGATTTAAAAGTTACGTTTGACACCTGGTTTTAACTTGTAATGTACTTTAAAACAATGATAATAGAACTGAAAAGGAAATCTCTCAAAATTAACATTGACTTAAATTATGAATACAGTAGAGCGCCGATTATCTGAACGTCGGTCATCCGAACCGTCGGTTAACCGAACGCCGTTAATTCATATTTTGAACATGATTCTCAAGCAATCCAAATTTGCGCGCCAAAAAAAGTGTCAGGGCTAAACCAAACACAAATATTGGACTTTTTTTCTAAATAATAAGTATACAGTGTACTGTATCTATGTGTGATAAATTGTTTTTTTAAAATTTATACCCATGTATTCTGATCGATTTCATAATAAAATTATAAGAATAATTTTTGTTTGATCATTTTTTAGCCTTTTTACTAGTAAAATTTATATTACATATATAATTTTTAAATTTTGTCTTTTCATGTTCGATTATCCGAATATTCAGTTATCCGAACACCCCTTGTCCCCAATTACTTCGGATTATCGGCGCTCTACTGTGTTATCACTGTCCCACCAACAAAACAATTAAAAACACAGCGGAGTCAGCGGCACGTTTTTTAAACACAGACTGGCGACTCCAGATTAGAGCTCAGTGAATATAACTACCGTACTTTATTTATTTGTAAGTTACAGTATTGACCACTTTAAACTTGTAATAATGAAACACGTTTAACACTCTAAGTTCAATTATTTCAGGTTTGACTATGAATACCATAGTTAATGATTTTTTTCTAGTACCCGTGGGTTATATTATTGACTGGACAGTAAAACCACTAATATCATTGACTTTGAATCCCTTGAGACATCTCATTCTGTGCAAAAATCTGTCGTCAACAAGCGTAGCGGATTTCAGCCGAACTAGTCGGGTAAAGCCTCCCATACAGTGTCGCTCCTAGCGGCCATGGCTTGAAGCTCGCCCGTCTCCGCCCTCAGTGCAGCGCGCGCACACGTGGCATGACGTAACTGACGTGCGTACCCCCTCTCTCCTCCCAACCCGCTGTCGCTCCCCCGCAGCGCCAGCGCCGCGAGCTCACCTTACACTTCGCCGATGTATCTGTTTACGATTCCGTCACCGCCTCTGAATCCCAAGCCTTGCGCTCGGAATTCATAGAGTAGGACAGAGCCCAAGAATAGGAAACGATTAAGAATTTATTCATTCTTTCCTATTTATGTTGGTAATCATTAGAAAAATTATAAAGCTTGTCATTTTCCTTTGAGGGTGTTATTATCAACACACCTCAACCATCATTAAAGGATCAGCACCAGCACCAACCACAAACATTTGTAGAATAACAGTTGTTTATTGTTTAAGAATACAATTAGTTGTATTTGTAACTGAATGAAATTCCCCAAGTAATCTCTATACCTGTTTATAAAACCAAGCAAGAACCGTTCCGATGTAGATAAAATTTTATTGACTTTACAATCATAAGCTGGGTAACTGTATTTATAGAATAAAATACACTGGCAATCAGTGTGACTATTTTTAAAATAGCCGATGATAACTAGCTTTAAAAGATAATATCTAAATTAAAAAACAGGTATCGATTTACTTTAAATAGCAGTCAACGGGTTACGCCGTTACGCCCCACCCGGAACTGGGAAAACTTAAATTTATGTATAACTGGCGCCAATTCTTGGGGCCCACGCCGTCCATAAGACTAATGTTAATTTTAGCATTGGGCTTATGGACGGCGTGGGCCCCAAAAATTGCCGCTAGTTATAATGCATTATGTCTAATGGAGGTAAGTAAGAATGTAGTTGTATCAGCATTTTTGCAATATTATATATTCATATTTCATTTGAGAACCAGAGGCGCAATATGGCAAAGTGCAAAGCAGTTGTGGCAGGTGAAAAAAATTTACCTCCACGGCTTGCTAAAATCGCTTGCGCATGCCAGAACTCTTGGCCTTGAAACTATTTCAATTCACCCCCTCCCCAAGAAATGTGTTGATGAAAAAGGCGGGAATTGACACCACGGTCTTAACACTGTCGACAGTTGCGTTGGTGTATTGGTTGGATGTGAGTGATACTTGATACCTGAAACATTGATCTTTGTGAGGCGTAGTTTTATTGTTGTTTTGTTTCACGTGATCTATTACGTCTGCAGCAGTAGACTACATTGGTTTTTTTCTGAAATGGATATTAGGTAAGTATTAGATTTATTACAATGTTACTGAAATATTAAAGATTTTTGTTAATTTTGATAAGCGCACTTCTCAATGAATAGTTCCTCAATTGGGTCTGAAAATTTGGGGCCCCCCCTTTCCCCCAAAATACTACTTTACATGTCTACTCTCTACACGTCAGTAGACATGTAGCCTAGGGCAAAAATTATGTTCTTCAGAGCTGTTAAACAGAAATATTTTTAAACAATCAAACTTATATACTTTTATAACTTTTCATACTCTTCAGAACTATTACTTGAACTGGCCCAGGACTTTTGGGACACGACTTTTTATATTAAAATGACAAATTGTCTCGTTTTACGTTTGGAACTCCCGTTATTAGGTAGTCCTGTTGTCACGGCGAACTCTACCGACGGCCATTTTGTCCTGTTATGGCGTAATTGTAATTTTACGACGAAGTGCATGGGTATGGGTATAGGACCAAGGCCGTAGCCAATGGGGGGGACAGGGGGTCAAAATCCCCCAGAAAATGTTGAAATTGTGTTTAAATGAAAGGTTAGAAAGTTATTTTCTTCACTTCCTGTAACCGCGGAGCCCAAACCCCCCCCCCCCCCAAAAAAAAACCTCCTGGATACGGCTTTGTATAGGACGGTACGTCAAAACAATGACAATAAAACCAATACCATTCATACAGTGTGTAAAACAAGTCCCGGAACGACTTAATATTTTTTTAACCAAATCGGTTTGAGAAATCAAACCTTGCTCAGTCACTCCCTGTGTAAAAAAAAAACTACTTTCTGAGGTGTTTACTGACTCTTGGCCCCCAGTGGGGGACGGCCCACGAGGAGGCGGTGCAAAATCTTAAATGTAAGCACAGGTCGATATGTACATAATTTTAAAGGGCTATTCAAGTAGAGTTTTATGCTTCAAACCGCACTTCAAAAGGTCCATTCTTTACAAAATGGCGGCTGATCAATAGAATGAAATGAAATCTAATAGAATTATAAAGTATTCGCCTAAATATCGAATACAAAATTGTTCACAGCCTATGTCTGGAGAATCAAAACTCCGGAATTGAATGTCAGACCTAAAAACCTACCTTTTAGGAAGCTAAAAGATAGGCTTTTAGCTTCCTAAAAGGAAGCTATCTTTTAGGCCGAAGAGGATGTTAGCTCCAATGGGGGACGGCCCACGAGGAGTCGGAACAAAATCTTAAATGTAAGCATGGGTCCATATGCACATAGGTCTAATCAAATAAAATTCAATGCCGCAAACCATATTTCAAAAAGATTGTTGGTTGAAAAATATCGGGCGATTTAAGTTTTCAACAAATTACGTAGGCTTAGGTTTGATACGCAATTTGATTAATTATACTTTTATTCCAAACCCCCTCCCCAACAAACCTAAACCTATGAGCTTTTGTTGAAAACTCGAATCAGCCGCATTTTGTAAAAAGTGAACCTTTTGAAGTGCGGTTTGCGGCATTGAACTCTGTTTGATTAGCACTTTAAAACGATGTGCATGCCAATCTATGCTTACATTTAAGATTTTGTGCCGACTCCTTGTGGGCCGTTCCCCACCGGGGGCGAAGAGTCAGTAAATACCCCAGAAAGTAGTTTTTTTACATAGCAGTGAATGTGCAAAGTTTGATTTTTCAAACCAATTCTGTTAAAAAAATATTTAGCCGTTTCGGGACTTTTTTACACACTGTAGGCCTATAGTACTGTGATGCCATTGTTGTTAATTTTACTTCTCAATATTGTCTACATATATTAGAACAAAGGATAAAATGACCGTATAACTCGATAAAGCCTATTTTATTAGGTTTTTTTTAAGTGACGACACGGGCCAGTCACTTATAAACAGCTATGTATCATTCATGTTGTGGACAAATTATAAATAACATAATAAAAAGTACCATTTCAAAACAAACCGCTGTACAAACAGTTTACTACAAAATAATTATATACTTTAAGATTGTATAGCCGAAACAGGTAGATCAAGTTTAAATATTTGTTTCAAAACTATTTCCCGTTGTTTTAAAAATAAACCGTTCTACAAACAGTTAACTAAAGAATAGGTAATTATTTACTTTAAGATTGTCTAACCGAAACAGAGAAAAAATCAACTATTAACTATTTTTTACGGATTAGTCATTAAGTCACTAAATGAACAAACTGTTTTGGGGTCACCTCCTCGTCCTCGTCGGAATGGGAGCTCTACTAAGAATTCACATTCTACGGTGGAAGGTGGTGGGAGGAAAATGAGTGTACGGCGCCGGCGGGCGCAGCGGCAGCGGAAGTGGCGGTCGGGGCGGGGAGCGGGGAGTAAGGGGGGACTGACAGCCGTAGACGGCGCTATCTTGTGGCGATGCCATGAACTAAGACCGTCCGCTGCGCTTGCAACGCTGTCTCGCGGAGGCTCAGACGAACTAACTGAACCGACCGATCCTGGCTCAGGTCCGATCGCTACAGCTGCGCCGTATGAGTGGGATGTCTCAAGAGATTCAAAGTCAATGCTAATATCCTTGATTAAGAGTAACAGCGTTCCCAATCAGTTTTACATCCCAAGTTATGCCGTGTCACCCACAAGTCGAATTGGCCGAGTGGTTAAAGGCGTAGGCTAGGTTAGGTTAGGTTAGGTTAGGATGTAGGCGCAGGATCGATAAAGTGAGAGTTCCAGGGTTCGAATCCCAGCGGAGTCGCCATATTTTTTATTCATGAAAATCAAATGTAAGGCTAATATTATATATTTATTTATAAATTTATTAATTTTTTGACGAGTTTTGACAGTTAAATCATTCATTTTATGGCTAAACATGCCAAAAGATGTAATAGTATGTAAGGTAATTGAAACCTTAACCTCAAAATAGGTAAAATCAACCTTAAAGGTAACCTTAAGTAAGGTAACCATTGCCTTAGGGGACTGATATGGTAAACTAAAATAACTATACTAAGGTAACAGGTACTTTATTACAGTTATTACTACCATAAAAAATTCAACCTTAAGTTATGGGTAAAAACAACTGTAGTTTGGTTGGTCAAATAGTGACCGTAGTGTTTGGTTGATTTTACCCATCTTACATATTCCTATTACCATAGAGTTTTTTTCAGTGTAATCAGCCTACTTATATACTTTTAAAGTTTAATCAAAGGGCTAAATTAATTAACAAAAGTGGAATATGGATTGGTCAGTCAGCCTATACAAAACGTATATTAAAGGCTGTCTCAACATAAGTTGAGGCAGGCTACCTGACCGAGGGGTTGACCAGGATAACGGTCAGGCCGGCCCGGCGAGTAAATCCCATTGTCCCGGGCGGCGCGGCCATTGTCTGGTCAACCCCTCGGTCAGGTAGCCTGCCTCAACTTATGTTGAGACAGCCTTTACAACGTTTTGGTATGAGTGACTCGAATTCCATTTCTACACCATGTGAAAGACCTGTAAACAATGGACCAGCGGAGAGTGTCACTGGAAAAGTTCCATACCGTGAGGCTGTTGGAAGCTTGATGCATTTAAGTTGTGTATCGAGACCTGATATTTCCTTTGCTGTGGGAATGGCTACGAGGAATATGGAACATCCTACTCAAGCAGACTGGTTGAGTATCAAGAGGATATTCAGATATCTTCGAGGAACCATAAATGTTGGGATCATGTACAAGTCTTCACCATGTAGTAATCTGGATGTTTTCACCGATTCGGATTTTGCTGGAGAGGAAAGTACTAGGAAATCAACGTCTGGGTTTATCAGTTGTTATGCTGGAGGTCCAGTGGGCGAAGCGAGAAACAGCGTTCCGTAGCACTGTCTACGACAGAAGCTGAGTTTGTAGCTGCATGTGAAGGGACTAAAGAAGCAATATGGCTGAAACGTCTGTTTGAAGAAATAAGTTGTCATTCACAATTGACACCTGTTCTGAAAATTGACAATAGCAGTGCTGTGAAACTCATAAAAAAAACCCTGAGTTTCATCGTAGGACGAAACATATCGAAGTTAAGTATTACTTCGTTAGAGAAAAATTCTTGGAAGGACTTGTCGATGTTGAACATGTATCTACAACAGATCAACTTGCCGACATCCTTACTAAACCTCTCAATCGAGTAAGGTTTACACAGCTTAAAGTAAGCATTGGACTTTGTGAAATTTAGTTTCAAAATTGTGGAGGGAGTATTGGAACATTCACAATTTTGCCTCTGAACTATATAAATGTACATTGTCACAAAATCATATGTTTGATATTTTTAATATTTATTATGTTATGGTTTTGTGTGTAACAAAAAATAAAATAAAACAAGTATTGTTTCCTATATTCCATATATTTGTTTTTTATTAATTAAAAGTTTATTCTTACAAGTAATAATGCCTTGAATAAGTGCACTATTATGCCCCCCCCCCCCCGAGAGCTCCGAATTTTTTTTTAATTTCAAACAAGGTTTTAATAAAATTCATTCTTGTATATATGAAATCATTTTTGACCCAATATTGGAAAAGCCGTTGTATACAAGATTCTCGAAGACGAAGCTTTTTTATTTCTATATAATTGTTACTTATGTACACTTAATTCAAGCTTAAATTTTTTGTTCAATATTAATAGTAGGAGACATTTTAAGTTGTTAGGTTGGCAGCGCGTCACGATTTGCCGCGTAGCCATCTCTATTACTAGAGATGGCCATGTTTGCCGCCATAATTTGGGTTTGGAAAATATTATTTATGACGAAAACAAAACAATATACGTTTATTATGAAATTAGCGCTTATTTCCTGTGTGTATGGATTGAAATAATTTTATTATTACCAAGACCATCGAGTAAGTGATTGATCCGTTTGAATACTATCTGGCATTCAATACTTATTTGGACTAAACCATATTACTGTAGTCTCAACTAAACGTACAATCATAACAAAGTTGGAATTCATCTAGCCTGTCTTAGTCCTATTTAAAAAATGAACAAATTATTTAATCATTAAATTAGGGACCGTCCATAAATACTTAACGCCCTTACGGGAGGAGGGGGGGGGGTTTCGTCAGCATTATGTACCGCTACAAAGGAGAGAGGGGGCTTCAACGCAACGTTAAGCACCTATTAAACCTTAATAATTAATTCCATAAATTATTCCAACAAATTCAAATTATCTTCAAAGTACAAAGTTTTGACTTTTTGTTGGGGGTGGGGGTGATAGTACAGTGTTACGTAACTTTTGAGGGGGTTTACTGCCAGCGTTACTAGTCCGTTAAAACGGGGGAGGGGTTTCTGATAAGGCCGATTTTAGCGTTACGTAATTTATGGATCTCCCCTTAAGTAAAATTTTTAACAAATTGTTAATAATCTCATAGTCAGAGGTGTTAATAAAGACGTATTTGGGGGGCAGGGGCCTACCCAAGGGGGGAAATCGGGTTATATCCCCCCCGAAATTTTTGGGTTATGGGAAATTTTTGGGAAGATTAATATCTTGTTCACAATTAAGGTGGTGGTATCACTAAACTTGCTATGAAAGAGAGAACACTACACACTCACTAAACTTTTATAAGGGGTTTAAATAGTTTAATTATATTATTTTAAAGATAATTGGTTTGGGGATGATATATTGGATTAGGGTATTTTTACCTATTGAGGTTATCGTGAGTAATTGGTGGGAGTGGGCCTATAAGAACATAAGGCAAGCAAAAACTACTGATGAAAACAGTAGCCATTAATGGTATCCGCGTTATTACTACCATACCCATCGTCGTCAGATGTCAGATGTGGCAAGAGTCTCATTATATCACGTGAAATATTCATGGTAAAAAAATCACATTAAAATGCGGCATACGAATATTGTCGTCTTCTCAGGGCCGTGTCCTTTACGCTATTCGTTTGTCGGACGATCTCGTAGCAGCATCGGGGCAGACGGAAATCGTCTGCCTACGTTGCGTGAAAACCAAGTCTCACCGTCAAACCTAGAAAGATTTATGATAAGTCTGTCAAATTTCGAAGATCAAACTTCTTCCGGTGGTCTCCACTATTTGACGTACCGCTATTATGCGATTATTATTAGCCTCCGATGCTTAGGCCTACGTGTACAACATAGTTTTGCGGTCGCGTTCTGGGACTTGAGAAACACTACAGAAGTGTGACAACATGCATTTTCTAATTCTATTCATCAACCTCGCTCGGATAATCTAGGATCCAGATACTTTAGGTCCAGAAGGTCCGAGGCACCAATAAATGAGAATATGAAATATAGTTTTAACTTTGAAATAAAATAGAAAAACATTATTTTCCCAAGGTTAGGACCGTGTAATATTTTATTTACTTTCTCATCTGTCGTATTTTAATGTAAGGCCTACTAAATAAATATGCTATTCCTATGACTGTGTAAAAGCATTTCGCTGAAATTCTAATGTGATCAACAATTTTCAGAATTTAATCTGTGAGCAGTCTCAAATTAGCTCAAATTTCGGAAGTTATTCTGTTTGTTGTTGTGCCTCTAGATTGCCTAAAATGCGAATTTACAGTTGTAATTTATTAAAATTTCCCGTTTCCCCCTTTGGGAGTATTCCATACCCTCCGGCATCCTTCTTTGGGGGTATTTTATACGTCCGGCCCCCCGGTGTATCCCCCCCCGAAAATAAATCCTGCTTATGCCACTGGGGGGGTGACTAAAGATGAACCTTATTTTCTCATACTTGCCCCCCCCCCCCCCCCGAGAAACTGTCCTGGAGCCGCCCCCGGGTTGGATACATATTTGTGAACCCACTGATGTGATCCCACTGTCAGTCTTGGGACATATTCCTTCATTCCAATTACCTCTGATCAAATTAAATATATTTCAACACATATGCAAAATACTTGAATTTCTTGGTTTAATACATGGTATTGAAATGCTTATCTTAGGCAGATTTACTAAAGACGGCATAAAAAGAATGTTTGTCTCAGGAGCCATGCCGAGTGACGAGGACCCCTCGGACGGGGGACCATGAAGGCGCGGAGGCGGCGGTCCAACCAGGCGCAGGGTCTGTACGTGCACTCCAGCCCGCCGTCAGGTACGTCGCCTTCACTCAGTTCAGATGCTATGTTTTATGGTATTTTTAAGTGGTGGCTATCTATATGATCGCTTTCATTTTGCAGGGATGTACTTGTACTAAACGCCACTTTTAATAAATCAGCAGGTCAAAATGTGGCAACCGAGTCGGTAGACAAACTGTAAATATTAATTAGTGGATTTAGTATTTTTTTCGGACGTATAACTATAGAAGCCGGAACAAAAATTTTAGTTCTAATTACACTTTTGCTAATTTAGAACTATTTAAAATTTAAAGAGGAATTTTATGATAGTGTTTATTTAGTTTAAACGACAGACGCAGTCAAGCAAAAAACTTAAAAATAAATTAGCTGTTCTCTTTTATTTAAATTTGTACCAAGCCACAATCTTAGGTCTTATTTTGTAAAAACACGCATAAAGTTACTCATTATTGATCCCTTTACGATACAATTAACTTTTGTAAACTGTGAAATAACAAGCTTGTCATCAGATCAGTGGGATCGATCCTGTCCACGGGGGTTCGGAGCGAGGTTGGGCTGTGACCCGCTTCTCACTATTTGTCAAGTGCGTGTCTGAACAATGACCTGATCTTGAACTGTCCCACTAGCGAGCAAATGGATTAAAAACGAATCAAACTTCAAACGTAGACCTGGACTTCCACTGACCATTAATTTTATTATTAATGACTTTTCTGGCTGAATCAGAAGGTCTTGGTACAGTTTTACAATTTATTTTTTTTAATTTTCAATAGACTACTCTGAAATCACCTGGGTTTATGTGTTTATTTCCCTGCAAAATTTCACCTTTACGCTGTTTACTGTGCGAAATCAATGTTTTCAATTAAATATTAATTTTTACTACATTTAAGAAAAGTCGATAGAAACAATTAACTTGCTGGTTTCAATATAGTGTAGTGAAAAGTATCGTTCAAAACACAAGTGAAAATGTTTTGCATCCTGTCGACTATAAGACGTACTCGTTGAATCTTGCAATTCAAGGTCTCGAACAAGCTTAAGTCCTACTTTCCACTCTTGTTATGAAATAATATGGTCTACTATTTCATTAAATATATGTTAAACAAGACTAAGTTATCCGAGTTTTCTTTTTGGGCATGTATCACAAACGAATTATCATTTTAATCCCTCGACCTTAACACCAATAATCCTTATCTATAATGTCTGAATAAAATATTGAAGGTGTTTGAACCAGTTTCCCTTTAAGGTGCAAGAGTTCCTTGACAAAAATGCCGTTGGTGGAGACACACATAAATGACCACTGTAAAGAATTCACCATTTTCTATCATCGATTTACAAATAACAGTCCCGTGACCAAAGCTATTTGACGGCTGTCATTGTGCAATCTAACGAGTTTTAAATTTCCACAACAGAAAGTTATCAATTTATCGATTGTGCCTTTAATAGTTTAAAAGCCTGATGGAAAAACATCCAAGAGTTTCCATTTTGTCATTATATCATTTTAAATTATCTGAAACAGGATCCATGGTGATGCATGGTATTTATAACAAACCAACATCCGTTAAACAAACTGTCGGATTGCTAGGATTTGAATTATATTTAAAAACAAATTATATCTCAACATTAATTTAATGATTTTTCCCGGTAAGTTTATCTTAATTTGAATATTTAATAAATTGTATTCATACACATTTAATAAGACACGTATACTATTAAAAATTGTTCAAGAGCCATTTCGTCATCACCTCATTCTCAATTAAAGGTGGACATGTCTTGACGTCTCTTTTATACTAAACACTAATGTAGAAAAATGGTTTAACTCAAGTAGTACAAAGATTTGTGAAACCATAAAGATTTACCTTGCACACCCACGGGCAAAATGAATATAACAAAGTTTTCTATTTTTCTTGATCCACTGGCAGCTTGTTTCTAGCTAGCGTTTTTGCTCACGAACAACGACAACAACGACAACGACGATGACTTCTATCCCCTTAGTTGCCATTGGCTGCTGGGATATTAATTAACAGTCCTGTCTAAGGAACGTGTCGACCTTAGTCAGTAACTAGACTACAATATCGCGCTCATTCATTCATGACTACAATCATTCTTCACTCATCTGTCATTCACACTTCGCTTAAAATACCTACCTGGGTAGGTCGCCATTTCAAGTAATGTATCTAATGTATCCAGAAGAGATGCTTCGTCTTAGCTTACGTTTCAGCGGTAGTAGAACCTCGATCATCACCATATTATGTTTTGTTTTTAGCGGTAATGCATCATCACATAGTGTTTGCGAGAGTAATATCTCATCACCTTATTATGTTTGCAGCGGTGGTGCCTCCTCACTTGATTGAGTTTGCAGCGGTGGCGCCTCCTCACCTTATTGTGTTTGCAGCGGTGGTGCCTCCTCACCTTATTTTGTTTGCAGCGGTGGTGCCTCCTCACCTTATTGTGTTTGCAGCGGTGGTGCCTCTTCACCTTATTGTGTTTGCAGCGGTGGTTCCTCACCCGAGCGTGATTCGCCAGTGGCTCAGGGGCGGCGACGTGGACAAGCTGGAAGCTGTGGTCATCCAAGGTTTAGGGCACAAACTGCTGGGGGAGTATGCTTCGGATCTCAAGGTCAGGGCATTTCTCAAGACTGTGCCCTCTTACCTGGTAAGTTGTCTTTCTTTCGAGTCCTGAGCTTTTTTCCCTTCCTTTATACAGATGAAGGAATGAGTCACACTAGCTTTTTACAAAATTTACGTCAACGTTCAAACAGTTTTGTTATATTTATTCCTTTTATACAAAAAAGTAGGCTTTTTCAGTGACATCGACTTTCAGCCGTATCTCTGGCATTTATTCCTTCCGAAAAATATGTTATTTTAGTGTGGCCTCGGCTAAGAGCTTTAAATGTTGCCCTTGTTATCTTAAAATGCGACTTTTTCTAATTGATCCTCTAATTGTTCATTGATTCTACTTGAGTGTACATTGAAAATTAAGATATCTCACAATTTATATGACAGGTATTTTTATATAGATTTTATTACTGGCGCATCCATGTAGATTAGTAAACCCACAACGGAATCATTTTGACCTTCTGAGTCCCCTTTTCGACCACAGTATTCAAAAAACAATGAATAGTTGGGTTTCATCATTAATTTAAATTCTCTTCTCACTTTCCATGAAGTAGAATCATTGATTATAAAATTTAGATCGGACGAGGCATTGTTGGCAATGAATGAGCCAAGTCGATAATCAATTGTAGAATAGATATAATTAAAATTGTTTACCTTTTCACCAATATGGATTGCCTAACTTCAAATAATAAGCCCAATGCAAAAAAAAATATTTTGCAAAATCATTTATAAATCGTTTTATAAATATTTATTAATAATGTTACTGTAACTTGAACTAATTTTGTAAGTTTATTGCCATAACAAATAACTTAGGAAATATTATCGTTTGAGCGTAGTTAGAGTGGAGCGGCGAGTCAATAAGCAAGCGGTGGCGGTGAGGCTAGCTGCTCGTTTTGTTTTATACATTCATTAATACGTGAATTTCAATGAGCCCAGCGTCTAGTTGCGTCTTGTTGTTATCGAATCAACGCAGAAAGACTCACCGCTCCACTATGTTTCCACCCTTAGTCTCGCTCTTTTGACTTGTCCGATTTAATAATCAATTGTAATCGGATCGGTTAAAAAGTGGGGGAATAATGCAAATAACCTACTCGACCGCTAGTAGCCTACATCCAGTTTGAATCGTCCGTCCAAGTCGAAGCGTGCGTAAATCCATCCTTCGACTTGAATAAGTGTAATTTTGGTAAATGATACGTGTATAAGAAAAATATATTTAGTTATTAACTAGCAGTTCCCCGTGGCTTCGCTCACGATAACAATTTTAACACCCGCTGCCTAAATAAAGATGGTGCCACATACTGAGTTTATGATTAAATAGATATGGTACAAAAACTATTGGTGACTTTAATATAGTACATATCGCCTAAAAGAAAAAAGCCAACCATAAAACCATGATAAAAGGAACCAAACTATAAAAATCAGCTGTAGAGACCTATCTGTACGTAAAGCTTAAACCGCCTTCTTGATTAAATAAAAATTGACAATTTAATCGAATGATCATCCATTAAATTATACAGAAAGATTTTAGACCGTTGACCCCACCGTAAAACCTGAAAACTTTGAATTTTGAAAAACCCGTTCTCAGCGGATGCTTACGCCCTATAGGAACGTCCATGAAAAGTTTCAAGGTTCTAAGTCAAGTTCAAGTAGTTTGGGCTGTGCGATGATAGGTCAGTGGTATTTGACAAATATAAAGTAGATATACTTTCATCAGCCAGAAAGATTTTTAGGAATCCGCTATGAACGCATGTATACTGGCGACGGGAGTTCTTAGAAATATTGCTGCCCCCCGCACGAGGCATTTTTATTTGGCCTCTCTATACTATACATGCCAGCACATTCCAGCGCCCCCGCCGATAAAACCCCTAAGGGTGTCCCTGCCTGGGAAGGCTTATAGTCAGTAGGCCTATCGTTGAATCTGTGCTATTATAGTACCAGCAGACCGTGCGTACTTAGTGAATCTTAAAGCAGTTTCCTGTTTCATTAAAGTTTATGTACGTAGAGTAGAAAATGCCTTGATTAAATGCCGCCAAAGTATTTTCTAATGTTTTTAGGGTCTATCTTTAACAACAACAAAATAACATAGCCGTCCCTCAATGTTTAAAAAATGGTTTACATTAGATCGTTCATTAACAGCTGTTATAAGGAAGGAAGGAAGGACTTTTAAGTAGCTATAGTCAGTGATTTATTTTATTTTTTACAGACAGCTGGTTTTACATTATATGAAATGTCTTGCTTTTAACATCTGTTTGAATATAAACATTTCATCACTGATAATTCTGGCATAAGGATAATAATATGTGATCTTTGAGAGGGTCTGTGCGCGGCCTTGGTCTTTGGTAGAGTCCGAGGGTGAGATCAGGATGAAAATCCTGATAAATGTATAATGAATGGGAAAATATTAACTTTATATAGTACATGTAAATTGAAAAGAAATATTATAAACCAAAACATAAAACTGAATGAACTCATAAAACATCTGTAACGACTAATCCATCAGTGAAGGTAACTGCCATCTGCTTGGAAAACTGAAAATGTAAACAAAACGTCATCCCCTTCAATTATGGGAGAATTCAAAACAAACTTGGTCGAAATCAAATAAAATCGGTTTTTAGAAGCTTGCTGTTTAATTTCAAAAAGACGTACGCATGTTTTAAGTCGTCTAAAACCTTCTCATATGTGCATACAACACAGGAAAAGAGTTTCAGCCATAACATTACTCTAGTTTTTGCGTGAAAAGCGGTCTAAAGTGTGATGTTGAGCGTTACCAACACACACACATCGTGACATAAATTGAGATAAGGCTTGATTCGGATTCTCTGACCTTCAAAACGCAAAAATAACCAAAAATGTCATAATTCTGAGCAATGTACAGACAAAACACTAATTTTATTTATATAGATAGAAGATAGATTGGTCAAATATATCACTTATGATTCATTAACAACAACCTTACTAAAATAAAACAAACACTTCATCAACATATTTGCTTATATACGGACATCAACATTCAAGACTGTCAATATTTACAAATAAATTACAGTACAAATTATGGAAAGTGGCGATCGATTAAAAATCGGTCATGCCAATTAGGCCCCAAAGAGATTCTGGAAGAAATGGTATCTGGAGATACCGGAAGTACCGTCACAAAAGGTTTTCCAAGATCGCTGATCATGACGAATAGTTGAATCAATGGATGTATAGTTTGTCTGATTCAGTAGATTGTTCAGAACTGAACACATTTGTTGCAAGCACGGATCGACTTGCTGCACGAGGCGGCGGCGCGGGGACGGCTGCTGACCCGCAGCACTTGTTGAAGGCGCGGATCGACTTGCTGCACGAGGCGGCGGCGCGGGGACGGCTGCTGACCCGCAGCACTTGTTGAAGGCGAGGATCGACTTGCTGCACGAGGCGGCGGCGCGGGGACGGCTGCTGACCCGCAGCAATTGTTGCAGGCGCGGATCGACTTGCTGCACGAGGCGGCGGCGCGGGGACGGCTGCTGACCCGCAGCACTTGTTGAAGGCGCGGATCGACTTGCTGCACGAGGCGGCGGCGCGGGGACGGCTGCTGACCCGTAGCACTTGTTGAAGGCGCGGATCGACTTGCTGCACGAGGCGGCGGCGCGGGGACGGCTGCTGACCCGTAGCACTTGTTGAAGGCGCGGATCGACTTGCTGCACGAGGCGGCGGCGCGGGGACGGCTGCTGACCCGCAGCACTTGTTGCAGGCGCGGATCGACATGCTGCACGAGGCGGCGGCGCGGGGACGGCTGCTGAACCGCAGCACTTGTTGCAGGCGCGGATCGACATGCTGCACGAGGCGGCGGCGCGGGGACAGCTGCTGACCCGCAGCACTTGTTGCAGGCGCGGATCGACATGCTGCACGAGGCGGCGGCGCGGGGACGGCTGCTGACCCGCAGCACTTGTTGCAGGCGCGGATCGACATGATACACGAGGCGGCGGCGCGGGGACAGCTGCTGACCCGCAGCACTTGTTGCAGGCGCGGATCGACATGCTGCACGAGGCGGCGGCGCGGGGACAGCTGCTGACCCGCAGCACTTGTTGCAGGCGCGGATCGACATGCTGCACGAGGCGGCGGCGCGGGGACGGCTGCTGACCCGCAGCACTTGTTGCAGGCGCGGATCGACATGATACACGAGGCGGCGGCGCGGGGACAGCTGCTGATCCGCAGCACTTGTTGCAGGCGCGGATCGACATGCTGCACGAGGCGGCGGCGCGGGGACGGCTGGCGGCGCTGCAGCAGCTGGTGATCCACAGCACTTGTTGCAGGTGCGGATCGACATGCTACACGAGGCGGCGGCGCGGGGACGGCTGGCGGCGCTGCAGCAGCTGCTGACCCGCAGCACTTGTTGCAGGCGGCGGCGCGGGGACAGCTGCTGATCCGCAGCACTTGTTGCAGGCGCGGATCGACATGCTGCACGAGGCGGCGGCGCGGGGACGGCTGCTGACCCGCAGCACTTGTTGCAGGCGCGGATCGACATGCTGCACGAGGCGGCGGCACGGGGACGGCTGCTGACCCGCAGCACTTGTTGCAGGCTCAGATCGACATGCTACACGAGGCGGCGGCGCGGGGACAGCTGCTGACCCGCAGCACTTGTTGCAGGCTCAGATCGACATGCTACACGAGGCGGCGGCGCGGGGACAGCTGCTGACCCGCAGCACTTGTTGCAGGCGCGGATCAACATGCTGCACGAGGCGGCGGCACGGGGACGGCTGGCGGCGCTGCAGCAGCTGCTGATCCACAGCACTTGTTGCAGGCGCAGATCGACATGCTGCACGTGGCGGCGGCGCGGGGACGGCTGCTGACCCGCAGCACTTGTTGCAGGCGCGGATCAACATGCTGCACGAGGCGGCGGCGCGGGGACGGCTGGCGGGGCTGCAGCACCTGCTGATCCGCAGCACTTGTTGCAGGCGCGGATCGACATGCTGCACGAGACGGCGGCGCGGGGACGGCTGGCGGCGCTGCAGCAGCTGCTGATCCGCAGCACTTGTTGCAGGCACGGGTCGACATGCTGCACGAGACGGCGGCGCGGGGACGGCTGGCGGCGCTGCAGCAGCTGCTGACCCGCAGCACTTGTTGCAGGCACGGATCGACATGCTGCACGAGGCGGTGGCGCGGGGACGGCTGGCGGCGCTTAAGCAGCTGCTGACCCGCAGCACTTGTTGCAGGCGCGGATCGACATGCTGCACGAGACGGCGGCGCGGGGACGGCTGGCGGCGCTGCAGCAGCTGCTGACCCGCAGCACTTGTTGCAGGCACGGATCGACATGCTGCACGAGGCGGCGGCGCGGGGACGGCTGGCGGCGCTGAAGCAGCTGCTGAGGTGACCCGCAGCACTTGTTGCAGGCTCGGATCGACATGCTGCACGAGGCGGCGGCACGGGGACGGCTGGCGGCGCTGCAGCAGCTGCTGATCCGCAGCACTTGTTGCAGGCTCGGATCGACATGCTGCACGAGGCGGCGGCACGGGGACGGCTGGCGGCGCTGCAGCAGCTGCTGATCCGCAGCACTTGTTGCAGGCTCGGATCGACATGCTGCACGAGGCGGCGGCACGGGGACGGCTGGCGGCGCTGCAGCAGCTGCTGATCCGCAGCACTTGTTGCAGGCTCGGATCGACATGCTGCACGAGGCGGCGGCACGGGGACGGCTGGCGGCGCTGCAGCAGCTGCTGATCCGCAGCACTTGTTGCAGGCTCGGATCGACATGCTGCACGAGGCGGCGGCGCGGGGACGGCTGGCGGCGCTGAAGCAGCTGCTGAGGTGACCCGCAGCACTTGTTGCAGGCACGGATCGACATGCTGCACGAGGCGGCGGCACGGGGACGGCTGGCGGCGCTGCAGCAGCTGCTGACCCGCAGCACTTGTTGCAGGCGCGGATCGACATGCTGCACGAGGCGGCGGCGCGGGGACGGCTGGCGGCGCTGAAGCAGCTGCTGAGGTGACCCGCAGCACTTGTTGCAGGCTCGGATCGACATGCTGCACGAGGCGGCGGCACGGGGACGGCTGGCGGCGCTGCAGCAGCTGCTGATCCGCAGCACTTGTTGCAGGCTCGGATCGACATGCTGCACGAGGCGGCGGCGCGGGGACGGCTGGCGGCGCTGAAGCAGCTGCTGAGGTGACCCGCAGCACTTGTTGCAGGCGCGGATCGACATGCTGCACGAGGCGGCGGCACGGGGACGGCTGGCGGCGCTGCAGCAGCTGCTGAGGCCCGGCGCTGACGCCGCGCTGCCCCGCCGGAAGCTGGCGGCGCTGGCGCTCAGCAAGGACCGCAGCGGCACGGGTCTGCTGCACAAGGCGGTGTTCCACGGCCACCGCGACGTGGTGCAGTGGCTGGCCGACCACTACCCCGCCGCCGTGCACGTGCTGGACAGGGTCAGTAACACCACCACCAGGGTGTCGGCGGAGCTTTGAGATCGCGTCACGTCACCACTACCAGGTCGACCGTCACTTCGTGTAGGTGGAGCGATATAGATAGGTGTTGGCCTCGCACGGCCTCGTCATTCGTCAACTTTCGAGTGCTGTCAGGTAACCGCGCCCCAAGAGTCTGTTCCTCCGACACCCTCCTTCGTAATTTAAAAAGGGCGATTTTATACCACAGTGCACGATAAGCCTTCACCGTTAACCGTCAGTTGGGTTGGATCTTAAAATTACCATTTAAACCAATTTATTTAATTAAAAATAAGTCATAAAAGCCAATTTTAAAAGAATTTAGAATATCTCGGGTTACCGACTTGTCGGGAAGCAGAGGAAGCAGTAGTTCAATCTATCATTATAACTAATGGTCAATTAATATGGTTAGCAGCCGATTATTGTAAAAGTTATTGTAATTTACTTAAGTGCTCATGTTTATGTTTATAAATTTGTGACGTATTTTTTCAAGGGACTCGTATAAATAAATCTACTGTATATGAAAATCAATCTGAACCCATCATCAGTAAGAAGTTGTTATAAAATCTAAAAAATTGCAACGATCATTTAAGTCAATGTTAGATTTATATCATCATAAAAGAAATCCTGATTTTAGGAATAAAACAGAATAGTCGACAAAAACAGGAATCTCGACAAAATAGTCAAAACATAATTAGGCCACAAACCAGAAACTAAGCCGAGGCGATCCCAAACATCGGGTGTTTGACTATCGAGTCGCCGCCAAAGTTCGCCGCGCTCCGCTATTGAATATTTGATACCGTTGTCTCTAGTCATAGTGTAGCCAGTCCTTCCTGAGACCTCTCTAGGTAAGTAACTGCCCTTTCTCTTGCGAAACTTATCATGCAAAGTAGCTTTCAAAAGACAAAAAAGAGGTTTGGGAGCCTAACAAGTAATTTGTTTAAGATGTTATATGAGTTTCATCTTTTTAACAAGCTAAAATACATGTTTTTTAGCCTTGTTGTTGTTGTGAGTGAATTAATATGGATTTCATAATATAAAAAAAAATTGTTTTACTAAATTTACAATGTGCTGCACCTTCGCATACTGGTCATAACCTAATGTTCAATCATGCATACCAGATAAGGCAAGTGTTAAACAATTTGGGGTCCATTGAACCCACCAACAGGAAATAGTCTCCAGAATTTGTTAGGTTGACGAACCATCTTTTGTATACCTTTAAGATAATTTGTTCTTTCTTAATAATAAATTTGACATTTTGTTTCCAGAGAGTGCTATGAACTGTCCTATGGCGTGTCCTTGTCACACTATCGAACGAGTTGATCATTACAAATATTTGGGTGTTACTTTCGATTCTAATTTAAGATGGGAAAAACACATAATCACAGTAAAAAATAAATTACGTAGAATGATATTTGTATCACATCAGTTAAATGATATTTTAAATGATAACGAATTTAAATTAGTATACTATGCATATGTAGAGGCCCATCTACAATATGGTATTATTGTTTGGGGGGGAACTTTTAAATCTTTACTCGATCCTTTGCTCATTATTCAAAAACAAATACTAAAATCTGGTACAGGAAAGAATAGAAGATATAGTTCAGACGCTTTATTCCAAGAACTTGGGGTACTTTCAGTAAGGCAAATTTTTATCAAATCACTTCTTATATATTTAAAAAAATTTGAATTCAATATCATTTCTCCTGTTTTACATTCGTATCCTACTCGCTATAGTCAGAATGTAGGAGTTCAAGTTCCCGTTATTGTAAAATCATTTAACCGAACAAATCCATTTTATTTAGCAAACGTTATCTGCAGGAATTTGCCTGGCGAGATAAGGGATATGAGGTGTTCGGTTGCCGTGTTCAAGCGGCGTGTGACTGCCTGGCTGTTGGAGACCGGCCCCGGGTTTGCTGAGGCCCTCCTGTCATCCATCTACACCACACGTTGACTGACGTTGACACTGACACTTTGCTGACGATTTACCAATTATTCCCATTTAACGCCAAATTGTGTGGTCTACCCTAATTTTTTATTACCTAATTTATGAAATGTTGATATTACTTACTTACTTTTTTAAGTTTTAACTAATATAGAAATATTTACATTTTTACAACTGAGAACAATCTTGAATAACTGCGGTCTAAAACTAAAGAATGCCTTAACCTAATATTTTGAGTCTTATCTCAGTGTTTAATTCTAATAAATTAAGACAGGTAGTTGTTTATTTATTTTATTTTTGACAGCACGTCAATTTCTTGCTTTAACGACTCGGCATCGCGCACAAGCCTTTAGGCCCATGCGATGCCTAATTTCCATTGTTTTTCATTTTTGTAATTTACTGAATTTGTTGTGGAAATAAATTATTTTGATTCTGATTCTGATTCTGAACTGATACGGAGGCTACTAACTATGCTACTAACTTTATCAAATCGTTACTCATAGGCCCGACTATTTTCTGCAACCAAGCTACTTCTGCCTGCCACACTTTTGTTTTCTGTGTTTTCTTTGAGGCTTTGTGATAGCCTTGTTGTTTTGTTAGCGTTCAACCTACCTTTTTTTATTTATTATCTATCAAATTTTCCATTATTAAGTACCTATCAATGCTCAATAGTTTTTTTAACGCAACCCAAATAGTAGTTTATGCAACGATTGTATTATGAATGTCTTGAAGCCACGAGTGAGATGTAAGTTAGAACACGAGCGAAGCGAGTTGCATACACTACATTATCTACGACCTACAATATACGACACAATTTTCCCCGAAGTTAAACAAAACTCATGACTTTTACTAAATATGGAATAGGTCAACTCAAATTTGAGGTTAGGCACACAAGCAGACTTAACCATGGGATAAGGCAACTCAAACATGAATCGTAATGCAACAATCAGCTGATGTGCGAATTGCGTAATTGTCATTATGGCACTACTTTCGTCAAATGCCGCGCTCCCATTGGTCTAGAACCTGTATCATTAAGTGACACCAGTTGCATAATGTTAACTATTCAACTGGTTTGTATTTGGTTTAATAATGAATCTCATTACGACATTAGTTGTAATATCGTTATTGGTGGTTATTGCAATGGTCGTAGATAAACTTTTTTTTATTAGTGAAGGGTTATTCCCCTCTAAGATCCCCGGATTTGATCCACTATATAATTTTATTTGGGGATACATAAAAAGTAAGGCCTACGAAAACAATTCACAAGACTCAGCACCTCAAAACAAACATAACAAATTTAATGCAAGAAATTCAAATATGTACCTTGCATCACGTGCTCAGGAATGATGGAGAGAGCACAACTTAGTACAAATGCCAATGGCGGATTGTTTGAACACATAATGTAAACTTAATGTGGTAAAACTTAAATAATAGGTTGTATAAAATGTAAAGATTAGCAAAACAAAAGTCATTTAATATTTATATGTATATGATTTAATCTTAAAAATGGGTTGCGTTAAATACAAAAAAAACCCTGTATAACATACAAATATACAAACAACAAAGTGATTGCGCTGATATGATAACTCTGAAAACGTCTGAAAAACAAAGAAGATTATTTCAACAGATTAGCATGGTTCTGAGATTGGGAATCGGTCGTATCTGATGGCGATGGGGTGGATTTGATTGAATCATTTTATTATTCATGCAATCGACAAGGAGTAAACATGAAGTTGGCATCTTCATACTTTATGAAAGTGTTCAACCAAAGTTAGTCACAAGAAACTGCATTACTTTCCCTAATGCCTTAGCCTAAATCGACTTCTATTGATAGATGTAGATTTGTTTACTTAGAAATAATTGTTGCATGAACGAATTCGGCGATTGGATCGTTACGTTGTACGAGTAAACGTGAAACAACGTGATGATATAGTGAAACTTTCTTTGATATTAAAGAAATTTTCTTCGCTTTGTAGGCTTATACGAAAATAGCCAGTACATCCATTATCTACGAAACCCTTCAATAGACTGTGCCTACATCAAAACAAATCATGATCCAGCTAGCTGTCTTTTCCCGATCTAAACATTCCTTTCCTTACCCAATTATTGTTTTATTTTGTCGGTTACAAAAACGGTAGAGAAACCTCATGATGAGTAGCGAAATCAGATGCTGCTCTCTGGCGGGTTTCTTGTTGTGGAAGAATTAGTAAAAGACATGGGGAGAACGTTTTCTTTGGATTTCTCGCGTGTAATCGTTAACTAAAATAGTATGTTATGCAACATTTCGGAAAATATATTGGCCACATGTTTATGAGCTGGTTACTTATGTATCTGAGACTATCTTCATTTGCACTTGAACCCCGTTGTTTAATGAACGCTGATCCGTGCTCCGCCAGGCCGGCGCCGCCCCGGCTCTGCAGCTGTGTAACTGTGTGTGTCTACAGGAGGGCCGGTCGCCGCTGCACTACTGCGGCAGAGCCCCCGACCCCGAGTGGACGTGGACCGTGCTCCGCCAGGCCGGCACTACAGCTGTGTAACTGTGTGTGTCTACAGGAGGGCCGGTCGCCGCTGCACTACTGCGGCAGAGCCCCCGACCCCGAGTGGACGTGGACCGTGCTCCGCCAGGCCCGGCACTGCAGCTGTGTAACTGTGTGTGTCTACAGGAGGGCCGGTCGCCGCTGCACTACTGCGGCAGAGCCCCCGACCCCGAGTGGACGTGGACCGTGCTCCGCCAGGCCCGGCACTGCAGCTGTGTAACTGTGTGTGTCTACAGGAGGGCCGGTCGCCGCTGCACTACTGCGGCAGAGCCCCCGACCCCGAGTGGACGTGGACCGTGCTCCGCCAGGCCCGGCACTGCAGCTGTGTAACTGTGTGTGTCTACAGGAGGGCCGGTCGCCGCTGCACTACTGCGGCAGAGCCCCCGACCCCGAGTGGACGTGGACCGTGCTCCGCCAGGCCCGGCACTGCAGCTGTGTAACTGTGTGTGTCTACAGGAGGGCCAGTCGCCGCTGCACTACTGCGGCAGAGCCCCCGACCCCGAGTGGACGTGGACCGTGCTCCGCCAGGCCGGCACTACAGCTGTGTAACTGTGTGTGTCTACAGGAGGGCCGGTCGCCGCTGCACTACTGCGGCAGAGCCCCCGACCCCGAGTGGACGTGGACCGTGCTCCGCCAGGCCGGCACTGCAGCTGTGTAACTGTGTGTGTCTACAGGAGGGCCGGTCGCCGCTGCACTACTGCGGCAGAGCCCCCGACCCCGAGTGGACGTGGACCGTGCTCCGCCAGGCCCGACACTGCAGCTGTGTAACTGTGTGTGTCTACAGGAGGGCCAGTCGCCGCTGCACTACTGCGGCAGAGCCCCCGACCCCGAGTGGACGTGGACCGTGCTCCGCCAGGCCGGCACTGCAGCTGTGTAACTGTGTGTGTCTACAGGAGGGCCAGTCGCCGCTGCACTACTGCGGCAGAGCCCCCGACCCCGAGTGGACGTGGACCGTGCTCCGCCAGGCCCGGCACTGCAGCTGTGTAACTGTGTGTGTCTACAGGAGGGCCGGTCGCCGCTGCACTACTGCGGCAGAGCCCCCGACCCCGAGTGGACGTGGACCGTGCTCCGCCAGGCCGGCACTACAGCTGTGTAACTGTGTGTGTCTACAGGAGGGCCAGTCGCCGCTGCACTACTGCGGCAGAGCCCCCGACCCCGAGTGGACGTGGACCGTGCTCCGCCAGGCCGGCACTGCAGCTGTGTAACTGTGTGTGTCTACAGGAGGGCCGGTCGCCGCTGCACTACTGCGGCAGAGCCCCCGACCCCGAGTGGACGTGGACCGTGCTCCGCCAGGCCGGCACTACAGCTGTGTAACTGTGTGTGTCTACAGGAGGGCCAGTCGCCGCTGCACTACTGCGGCAGAGCCCCCGACCCCGAGTGGACGTGGACCGTGCTCCGCCAGGACGGCACTGCAGCTGTGTAACTGTGTGTGTCTACAGGAGGGCCGGTCGCCGCTGCACTACTGCGGCAGAGCCCCCGACCCCGAGTGGACGTGGACCGTGCTCCGCCAGGCCGGCACTGCAGCTGTGTAACTGTGTATCTACAGGAGGGCCGGTCGCCGCTGCACTACTGCGGCAGAGCCCCCGACCCCGAGTGGACGTGGACCGTGCTCCGCCAGGCCGGCGCTGCAGCTGTGTAACTGTGTGTGTCTACAGGAGGGCCGGTCGCCGCTGCACTACTGCGGCAGAGCCCCCGACCCCGAGTGGACGTGGACCGTGCTCCGCCAGGCCGGCACTGCAGCTGTGTAACTGTGTGTGTCTACAGGAGGGCCAGTCGCCGCTGCACTACTGCGGCAGAGCCCCCGACCCCGAGTGGACGTGGACCGTGCTCCGCCAGGCCGGCACTGCAGCTGTGTAACTGTGTGTGTCTACAGGAGGGCCGGTCGCCGCTGCACTACTGCGGCAGAGCCCCCGACCCCGAGTGGACGTGGACCGTGCTCCGCCAGGCCGGCGCCGACCCCGCGCTGCTGGACGCCCGCGGCTGCCCGCCCCAGCACTACATGGACCACCCGGCGGACGCCGAGCTGCCGTCCTCGCCCGCCGCCCCGCCCGGCAGGTTCACCTCCGGCAACAACGGTGAGTGACGAACTCAATCCTTCCTTTTGAAGATTATTTTTATTATCTTTGTTGAGCCTTACCTTTTCTTCCAAACTGGTTATTTTACTCTCTGCATCGTGGAAAATCATAATATCTTACCAGTTTGTATCTAAATAGTTTTTGCCGAAGAGTTTGGTGACCTAGTATGTAAAAATAATGCGGAAGATCCTGCTCGTGCAAAGATCTGGGTCTGATAGTGAGAGGCCGACAGTGGGGAGTGTGATGGTGAGGGGTTGTTTGTCCGGAAGTTTGCGTGATGAAAAGAAGGCCAGTTACGTTACATCACTTGTGGGGCAAAGCGGTTCTTTATAGAACCTGATCGTGGTTGATTAGTCAAATAGTATCAGTCTTTCACAACAGTAATTAATTATTTTGTCTCTAGTACAATGATTTGTAGTTCAAACCTCGTGGTTTTTACATGTCCTTATTTTCCTACAATTTTACCGTCGTTAAACTGGATTTTAATACTATTTAGACCTACCTCTATTTTATGCAATTATTGTAAGTCATTATCCAGTTTCTCTCAAACTGGATTTAAGAATTGTTATTTAAGAATTGTTAAAAATAGCCCAATGCTTAAAATCATTTATTTTTCCTCATGTTTGGACCACTATTACAATGTATGTAGTTTAGACCACTGTCACTTTCATGGCAAACAACTGGAAAAAACAATGACTCCATTCTAAATTAATGTGTGTTTTTGCTAAAATCAACGCAAAACAAAAAAAATTTTAATTCGTCCCTGCAAAATAAAAACCTCTTTTTATGTGTTTTCCAAGGCAAGTTTACGATAGGTTAAAACTAAATTTATTTTGTTCGTACGACCAATATTTTCTACGTCATATAGCAAAGACTATTGAAACCCGGATGAATTTTAAAATAACCTGATGATTCATCGATACAAGGTTAAAGAAGGTCATATGGTAGAGCATGTGAGGTGTGTTGGCGACCTTCATGGGGTGCGTGACAGCGACTGTGGACCGTTTGCACCATTTTAGTTTAAACCAAGTTTAAAATAATCTAGATTAGGTTAATCCAAAAGTTCAAATTTGCTCTAAACTAGTTTAGTCTAAACCAAAATTGATTAGATTCGGTTTGTAACACTGTTTCTGTTTTGAGTTTATAAAATTAACATATGTTTTTTATTTACTTTGAAATTATTGCTTTCAAACATAGGTAAACCGTTTCAAATTATAATATTTATTTTAAATATTGTGAATACGGTATATGGTTTGAGAGTGTTAAACGATGGCAGATCATAAAATAGTAGAACAAATGAAGTGTGATGAGAAAAAAGAGCAAGAAACTTCAGTGCCAGTGAAATAAAAATTCTCATTGAGTTAGAAAAAGAAAACAAACACGTTCTCGAGTGCAAACAGACGGATGTTGTTTCCCACAAAGACAAGACGGAGGCGTGGAAAAAAATTGAGGTAAAATTCAACAAATCAAGTGAAGAGGAGTTCAGGGATGCAAAACCTCTTCGAGGAAAATATGAAAACCTTAAAAAGGCCTCAAAAAAAGTTCTCCGAAGAAAAGAAGTACGCTTATGGCACTGGGGGAGGACCAATTGTACCCACGGTCACTGATTCTGTTGATTGAGAAATCAAGGACATACTGTGCGATTCACAAATTGAAGGTGAAACATCAGAATTTGATTCGGACACTTTGATTTTTGATGCATCTACGGAGGTTACTGATGACCCCAATGATAGTAACATAAAAAGCTCTGTCATGAGTTGCGACCTGGATGAGAGGGAAACTAACTCTGATGAAAATGTCCAAAAAATTGATTTTAAACAAGTAATCAATCTAAAAAATACTCCAAAATCGTCCCTTCTAAACACCAATAAGAAGACCAAAAAAAATAGAAATTTCGACCGTACGGTGGCATCCCATAAAATTGATAATTTGGCATCGGCAAAAGAAGAGCTCATCAAAATTCAAAAATAGATTTACGAGGAACAACTGCAATTCCAAGACGCGATGAACACAACATGAAGCTCGAAGAACACAAATTAAGAATGGAGAGCTTAAAGTTGGACATTAAGCTTAAGCTGATTGAAATCGAATCAAGGAAACACAAACTTATATTAAGCTAAACTGCATTTCTAATGTTGGATTTTTTTCGCTTCTGTGTTATTTTAACATGTTTTGTTCCTACACTTAATAATAAAATAATTATTTATTGTTATAATACAGTAAATGTTTTAATTATTTGGTAATCAAAATATATTAATGTTGTAATACAAAACAAAATAATTTATATTTTACTATGTACAATATTAACACATTAATCAACATATCGGTAAGCGTATTTCCCTAAAGGCGTTAGACATTGCTTTGCTTGCTGTCAATCAAGTTTTGGAAATATTGAATGGTCTGTAAAAGCTTTACGCTGCGGGTTCTTTCGTTCTTGTTTTGAGGCAATGCACAGACACTATTTACAAAGTCGATTGCCTCCTGCACCTCCTCGGTAACGGTTGGGACGTTTTCATTTCTTTCAATTGCAATGTTATGCAATACTGCAGTTGCCACGACGACACTCTCTATCTTTTCAGGTTGCAGTCGTATTCCAGTGGCTAGTACTGGAAACCTCCGCTTCCACGCTCCATAAGCACGTTCTATTGGATTTCTCGTTCTTACGTGTGATTCCTGGTAGAGCAGCTCGGCGGGTGTTTTCGGATCAGCTAGAGGAGTTAGCAGGTAGTTTTTCTGTCCATAGCCACTGTCACCAACGATTACAGCAGATACAAACTCTCCTCTCTCTAAACGTGCATGAATCCTAGAATTGTCAAATATTCTTGAGTCGTGCGTTGACCCTGGCCAACGACAAACGATATCACAAATTCTCAAGGACATGTCACAAACTGTTTGCACGTTGACAGAAAAAAAGTTTTTTCTGTTCCTGTAAAGTTCAGCATTATTCCCACCGGGTGAGCTGATCTTAACATGCGAGCAGTCTATGGCACTTATGCAGTTTGGGAATTTTGAAATGTAGAAAAACTCTTCTTCACATTATAGATCTCCACCTCGGATGAAGGCAATGAGATGTACTCATTTGATAAACTGGCGATTGCTCTCGACACTTTTCCAACAACTCGACTGACAGTACTCACATGCACACCACTGAGATCGCCAACATTAAGCAGAAAACTACCAGATGCGTAGTAGCGCAAAGCTATTAGGAGCATATCCATAGGGGAGAGTGCGTTGTTCATGTTGGTAGGATGACGAATTATGTTCTCAATTTTACTTAAAACAATATTCACTGTTTTGGTCAAACGAAAACGTCGAAAGAATTCTTCATCTTCCCAAAAATCTAAATGACTAGTCCTGGGACGTATACGTCGTTGTCTTGGAGGTCTTCGGAATACCATTTCAAAATCATTTTCTTCAAGTTCTTGAAAAATATCAAAAAGATCTTCCATGTTTACTAGATTAGGTATTGAAAATAAACAAAAATGATATAACCCAAAATAATTATTATATTATTTTATGTCACATGTTTGCAAAAATAAACATACAAATTTGGTTTAAACCGAAATATGTATAGAGATTTTGGTTTAAACTTAGGATTAAGAAAAAATAGTTTAAACTGGAATGGTGCAAACGGCCCTGTGTGGCATGACGTGTGGCATTGTGGGGTCAAGCTCCACTCACACCGATCCACGGCAATCATGGGGTTCATTGGTATCTATTATGGACTAGGTATTTACTCGAACGGTGTTGGACAGGCAGGGACTGCCTTCCAGGGCACGATATCGTTGTTGCCGACACCGACACTGTCGGCCTAACCATTGGCGGATTAGGACTTAATTTTTGGGGGTGCCAGGTCACCTCACTAATGAAGTATTGTATGCTCAAATTCAAACATCAAACTCCTATTCAAATACGGTAGTCTATTTGCAGGCATACTCCAATAAATATCTGTTTATTTTATTTGATAACAACCCTGTTGTAATTATGTAAAAGCTTATTCAAATTTATATTGAAAATCAGTTCCCCTTCTTTCACCAAATAATCAAGCAAAACTCAGGGGGTGCCAGGCAGAGATCCGCCCATGTTGATAACCTGGACCAGTTTTCCCTGAATCACTCGAACGCTATCAGAACTGTATGTAGAGTCGACGCGACGAATGTGCTTTGCAGTTAGTAAGGTGTCAAAAGTCTGCTGTCTAATAGATTCTGCGGTAAAAAATCCTATAATCAATCAACAGAGTCATAAAAATGTGTATACTTATTACTTATCCTTTTATGCTTTGTAGAGATCGCAAAAAATATTTTTTTATTCAATAAACTAAAAGACAATCCCCGAACATCTATGATAATTACTGTTACAAAGCTGACGTATCAAACAGCTTTGGCTAAATTTTACCAAAAATTGTGAGTTATTATATCACAGGTATTTTACGCAAAAAATTATTTTTGTTTTTCATAAATCAATAAAATGTAAAAAAATTGCTATGAAACTTGGATTTCTGTACAAATATTCGACAGCTACAATCTCGGTGCTTTAATTATATTTCCAAGGTTTAAGCCACGGTATGTTACCTTGGTTTTGTTTACTTGACATGATTACACTTCCTAATCATTCGGTCACTAAGTCTCGGCCTGCAATCAGTCGGTCCAATCGATTCTGGCCAATCACCAATAGTTTGGTTCGCGTGAGCGCACCATCGATTAGTGAAACCTGAATTATTTATTTTCGTTATTGGTTAAACAAAGAGATTTTGAAGTAGTTTTTTTCACGCTAATTCAGATATATGTCACCTGCAATTCGTGGTTTGAAACATTGTTGAAACAAAAAAATGTGTGCAGCTAATAGCTGTAAATCATGCCTGGTCACTGTCATTCCGTAAAATCACGACAGGTGGTCAATTTTAGAGGTATTTGCACAAAATATCTGTTTGAACCGTATGGTCAAATCAGCCACCATAATAGTAAATTTCGCCCCTAAGGGTCGCAGTGACGTTTTGCAGGTTAGTGATAGGGTCTAATATTTCAAGTTCGAGACTTGCCTAAACGAGAATGCTATAATTTTTTTAATATCAAATTAACAAAATGCCAAAACTTCGTGAATGATGATACTATTTCATACATTGAAAACAGACAATCTTATAGTCGCCACTATTCTGTCGTTTTCAGACGTTTTGGATTGGATCACGGATATTCATGTGTTTTTTTGCGTAAACCCTATACTCGGTTTTTGTATGAGCATTAGCCTAATTGATTAATAGAATCCTTACTTGATTTCACAAACCAAAATCGGCTCCGAGGATTTCCTTCATTACATTACATCGCTTGAAATGGCGACCTACCCAGGTAGATATTTTAAGCTAAATATGAATGACAGGTGAGTGAAGGAATGATTATAGCGCTGTAGTCGAAGTCTGGGAATTCGAAGTCTATGCAACTCGCTTTAAAAAATCTAATCAAGTAAAAACAAAACTACCTCTACTTTTCGCCTCCATTTGACATTCGTAAAACAAGTGATTGCGTCTTAGTAGGGTAAAGAACACATTACATAGCCTACCAGCCTGCTTGTTATGTTTAGACCACTTATAATAGGTTAATTTGTTAACCATTTAAGGAAGCTTTCTTTGCGTTACAAAATCAGACTGCTGTTTAATGAAGATTATACGACGATTTTAATCTCAAGTTTTTTAAAGTTCGTCTAGCTCCAAGCAATCGTTCCTGATATATGAAAAACCTTCATGTCCTCATAGAGGCGTCTTTTTTGTGTGTGAATACAGTTTTATATGATGATATATCAAATTTTTATTTTTTATAGCCCAAATCATGAAAGGTGCGGTCAGGGACAAGGGACGGTCTGGAAAAAACGAGAATCGCCGGTCGTTATTTAGGTGTTTTACTCAATTTATTTTATGCCTTTGTTTTAAATTTATCATTTTAAATTATCCGTGGCACTTTAATGGGTAAATAACCCTAGTTATTTGGGAGTTGACTGTACTGTATTCCACAAAACTTAAAAATAAAATATAAACATTACCTTCAATATTTACATATTTCAAAAACTACATTTTTACTTGTTAATAAATCCTTAAATTGTACTATTATAAGACAAAATTGTGATTCACTTCAACTAAATAGTGCAATTTACAATGAAATTTATAATGATTTTCACGACCGCACCCCAGTACAATCGATAATACTATTGTGGTCGTGAATAAAATGGTTGTGGTCGTGAGAAAACACAATATTTGGCTCTGTTCTGGTGGTAGCCCTGCACCTCGTGTTTGAGAAGACAAAGTGGACTTCTAAGTTAGCGTAGCAATTAATTAAAATATCATATCAACGAAAATTAACACCATGTCTACTGTAACAAATGACACGTACGGGCTTGGACACATCAAAATTACCAAAAACACAAACTTACCTTTATTAATCTTGTTATTCCTTAAAACAAATATAAATTACTGGCACAACAACAACACCCACGTTCACAATCTATCTCTAAAACCATCTGACGGTATCGAGTGAAAATTTTTATCGTGCCCTTTAATGTCCTTGGCCTCTTATTTCGTAGGTAATATTTTTATAGTATCATATTATGTGTTTTAATATTTTTTGGGACGGGGGGAATATTTTGCAAATATTTATTTGGTTGTTAATGGGTTCTAGATATTTTTTCCGTATTTTCAAAGTCACGAATCTCACGACCGTAACTTATGGGTTCTAGATATTTTTCCGTATTTTCAAAGTCACGAATCTCACGACCGTAACTTGTCCCTAGGGTAAATTCTTCAACTTCATGCTATTTTTAGAACAATAATTATGCGTGCTAAAATAAATAATGCTATTTTTTATATCATCACTAATTATTAATCTTACAAAAAAAGTATTTAATAACTTTTATTTATTGCGAACTGAGTATTACGACAAAATAAGTCTGTCCCTATCGTCCCGATCGTAACGGCAAAATTTTGAACTTTGGAACACGACAGTGGCGAGCCTGGTGACGATAGAGTCAGTTGGTTTGAAAAGACAGATGTGAACGGGCGTGTTTGTCGTTGCTCCAGTTATTTTTCTTTCTTTTCAGACTTATCATAAGATTGATAAAGGTAAGTTTGTGTTTTTGGTAATTTTGATGTGTCCAAGACCGTACTAGTCGTTTGTTACAGTAGACATGGTGTTAATTTTTGTTGATATGCCATTTTAATTGCTACGCTAACCTAGAAGTCCACTTTGTCTTCTCAAACATGAGGTGCAGGGCTACCACCAGAACAGAGACAAATAATTGTGATGTCACGACCGTATTTGTCACGACCAAAACCATTTTTGTCACGACCACGACAGCCTTATCGATTGTAAGGGGGTACGGTCGTGAAAATCATTATAAATTTCGTTGTAAATTGCACTATTCAATTTAAGTGAACGACAATTTTATCTCATAACAGTACATTTGAAGGACTTATGAAAAAGTAAAATTGTAGTTTTTGAAATATGTAAATATTTAAGGTAATGTTTATATTTTACTATAAATTTTTGTGGAATAGAGTACAGTCAACTCCTAAATAACCAGAATATTGGCCCATTAAAGTGCCACGGATAATTTAAAATTATAATTTAAAACAAAGGCATTAAATAAATTGAGTAAATCGACCGGCGATTCTCGTTTTTTCAAGACCGTACCCTTTGTCCCTGACCGTATCTTTCATGATTTCGGTTACAAAAAATACAAAAATTGATATATCATCATATAAAACTATAATCACACACAAAAAAGACGCCCCTATGAGGACATAAAGGTTTTTCATATACCAGGAACGATTGCTTGGAGCTAGACAAACTTTAAGAGATTTTTTAGCTTTTATTAGAATATTTTTAGTTTTCCGAATTTTTTAGAGATTGCAAATTTACTAGGGCTTAATGAGCTGTTTATTGCAATATTGCCCTAAAACTGAATCTATTTACAGCAAAACATATTTATCAAACCACATTAAATATTTTTAATCTTCATTTTTATGTGGGTTACGGTCAGTGACAAAAATACGTGTTCTTTCATGAAAGATGCTGTATCGTTGAATATACACACAAGATTTTGCGTTACCTTGGCTAATCTATGAATCTTCAAATGTCAATCGATTAAAAAATCAAAAACGTTTCGAAAAAAAGGATAAACAATTTGCAAATGTTTTTCTTAAAAAGGCACGATAAACAATTTTCACTCTATCGCCACCAGGCTCGCTACTGTCGTGTTCCAAAGTTCCAAATTTTACCGTTGCGGACGGGACTTAAAATCGAGGCACAGACTTATTTTGTCCTAATAGTCAGTTCGCAATAATTAAAAAATTATTAAATGCTCTTTTTTGTAAGTTTAATAATTAATGATGATATAAAAATATCGCATTATTTATTTTGGCAATCATAATTGGTCTAAAAATGGCGTGAAAGTTGAAAAATGGACCCTAGGGACAAGAAACGGTCGTGAGATTCGTGACTTTTAAAATACGGAAAACTACTTAGAACCCAATAACAACCAAATAAATCCTTTACCCTTATATGAGTAATGTTATCGTGCTTGCTTGCTTGTATGCTTTTATGCTTGCACATTTATCTCAAAAACGGCTCCGAGGATTTCCTTCAAAGTCTGGAAATAAGTAATTTATGACTCAAAAACGTCTTTTACGCAGATTACTTGGCCAGAGAAAATCTAATAACGTAATAAATCGAATTTTAAAGTTGTAACATTTTAACATTGGCCTTATGGGTTGCCGTGATAGCAACGAATTAACCAAGGAAAGTGTAAACAAATGAAGTAATCATAACAGCTGTTTGGAATTTACAGCTATATCAAGGGAAAATACAGCAGGTGGGATGAAGAGTCCATGGAGCAATATAAAAGGTTTATATTGATAAATTTTATGGCATTGAAATATTTTATAGTAACTGGATGAACTGGTAAACATGGAATAACACCGAGCAAGGCTCGGTCCACCAGCTACTGTTTGTAAAATGTTTCTTCGTCCCAAAAAAATATTAAAACACATATAATCAGATACTACAAAAACAGTATCTAAGAAATAGGAGGACATTAAAGGGCACGATAAAAAGTTTTCACTCGAAAATACAAACTATATTTCCTTAGATAGTTAGTTTAAAAATTTATCAGTTAGAATTTCATCACTGGCTTGAATGTTATATACCATACGTAGGCAATTCAGTAAGACCTAACCTTTCAAAACCTTTAAACAACATATTAAAAATAATATTTTTACACTTCTTCTAGTTAGGTCCCCTATTAAGATGCTTCATATCGCATAACCAATTTTAGCAAAAGAGTTAAGAATTTAAAAACATACAATTGTTACTTTTTTTACTTGTATTTGTTTACATTTTCCCAGCAAAGTGGAGCACCGTCATCAGGTGTTTTAAAATATTCAATATCAGAAAAAGACTTTTAATTTAGAAATACTGTTTGATATAAGTATACACTGACACTATTCAAAGAATCTTGATTATCCAACGATGGTGTTGAGATGGGCGCCGACCCCTACATAGTGAAGGAGAAGTTGGTCCGTCGGGCTGCCGACCGAAACGAAACGGCGCAGCCCGTTGGACCACATCTCACCTCCAGTCTACACTACAGTATGGAAAATGTGTAATTTAGGTGATAAAAATAAGAGGCAAGGACACTTTATAGTGCGTTCCCAATCAGTGCTTATCTGGATTAGATCGCGGCTTTTTGTTACTTTAGGACAGGTTTTAAAAGAAAGAATTAAGGAAGCTTTATTGAAATGAGAATTTTACACAGCAAATTAATTGAAAATTCGGAACTAACCAGTATTTTAGTTTTCTAATGTTAATCATTGTACTTTCAAGGGGTTTCTTTGAGTTTTTGGACTCATGCACTACTAGACCTTTAGAAAAAACCTTTTTAGACCCTCTGGAGGGTTTCAAAATGAAACGTTATAATTCAGCATTGTAAAAATTACTTAATTCCCTAAGAATTTAATTGTTTCTGCAAATCGTTCACCTTTCTGAGAAAACTGATTATCATGACTCTTACAGAAATATCAATTAACAGCACTCTAGGTGAAGGCTATGTCGTAATTAGGTGTATTGAAGTGTTAAAGGTGAGTGATGAGTTGTCGTGGGGGGGGGTTGTCACAAGGGGAAGGGAAGTGTATCAAGGTTGTTTCCAGATATTGTCAAAACCAATTATTCACCAATCAATATATCAAGTGCAGCATGACTTAACCTAGATCTGGCACAAACGGGGTCACCAATTTTAGAACATATCACCAGTATTTCCATTACGGTATCAATAATATTATGGCAATAATTTTAACAACTGTCCTGTAATGGTGGTACTTCCTGTTTTTAGTGCAAACATCAAAGTTTTCTTTTCAAGGGAATTTGTTGTTCACTCTGAATTAATCACCTTCTACCATTTTTGTATATTTTTTCTGAGGAATCTAATGAATTGTGTTTGCAACCTAAAACAACTATCTTATTGAAATTTGTGATCAATTTTCACTATAATCTTTTAAATAAGAAATGCGGTGTTAGTCAACAGCAATGTTTGAACTTAAATGACTAAAAGAAATACTACTAATATTACAATGACTAATATTACATTGAATTTTGGTGTTAAAGCCATTTTAAAAATTGGGTTTATTGAGCATATTATTATTTAACCCTTTTAAGGCCGGCAATAATTATGTGGTACTTGTGAAAAAGGCCAACTCCCAAACTGTGGTACTTTCAAAAAAAGCCAAGCCATTTCTCATGTGCGGTGCATAGTTTTAGTTAAAGAGCTATAATTTCCATAATTTTTATCAGATACTCATAATCTTTTTTTTAATTGTTCCTAATTAAATGGGCTTTAAAATGCACTAAAATACATTATGAAGCTATCAGAAAAAAATTGGTTTTAAATATATATATATATATATATATATATATAAGAAAATTTTAGTTAGCTAATTTTTATTTTCCACTTGACCGCATATAAAAAATCAAATGTTCTAACTTCAATAACATAACAAGCCAAATGAATACTGTGCTGTGCTTCCTCTTCCACACTGGAGTTGCTCATTCTATTCCACTATACATAACCTATTATTTTTGACATTAACATAACTTATTTTTCACATTTTTGACATTTTTTATACATTATCTTATTTTTGACTATCCTCCCACAATTGGGGAAGAGCCTATACTGTAGTAAAGAGTGAGGCAGGCTGTGCAAAACGTGGCGCTGTTGATATGCGCATATCGAAAGAATACCTCTTTCGTTCTACTCGCCAAGAGCAGAATTCCTCCTTGCTTCGTTGCTACCATGAGACTGCATGGCCTAACCTAAGATTTCCAAGTGCTCCAACGTCTATGGAAGTCATTGTTTTAAACAACTAATGATTAAGCCAATGCAATGACTTTTTGGGATATTTTTTAACCCTGATTGATTGTCATTCCTGAGGTTTTTTCTCGGTTCAAGAGGAAAAGTTTGTTCACCGATTCATGTCCCCAGGGCTTGTGGTGAAGCCGTCGAACATTCGCATCTGGATCCACGACCGCGACCTGGGCCGTCTGGCGCAGGTGGTGTGGGAGGGCTATGGCGACAAACTGCGAACCGAGACGTCGCAGCACTCCCAGGTCAAGACATTCCTCTCCGCGGTCCCCTACATCATGGTGAGTGTGCCAGTCTGTACATCTGGATCCACGACCGCAACCTAAGCCGCCTGGCGCAGGTGGTGTGGGAGGGCTACGGTGACAAACTTCGCGCCGAGACGTCGCAGCACTCCCAGGTCAAGACGTTCCTCTCCGTGGTCCCCTACATCATGGTGAGTGTGCCAGTCTGTACATGTGGATCCACGACCGCGATCTGGGCCGCCTGGCGCAGGTGGTGTGGGAGGGCTACGGTGACAAACTTCGCGCCGAGACGTCGCAGCACTCCCAGGTCAAGACATTCCTCTCCGCGGTCCCCTACATCATGGTGAGTGTGCCAGTCTGTACATCTGGATCCACGACCGCAACCTAAGCCGCCTGGCGCAGGTGGTGTGGGAGGGCTATGGCGACAAACTGCGAACCGAGACGTCGCAGCACTCCCAGGTCAAGACATTCCTCTCCGCGGTCCCCTACATCATGGTGAGTGTGCCAGTCTGTACATCTGGATCCACGACCGCAACCTAAGCCGCCTGGCGCAGGTGGTGTGGGAGGGCTACGGTGACAAACTTCGCGCCGAGACGTCGCAGCACTCCCAGGTCAAGACGTTCCTCTCCGTGGTCCCCTACATCATGGTGAGTGTGCCAGTCTGTACATGTGGATCCACGACCGCGACCTGGGCCGCCTGGCGCAGGTGGTGTGGGAGGGCTACGGTGACAAACTTCGCGCCGAGACGTCGCAGCACTCCCAGGTCAAGATGTTTCTCTCCGCGGTCCCCTACATCATGGTGAGTGTGCCAGTCTGTACATGTGGATCCACGACCGCGACCTGGGCCGCCTGGCGCAGGTAGTGCGGGAGGGCTACGGCGACAAACTGCGCACCGAGACGTCGCAGCACTCCCAGGTCAAGATGTTTCTCTCCGCGGTCCCCTACATCATGGTGAGTGTGCCAGTCTGTACATGTGGATCCACGACCGCGACCTGGGCCGCCTGGCGCAGGTAGTGCGGGAGGGCTACGGCGACAAACTGCGCACCGAGACGTCGCAGCACTCCCAGGTCAAGATGTTTCTCTCCGCGGTCCCCTACATCATGGTGAGTGTGCCAGTCTGCACAGTCGATGGACTAATTCCAACAGCAATGCCCACTTACAATAGTAATAACTTTTACAAATATTCAATAGTACCGTATTGCAATACATTTTTCAATTATAAATATGATACTATTCACCAACCAAATGACAAACCAAACAAATAATATTATTGAATTGGAATCAAAATTTATTTTAGAAATATTACTGTATTGGATCCAAATCCATAAACATAAATCCAGTTTTTTCCTGAACCATGGCTCTCTTGTTAGGCTCTGGCTGACAGACCAACATTAGAAGTCTCAGTAAGACTCCAATCATGTGGCACGATGTCACACTGAATCATTGTTTTTGTGTATTTGATTTACAAATGTGGGCTTACAGAGACTTGCTTGAACAAACTTTTAAGAAATTGGTTCTAAAAATTTCAGTGCTGAATAGGTTAGAAAATTCACTTTGTCATAACGGTGGCGCAGGGAGTTACTTTATTTTGTATGCAGGGAGTGATAAAGGATACACACACTGCAGCCGTTAACAACGATACCATTCTACTACGAAAGAGGACCGAGTCTCCAGTACCTCGGCAGATTGTCCTGGCCAAGGATCAGAATGGACTAACTCCATTGCACAAGGTTTGATATTATATCATTGGAATTTTGAAATATATCTATTGGAAGATTTGAGCTTATCATTTAATTTCCAAAATGGCTGTGCTGAAATACTATTATATATTTTATTCTTAAATACATTTGAAAAAATCATAGTTAAGGATGGAGTAGTTCTGCTCCAGATATCTTGCTAGTCCTGTTGCACAATTAACTCTTCTTTTTAAAATTAGCTAGTTAGATTGATCAAATTCAAATATACTTATTCCAAAGTAAGTACTTAACAAAATACTTACTACAGTAGAGTCCCGCAAACCCGGACTTCGATAACCCGGAATTCTGGATAACTCGGAAGGCCTACCAGAGCAATAAAGTGCACTGAGATTCAAGGCCAGAGCACAGTGTGACACATTTAAAACAGTTTTAGTTTTTCTTTAAGTTTTTTTTGTACCTAATATAGTTTTTATATTTTTTAATATGCAATAAATAAATGATTTCTTATAGAAATAACATAAACTATTCTTATTTTTCCTTATTTTTACTCATTTCCTGATAACTCGGAATTTTCACAAACCCGGACACCATTCGGTCCACATTAGTCCGGGTTTGTGGGACTCTACTGTATAATAAAATATCAAGCCATAACACAGTTAAAGTCCATTTTCAAATTTCTTGTAATATAGATAGTGTAGTGCTAGAGCAATTCCAAGGAAAACTATGGTTTTTAAGTAGAGATATTTACTATATTCAGTTATATAGAACATTTACTATATTTTCTATTTCATATTTTTTCAGGCGGCAGGTCTTGGTCACGCCGAGATGGTGCGAGCCCTATGTTCGGCTTGCCCCGAGGCAGTGGGGGTGCTGGACCGCGAGGGCAGAGCTCCCCTCCACTATGCCGCAGCATCAAGAGGCAGCGGCGCCACCTATGATCTTCTTCTGGAGTATGGTGCAGATGAAAATATAACAGATAAGGTACTGCAGTTGTTTCTTATGCTCTAATCTTTATTTATTTTTTTGTAATCCTAGAATTTTAATGCTTGTAAAATTGCTGAGTTTATTTTATGACTGGTGAAGAAAGGGAAAAGAATGGAAAAGTTAGATTTTAGATTCAGAGTGAACTAATTGATGGCACTAATTTATAAATCAAGCACAGCATCACGTTTAAGATTTATTTCTTTGTTCTGGATTTGAAACACAAAGATTTCCTGCGTGGTAATTTTCTTTAGTTTATCAACTAACATTTAACTAACACTCTCTGAACCACGAAATTTACATAATTCGACCATTTGTGTCATCAATTGTTTTAGAATGTTGTAAAATATGTTTATTTATTGTTTGTTCTTTTATGCCATGCTCAACTTGGCTAACTTTATAAACTTAAGCAACATGTAATGTTGATTTATTCTTCCAGAAAGGTAAGGCACCAAGTTATTACATCCACAACACGAAAGAAATTGACCAAAAGCGATTGACAGTAATTCCTGAGGCTACAAGAACATCAATGGTTTTTCCTGCCAACTGGGATTGGCGAAGTCTACGATTAGACTGGTTGGAGGCGCGAGCCACAAAACCTCCTCTTCTTCCACAGCCTGTCAACAATGGAGACAGTGCCTTTGAGGATGAAACTCCAGAACAAAACAGCTCACAGGGTAACGAGGTATGTTGAGTTACACACAGACATTAAAATTTGATCTGTTGTTACAGTCAAGAAAGGCTACTACATAAACAACACCAAAGATATTGACCAAAAGCAATTAAAATACCTAAACATTCTATTTTTGGACTATTTAAGAATTTTTCAGGTTGGGATCAGTTGCTGCTGTTCTATAGTGGGTTTTTTGTGTACAATTTAGTAAAAAACATAAGTACATAGAATTTTTTCTTGGGATTTTTGTGTGTAAATTTGAGTTTTCCGCTAGTAATAATTATGAAATTTTTCATAGTAATTGAAGAATAATTAACCAAACAACATGTGATGTACCTTTTTCGGAAAATATATTTGCTACATATTTAATCGCTAGTTTCTGTTGTATTTGAAATAATATTTTTATTAGCATCCCAATGGTAAATAAAGACAATTCTAATGCCACATCAATAAATGCCAATGCTAATGCTAATTCAATGCCAATGCTAATGCTAATTCAATGCCAATGCTAATTTGTGGCATTTATTAATTAAATAAAAAAACATTTTTCTAAAATTTGGTTCAGGCGATTTGCTTCAAAATCAAATGGTATATTTTCGGTGAGCTATCAAACGTTCCTGAAAAATTTTGAAATGATCACTGAAAGCATTTTTGAGTATCGCATTACACGCGCGCACACACACACACACACACACACACACTCAAATCATTGACATCGCTATTACACAGACGCTTCACTTCCTTCATTCATCAATAAATGTTGCTTTATTCCCATGGGCTGTTATATTCACAATGGCTCTTCTCCGAAAAATCATAGGTATCATTTTGTGGGAATCTTTCCCCTTTTAATTAATGTGTAATATTTAGTTTTTACATTGTAAATAAAAATCTTTTAACAGATTGACTGTTGCACTTTGTTGTCTTCAGCATGCAATATAAAATTGTATTCTTAGTTAAAAACATTAAAATATGTAGCTGCGACATCCTCCCTAGTGAAAGTATTCACACATTTAATTGTGACCTCCAGTCAATTTTTGTGACACGACAATTTTTGTACAACGACACTGGATCAGTCTCTGAAAACGTATTTTGGCAGGAAAAGACAAATAGAGTAGGTACCTTTAAAATTTTAATAATTTTTAAGGATATACTGCATAGACACGGTTTATTTACAATGTCGTGCTACTTTCTGCTAGCATAAGCATGCAATAACGCCATAGTTTTTTTTTTTGTTCTGGGTCGACACCGAATTGCTTTTAGCCCTCTATTAAGGTTTCAGTAACTATCTAATAAAAATTATATATTGTGTCATCATTGATTTATTGTCTTTCCAGATCAACAACAACTCAATGAAGGAACCCCCCACTCGGCCCCAAACCTACGACATAGATGCTGATGAGGACGAAGGGGTCGAAGAAGAAGAGGAAGAATACAAAGAGAGAGGTTACATTGCAGATAGTGACGAGCAGGAGGGGCATTACGAGGCAGAGTATGAGGAAGTGGATCCAGATTACGAACTGATGAACGAACCAACAGAGAGAGAAGAGGAGGATACCCTGGGAGAAGTGGAGTCTCCAGGCGCAAAAGAGGAGGAAGAGGAAGAGAAATCGGGACAAGTTGAGGAGGCGAAAGACGAATCAGGTATCAGACAAAATTCTAGAACATATAACATAGGCAAGACTATGGTGGACCAGGGACTAGTCATAGTGGAAAAAGGTGTACAAGAGGGGAAGGAAAACATAAACAAAAATGTTATTTATAGAAAAAATAAAATCACTGATCAATCACAAAATTTAAAGAAAAAGTTTAAAAGTACAGGAAATGCCATAGAAGGTGTCGAGAAAAATATTAATAAAATGATTTATAGTATAGATAAGTCTTTAAAAAATGATATTGAATTAACTCGATCTTTTTTAGAAGGAGAGCAAAAGAAAACAAAAGAAGATGCTTGCAAATCAGACAGTTACACTTCTAACACTGTCATAAACAACGCAAAACAAATTAAAAACCAAATCAATAATGTTATGGAAGATACAACTGCCAAAACTATTGAGTACATTAAGAAAGAAAAGGAGAATATAAGTAAGGAAGTTGAAAGCAGTATTGAGAAAGTAAATAATAACATTGTTGATACAAGTAAGAAAGCAGGGGAAGTGTTAGATTCTATGACAAACAATGTATACAATAAAGTAGAAAAAACAGCATCAGATGTAACTGAAAAACTGGGTACAATGAAAGACAGAATGAACGTAACTAAAGACTTAATTGCTCATGAAAGAGGTGGAACAAGTGACGATACTGAATCACAGAACAGAAACTGTAATGTAAAAGATAACCCAGGAAAAAAAGTAATTTCAAATAGTGAAAATAAAGTTCCAGTGGAAGATCCTTCAGGTAGAAAAAGCAATGCTCTTTATGGCAATAAAAAGAAAAGGACAAAATTCAAAGAAACTCTAAAGAATGCAAAAGAAAGTAAGTTACAAGGACAAAAAGGAGAAAGGATTGATACAAATAAAGAAAAATACTCAAGTTCTTCTGCTTCAGGAAATAGTGTATCAACAGCAATTGCTCAAAATAATGTGCCAAAAGAACGAAGATTCACTGTCTACAAACCAGTACAGAAACGTTGGGAAAAGTTAGCACAATGTGCTAAATCATCTTCATTATTTGAAAGCCGAAAAGCAATTGAAGAATTGCGAAGAGTCATCCCAAACCTGAACATGAAACATCTTTGCAGTGAGTTTAAAGAATTACCAAGACCTCTCTCCAATAATCACCTTGCAATGTACATAAAAAAGCATCGTAGCTGTTGTTATAGCTGCATCATAGATGTTAAGGGCAAAGTAGGTGGTAGTTTCTATTTTATGATAAGTAATTTAGATTGGCACCATTGAGAGTAAACTTCACTGTAGAGTTGTGTGGTTTAACTGTTCTTAAATAGGCTTTGGCATTTGATGACCACTTTTTCTGTTAAACGTATAGTAGTTGTAAAAACCGCCAATGTAAAACCATAGGTTGATATAGTTTTATCCTGGTTGGATATTCAGGAGTAATATAAAACATTAACATTTAGTTTATTTTTATAATTTTTTTTGTATTTCAATTCTCTTTTTGACTGAACAAGAATGAAAAGTTCAGAGTTTTTTTAGTTATTTAATTAGTTTTTTGTGCTTAATAATTAGTCTGGCAAATTTTCAATCACAAACATTTGGGATTGTAGAGGTTCCTATCTCTTGAATCAATTTTTTAAAAGAATGAAGCTCTTTGGAACAAATATTAGACACAATTATTGTTTTCAAAGGGTACAATAGTTAGCCATTGGCCGTGGATGTGGGCAGATAACCTTAGAAAATAGAGTTATTGGGTGTGATTCGGTCAAGCAGCATGAAACTGTGCTTCAAATTCTGCCTTCCATCCTGTGACTGCTGGAGCCACCTCTGTGGATGTTGAGAGAGCTCTTGCCAGGGGAGAGGGAGGCGATTATCAGAGACAAGACTGGATTCACAGCACCTACTGCAGGGGGTGCCTCAAGCACACCTTTTACCGCTGTTGTTGTTGGGATGGGCCCTGCCTGGAGGCCACTCAAAATAAGGGTGATTCTCGGTGGACTCAGTCTGTGACAAGATCATGAAGGTTGGGGCAACAGGCATTGATTGTCACAAAACAAGATTCCCAAGCTAGTCCAGGAAACATCCTATTTTTTAATACGGAATGGCTAAATACGGAGCAACCCCAATGGGCTTAAGAAATATTTAGATCTAGCCTGATAAAATCTAGTGAACAAACAGGTTAGAATCTTAAAGAGTAGATAAGGGATTTTTTAGTATGTAATAGTACACTAACAGAAGCTTTGGTAATGACAAGTACCTACAGTTAACACTAGTTCCTTATTACCAATCCTAAGAACAATTTAATCAATGCCAAGATAATCATTGAGCGTATTACTTTATTACCTCGCTTTATTCTGCTATTCATTGCTGCTTTTATTGACTCTATGTGACAGACGGCCGAGAGCCATCAGCTGACAGGGATGCTCGTCTCCAGCGAGTTGTGGAGGTTGGCAACATGGAACAGCTTGCGGACGTTGTGTTGGCCGGCGATGGGGAACTTTTAGCTAAATATCACAGCAACAACCCCGATGTGCAACTGTTCATCGATAACATACCCTCCTACCTGGTCAGTGTTGTGAAGTCGGATTCAAAATTAAATATACGATTGATGAAAGTCAATAGCATTTTGTTACTTCATTGTTATCTGTTAAAATGTCAACATGTCTGTTATTATATTTTTCTTTCAAGATGAATGAAAAGAAACCAATGTTTGAGTGAAATAGGAAAGGTAGTAGTTGCGTTAATTAATTTCCACTTATTCTTCTGTCGGTAGGTTAATTTTACTTCTTTTTAAAAGAAACTTTAGTTATTGATCAGAATAATTAATTTAATCTAGAAGTAAAGGAGACAAACATTGATAATAATAATAATTTAAGAAACACATATCGTAATGCAAATTCACAACCATAACAGCTGTCTTATTTAGTATATAACACTCCTCCCCTTGTCAGATAGTCTTTGAGATATTAATTTTTGTTAGAGGAGTTAAACTTCTGATGTATTTCCAGACTAAGATAGAGAAGGTGCACACGGCGGCTAGAGAGGGTAACCTTCGGGAACTGCAGGCTTCGCTGGACCGACGGAAGTTTGCCGTGGCTCGGGAGAGCAAATCTAAACTGCGGCTCAGTCCCCTCCACGTGGCCGTTTTGTACGGGCGAACAACTGTAGTCAGGTATGGCCTCTTTATGATGCCACCTTTTATCTTATTCCTTTTGGTCTGAACTATTTATTTTATCTTTATAATAAATGAATCACAATGAAGTACTCATAAGCTACTCATGAATATAGTTCTCATGAGTGATTTATTTTACATATAATTATTGCCTAATTATCTTTAAAAAATTATAGGTTCCTAGCCAATCGGTTCCCTGAAACCATGAAGGTCGGGGATACTAAAAGCCGGACACCACTGCATTATGCAGCCACTCTCAATGACAACGGCCACTACTACAACTTACTGGCTGATCTGGGAGGTGACGTCACTGTGCAGGACATTGTGAGTCTATAACTACCAGGGTCACCCAGAAAGAAAAGAATGGTTTGTTGCTACATCAGGCCCTGATTCTTTATCTCCATAACTGAATGTATAGCCAAAAGCTCCCCCCCTGACCTCAGTTTGAGCCAAGTCTCATTGCTGACTGACTATATGTATTTCATTCAAACATTGTTTTAAAATAGCAGTGTCGATCAAAAGACCTGCCAAGGGAAAATTTTATGATAACATTGCTTCTTTCAGTTCCTTATCATTTGTAAACTCTTTTCTACCTAAAAATCCTTTAACTTTGAAAAAAGAAATGTATAAATTTGTGGCTGGGCAAGACAATTTGTAGTGGATTTATTGGCAACTCACAGCAAAACATCTGTAAATGCTCCCAATTCATGTGGCAAAGTTCTGTGATGTTGTTACTGCTGAATGAGGGTGGACATAATCTCAGGCCAAGATGGGATTTTTCCATGTTGCTTGTTTTTTATGGCATTTCATGCCATTTTAAGGTCTCAAAGTAGAATCAAATCCAATTTTTCTCTCCTTAAGGCCTCTTCATGATGCCACCTTTTATCTTATTCCTTTTGGTCTGATCTATTTATTATATCTTTATAATAAATAAATCACAATGAAGTACTCATAAGCTACTCATAAATATAGTACTTATGAGTGATTTATTTTACATATAATTATTGCCTAATTATCTTTCAAAAATTATAGGTTCCTAGCCAGTCGAAGCCAAGTTGAAAATATATTCAACTTGGTGTAAACTTCAATGGCCCTGAAACACTGTTGAAATCAGTTAATTTGTATTCGGTGGAAATTTCAATGAACACTGCCATTTTGAAACGCTGTGAGAAAAAAATGCAACGAGACTTGGTTCAAATTGAGTTGGGGGTGGAGCTTACGGCCTTACACAGGGCTTAATGTAGTGACAAAATGTTTCTTACTTTCTGGTTGACCCTCGTACTTAATCCAGTAATGCACTCAAATACCATTCTATATTATTATTTTGTAGGATAGGAAACAATAATTCAAGAAGTTATATATTCAGCTTGGGTCGTTATAAAGTACTAAAATACAATCTGAAATAGTATAGACCTCAAGAGCTAGATTTGTTAATAAAATATTTTTTTATAGAATTTGCTCTATACAGCAAAGTTTTAAATGAGTCCCAGTAACTATATCCACTATTCAGCCTCTCCACTACCTAAGGGCCATGTGCCCTGACTTGGCCTAGTTTAGCAAAAAAAGTCATTCATTTTTTCTACTTTCTCACTCCAGATTATTTCCTGCATATTTTTATGTATCAAAACCAGTCTACCCCCTAATAGTGGGGAGGCGAATGGCCAAAATGACAGTTGGCTCACCCTGAAAGCTAACCGGCAACCACCATGCTAGATTTTATTGTACAGTAGTAGAGATAATATTTTGACCGGTGGTCGCTCTGTATGAGTGGGACTCTCTGTTTTGGACGCCATTTTGGAAAATGGCGGATGTTAATGTTTTATACTTCATAGTTTGGTAACCAATCTAGCAAAAAACTTGATCTTGGTATCAAATTATATGTTCTTGAGGTTAAGAAATTGAAAAAAATTAAATTATTCATATCTCTTTTCTGGACGCCATTTTGGAAAATGGCGGATGCTATTGTTTGATTCTTCGTTGTTTGGAAACCACTCAAGCTAAAAACTTGATCTTGGTATCAAATTATATGTTTTAGAGGTCGAGAAATTTAAAAAAAATTAATAAATTATTCATATCTCTTTTCTGGACACCATTTTGTGAAATGGCGGATGTTAATGAATTAGTCTTCGTAGTTTGGAAACCACTCAAGCTAAAAACTTGATCTTGGTACCAAATAATATGTTTTTGAGGTCAAGGAATTAAAAACAAATTATTAATTTATTCATACATACAATCCATTTTTATTTTTAAAATAGTGTGAACCAATATAATGAGCCATAAAATTGATTTTTATTCACTTATTTATAAAATATTACAATTATCCTACGTTAGACAATGATAGTGCATGAAAACCACAAACAAAAATGTCCTTTGAGCAGGATCTAACTCACATTTTGATATATATTCAAGAGATATACTTTTTCCTCCTCATCATCCTGGTTTGAATATATGCTCTTACACTTATCAAGAGAACACCCACACACTTTGATATACTTTTAATATTATAAAGCATCGGCCGAATTCGAGATGTGTCTAAAAATATAGCTTTGTTAGCGAAAAGTATTTCAGGTTTTCAGGACTAAGATAACAACAAGATAAGTATACCTTCGGGAACTAAATGTTGATTTTCTTGGTAATTGTTGATCCATGATGACATCTTGTAATTCCTTGACCTCAAAAACATATAATTTGATACCAAGATCAAGTTTTTAGCTTGAGTGGTTTCCAAACTACGAAGAAACATTAGCATCCGCCATTTTCCAAAATGGTGTCCAGAACAGAGAGTCCCACTCATACAGAGCGACCACCGATCAAAATATCATTTCTACTGTTGTACGATAAAATAGCTTGTGGTTTTCGGTTAGCCAACTTTGTAATTTTACATATTTTACTAAACGCGCCTCCCCACTATAATGTTGTTAGGTAGTAAGTATTAAATTTTGAGTGGGTGTTCATTTTCAGCCACCGTTTTGGATCCACCATATAAAATAGAAAACATATTTTTCGAATATAAAGGAGAACATTATATGTATAAAAAAAATAAGCCCATAACCATGGCCCACTTAAATTAAGTACTTTACTACTGAATAACTTTTGGGCATGATCTGGTAGCGATACTTGAATGGATGGAGTATAAATTAGGGAAGCGACTGATTCAAAACACACCCTGCATCCCCATTTCCCCCGTCTCATCCTCCCCTGTTCTGCTGAATATTTAATTCTAATAATAAATCTATAATTTAGGTTGTTTGAAACAAAAACATGTCTATTTGTTATTATACATGATTCTCATCAATGAGAGTAGATGGTGGATGCTATTTTCTTTGAGATACCTATACCCCTTCATTCAATGAAAGGCTATAGGTATCTCAATACATTTTTTCATTAATTTTCGTAACTTGGTTTCCAAAAATGAATTTTACTGTACATTTGTTATGTTCATCCTACTTATTTTATCTTAACAAATCTATAAAAAGTAAATTTTAAAACAAACATGCCTCTTTAACTTAACTCCAAAACACTTACAAAACCAGCAACTAAATTTAGAAAAGAAACCCAAGTTTTAAACCAATCAAAGCAAACCAAAATTTTACCGAAAACAATTTACAGCCAATTTTGAGAGCTACCAGGATCAAAACTTTCTAAAACTTTACAAAGCCCCACGCGCCACTACATGTGACATGTACGAAACCCCTCTGTTGGCTGTTAACTAAGGAGTCCCGTAAACGACCACATTGGGAATGTAGCTCCACTAAGTAAAGAGACATGCTTGACATCCAAGGAGACTTTAATTTAAACAACATCCTAACAGAACCTCTCAAATAATTACAAATATCCATGAACAGAGAATCTAACTATCACATCAAGAATACCGGAACATGAAATCAAAGTGATAGAGTGAACTGGAACTAGATAGAACATAATAAATCAAAGACAGCTAATTTAGAAAAGAAAAAACTAAGATTACTTATGTGGGCTCTGGCCTGTTGGGCCAAGAGCCCTGAGGCCCCCCTCGGTCCTCCAGCAAACGTCTGACCCCCCACACTAAGCAAATGACCCCTCCTCTTGTTAGCTGACCTACTTAAAGCCAGAGCCCTCCGTCTGTCAGCATAACAAGAGTCTGTTTAATAACAATTCCAGTTCACTCATGCAACATGCCCAAATACTTCCTCTTTACAAAGGTCAAACTACCCAACCATCACACTGCCAAACCCAAGAGATGTCAATATTAAACCATATTTTTGAAACTAAAATGTTGTTTTTCTCTGAAGGATGGAAAGACTCCTCAGTTCTATTTGGAAAATCCTGCCTACACGACTCATGAACAACTCCTGGCAGAGTTTGAGGGCAGGAATCTCAAGGAGGACCCCAAGACGTCTGATGACAAAGGTAAATAAAAATGTTGTTTTGTTAACTAAATCAAAAGTTTTTATCAATAATATACATCTTCATTTTATTGCAACACAGGGGTGCCCAGAAGGAGGGGGGGGCATGGCGGGCGCAAAATTTTTGGGGGGGCATGAATTTTCGGGCGGGATTTTTTTTGTGAGGAATTTTAAACCAGCGAGTAAGGGAAAATTAAAAAAATGATCATAACCATACACAACAGTTAAAAGTACTGTTCATTTATACATAACCATTTCATCAGGATTACCATCGTCATATATTCAAGTTTGCTATGTAAACCATCCCATGAATCTCCAAGTCAATCCATGTTTTAAGTTATTTTGAAGGGCGGTTGGCAATGGGTCGACTGGACTGGCAACCCTGTCTGACATCGGCCCAGCCCGGTCTGACACAGTCGTTAAGGTAGCAATGTTACCAAAAACCAGATATTTTCGGTTTACGGGTATTTTGGAGGCCGTGCGGAGATTTGGCAGTGGTTAAGAAAAAACCGCCGGGTATAATCGAGGATTTAAGACTTGGGTTGAGGAAATTTACTCATCAACCTGGACATTAAAAAATTGGTGAAATCGGGGATTTTTGACGAGGTACAATGATATTTTGGAACTCAAGATACAGTATTTTATTTTTTGAACGAAAGTTGGTATTATGTATTTGGTATTGCTGTATTGGTTATTTCGTTGCAGTGTTACCAGAAACTATGGGTCCGGTTTGCGGGTATTTTGATGGCCGTTCGGGGACTTACTTAACATGATTAAGAAAAGTCTAGTAAAATCGGGGATTTTAGACTTGAGCTGCGGGGATTTACCCGTCATCCTAAATATACCCATACAGCACATAACGTCTATGCAACATCTATATAAGGGCTTGCAAGTTACATTAACGTCTAGGTCAATATTCGTACATCTATTAGACATCTGCGATATCATGTCAAAAAGACATCTAACGCAGATGTCAAAATGGCGTCAATTAGACGTTGTCGTACATCTATATGACGTCAACGTAATAACATTTAATAGACGATGTATAGACATCGCCGACATCGCCGAAAATAATAAACCAAGTATATAGTACAAATGAGTATATTTTTCGTCAATAAAAACAATATCGCTGAGAACAGAATATCAATTCAACTTTTTTGAAATAAAAATGTAACGACGTTATTTCCATAATTATATTTTATTTCCCTGATGACTACAATAATAAAAAACTTAACATTTTTATTGGTTTGAATCCCAAATCAATCTGTTATTGTTTACCTCACTATGCCCATGTCACAGGTTGTTTTTCGGCAAAGTTGCCTTCATTTGCTGTTGGTCTGATAATAGTAGTTTTCATTACTAGGAGCGAAAGTGGCTCTTTTTGGTACGAGATCGTAATTTACAGGCGAGGCGCAGCCGAGCTTGGAAATGCGATCGAGTACCAAGAAGACACTTTTGCTCCGTGTGATGAACAACTATTTTCATCATTATGTATAAATAACCATTTATCATTAAAAAATTAGACTACATAATTTTGAGGTTATCCAAAATAGTCATCGTCATTTATACAAACACAAGTTAGTTGTTTACAAACACAAGTTAAGAAATCATTCAACCTTTCAAACGTAACATAAACAAATTTTGACATTAGAGTACGGCAAAATTTACCATATGTTTTTTCAGTACTCCTATTCGAAGTGATCCAAAAACGGTCGTTTTGCGTACGATTTAGAGAACTAAACACTGCTGTTTTTGAGACAGTATGATGAAAAGCAACTTTTCACTAGCAAATTTGTCACACATTTGCAGTTCTTTGTCTAGGCAAAGCTGTTTCCTGATAGTTTTGACAACTTGGCGGCAACTTAACATGAGTTTGCCATTTCAAATATTCACCGTAGGTGGTGTTCACATAGAAAAATAATAATAATTATAATATTTTGGTTAGCACCATTGGATTCAGCTAAAAAAAAAACAAATAATTTAGTACCTTGAATCATTGCTCTATGTCCATTGGTTACTGGATACTGAAAGTGGTAAACACAGTACGTTGCCCCAATGTCAACCTTATAAGAATTAAGTAAAATTCTAGGCCTATATCTCGCTTATTTCTCAATATCATGAAACTTAGATTGCGGCTTCATCTAGATGAGATTTAATGTCAAAATCAAGTCAAATCTCGCTATGTTCGATTGAACCAAGGCCACACTACAGTGTAGTGTGGACTTAATTGAACTATGATCTTTTGCTTTAGAAATTAGCTGAGTATGCATATATGCTGCAACAGGGGTATTTCACTTTCACGTTATTTTAAAATTTCATTTACACTTACCACATTACTCTTTTATTAAATAACTACTTGCATTGAGCTTATAATTACTTTACATAGAATAGAATTGTATTTAAACAATTAGACGGAAAATTTTAGGTAAAAAGGTTTTGTCATTACACTTTTTAAAATAGTTGTTTACTGAAAAAATATTATCATAGTGTGAATAAGGGAAAAAGTGACAAGGAGGCACTTTATAACTCGTTCTAAGTCCTTAAAGGTTATCTCTGCACTACATTTGGATCCTATAATGTTTACCACCAAAGCAGTAGTTAAGATGAGATTTTGCCTGATGATTATTATCAGGTCTGGTGGTGTAGTGGATACAGGCTCAGCTTACAAAGGTAAAGGTCCCGGGTTTAAACCCCAACATAGGTCAACAGAATTTGCATTGTGGTAACGTGTGTAGAAACTATGTACAAATGCATATCCTTACTTAGATTTTTTTATTACACTTTTTGGATTTTTTATATATTTATAATTACAATTTTGTTATTCGTTACTTTTTGTATGTTAATTGGATGTTCTGTAGATGTCAATATATGAATGTGTAATTAACGTCTATTGAACATCTATTCTACATCCACATAGAATGTTGATATAAGGTCGATAATGGTGACATTTGAACGTTGTTGGAATGTCTATTAGACGTTAGACGTCTATAACGGTCACGTTTAATAGACGTGTGTGGTTTAACATGAGGTACATCTATTAGACATCTAGTTGTGTGACTATGCTATCTGGGTATAAACAAACGGGTAAAGTTGGGGATTTTTGAATTGTGATTTACTTTACAAATATCCAATGGTCATGTAAGGTGAGAAAAATAATTAGTTTTTAGGTTGTTAAGAACAATACTTGAAGTAAACAGACATATTTTAATATATAGCACCCCCAGGGCTGTACCCAGCTTTGGGCCCCGGTGAAGATATTAGACCGGGCCCCTCATGTCCTGGTACTGCACCTGTTCCGCTCAAAACCGTAGCTGATTTCCGGCTCGTCAAAAGTGGTGACCTTTTTTTTTTTTTTTACTCCCGCATTGCTGCTTCCTTTTTACCTGTCCCCGCCCCTCGTCGGGGGGTTTCCACTATATCGGAGGGGGGTTCTAACCCCCCCGGGCCCCCTTGGACCCGACCCGGGCCCCGGTCAAATTGTCCCGGAAAACCGGTCTGGGTACGGCCCTGAGCACCCCCTTACCCGGAAAGTTTAGGAAACTATCAGGTTTTGGGTGTTTTAAAGTCAATAGGTGGTTTTTCGGCTAACTACCCGAATTTTGGTACTTGGGGGGATTTTGCAGGGATTAGTGCCGAAAACCAGGTAAAAGTGAGAATTATTAATGGAGTTTATTTATTTATTTTCATTTAATGCTACAAAACAGCTTAAGCCAATTACATTGCAGCATTAAGATAAATGTTCATATGGATAGCAAAACACTTCACAAATTTCTTGTTTAGTCCACATGATGCACAACTAAAAGTTATAATAAATAACAATAATAATAACGACAAAGATATATTAAACATTTTACTGAGACATGCAGAGAATAAACCTTTTTATATTTATAAACATAAATAAAAAACAAATTAATGATTGGAGTGGGGAATATACTATTGCAAGTTGTTTAGTTCCTTTAATATTTGTGATCTAAAAGATTGTAAACTTGAATTAAAGATGTCGGCAGAGTGTGAATTATATAATTGACACATGACATTGACTGGTGAATAGTAACCCACATTTGTTCTAGAAAAGCTAGGTGCAAAGAGAAATGTGCTGCGCGAGTTGGGGCAGGGTATACTGAAGTTCAGGAGACCAAGCGACCTGCTGTCATCCAGGCATCCACTCACCAGTTTATGGAGATAAGACAGAGAATTCAACTTCATTCTACTATCAAGACTGCTAATTTGAAAATTTTTTAATAGTTCAATGCAGGGAATGTCAAATGTGTAGAAACCAAATGTTTTGAAAAAAAGAAGTCTCAAAAACTTTTTTTGAACTGCTTCAATCATGTTACGCAGATAAGCCTGATGCGGATACCATACAACAGATGCATACTCTAACCGGGATCTTACAAGTGAACAATAAAGTAGTTTTATAGAATCAATATTTTTCAAAAAACTGCTTGATCTGTAAATGAAACCTAACACTGAATAAGCTGCCTTACATGTAGTTATAACATGATCTGAAAAATTCAGCTTTGAGTCAAAAACCACCCCAAGGTCCTTAAAAGTGGACTTCCTGCTTAAAACAGTACCATCCATGGTGTAGTTAAAATTAAATAAACTTTGTCCAGTTTTTCGAGTGTAAGTAATGACAGCACATTTTTTACATTAAATTTCAAGTTTTTCTTACTCCACTCAACTAAGCTGTTAATATCAGACTGATTAAAAAGCAATCATGAATATTTTCAATATTTTTAAATATCTTAAGGTCATCTGCATACATTAGGATTTGACTATTTTTAACACATTTTGCAATGTCATTTATAAAGATTAAAAACATTAATGGGCCTAAATTCGAACCTTGGGGCACCCCAGAGTCCACAATTATATTTTTAGAATTAACCCCTTTGTACATCACAATTTGCTTACGTTTGTGCAGGTAAGTTGAAAAAAATGCAATAGTATTTTCTGTTAAACCGTAGTAAAGCAGCTTAGACAGTAACGCTAAATGATTAACTCTATCAAATGCTTTTTCAAAATCTGTGTAAATACAATCAACTTGAACATTTTTATCTATTAAATCCATTGTGTATTGGCAAAAGTTTATTAGGTTTGTATTGATCGATCTGCTCGGGAAAAGGCCATGCTGAAAAGGAGTGATTAAATTCTTAACATGAGCAAGCAATCTGTTGTACAGTATAGATTCAAAAACTTTCGCAGGAGAAGAAAAATTGCAATGGGTCTTTGATTCGTTATATCCCCTCTACCTTGTCGGGTAAAAATGCCAAATCCTGTGTAATGCAACACTGGCCATTAGAGTACTATATCAACAGTCAATCGCCAGTCATAATATGAAGCACAGTTGGTGTGCCTGCTTGGACTGCGGTGAGGCAGTGTTACAAATAGTACAATTACTGAGTGAAGTGAATGGCGATTGCAGGTTCATATTTTGTTGTGATATCGTGGTTGGATATTAACTTTAGCTAGTTAGATATACAGAAACTTTATTGCCTTCTGTATTTTTTATCTGTGAAAAACTACGGAGTGGATTTGTTATATGAACAATAGGCCTCCCAGCCTAGTCTAGTAATCTTGTCTTTGAGAATTGAAATTAAAATCGACAACTGGCCTTGGAAAAGGTATGTTCCAGACCCAAGTCAATCAACAAGCACACATGACGTTGACGTTCCTCGTACCTCCACCAGCACCCAAGACCAAGATGTTTTTTTGACCAACAGGCATCCAATATGTTTTTGAACCTACCTGCGAGAATGATGCCATTTCAATTCCACCGTTTCAATGTTTAATGATGTAAAATCCCAACATTATGTTATATTTACAGCCATGTTTATTCATTTCGTAATTTATTAGGCCTAAGTGTAAAAAATTAATTTATTTCTGGTTATGGTAAAAACAATAACACCCCACCATAATGGAAACCATATTGAATTAAGGCGTCACTAAACTGCGAAAATTAAAAATACTTGTAGGTTGTAGGTTGTAAAATATTTTCGCCACACTATACGACAGACGTATTCAACTGTTTTAGCCTATTAACGTTATTTGGTAGCCGAAACCAGCTTTTCCCACCAGAGGGCCGAAAACTTTCGAGTCAGCCGATGAGCTGATCGTTTATTTGCTTGAATTGACGTGAGAACATCACATATACAGCATTCGATAGGTTCCAAAGACATCAGGATAGTTGCGATCATATGATTTTCATTGTTGTGTTTATTTAAACAAACCATGTCAAAGAAGTTGTATCATCGCTCATAACCTCAAAGTTTTGTTTTCAAGTGTGTCAGATAAATAATAAGATTTTAATGTTATATCGGCTAAATTTAAATTTGTAGTGTGGTGAAGAATACCGTCCGCACCTCGGCCGAAATGGTTTTGGATTTCTCAATCGTTTCATATTCTCGATTTCGTCTAGAATTCATTGGCGGATCTAGGGGGGGGCTGTGGGGGCTGCAGCCCCCCCCTTTAGGATAAGGCATAATTTAGTAAGGATGTACGGTAGGGATGGTCGGGTCCCGAAATTTCGGGAAATTTTCGGGAAAATTAAATTCCCGATTTTCGAGTGGGATTTTGATTTACTTCGGGAAATTTTCGAGACGGGATCGTTTTAGCGGTTGCATCTAAACAGTGGGTGTAGCTTCGCAAGACTCGCGATCGGCCGCTGAAAACCATCTCGCGTATTTTCCGATCGCGAATAAACGGTAAATCCAATTTTGCGAAACTCACGATCGTCCGTTAAAAACTATCGTGTGCCGTTACCTGTCGCGGATGAACGGCAAAAATAGATTTCCGCTGTTCGCGAGCGGCCTTAGCGCGTATTGTCGATCGCGGATTAACGGCCGATGTAAGCTTTACGAAACTCGCGATCGGCCGTGAAAAACGATCTCGCGTATTTGCCGATCGGGAATAAACGGCAAATATAACTTTAAATTCGCGAACGGCCGCGTATTTGCCGATTACGGATTAACGGCCGATGTTGCTTTACGAAACTCGCAATTGTCGTGAAAAACGATCGCGCGTATTTACCGATCGCTGATAAACGACAAATGTGGGTTTGCTTGCTCGCAATTGTGTTTAAAAATGAATCTTAGGTATTCACTGATAGCCATGGACAGATATTACTTGCTATAAGGTGTGACAGTGATGATTGTTCATATTGTCGGCCACATTGGTCTGCTACAAATTGTGGTTTTGCCCATTGATTCAATTTTTAAACTAATTCAGATGTCTTTGAATCCCAGACGAAAGTATGATTATTTTTCATAAATGAGTAAAAAAATTTAGACAGTTGACAGTTGACAGTAGAGTATTTAAGACTAAAATAAATTTCTAATAAATAGGTAATTAATATTTTATGTAACAAGAAATATTAAGTTTGGGAGTTGTGAACTTAAAATTTATAATTATAAGCTTGGAAAAACTAGTCTTTATGGTTGTCATCTTGAAACTAAATTGATTTTTTATGATTTACCGTAGTTTAAAGTGCTGGGAAAATTATGAGTCATAGAGTAATTTCCTAAAACAAAAACTCCAAAGCCCAAAGTTTATAAAAACACAATAACATGTTTACTGATTATACATGACAGTATATTGTCACCATGCAATAATCTTTTCTAGTACTTTTTGGCTTTTTGGAAACCAAACAAAAAAACTAATACCCCCGTTGCAGCAGACCTGCATACTCAGCGAATTTCAAATGCAAAACAACATATTTCAATCCAACGTAGCGAAATTTGACATGTTTTTGTAAGCTCCATAAGAATAACATGGGGAATGAGTATGCAGTTGTGCTGCTACAGGTATATTAAAACTGGGTGGTTTTAATTCAATATTTAGTAGATCTGAACTAGAAGAAGCTATTTACCAAGTTTTATTGAGATATGTTGAGAAATAAGCGATATATAGAATTTTACTTATTTCCCATAAGGTTAACATTGGGACAACGTACTGTGTTTACCACTTTCAATATCTCAGTAACCAATGGACATAGAGCAGTGTTTCAAAATACTAAATTGTTTGTTTTTTCGAGCTGAATTCAATGGAGCCCACCAAAATTCGATAAATTTTATTTTTCTATGTAAAAAACTCAAAAAACCCATTTTTGGGGGGGTTTATCCCCCTTTACCCCCCCTTCCGGTGGTGCGATCGGGCTGGTTCACGAACTTGTCCAATCGATTACCACTTTACATGTCCGTACCAAATTTCATAAAGATCCGACCATTTTTGCGGCCGCTATCGTGCTAACAGACACATAGATATATATATATATATATATAAATTTGAACGAATAGTGTTTTTTGCTTCTGGGGGCCCCAAAACGAAAAGTTATAGTGGTCCCGAGCTTAGGTCTTACCATGAGACCTACGGTAATAGCTTCTTCCCTATAGGGGAAATTCGCTAAAAGGAAAAACTTAATAACTATTGTGATTCTATCAAACGTAAAAATGTATATTATGTGTATTTATTTCGTATTTTTTATGTATTATCTCTGTTTTTAATGTATTCAAATTAGAAAGAATAAAAATCCAAATTCAATAAAAAATAATAATCAATAGGCCCTAAACAATAAATTTATTTACGATTTTTATATAATTCCATTAGCTTTCTACAATATTTTCAGGTGTGATTCTCAGGGTTTTAAATAGTTTAAACTAGACGTTTTCAAGCATTTAAAATATGAATGCTTGGGTCCCCAGACCCCCCGGATTGGTCTCCAGCCCCCCCCCCCCTTTACAACCGGCTGGATCCGCCCATGCTCGAATTTGAAACATGATCTCGACCCTGCAAAACCTCATTTTCGGCCCTTGTTGCAAAATATATGATTACAACACTGTTCATTTGGATTGTATCACTATTATCATATACTGTCAAAAGTACTTCATTATTTTTACTAACTAAAAACATATTAGCGTGACTTTTTAGCGAATTTCCCCCTATAGGGAAGTAGCTATTACCGTAAGCGGCACGGTGAGACTTAAGCGCAGGACCACCGTAACTTTTTATTTTGAGGTCCCTAGACCCCAAAAACACCGTTCGTTCATTTTCATATTTATATATATATATATAGGGATATATATCAGTCCGTAGGCGCGATAACTTTTGTAAAAAAGGCCCGATCTTGATGAAATTTGGAACAAACGTGTAAAGCGTCATTCATGACTTCAAGTTCGAAAACCAGCAAGATTGGTTTACTCTGAGAAGGTTTTTTTGACAAAATAAAATTTATTTTCAAGATTTAGCACCTTTTTACTAATCATTTTTAAATTTCATTGTCAAAATTGAATTCAGCTTAAAAAAACAAACATTTTAGCATTTCGAATTATTATTCTACGTCAATCCGTTGCTTAGATGTTGGATAGTATTGGATGTGGTAAACACAGTACGTTGTCCAATATTATTTTAATTTTTCCCTCCAAAAAGTATAGCCACCCTGATTTAAGATATTTAAAAAAAATACAATTCTGAACATATGATCAAATTTTCAGGTGATGAATATTTTATCTGTGTTTATTTTGAATAGTTAGAGTTCATTGATCAAGATTTTGCAGAAAATATATACTATATCCAAAAATAACAATTTTTTAAATTTAATAAAGAAAGTATGAGCATTTAGAGGGGGGGATATCTTGGTCTAAAGTGCCTGAAAATGTAGCATATAATATATGGTATGTTTACAATGATGAGGATTGATAATATGTTTTATTGAAATTGGCTGGAGATGTAGGTCTGTTGCAACAGGGATGTTTTAATTACTGTAAAACTGACCATATGATTGAATTTAATTTTTCATGATTTTTAAGTTATTTGTTTGTTTTGAGTGTTTTGAATTAATTGATTATATGTTTGTTGACATTTATATAGGTTTTATATAGGTACTATAACAAGATTACAGTTATTAAAAAAATACAAAGAATTATATAAAATACAAAGTGTATGTATTACTAATGAAAACAAATGTGGTCTTGTTGTTAATTTTCCTCATGTTCAAAGCTCATGAATGATTAAACATATGTTTTTAGAGTAGGATTCACCTAAGTTGGCCACAGCATGTACTAATCATCTCATCAAAAATTTTTATACAAGTCACATTGAAAACATTGGGCGCGTTCAGCCGCATTCCACCGGTGGGTAATATACTAACCTATAATAAGTGAACGGTAGCGGTGGACGTACCACCTACCGACCATTGTTGTGCATCCACCGATGTTGTGTTTACGGTGGATTCGGTAAGTAACCGGACATTGTTGATTGTCAAGATGCGGTGGATTTGCCTATTAGTGACTATGGTAACCGGATAGCCACCGGTGACTGCGGCTGAACGCACCCATTGTTGGTTACACATGGTTGTTGTTTACATTTTCTCCGAACTGTCAAATCGCGACGTTGCGTTTATTTACAATATTGTTTAGTTGTCATTCGAGGCAATCTTATAGGTTATAGAATGTTTAAAATATCAGTTATTTTTAGAATTCTCTATTTTGATTCACCCTTTTTACATAGCGGGAAAGTTTAATTTTATTCTATTTCTTGATTGATATTTATTTTAGTTTGTTTTGCTGCTTGTTTATTTTTTCCTGGGCCAATTTTGAGAAGTTTTGAACGCAATATGAAAAAATCTTTCTTGTCAGATGCTGACTTGCAGCAAGTAGTAATGACTATTCATAAACTCGCCTATTTCTCTTTATACATATTATTAAATAAGAAAATCTAAGACTATCGGTCATGCCGCATCCATGACACACCCTCTCCGTGATAATGCATACTTAATTTGAAAAGCCCATCAGTAATATTTTAAGTTGCACAAGAGAACTTCCAGTTGCAATATTGCATCAGAATTTTTTCTTTACTGCAAGTGCCATACTAAACAGATGTTCGTTAGCTATGTTTTCAGCACAGCTGGATTTTATGCTTAAGTTCGTAAGAAGATAATAGTTTGTTTACTTTCGTTTTGGCCAACTTAGGTGACTCCTACTCTAATATATTATTTACTTAACGTATCATTCAAACAATACTTTCCTTCAAATAGGTTGAATGCTCATATATACAAAGTAAATCCTATGGAAATTCGCTGAGTACGCAGGTCTGCTGCGACGGGGGTATTTTTATTCACACCATTGGAACTAGACTTACTTATAAATAAATGTTTTATAAATTGAAGTGGTATCACTTCAATGTAATGCAACATTTCCTAATGCTGGTATGCTTTATTATGGAAGCTTTATTATTGTATGCTTTATCACTTTATTACTTGATATACTTAGTAGTCACTTGTGTTTTTAAGAGTTTGGTAAATAAAATGTAGTAGTACCCTTTGGTAGGGCAGGATATAAGGTGTGTGTTTTTATTGACAAACTAACTAATGAAACTAATGAAATTAAAGGGCGGGAGGTGGTTGTTAAGGTTTTGGGGGAGCATTAGGTTTGGTTTTGGGGGGGCATGCACCATTGTCCTTGGGGGAGCTGGGCACCCCTGTTGCAACATATTTATTCCATGAGTAAAATAAAACTAGTAAACCATGTTTGTACCTTTTAGTAGACACACCATAGTTTGTAGATGTAGGCCTAAACATCGACATCTATCAAGTTATTTTATACAATCAATTAATTGGAAATATATATTTAGTATGTAAATCTGTGTAATCTAATCCTAATGAACTTAAAAAATGAAATTTCAATCATCATATTTTTTTAATACATGTATAAACTACTTTACTTTCTGAGTATGAGGCATTGTTGATGTTTATTTCAGTGGACAGTGACACCTTTTCTGCCAGACGATATAATGATGATCCAGAAATCTTGGCAGCCTTAGATAGATGTTTCAAGCTGATCCGTAATCCATCTTACAAAACAGGGAATGTATCCCTCCTTGGTCAGTTCATGACACAACAATTATTCGAATGTTACCAAAAATTGCTGACTAAATCTGACCATTCTTTACTCGATATCATTCGTCCAGGTGTAAAACAAATAGCAGAGAGATCCTTTCCAATGGATGAGTCTCCAATAGTTTTACCTGACTATGAAAGCTTTGTAGTGTTTTTTGATTTTGTCACTCCAGTTATCCTAGGCCTTAATGGGATCAAACCATATAGGAACCTCACACCTCACCCACAATCAAATTTTGAAATTGAACAGACTGAAACCGATTTACAAAATATGAACATTGACCCTTCAAACAACATAATACAGACATGTGTAATAGAGTGTTCCAGAAACCTAAAGGGCTATAACTTTCCTTGTAGTCTGACATTAAGGGCTTTGGAAGAAGTGGAGCTTGAAGTATCAAGTACTCTTTTGAAGTTTTACAGAAATGAAGATGTTGAAAAGGTAAGTCTCTCCGGGACAGAGTCTTACACAGATGACATTAGTGATATCTATGTCACTATCAATGAGATTCTGGAGAGTGGAAATGAAATTTACAATCTGCTTGAAACTCGACTCCTGCTTGATCCTGAATTGAGACGAGAACATCGTCGCGGCCGACACTGGCCCTTCGGACGAGGAGTGTACATAAGGCCTGAGGTCTACTTGGCGGTTTGGATAAATGTTCAAGAACATATTAAAATAAGGTTTTACGTCGGAGATAAGGACAAAGGAAAAATAGGAAAGATGTTCAAGAGGCTGGGAGAGCTTGTTAACCATCTTGAGAAACATTTTGAGTTTGAACAACATGAAACCTTGGGTTACTTGGCTACTGACCCTCAGCTTGTTGGGAATGGACTGAAATTCCATGCAGTTCTTAATTTGCCATGTCTTGGGTCAGACTTTTATGATCTTCAACAACTCTGTCATGTGAGAGGTCTGAATGTTGAACTTATGCGCAGACGTGGACAATTTCATATAAAGAATAGACAGTCACTTGGACTGACTGAAAGTCAGTCTTTCAAAGAGTTTGCTTCTGTTGTAGCCAATATCATTGACTTAGAAAGAAGCAAAGCAAGAGAAAGTTCTTCAAGAATGACTCGATTGCTGAAGAATTTTATTAAAAAGTGAACAATTATATAAAAAAAGAAGAAGAATTTCTTGTAATCTAAAAACTGTACACTAATTTTTGTATTTCATCACCTAATGCTAAAAAGGCCCTGGGCTATTGTTAATGTTATACTAATTAAATGTTCCAATTTTGCAATATTTTTCTTGACTTTTAGGCATTGTGGTTGATCAAGTGCAAAATCCCAACCTGTGCGAGAATTAGCACGTATCGATATACAGGGAAGAAGGAGAATTTCATGATTGTAGCCTCCGGATTACTGATGTATAACAAAAAAATGGTTTATATTACCTTGTTCAGTCAAGTAATCCACTTGATGGAACAAGGTAATATAACCCATTTTTTGAAGAAGTAGAAATCCATTTAGACTCTCTTCTACTTAAACCTTGCCCCCTTATCTGCTGTCAAAGTATCTAATTACTTTCTTTCTGAATGACATGATTTTTTGGTGAGGTGATTATTATTCTCAAATATTTTGAGGCATTCACTCACCGTAGTAGTCAGGGCAGTTAAACTTCCAGGTGTCCAGGGGTCATAAAACACACACAAACTAAACAAATATTGGAAAACGCACTGTTTTTTATGGTTGACGTTTTGCGGACACAAAAACAAATCCGCTTTATCAAGACCGGCCGGTAGATGGATTATGGCCACATAGTTGCTCAGAATGCCTTGACACGACTGAGTTGACCGGTACGTTATCGGTGTGTAATAGGAAAAAAACAGTGTGTTTTCCAGTATTTGTTTGGTTTGTGTGTGTTTTTATGACCCCTGGACACCTGGAAGTTTAACTGCACTGACTACTACGGTGAGTGAAGGCCCCAAAATATTTTAGAATATCTAATTACTGCGAAGAGGTGTAAAATTATTCTTCTGTAAAAAATTAAATAATTTCTAGGATTATAGCAAAATTGTTTGGCAGGTTTTATCTTTCTATTTTTCATCTACTAACTTGATAGTATTTTTTTACATATTTTTAATTATATTCGATACCAAAATTAAAGAAAAAATCAATAAAGATCAGTTTTTATTAGTTAAAAAAATTTATTGAAGAGTGATTAAATATTGTTTTCTGTATTACCGTTGACTGCTATGCTGACTAGTTTATCACTTCCAGGAGTAAAAACACATGTGCATGTTCATGTGCGTGTGTGTGCGTGTATGAACAACCCTATATTATCCCAGCTCTATTAGCTTATTGGGTAAAAATATAGCCTCAGTCTAGGTTTCGATAATATGTTCACTCTGATTGGCAAGATAAATTTTTGTCCCTGATTGGTTACTGTCAGTCTAACCTAAACGCAAATACCGGGTGTCCGAAAAAGAACTCCCTAATTGTGATGACCTCTAATTTTCAATTTATAAATCAAATCGACTCAAATTATATATTGAATGATTGGTAAACTCACCAAGTTTTTGTTACAAGTCACAAATGTTTGGTGAATTTCACTTTGGGCTCATGGCAAACATAAAACAAAAAATCAAATTGTCCCTGTGTACTAGTAGTGAATAAAAATCACGTTTTAAGTTTTTTTTTTAGATTTAACAGTTATCTTTAAAACTATGAATCCTATAGAAACCTCTCAGTTTATAACATTAAAGAAAATGAATTTTTCCCTACAGTTTGGGTGTTTTTGCAGGTTTGTAGCTTTTTTGGGTCCTGAGAAATGAGTTTTGGAAACGAACAATTTGTTTTTTTTTTGTGTGTGTTTCGTGTGCCATACTGCTAAAGTTGGAAAACCCCAAAATTTTTATTTTTACCAAATTAAAGGGAAATAACCAAGTTTTGGTAAAAGTAAGAGGTTTTAAACATGAAATGAGAGTTTTCTGTAGGATGCTTGGTTTTCAAGTTAACTGTTAAATCTTGTAAAAAAACTCATTACAACGTGATTTTTAAGAACTACTGGTGCGCAGGGAAAATATGATTTTTTGTTTTTTTGTTTTCCATGAGCCCAAAGTAAAATCCACCAAAGAATGTGTGACTTGTATCAGAAACTTGGCGAGTTTTCCTATCATTTAATACATAATTTGAGTTGATATGATTTACAAATTACAAATTAAAGTTCTTCAAAATTAGGGAGTTCTTTTTCGGACACCCGGTATAACAGACAATCAGCTGATTGTTCTAAATAGCATGAACAAGATGAAAGCCTCATTGGGTGAAACATTCTAAAGGAGAACAAGTTGTAAAATGTTTGGTTTTTATAATTAGCAGAATATATCGAGAGGTATAACAAAAAATATATTTCATCATAATGGACTTTAGTTGCTTTTCATTACTCGGTCATTTTCGACCTCGTATGAGAAGCGTCACTTTAGTCGTTGGTAATGTAAAATATACTATTATTAATTCATTGGTTGAGTTACTCAACGAGAAATTTATGGCTGCTAAAATTATAGCAATAATTTATAACTCATTATTTAGTCATTTGTTTATTATTTCAATGGATCATACAAATTTCAAATAAATAGCGAAATTAACCTTAGATAGGTATCGCTATTCACATACATGCTATTGGTATTGATACATAGATTTTACTCTGTGGTTAAAAATTATAATATGTTTGATGTAATGTTTTTTTTTTAAAGAAGGCACCCAAATACAAGAAAACCTCAATAATATTATTTACTATATAATAAATTTACATTATGTTTTTAGCTCCCAGTAATAAGATCCATAAGAGTCCATTAAAAGCACATTTTATTGTGTGTTTTAATGGTTTTTTAAGCATTAAACCAAATTTCAATAAAGCATTGGTTATTGTACCATCAATAAAAGGTACTGTACGTAGATTTGATGTATTTTTTCAATTAAATTTGTAAATACATTAAGAACAGCCATAAAACTGTCAAATTAAATCAAACCCATAGCGACAAAAGCACTGCTGACGGTAGAGGGCTCAAAGTCATTAGATTGCAAAATCAGACAAAAAAACACTTCAGCACACGTCAGAATTGCGTACAATGTCTATCTAGGGTTAACATAAACCATTAAGGGAAAGCAGTCCCAGATGATTTCATACAAACAACTTATAAATTTAAAAAATAATTTGCTTTGGATGGGGTTTTGATTGATGGGTTTTCTCTGGACTTAGCATCCTCCGATCATTAAGCTTTCAAATAATTATGCTTCTAGCCTATAGCCAGAGTTTTAATTGTACTGTATTGTACAATAATGCAGGCATCACACTCATTCTGTACGAATTTTTCACTCATATTTGCCTTAAAATATCAAGTAGTGGATTTAGTGGGTTTAATTTAGTTGACAATAATAAATAAAATTCAAATATTTACTTAGAAGTCAATAAGGACATACCTTAGCAAAGTTAACATAAAAAAACTTATGGAATTAGGTAAATGATGATAAATGATTCAGTATGATATATTATTTCCAATTCTTTGTAATATATAACATTATATTTAGCAGGGTTGAATTTACACAATAAAATGTCATAGCAGACATACGACTTACAGTATTATTGAATAATTTAAGTGAACTCAGATATGTATGAAATTATCACAGATTAATCTTAACAGACTCAACCTGCTGCAATAAGTCTCATTCCAATGAAAACGTCACACAAGAAAATATTTTTGTTTACCTAATTTTAATTTTTAGAATCCTAAATATTATTTAAAGTATAATGAGGTACATGATTGCAAAATAAGAAAGGTTTATGGGGGCAAATTGTTTATTGCAACAACCCTTTAAAATTTTTAAAGTCTGAAGAAAAAAATATAAATACTGTAAGAATATGATATAGACTAAAAATAAAGTCTCTACATTTTCCTTCACTAAAAACAGCTTTTTAATAATTTCCTACATTTCCGATTCTTAGTGTTATTTTATTTTAGTTAAAAGTTTCAAGTTCCTCAGATGATCGAACTTAATGACAGTCTCGAGTGAAACAGATTTTTATTGCTGTAAGTTGCATAGGATTTCTTTAGGCAGGTTTTATGCATGGCATTCTGCAACACGTGTTTCAGAACGAGAGACTTGTTGGCTATGACATGCTGTTACCTACTGTTTTTTTTCATAGGCACGCATACCATTTCTGTCGAAATTGGGGCACACGTTTGATATTGCCGTGTTGGTTTTCAAATTGTTTTACCATATATTTTTCACTTATCCGAATTCAAGGACGTGCTGCGCTGAGCAGGAACGTGAGTCGTCCTGCATAAATGACTCAAATTTGACTCAATGTATTTAGAGAGAACATGTGTCAGTTTAACTTGGTTTGTTTCTGATAACCGATGCCAGTATTTAGGAACGTCGTTTTCATCCGACAACATAGGTTGACACGCATTCATGTATAAATGCTCCCAGTTAAGTCTTTAGAACTTGAAACACGCCGAAAAGACATGCGATGCGGAACACGGTGCATAAAACCTGCCTTAGAGTGGAAGCACGTGTGTTTTGATGGTGGTTTGGCTTATACTGCAAATTTTGCTTTTCTGTCTCTTTCTTACTTATGCCTCTCATTTACTCTCTACCAACTTCACTTTAACTATAACATCTGTATAATAAATTAGATATATTTTGGATAAAAATTTAAAGTTACTTTAAAATTTTGGTTTTATTGACATTTCAACAACAAAATTTTCAAAAGACTAAAATCCTATTGAGCAAAGTAAAACTAATTCAATTATATTGTTAACCGATATTCTTATCAGTTTTTATTTCAATAACTCCTTTAACAACTGATTAGAAAAGCAGTCAAGTGATGAGGCGCTTAAGGTGGCATGGGCGGATTTCTGGGGGTGCCGGGCACCCCCTGATATTTAGTGGATTTGTTGGCAGTGAAGAGGGAAAGTATTTTCAACACAACTTTGGTTGTGGTATTTGGATAAATTACAAATGGTTGTTGTTAAATAAAATAAGTACGTACTTGGAATAGGCCTCAAAACGGACCATTTCAATAAGAGTTTAACTTGCTGAGTTTGACTTGTCCACTTAACTCCCCACCAGCGAGCTAGAAAAATAATAGAGGGGACATCTGTATCTCCGTAGCATTTATTGTTTTGAAGCCGGTCCGCGGCCCGACTGTGGGCAACAGCCACGGATCGTCGCTCAAAACGCTACAAAATTTTAATGCACGCTTTTCAAATAAACTGCAGTTAGAAGAACTTACAATCAACTAAAAATTACCAAATTTGGCAGAAAGAATGTGTAATGTTAGTGCTGCTCACTAACGGTATGATTTTCAAGTCGACAAAAATTATACTGTAATTGCAATAAGGAATTAAATCATTGAAAATGAATTAAATTTACATTCATTACATAAAAAAATTATTAAGCGAGGAATTTTTATTTTTTGGTCAGGAAATTTTTTATTGTTACCACGTTTTAGAAAAATAGTTGAAACGTAACATATATTTTTTTGAAAACTCTACGGCCAGCCGTCAACGAGAAAATCCAGGTTGAAGATAAACAAATTTCCGCGGCGCTCGGGATAGGCAGACGCCGCCGCTGCGCGCCACAACGCATTCGGATAACTATTTGATTAAACTTTCTACATGCCGATGTTCCCTTTTATCAACCACTTCTCGTGTTTTAATATTTTTTTTCTAGATAGTTATTATATTTACGTTCATAGTTTTACGTTTTATAGTCTATTGTTAGTACAATTACTGTAAGGCCCCAAAATGGCCAATACCTAGGTTGTATTAGATTCCACTTCAACTTATTAATTATCAGACATTACAGTTTATTTTTCAGGACAGAGGACAACTTTTGTTCTGAATATTTTTATTTCCCTTTTACTAAGATCGCCCAATAATTTTAATTCTAACTTGAAATTGGGAGCCTTTTGAAATTGTTCAACGTGAAAGGTACGTGTTTTTGTTGGTTTGCCGGCACTCGTGGAATCTTTTCAAAGTATTCAAAGTGCAAACCAAGTGTTTAGTCAGCGTTTGCCGGCACTCGTGGTTCACTTTTTAAGTGTTCAAATTGCAAAAAGTGTGGTTTTAAGGTAAATTGTCGGCATCCGGGCAGCCTTGTAGAATCACAAAGTTTAGGTGTAATTTGTTTCCCAGCCTAGTGACATATAACAAGATTTTTTTGGAAGGATTTACGTACTAACCCCCTCAAAAACTTAAGGTTGGAAAAAATTGGGCCTATGGGCGCCCAAATGTAAAACATTACCCTGCTTATACAACCAAATTAAATACAAGTGACCAAGAGACTCCAGGAAAAAAATCTTTTAGTTTTTTATGGTTACTTATACACAACTACCTTGAACGTTGATAAAAGTGGTATGAGAACCCCTCTTCATAAATAACATGCTTTTGATAGGATTTTTTTAAAGAATATATCGAATTATTTTCTAATATGCCTTCTAGCTTTGTTTGTTCACTGATTTTTCACTTTATCAATGAGCTTATGTCTAAAATAAAAGGAATTAATCGGAACCAGCGTTTGATAGAGACGGACTTTAAAAAAATTATGTTCAGGGGACTCGGAAGATAACAAGTACCATGAAAATAAGTCAGAAATATTCTCAAAGATAAAAAAATAGTGAATACTCATTAGTGGTGTTCCTGAGAGACACATCATACAAAATACAGATGAGAAAACATAAATTTTAGTCGTAAAACTTTAAAAATATTTTTCAGGAGTCCCTTGGTCACTTTTATTTAATTTGTTTGTATAAGCAGGGTCATATTTTATATTCAGGCGCTCCAAGGCCCATAATTATTTCCGCCCTTAAGTTTTTGAGGGAGTTACGTAAATCCTTCCTTAAAAGTCATGTTAAAAATCATGCCACTAGTGAGGAAATCAAATTACACCTAATTTTTCAACAATTCTATGAGACTGCCCGGGCGCAACAATTTCAAAAGGCTCTCAATTTCAAGTTAGAATTAAAAATTATTGGGCGATCTTAGTAAAAGGGAAATAAAAATATTCAGAATTAAAAGTTGTCCTCTGTCCTGAAAAAGAAACTGTAATGTCTGATAATTAATAAGTTGAAGTGGAATCTAAAACAACCTAGATATTATGGCCATTTTGGGGCCTTACAGTAATAGTACTAACAATACTTTTATAAAACGTAAAACTACGAACGTAAATATAATAACTATCTTGAAAAAATAAATATTAAAACACAAGAAGCGGTTGATGAAAGGGAACATCGGCATATAGAACGTTTAATCAAATAGTTATCCGAATGTGTTGTGGCGCGCAGCGGCAGCGTCTGCCTATCCCGAGCGCCGCGGAAATTTTTTTATCTTCAACCTGGATTTGCTCTTGGATTTTTTTTTCTTGGATTTAACATTTTACACTGGTTTTAATCGCACATCTGTCAATTTTTTCAGCACTTCAGAAATTTCCTTCACATAATGAAAACTTTATCTTTTCCAATTTGTGTAAGGAGGCTTGTGATTAGCATAAGTGTTATATAAAATATTGCACAATTCTACTTCTGATTGAATCAATTTCCTCTGCACAGCACTTGGTGTGGGGTCAGACTGCTGATAATGTTTCCTTTCAAGAGGTTGAAAAATATTAAACTGCACCACTCTCAGTTCAAAAAGATTAACTAAGTTCTTCATTTATAAGTACTAGTTTTGAGGTCAAAATGATCTTTTAAGTCTATTCATATAAATAATAGATTGCTCACATAAATCAGAATTCTTTGACTGTGGGTTTAATGTAGGTCGCCAGTAATGTCATACAAACTTTTATTGAATTCTATACTAGTTTGCACAGAACAGATGTTGAACTATGATCAGCGATGTTATTCATCACAGGTCTGACCGAGGGCACCGTCGCTGTCTCGGGATTCCCAGTCTTTGGGAATGACGAGGGACGTTACTTGGCCTCTTGTGAGTAATAAAGGGACTTTTGTGAAGATGTTTAATGGAAGGAAAATAGAAACAAAGTATTAAATTATTTACAATACAATTGTACAATTTTGTGATATGGTACAGTGCTGGAATTCCAAGCATGATACTTACAATTTTAATTATTAAATAAAATTGCCTTATCCAGTCACTTCTAGTAATTCAAAAAGGAAAAAGTTTCGTTGCTCAGAACTTCATCAGGTATTCAAGTATGCAACCAGGTTAATTAATGTATCATTATGTTGAGGCAAGTCAAATTATTCAATGAAATCTTATCTCAGCTACTATTATTAAAAGTTGGTAAGGTTAAAATTAAAATTGGAATTATATTCAGCACTTTTCACCATACAAAGTAAACACCAGTTAAAATTATGTATTACCATTACTAAAATATAATTTCTCTTTTTCTGCTATACTCACACTTGGGATGTGATCCACTTAGTTCTCTATATTTACACTCAAAGTCATTGCTCACTAAGATCATAGCCATCTCAAGTAACAAGGGGACACAGTCTTTGAAGTGGAAATGGTGATTTGTAAGGGTTTTTAGCACAGAAAAACCCCTACAGAGTCAGCTGATTGAAAGAAGTATACACAATAGATGGAGCCATAAGAGATAAGTTGATTCGAGCCCTTGGTTGTGACATTGCCATTTTTATGAGCGCCGCAGCCTGGTTACTAGAGATGGCTCTGCTAGGATGTTGTAATACTGCATCATTGCATGCCTGTGTCATGTAGCAACTGTCGCTTGTGCTCATTTTTTGAAGCTTCATGTTTGAAATCAGACCAGTTGTTTGTCGGATTAACTGACCTTTTGGTTATTCGACCAGTTAGGTCCCGTGTAGGCCAGTTGAGAGAGCATTCATGAATGATAATTTTAATCACATAATTAGCTAGATAACTTGTAAAATCTTTAAATTAACTCCAAGTTTGTTATTATTGAACGGTGAATAAAAGTAGAGCACAGCGAGTTTTTGATTTTAAAATTATTCTTCAAAAGGTGGCAGGTACTGAAGACTCTTAACAGTTTGATAATTATAGACTAGATCTTAGGGGGGCAGGATCTGGTGACTGCTGGAATTTTTGTGATTTAAATTAGATTATTTAATTTACCACTTTTACCTATACTCAGTGTATTTGTGGTATGCTAATAACATTGAAAATTCAGGAATCCAAAACATTTAAAATTCAACAAAAGGAGGCAATTTTTACTGATTAAATTTATATAATGGGGTAGCATTTTATTCACTAAAATCGTCATTATTTGAGACTCTGTCACAACACTATTTTAAGGCACAAATGAGTGAACTGTGGGTGAGTTGAAATGGGTAGTATTGTAACTGATAGACCGGACTCTTCTTTTGTTAGAATTATCAATAACTTTCCATAATTTGGTGTTTATATTGATTTATTTTTTAATAACCACGTGTGTTAAGGAATAATTTGACGTACAATACCCATAAATAAATGGCCTGACAAGTTCTTAGGTTGTCTGTAAAATGTCAAAAGGATATATACATATCTGAAGGAGGAACGTTGAATTTTAAAATCACAGATACATAAAAACCACTCACATATAAGTCGGCTTTGTGTGTTGGCAGCGCTGGGCCGTCCCCTCATCGCAGGGTTGACGGAAGTTGTCTCCAGAAGGCCACCAGACCCTGTCAGATACCTTGCCGATTACCTTCACAACTACGAGGAGGGCTCTCAAAACAGTCCTACTATGGTATGCTAGTACTCCCAAGTTAAACTAAAGAACCAAGCACTAACTCTTAGACTAATGTTTTTTGTAACTAAATCACAAAGAAGCCTTTTTTCCAACAACAGCTGTTGAAAGCTATTCCCTACGCTGTTTAGCAAGCATGAAAATTAAATAGGCATGTTCTAGAGCAGCGGTTCCCAAAGTGTGGGAAGGGTTTCAGATGGGTCGCGATGAGGCTACAACAATTATAAAAGAAGAACCTCGCATTTTTAATTTTTTTAAAACTTGGAAAAGTTTTCGAAAATACTTTTTTACTAAGGACACTATTTCCATTGAATCGAATATGAGAAAAAGACTAGGCCGTGTAAGAACGTTATTGAGGGTTGCATCTTACCGCCATCGCCAGTCGGATCACATACTTTTGCCCAAATCAGTCAAACTCTGATGTGTGATTCACAGCCAATCCATGTCATTTCATTTTTTGAAGATCGGATTGCCTTTCAAACTTTATTTTCCTACATTTTTTTGTTTTTAATCACTTTAAACATGGACCGAACGCCTAACCTGAACTTTCGGGGGATACAAGTAGTTCGAAAAGTCTGAGGAAGGGGACTATTTTATACTTACCGGTCCCGCTTAACATCAGTTGTTAAAAGGGACAAATTTGCGTTTTTCGGACTGCTATTTTTCGTACTGTTCCCGGAAGAAACGCTAAGTTTAGAGAAGTCCACGCTCAAATTTGCAATCTAGAAACGAGACCTAAAAACATGTCATACAAGAATCAGAATTGCAGTTTTTAGTAACTATGTGTGAAATTCCAAAACAATAATTTAATATAGCTTGAAAATTGTGGAAAGTACAGTCGTACTTTCAAAAGTAAATTTTTTTAGTAAGAGATCCAAAAGTGAAAAAAGTAAAATAAAATTGGGAAATATTTTCAGTTTGGTCTGCCCAGTTTTACTTTAACTCAATCATGTTTCTGCTAAGGTATAGGTGCAATTTTGCAATGGGTCATTTATTTTGAAATAGACCTATTAATTTTTCATTGTATCAGGACCCTCTGAAGATCAAACACTAAATTTCTACCAAAGACTGTAAAAAGGTCAAAGAGAGTCATTGATTTGGTGCTTTTATGTTAAAAAGTGCTTTTATTACTATCTTGCACGAAGTTATGTTTGAAAGAAGAAAACCATGCAGTGTTCTTTTGGATGGTAGATACAGTACTAAATAATTCTTCTTAACTTTCTTTATTTTGATAACTGATATAAATAATCTGTAGAGGAAAAGATTGAAATTATTTTCCTTCAGGATTGATTCTTTAGTTACATATAACTTAACTTAATGATATTATCTCATTATATTATTATTCTTTCTAGCAGGCTTTTTAGTTTTTTTTTTATGGAGCTACTCAATGGTTTTAAGAATTAAAATTCCATTGAGTAATCTAAAAACACACAAATATAAATGATTGCAATAATTGAACTTTTGGGGCTTATATTTCAACCAAATTTATAAAGAAGAATTGCTATTTATACTTTGCAACGCACATAGTTTCATTCTATATGAGTGTTATTTGTCTCGAAATAAAAACTGGATAGATCACTTGACATTTGTGTTTGTCTATGTTGTTATAGGTTAATGTTTTTAACTACGATGTTTTATTTATTTCATTGTTTTACTACGATCCATTTTTTGATGGGTCTGATGTACCTAAATATAAATTTATACCAATGGTGGATCATGAAAAATCTTCGGATTCATTGGTGGGTCGCCAGCCAAAATGTTTGGGAACCACTGCTCTAGAGCATAGCCAGAGTTAAGGCCAAAGGATATTTGAAAAGATGGAGGTATAGTAGAATATATTTTTTCGAGAAATAGAGAGTGATCAATTACCTCACATGCAAGTGTGCCCCCATCCCATCCTGTATCCAAAATATGACATTTTGTCTCTGTTTGTAAAGGCGCTGGAGCAGAACAATCCAGACAGGTCAAGACAGCCAGCTCTACCAGTCCCTCCACCTCCTGAGACACCCCCCACCCCACCTCCTCCCAACCCACCAGCCCCTGCGACTGTGCCGCCTCCTGCCAGTCATGACACAGAGGCGGCGAGGGCATCCATTCAGGAGGAGGATGGGGCAGGAATGGAGAATGTTGATGAGGAAACCAGGATGAAGACTCCTGAGCCACCTCCATCAGCCTTCAAACCTGTGCAGAGGGTGAGTACGAATTCATGTAAACAACTCTTAATTAAATAAAAATAAGGAATTTATTGTAACAAAATATGAAAAATAAAATAAATAAGACTTATTCTGTTATAATTTATGTGGTTAGTTTTAAACAATGGTATTTGAAATTTCAAGGAAGTCAACATTGGCGTGAGTCACCAAGAGAGGTCCTGAGTGAGGTGGCAAAAACCCTGTGACTATAGCGCTGCTTGCGGCGTGCATATTTTATGAACCAATAGTGCTATTGTTGTCATGATTGGACTACCACTAGCAGTTTTTCATGGAGGTCATTGATATATACTTTTTTGAGTTACCGGAGATTCAACGAGTTACAGAGTTAAAATCATACAACAAAGCAGATGGTCAAGATTTGAAAAGAGTGACCCAGTTTCACAACAGAAAGCAGAGGAGCAATTTTTTATAATCCAGGATAAATCTGTGTTTTATGATTGTACTGTGAATTTCAAATGTAGATTAGCCAGTTAATAAAAAGTCAGTAAATATCTACATTATGGTTTTGATTTCTTAAAACAAAGAGGTTTTTACTTTACAAAAGAAAATTATTGATTCTTACCACAAAGGAAATACCACCCTATTGAAACAAGACTACTCATCTCTAATCAACTTTATTTATTGCATTTTTTTACAAAATACTGTGTTTACTTTATTGTATTCAACTAATCTGAATTTTGGTTGTTCAGGATGAGTTTGGACAGATGATCCTGCACTTTGCGATGGCTCGGACGCACGGTCGCAACGCCGTGCTGCAGATGCTTCAGGAGGTTGATTGCAACATTGCATTGCGAGACGAGTTGTATCGAACTCCCCGCGATGTTGCGCTGCAGGTCAGCTTGGTCGACAATGTGGAAGCTATCGACCGATACGTTGTCAGCCTGGCAGCAACGGGTGAGTAACACCTACTAAGATGTATTACGTATGTGGACATGAGAACCTCCTTAACAGTATTGCAGTTTTTAATTGTCATACTATTGAGCGAAAAAAATTGAGGGTAGCTAAGGACCCTGTCTTTTAACGCATTCACTGTGGTGTGAGTCACCGATGACTCATGAGAAACGGTGTGTGCAGCAGCAAAAACATTGTGACTATTGTGCTGCTTGCAGCATGCATACCTGAAGGAGTATGAATGGAGTGTAAGAAATGTGGACACTACAGATGATGCACGAAGTTGACCAGCCTGACATAATCATATTTTTTATATAGTGATGCTCTTAATTTACAACTAATGCCCTTTGAAAACGAATACAGTTGATGTTTGTTGAATTCTTTTACACGTTGTTTATCCTCCCAGAACAATTTTCTCTTTTTTTTGCTCTAGCAATGGAGATTACCACATCTCAACATAACTGTTTACTTTCCTTGTAAAAGTTTATTTTATTTCTACAACTATAATATTTTAGACCAAAATTAGTTGACAACTCTTAGTAATAAAAAATTAACTTTGAGATGAACTTTCACACATATAAGAAGTTCTCTTTGTTGTTAATGCTTTTTTAAAGAAAAGATCGTCTTCTAAATTAACTAGAGATCCTGTATATACATTTAACTAGTGGCTGCTGACAAAGTATAAAGTTCATCTTATTTCTACTTCAGTAGGTGTTAGATCTCAGGACCTTTTTACATGATACAGTTTTCATGCGGCTTGTGCCATGCAAAAAGGATCCATGTGACCCGCTGCTGTCTCAGTTTAACATGTGAATCATTTGAAATGCTGTGTTGTGTGAAAGCACCCACATATGGTTACATATAACTACAAATCATATGATTCCTTATCACACAGCAGCATCTGCATCAAACTGCTTCGTGTGAAAGGGGCCTTAAACTCTTTTTGCATTAGTCAATAATAATTTCAAAAAAAATCTTGTTTTACCATTGTAACTGACTAACAGTGGCGGCTCGTGAGTTTATGTACTGGGGGTTCAGAGCTAATAACATATACATAATACTAATGTATTATATTGGTGTTATTGTCTTAAGCCAATCAGCCAATCAGTATTTAAAAACGTTAAATGCTTACAAGATTATAGTGCCTGCATTTCTTGACATACCTGCTTTTATACACGAGTGTAATGCTTATGGTCTATAGGATGAAGGCACTATACCATTGATGATAAATTGTATTATGCTACTATGTACATTAAAATGTTAAATCCAAAATTAATTAAATCAATAGCGTTATTACCGTTGCTCGATAGCTTAATTACTGTTCTTACAGAGAGCTATGGTGCGGCCGCTACGCCGATTGTTTTCTTTCAATAGGCCTAATCAGAGCTAAAAATAAAACGCATAATCACATAACTGAAATAAACGTATTTATAACTAAAAACAACATAGAAATCACACAGTATTTAAATAAATAAACTTAAACAACGCCCGAACCCTTAAAACAACATTATCAAGGTTTACAGCTCGCGTTCCGTAGGGTGCTGCTGAAACAGAAGTGGTTAGGAAAGAAACTACTCTTTCGGAAGAGGTCGGCCAATGTCGTCAGCGCTCGGCTCGCCGCTAGCCGAGAGCATTAGCGGTAAGTCCATTGCTTTCAAGCAAGCCCCCCTCCGCTCCCCTCACACCCCTCGCCAGCCAGCTGGGTTCACTCGGCGAACTGAACCTCGCTCTGCCGGCGTTGCGTGAGAGCTTCGCCCGGACGCAACAATAGTTTTTTTGCCATGTTGTTTATAAAAGTATGTTTAACAATGGGTTTTTCGGCTATTTACTTAAAAAATTTATTGTTTTTGATTATTTTAGGGGGTTCACTGAACCATTGAACCTACACACGAGCCGCCACTGCTGACTAAACCATTTTTTTCCAATACTTTGAATCCTTTATCATGGACACTCTATTTACTATATGCAACTAAACAACCATGACATTTAACATGGCCTTGTTACTAGAGATGGCTTCTAGTAACAAGGCCGCGGCGCTAGTAAATGGCAACAGCACACCTAAGGGTTCAGCTGATTTGTTTATCCATACTCTCTTATGACACTATCTTTTGTTTACATGAAATCAGCTGGCTCTGTAAGGGTTTTTAATATGCAAAAAACCCTTGAAGAGCGGCGTTGCCAGGTCGAAGGCTGCGGCCTTATTACTAGACATGGCCATGCAGTTAATCATGGGTTCCCAGTCACGGTTCATCCTTAGACTCTCACAACGACCAGGCCACCATTGTGAAGATGGCCAACAAGAGAGGCCAGACACAGGTGCTGGCTGTATACACTAATGTCTGATGTTGTATCCAGGCCAGGTGGACAAGCTGCGGAAGCTGCTGGTTGAAGGCTACGACCACATCCTGGACACTCACGACAACCAGGCCACCATCGTGGAAGTGGCCAACAAGAGAGGCCAGACACAGGTGCTGGCTGTAGTCACTAATGTCTGATGTTGTATCCAGGCCAGGTGGACAAGCTGTGGGAGCTGCTGGTCGAAGGCTACGACCACATCCTGGACACTCACAACGACCAAGCCACCATCGTGGAAGTGGCCAACAAGAGAGGCCAGACACAGGTGCTAGCTGTAGTCACTAATATCTGATGTTGTATCCAGGCCAGGTGGACAAGCTGCGGGAGCTGCTGGTCGAAGGCTACGACCACATCCTGGACACTCATGACGACCAGGCCACCATCGTGGAAGTGGCCAACAAGAGAGGCCAGACACAGGTGCTAGCTGTAGTCACTAATATCTGATGTTGTATCCAGGCCAGGTGGACAAGCTGCGGGAGCTGCTGGTCGAAGGCTACGACCACATCCTGGACACTCATGACGACCAGGCCACCATCGTGGAAGTGGCCAACAAGAGAGGCCAGACGCAGGTGCTGGCTGTAATCACTAATGTCTGATGTTGTATCCAGGCCGGGTGGACAAGCTGCGGGAGCTGCTGGTCGAAGGCTACGACCACATCCTGGACACTCACGACGACCAGGCCACCATCGTGGAAGTGGCCAACGAGAGAGGGCAGACACAGGTGCTGGCCTTCCTCGACTCCATCACCAGCTTTGAGGTGATACATAAACAAGCTTCATCTCTTTGTGTAGAATAATTATTATAAGTCACAATTTCAGGACAAACGTTTCGTTTTAAAAATATACAAAAAATCTTTTACTAAGAGAAAAAAAAGAAATGACCTTTTACTAAGAGGTTTATTTTGAGATGAAGGAGGATTGCAGGTAATAATCTATGAAGGAAGACCTGTAAACTTTACTAAGTTTTATAGGGTCAGTGAAAGTTTTCAGAAGTCTTTTTTTCAATCTTTCTCTTTTTGATTTTGTGTAAGCTATACCAACAATGATAAATTATTTATTTTTCAACTACAAGCAGCATGACTTAAGAAGTCAGGCATGACCTTGAATAGGATGAAAATAAAAGAAGACTCATATTTTAAATAAGACTTCTATAAAATCCCTTTTCAGTTGTTAATATTTTCGATGAGACATAGATGGGAGTTCATGATTATTAGTCTTTCCCTAGTTAAGTAGGTGATAGCAGATTTAAAGGGAATGGTGGATGGCTCCAGTCCAAGCTCTGTCTGTGTAGGATCGCAGGGAAAGGCTACACCGAGCCATCCGGCTGGCCAGTGACAGTCAGGTGCAAGAGATGCTCAAGAGTAACCCAGGGCTGGCGCTGGCCAAGAACACGTACTCTCGCTGCAGTCTCCACGTCGCCGTGTTGAACCAGCACGACCACATCGTGCAGCACATAGCTTCGCACTACCCCCAGACCCTGGCCATCGGCGACAATGTGAGTGAAAAACATCACATCTATCCGGCACTAGCTGTGCAACCATAAATAACTTATGGATATAAATTTAATGCCAATTTAGATCATCTTTTAAAATACCATAAAGTTTTTCACACTATGAAAATGAATACACTTACTGTGTTCGATTAAAACTTTAATAATAATAAAAATAACTCTTTGCCACATGAAACAATTACATGAATTATTGTATTACAAGCGTCACTGGGTACATAAACTTTTTCATTCATACAGCCTTTTAAACATACATTGTTACATTCATTCTGTTTCATTCACTCGCCAATTATTAAGGGTCTCTTTGGTAACCACACTGTTTACGCCAAATTGCTGGCCTTCCAATTATATGCTAAGAACTCTGGGGCATCGTAAATGCCTTCGAGAGCCTTAAAACTGCTCTCGTAACTGCAATCGTAAAACTGCTTTAGGCGAGCCTTTAGTACCTTGGGCCTAATAGGGCCTGTTTTATTGTATCCAGCAGCTTGGTGACAAAATGAATGCCTGCTTGTGATGGTCGGTGTTGGTATACTACTAATCTATGCTGTCTGGCTCGAAGGTTATCCCAGCCTCTGGTGTTATAATCATGTATGTCTTGGCCACGAGGTTAGGGACATTTAGACATTTAGACACTGATGTTTCTAGAATGTAGAAGCACGGGACGGTCGACTGCTGCAAATTTTTGAATGCAGACTTGCACACCTCTCTTGTTTATAATTTGCTTAAGAGGGGGCTCCAGTCACGAAAGATTTCGTTGCTTACTCCAGCGCTCCCCAAAATGCGGTATCGTTTTGAACTACATCGACACAGTCCGCCGGAAGTTCGGTTCTCCATTCTCTGTCTCTCTCACACCCCCGCCCAACACCCCTTGCTTGCCACCCTATTGTACAAGGGTCACGTGACCTTGTAATTAGGGACAGTGAGTGACCTTGCTAGCAGGCCGGGGCTAAATGCCTGGCCGCTGTGGTTCAACAGTCCCCGAGACCTCAGAGTACGTCCAACCCTCCCAAACTTGAGCTAAAATTGACTGCCACTGGCAACTTTTTAAAGCGAATTTGATATATTATTTGGATTTTCCATCACCAAGTGAATAGAAATGTTTCATGAAAAATGAAGAAAAACGTCAATAATTACGCAACATTCTGTCTATAATGGAAGGTTTACTGAACCTAAAAAGCTAATAAATAAAGCAATGGATTAGTAAATATAATAATATTATATGACAAGGAGTAACCTAAATTATACTGTATTCTCAAGTTGGAAAAAATACTAGGGATCGAAAGGCCCTGATAATGGACACAACTATATTGGTGACACACAGACAAACATTCATTTCAACATTATAAATTACAAAGGACGAACAAACATTACAAAGGACTAACAAAAGTATGATATTTTACGATGATCGAATAAAATATCGATGTATAGGTCTACTACCTTAAATAATAAGGAGAATAACTACCTAAATGTTATTCTCGAGTTAGAAAAACTGACTGGAGTAAAGTGCACGAAATAGGGCGGGCGGAAAAACTGTGAACTCATCAATTTGCAATTTGTTTAGCCGCATTTTACACTGTACAACTTGTTTTATTAACTTGTGTTGTACAACAAGCTATACTAATTGGTGTGAACATGTTTAAGAAAGCAATAAAGATTATTAAACAAGTTGTACAAGCGTGTTTTAAAACCAAAAAGTCGCGTTTTACAACAGGTTGCAGGTTTCCCGAGCCATGTGGGATAGATCAAAGGGAATTTTTGTTTCATAAACTTTTGTTGTACAACATGTTTTAAAACATAAGATCGACTTTTTAAAACAACAGTTGTAACAAACATGTTTTACAAACAAAAGTTTATAAAACAAGTTGTATAGTGTAAACGCGGCTTTTTGCGCAATCAACATCGAACAAGTTACAGTTAAAGTCAAGTCAAATCTTCTTTATTCAATAATATGGCACATTACATGTCTTGAATAGCGTCATAAAACTATGAAAGAAATTCATGGAATAAATTAAAATAATAAACATACAATTTTGCTTGATATAGGCGAAAAATGTTTTGGAATTCAAATGAATGATTAAAGTTTTGATTATACTCGGGGATTGAATAAAAGGGGTTTTTTATTAATAAATCTTTTAGTAAATATTTACATTTATTGAAATTGCTTTCTTGCTTTAATGGTCCTGGTAAATGTTGAATAAATTTAAGTCCTGCATAAGATGGTTTATTAGTATAAATTGTGTCTAAATTGTGTCTCGGCAGGTTAATTTTGAAACGTGTGTTTGTTCGTTTGAAGTAGATGAAAACTGATTTTTTGCAAATATTATCGCCTCATAAATGTAAAAGTTGTAAACTTTTAACATACCTAATTCGCAAAAACATTTTTAACCGAATCTGTTATTTTTAGTTTCATAATTACTCGAATAGCTCTTTTTTGCTGTAAAAGTATCCTATCTAAATTTATTTTAATCGTTGCCCCACAAATTACAATTCATTAAGATAAATTACTGTGAATTAATGAATAATATTTCATCTTTAGAGTTTCCAAATTGCAAACCCTGGACATCTGTCGCAGAGCATAAATACCTTAAGACTAGTTCTTTACTATATGCCTGATGTGACTATCCCAGAAGATTATTCTCAATAATTAGGCCGAGAAACTTGGTTTGATTTACCTGTTCTATTTTATTGTTTTAATGAGATTATTAGGTTCAAGGTCTATTTTTGATCGTTTATTTGAAAATGATATCAAATTTGATTTAATTGCATTATTTAAAGTTTTTTTTATCTGGAAATTTATTAATAGAGGAAAGACTGTCATTTGACGATTGTTCAACTTGTAATTTTGATTTCCCAGGAAATATTGAATCGTCAGCATACAGGCACATGGATCCAACACTCCCAGAAATCGCCCCTGGCAGCCCCCTAATGTAACAGAGAAACAAAAGGGGGCCCAGGATCGATCCCTGGGGCACTCCATATCGCAGTGTCTGAAGCTGTGAGCTGAATTTGTCAATGAATAGTGCATTATTCTGTTCTATTGTATAATCCACCTCAACAAATTGCTCTCTGTTTTCTAAATATGAAGTGAACCACCTCAACTCTTTCCGTGAATTCCCAATTCATTTAGGGTATGTAACAGTTCACAGTGTTACACACTGTCAAAGGCTCTACTAAGATCTAAAAATATACCAACAATTTTTTCTCCTTTATCTACTGAATTTATAATGGACCCAACAAACTCTATCCCAGCTGTTAGTGTTGATTTTCCTGGTCTAAACCTATGTTGTTATTTGTCAAGCAACTGATTCTCTTCGAGATTATTAAAAAGCTGAATATAAACAAAACGTCCAAAAATCTTTGAAAATACTTGTAACCGAGAGATAGGACGATAGCATGATGGATTTTTTATTTTTCCTTTTTTTAAAAACAGGAATAACTTGTCGCGAGCACGAAATACGGCGGGTGAGTGAGGGCGCTGCTGGCGAAAGCAGCGTTATTTTGGTTGTCAATTAGTCATATGATTGTAAGTTTACAAACACACGTTTACATATGAAAGTTTTGCTGCAAGCTCTTATGCAAGATTCTGCTATTTTCGTGCAAGATTCAGACTAGCAGGAATCAATAATAACTGTCAGCTGTAGACAAAAATAAAAATGTAACGATACGTAATCTTTTGTTTTGTTTGTGTTTGTTTTCGGAGATTTCATAGATTAATTCATTGAATTACGAAATTATATTATATATTTTGGTGATAAATTCTTTAACACTTAATTTACATAATCAGTCAATTTGAACAAATAACGGTTTTTGTTTAATCAGTGGGCAATCTGTGGACATTAAGCCTATTTTTTTGCATTCTCTCTTATTTTGCCGGGTTTGTTTTGTTTTCATCACGGAGCCAGGGGAAATCCAGTTTGAGCCGCCCATGAAACGACGGTGACCTTAAATAACAAATCAAAAATGTGGTTGCAAACGTTCTTAGTTTTGCAAATAATTCAGCCGACGAAAATATTCGTGAAGCTACTGACTTCAATAAAATCCAAGCACTGACATAACAAATGTGTGGAATTAGTCTCCGGCCTGTTCAAAGATGTGCCCAAGAAGTAAAAAGAGAAAGTAGTGTACCTCCTAGAAAACTCTACTCCCCACTCCCAAGAGAAGCAATTCGCACATTGTTAAATGACTGACTGTGGCGTAGTGAGGGGGGCAGTTTGGGATGTTATGACACGGGAGATTTACAAACTGATCAAAATGTCCGCAAGGAACTTCAAGCTAGAGAGAATTAATTGGCTACACTGGTAGTGTCTGCTCCGATCGACGGCTTTTACGTGCCCTAGGATTCAGTTACAAAAAAACCAACGACAGACGCAAATTTCTGATGGAGAGTAGTCGTTGCTCGTGCGCGGTTCTTGTACAAAATGCACTCGCTAAAGCAGGAACCTATACTAAGTGGCCGGATGTATCTCGACGAGACCTGGGTGAATCAAAATCGCTCAAGTAAGTTTATCTGGCAACACTCGGACAAGAATGGAGGATTGAAAGTACCGACAGGGAAAGGAGGGCGATTAATAGTGTGTCACCATAGTCAATGGTGTCACGCTGGGAGCGCAAAAGGGTTCATCCCTCATTGCAAGTGTGTTTTTCGTTCTAAGAAGAATAGCATTGACTCAGAAATGAACTATCCCTATTCTAAATATTCAGAAATGAACTAACTGTTCGTCGATCCGTCCCAAGTTTTGAGCCTAAATAGAGTTACTTTTAGAATATAATTTTTGTACATAATGTGAGTATATTGAATAAAACTTTAACACAAATTACTTACTAATAATTTCTTAGTTTGGTATTAATGAAATAACTATACCTCTATGTTATAACATAAAAATTACTTGATTTTAAACCTCCATTCACACTAGTCCGGTACGGAACCGTTACAAATGTCCCATACAGAACCAGGAAAATCTAATTATTAAGTAATCATTGATAATTATTAAAAATTAGCATTATTTGTTTAAGAAACATATATGTCATTGCACTGTATATTTTAAAATCCTCTTTTACAAATAGAATAAAAGATTTTATCAAAACTATGATGACGTGTAATTTTGTGGAGTCCCGTACGGGACTAGCCTAGGCCCTACTGTTAACTTTACAAGAAAAATAAAGTGTTTGAAATGTTTTCAAAACACATAACATATTATAGTAATTTACAAATCGATACACAAGCTGAAGTATATCCTGGAAAACCAGATTAAATATTTTGGGCTCGGGTTTCCGGGTAAAAGACTCACTTGCGGTTGGCAGTACTGTTTTGGATCGCAGACGGACAAAGAGAACTTTTAATGAAATATTGCATCAAAAACTTGCATAGTGTAAAGTCCACGAAAACCACAAACAAGATTTTGACAGCTCAACATAAATATTTAATTTTCTCTTTTCAGCTGACTTTTAGCAGAAGATTTTGTGTGTTTCCAGTTTTTTCCGCCCGCCGTATTTCGTGCTCGCGACACTAATTTTAATTTTGATGGAAAAATTCATGAAGTAAGAGATGAATTAATTTATCACATGTGATAATGGTTTTAAAATAAATGATAATGATTTCTTCACTAACGTGACATGTTAAGAGTAAAGTGATAGTACCAGGTGGACCGAGCCTTGCTCGGTGTTATTTCATGTTTACCAGTTCATCCAGTTACTATAAAATATTTCAATGTCATAAAATTGATAAATAAAAACCTTTTTTATTGCTCCATGGACTCTTCATCCCACTTGCTGTATTTTCCCTTAATGGCTGTAGATTCCAAACAGCTGTTATGATTACTTCATTTGTTTACACTTTCCTTGTTTATTTTCGTTGCTATCACGGCAACCCATAAGGCCAATGTTAAAATTTTACAACTTTAAAATTCGATTTATTACGATATGCGTCATTCGGCATGCAGCGAGCAGCGATTCGCCGAATCACGAGTAGTGTGGATGGGTGTTTATATATTTGGCAAACAGCAAACATTGGTGCTTGTTCATTGTAGGTCCTATAGCGAGACAAATAGTTCGTCGAACGTCGAACATTCGGTGCATGCCGAATGACGCATGTGTGGAGCCGGCTTTAGATTTTCTCTGGCCAAGTAATCTGCATAAAAGACGTTTTTGAGTCATAAATTACTTATTTCCAGACTTTGAAGAAAATCCTCGGAGCCGTTTTTGAGATCGTTGTGCAAGCAAGCAAGCAAGCAATCATACATACATACATACAAGATAACACTGCTCGTATAAGAGTATAGGAAGGATGTAAAGAGAAGGCCTAACTGAGATGTAAAGCTCCAGACGAGCTATAAGGCTCAAAATGTAACTTAAAAATCAAGTTTTTGGGAAATTTGTTTTGAAGTAAAGTATCCTATTACTTTAAATGAGCAATTCTTGTAAATGTAATCTCGAAAACGGCTCTAACGATTTTAATAAAATTTTGCATATAGGTGTAGTTTTTATTTTTAAGTTCACCTACGTAGTCAAATTTGCTGTAGAAACGCAAAACTTTTGGAAAAATGTAATTTAAAGTTGAAGAATTTTAAAATTGGGTCATATGAGTTGCTGGTTACAGAATAACAACAAATACCCCCGTTGCAGCAGACCTGCATACTCAGCGAATTTCAAATGCAAAACAACATATTTCAATCCAACATAGCGAGATTTGACATGTTTCGGTAAGCTTCATAAGAATAACATGGGGAATGAGTATGCAGGTTTGCTGCTACAGGTATGTTAAAACTGGGTAGTTTTAATTCAATATTTTGTAGGTCTGAACTAGAAGAAGCCATTTACCAAGTTTTATCAAGATATGTTGAGAAATAAGCGAGATATATAATTTTACTTATTTCCCATAAGGTTAACATTGGGACAACGTACTGTGTTTACCACTTTCAATATCTCGGTAACTAATAGACATAGAGCAGTGATTCAATATATTAAATTGTTTGTTTTTTTGAGCTGAATTCAATGGTGCCAACAAAAATTCGTAAAATTTTATTTTTCTATGTAAAAAACCCAAAAAACCCATTTTTGGGGGGGTTTAACCCCCTTTACCCCCCCTTCCGGTGGTCCGATCGGGCTGGTTCACGAACTCGTCCGAATAATTACTACTTTACACATCCATGCCAAATTTCATTAAGATTGGGCCATTTTTACGCGAGTTATCGTGCTTAAAGACACATAGATATATATATAGATATATATATATTTATGAAAATGAACGAATAGTGTTTTTTAATTCTGGGGCCCCCAAAACGAAAAGTTATCATGGTCTCGGGCTTAGGTCTTACCATGAGTACTACGGTAACAGCTTCTTCCCTATAGGGGAAATTCGCTAAAACAAACAAAAGTAATCCAGCTGTTCATAATAAACAAATCATCTAAAACTTTTACTGTGGCACGTGGCATGTATAGTGAAGTAGAACTGATGTAATACAATTGAGTACAGATTGCTCAAGGGGTATATTCAAATATGCCATTTAAAAAATCCAAACAGGCAAACAGCATCGATTAGAAGAACAAAGACCAAAAAAATTGAGTAATTGAACAAAAACGAAACCTCAATAGATCAAATCACAAAGTTAATTGTCTTTGTGAATTGACTTTGTCTTTGTCTTGGGTGAAATCAGTAATATTTTCAAACATACAAGTTCATATTGCTCTCCACAAAGTTAATTGTCTTTGTGGAGAGCAATATAAACTTGATATGATTGAAAATATTACTGATTTCAGCCAAGCGAAGCTCGGTCCCCAGATATTATATATATATCTCCGGTTCTAAATAAGGGATTAAGTTCATTTTGGTCTTTTAAATTATGGGTTTTATAGCTTTCTGAGGTTTTAGATCCCAATACTATTTAGGCTCAATGGCAGACATACTACGTTATTCCTCAATTTATAATTAGTTTTAAGAAATTCAGTATTTTCCCCGTGTCTCTGGCATCAAGAGATATCTTTAGTTTGAGCCATCTCATATTTTTTAAACATTGGGTATTGGGAGGGCAATTTTGGCTCCCCCCCTGAAAAATTAGTCAGTTTCTGCCCTGATATTAGAATGAACTGAATTATTTTTATTTTGATCCACATTGAGCTAACGGGACAGTGTTTTGAAGTTCAATCTTTAAATCGAAATTGGAGTTAATTCGGAACTCTTTAAAAAATTTCATTCTATATATTACTTTAATATGATATAATTTTACCAAGGCCTAAAATAAAAAAAGATTGTTGATAAAATAAAGTTTGTACTGGAAATCATTTTACTCCTTCCATGCCTAAATACCCCCGTTGCAGCAGACCTGCATACTCAGCGAATTTCAAATGCAAAACAACATATTTCAATCCAACATAGCGAGATTTGACATGTTTTGGTAAGCTCCATAAGAATAACATGGGGAATGAGTATGCAAGTTTGCTGCTACAGGTATATTAAAACTGGATGGTTTTAACTCAATATTTAGTAGATCTGAACAAGAAGAAGCTATTTACCAAGTTTATCAAGGTATGTTGAAAAATAACGGAGATATAGAATTTTACTTATTTCCCATAAGGTTAACATTGGAACAACGTACTGTGTTTACCACTTTCAATATCTCGGTAACTAATGGGCAGAGAGCAGTGATTCAAAATACTAAATTGTTTGTTTTTTTGAGCTGAATTCAATGGTGCCAACAAAAATTCGTTAAATTTTATTTTTCTATGTAAAAAACTCAAAAAACCCATTTTTGGGGGGTTAACCCCCTTTACACCCCCTTCCGGTGATCCGATCGGGCTGGTTCACGAACTCGTCTGAGTGATTACCACTTTACACGTTTGTACCAATTTTCATTAAAATTGGACCATTTTTACGGCCGCTATCGTGCTAACAGACACACACATATATATATATATATATATATATATATATAAAAATTCAAACGAATGGTGTTTTTTGCTTCTGGTGGCCCCAAAACAAAATGTTATCATGGTCTCGGGCTTAGGTCTTACCATGAGACCTACGGTAATAGCTTCTTCCCTATAGGGGAAATTCGCTGAAACCCCAAAATCCAGGGGGTGGGTAGAATTTGGGCACCCTCAGAAATCCGCCCATGCGTCTTAAGTGGCTAGATGCGACACTTTCTAATTTAGGCCTACAGGGGTGAAAATGCGACAAAGGGTCGTAAAACGCCATTCTTACGGGCAGATGCTATAGTAAACCAGCATATGAGTCATCTCAGGCCCACAATTAATTGTGCTGTGCGCAGGGTTTGACCAAAACCACAACACTGGCCCACAAACTCCCTATTTAGCGTTGCATGACCATGTTAAACCACATTTTATAAAACATTAGTATGCAATTTAAAAAATGCAAGTTACTAGGGAAGTTACTAGTACTTTAAACAAGAAACGGAAGAGATGGTTGTTGGAAAGTGACAATACATTATCTTTAACATACTTACTCTTACTCCTGTGGCTACTCAAATCCAAGTTGACTTTTGGCCTCTTTAATGTAGTACTAAATATTAATGTTAACTTTTGATAATTTTATGAACGCCTAATCTTCAATTGAACAGTGGTCCAAAAATGATTTAGAAATATTTTGTTGGTGCCTTCTACCAACTACATTATAAATAACTAGGCTAAATTTAATAATTTTGAGTGGTAAAATATTTTCACCAACCGTAAGTAAATTTTCAATAATCCCTAAAGTGAGATAGTGGGATAGAAACTATATGAAATCAATATAGTTTAATTTTTTCAATATGAAATTAGTAAAAATGTTTCATTTTAATGATGTGTAGCCAATTGATTTTAATAATATATGAAATTACCGAACCACAATTCAGAGCAAAAATCTCTATATACAAATCTACATTTTAATTATCCTGAATTAATTCAAAATGCCAAATAAACTAAAAAACGTACAGTTACAGTTTGTGGCGGATATTGTAGAATTTTAAAACTCACGCCGTTTGTGCCGCAGGAAACGCTTCTCGCCCTGCCCCAAGTAGTTTATGGCCCGCCACCAGGCAGCGCTCGAACCAGTGGCATTTGTTATTTTCTTTCAAAGTCCGTACAGCGGTTATTTTTGGAAATAAAATTTTCAAATTTTGTATGAGCAATCTATTTGTATTTATCTAGCGACTTCAGTGAGTAGATTTTCGATTTGCTTTTTTATACTCCGAATAAAAAAATATTTAAATTTCTGAATTTTAACATTTTATTATTCAAAAACTAAACACAAAATGTAAATTCTGCTCACTGAAGTCGCTTCGTTATTTTTTTCTCTTTCAAATAAGCCATATATCATAGAAATCCGACCATTCATTGAGGCTGTGCCGAATTTGAAAGTTAACATTACGCTTATGGGCCTAAAAATCTACCTGGGTTTACTGGAGCCCCCTCTTAAAGAACATCATTCAATTATCTGTCACAAAATTGTGTTTACAGTTGCTGAGGACTGCACTGCACTACGCCATGGGAGTGGAGAGGGTGGAGACCCTCAGTAAGATCCTGATACAGTCAGGAGCAACCAGAGTCGTTAAGGACTTGGTTTGTATTATATGCATTTTTTACAAACTTTTTATATAAAAATTTCTCAACAATCATTTAGAAACACAACCAAAAAACTCTATTAAACTATGCTTTTCTGCAGTTTATGTCAAAATTCTTAAACAAAACGGGTTTGTTTGAAAAAAAAAACTTAAAAACTTGTAAACTTGTAGAGGTCAAATTGCCTGATTAGCAGCAAGGCCAGGGGATCAGGGAATTTTCATACTTTGCTTAATGATATCATCTGGTAAATCTGCAGTACCTGAATTTTCAGTAATCACTTCAAACTGATCAAAGTATGATATAATATTATGATGTTATGACATACTAGTGACTTGAAGGGGCTAAAAGGCCCTTTAGGGGAAATATAATAAAAAATCCTTGTTTATTATAGTACAAAATACCTTCATTGGCTTTTAGATCCACCAAATCTTAATATCTAGTATCTAGCGCATGATTTTGAGTCAGGCAATTACATTACATATTTCAAATGTAAACGAAGCGGATGTTTTTAAATCCCAATGCTTTTTAAATGAGAAATATTTTACGTCATTTCTCGTTTCAAAAATTTCAGTATTTTTCCTGAGTCCTTAACATCAAGACCTTTAATTTGAGCCCTCTCCCATATTCCTGCTTCTTGCCGAACGATCACTATTTCAGCGCATAAATTGTGCTTACGTAAATATAGATAATGTTGTACACTCATTAAAAGATTATTTAAATGTTTTGTTAGCTCATTTCAAGCAAAATTGTTTAAGATTACATTTAATATAATTTGGAGGGTAGCAAATTAGATTTATTTTCAGCATCAGGTAAAAAGAGTTATTTTTTATTTTTAGAAAGGGCGACAACCAAGCTACTACTTCATGAATAAATCAGACATCCAGAAACTGCAAGACGAAGAGGATATGCTTAGAGTATGAAGTAAAATGTTTCCATTTCAGTACAGATTTGAACTTCAGCTTGCTAATTTTTTTACTTTGCATTGCTCTTGCTGTAACAACCAAAAAATCAATCTTATGTATACAAAAATTTTGGAGATTTAACTAAAAAAATTCATATAAACTTAGCTTCGATATAGTTACCATAAAAAATCAATGTTCTAAGCTAGGAAAATATATAGAAGTATTCTAAATGAGTATGTCAGATAAATGTTGTACTGATCTATGTTTCCATGTATTATAATATTTTTTAAATAGTAAGTTTTAAACTCCTTATAGGCTAGTCAATCTAGAGTCAAAATAAGCCAAACATCAAACTAAAGGTAATAGAAGTGAAATATATTACATTTTGTCAAGGAAGGGGTCTACAATATCATACTAAAAATCGGCAAAAATCGGAGTGGCGGAAAGCCGCCATTTTGGAATAAAACATCCGCCATATTGAATTTATGTAAGCCTTTAGTAAAACTGCAATAGTTTGACCAATAAGCGTCTTAGAACTCTGCGGTTTGCTTTATCAGCTTCCTCATTAACATTACTTCAAAATAATGACAACTTTTATACCATTTAAATATTGTTTTCTTTAAATGAGACAGTTTTAATTTGAAACAATACCAAATTTCTATGTTTTTTTTTGTAAAATCTTTATATATTTGAAAATACAAACTCAGGTGACATTAACTTACACATTTTGAGGTTTTTAAAAGAATCTGCATTAAATTTTGAACAAAATTCATCAACACATAAATTTGTATCCTGCTTTGAAGGTAGGATAAATTAGTAACAAATTAGTGAAATGTAGTCAATGCTTCAACTTGGGCCAGCTGTGACGCCACTTGCGACGCGCGCTGCGGCGCTGTATCGCCAAAGGTTGAAAGGTTTAATGTTACAAACACTGCTGTGATGATAACAACAGGTTTTATGTATGCACACTACCTGTATAGGCTGTTTATTTGATAATCATTTTTTTAAATGCTTCTCCATTAAAAATCTGCCTATGTTTTCTTCCAACTCTCCAAAATGTGTTCTTGGCTTTTGTAGCGATCCCTATGAGTATACTTTATAACTCTTTATATAAAACCTTAATTTACTGGCCAACAATACAAAAGAATTAATTTAGAACTGAAGCCAATTTTCCCACCAAATTCTGCGTTAGGTTCACATTGAAAATTATTTCAGGGGCACAATCATTATACATTGTTTTGTCGCGTGTCAATGATGCCCATGATGTAGTCTACAACTGAGCCTCGGCACAGCCCAGGATATATTTTTTTAGCTCATTAATTTAAAAAAATTGATATTTGGCCTATATTTGAAAATTGTATAAATGTAAAGTAATATGTTATTATAATACCTAATATATAAAAATAAATGTCTAATTGTAAATTCAATTCAATTCAATTCAAAATACTTCAATTCTCAAGATAAATAAATACAATTTTTACAAACCCCAAGTGCAAATCGCACGCGTGGGGCAAGAAATATCACATACTTGATATTATAATAGTTGCAGTGCATTGAGGCCAGTCCATTTATATATTCAACTTAAACTATATAGTTAACTTTATAAGCATTTATGTAACATCCAATAAATTTACTAAAATAAAAAAATATAATACAGATAAATATTCGTAAATATCAACAAAACAACCAATAACAAACAACTAATACCAAAACAATTAATAACAATTAGCATTTAAAATTTATAAATTATCAACAAAACATTGAACATTTTAAGAGGAATAAACATCTCTAATAACAAACAGTAATAATTTGGACATTTATTTATTTTTTGTAAAAGTTTGTTGAGTTAAGCAAATTCAGTTACCAGGGATCTTATGTTTTTCTTTAGTGTGGAATAAAATATCTAGGGTAGACCGGGGGAATCACGCCACCTTAAGGGAAATTGAATTTTCATGCAGAACTGTGTTAGAATTAATGTAAATTGTAATAAACATAGCATACTACAGTTCATAGCCTACATTGTAGTATTTTTTTAATCTTAATCTTTAATAGAAACCAAATTACATTTGTTTTTCTAAAAGCTTTCACAGTGGCGGAATTACCCAGGTAACTGGGGTTATCCCGCCTCACCACTGGGGTTATGCCACCACACCATCAAAACACAGCAAATAAACCATGAATAATGGAAAAGGATATAATAAAGCATACAATATAGCACACAATTAGGCCTGTATTTAATTAAATGAAAAAATTAATTACTAAGTGAAATTAGGTAGGCCAAGTTAGTCTCTGTCGTTCTAATCTGAGCAAAAATTGCATTTGTAGTTTTCTGGGGTATCGTAACCACTGCACTCTGAGTGTGCCCATTTTCCACATAGTACACACCGATACCACATTTCAGAAGTAGGACCATACTCCCCACACACTAAACAGTATTCAACGTCCTTGTCAAACAAATCAAAAGTATTGTCATCTTCATTGTCGTCACAAATTTTGTTTAATGGCACATCTTCCTCTGAAGAAGAGTCAAAGTCTATTTGACGTCTACAGGTGCCACGTTTTGTATTAGTATTCCTCCCAGTTTTTCTTGTTTCTTCTTTCTTAATTCGTGGTTTCTTTTTAGGCTGAAGGCTTATGTCTAACTTGCTTGAAGAAATTTTCAATAGTTTTTCTGCTGCCCTTTTGGCAGCATTTGATTTTTTCAACTCTTTCTGTTTCCTTTTTTCTAAAGCTTCTTCAAGAGTTGCTTTCATTGGAGTTGATGTCAGGATTGATGACTGCCCTTTACGCCTAGCATTTGCCCTTTAGCTGTTCAGCTGCTAAAGCTGGGAGTGGAGAAAACTTATTTATAACTGATGTAATCTTTCCACTGCTGTTAGAGGCTGTTTCAGAAGTGATTTTCTTTGACATTCCCGATGGACCTGCCAGGCCTAAGTAACCATCCTGCTCATTGATAGCAAGTGTTGGTTCTTCAGCGACTTGATTTTGGTCTATAGTAGGTTCGTTGTTCACAGGATTCTGAGATAGGTTGTTGTTAGGCTTATTTGTAGATTTTTCTTGAATATTATCCTCGCCATCTGGGTCCTCAATGACAAGTGCTCTTAAATGGCGTTCATGCACGAAATCTTCTTCTTTAAACTTGTCTCGATTTACTGGATGAATGCCTGTGCTTTCAAAGCCTGATATGGCTTTTTCTATGGTCGCCACATTCATATAAGCTTGGTTGAAAATGTGAGCAATGTCGTAGGGTGTGATTTTCTGGTAAACATTAGCCCTCATAAACTTGTCGCACTCCTTATTGAAAGCGCTTTTCAGTGGACCTTAAAATGACACATCTAGTGGCTGGATCTTGTGTGATGTGTGAGGAGGTATTGACAGAATGTGAATGTGATTCTTTCGGCAGAATGTGTAGCTGTCCAAGGATATATGGCTCCCATGATTGTCCTGAACTAGGAGAACCGGTTCGTCTTCAGTTGGTTTGCAAAACCGCTTAAAATGTTGCAACCAGTCCAAAAAAAGTGCTTCGTTGGACCAGCCGTTGTGAGAGCAACCATAAATCGAACCGGGTGGCCCACCGCGTTCAAGAAGAGGCGTCATTCTTTTGCGAGGAAAAACAAACATCGGGGGTACATACTGGCCGGATGCACTGAAGGCACAGACTACGGTGACGTTTCTTCCTCTTTCCCAACTTGTAACTCCTCCAACTTGTTTCTGGCCCTTTGGCGCTAGAATGTGGCCAGGCTTCTGAACAGATGAAATCCCAGTTTCATCCATGTTGAAGACTCGACTGGCTGGAAATTTGTGATTGTCCATCAGATTTTCCAGGTTATTAAAAAATAAATCTACTTCTGATTTGTTGAAGCCTATTACTCGGCTAAGACTTGTAGCTGATGGTTTCCGCAAACTAATCTGAGGATTTCTTTTCCGAAATCCTGCAACCCAGTCCTCACCAGCCATCTTGGTTTCCTTATTAAAGTTGTGGCTAATTTTTAGCTCTTCTGCCACAGAAAACGCCAACCGCTGCAAATCTGTTATGGTAATTCCGTAGAACATGTTAGCTAAATCGATTACTCTGGCTGCTAACTCCTTTTCCTGCTCTTTATTAAAGACAGGCTTTCTTCCCATAGAAGGCTCACACATTTTTTGTGATTTTAGTCTGTCCCTTAGTGTCGATCTTGGAATGGCAAACTGTACAGCTACACTTTTTACTGATTTTCCCTCTGAAACCAGCCGGACAGCTTGTTTTAACGTTTCTTCAGTCCATTTTCCCTTTTCAGTTACTCTTTTCCGGAAACGTGGCATCTGGAAACAAAACGATTAGTTTGTAAGGCCAATATATGGTATCTCAATTTTCCGGGGTTATACCGCCACCCGCACATGTATGGCGGTATAACCCCAGAGTGATGTGGCGGAATAACCCCGGTAAGACAAAATGGCGTAGACGGTTTGTTTAGGGGAACGTAGGTAGCCTAGCGACCAAACTAACTACGTGAAAACATGGCTAAATAGTTGCTCTTTTCAACTATATATAACTGATTTATCTAACTTGAGGATAACAGTCACTTACCTCTTAGTTTCAGAAGACTGAAAATTACATCAGAATCACTAAAAACTGTATTTTTATCAAAAACTGCACGAACAAACCGCACGGTCATTAGAGTCTCAACTACTGATTGCCGTGTTTCCCGCTAGAGTTCAGCGCTCACAGCCCCCCTCCACACACAACCGCTGTCGAGATACAAGGCGTGGCGGCATTGCCCAGTGTGGCGTCATTCCCCCGGTCTCCCCTAATCAATAATATGTCTAATCGACATCACAAAAATAGACTTTCTTAATTCTGACAATACCAAAAAATCTTCTCTTTCAAATCCCAAACTTAGCACCTTAGGAGTTCTGCAGGGCTCAATTCAAGGCCCTATTCTTTTTTTTTAATTTACATAAACGACGTTTCTGATTATCTTCCTGGCAACCTTTTAACTATTTTTGCAGACGACACTGCCATTTTTACTTCCGATAAAGATTTAAATAGCCTAGATCAAAACGCCTTCTGTAATATCAATACTCTTTCCCAATATTTTTCTAATATAAACCTTCACATCAATCCACAAAAAACCCAGTTCCTCCACTTCATGACAGATCAAAAGCGAAATAGATTAATTAGGTCAAACATGTCTTTCCTTCTGTAATTCTCAACGAGACAACTATCGAAGAGACTCCCTATGTGTAGACTATCTGGGAGTGAGGTTGGACGGTGGCCTCAGGTGGAACGATCATGTTGATAAATTGGTCAGATTTCTTCCAACATTTTTGTTTAAAAAAATATTTCATCCTTAAATAACCTTTCATTATCAAAACTTGTTCATTATGGACTGATAGAGAGCTTGATTAGGTATTCCATAATACTTTGGGGCCTATCCAGTAAAGCCAATTTAAATAGAATTTTTACCCTTCAGAAGAGGGCCATTAGATTATTTGAAGACTTAAACCTACAGAATCTTGTTTTCCTCATTTTAAAAACCTTGGCATTCTTACTGTTCCATGTATCTACATGTTCGAAGTTATTTCCTATGTTAAAGATCAAAAACTTGTAAAGGCTCACCAGCATACCCATAACAAAAGAAACCAAAATGTTAATCCCTCTCACAGTCACAACTTAAAATTATTTGAATGCAAACCTGAATACATTGGCCTTAAGCTCCTCTCTCAGCTCCCGCCCCAATTAATACAAATAGATGACCCGAAGAAATTTAAAGTAGAACTCAAGAAACATCGTTTAAACCAGTGCCTATACCAGCTACCCTATTACTTGACTTAGCCTAGCCTAACCCTAACCTGACCCTTACTCGAGTGTGTGACAACCTTCAAGAAGAAGAAGTGCTGCCTAGTTTTTTAAGTAGTCGTGACAAGTCTCACGCCAGAAGAATGGTCAATCGAGACGACGTGGGATGTATGTATGTATGTATCAATAAATGTCTAATCAATTCCACATTTTTGCTGACACAAATATTTAAAGATTCTTTGAGAGGATTGTTATGTAACTATTTATCGACATGTTTGATCAATAACTTTAAATACTTGATTTACTCAAAAAACAGCCTATAACTTTATTCCTAGGAATGAAATCTTAAGAAATTTGATCATTGATCAATAGATAAATGGATCACGTAAAATTAAAAAAAAACTGAAAAGTTAAGTTCTCGGAACAAACTGCATTTAGTTTAGTTGTCAGGTAAGTGACTGATTTGATGACTATTATTGAATTTGCTTAGATCAGTCTTGGTGTAATGATTAATATTTTTAAAATAGTTTGACAATATTCATTTTTACAGTTAGTAATTTAAATGTTTTGAGCTGGGCGTACAAAGATCAACATTTGAGTTTTCAATTGAGCAGTTTTCCTTACTTTTTCTCGTGAAAATTAAACAACCAGCTATACAATGCATTTATTTTTTTGGTTTACATGTAAAAAGTTGTTATTAATAATACATAGCTTAAAACTTTTACATCTCTGTAATACTCGCCAATCCGAATTTACACTTTTAAGGTGTGAGCAACAGCATTATTTATTGTAGCTATTTGTTTATTACATACTGGATTATTTATTTACAGTATTACGGATTTTAAATCACACAATTAAAAAATTAAGAAGTCGGAGGATTTTTAAGTAATGTTATTTGCAAACTATAAAATTTCATGCTTTGCAGGTTGTTTCCTGGAAGTTTTCCAGACTGATTGAAGTATACGTTTAGCTAAAGGAAATTCATTGATAACGGGGGTTAACCACTGAAAAGGCTCCGATAGCATTTCTCTCAAGATCGTTAAAAAACTAGTTGATGTAAATGCGGTAAGGAGTTAACTAGTTAAACGTATTAAAATATTTTGTTAATTTTACATCATTTCGTGTCCATTTACGTCTAAATGTAATTTTACGTGATCCATTTACCTATTGATCGATGATCAAATTTCATAAGATTTCATTCCTGGAAATAAAGTTACAGGCTATGACTGTTTTCTGATTAAATCAAGTATTTAGAGTTATTGATCAAACATGTCGTTAAATAGTTACAAAACAATTCTCTCAAAGAATCTTTAAATATTTGTGTCAAAAATGTTGAACTGATTAGAAATTCATAATTAGTCATTTGTTTATACCGGGTGTCTCACCTAAAGTGAACCAATAGCTAACTTTTTTATTATAAATCTGACAAAGAACTTCTTATGGGGCACTTCCCTTAATTTTTAACGGTGCTTTTTGGAGTCACTTCGAAAATTAAAAATATGGCCGCCATTTTCCAATATGGCGGACATCTTTGATTTTTCTTATGGAACACCCTATATTTTAGGGCGTTTTTAGATTCAACGCTTAATTTTAGGAACTTTTTATTCTTTATAATTTTTTCCTAAACCCAATGGTTCAGCAGATATGAGCAGTTAAAGTTAGATTTTATCGCCATTTTAAAAGCATTGTGAAATTGTTGGTAGTCTGAATATCGAAAACGGTTGGGTTTGATAAAAGATACCAAAGAATAATAACCCCGTTGCAGCAGACCTGCATACTCAGCGAATTTCAAATGCAAAACAACGTATTTCAATCCAACATAGCGAGATTTGACATGTTTTTGTAAGCTCCATAAGAATAACATGGGGAATGAGAATGCAGGTTTGCTGCTACAGGTATATTAAAACTGGATGGTTTTAATTCAATATTTAGTAGATCTGAACTAAAAGAAGCTATTTACCAAGTTTTATCAAGATATGTTGAGAAATAACCGAGATATAGAATTTTACTTATTTCCCATAAGGTTAACATTGGGACAACGTACTGTGTTTACCACTTTCAATATCTCGGTAACCAATGAACATAGAGCCGTGATTCAAGATACTAAATTGTTTGTTTTTTTGAGCTGAATTCAATGGTGCCAACAAAAATTCGATAAATTTTATTTTTCTATGTAAAAAACTCAAAAAACCCATTTTTTGGGGGGTTTATCCCCCTTTACCCCCCCTTCCGGTGGTCCGATCGGGCTGGTTCACGAACTCGTCCGAATAATTACTACTTTACACGCCTGTGCCAAATTTCATTCCGATCGGACCATTTTTGCGCGCGCTATCGTGCTTACAGACACATATATATATAGATATATATATAGATATATATATATATCTAGAAATTTGAACGAATGGTGTTTTTTGCTTCTGGGGGCCCCAAAACGAAAAGTTATCATGGTCTCGGGCTTAGGTCTTACCATGAGACCTACGGTAATAGCTTCTTCCCTATAGGGGAAATTCGCTAATAAAAGTGCCTAAAAATGTTAGTTTAGTTGAGGTTTAATCATAAAATGATTTTTAGTCGAGATTTAATAATGGAAATGTGTTATTTTGAATATGATTTTACTCCATAAGGAATACATGAGATGGCACAGTTAAATGGACACAATGCATTTTAAATGGGGAAAAATCTAACTTTAACTGCTCATATCTGCTGAACCATTGGGTTTAGGAAAAAATTATAAAGAATAAAAAGTTCCTAAAATTAAGCTTTGAATCTAAAAACGCCCTAAAATATAGGGTGTTCCATAAGAAAAATCAAAGTTGTCCGCCATATTGGAAAATGGCGGCCATATATTTCGAAGTGACTCCAAAAAGCAGCGTTAAAAATTAAGGGAAGTGCCCCATAAGAAGTTCATTGTCAGATTTATAATAAAAAAGTTAGCTATTGGTTCACTTTAGGTGAGACACCCGGTATATTAGGTATTATAATAACAAGTTACTTTACATTTATACAGTTTTCAGATATAGGTCAAATATCAATTAATGAACTAAAAAACATTGTATCCTGGGCAATGCCGAGGCGCATTTGGTTGAATAATGGGTTACCACCAGCCGGCCCGGGTTTAATTCTTGTCCAGAACTGAGCGAAATACATTATTCGCTTGAAAAATAAGAGTCTATTTTAATAGACACACTCATTGACACTCTTCATTTTATTCCATTATACTTGGGTTCGTAAGTTGAAAGGTAATAGTTCTTCATTATACTTAATAAATAAAGAAATAAAAACTGTATAAATCATCTAAAAAGGATGTTCTTGCCAGTTTCATGGACTTCAGTGTTCTTCTGCGTGTGGTGGGTGCCACGGTGTTCTATGCAACAACACAAACGTAGATGACAAACAAAGACTGTGACAACGATGGGTAGACTTAAATTCAAATGTCTCAGTCAAGAAATGGATTTTTCAAAACTGTAAATAAAAATTTTGATTTAAATTTGTGGTTTTACTTATTTTATTATAACTTAATTTATAAGTAATCAATACACATCATTGACTCGCGACAAAAACAATGTATAATGATTGTGCCCCTGAAATAATTTTCAATTTGAACCTAACGCAGAATTTGGTAGGAAAATTGGCTTCAGTTCTAAATTATTTTTTTTGTGTTGATGGCCAGTAAATTAAGGTTTTACTAGTAAACCTGTTGCTCGAAATCGAGCAATTGTTATGTATTGATTTCAACATAAAAACAATCATGGTATAGTATTCTAGAACTATTTTATTAATTTTATGGTTGAATTTCGTGTTGTACTGAAATGTTTTACAAAAGCTTTTTTAATTAAATTTCTTGTGAATACTCATTCATATTTAAAGAGATGTCCATGTTTCTTTAGTGTTTTCTACGAATATTATGAGCACCTCGAAGGAGTTGGCTTGACTTGCCGCCACATATACAGTAGTCTATATGTAATGGACTGACCCTGACCTATACCTATACCTCGTTACCTAAACAGGAATTACTGGAAACTGGGTTCTTTTTACTACAGAACATCACTAAACACAAAAAGAATCGTTAAAATTATATTATTTACATGTTTACATAATTCAAGGTTAGCATTTCATAGTTGAACTAAATTAATTTACATTTTCATGTAAATTTCTTTAGGATAATTGTAGATAATTGCTCATAAACGCTTCACATTATCATTCACCATAAACTCCAATTGAAGCGAATACTCAACCAAGTTCATCAAGATGAAATACACATAAATTAATTATTTTTGAAATACCCCCAGCACCATATGAAAGAAAATTAACCAAAACAAATTGATATATGAAAATCGACTGCAAATTTGTTTAGACAACTCTAAAGTTCTTAAATGGGTAAAAAATGTATTATTCTGTTTTAAATGTATTTTTGTAAAACTTTCTGAAATTCAGTAGGGTAAATGTTACTAAGAGCTGCTTTCCCCAAATCTAGTTTTATTTGAACTTCTGAAACTTAAGTTTAGTAACATTTGAATTTTCCTGATAATATGGTTTATAATTTAAAAATTAGAATATTCATATGGTTTAAATTAAATTCACTTTTACTTTAAACCTTAATTGGGGAAAGCGGCCCTAAGTAGCGTACGACCTGTCTTAGTCTAAAACCGAACTAAAATGGTTCAATAAATTTATACTCATAATGAATGTTAAGTCTGCTTCTTTTTCTTTAATTTCTATCTATATTGATAGAATTTATACTTAAGAATTTTTTTACTTATTTGGAATATAAACATATGTAAATATTAAGATCTTCACACATGTGATTCAAAATCAATGTTTTTAAAACTGAATTCTGACCTTAAGTATGTATTAGGATAATAGTTTATTTATTTACATCTTCCATCAACTGAAATTCCTCCAGCTCTACATGCAATGGTTTCAATTCCATTAACAACATATGGCTTTGCTGAAAAACTTTGTTTGCTCCAATCAGCTGCTTTATTTGAAATGTCTATTCCCATGTTAAATCTTATGGGCTAATATGAAAATTTAAGGGCGTCTAGGGCTCTTTCCTTTAGTCAAACCTTTTTAAATTTTATTTCCTGCAAAACTTCATGCCAAGCTCTTTCCAATGACACCAAAAACATGAAAATCGGATCAGTAGTTTAGGAGGAGTCTTTGTAACAAAAAAACTGCTCGCGTATTAAATAAGTATAGATTTAAAGAGTTATAAAGTATACTCATAGGGATCGCATTAAAAGCCAAGAACAAGTTTTTGGAGAGTTGGAAGAAAACATAGGCAGATTTTAAATGGAGAAACATTAAAAAAATAATTATCAAATAGACAGCCTATACAAGTAGTGTGCATACATAAAAACCTGTTGTAATCATCACAGCAGTGTTTGTAACATTGAACCTTTCAACCTGTGGCGATACAGCGCCGCAGCGCGCGTCTCAAGTGGCGTCACGGCTAGCCCAAGTTGAAGCGTTGACTACATTTCACTAATTTGATACTAATTTATCCCACCTTCAAAGCAGGATAGAAATTTATGTGTTGATGAATTTTGTTCAAAATTTAGTGCAGATTCTTTTAAGAACCTCAAAATGTGTAAGTTAATGTCACCTGAGTTTGTATTTTCAAATATATAAAGATTTTACAAAAAAAAAAATTGAAATTTGGTATTGTTTCAAATTAAAACTGTCTCATTTAAAGAAAACAATATTTAAATGGTATAAAAGTTGTCATTATTTTGAAGTAATGTTAATGAGGAAGCTGATAAAGCAAACCGCAGAGTTCTAAGACGCTTATTGGTCAAACTATTGCAGTTTTACTAAAGGCTTACATAAATCCAATATGGCAGATGTTTTTTTCAAAATGGCGGCTTTCCGCCACTCCGATTTTTGCCGATTTTTAGTATGATGTTGTGGACACCTTTGCTTAAAAAATCCTATAAATTTCATTTCTATTACCTTGACTTTGATGTTGGACCGTATTTTGACTAGCCTATTACTACTTCAGAGGCTTATCATTCACGAGGGTAAAAAATAAAACTTAACACTCAAACACCCAATCTTTCAAAATTATTTGGCTTTCCTGGAGGGAGGGGGTTACCTTAAGAAATCCTTATCATAGATTCACGTTCTCAATGTTTTCAATTTGTTGAACATAAACTGATATCTGAAGTTGATTTAATTAGATATGGTCTACATAAAAACTGATCAACTGATATTAACAATGATAACATGTTAAATTTTAATGTTTCTTATATATTTTGAATTCATTACTCAGGTTATGCATGACTTTAAGTGAACCCAATGAAAGGTTGTGAAAAGTGAATCAATTCAAATATCTGCCTGTATTTCAAGTATCTTAGGGCTTAAAACCAATTATTTGCAAGAGTTTGATTGTAAATCTTTAAGTATTATATAGTAATAAAATATTGGTATCTGATTTCTATTGTCCTATTAATTCGACATGATGTATTTAAACAATCAACAAGCAGATAACTATGTGACTATGACTTATATAGCTTCTATACTACTTATACTCATATTTCATTCCCTCCATTAACTTGAATTTTATTTAATTTTAAAAAAGAACCTCTTTTTTAGCTTAAATATTTGTAAATTGATGATTTGGTAGCATATAGCATAGTAAATTTGACTAAACAAATATCACTGGTGATAATAGAATTTCAAATCAAAATATTATACTTTTATAAGCTTGCAGGATATTTATATAATGTTGGTTATAAGGAAGAAACTTTTGTGTAAATAATTTTCATATGTAAAAAAATAATGTTTTTATAACTTTTAAGTTTATGAAACAATGATTTGCAGGTTGATTGTAAATATCATTGTAATTTTATACAGTAAATACCATGTAACTTTATGTATCAAATAAATGTTGAAGAAAATGTGTGAAAAGTTATTACTAACCAGCATTCTCAAAATTGTCAAGGATTAAGTTATTTTTCTTAAATGCCATAGTGCTGTGTGTTTCCTTGTTTCAATTTTACAACAACTACAAAATTAAATTGTATAACTTGTTTGACAATTTAATAGATTTCAACTCAGGTTTTAAATATTTAAAGTTAAATAAAACATGTATTTTATTGTTTATTAAGAAAATAGACAATAATATATTTAAAACTAACATTTTTATAAGAATACCAAACTATTATGTATTTTTTCTAACACTGTTAGGAGTCAAATTTATTTGACCAAGACTAAGCATGACTTACACTTTGACACATTTGATCTGTGTGCTAATTGATTAAGAAATAGAAAAATACTCTGCCAGAAATCACCAAAGGAAAGTAGACTTTATTTGATATTTGATGAGGTTTTCTTGCTTAAATAATATTTTTTTAATTCAATAGTAATATTTTGTTATTAAAATTCAAAACAAATTACGTTTTAATTTTTTTTCTTTAGATATATAACTCAAATTTTGATTTTAATAGACTCCATTTGAATATAAAAATTCAAAATAGTAAGACTAAATTAACACATAAATTGTCAGAACAGCTCAAAATATTTTCTTCATGTTCAGGACATGATATGTCATTTATAAACGGCAAAGAAAATATTTTGAGCGGTCCTGACGGTTTATGTAAGTAATTTAGTCTTGCTATTTTAATCGCACAGCTCAGGGACTAAAACAATGGATATTAAGAATTTTAAATGAATATTATTGAGATTAATATCATTCCAAACAATTGATTCAAAAATAGTAAAAATCATAGAACTCAGACTATATGAGGTTGTTAAGATAACGATTTTATTTCTAACTCAGCCCCCATTTTATAAATTTATAAAGTTTTATAAATATTTTTGATCGAGGTAAATGAATAAATTTATAAAAAATATAGTTTATTAGGACTTTTCATGAGAATACTTATTTAACAGCTTTTCCACAAATGTGATGTATTCTTCTTGAGCAGCCTCTTTCGTCATTCCTTTCTTCTTATTCCAAAATTCCCATTTGTATTTCCCTTTTAAGTCAAACATGCCTGGCTTGTCTGGTGAGGTAAAAGAACATTAATAGAAAATTTGTCTATAAAAAAATACATAAAAAAAACTAAATACATTAGTATAGTAAGTATTATGTGCAATTTTGCACATGAAGAGCCGTTTTTACTTAGATATCAGTGTTTAATTGAGTTCACTTTTTTATAAAATTGGAACAAAAAACATTTAAACCAAAATATGTTGATATTCTAAAAATCAAGGGAAATCTGAATCTGAAATCTAAATCCATTTGAATGACAAGGATGATAACCTCCATCCTGATTTGTTTTAGGTTAAGTTTTCCTTAATAAATTTTTGATGAAACTTGTCAACTTGTCCAACTATTTGTGTTTATTACCACTTCATGATAATATTTTTCTCTCTAAATGTAAATAATTAAAACTTAAAACTAGTTTAAAATGTAACTGATCTATTTCATAAACATATTGAGAGCAGAGGTCATGTGATAATCACTCTGCACTTTCTCCTTTGTATGCAAATTGTATTCCTACAGACACTGACTAATCTGTTTGCCGTACTCTTCAATAAAATGCATACTTGAAACAACTCATCATAAATATTTTAATCAGACCTTTTGCTTTTAGTTGAAAAAGCAATGAATTTAGAAGTAATGGAATTGAACGTGACAGCCAACTACACAACCCCCATTGTGACAGTCCCTTTGATCCCTGGGCCAATTTCCATGTGGCTTTTTTGACAAGTTTTGTCGAAGACCAAGAATTCAAAAGTCTTTGAATTCAAGAATCATATAAAGAATAAACAACCTCTTTTTTATGTACCACTGCTTTTTACTGTTTTTGCAACAATGGGAACAACGTTGAAGTTGATTAACTAGCCTTATGCCAGTATGTGTGTTTTAATTTTACAAATTTTATGTTTTATTAAGTTTTAACAATCCAACAAGGTTAAGTTTTTCCTGAAGTATGGACAGATGGTATTTTTGGCATCTGGGGACCCTGAAACAAAACTTGATCATGATCTCATATCTCTGGGGGGTCACGCCAATAGATCATTTATTCCATAGCAAATTTGATAAAAGTAGTTGTCAATGTTTATATTGAGTGGTAAATATATATTTATTTACCTGGTAGAAAATTAACAGTGTTAAATAAAAATACCCCTATTACAGCAGGCCTGCATACTCAGAAATTTTTAAATGCTTATGACTTGTAATGGATGTGGCAGTTTTTGTACTCTCCTTGAGATTAACTGGGGAATGAGTATGAGGTCAGTAAAAGTTTTACCAATATTCAATACTTCTCATAAAATAAACTCTTATACCAAGTTTAATTATTATGTTAAAATACAAGGAATATATTTAATTGTACTCATAGACCATAAGCTCAACCCAGGGATGACTACCAATTTATATGTTTCTACCAAATTAAATTAAGATTGGGCAGATTTTACATGAGTTATCTTACATTAGAAAAATACCCCCGTCGCAGCAAACCTGCGTACCTCTCAGCGAATTTCTAAAGAATTAATTTTTATATGGGAGCTTATTTAACTTATATAAAGGAAAATGTTTCAAACATTTTATATAATTAATGCAAAAAGTATATTACACATCGATTCAAGAGCTTTAGATATAAGGGAAATGATCATGGGAATCACATTGGTATCCATTCCAGTAATACACTTTTTGTTATTCTTATAATTATTGGTCTAATATTTTTTATAAGTGTATCCTTGTTATAGTTTAAAAATGTAAGCAAACATACAATCAATAACCACCAGCCAAAAAATCAGTCAAAATAAAAACAAATAAAATAATCACATGAAAAAATTGAATCCAAACATATGATTTATCTTAAAATTTAATACACTTGTTGCAGCAAACTTGCATACTCAGTTAATTTCTAAAGGATTTATTGTTTATATGTGGGCATATTCTACATAGTTATGGAAGTTGTTGTTTTGGATATTTTGTGTAAATATTATTCTAAATAAGGTAACTTTTACCATTCATGATCTTATTTCTTAATCATTATTCACATTCTGATGATTTTTAATAAATTTATACTTGTTATAGTACATAAATGTCAGCAAATATATAATCAATCTACTCAGATCCAAGAAATAAAAACAAATCACACCATCACATGAACAAATTAAATAAATCATGTGGTTTGTATCATAATTTTTTGAAATCCCATTTTAGGGAAATTGAATGAAAAATTTGGGTATTCGTACCAGAATTTGGATTTGGATAGTTTATGTCCCTTCAGGGAAAAACAAAAGACAATATATTGCAATTAGCAGATCCAATATCTCAGTAACCAGTTGATGTACAGTAATAATTCAAAATGCTATATTGTTTATTTTTTTAAGCTGAATCCAATTCTGACCATTAAATGTATGTATATAAAATTAATAGAAATATGTTAAATCTTAAAAATAAAATTTATTTAGTAAAAAAAACTGCTTTAGAGTGTACCGATCTTGCTGGTTTTGGAACTTAAAGTCATGAATATCGCTATAGATGTTTGTTCCAAATTTCATCGTGATCGGACCTTTTTTTCAAAAGTTATCGTGCCTACGGACTGATATATACTGTATATATGAAATTGAACGAACGGTGTTTTTAGGGTCTAGGGACCTCAAAATGAAAAGTTACGGTGGTCCCGCGCTTAAGTCTCACCATGCCGCCTACTACTTCCCTACTGGGGGAAATTCGCTAAAAATAGAATAAACAAATGGTGTGTTTTAACAACAAAAAGTTGGATCAGTTAGATCCTCAACTTAAGTATTGAGATGTACGGTAACAGCTTCTTTTGTTTAGAGGAAATTCTCTGGGTTACAGTACCACAGTATAAAATTTTATAAGAAAGTTATTTCTTCGACTTTAAGACTATAAATTAAATTCTTTTCAGGGTTACTCGATTTTGAGACAATGGCTATGAAATTTATATAGAATACCCCCGTTGCAGCAGACCTGCATACTCAGCGAATTTCAAGTGCAAAACAACATATTTCGATCCAACATAGCGAGATTTGACATGTTTTTGTAAGCTCCATAAGAATAACATGGGGAATGAGTATGGAGGTTTGCTGCTACAGGTATATTAAAACTGGGTGGTTTTAGTTCAATATTTAGTAGATCTGAACTAGAAGAAGCCATTTACCAAGTTTTATAAAGATATGTTAAGAAATAAGCGAGATATAGAATTTTACTTATTTCCCATAAGGTTAACATTGGGACAACGTACTGTGTTTACCACTTTCAATATCTCGGCAACCAATGGACATAGAGTCATGATTCAAAATACTAAATTGTTTGTTTTTTTGGGCTGAATTCAATGGTGCCAATAAAAATTTGAAAAATTTTATTTTTCTATGTAAAAGTCTCAAAAAACCCATTTTTGGGGGGGTTTACCCCCCTTTACCCCCCCTTCCGGTGGTCCGATCGGGCTGGTTTATGAACTCGTCCGAATAATTACTACTTTACACGTCTATGCCAAATTTCATTCCGATTGGACCATTTTTGCGCAAGTTATCGTGCTTAAAGATAGATATATATATAGTTATATATATAGATATATAGATATATATATATATATTTATGAAAGTGAACGAATGGTGTTTTTGGCATCTGAGGACCTCAAAAAGAAAAGTTATGATGGTTTTAGGCTTAGGTCTTACCATGAGACCTACGGTAACAGCTTCTTCCCTATAGGGGAAATTCGCTAAAATCAACCATATTTTATCCTTCACCATACCTGTGTTGTTATCTCCAAAAGTTCCTTGTTTAAAAAGACCATACAGCTCCAAAAGTTCTTCATCTGTAGGTCGTTGGGTGAGGCTCTTCACCTGCTCTTGAGCTTCCAGGAACTTCTACAAACAATTCAAAAATATTATGTCCAGATTGAATTTAGCTCTTGGATGTATTAGGATACTGAATGTAGTAAACGGTATGTTTTATATTTTTTCACTACTTTTATATTTCTGTGTTATAACTCATTATGATTTCAAAAATTTATCATTATGAACCTTTCATGAAATGTTAAGGGAACATAAAACTTAAAAACTGTACAAGATAAAATATGGTACATGAAAATTATAAGAGCCAATGATCACACCGTATTATCAGATAGAGTGGTATTTAAGTTTTTGAGTGAAATAAAGTTAACTTCTATTCAAATTCAAACTTTTATAAAAAAAATTGGAGCCGGTGAAAATTAAAATGGTTGTAAAGCATGGTGATAATAGTGTGATTGTTTTGTAACCTGATGACTGCTGATTCAATACCAACCAGTTTCAAACAGAATTTAATTTTCAATTGCTGTTGGACTATGAACGTCGCTGTCTTACAAGGATGCAAGAAGACCAGGGGGTTTCGACCTTTCGCAGACCACAAAAATGCATAGAAAATAGAAATGTACATAAATTAAAATAAGTGACTTTCCCTCCCAGTAAGCACAGCACAAAGAGTGCTTTTTATAAAAAATTAACTGCAGTAGAAAGCACATTAATGTTATTACTTACCTTTTGCAAAATGGTTACTGAACTACAAAGTCCTTTGACATTGGCTCTAAGAGCCAGTAATATTGGCTTTTGAATAATCTACAAAACAAAAAACACACTCTTGAAATCACGAGCATTCCGGTTGTTAACTGCATAAGCAAAACTAATATCAGTGCATCTAACTAACATACACTGTAATGAACAGTCTTAACTGCACTGCTATGGACGGTTTCTAAATAATATAAATGTATAACAATTCGAAAAATTGTATTTTTGGTTTTAATTGGGAAGCCCTAAATCAAAAAGTTATGGTCTAGAGCTTAAATGTTACCATGTGACCCATAGTAATAACATCTTCTCCTTAGGGAAAATTTGCTAAAAGGGACCTTTTTTATGACAATTATTCACTTAAAAATTCACTCTTTTTTATTCCAGTGAGATAAATTTCCTAGAGGTAAAAGAAGTTTTTAATGATAACTTTGAAACAAACTTTTGTTATATTTTGAAAAGAGGTTGGCGGTCTCAACAAAACCAATAGATGTTTTATTGAAAAAATTTAGGAACTTTGGTTAAAATCTTGTTATCTATCTATCTGTTAGCGAAGCCACGGGCAACTGCTAGTTATTTATAATTTTACAAAACTACATGACTTTCTTGAGTTAAGATTAAAATTTCAGATTTTAGGAAAACAATTTTTATGCCATACTTTTTTTGGTAATTTAATGTTATTTTTAAATAACCCGATTTTTTTTAACATCCAAGGTTTACTATTGGTTTTCAATCATTATGAAACAATAAATGAAACATTTTCAAGGAAATACGTTAAGCCGCGTCGACACCAAAGTCTTCCACTAGGTTTTCCACAAGTTGCTGTGATTAGTTGCTTTTTCTACAAAATGTAGCGATTAATTTCAGTTGTGACTAAAGGAGAGACAAGTTTTCCACTAAATTCGGTTCCCGCGGAGTGTCGGTAAAGATCAAAGAAAGTTGACAGCTAAAAGTGGAAGACTAGTTGCTGCCAGAGTTGCTGCGCACTTTACGTAAGCAATGAGTGAAAAACTAGTGGAGAACTGTCCCTCCTCTATTTTTTCCAAGTTCTCCTCAAAAAATGTTCCACTTGTTTCTCTATTTGGAGAACAGCAACTTCTCGTTGTTAACTATTAGTTGTCAACTTTTGGTCGTTAACTTCTAGTTTTCAACTGTTGGTTGTCAACTTTGGTGTTAACCCACCTTAAGATCAACAATAAAAGGATCAATAAAAGAAAACATTTGGGATTTGCTTTTAATGACAATTCTGTGGCACTTCCTTTGATAATCCGTAAACTTCTAGAGCTATGAATATAGCTGTCTTTGTCGTCATTTCCCTTTTTTTCTGAATAATTCTGCAATGATTTACTAGTTCAGTAAAATCCAGGTATTTCTGAGAAGACTATTAAGAGGGCAATGTCCAAGGACATGGGCTGTAATAACAACTCAAAAATTAATTTCTTGGGGCCAGATATGCCAGACCAGGTTGTTGTCCTTGAACCTACTACATAGACATTTAACGAAGTAGGTACATCACCCATCATTCTCAAATGAAATATCAGTTTTGTTCATAAGCTTTTTTTGGCATTCACTTGCACTAGGAGTACTTACGCTATTTTATCGCTTAATTGGATGAACATAAAGAAAATTTTCAGATACAGAAGGAACCAGCGATTAAATATGCCTCAAATATATTTCCATTATAGGTACACATCACATGCTGTGTGGTTAATTATTCTTCAATTACTTTGAAAAAAGTTTCATGATTATTACTGGTGAAAAACCCAAAATTCATCGCAAAATATCCTGAGAAAACGTTCTCCTGATGTATTTTACTAAATTGTTAAATTGTATACAAGAAACCCACCAGAGAGTAGCATCTGATCCCCATTAGGTGGGAATAATAATAAATATTATTATTATTTTATATATCTTTACAAAAAATATATTTGCCCCATATTTAATCGCTAATTTTTTTTGTGTTTGAAATTATCTTCATGTGCATCCCATTGTTTAATAAAGGCAAATTTTCGCCAATGCTAATTTAATGGTATTAAAAAAAATTTTTTAATCAAAGCACAGTTCAGATGATTTGCTTAAAAATGTACAGGCATTCTTTCAGTGAGGTATTAAACGTTTGTTCAAAATTTGAAAATGATCAGTGGAACCATTTTCGAGTTATGACGTTATAACAAAGTCACACACAATCACACAGCGACTGACAACAAATCTTTGACTCTGCTAATACCTAGATTCACTTCACTTAGTTAGTTCATCAATCAACCTTGAATTCAAACACATACAACAAAATAATTAAAATACTAGTTCAGCGTTATGTTTCAGCAATGTTATGTTTGTAAATTTAAGGAATTATGTTATTAAACTTGAAAAACAATAATTTAATTAATACTTACTTCCATTTAAAATTAAAAGTATTTGGGGTATACGTTTGTGTATATAACTTTTGCATAAACCAACAATAATAAAAGCAAGAAAATAAAACATATGATTAAGTTTTTAAACATATGATTAAAGTAAATTTTTAAATATTTATAAACTATGATTTTTGAGTTATAAAATTCATTGAGATGTCACAATACAAAAAGATTTCCTAATAGATATTTAATTATTTTTATTATTATTTTATTTTTACATAGAGTAAGGATTTCTTCCTAAGAATCGCTGACACCCCTAGCTTCCCTAAGGGGAAGATGTTATTACTATGGGTCACATGGTAACATTTAAGCTCTAGACCATAACTTTTTGATTTAGGGCTTCCCAATTAAATTGGGATTTTTTAATTTAGGATTTTTTAAATTTTAAGTTGTGTTTAAATTATTTCTGAAGAATGTTTGATGAATTGTTTTTGCTCGATTTCTTCCTTACTGTTGCTCATGTTTATGAAAGATTTGTTGCCAATTGCCTTACTTTTATTATGTATATATATCTGCCCAGACGGCCCACCCAGTCAAAATTTTCATTAAAGGTAATTTAAGATCAAGAAAGACAATATTGGAAATATTAGTTGAAAATATTGCAGAAATTTTATTTTTATTCTCGATTATATATATAAATTTAAAGTATAATAAATTTTGTTTTGAAGGAATATCTTTTGCTTATTTTCATTGATTTTCATTTATTTATTATAAAAAAACCTAAAGTCTTGGCCCTGCCAAGTTATGTAATAACACTTATTGGTGGGGTCAAATAGTTTATATATTTCTGAGCCCCAGTATATAAAAAATTATTTGCAATAAAAACCACACTTTTTTACTGATTCAGGTTTGTAGCCTACATAACTTGGCGGGGCCAAGTCTTTGTAAGTTTTTTTTATAATAAATAAATTAAATTGAATGAAAATAAGCATAAGATACACAAACGTTAAGAACGCTTAAGAACAAAAACGTTTACAAATTTAAATTTGGTTATAATTTTTATAAAAATCTTTCTTAGCAACGAAGAATGTGTAATTTTTTATACATTGACGGATAAGATTGAATATTTAATAATGTAAGTTACAATGATCTCTTTTGTAGCTTATGTTGATAAATTTTGTTTTTCTTTAAACAGAATGTTTTAAGAAAATATTAATATTATTGTTTTATTAGTTTCATTTTAAAAATTAGACAATTAATACTAAAATATAAAACCTTTAATCTAATAATTTTTTATTGATTCATAGGCCTATATACCATAATCAACAAAAAAGGTTTCTTGAAATAAAATTTGCTTGCTTAGATAACATTTACAACAGAATATTTGGACACTAGTGGATTACCTGCTCGAGAGCCATGCTGGCAGGACGAGAGACGTGACTGGCAAGTTGCTGCTCACGACTCACACCGCGGTCTGACTGGAATAATTACCACTGGCCCCATATTATCCGCACCACAGCCTGGCTCACTCACCACTTCCATTACCCTTGCCTCACGCATTCATTAAACCTAACCGACAAAATAGTGGGTAGATGTGTGCAGTCATTAAACTCTATGATCCAGACATATTCTGGATAGTTTATCTGAGTTAATCACCTTAAATTGTAAAATCCGCAAGATAAATGAAGAACTATGCAGGTAAAACATTTTAAACCTACTTGACATATCTGCAAATACCTACTGCCATGGCCTTCAAATATCACATTTTACCTCTCATGGGAAACATTTAAATAGAACTAGAAAACTCACATTGGTTAATCAACAACATAGGTAATGTTGCAAAGGAGAAGTTCAAATAACAAGAAAGTGCAGCAAATATAAATTTAATTGAAGAAATCATGTGCGATGTATTTGACAAACACTTGAAGAACAAAAATTAGCCATCCTCACATTGTATATCTGCCGAACTAAATTGTGAAAAAAATATAAGTGCTGGGGTGGCCTCGGATGGGATCCTCGGATGTTGGGGAAAAAATTGGCAAACCACATTTCAGAATTTACTAGCAAAAATTTAACATGTCAGCAAATTGACAATGATGCAGTTGTTTACAGTTTAGTGACTAAGCAAAAGTGTTATCTCAAACCAACTGCGGCAAGTTATGATGAGGTATTCTTTGAATTAACAGAATTCTTCAAAAAGAAAGACCTAAAGCAGCTGTTTTGTTCCCCAATGGGATGTGTTAGAGACTGGATACCTCCAAACATTTTGCTAAAAATATTTTGATTTTCAGAAATCCACAGGTGCATCTGAAACAGTGATAATCCATGACGGGGCATTACCAGCAAGTCTTAGGCCTTCTATTTACGCCTTTACAAAAAAGTTAGGAGAAGAAATTTCTAATGTGTTTTTAAGGTTTACCAAACAACCATCTCAAGTAGCTCCTGTTGTTGACTCAAGAAGCTGATTTCAAATAATGTATCTGTTGTCATACAAAATAATGAATTTGTAACAACTTGTACTCAAATATGTTTAGACAGTCAATAACTGGTGTAACAAAACAAGTTACAGCTCAAAACCTTTTGAGTGACGTTTCCACTTACACTTATAATAATGTAGAAAATAAAATTAATGATAATAATGAGAAGTTTTCTATTTTTCACCAGAACTTTCAACATTTTCCATCCCTTGCTCTTACTCTGGAATTGACTTTGGATGAAATAGATGCAGATTGTGTTGTACTTTCTAAGCATAAACTCAAAGATTCTGAAATAAACTTAATTAAATTAAATTACTACTTTGTCAAAGCTCCTTATTGTCGTAATACCTGTGGTGGTGGTGGTGGATCATGATATTGTGTAAAAATTATGTAAATACGAAGCAATTAAATTTTCCTGTATTAAAAAATATAACTGAAGACAAAATTTTTGATATTTGTATGGTTAAAGTAAAAGTTGATGTTTATCTATCATTCTTGTTGGAGTTTATAGAACACGTATGAGAATACGTGTTTAAATAAAATAGACTTTTTTTAATTTTTCATGTAAAAGGTACAAAAATATTATTTTTGCAAGTTATATAAACATTGATGTAAACCTTCAAGTGAATTTGATAACTTAAAAGTGATTTTAAAAGAAAACCGTATGCATTATCTGGTGGATTTCCCAACAAGAGTGACTCCCATGGTGCAAGGAAAAAAGAAAGGTGTGTGCACAGCCAGCTGGTATTACGTAGTTGGGCTCAAGAAACTAGCGGACCTAGCGGTGCGACGGCAGAACTAAGATCATGCACACTAATATTTTGATTGAGTTGTATTAACTGATTTGTATTTTAATCGTCGTAAGCGGTAGTTGCGTGAGCCCAACTATGTCACACCAGCTTGTCACGTTTATTTTCCTTACACCATGAGTGACTCCTACTTCTAAAACTGATATAGATAACTTTTTAACAGGTATTGCTAAAAGTGATTTGAACCTGGTCTTATTACTGTAGGTGTAGGAAATTCACCAATGAAAATATAAACTGCTTTATTAAAATGTTAAAAAAGGGGGATTGGTCAGTTTTGTATAATGCTTCTCTAGAAAATAAGTTTAATGTCTTTTTTTAATATTTTAATGTTTTACTTTGATGTATCCTTTCCAAAAATTAAGTCCGGAGTCAACTTTAAAAATGACACATGGTTTTCAAATGAATTAAGAAAAGAAAGACATAATTTAATTGGACTTTCCCAAGCTGTTAGACTAACCAAAGACAACAATTTGAAAAAAATTTAAAAACATGAGAAGAAAACGTATTTCAGAAAAATTCAATCAACTAAAAAAGACTTTATTAATAACAAAATCAATAACTCAAATAATATTACTAAATCTACCTGGACAATCATTAATTATGAGATTTAAATCCGATATAACTAATAATGAACGAACAACATTAATTTTGAAGGGCAACACATAATTGAACCTGAGGATGTTTGGAGGAATTTTAATGATTAATTTGTGAATGCTGTTGAAAACCCCGTTGTTTCAAATGTAACACCCAAAAACTCAAACATTATTGTTATCAGTAAACAAAATGTTAAGTTTCGTCCTACCCCTGTAAGTGATGAGGAAATAGAAAAAATGATTTCTTCTTTTGAAAACAATTTCTCGGCGGGATTTGATGAAATTCCTTTGCCTTTGATTAAATATGCCTAAAATTATTTTACTAAACCCTTAGTTCATGCCATAAATAATTTATCTTTCGTTACTGGCATCTTTCCTGAAAAACTAAAAATTTCAAAAATAAAACCATTATTTTAAAAAAGGGTGTAAAACTGACCCATCAAACTATAGCAGTGACGGATCTAAGGGGGGGCAGCGGGGGCACCTGCCCCGGGCCCAAAGCTGGCTGGCTCCGGTTAAGAAAAAAGTGAAAAATTGAATTTAAAGTCAAATGTTTTGTTTCGCGGGCGGCAAATCAGTAGCATCACTGCGGTAAAATCTCTTTCGCATCGCGGCCGTCAAGCCCATCTCTATTTTCATGGCAGTCACATGCTCGGTGTTTGATGGCCAGAAAATAGCTCAGTGTCTTTGTGGCTAACAAAATCTCTTGGTCTCATTGCAGCTGTTAAATATTGTTGGCATATAGCGGCCGTAAAATCTTTCGGTTACGTTGCAGCCGTCAAATAATATTTAATTTTTTCCATAGATTGGGCTCGAGTATTCGTTTTAGGAGGCAACATTGCCGATTTCACTGGCCGGGAATATTGTTTTGAGATAGCCAGGAAAGGCAAAAAAAGTCGGGAGTTCCATTTGTGAAGTCTGGTAGACACCTTGCACTGGTTTTACAGTGGCTGGCAAATTTCTCAGATATATAATGACAATAAAAGCTCTTGGTTAGGCTGTATAGTGGCCTGCGAACATCTGATGTCTTGCGGCCATAACGTAAAATCACATTATATATACGAGATAATTGCTTATCCATCACGCCAAAGACATATTAAAAATATTACTTTTTTGTGTTTGGTGGGGGGGTGGGGCACCAAACGCTGATTTTGCCCCGGGCGACAGTATGTGTAGTTCCGTCACTGAACTATAGGCCATTGCCTGTTTTGCCTTTTGTATCGAAAATATTTATTTGAGCGTGCTATTTTTATGAGACAGAATGAATTTATGAAAATTAACCGCCGGGCTATGGTCGCATATAAGCGAGGGTGTGGTTGTGATTCAAACTTGGCGCTCTTCCCGTGATGAGGGAATTCGGAATGCTTTTGTTTTACTTCAGTTCCCCAATAGCACAAACCGTTGGCCCAACGTTGGGGAATGGTCGGCATGGTTGGGAAATGGTGGGTGACAATTTTAACGATTTGCCAACGTTGGGCCAACGGTTTTTATGTTCGTTGGCCCAACAAAGTAAAACATTGTTGGGCCTTTGTTGTATTTAAGTATTAAATACAAATGAAATGAAATGAAATGAAATGAAATTCCTTATTTTTCCACTAAAAATGTGTACAAAAAATAAATTAAAAATATATAAATAGAAATTGGAATAATTCCCCACAAAGGCCAAGCCTGAGCGTGGGGAATGAGTTCGTGCAGTCCGCATCTTGAGCACAATCACTTAGTTTTCAGAGTTTCCTTTATATATGACTACAGTGAAATAAAAAAAATGCAAGTAATTCAGTATATACAAATAATAAATACCCCCGTTGCAGCAGACCTGCATACTCAGCGAATTTCAATTGCAAAGTACATATTTCAATCCAATATAGTGAGGTTTGACACGTTTTTAAGCTCCATAAGAATAACATTGGGAATGAGTATGCAGGTTTGCTGCAACAGGTATTTTAAAACTGGGTGGTTTTCATTCAATGCTTAGTAGATCTGAACTAGAAGAAGCCATACACCAAGTTTTATCAAAATATATTAAGAAATAAGGAAGATATTGCATTTATTTATTTCCCATAAGGATAACATGGGGAAAGAGTATGCAGGTTTGCTGCCATACAAACGGTAATATCCAGATTTTATACTAAAATACATTAGATCTCATCTATATGAAGCCACAAACCAAGTTTTATTAAGATATGTTGAGAAATAAGCGAGATATAGAATTTTACTTATTCTCCATAAGGTTAAAATTGGGACAACATACTGTGTTTACCACTTTCAGTATCTCGGTAACCAATGGGCATAGAGCAATGGTTGAAAATATCAAATTGTTTGTTTTTTTGAGCTGAATTCAATGGTGATAACCAAAATTGGATTATTTTATTTTTCTATATAATAAACTTGAAAAACCCATTTTTGGGGGTGTTTACCCTGCTTTACCCCCCCTTCGGGTGGCCCCAACGGGCTGGTTCACAAACTCGTCCGAATAATTACTACTTTACACACCTGTGCCAAATTTCATTCCGATCGGACCATTTTTGCGAGTGCTATCGTGCTTACAGACACACACACACATATATATATATATATATAGATAGATAGATATATATATCTAGAAATTTGAATGAATTGTTTTTTTGCTTCTGGGGGCCCCAAAACGAAAAGTTATTATGGTTTTGGGCTTAGGTCTTACCATGAGACCTACGAGCTTCTTCCCTACAGGGGAAACTCGCTAAAATTAAAATAAAAAAGAATAGAGCCACATCAAAAACTGAAAAAGGTTGTACAGTATTGAAAAGAAAGATTCCTGAGACCTGGACATACATTCAAAGAGGGGAGCCCTCTCAAACACGCACACATCCACACAGACATGCACACCTGCTCTCACATTCCCATTATCATTCATACTCATCACTCACACACACATTCACATACACATGCACACGCACACTCACATACATTCGATGGAAGCAACAAGTATATAGTAATTTTAAAATATCCAACATGTTTTCCGGTTGGTGAAAAGGTTAACGATATGCCAACAGTGTTTTATGGTCGTCGGCCCAACAAAGTACGACATTGTTGGGCCTTTGTTGTATTTAAATGTTAAATGAAGGGGTCCCCCGTAAATCTTTCTAAGCGACAAAATTTCAAAATCTGAGATATTTAGTGAAAAAGGTTCTCTAGGACACGAGCTACACCGTGGTATATTTTGTTTTGAAGATATTTGAGTTGGTAGCCCTGATTTCATCTGTCAAAGTTTGCGTGCTTCGCGGGACTGCACGGACTTTTTGGGGAAAACCGTTCTATTCGACGAAAGATGGACCATCCGCCGGTCATTGCGTTGTCGACCAGCAACCAAAACCGCGTAAATAAAAATAAAAGACGTGAAGTAAATATTGGAAAGTGGAAGGATAAGACCAGAAATGAGTATAGAAAAGCTTGATTACCCTTATTTCAAAAACTAAATAGCCGAGGCCTGGAAAATTGCCCCCAATAGAAGTGAGTAGAATAACGTTTAAGCACCACATTTTGATAATTTTTAGCAAAATTATTTTTAGCGTCTCACTTTATGTGACAAAATTACGTTTTTATACTTTTATATCAAAAAAATTGATTTATTTTCAGTTTTATTTTCGTTTACGTTGGTATTCCTACACTCCCATGAAGTTTTCTTCCAAAGCAGAAGAGCAGTCCGTCAGAGAACGTTTCATGCGCCAGTCGTTTAATGAAATGAAAATGAAAATTAAATGAAAAATGGCTTTATTAACGAAGCGAAGTTAGGACTAGCAAGTCCTCTCTACCACTTAACTTCAACTAAAAATAAATATATAACATGGTAGGTAAACAAAAACAAATCAGACATAAGTACATTAACAATTTTCAATAGAACTAAAATTCAACTTTAATGAAGTAACATTCACCCAACCCAAGTTACCCCATATCCCGCCACACCAGGGCCACAGCAATCACTCCCGCCCACCTCGCAGTAAAAGATTTTTTACTTCAGCCCCAAACCGAGCGCGGCTTTCCCGAGTTTTGATGGGATCAGGGAGAGAATTCCAAAGTCTAGACAGTGGCGTAGATAGGCTTTGGGCAAGGGGGGGATATAACCGGGGGGGTCTGGGGAGTATGGAATACCCCCTAGAAGGCGGGGGGTATTCGAGGCAAAATTAAAATAAATAAAACAAAAATAAAAAAGGCAAAACACAAAAAGGCACCCCCCCAGAAAAATTTTGAAAATTTTAACTCTAAAACTAGCTTTTTATTCAATCTTGAGGCATAGTGGAACTCATATTATACGGAATAATTTATGCAGACACGTGGTCGCTACGCGCATACCGGAAGCGGGCATTGGCTCGTTCTCCAAAAAAACGAGCTGAATACAGAACACAGAGGAAGTGGTTTGTGGTTTGATGTCATAATGATCTTACATTTCCTTTATTCTTTTTTGTATGTATACATTTTTACTTCATTCTCATAATTTTGATAAGTTGCTTTCACGTAGTTTTGGTGCTTTTATTAAAAATACCATCTGTCATTTATTTTAATTTGGCTTGAACAAATTAATTTTTATTTCATTTTATAATAAAATCACTAGATAACAAATGAATACAGGAATCTGAATCAGTCCACTTAACTCCATTCTCTGCTAGTTCCGGTGTTGGCCGTTAGAGGGAATATAGGTAGTGGGTGAATCTAGTATTTTTATTGGCTACTCTTCAGTTCCAAAACGAGAAATAATGTAGGCCTGTATAGCCTACAGATTCACTCATTTTGATAAATATAAATAATTGTTCAAAATAACGTTTTTCTGGTATATAGATGTTATATCTTTTCTAAAAGACTGATCATATAATGGTTTTTTAAATATCAGCTGAGTACTTTTGTTATTGTTATGATTATAGTTTTTTGGTTTTCAATGGATGAAATAAAACAGAGTTTTTACATGTTCTAAAATATATCATTATGTTTTTATTAATATCGATTCCAGGCCACAACAGTTTTTGGCGACTTGGTAAAACTATGCATTTATTTACGTAGTTATTTGTCTTTTCGATTTGAAACTGAACCCTAAGTGATTGAAACTGTTATCAGTAATTGTGTGTTATGTGACTTTGTTCTGAGACAGTAATTTTTTTTCTGTTATATCAGACGACCTCTGCTGGTTTTCTATTTGTCCTTTTTACGTGTTCAATTACTGTACATTGAATTTTCAAAAATGGATAAGGATCAATTTGAAGCATTTATGGCAATGTTTCAACAACAGCAATTGTTGATTACAAGTTTTCTACAAGCCCAAGCTACCTCAACTTCGGCCAGTCCTAGTTCTACTTTGAGTTCGACATCTAGTCCAGCCTACATACATTCTTTTGAAAATTATGACCCTAAAAAAGAATCATTCAAGAATTACCGCCAGAGATTCGAAAATTATACTTCTATGGCTGGCATCACTAACAACCCAAAATACTGTTCTCAATTGCTTCTCAATTCAATAGGTGCTAAGCATTATGATTTGTTGGTATCACAGGTGTCACCTGCTCGTTCTCCACTCGATTTATCTTATGAAGATTTGTTCGCAGAACTTGAGAAAATTTTATCCCCCAGGAGGAATGTTATGGTTGCACAACACAAATTTTTATCGACATACCAGCTTGATGATCAGGGTATCACAGAATACGTTTCGACTTTACGCCGCATTGCTATTGATTGTGAATTCAAGTCTCCTTGTAAATGTGCTTCTCCAATCACTGACATGTTTATGCGAGTACAATTTATTCGTGGTATTAAGGAAAATTTTATTAGGGAACAGTTATTGCAATCAGAGTCATTATCTTTTGATGAAGTTCTAAAGAAAGCTTTAGCGCTTGAAGTATCTAGACTAGACAGTAGAAATATTTCGGGCCAATTGCAACCAGAAGATCAATCAACTTCAAATGTTCTGAAGATCATCCGAAACCGTTCTAGTTCAATTTCAAGTCGATCCAGGTCCAAGGGTAACTCTGATAATCAGTTTCGAGCTTCTTCACGTCCGGCTTCTAGGTCTTTAAGTCGAGTTGACTTTGAACAACTTGGAATAAAGGATTTGTGCGCGAGGTGTGGTAAAAGGAATCATTTTGCAAAAGACTGCAGGACTAACCCAGGGGACTTAAAATGTTTATCCTGCAATCGAAGAGGCCATGTTAAGAAAGTATGTATTCGAACATTGATGGACGCTCAACGAACTTTAAACAGCCGTGATCGAAAATCCTTGCAGTCTACAAATCGTGTTTCTGACACCGAAAGTGATGGAGGGGACGACTGTTTAGCCGATTTTGATGTTAACAAAATCATCGATGTTTACCAACATAAAAATATTCGCTCAACCGATTTGGATAAGTATGTAGCATCCGTAAATGTAGAAGGAAACTCAATCGATTTTGAGGTTGATTCAGGTACCGGATTCACGTTTATTCCACGTGATAAATTCCACGGATTGAATCTCCCGAACAAAATTCAAACTACAAAACTAGCGTTCCGTTCATACACTGGAAACGTTTTTCAATGTGATGGTAAAGTTCAAGTGATGGTAGAATATAAGGGTGTTAAATCTACTGAAGAACTGTACATTGTCCCTGAGGAGTATGATGCCTTATTGGGACGTACTTGGATACGTCACCTCAACATCAAACTTGATGAGCTCGATCAACTCAAACCGGACGACAACGGTTCTTTTCAAGTACTGAAAGTTGGAGATGTTGAGGCAATTGTTTCAAAATTCTCAACTGTGTTTGAACAAAGAATTGGATGCATCCCTAACTTCACTGTGTCATTGAATCTTCGAGAAAATGCAAAGCCCGTGTTTATCAAAGATCGACTTGTCCCGTATGCTCTACACCAAAAGGTTGAAGAAGAGTTAAACAGCCTTGAAGCTCAAAACATAATTTCGAAAGTTGAAACAAGCGATTGGGGCTCGCCTTTAGTCGTTATTCCAAAGCCAGACGGTAGCGTACGGCTATGTGTCGACTACAAAATTGGAGTAAATAAACAGTTAGTCAGTGCTAACTACCCCATTCGACGCCTCGAAGATATAATCAACAGCCTTCAGGGATCTCGTTATTTTCGTCACCTTGATTTGTACAAGGCTTACTTGCACGTTCCTGTAGATGAAGAAAGCAGACAAATACAAACAATCTCGACTCACAGAGGAACTTATAAGATGAATCGATTGTCTTTTGGGATAAAGACAGCTCCAAGTGAATTCAATAGAATTATCGATCAAGTACTTCAAGGATTACCCAAGACGATTTCCTACTTCGATGACATTCTGGTGCATGGAGCCACAAAGTTAGAGTGTCAGAAAAATCTGGAACTGTGTCTCAAAAAACTTGAACAACATGACCTTCATCTCAATAAATCCAAGTGCAAGTTCTTTCAAGAAAAAGTCGAATATTTGGGACATGTTATTGAATTCAATAAAGTTTCTAAAAGTCCTGAGAAGGTTCGAGCTATCAAAGATATGCCGCGGCCAATCACCAAAGATGGTGTACGGCAATTTTTGGGTATGGTAACATTCTACTCCAGATTTTTGCCGGATCATTCAACCATCACATATCCACTACGGAAATTGTTAAGGAAGGATGAAAAATTCAAATGGACTGCTGATTGCGAAGCTGCTTTTATTAGGCTGAAAGATGAAATCTCCAGCGATCGAACGCTTATACCCTATAATCCAGTCCTACCTCTTGTAATAACTTGTGATGCAAGTCCGGTGGGAGTAGCGGGCGTTCTTTCTCATGAAGTAGATGGTAATCAAAAACCAATAGCGTTTGCCTCTCGTTCATTGACTCCAGCTGAGCGCAACTATTCTCAGCTTGATCGCGAAGCCCTTGCAATCATTTTTTCTGTCGATCATTTCTTCAGCTATGTATATGGCCATTATTTCAAGTTAGAAACTGATAACAGACCATTATCTAGGATTTTCCACCATCACAGCAAGTTACCAGCAATGACATCAGGTAGACTTCTTCGTTATGCTAGCTTCTTATCGGGATTTGACTATGAAGTGGTGTACAAACAAGGTATCCTCAACACTAATGCAGACTGTCTTTCTAGGGCTCCTGTTTCCCAGAAATCAAGAAGTTGTGACATGGCTATGAATGAAGAAGTCGCTTCAGTATGTCAAGCTTCCATAAATAGAATCTCTTCAGAATTTATAACTGCTCAGACGATCCGGGAGGCAACTGATTCAGATGATAAACTTCATAAGTTGAGAGACGAGATTGACAGGGACACGAAAAGATATTTTGAGTTTTCAATAGAAAGTGGAATTCTTTTCAAAGGCCAGCGTATAGTTATACCAAAGAGTCTCCAGCCAAAGGTGCTAAATGAACTACACAGGACTCACATTGGTGCGACCAAGATGAAACAGTTGGCTCGTCGACATTTATACTGGGAAGGTATCGATCGGGATATAGAGCGCCTATCAAGGTCGTGTGAACCATGCGCCAAAGTCAAGACAAGTCCACCTAAAGTTGTTATTCACCCATGGGATGAACCCATGGAAAACTGGGAAAGGGTTCATATGGATTACGCCGGCCCTTTTCAAGGTTACTTCTATCTCATTTTAGTTGATGCCAAATCGCGTTGGGCAGAAGTGAAACCCTGTCGAAATCCACCAACATCTGAATCGACAATGGAACTATTAATGGATATTTTTGCTATTCACGGTTTTCCATGCATCTTGGTGTCGGACAACGCATCGATATTCGTCAGTGATCAGTTCAAAAGATTTTGCACACAGAATGGAATCATTCAAAAACATATTGCTCCGGGTCATCCTGCCACAAATGGGTTGGCTGAAAGAAATGTGCAAACCATCAAAAATAGACTAAAGTGTATGACTGATGACCCCCAACCCATGCATAGTAAGATACGGGAAATCTTGTTTCGCTACCGCTCAACCCCATTAGCCAACAACAAAACACCCGCAGAAATGTATCTTAAACGTAATATCCGCAATCAGTTAGATGCTTTTCGACCTCTCACCTATCAGCGAAACTCTACCTCAACATACAAGATAAGAGAAATAAGCGTGGGAGATCGAGTATTAGCTCGACATTATGCCAACAACAAACCTACTTGGAAGCTTGGAACAGTTAAAAAACGTTTAGGACGACTTCATTACATAATCAGCCTCGATGAACCAAATATAGAAGTGAAAAGGCATATAAATCAGCTAAGAAAAACTGAAATCAAAAAGAAGACCGTCACCTTTGATTCTGACAATATATCATCAGATGCTCCGTCCACAACTACACCTATACTATTGCCTGTCATTCATCAACGAACAACCCTCAACGACGAGCATCAGCGCATCCTGACAAACCAATCAGATTCTCCAAATCGTGAGCAAACGCAAGATATAGAACTACGTCGCTCTACAAGAATTAGGATGCCCCCGAAACACCTTGAAGACTATTGTACCTAAATCAAAGAAATTAAAGCGTGGGAGAATTGTTATATCTTTTCTAAAAGACTGATCATATAATGGTTTTTTAAATATCAGCTGAGTACTTTTGTTATTGTTATGATTATAGTTTTTAGTTTTCAATGGATGAAATAAAACAGAGTTTTTACATGTTCTAAAATATATCATTATGTTTTTATTAATATCGATTCCAGGCCACAATAGGACTAAAAAAATTCAGGACAGAATGAACAACATTTTAATTTTTCTGTAAGATGTAATATTATAGGCGGCGAATTTTAATCTAATACCAATTCGGCTGTGAATGGCACGTTTTCAGTTGCGTTCTCAGACTAATATATCGTATGTCTTTCATAACAGGGTATTTGCAAATCGGGGGACCATCAGTGACTAAGGAACAGAAAATGCGAAATTTTGCTTTGATTCTGTTACAGTAACAGTTCACTTTCAGTTACACATTCGCCGCTACCACTAATATTCCAAAGTACTGTATTGTATTTTTAAGCCTCTTGTCACCGAACCTGCCGCGTTCGTTTGGCACGCAATACCTCAAAGATGACATTTTTTGGCAGTTTTTCTACTACTAAATAAATAATAACAATAATAACTTTATTTATATATTTTTACAAAGATTTTTTTATTTCTTATCGCGGTAAAAGAATTACTTCCTAGTTAAATGTGATAGCCTAACTTGAATGTTTTTGAGTATGATTAATTTTTTTTACATACTGTAGGGCCAAGGGGGGGGGGATATCCCCCCCCGTACCTACGCCACTGAGTCTAGAGGCAGAAACGACAAATGATTTATTATAGACTGTTGTTCTATGAGTAGGAATAGATAAAAGAAGAGAGCCCCTTCGAGTAGAACGACTGCTAATATCAGAAACAAATTTAAATCTATCTGAGAGGTACTTTGGAACTTTGTTCCTTATTATTGAATGTAAAAGACGGAGAGATTGAAATTCACGGAGTTCCATCAACTTCAATAATGACAATAAGTCGAAATAAGGCGTAACGTGAACACTGCGTCTCAAGCCAAAAATTAACTGGATACAATAATTTTGAGCTCGCTGAAGTCTATTCGACAGCTCAACGGTCATGTCGTCAATGACAACATCACAATAGTTAAAGTGAGTCAGCACAAGGATTTTTACTAACATTATCTTCAGATTCAGAGGAAGATAAGCTTCAAAACGTTTGATGCTGTGAATGCCAGCAAATATTCTGTTACATATAACATTTACTTGGTCAACCCATTTCAAGTGTTTGTCCATTTGAAGTCCAAGGTTCTTTAGTTTGTCACAGTATTCAAGGTCTTTTCCATCAACATTTAGTCTGGGGACAGTACGTAAGTTTATTTTAGTCATGAGTCTAGGGTATCCGACAATCATAGTTTGAGTTTTGTTAATGTTCAGTTTGAGACCATTTTGGTTAGACCAGCGAGGGATTGAGTCAATGTCAGAGTTGATTTACCGAACTGTGATGTCCATGTCATTGACTGAAAAGTGGGAGTAAATTTGTAAATCGTCAGCATAAAGATGAAATTGAGAGTGCGTGATCTGTTCTGTGATGTCATTGATGTAAAGTGAAAACAGAAGTGGCCCAAAAGTACAGATCCCTGGGGCACACCCCTAGTGATTGGTCTCCAGCTGGATGAGTTGTCTCCAACCCTAACACACTGCTGTCGATCAGATAGGTAGGACTGAACCCAGTCAACACAGCCATCAGAAAATCCAGCTTTCCGCATCTTAAGGAGCAAGAGAGGATGGTACACGCAGTCGAATGCCTTTGAAAAATCAAAAAGAGTCAGAATTGTGGCTTGTCTTATCCATTGCAAAACTAATATCATCCGTTATTTTCAGAAGAGCTGTAGTAGTGCTGAAGTTGGAGTGAAAACCAGATTGAAAGTTGGATAAAATACTATTTTGTTCAAGATAAGCAGAAAATTGTTGATGAACGATTCTTTCAAGGCATTTAGACAAAGCAGAAAGGATGCTGATTGGCCTGTAGTCAGAAGGAGATTTAGATGAAGATGACTTTTGAAGCGGACGGACTATTACGGATTTCCACATAGAAGGAAAAATATGAGTTCTTAAAGATTTGTTGAAGATTGTGGTAATGATGGAGAGTACAACCGGAAGAGTCTCTTTAATGAACCTAATAGGAATATCATCGGCGCCGACTGCGTTACTAGTCATCCTCATGATAGCCTTGTGAACTTCAGACTCACTAACCAAAGTGAAGAAAAATGGATTTACTCGCAAATCAAGAGGCCTTGACAGCAAGTCATTAACGTGATCACGAGCTCCAGAGGCAGAGATAGGGACATTAACAAGAAGTTTAGAATGTTATAACCCCAAATAAACCTCGTAAAATGTTTTAAAATGATTAATGGTAAGTAAAAATTGAATGTAAGGCTACATTATGATGTTATAAATAGGGTATTAACAAATTATACATGATTTTAAGTTCTAACCTTGAAAAAACCGTACATTTTAGGATTCAACTTTCAACGCTTGATTACTCGAAACTAGGTTTTTGTCGCTTAGAACATTTTACGGGGGACCCCTTCAAATGTAACAAGTATGTTAATTTGAAGAATCCAACTTGTTTTTCGGTCTGTTGGTGAAAATTTTAACGATTTGCCAACGTTGGGCCAACGGTGTTTTATTGTCATGGGCCCAACAAAGTAAGATATTTTTGGGTATTTAAGTGTTAAATATATTAACTATACAGCATTTTAAAATATCCGTCGTGTTTTCTGGTTGGTGAAAATGTTAACGATTTTCCAACGGTGTTTTATGGTCGTCCAACAAAAAAGGACTTTGTTGGGCCTTTTTAGTATTTAAGTGTTAAATAAAATATCAAAGGTATTTTAGATACAAAAGCAATTATTTAATTACTAAATGCTGCCCATTGTAAAATTACTAGAGTGCTGCAACTTAAAAGCTTTGAAACTCTAAGTACAAAGGTAAAAAGCGTTCCTGATCAATTACATCCTAAGCTACGCATTCTCCACCAAGAGGCAAGTTGGCCGTGGGGGTATAAGCGTGTGATTGGTAAAAGTCCTGGGTCCTGGGTTCAAACCCCATTGGAAGCATGATGTTTTTTGTTCATGAAAACCTGGTGTAAAACAACTATTATTGTATATTAATCAGTTTATTATTTTTGTTAATAATTTTGACGGTTTACTTGCAAAAAATGTCAGTTGGCAAATGGTTGGCAAATCGTGGGTTGGCCAACCATAAGATAGACCATTGGCAAACCGTAAGACTGAGTGCCAATCCATACCGTTGGCCAACCATGGATGGTAATGTTGGGCCAACGATTTGCCAACGGTTTTTGCTACTGGGATTACGTTCGGGAATTGTCAGGCTGTCTCTAGGATGTTTTGTTTTGTGTCTTAGCAAACTGAATCACTGAAATTCTACGAGTTGCTTTGTTGACAGCTGGTCCGCATATGTAAACATTGCGCAATGGTGGACCAAAAACTTTTGTGACCGTGAAATTAGCGAATACTTTAAAATTAGTAGCCTAAGTGATTTATGACACAGGTAGTGAAAGTTACATTGCCACATTGAACAACATACAAATTCAAAACTGATGATTTCAATAACTTAATGTATGACTGTGAATTTTGGAAAAAGTATATGCTTATAAATATCTGGGTGTTGTGTTCTACTCTCGCATAAAATGGAATCATCACATTGATTTTTTGAAAACCAAAATGAGAAAATATTTTTTTACATTTAAATGTCTTGGTGAAGTTTTGAATATGCCTCAATAATGTATCTCAAGTGAGATATTTGAAGTGGTAAACACAATACATTGTCCCAATGTTAACCTTATGGGAAATAAGTAAAATTCTCTATCTTACTTATTTCTCAACATTGCTTAATAAAACTTGGTTTGTGGCTTCACTTAGATGAGATCTAATGTATATTTGTCTAAAATTCCCGATATTTAGAGTGTTGTGGCAGCAAACTTGATACTCATTTGCCATATTATCGTTATGTGAAGGGAATTACAAAAATTCTATCTTTCTCATTTCTTAACATATGGGTCGCCGGAATCGTACCCCCCTGGATTTATACCTCCAAGAAAAAACGCTACGTCATTTTGACGTCACAGGACGGGGGGGGGGGGTACAATTCCGGCCACAAACTTTTAGGACGGATAAATTACTAAGTATCTTAATCAACTGACATTTCACGGTTGTCTGAACAGTTGCTTAATTGATATAAATCTGATTAAACATGGCTTCTTAAGTCCGACCCCGGAATTGTACCCCCTGCACTCAAATCCATTTTCACCAAACATGGAAATATACCGGGCCAATATTCATTGTTGCTGTTGACTTTTTTAATTAGTTCTCGTTCTTGTAAATCAACGGCTGTTCGTTAAATTATTACCTATTATTATTATTCTATGAATATGTCGTATTATTATTATATTGCGTAGCCTTTTTCATCATTAAGTAGGCTAGAAAATCTGTCATTAATACGTGATGAAAGTATTGGATAAAAGATTGTTTTGGATATCTAAATAAATTCATAAAAAACTTTTTAGATTATTATATATATGTTTCACGTTTATAGACTCGTATTCCGTATTTGTACACAATAATCCTATGTAAAGATATCGTTTATCAAAACTCATGACATGTTTATTTGAACAGCTGCTGATCATTAGTAAATAAAGGAGTTATTAATAAAAGTGTATATTTGTAATTTGTGATGCAAACCTGCCTCCTGGGAAATCCTTATACGGCAAGAAAACTGTTATGTACTTCCACCCTTCTGCGTAGAGTTCAATTACATTCCAGATTGATCGTTGAACACCTGAGGTTGAACTCCTTCTTCAATTCATCTGTTAAAAATTTTAGTTTTATTTTCAACACTCTAAAAACGATACTAAAAAGCGATGTTTTTTACTTGGCTTGCGTTAAACGTTTGATAATTGCAAAAATGCTTAGATAAAAATCATACGTCACCCGTGCTACATACGATTTTTGTAGAATCAGACATGTTCGTAGAATAATATTAGGTAATAATTTAACGAACAGTCGTTGATTTACAAGAACTAATTTTAAAAAGTCAACAACAACAATGAATTTTGACCCGATATATTTCCGTGTTCGGTAAAAATGCGAGGGGTACAATTCCAGGGTCGGACTTAATAATTTGACCACGGGGGTACAAATCCGGAGGGTAAAAATCCGGAGTAGGACTTAAGGATATGGCCACAGAGGTACAAATCCGGGGGGGGGGGTACAATACCGGGGTCGGACTTAAGAATTTGACCACGGGGGGTTCAAGTCCGGGGTAGGACTTGAGGATTTGGCGACAGGGGGTACAAATCCGGGGGGTACAATTCCGGGGTCGGACTTAAGAATTTGACCGCGGGGGGTACAAATCCGGGGGGTACAATTCCGTGGCCAGACTTAAGGAAAATAATTTAAATTCAAACCAATTATGTGTTAATGATTTAATAATGTAGTGGGGGGTAAATTTCCAGCCGCGCACTGTTTCTCGAGCGATTTAGGCCCCGCCTCCTACAACGTCAAAATGACGTAGCGTTTTTTGTGGGGGGTAAAAATCCGGGGGATACAAATCCGCTACCCCTAACATATCTTGATAAAACTTGGTATGTGGCTTCTTCTAGTTCATACCTACTTAATATTGAATTAAAACCAACCAGTTTTAACATACCTATTGCAGCAAACCTGCATAATCATTCCCCATGATATTCTGATGGAGCTTACAAAAACGTAAAATCTCACTATGTTGGATTGAAATATGTTCTTTTGCATTTGAAATTCACTGAGTATGCAGGTATGCTGCAAAGGGGGTATTTTATGTGTTCAAAATGTGACTGAGAAAGCCAGACAAATATTTTGATACAAGATTTGCCTTTGAAAAAAAATGAAAGAAAAATAAACAGAGCAAGTAAAAAAAAGGATCAAAGAAGTTTCAATCCATGTTCAAAACCAGATTTATTACATCAGTTCAGACCACATTGAGAAGGTACATAACAAAACTGTATTTTAAGAAACCTTTCATTTATCAGAATTACTACAGAAAATACATCAGTTCAGGTGATAAAATATAAATCTAGATACAGATTTACAAATCAAGAATACAGAACATTTATTATAAAAATTTACAAATAGTGGCATAAATATTCACAATATTTACAAAGTAAAATAACCAAACTAATGATTGGTAGGGTATTTACAAATAAATAAAAATTGTCTCTAATTACTTTCAATTGGCTTGAGCTTCTGATAAGTAAATAAAAAAATGAAGTTTAATTCCTCCTCCTTCGGACGCGCGATATCCGCCAGGCGTTGGGCTCCTCATACTTGTTGTAGAGGGGCTCGAGCCGCTGGTTCTTCTTGAACTTGCTCAGCTTGGTCGGGTCGGAGAACTTGAAGAAGGCCGGGGCGAACTCCACCAGCCACTTAGGGTCGATGGTCGTCACCTCGCGCATGTACTCCTTGGTCGTCTGCACCAGCTCGTGGTAGATCACCCTGCAAAGTACCACTTTGTCAACTACATTCTCCCTACGGGGCGAACTCCACCAGCCACTTGGGGTCGATGGTCGTCACCTCGCGCATGTACTCCTTGGTCGTCTGCACCAGCTCGTGGTAGATCACCCTGCAAAGTACCACTTTGTCAACTACATTCTCCCTACGGGGCGAACTCCACCAGCCACTTGGGGTCGATGGTCGTCACCTCGCGCATGTACTCCTTGGTCGTCTGCACCAGCTCGTGGTAGATCACCCTGCAAAGTACCACTTTGTCAACTACATTCTCCCTAAGGGGCGAACTCCACCAGCCACTTGGGGTCGATGGTCGTCACCTCGCGCATGTACTCCTTGGTCGTCTGCACCAGCTCGTGGTAGATCACCCTGCAAAGTACCACTTTGTCAACTACATTCTCCCTACGGGGCGAACTCCACCAGCCACTTGGGGTCGATGGTCGTCACCTCGCGCATGTACTCCTTGGTCGTCTGCACCAGCTCGTGGTAGATCACCCTGCAAAGTACCACTTTGTCAACTACATTCTCCCTACGGGGCGAACTCCACCAGCCACTTGAGGTCGATGGTCGTCACCTCGCGCATGTACTCCTTGGTCGTCTGCACCAGCTCGTGGTAGATCACCCTGCAAAGTACCACTTTGTCAACTACATTTTCCCTACGGGGCGAACTCCACCAGCTACTTGGGCTCGATGGTCGACACCTCGCGTTCCTCAACTCAAATTTCTCAAAAATGGCTCTAATGATTTTGATTAAAATTTCATGATTTTTAGTGCTTAAGATTACCCAACAAACAAAATGACACCACCCGCATGTCTGTAAAAATTCAGTTTCAAAAGTGATGAGGTTTAAGTTTAAAAATTTCATGTTTTTCAAATTTCACAAAATCTGTAATTTTTAAAGAAAATATACTTGTAACCAACAAATTTGTCTTGAACCAATAAATAATCCAGAATCATGAACTATTAGGCTACATGAACTGGTTTCGGAGATAACTTATACCTACTTTAGTTTGGCAGTAAACGCAGTACGTTTTCCAATGTTATTCTTGTGGCAAATATTTATAAACCGATATCTCCGTTAATTACCAACCTATTTTGATAAAACTTGGTAGGTATTTGTGAGATAATTAATTGTCAATTTGTTTTATTTCATTATATAAATACAGTAGAGTCCCGCAAACCCGGACTTCGATAACCCGGAATTCTGGATAACTCGGAAAGCCTGCCAGAGCAATAAAGTGCATTGAGATTCAAGGCCAGAGCACAATATGTGACACATTTAAAAAAGTTTTAGTTTTTCTTTAAGTTTTTTTTGTAGCTTATATAGTTTTTATATTTTTTACTATGCAATAAATAAATGATTTCTTATAGAAATAACAGAAACTATTCTTGTTTTTTCTTATTTTTACTCATTTCCCGATAACTCGGAATTTTCACAAACCCGGACACCGTTCGGTCCACATTAGTCCGGGTTTGTGGGACTCTACTGACTGTTCTGGTTTTAAATTACTTTAAGGGAGAAAGTATGTGTCAGTTTCCTGATACCGTTTATTGAAGTGGAGTTTGTTTACACTAACTAGGCCCCTGACCTGGTTTTTTGTCATTGTCTGACTCTGAGCTTGTGTGTGTCTGAGTGTGTGAGTTAATTAGGAGATAAGGAATCCCTACTATAATAAGCAAAAATACAAACTACTAGTCATACAACTAAAAATTACAGCTCATATTTTCCGTCTTATTTTTTTAAATGAAATGAGACCAAAATGAAACTTGTAAGATATATCATTTAAGAGTTAAGCCAAGACTAAACAATAGACTCTGCAGTTCTCCAAGGTCAACTAAATATAGCCATAACTCAGATTCCGTCTAATGGGAGATAATATTTCTTGTTACCTGTCAAGGTCCTTTTCCTTATCACTTCCGGGAATATTTTTTGTTCATATTTTTTGTGGTAAGGAAACTCTCTTCCGATTTAACTGTCCAAAAATAGATCGCAGTAATTATCTTCCTGATAAGAACTCTCATATCAAAAGCTCGGCTTGACCTTCGAGCTTTTTAAAAAAATGTTGAGCCCAGCCAAATACTGGAAAGCCCGATTGTTCGAATACTCGCACACCCCTAATATTAATATATAGATTAAGTTGATACCTAACATGGTGGATACAAGATGGGAGCCATCCTGTCAAAATAAAGGATTATCCACCCAACAATGATAGGCATTAGTCCCGAGTCAATATCTCAAAAAATTCAGTGAAGAAGCTTTTTTTCAAAAATGATCCCAAGTTAATTTTTTTCAAGTATTTATCGATAGTATTGTTTCCAGGTTATGCTGTAATTTTTAAGCGGCGAACAAGCAAAACCTTAAAGTACATTTCAGTAGCAACAAAAAAATATGTGTTGGAAATTCCCAGGATGGAAGGGGGGTATACAGTGGCCCAACCTCTAGGATGGTATACAGTGGCCCTCCCTCTAGGGCAACAGAACAAATTACTTTTCACTTACAAAACACCTCATTACATGGAAAAACTTAAGTTCAAAAATGTGAATTATTTTACAATTTATCATTTAAGGGAGGAAACCGAAACAGGATGTTTAATGAATGATTTACAATTATCTTTGTTACCTGCTGCATTCGTCTTCTTTTTACTACTACTAAAGATGTCGACTTGTCATTCTGTAACACTTACCATTCAGGCTGCCTGTTGAACAGCGCGCTGCTGGGATGTATGTAAACCACTTGGCTGTCCACCAGTGTCCTGTAGCCCTCCTGGGGATCCTTCTTGGCTGCGTTGCGGAAAAATCCCGAGCAAACACACTTCTGCACTCGGACTGTGTTCTTGCCTGCCGACACCACATCCAGCTTGTGTCTGTGGAAAATAACAAATTGGGTGAATAAGATGAAAACTAACTCAGAAGGAATTTGTCAACATGGCAAAATGAGATTTACACCCAGCTGTCAACATAGGGCAAATTTGAGGCCAAGCTAGAACATATGGTACACATTGTAATAATAAAATAATCATGTTAAATAATCATTGCAAAAAATTTTTTCAATCTAAAGTACATTTTAACAAAAATTTACCCACAAACCCTTATTTACAAATTGTTTACACAAAACTCACTTTTGATATAAACAAATCAAATCTCAAATTTCAAAATCAATCGTTTGGCACAGACATTGACTGAAAAGCCTAGAGAAACTCACAGACAAGCTTTCCGAATTAATTAAATTATTCGGAAACCAGGTTATAATTTAACATACATAAGGTTACATTAATTCAGATCAAAATATGTTCAAACTGGGTTCCCCCCACAAACACAGTCGGTCTCACCTGTCCATGATGCCTAGCAGTTGCTTCCTCACGTCCTGCGCCCGCTTGAGTGTGCGGATCTGCACGAAGTTCTCGTAGCACCAGGCGTTGCTGAACTTGTTGTTCTTCCACGAGTTGTAGACGGCCAGCAGCGTCAGGTGGTCGCCTTCCGCCTGGTTGAACTTGGCCTTCTTCTGGTCGGCCAGCGCCTGCTTGTCCTTGGGTCTGAGGGAGAGATGGGGATATCAGCAAAGCTTGTTAGGTAGCACATTACTAACTTAAATTTGTAACTAAATCTCTTTGACTATCAATGAACTGATATAGTTTAATTATTCAAAATTAGTCAGTGTTGTTACCTGACTATTTGGTGCTTCAAGAATAAATATTACTAAATCACTCTGTTGAAACTTCACCAGCAAATCCTTAAGCAATTTTTTTTTATGTGCTACAATCTGTGGTTACCCATTTGAACTATTTCAAACCATGTTTAGTTGTAAACTGAGTGGATTGAGTTTTGTCTAGTGACAACAGAAAGCACAAATATTTCAAAATTTTATCCCTTTACAGCTTTTAGATGGAGCACTTTCTTACTATTCCTAAATTCAATGGCAAATATGTGTAAAAATTCCTTTTAATTTACACCTCAAACATTAAAATCCATCCAGACGTTATCGAGTTATGACCCCGAAAAGAAAACCCTTCACTTATTAATATATAGATCATTTATTCAATAGATTTAAATAAATTTAAATAATTTAAAAAAATTTTAATTTAATCTAAGATTAATTGTTAAGGTCAACCGCCTAAGATGTCTATTGTCTATGGTAGGAAAATATTTAAATTTTAAAGTTTTCTAAAATAATTAGACTAAGCAAGTCTTATTATGGCTAAGGCCTAGGTGTCAACAAACTCATTAATTTATATTTCAGAGTCCTAGAAAATATATAATAAAATAGCTAAAAACACAGACTAAAAATATGTGTTCCATATAAGAATCTACCCAAAGACACTTTAGAGTAATTAAGGGTAATTCTAAAGCAAGGGGAGTCCACCTGTAAAACACGTTTTGCACAGACAGCATGGAGACAACAGTGAGAACTTCGTCCGAACACTGCAGATGAACAGACATGATCAACATCTTGGACAGGTTAGGCTCAAGAGGGAACTCCGCCATCTGGAAACATTGGATTGTTTTTATGAAAGGCACATTATATTGGGTTTAACTACAGTTTTGTATCAAAAATAAATGTGTTAAAAAATTAGTAAATTGTCTTGCAAGAAGATTTTGCTAAAGTCACTTTGCAAAGTAACTATTATTGTTTTGAAAGTGTACAAATTCAGTCATTACAACCCCTACTGATTTCCCATAGGTGTTGAAATTTTTAGGGCGAATAAAGAGTATCGGTGTAAATATTTTAACCATTTAAAAACCTCATAGCCTTATAAAAGTCCAGTATTCAACTCAGCAGCCTTTCAAAACCTTTAAATCACAATTAAATGACCACACACAGTATTGTACTAAAATTATAAATGGGAAAGTATGGATGTTTGCATGTGACTCTGGTTTCATCATGTAAAACCTACAGGACCAGTTTAGCTGAAATTTTGCAGGAATATAGAGCCACAACACAGCAGATAAGCAAGGGTCTATTTTTATTCTGAAACTCCGCCATGGCTCCGCCCCACTGGCTTCCAAAGGTGCCTTTTTACTCTTACACCAAGATACTGTTTACATAAAATCTAATGACACATTTACTTGAACAGGTGATCTTTGATAAATTGATAAATACAGAGTCCCACAGGGATCAATCCTGGGTCCCCTACTATTCCTCTGCTATTTAAAGGGTCTACCCGGATTAGTTGTAGGTATAAATAAGAACATATGTCTTTATGTTCAACATGTGCATGAAAATGTGTGTCTCACCCTGCGGCCCAGCCGGGTGAGCAGCCCCTCATTGTCCAGGGCGCTGAGCGAGTGCAGCTGCTCCAAAGCCATGATGAGGCTCTCCACGGGCGGTGCGTCCATGAAGTCAAAGTGCAGCAGGTCGTTGATCCCCATCGTCTTCAGCTGCAGCACCTGCACATACACAGTGAGTAGACATTAAATCTGAATCTAAATCTAAATCCATTGTACTGTAATAGATTTATGACAAAACTGTCGTACCAAAGGTTAAATAAAAATTTTAAACATTCTTTGATATTCTGCAAATATTTTTTTCAATTTTAAGCATTAACAATAATTTATTTATTTCCACCACATCAAATTAGATCTAAAAGATTAATTTTGACTGTCAGCCTCACTGCCAGTCTATAAATTGATATTTGGTTGGGCACAATTAACCGAATTTCATAAAGACCAATGATGTTTCATTTGTTTTGTTTAATCTATACCGATGATATGGGATGCAAATTGAAGGTATGTGACAGTTCATTCAAGATATAAACTGTACATAAAAATTAATTAAAACTTTTGAGAACCAGACTTATCAGAGTCAGATTCTGATTCTGATTCTGATTCTGCACAGTTCTTTGGGGTCAGAGCAAAATATCGTTGAAAATTTCCAGTTTCCAGATCATGAAAGATCATCTTTCTTGAAACCTGTCAACATCCTTCCCTTATCAGTTTATGAAATATTGTTACGCTAAATAATCTTCCTTTCGTTCATTATGTTCAAAAATAGATCACAATTAATTATAAACTTAACGATAACATTTCTTGAACACTCGTTAACTACTCGACTTGAATTTATGAGTAATTGGAACTACTCAACTTGTGCTGGAGTATTTTTTAAATATAAAGTAATTACTCAAAGCTCGAGTATCGCCCACCCCTCAAGATCCTGGATTTATCCTCTATCCTGGCCTAGTAAATGTACCTACCGTTGTGGCCAGGTTGGTTCGCTGTATCTCGGGCACTGGAGTGGGCAGCATCTCGTCTCTGTAGGCTCTCTCTGTGTACAAACGGTAACACTTGCCCGGCCCCGTGCGGCCGGCTCGCCCCGCCCGCTGCTTGGCTTGCGCCTGTAACATTAAACACAGGGTAAAAATATATAATAAAAACAATGTTTTTTGCACATATCAGTCAGCAAGAAAAGTTATATGTTTCACTGATTAATGTGTATTAAATCCCAACCAATATCCCGAAAATTGAGTAGTAAAACAAAAACATTAAATAGCAAGCAAAAGCCTATTTTTTTCAGACATAAAGCTGTGGAAAAGACAAGAATTAAAGTTCAACAAACGTAAATAAACAAAAAGCAGAAACTTTATATCTTGTTATTTTTCTCATACTTTGATGCGAAGATGTTTTCAACATTCTGTTATCATGCTTCCTAATAACAAAAATCTGTCTTTAACAAAAAATGTCTAACTAAAACACAAGCGCTGAAGAAATGATCCCAAAACTTTATAGAATGGTTTGCTTTCAAAATATGTAGTTTGATTAGTATTTTCTTAAAATATAAATCAAGATAAGCAAATTATTTATTTGATAATTACCTGAGAAATTGGAGTGACTACCAAAGAATCCATTCCTGTTTTGGAATTGTAGACCTTTTGTTTCACGAACCCTGGATCTACCACATAGTAGATGCCATCGATGGTCAATGACGTTTCAGCTATATTGGTGGCGATCACAACCTACAAACATTGTATGATTAACTTTTAATTCAGGCTACAGTGAAACAATAAAATGCGTCCAGAAAAACATATTCAGAATTGTTTTTGCTTATTGCCTCTAAGTAAAAGATCAATGGTAACAACATTTAAAACTTACAAAAATTATTTTTTAATAAAAGAAACAAGCCAAATCCAGAATTCAACAAATACATATATAAGAATAAAAATATTCGCTGCTAACAATCAAATCACTACAAATCACTAATAGAGTGTAAAAGCTATTGCACTTTTTTTCATAAGAGATTGGAGTTTTCTTTTGGCCTTGCATTGACCTCTCCCCTCCACCACAGGCCTTAGGTCAGTGGAGTTCAAAGAAAGGAGTTAGCCGATACAGTACAAGGGATACAGTTGGGGGGGGGGGGGGTACATGGGGGATCATAATTTTGCCACAACATGGAATTTCAAACTCACTATATCACTACCCAGGTTCTGAAGCCCAGTGTGCAACTAACTGCGTCACCGACTTTCTAAACGAACCTCATTATTCTCATTATTACTATTCGACCTCATTATCTAAGGAGGATAAGGCGGCAATACCTTCCTGGAGCCTGGTGGGGCAGCCTCGAATATCCTGGTCTGCATCTCGCTAGGCAGCGCCGAGTACACGGGCAGGATGATCAGCTCCGGCACGTCCGGGCCCAGCGACTTCATCCGCTCGTACAGGATCTCGCAGGCCGTGTCAATCTCCTCCTGACCTGAGAACAAACACAGATTTTTGTTGAGTAGAGTAGTAAAATAATGATAAACCCGTTAATTATATGATAAAAACCTTATATACCTCTCGCCATAAGACCACCACCTTATGTAACATTTACCCATTTTACCATTTACCAAGCAGCAAACGTTGACCAGTTTTATGGATAGGCCTTGTCAATAATACACTAATAAACTTCACTACTTAGAAAAAAAACTTAAAATATAACTATTTACATTTTTGTGGTGGTCGGGTTCAGAGTGCTAAGTCCGTCACGGGATCCCTCTGTTGAATAGAAGCATCCTCCCATAAGCCACTCCTTAAGTACCTTCTTGAATTTTGCTGTTTCTAGCATTTTAACCCATGTGGGAGTTTGTTAAACATTGTGTATGCCAACACTGGATAATTGTCTTTCGTCTTATTGAGCCTACACCAGGGGATGTTAAGATTTTGCTTGGGTCAGAGATTGTGTTGATGGCACTGTTCTCTGGTTAAAACATGGAACTTGGGATTCTCCTTGGCATTCACCAGTGAATTGAGAATGTACTGACCTCTGGTGTAAGTCTGGTTTCATGTACCTCTGGTCTGATTGCAGTGCAAAAAATGCTCCTTCACCATTAGAAGCTCAAGTGCTTCACAATTGCAATGTAAGAAGCAAAACAAATCTGGACATCCCGAGTTGATGACCTTAAAGATTCCCTTGTCTTGGCAAATATGTTCAACAAACTCCCAAGTGAAGTCGGGCTACTAGAGAAGAACCGCTTCAAACGTGTTTACGTGTGGTGGCTGTAGGACATGGCTTATCACTCTATTGATGAATATTCCACCAACTCACTCACCTCCTTGCTTGCTATATTGTGCATGAATAGAAATATCTTCTATGGTCAATGTAAAAGCATTTTAGTGATGATTGAAACAAGAGCAATCTTGTCATCTGGCAGAAGTTTACGACAGAAGGTAAAGTCTCTGAGATATAATGTCTCTACTCACCCGTGAGGAAGAGCAGGATGTCTCCCGGCGGCTCTCGCAGGTGGATCTGCATCACTGTGATCAGAGAAGCGTCCAGGTAGTCCGTCTCTGGCTCCTTGGTGTACAGCACCTGCAACCATACACTGCATGTGGTAATCATGTTCAATGATGTTTGGGAATTTTAATACCTTTTACATTACAACGTAAATTATTCCTACTAGAAATATTTTAATGACTGTTTATGGAAACTTACAAATGTGAAGTCATGAATCAAAAACATACACCCACTGTTGGATTTTCATCCTGAATATAAACCTTAGAATACCAGTTATTTCAATACTAAAAAAATTATATCAATTCTCAGTCATTGTTTGATTAGTTTCAAATGTATGATGTCTTAAAATTCTTGAATAAAAAATTGGTTGATTGATAGGACTCATTTTAAATTTTCTTTAACTATATGTTGATGCTTAAAATTCAAGGGCTTGTAAGTCCTTCACATTAGACAATAAAATACCTCCGTCACAGCAAGCCTACGTACTCAGCGAATTTCCTGGTAGAAATAATCCAGTAATTAATCGATTATTACAAAAAAAAAGAAATTCAAACAAGTAATGTATTTATATATGTTAAAATAATAATTCATTGTATGTTTTTCATAGTCTCTGTCAAAAAATATAGGTAAAAATATTGGTAGAATATATTATTCTAAAAACGATTGTTTAAATAAATAGACTAGATTATTTATTTATTTAAATTATAATCACTTAAAAAGTTAAATACTTCCGTCGCAGCAGACCTGCGTACTCAGCGAATTTCCATAGGATTTATTTTGTATATGTGAGCATTCAACTTGTTTGAAGGAAAGTATTATTTGAATACGTTAAGTAAATAATATACTAAAAACGCATACTTAATCATTCATGAGCTTTAAACACGAGGAAAATTAACAAAGAGACCATATTGGTTTTCATTAGTAATACATACACTTTTGTATTTTATATAATTCTTAGTCTTTTAATTTTTAATAACTGTAATCTTGTTATAGAATATAAAATGTCAACAAACATATAACCAATGAACTCAAAACACTCAAAACAAACAAATAATTTAATCTCATGAAAAAATTAAATTCAATCACATGGTCAGTTTTATAGTAATTAAAACATCCCTGTTGCAACAGACCTACATCTCCAGCCAATTTCAATAAAACATATTATCAATCCTCATAATTGTAAACATACCATATATAATGCTACATTTTCAGACAGTTTAGACCAAGACATCCCCCCCTCCAAATGCTCCTACTTTCTTTATTAAATTTAAAAATAATTTGTATTTTTTGATATAGTATATATTTTCTGCAAAATCTTGAACTCTAACTATTCAAAATAAACACAAATAAAATATTCAACACCTGCAAATTTAATCATATGTTCAGAATTGTATTTTTAAAAAACATCTCAAATTAGGGTGACTATACTTACTTTTTGGAGGGAAAAAATAAAAACAATATTGGACAACGTACTGTGTTTAGCACATCCAATATTATCCAATATCTAAGCAACGGATTGACGTAGAATAATAATTCAAAATGCTTAATTGTTTGATTTTTTAAGCTGAATTCAATTTTGACAATTAAGTTTAAAAATAATTAGTAAAAATTTGTTTAATATTGAAAATAAATTTTATTTTGTGAAAAAAACCTTCTTAGAGTAAATCAATCTTGCTGGTTTTCGAACTCGAAGTCATGAATGACGCTTTACACGTTTGTTCAAAATTTCATCAAGATCGGACCTTTTTTACAAAAGTTATCGCGCCTACGGACAGGTATATATATATATATATATATATATATATATATATACATATATATGAAAATGAACGAACGGTGTTTTTGGGGTCTAGGAACCTCAAAATGAAAAAATAACATGGTCCCGGGCTTAAGTCTCACCGTGCCGCCTACGGTAATAGCTACTTCCCTATAGGGGAAATTCGCTAAAAGCCAAAATCCTAATAATTTTCGTTTGATGAATTCATTAAATACACCACGGTATTGTAGAAAACAACAGAAGAAAGTGAATTAGAAATTAACTGTCAAAGAAAGCATTCTGCTGCCATGATACTAAAATAGATGGCAAAAAAATGTGAATTGGAAATTGGAAATATCTTGGAGGACAATGGACTTTGGTTTATGAACTCGACCAAGAGAACTTAGTTTTACATGACTACCACATTTTGTTTCGATCAGGTGATTTTTACAAGAGTTATCGTGCTTTAAAGACACTCAAAAAATGAAAATTAAGTTTCCCATACAAACCCATGTTAAACTTTGAAACAGAGCATGATTTTTGCAAGTAAAAATGAGTTTCTGCAATAAAATCACTTCATATCCAGAAAGTACATATAAAAAGCTATTAATTCATATCCATATAGATATGATTGCTGAGGTTACCCTGAACGGACATTTGTTGTCCATTCTGTTAAAACTATGGTAATAGCTTGTTCCAGAGGAATTCACTAAAAGGATACTGCTCAAAATTTTACCTCTACTGGGAATGTCCGACCAGGAATAGTGAAGATCGGGGCTTCAAAAAAGTACTGAGAGAACTTGACAGCGTCCAGGGTGGCAGAAGTGACAATTAACTTCAGCTCTGAGCGCTTCTTCACGGCTTGTTTCAGAAGACCTGATCGGAAAGAAGCATGAGGTATAAGAAAAACATTTCAACATTTTACATTCCCCCATCGCAGCAGACCTCCATACTCAGCGAATTTCAAATGTAAAAGAACATATTTCAATCCAACATAGTGAGATTTGACATGTTTTTGTAAGCTTCATAAGAATAACATGGAGAATGAGTATGCAGGTTTGCTGCAACAGGTCCGTTAATTTGGTTGGTATTAATTCATTATTTAGTAGACCTTAACTAGAAGAAGCCATTAACCGAGTTTTACCAGAGATATGTCAAAAAATAAGAAAGATATAGCATTTATTTTATTTCCCATAAGGATAACATGGGGAATGAGTATGAAGGTTTGCTGCTACAAAAATTGAAACTTCGGGGGTTTTAGAGTAAAATACATTAAATCTCATCTAGATGAAGCTCCAAACCAAGTTTTATTAAGATATGTTGAGAAATAAGCGAGATATAGAATTTTAATTATTTCCCATAAGGTTAACATTGGGACAACGTACTGTGTTTACCACTTTCAATATCTCGGTAACCAATGGACATAGAGCAATGATTCAAAATACTAAATTGTTTGTTTTTACGAGCTGAATTCAATGGTGTTGGTCAAAATTTGATTATTCTTATTTTTCTATATGAAAAACTCAAAAAACCCATTTTTGGGGGGTTTATCCCCCTTTACCCCCCCCTCCCGGTGGTCCGATCGGGCTGGTTTACGAACTCGTCCAATTGATTACCACTTTACATGTCTGGACCGAATTTCATCAAGATCGGTCCATATTTACGGCCGCTATCGTGCTGACAGACACACATATATATATATATATAGATAGATAGATAGATAGATAGATAGATAGATAGATAGATATATAAAAATTCGAACGAATGGTATTTTTTGCTTCTGGTGGCCCCAAAACAAAAAGTTATCATGGTCTCGGGCTTAGGTCTTACCATGAGACCTACGGTAATAGCTTCTTCCCTATAGGGGAAATTCGCTAAAAAAGAAAATCAGGATACTAATGTATTCCAACCAGCTTCAACTAAGTGATTTGTCCTTGGATTTTATTATTTCAATCCTATTTCAAACTGATTTTACTTATCACAGCACACTGCTAAAGCTAATCACAAATTGTTGAGAAGTAAAGATTTTGAGTTCTGAAAGCAACATGAATGATTCATAAGTTTTTCTGACTGTTAATTCTTTACTGCTAATTTTTTTTCATTAAAGTGAATTCACCCTGTAGTGATAGAACTATTACTGTAGGTCTCATAGTACAATCTAAGCCCGAACAATGATAACTTCTTGTTCTGAGGCCCCCAGGTACCAAAACAGTAACACAATTTAGAAACAAAAAAAAATTGAGAACTCAAGGGCATTAAAGTTTACCAAAGAGGACGTCAGTGTGGATAGTCCGCTCATGGGCCTCGTCCAACATGATGACAGAGTAGCTTTTCAAGTCCAAGTCAACGAGGCACTCTCTCAGCAACATACCGTCTGTCATGTACCTGCCAACATAGAACAAAATTAATTTCTAAACTACGAGATTAATAAATACTGATGCGGATGGAAATAAGTAATAACAAATTAAAATTTGATATTAACATTTGATTAACTATGAACACATCTGTTCACTGTCTTAACTAAAAAAACTATTTAAAATCAAAATTTCTTCTTGCTGTGAAAGAAAAAGTTTACGATTGTTAAAGTTGCTGTAAAATTGAAAGGATTAAATGGACATCATTGTAATAACATTAAAATGACTTAATCGATAGTGAAAACTCCTAACAATGACAAGTAACAACAGAGTCCACAAGCACTTTGTTTCTCAACACTCACTTGATGACGGTCTCGGGACTGGTGCAGTCCTCGAAACGTATGGTGTAGCCGACCTCCTGGCCGAGCCTGCAGCCGAACTCCTCGGCCACGCGCTTGGCCACCGACATGGCCGCCACTCGCCGCGGCTGCGTGCACCCGATCTTGCCCCGCGCCGTGAACCCCGCCTCCGCCAGGTACTGGGTGATCTGAGTCGTCTTCCCTGAGCCGGTCTCTCCGATGACGATCAGTATCTGGTTGTCTGTCACTGCCTGCATGGGGGAAAAGAACATAAAATTAACAGCAAGAATTGAACATAAAACTTTGGCCAAATATAAACCTATAGTTATGAGAATTTTTTTTACAAAAATAGTTCAGGGTGTCTTGTTCTAATTTTACTTATGAATTTCCCGATTTATTCCCAGAGCCATTTAAAGAATTCCCTAAGGAAACCTTCCCTATTATATTTTTAATGTAAGACATCAAATATGGGACATTATTAACATAGTTTTGTTACATTAGGTTCTATTAATAAAGAACATGAAGTTCTAAATTAGCATATTACATACAATTACGCACGATTAACAAAATTTATTGAGGCCAGAAATGAAGGAGAGTCCTAGATACCTTTAAAGTTTAATATTTTACCATGTTTAACAGTAGAATATAACTTTCAAGTGAACCGTTGATTGGAGTAAACACAGTTATTTTTACTTTATTTTATTTTATTTCCTTGCTTTTTTCCTTGCAGTTTTTCAGAAGTCCTGTAATAATGTTTTACTAAAATTGTAAATTAATTCCATTGCAAGCATAGCTGCACCAGCTAACCAGGGTTGGATTAAATATCTATTTCATATTTATTGTAGGGGTGTGCAAGTATTGGAACCATCGAGCTTTTTTATTCAAGCTTTTCATTATTCAGTTTGGCTCGAGACTTTTTGAAAAAGCTCAAAGTTCAAGCTGAGCTTTTTTTATAAGAGTTTTTATCCAGAAGATAATTATTGCGATCAGTTTTTTGACACGTTTAACCGGAAGAGTGTTTCCTTCCCACAAAAAATATACACAAACAATATTCCGTGAAGTGATAAGGAACAGACATTGACAGGCAGCAAACAATTTTATCTCCAGTCAGACAGGAAATTGGAAAATTTTTGGAGAACCATGAATTACAGCATTTTATTCCATTTTTAAATCATGGGTTATCTCTTCAGAGGCATGTCACACAAGTTTCATTTTTGTCTCATTTAATTTATTACAAGACAAAAAATATGAGCCGTCATTTGTGGTTGTATAACAAGTAGTTTGCATTTTTGCATTTAGTAGTCAGGGATGAGTCCCCTAATTATTTCACACACTCTGTTGCAGGCACGCTCACACCAAGACAGACAACAATGGACAGAGGCTTAAGTTGATAAGTAAACAAACTCCAATCCCCCCCCCCAGCAAACTGATAAGGAGAATGAGAGAGGTAGCTGTTTCTCTCCTGCTTCATCTTCCTCTCTCTCCATACCGCCATAATTTCTGGTTTTTGCCCACTTCTTAAACTGTATATTATTTTCCTCACTAAAGTCTTAAAATACAACTAGTTTTACAAAGAAAAATTACTGTTGATCAATGATGATTTTGAGTTTTTTTTCTAGACGAGGGCCGGGTTTAGAAGTTTCCCTGGACATACACTGCAGCTTAATTAGCTTATTGTGCACCCTCCGGTTACGGCATTATCAAATAGCAAATTGCCATTGGTGATTGACGGGATTCGAACGCGGGACCCTGGGAGCCCAAGTCCCACATTCTACCACTACACCAGGCCGCTCCCCTGATGATGTTGATTATTGTTGTTATAAAATATCAAATATTATTTTATTCATATATTATTTATATATATTACATTCTAAATAATAAGTTTAGCAATGACTAGAGGTGTGCGGATATCCGAAAACTCGGATCGGATTCGGATCGGATCGGATATCCAAATCCGATCCGAGGGTTTTATGACTATCCAGTAAGACTGACTAGATATCCGACTCTATCGGATAGACAGCACATTTTGGGGTAAATTTGAAAGAAGGATCAAATTTTCAAGTTTGGAAAGTCTTCCAAACAAAAGAAGTCACTGCCGGCGAAAGTACATTAGTGACAGAAACGCGGAGCAAAAACGACGCTTAAAAATGCGACGGTTGTGACAGCGGTTAAAACAACGCCTCAACACGATGCGATTAAGTAGTGGTATGCATCAATCGATGTATTTCGGTTGCTGATATTGCGACTCGTGATTAGATCGAGAATTCAAGATCGTTGTATACGATCAGAATACTGCACAATACCAGACACGATAACAAACATTTTCTTAAGACAAATTCTTGTATCGTAACATTAAATCAGTTAACAAATAATAATACATCCTTTAATAGTTCTGTCTCGATCAGTATCCGTTACCGACGAAACGTCGATTGGTATGAGAGAGAATCGCAACCAAGATGAATCAGAGTACGCCATTGTCCGACATTCGACAGTGTCCAACAATCGACTTCAATTGCCAAAATCAAATATCCCGTAAATACCCCATAAATAAATAGTCGTGTTGATGTTTCGCACGACTATTTCAGGCCGTAACTATATTAAGCAGCCTGTTGATACGATAAAATAAAATGCCTACAATAGTTTTGGGCTGCCAAAGAGTGGCGAACCTGTACATTTCATTGTTTGTCTTTTCATCTCACTTCGTTTTTGATTTTGAAAGTCGTCGTCTGCCGTCTGCTTAAAAACTGACTAGAACGTCTTTTCAATTAATTGCCAGATTACTTTATTTTTCAGTTAAGCAATTACCTACCTAGAAATTGAAAGTTGAACGATAAAAATAAGTTTTTATTTTGCTGAAATATTAGTCTTTGTCGAATTAAGCCGAGTCAAAGCCGGCCGGCCGTATTTTCAACACGCGATTAAAATGGACATTCTTAGATAACAGTACAGTACAATGCTGAGTTGACAACCTACGCCTATGAAAATAATTAGTGAGTTTGGTTGTTGTTTGTTATATAAAACAATTAGACCTTTTATGTTCTAATTAAATGCCCAAGCTTTAATACTGAAACCTACAACATTTGAAACGTATCTTGAAATTTAGGTTAAGTTTACTACTCAGACTTATTATTTTGTTTTTATAGTAGCCTATTATTCTAGTGAATACCATATAACCCTGCTGGAAATGGACAAGTGGAAAGACTCAACGGAACATTGTGGAAATCAATTTTGCTAGCCCAAAGACCAGGTCATACAAGGTTGAACAGCGGGAAGTTGTGCTAAATGATGCGTTGCACTCCATAAGATCCCTTTTATGCACCTCAACTAACAGTGCACCACATGACAGTTTTTTACTCATCCTCGGCGGTCTCTCAATGGCACTTCTCTACCTGATTGGCTTATAAAGCCGGGACCAGTATTCCTAAAAAGAAATGTGCGGTCGTCAAAATTTGAACCCTTAGTAGAAGAAGTAGAACTCATTGATGCTAACCCTCATTATGCTTTGGTGAAGTACAGGGATGGGAGAAATTCAACTGTATCCCTCAAACACTTAACTCATAGGGGGGACACAAGTCTAATAGACAAGTCAAAAGAAGACTGTCCTTGCATTCAAGTACCTTGTCCTCCAAGTGATGCTGATCATTGCCTGCCAACAGATGTGACACCAAACGATTGACTAACAAACCTCTATCCCTCGGACCCCACCCTCGAATGTAATATCGAAGAACAGCGTTCTCAAGAAAGGCTGAACCCATCTCAAGAAACGGCAAACTATCAAGAAAGGGCTGGTCTTCTTCTATAAAAGCCTAACAACTCACAAGAAAGACCGAAAAGATTAAGAAAGCCTCCAAAGTACTTATCTGACTATATTTACTGAAATTTGGGGGGTAGAATGTTATGAATTGCTGTTTTTAACTATCAGCTGTTATTTATGTTTACTTCTTGTTGATTATTTATATTTATTTACTTTTCCAACTATGTAACAATTTTAGGATATCAAATTAGCTACCAGTCTATGCAAGCAGACCCAGAACGTCTGAAACCTTTGTTAGATTTGCCACTGCCAACTAATCCATCTGGTTGAGTTAAAGCGTGCATTAGGAATATTTTCTCACTACTCGAAGCGGGTTCCGAAATCCTCAAACAAAATTCGGCCTTTGGTCGATTGTAAATCTTTTCCTATTTGCCTTCTTCTATGCCAGCTTTAGTTAAAAACAGCAATTCATAACAAATGCATTAATAAAAATGTAAAGCTTTCTTAAAATATGAAGTGATTGGTGAATCAAGTTTTATCTTTAACTCTTTTGTCTAATCACATAGGCCTAGTCACTGATCAAATAAAGGAAAAGAACAAAAAATACAGAGGCCAAATAGTGAACAAATTTAAGTTGCATTGAAAAAGGAATTTTTAAGTTGCAAATCCTGAAATTGATTTAGGCCTAATAAGCTTATTCAATTAAGGGGAATCAATAAATTTCTAAATTCTTAACAGATAATTAATTAGTTGTTGTACCTTTGCAAACTTTAATAACTGACATTTGGCCTATGTTGGAAAAAATATATCACAATAATCAACAACTCAAGCATATCAAGGCAAACCTTACCTTACACATAAGGATAATATGATAGTTCCTTGCAATTACCTTAGGCTTATAAGAAAACTTAAATCTGCTCATTACGCCGCATCGTAAATATCCGAATCCGGTATTATCCGATCCGAACCTGTTGTTATCCGATCCGAAACCGATCCGAACGTAAGCTATCCGATCCGAACGATCTGATCCAAAAATTCACTTTCTGCACACCTCTAGTAATGACAGTTATGTCACAATTGGGACTGCTATTTTTGTAATCATCTTTGATTTGCAAACTTTAAGAAAAAAACAATCTTGTGTTTGACTTAGTGGAAGTATGAATATTTTTAGTTGGTAAATCTATTTAAAAATTTGTTCATTTAAATAACTTCTTTCAACACTTGAAATCAGTGCTTTAGTATATGTTATTGGTCTATTAATGTAATTTTAACTATTTCTCTTTAACATGAAAGTATTGTGAACCTGGGGGATCAAAAAATAAATGAATATAGATCATTATTCTAAATGAATTATTTTTATTTTAAGCTAGTTTTATCAATTTTATGTGACATAATTCAAAATATTTATGAGCATATTACATCACTGTTTTGGGGATAAACTTTTTGTTTTGAGCTGGGGTTCACTTTTGGTAAATAAAAATTAATTTATTGTATTTTGAAATTAAAATCAAGCTTAATAATTCAAATATTTTCTCACTGTTAAAAAAGGTTGGCTGAAGAAAGATTGAGCTTGAAAACTTTTGAAAAAGCTTGGCTCGAGTACAAAAAAATCACTATTTTACCCATAATTGAAACCTCGCTCACTCCTAATTTATCTATTCACTGGGTATTTACCTGACCAACATCACTAATTTTATTCAGTTCAGTGATAGCAAACCTTGGTCAGTTCATCCTTCAACTTGTAGATAGGTAGACTCTGCCGCTGCTCCAACAATGTCATGTTTGTCTTCATGCCGAAGGAGCTCTTCTTCCCTCCAATCACGTGTTTTTTCCACTCTGGCAAGTCTTGGTTTGTCAGTCCGATTCCCCTCATATTCGCAGCCAAAGCTCTTCCATCACCTAAAATCATAAAGTACAATCAGTATTTTTTCTTTTGAACGAAATTAGAAAGAAATGTGGCGAGTAAACATAAAGGAATTTTTAGAGTTCATATCAAGTTCCAAAAAAAAAAATGTCAACAAAATAACAAAAAATGTATTGATTAAATAAATAGAATTATTTTATTTGGGTGGCAGTAATCTGAAGTATTGGTTTAAAAGTAAGTGTGTGTGGTAAGTATTTATCAATCAGTGTTGGTAAGTACTTTATGTAGCAATTGAAACAGAAGGACAACAGTTTACAACAGTTTTTAAAATTTACATTTTATATAAAGAGGCATTATGTTTACATAAAAAAACTTATTTCCAAACATATTTTTTTCAGATCAAACACAATGATCAAATTTAATCTATAGCATGGGAATGGATAAAAAGTCAGAAAAAGAGTCCTTCAGTCAAATTCCTAAATATTAAATAAACATCTTGCACTAAAAAATTACAATAATTATACTACCGGTATATTTACATACAAGACGGTAAATAAATATAAAGGAGACTATCATTGGGCCTGTTAATGATTGGTATGGCCAATCAAAATATACTGCCATTTTCCACCTTTCATATAGATTTTCCGTCTTATTTGTTAATAATACCTTGTAGGGGTGTGCGAATAGTGATTTTTGAACTCGAGCTGAGCCGAGCCGAGTTTTTTCAAAAGTTTTCGAGCTCGAGCTTTTTCGAGCCGAGCTTTTTAACAAATACCAAATTATTAAAAGGCATTATGAAGCTTGATTTTAATTCTTAAAAATACAATAGACTAATGTTTGCATACCTTAAGTGACCGCCAGCTCAAATATAGAAAGCATATCTCCAAAACAAGTTAATTATCTTATAGATTCATCAGTATTTTGTATTATGTATCATAAAATTAACCAAACTGGCTCAAAAAATAATTTATGAAGAAAAATACCAAATGAAAAATCTACATTTATTATTTGACTCCCCAATCCCACAATACTTTACTTTAAAATAAATAGATAAAATTACATAATTAGACTAGTTACATATAGGTACTATAAAATTTAATTTCAAGAGTAGAAAGGAGTAGTTGAAAGGTTTTAAAATAGTTATATCTAGTAAAAAAATCACACATTTACACTTAGTCAAACACAAGATTGATTTATGTAATGTTCATTAAGTAAAGATGATAAAAAATTAAATAGCAGTCCCAATTGTGGCATAATATTCATGGCTAAACTTATTATTTCAGAATATAATATATGAATGAAATAATATTTCATAACAACAATAATTATTGTAATCCTAAAATGAGTTGCATTTCTAAACTTTTGTGAAGAAAATAATGTACAATTAAGAAGAAGAAAGATCATAAATAAATAAGGACGGAATAGAGAGAAAGAAAGAAACAGCTAACTCTCTCACTCTCCTTATCAGTGGCCAGGGGGGGGTGGAGGTTGTTTACTCCAAGCCCCTTCCCTGTTTTTTTGCTATTGTCTGACTGAGTGTGTGTGTGCGTATGCCAGAGAACGTGAGTTAATGAGGAGATAAGGAATCCTTACTACAAAATGCAAAAATACAAACTACTTGTCATACAACTATAAATGACGGCTCATATTTTTTGCCTTCTTTTTATAAATCAAATGAGACCAAAATGAAACTTGTACGATATACCGTTTAAGAGATAAGCCTTGATAAAACAATAGACTTAAATGCTGTATTTCGCGTTCCCCAAGGTCAACTAAATATAGCTCCGATTTCCATCTAAATGGAGATAATATTTCTTGTTACCTGTCACTGTCCTTTCCTTATCACTAGGGAATATTTTTTGCTTGTTTTTCGTGAGAGGGAAACGCTCTTCCGGTTTAACGTGACCAAAAATAGATCGCAATAATTATCTTTGCGATAAGAACTCTCTTATCAAAAGCTCGGCTCAAGTGTCGAGCTTTTTAAAAAAAAGTCGAGCCGAGCCGAATACTGAAAAGCTCGACCTAAAAAGCTCGACCGGTCGAATACTCGCGCACCCCTAATACCGTGCAAGTGTAATTATATTTTCTAGTGTTGCTAGACTTTTTTATTTAAAATGCCACGTTTCATGCTAGTCAAGAAACAGAACACCAAACAACAGCCCCTTTGCAGACGCTCTACTCACTGTCGGGCAGTGGGTCTGTCCAGTTCTTGTTGAGGCCGGCCGGCACCGAGTCCATCTCCTGCTCCCGCTGCAGCATCTTCTGCTCACGCCGCTCCTTCGCCAGTGCGCTCTGCATCATGGCCGCCTGCGCCAGCGAGCCGTCCGGGTTCTTCACGATGCGCACCTTGACAGCAAAAATGTACCAAATATTGAGTGGTAGAGAATGATATAATCATTTTTATCTTTCAATAAAGGAAAACGGAAAAAAAATTTCTAAAATACTTGTACATTAACATTTGTAAATTAAACTATATTTGTATGCTTTCATCTGGTGCATACCTGGCAACCCACTAGGTAAAAAATAAGTTAAATGCTTTCAGCATTTATCGCAACCTTTAAATAAGGAAAGATATGGTAAAAAACCAAAATAATTTTGTAATTTATAAATGAAGCCTTTCTAAATCCTTGAAGACTACAAAAACTCAGTACCAATGAGCTTATAATTTGTTCAAGCAATAACAGAAATATACACACAAAATAGGTAAAACAACAGGTACCGTATTATCTTTGTTTGATTTTATGTAGGCCACAAAATACTTTTTTTAGGAGATGATAGAAAAACCAACAGGATTGCGAGAGTTTCATTATTTTAAATTTTGCTACTACTCACTGGACTGAGATCGTGCAGGTTGCGTCCGTGTCCTTGCAGGAACGGCGGCTCCTCTTCAACCATTTCTATCTCGATGTCTTCCTCCTCCGCGGTCTCCTTCGGCAACAGACCCGTCTCCTCGTCAAAGTCTGGCAGCTCACTCTTGTCTATACAGCTGGCTGATAGCATCTGGAAACACCGAAGTAGGTATAGTTTGAGTTTTTTTTGGACATCGCTTCATTTTGAAACCAGACATTTTACCAGTCAAGGCCAGCCAAAACAAACGATTAAAAAATCTCTTTATCCTATTCTTTTATATGAGCAATGTTATATTGCCTGCGTGCTTGCTTGCCTGCACAATTATATCAAATACGGATTTGCTTCTGTCTGGAAATTTAAGACTCAAAAACGTCATCTGTGCATGATTACTTGGCCAGGAAGAATCTAATAGGGGTGGGCGAGTAGTGGATTTTGAAGTCGAGTCGAGTATTAAGCCAAAATTCGAGTATCGAGTCGAGTCGAGTCGAGTCGAGTAGTTGTTTGTAAAAGTAATGAAATCTTCATTTTTTTCAATTAAAATCTTTCTTCAATTTTACTTATAAAATTGGTCTACTCTTTATTTCAGCTTATGTTGTTATATTTTTCTTGGAAAAATAAAACTCTGATATTATAATACCCCTACATTGCATAAACCCTACTTTTAAATGAATAAGTTGACTATGCTAAATCACTCAGAATAACAAATAACTTAATGTATCAAGATCACAAAATAAATTTATGTATAATATGCATAGTTGTAAAATTTAAGCAGTAATAAGATTTCATTATTAGCCTATTATTTTAACAATCAAAAACAGTTTTATATTTTCCCTAAAAATAATTTTTGGCCCTAATTAAAACCTCAGCCAAGAAATTGTGGAAGAAAGAATTAAAAACATCAGGGAGGACAGCTATGCCCAGTTATTTGTTTACTTCTCTAAACCCAACACCACGACCTTGCCTGATTGCTGATCTATTGTTTTTTGACATCCAATCACGTGAGCACGAATGACACAGTTGCGACCAGATAAGAATAATATTTTCGAGGTTATTGTAATGAAAAACTCATGGACGGCTGCGAAAAACGATAGCGCATATCTGTCGGTCGTGTGGATAAACGGCAGATGTAGCTTTTCAAAACTCGCGATCTGCCGCAAAATACGATCGCGCGTATTTGACGATCGCCGAAAATCGGCAAATGTAGCATTGCTAAAGTCGTGATCGGCCGAGAAATACGAGCGCGTGTATATGCCGATCGCCGAAAATCGGCAAATGTAGCCTTGTAAAAGTCGCAGTCAGCCGCAAAAAACGATCACGTGTATTTGCCGATCGTAAATAAACGAAATGCAAGTTTGCGAAACTAGCGATCGGCCGTAAAAAACAGTCGCGCGTGGTTGCCGGCCACAAGTGAACAGAAAATGCTGCTTCTTATTGTGAAACTAGCGAGGGGCCGCGATAAACAATCTGCCAATTGCGGATAAACGGCAGATGTAGCTTTGCGTAACTCGCGATCGGCTGTAAAATTTGACTCACAAACGTAAATTCGGCCGCCGCGTAAACGGCGGGAGTAACTAACTACTCGACTCGACCTCGAGTAGTAGCAACTACTCGAGTAATTACTCGACTGTCGAGTAGTCGCCCACCCCTAAAATTTAATAACAGAATAAAATGAATTATAAACCTGTAAAGTTAACATTGACCTTTTGAGTTGCCATGATAGTAACGAAATACAAGGAAGGTGAAAAAAATAATCATAACATAACAGCTGTTTGCAAACTACAGGCATCTAGGAAAAATATAGCGTGTGGGAAAAATGTTGAATGGAGTAATAAAAAAGAGAGTTTATGAATATTAAATTAACATTATCAAATTTTTTTTAGTAATTGGATGAAATGGCAAACATAAAATAATACTGAGCAAGGCTCGGCCCACCAGGTCCAAACCACTCTATGTTAAAATTAAGTCAAAATCCATCAAAATTTGAGAAAAATCAAAATCTCACTGGTTAAAAAAATGCTACAATAATATTTTTAATACTAGCAAGATACATTTTAAATTATTGTGACTTCATAACTGTAAGACTAGGCCTATGCAATGAATTATAAAACTGTCAATGATTGTTATTTTAAATAAACAAATACATTTTACAGTAGAATGAGCGATATAAGATTTTTTAATTACTCTTAACCCTCAAGCGGGCGCACGCGGAGTTTTCCTCCGCACGTGTTTTTTTATGTTAAAATAAACAGACATAATGGGTGTCGGCGGTCGTGTCCGGCTCCGTACTTTGTGCCCCTCATTCCAGGAATTTCCTAAAGCTATTTATACCCCCCACCCCCCCCTTGGTACCTCGTGATATGCAATTCAGAAATGCCGTCTCAGTTTGCGAAGCGCCCTCTTCCGTTAAACAGACACAGATACCTATTTTTAAAATTCATAATAGCAATGGATTTGTAATTATTATTAATTTTTTGGACTTTTCCTTTTGCTTTAAAAAAAAGCGACAGGAGAAGTCCAAAAATGTAAATAATAATTAATACATATTTTATACTAGAAAATTACTTACTATGTTTGATTGAAATATTACACCTATTAAGTTGAACAATTAATTGAATCGACGATGAAATGTGATTCCTAATGAAGTTTGTCAACATTTAAATTCAATATTTCATTATAAAACAAGTAAAAAGGGTTAAATTTGTGCAATGTAGTGTTGCGGAGGAAAACTCCACATGCGCCCGCTCGCGTTTTGCCGATGAAGCGCTCGTTCAAGGGTTAAAATGTATCTTGAGACTAGAGGTGGGCGAAAAGAGGATTTTGAAGTCGAGTCGAGTCGAGTCGAGTATTAAGCCAAAAACTCGAGTATCGAGTCGAGTAGTTGTTTGTGAAAAGTAATGGAATTTAAATTTTTTCAACAAAAATCTTTCTTCAATTTTACTTATAAAATTGGTCTACTTTATTTAAGCTGATGTTTTTATATATTTCTTGGAAAAATAAAACTCTGATATTTAATACCCCTACATTGCATAAACCCTACTTTTAAATGAATAAGTTGACTATGCTAAAAAATCACTCAAATTAACAAATCAGTTTATGTAACAAGATCACAAAATAAATTTATGTAGACTATGCACAGTTGTAAAATTTATAAGCAATAATAAGATTTAATTAATAGCCTATTTAAAAAATCAAAAACAGTTTTATATTTTTCCTAAAAATAATTGTTGGCCCTAATTAAAACCTTAGCAGAGAAATTGTGGAAGAAAGAACTAAAAACATCAGGAAGGAAAGCTGTGCCCAGTTATTTGTTTACTTCTCTAAACCCAACCCCGCCCCCTTGCCTGACTGCTGAACTATTGTTTTTGGCATCCAATCACTTGAGCATGAGTGACACAGCTGCGACCAGATAAGAATAAGATATCCCCCAATACAAAAATTATAAAACCTTAACTAATTGTTTTATGAAGTCCACTTTACCAATGAAGTCCAAAATTTTCTTCTCATTTTTACAAATCAAATGAGACAGAAATGAAGGCTGAGTATCATTTCAAAGATAAAATATAATTACAAATTTGAAGTAGGTCAGAGCTAAAATATAGCTGCTGTAAGTTTTCAATTTCCGAATTCAGAGACATCTTTCAGAATCTGGTATTTCTAGATAACTTTCAAAATCCATTCTTCTATGAGTTAATGAAATATTTTCGAGGTTACTGTTATGAAAAACTCGTGGACGGCTGCGAAAATCGATAGCGCATTTCTATCGGTCGCGGCTAAACGCGGATGTAGCTTTTCAAAACTCGCGATCTGCCGTGAAATACGATCGCGCGTATTTGCCGATCGCCGAAAATCGGCAAATGTAGTGTTGCTAAAGTCGCGGTCGGCCGAGAAATACGAGCGTGCGTATTTGCCGATCGCCGAAAATCGGTAAATGTAGCCTTGAAAAGTCGCGGTCAGCCGCAAAAAACGATCGCGTGTATTTGCCGATCGTAAATACACGAAATGCAACTTTGCGAAACTAGCGATCGGCCGTAAAAGTCAGTCGCGCGTATTTGCCTGCCACAAATGAACAGAAAATGCTGCTTTATTGTGAAACTAGCGAGGAGCTGCGATAAACAATTTATCGATTGCGGATAAACGGCAGATGTAGCTTTGCGTAGTTCGCAACTGGAACTACTTGACTCGACCTCGAGTAGTAGCAACTACTCGAGTAATTACTCGACTGTCGAGTACTCGCCCACCTCTACTTGAGACACAATAACAAGCAAAAAATATTCTAGAGGTATAAAGCAAAGTTTACTTTTCCAACCCGAGATGGGCACAGCCTCACCTGTTTGATCTCCCACTTCTCTGGCGAGGATATTCGGTTGACTCGCTTGCGACTGTTGGTCTCGTCAGTCTCCAGCGCCCCCTGCAGCTGCAGCAGCGACGTCGGCCGGTCGGGGTTGCGGTGAGCCGTCTCCTCGTCCCTGTCAACACACGGTACAAGTTACGGACTAGCGATGTACTCCCTTGCGACTGTTGGTCTCGTCAGTCTCCAGCGCCCCCTGCAGCTGCAGCAGCGACGTCGGCCGGTCAGAGTTGCGGTGAGCCATCTCCTCGTCCCTGTCAACACACGGTACAAGTTACTGACTAGCAACGTGTACACCCTTGCGACTGTTGGTCTCGTCAGGCTCCAGCGCCCCCTGCAGCTGCAGCAGTGACGTCAGCCGGTCGGGGTTGCGATGAGCTGTCTCCTCGTCCCTGTCAACACAAGTTGCTGACTGGACTAACCCAACAAATTATGTTTATATTTTAAATTTACAAAAGCCCCAATTTTTCCCAAATTATCATCTGATAAGACACCTTGTTTTGTTATCGAAGTTTTTGTTTTAATATAAATACTGAATCCGAATGCTAACCTTTCCCTGTTGAGGAGACTGTGACTGGTTGGGTTTAGGTCCCGACCAGTTTCTTGGTCCACATCTTTCATTGACAATGACACTTTCTGCCCAGTTAATGACAGCACTTTGACCTGAAAACAAAAAATAATGTAAAATACAATCAAAACTATGATAACTTTTTACTTCTAATATTTTGTAGATGTCAAAATTATGAAACACAACATATACATCAAACTATCACCTATTAAAAAGAAGCACTTAATTTAAGAGTAAATAAAAGACATTGAATTTCAGAGTATAACAAAAACAAAGAGTCGATTCAGAAATATACTTTCAAAAATATAATGAACTTTGACTTATATAGGCTATTATGTAAAAAAAAATTTTTGAGACTAAAATGCTAGGAAACAGTTCTACTTCATAAAATGGTACCTACCCTAACTCGGCTGCCACGAGCTACCACATCGCTTACGTTGGTAACCCTGCCTTCCCTCCGTAGCTGGCTCACGTGTACCAACCCTTCCCACCGACGTCTCAGCCCCTCGAGTTGTACAAAGCAGCCAAACTGTACAATGTTGGCAACCTTGCCAGTGTAGATCTTCCCCACCTCTGGCTCCTCAGGAAACAGCTTAGACTTGGCGTCTGCTCCATCCCTTCAAAAGTTAAAAACTTACAATAACCTAAAACTACCTTTTGTCAAATGTATTATCTGAAAATGCAAACACAATTTGGAACAAAGTTTTGCTGAATGCTGAAGCAACATCAAAAACATATATAACATCCGGTTACTTGACTGCCTTGAGAGAAGGAATTTTCAGCACATCAGGTAAGGTCATCTTGAATTGAATTGAATAACCATTAATTGAATAACCATTGAATTGAAGGTCACATTAATTGAATAACCATCAGAACCATATTCCTTAGAACTTATTTTATTGAATCTTTTTAAATGTTTTTTTTAATTAAGTTATTACTCAAATTTTTTTTTTAAATCACACTTTTCACTTTTGCCTCTTAGAAATATGTGACACGTGTACACTGTAACTTATACAAAAAGAACTGAGTTACAGGGTTTTAGTTTATATCCAATATTTTACAAAATTTAATTTCGTACTTACGAGCCTTCATCACTAGAATCTCTCCTCCTTTTCTTTTTCTTTTCATCAGGTGTTCTGCTCCTCCCTTTGTCTCTTGATTTCTCTTTGTATTTTTCCCGACTTCTGTCTCTGCTCCTTCTCCGCTTGTCCCTGCTCCTGCTGCGCCTCTGACGACTTCTACTTCTGCTTCTTCTCGACTTCCTCCTGTCCTTACTTCTTTCACGTTTTCTCCCGTGCCTGTCAGGGCTTCGACTCCTGCTGCGATCTTTTTTCTTGTCTTTATCTTTCTTACTTCGATCCCTGCTGTGGCTTCGTCTTTCTTCTTTTAATGCTTTGTTGGAACTACTTGTGTTTTCAGAATCACTCTGCGGTTCTTTTTTAATTTTAGTTTCATTTCCACCAAGCCTAAACATTTAAAAATATATAAATAAATTTACTGTAAAATAATTGGTGAATTATTAAATGTTATTATAATTTAAATCTATATTATCATTATTTTTATTTTATGTGACTCATCAATAATAATGAATATTCTCAGTTTATTATTTATTTCATAACGGTAATTCTTTGTCATAAAACCCTTCTTCATATCGTCATTTTTATACAGGAAACAGATTTTATTAAAACTATGATGACATGTAATTTTGTTGTTCCATACAGAACTAGCCAACTAATTTTTCCAAGAAAAATAGTGTTTGCAAAACTTTCAAAACATATATTTATTGACAAATTGAAACACAAGTAGAGGTATATTTTATCCTGTAAAACGGGATTAAATACTTTTTCATTGATCATAAACTAGTTGTGAACATGGTCTAACTGTCCCGCACGGAACTTGCAATGGCTATTTAAATTTTATTTTGAGAAATAGTACATTTTTATTGTAAGATGAATGTCAAACATTTTTGGAGAAATCAAGGGGTTCAGTCAGTTTTGGGGGCGACTTCAAAAATCCAGACATTTTTTGTACTCTGATTAGGTTCAAAAAAATGATTCACGAGACTGAATAAATCATCATAACCAAAAAAATATCAATATCTGATGTCCTTAGGCTAGTCAAATTAATGGAGGTATGAAACATGAGAGGAAGTTGAGGGGCTTCTCACTGTTGCCCTGGCAGCCCGCATTACTAACAAACCATAAATGTCGTCAGCTGTTTACATGATGTGAGGTAGACAATTGGAAACAGCAGCCAATCCTATCTAGCTCTGTGCTACCCCTCTCACCCTTTATAGTTTCATTAATTCAACTGTAAAGAGTTGGTATTATTTGCCAATAAACATAGAGCAAAAATTAAAATAACAAAATTATTCTGATTTCAATTAATGGCTTTTTCATCAAATTCAAATTCCCTAAAAAGAAGGGTGTTTGTTGGAAAAAAAAACACAATGCTCACATCATCTGCGATGGTGCCAATGCCTCCAACGCAGCCATTGCATCATCCACAACATCAGCCACTTTCAGTTTACTTTTCTTCTTTCTGCCTCCGCCTCCATCATCGTCATCTTCCCGAAAGGGTCCATCATTGGGTAGTGCCAGTCCAGGAAACTGCTTGGCCAGCTTCTCTGTTTTGGTCTCTTCCTTGTTAACCGTGGTGGCTGACGGCTTGGGACGCATGTGCTGAATGATTCGCAGCAGATTTGAAATAAAGGAATCCTAGAAAAGAATTTAAAATTTTATAGACAAGAAAATAATTTTATCGTATTGACTGAACCTATTGTCCTTGATGACTTAATGGCCGAATAAATTGAAAATTAAATGAAAAAAATCCCTTAGTATCAACAAACATTGTTCCTTTAATATTGTTAAAAAGTAAGTTTAAAAAAAGGCTTAACATACATAAATTTTCTGATTTTAGTGAATTTCTCCTAGTGGGAAGATAAGCTATTAACTTAGGTAAGACCTAAGCCTAAGACCATGATAACTGCTCTCAAGGCATTTCATCTGGTATTAATTAAATGAGGGGCGCTTTCCCCAAATCTGGTTTAAGTTAAACGCGTTTAAATTAAACCGAGTTTAATCGGACATCTAAACTACGAATGACTTTCCCCAACGCATGATTATGATGGTTTAGTTTAACTACGATTTGGATCAGCTGATTTTACAAATGGATGATTTCCTCTTGATTTTCATCACTTTTGCTAGTTTGATATTGTATGTTTGGCAGTTATCGATACTATTATGGGAATTATTTTGACTCATGAAACCTTGCTACTAATATACTGTCTTGTAAAAATTCCAACCGTGCAGGCTCATTATCAGCTGTTCAATTGTTTTGATTTGTTGATCAAAAATGTATTCAATTGTGTTTATCTTAATATTTCTTTATAAGCACTACCAAGTTTTTTCACTTGTTTGGCCTGGAAGTTTTTTTTACCAATTTCTACTATGGAGAAAACTAAAGCTATGTTCGCGCAGGACTGTCACGGGTGGGCGATACCTGATTTTAAGTTTAAATGGGAGCGTCAACAAGGCCGGCAACGACGTTCCACGCCTTCGGGATGTCAGAGAGAAACTTCAACTATGAACTTCAGGACATTTTAGTGACGCGTTCATGGCACTGAGAACAACTACTCTGTATATTTCTAACTCCTGTGAAAACTTAGCTTATTTCTGCAGATCATAGCAAATTAAATAAAAATTCAAAGAATTTTAAGTTAATATTTTTCTGAATTTAGTCGAAGAGAATTTGCTAATATTTTATAAAGTATAAAACAAAAGAAATAAAGTATTTTTCTTATTTTGGAGGGAACAGATTTATAGAGAAATCGTTAACACCTTCCCATCTAACCCTTGAGGGGGCGCTTCACCGGTAAAACGGCAGCGGGCGCATGTGGAGTTTCACTCTGCAACATTAAATGCGTAAATTTTGTCCTTTTCACTTGTTTTATACCGAAAAATTGTATTTAAATATTGATAAACTTCATTAGGAATCACATTTCATCGTTGATACAATTAATTGTTCAAATTAATAGGTGTAATAATTCAGTTGAACATAGTAATTTTCTAGTATAGAATAAGTATCACTTCAAATATTGTATTTAAATGTTGACAAACTTTGTTAGGAAACACATTTCATCGTTGATACAATTAATTGTTCAACTTAATAAATGTAATAGTGCAATTGAACATACTAAATAATTTTCTAGTATAGATAGGAATCACTCTCTGTGTTACCCCCAAAGCAGAACGTTTTCAACCTTTCTGCAACGGGGTTTAAAAAAGCCAAAATTTTTCTGTAGTCCGTTGCGGTTCAAGCTGCGTGTAATATGGGCCGCGAGCATGATAATTTAAAATGAATATTCGGAAATAAATAAGAAATGGTAATATATTTAAATTGAATTTAATAATATAATAGTATTTAACTTAACATTTCAAACAGCATGTTAGAGTAAGAATAATTCGAGAAACGACAATTTTATCTTTAAATTACTCTGAGTCCAAAATACTAACTAAATCCTCTAAGAAAATTGATAATACATAGCAAATTAATATTTAAAGCATGTTAAATAATAATTATTTAAACCTAAAAAGCAAAATTAGTGTGAAGGCTTAAAAATCATAAATCTTATTTTTAATTTGCCAGACCAATAAATCGCAAAAATTCTAAAAGAACTGTTACAAAATTTGATTAAAAAATAAACAAACAATTCCATTTAATGTTATTTTAATTTTTCTATGGACACATAAAATAGTTTTGAGGTAAGAAATTAGAACAGAGAAATCCAAGTATGCTCAACAAAATTATTTACTAATTTCAATGAGTTCAGTTTTTTCTACTATTGGCAAATTAATCATAGGCTATTTTGTTTTTATATTAATTATCACAAGAAGGCTTCTCCTATTAGTTGAATTGGTCTTGGTTACTAATGTCAAATTATTCATAGGCTGACTTATGTTTGTATATTAATATTTCAAAAGTCAAATATTCAATGTTTACCTCAATCAAAATTAAATATTTACCAGTATATTTAATTTAGTAACTTACACCTCTTAAAGTTATGTGAACAACATCATCCTTTGGGATACTATCATCGGCCACTTATGCTTTCGCTTGAGGCCGATTTGTATTTGACCGGCAATGACGGATAATTTCTCAAATAATGAGTTTTGAGATTTTTTTAAGATTATTTTCTCTGAACAAACCGAGCAAATTAATCGCTCACCACATGAAGCCATCACTTTACACAAAAGGCGATCATAAAAATGTTTTCCAAGTCAAATATTTATCATCGTCAACTGATAAGCTCGAACGTAAGGACAGAACCAATGAGCATTATACTACCTACTGGAGTCACTACTCTTGTTTACAACTGTACGCCGCTGGAAAGTCGCTTTCCCCTCTGTTTAGTTGGCTAAAACCGCTGGAGGGCAAAAAGTTTGTTTTCCCATTTAAACCAATGTTAAAACGGTAATTTTAAAAGTCATTTTACATTTATATGATGTTGAGTTTGATGTAAAAAGCGATCTTAAACTTATCTTTACAATCTCACGATCTTCAATCGACACTAGTGCCATAGTTTGTTAATTGATTTGTTATTAATTAGCCTAATTAAATAAATTCTTACATGACAAAGACACATGACAGATTCCTATGCTTACTATAACCAACCAATCGAATCGTTTGCTCACCAGGAGAATTACCTGATTGGCTTATTTCTCTGGGGTGCAAGAAATTAATATTCCCATTTAAACTAATGTTAAAAGGCGATTTTTAAGTCATTGTACACTCTTACATTATTTAATTTGACGTAATACGCAATTTTATACTAACCTTTATAATCTTACGACTTATTACAAGCAAAAATAATAATTTATTTTCAAACAATTTTTACAATTTAGATTGGATGGAAATACCCTTGTTCCTTAAATGACAGGACTACCAATTTATGTAGCGTCTGATGGCGCGCGTTTTAGAGAATTTTTGGACTAGAGTAGTGACTCCAGTATGTAGTATAGAGCTCATTGGACAGAACCGTCACAAACAAAACAACATTGAGGTTAGATCGTTCTTAGGGTTAGGTAGATCGTGAGCTGACAGCTGACAGAAGCCGGCAGACGATGTGCAGTAGAACTTCGCGCATCGGTGCATTCGAGTACGCATTCTGTCAATGGTTAATATGATCGCATATCGATATTACTTTTCAAACAATCGAATGGAGTTTGGATACGCCAATACTATAACACTGTGTCACGTTGGTAATTCGGTTAATCTATGGAATACTTAGTTTCTCACAATCGATGCACCCACTATCGATTTGGCTGTTTTCGTTTTAAAATGCATGACGTTTTATAGCGTTATAGTTTGCAGAAAGGAGATTTTTTCTGCAGAAAATAATGTTGTCGACTTAATACAGAAACTTTTTCTGCAAAAAATAATTTTATTGACTCATTACTTTAGGATTTTCTGCAGCCACTGTTAAAAAACAACCAGTCGGTTAGGCTGCAGGCCTTCTCTTCTTTCTGCGACAATGTCGCACTGTCGCCCGTAGTTCTGCTATGGGGTGTGTTACGAGAGAGTGCACTCCGCAAACTGACACGGCATCACTGAAATGCAAATAACAAGGTACCAAGGGAGTGTGAGAAGGTGTAAATAGCTTTAGGGGCTTCCTGGAATAAGGCGTGTGAAGTATCAGGGCTTGTAACAGTTCTTGAGGTTGAAAAAAATAAAAAAATAACTCAAATAAGAAAAAAAATAACCAAAAAATAACCTTTTGTACACAAAAAATGCTACTAAAAATTAGAAAACCGGCGTTATACTGGGGATAATACATTCTTAACGTTGGTAAAAAAGAAAATCTCGACAGACTAATCAAAAATCTGCCTAGATTTGACGGCGAGACTTGGTTTTCACGCAACGAGACTTAGTTTTCACGCATTTTAGGATGATGAGATTCGTCTGCCGCGATGCTGCTACGAGATCGTCTGACGGAAGAATACTGTAAACAGGGCTTGTAGCAGTTCTTGAGGTTGAAAAAAATAAAAAAAATAACCAAAATTCCAAAAAAATAAAAAAAATAACCGAATTAAAAAAAAATAACAAAAAATAACCTAGAGCAAAAAAAATAACAAAAAAATAAAAAAATAACCTGTTACAAGCCCTGAGTATAAAGCCGGTCAAGACTGCCGACACCAATTAAGCTTGTTTATTTTAATAAAAAAAACACGTGCGGAGGAAAACTCCGCATGCGCCCGCTCGAGGGTTAAACCTGGTGTGGAATCACAGGGTTCCATCTTAAATATGAAATGAATGTTTAAAAACTGCACCTGCGGATACCATTGAGAAGAATAAAATCAGGTTCATCTGCAACTTAAAAAAGAAACTCATTGCATAATGTAATTTACCCCAGTTAAAAATTAGTTATTAGTGGGTAAAGCCATGGGTATCTTCTAGTATGACATGAAAAAAAGCTATGAATAAGTTTGAATGGTATTCATTCATATAGGAAAACACAATAAATTTTAAATAGGCCTACTTACAGAAAATTCTGCCCCATTTTCAATAAGCACCTTCTTGAAGGTATCAAAAGTATCATTCTTCTCTGCGAGGTTAATTATGAATTCAGCTGAAACAATTAATTATTACAATTAGATTAGCCCTTAACAAGCCCTTATTAGCTAAAGTTAAATTACAGATAATTATAACTAAGCTTATTATACATTAGATATGCAACGTCCCTCCAGCAGTCACTTTTATTATCTTATTATACTTAAAAGAGGTAGAATGCCCCTGTTGTATCATATCTGCATACTAAGTGAATTCCAAATGTCTAAAAACATATTTCAATCCAACATTGCGAGATATACCATGTTTTTGTGATCTCCATAAGAGTAACATGGGGAATGAGTATGCAGGTTTGCTACAATAGGTACAAACAACCTAACAATAGGTGTTAAAATTGGGTAGCCTTAATTCAATAGTTAATAGATATCATCTAAAAGAAGCCATTTATTTACCAAGTTTTATCAAGATATATGTTAAGCAATAAGGAAGACGTAGAATCTATATTATTAATTCTGTAAAGCCTCGTTTCCATTCAATATTTTCTCCAACAATGTTGTGAGCTGTGCTTAAAGCAGCTTTGAGCACAGCTGAAAACATTGTTGGAGCACTGTTTTTATTCGCTCAACACGCGCCAACACTTCCCGCAGAAAGACCCCTCCGCGCTCCCCCACCGGACCAACTCACCTCGTCTAGCGTCCAACGCCAGCAGCCTCAGTGTTTCCAATAACCTGGTATTTACCTGGTTTTCGGTTATTTCGGAGGCCGTGTGGGGATTTGGCGGGGATTAAGAGAAAATCGGTTAAAGCCAGGTATTTTGAACGATGGAGCGCTCCAGTGAAACGGTTCCGGCTAAAACGCCCCACCTCTAGTCAGCATGGAGAGTGGAGAGTGAGTGAAGACACGAGACACAGCGGCGGCAGCTTTTGTGGTTAGGGCTGGTGCATATCACTAAATATTGTCGTTAAAATGTCGGAAGGAATCGCGATGGTGGTATAGGAGCTTTTTTTGCAAAGAGGGCAGTCGAAGGTGCATAATTCTCTTGATTTGAGACTACAGTCTGGATTTTAAAACTTCGTACGCATGATAACGAGTGATTTTTAAGTACTTTTGAACCTTGTTGCACCGTTAATTGCAAAAAGTGAGTGCCAGCACAGCCCAGTCTCACCAGGTGACATGTTAGCAGATACTTTACGGTACCGAGCAACGGGAGACAGTCACAGCAGCATCATGTATCTTCACCGAAATTCTAAAAGTTTGATTAACCGCTCACTGTGCATGTGCGAATACTGCTCGCAGCAGTGTTGGGAGTTGGGAGACCGTTTCCATTATGTTTTGAACTCTCCTCACAACTTTGTTGTGACCTGCATCAGCTTACAACACTTTTTGCTGCCAACAATGTTGGCCAACACTTCACGAGCGTTTCCATTAAACATTTTACTTGAACAATGTTGTGAGCTTAGCTCAAAACAATGTTTTGAGCAGAAAATGTTGAATGGAAACGGGGCATAAGCGATTTTTTTAAATCAAAATTGTGACAGTTTGCCAGCTCGCAGGATGACAGGAGATGGCTTAAATGAAAGGTCTCGGCTCCAGGGGGTCGGCAAAAGTAGCAGATTATGTCCAAATATACCAGAAAATGAGAAATAATAAAAAAATCTTCCATTTAAAATGCATTGGGATTGAAAAGATTGGAAAACGTCTGCTTTGTTTACATTAAACATGTGGTGCTAATGCTTGATTCAAAGTTATATAGTAGATGTTGACATGTGGGATTTGTTTCAAAATGCAGCTAACTATGCACGTTCAATGTACTACAAAAAATATTTTAAACTTCAGATTTTCTGATTTTGTAATATTTAAGGGTTTGAGTTTTCCATAGTTTAAAATTATAAAAAGTTAAGTACGTTTGTTTAGTTTATGTTATAACAATGCAGATTTAATACCAAATAAATGATCTACATATATATAATTACTTCAGCGAAATTTTTGCGAAGAAATTGTGGGCGTTTGGAGGATGATGGGGGGTGCTGAAACTGAAGGTCTCCGTCTCAGGGACTCGGGGAAAATACTGAAATTGCTTTAAGCTTACTATAAAATGAGAAATAATGTAAAATAGCTGTCATTTAAAAACAATTACGATATGAAAATGTCTGCTTTGTTTAATTAAAACCAAATGCTAGAAATAATCATAATTTTCTGGATCCAAAAGCCTATTTTCTAAGAAGGTGTTTTGTACTATAGTAAAAAAGGATTATGCTTAGGGGCTATTAGCCCCTTCAAGCCTCTAGTATTTTTTATTTCCCATAAATGTAAAATGGGAAAAGAGTAAACATAATTATTTTTTTTTGGGAGGAGGTTCTCTCACATATTTTTATCCCAGGGATATTGTCGATGCAGTCAAATCCACACATAGACAGACATACACACAAAACAAAGCACAAATAATGTCCTAGGATCAATCCTATGTTTCACGGGACCGAGAAAAACGTCCTGCTTCGTCAGGGAACCTACTTGTAGCCATGCTTATGTCATCCTTGCAGGGCCGCCGAGAGGCCATGTCAGCCAAGTCTGAAACTTAGGGCCCGGGCTCCAAAGGGGCCCGGGATGAGCGGATTTTTTTAGATTGAGGAAGTATTGGCATCGACTTCTTGGAAATAAAGTTAGGCTTATGTGTTAAAAATAAAATGTCCAGCTTTATCACGCAAATTACTTTGATAATACAATATTTATTTAGTTAAGGCAGAAACGATTGTTTAGCCTGTCTTGTATTTGCGACTGACTGTACACTACAGCGGTGACGGCCAGCGAGTAGTGAGCGTGAGTGACTCATACAACAACTTAAATACGTTATGATGAAATTATCCACGATGGTAATCAACAAGAGTACATTTGTTGCAATTCACGCAGATGGCCGGTAAAAACAATAGTGTGCATTGATCGTGAAAAAACGGGAAAGTATATCTTTGTGAGTGGAACGAACGCGGAAGTAATGGGAACGAGACGAATTTCTGGAAAATCCAATAGTCTGGCATCACAGATAGCGGTAAATTGTAATCAGAGTAGATTATTTTCTAAATCCGACCATTCAGGCTCAATTGGTTCGGATTTTTGGGGTATGATGTCCCACCTCTAGACTGCTTAAAAACGCGAGTTTAGAGATCTAATTCTCGAATATTTTTTGGGGGAGGGCCCCCGGACCTCCCTTTTACTGGGGGGTACCTCATACCTCCCAGACCCCCCGGAGGGCCCATGCGGTGTAAAGACTTGGGACCCGGCTTGGCTCTCGGCGGCCCTGCATCCTTGTGTAAGGAACCTATCTGAAAAAATGAGGCGAATAAATTCCAAACACAATATTTGTGCAGTTTTTAAATTTCAGGATACAATCCGCAGCCAACAAAAGTTGCTGGGTTACCAAGGTTAAACCTGTAAATAAACTACAAATGACAAAACATTTTGTGTATATGAGGTGCCTTGTCCCTGTGAATAAAAAAACAACTAAAGGCAGACATCTAGACCTGTCAACAAGTTATGATTGAAGAGCACAAAAAGAAGATAAAAAATCTTGAAATTTATGGGTCAAAAATTAGTTAACATGTTTTTGAGCCTAACCATGAAATGAATTAGGAGTAGAGTAAAATACTGTACAGAGAGTATGACTGGAGGAGGAGAAATTTATGTCCATTGGTTACCGAGATATTGAAAGTGGTAAACACAGTACTTTGTCCCGATGTTAACCTTCTGGTAAGAGAGTGAAATTTTATATCTCACTGATTTCTCGACATATCTTGATAAACCCTGGTTTGTGACTTCATATCACAACATGAGATCTAAGTTACCTAATGTATATTAATTAGTCTAAACCCCCCAATATTTCCATTTTTGTGGCTGAAAACCTGTATACTCATTCAAAATGTTATCCTTATAGAAAATATAAAAAAATCTATATCTTCCTTATTTTTAAACACAAATCATGATAAAACTTAGTATATCGCTTCTTCTACTTTATATCTACTAAGTATTGAATTAAAAACCACCCAGTTTTAAAATACCTGTTGCCTTCTTACAAACCTGCATAAGTTCTTACTCATTTCCCATGCTATTCTTATGGAGCTAACAAAAACATGTCATACCTAGCATGACATGTTGGATTGAAATATGTTTTTTACGCATTTGAAATTCGCTGAGTATGCAGGTCAGATGCAAAGGGGTATTTTTATTTTACTAAAAACTAAAAAACATTTAAAACGACTGTTTGTTTATATTAAAACATGTGAGCTGATGTTTGATTCAAAGCCATATGGTAGATACAGACATATAGTTTATTCAAAGGCCAGATTACTAAATATGTCAAATAAATGTATAGGCCAAGCAAATTAGGCTTGTAGCAACCAAAATTAGGAACAGTCTGGGAAATCGTTTTAATCCCTTTGGGGCGTCCTAAACAAGGTAAAAATAAGTTTGCAACGGATTCTGACTAGTGCTTAACTTTTGAGAGGCAAAAACCCACCAAAATTGTGTACGTTTTATAGGTTTTTACTTATAACTCAAAAACAGTGCATCCTAGAAAAACTTTCAAATCACACTTTTTAAGAACATGAAATTCTGCATCAAATGACGTATAAATCATCAAGATCGACCACACCGTTCAGCTAAAACCGATCGTCAAAGTTCTCTTATTTTAACGAAAAATCGAGCATATCCTGCTCTCTGGCGGGGAACTTGGAAATGAGTAAGGATTAGACAAGAGGAGATCGTTGTCCTTGTATTTTTTACATTTCAGTTTTATTTTTTCGTGAGTAATAATCATATTTTCTTTTTAAATCACGTTTGAAACAACGTTTATTAGATGGCGGATTATAAGTATTTTTCATAAAAAAATTTTATTCATATTTTTTATTATTGTTTTGTTATATATTTGAAACTATCAATATTTGCATCCCGTGGTTTAGCAAAGGTATTTTTTCTCGGCATTTTCCAATAGATTTTTCTTCATTTTCTTATCAAATTAAAAATCTCAATCAACAATCTCAATGACGAATCAACCGATCGTCAAAGTTCTCTTATTTTAACAAAAAATCGAGCATATACTGCTCTCTGGCGGGGAACTTGGAAATGAGTAAGGATTAGACGAGAGAAGAACGTTGTCCCTGTATTAGTTACATTTAGTTTTTATTTTTATTGAGTAATAATCATATTTCCTTTTTTAAACCACATTTTAAACGTTTATTAGGTGGCGGATTACATATTTTTCCTAAAAAATATTTTAATTACATTTTTTAAGCATAGTATTGTTCAAGATTTGAAACCATCAACATTTGCATCCCGTAGTTTGGTAGAAGTATTCTGTTTTGGCATTAACCCAACAGATTTTTCTTATATTTTTCTATAAAATAAAAACCTTAAATTAATGAAATATGGTTATTTGGGTTTATTTAATATTCTCAATGCCTAATGAGAATTTGTGCAAACTGTTTAAGAGTTCCGTAATTTTATATGTCTTGGTATACCGAACCATTACTTCTTAGTAAGTTATGTTTAAAAAAATAATGGATTTCAAAATTCGACTTCTACTACTCTGAGTACTAAAACCCAACAAAAATAAGTTTTAGTGCTTGACTTCTCTGTGATTAATAGTTCAATGAGTCCATTTTTTACTTTGACCGAAACTTCAAGGCCGGGCGTCAGAAGCTTCCAGGCTAGCGTTACGTATAGGTTACTCACCTGCATTCGTCAAGCTGAATTTAAAATCAAGGATTTGTTTTTTTATATTTTTTTGTTGTATTGCTTATTGTTTTAAGGTATGCTAATTACTTAAGGTACGCAATGCTTGAGTGTAAGTTGATTACGGTGTGTAACCTATGCGTAACGATAGCCTGGAAGCCTTTGGCGCCCAGCCTTGAATCTCCGCGGTAAAAAATGGGCATATAGAATTATTTAGAGAGATGTCAAGCACTAAACCCTATTTTTGTTGTTTTTTAGAGAGAGTGGTCGGATTTTGAAGTCCATGATCTTTCTAAACATTAAATACTATCCACTGGTTCAGTACACCAAGACATACAAAATTATGGAACTCTTTAAAAGTTTGCACAAATTCTTATTAGCTAAGCGAAAATATTAAATAATCCCAAATAACCGCGTTGAAAAAATTTAGATTTTTAATATGATAAGAAAATGAAGAAAAATCTATTGGGTTAATGCCGAGAAAAAATACCTTTGCTAAACCACGGGATGCAAATATTGATAGTTTCAAATATATAACAAAAAAATAATAAAAAATATGAATAAAATTTTTTTATGAAAAATACTTATAATCCGCCATTTAATAAACGTTGTTTCAAACGTGATTTAAAAAGAAAATATGATTATTACTCACGAAAAAATAAAACTGAAATGTAAAAAATACAAGGACAACGATCTCCTCTTGTCTAATCCTTACTCATTTCCAAGTTCCCCGCCAGAGAGCAGTATATGCTCGATATTTCGTTAAAATAAGAGAACTTTGACGATCGGTTGTGGCTGAACGGCGGGGTCAATCTTACTGTTTTGAACGTCATTACACGCGGAATTTCATATTCTTTAAAAGTGTAATTTGAAAGTTTTCTCTAGGATGCTCTGTTTCCAAGTTGTAAGTCAAAACCTCAAAATAGTACACAATTTTGGTTATTTTTTGCCTCTCAAAAGTTAAGCACCAGTCAGAATCTGTCGCAAACTTATTTTTACCTTGTTTAGGACGCCCCAAACGGATTAAAACGATTTCCCGGACTGTTCCTAATTTTGGGTGCTACAGCTCTTTTTTGGTCTAATTTGCTTGGGCTAGTACTATACTTAACGAATACAGATTTTTACTAATGATGTTTATAAAATTTTTACACAAACTTAAACAGCTGGTCATTTCCCCATATGATTAAATAGAAAAAGCCAGCTGTTTTGAAGTTTTGAACATTGCATTTTCATGCCTAGTATAGGCTAATATTTTTTTATAGCCTTTTGTCCCTAAAAGCCACTAGTGGAGAGTATTTTTGCATGCTTCCTTTTGAACGTTTCTTGATTTTACTTGATGCGAGGCTTCATTTAAATTATTTACTTATGCACTTGAAATTCGCTGAGTATGCAGGACTGCTGCAACGAGGGTATTTTGTTTTTAAATAGGTTTTTTATACAAGCTTATCTTTAATTTTTCACACTTTTATAAGTTATATACTATCAAAAGATGGATGGGAATTAATAAAACATATATATACCAACACTTATTTAGGCCTATAGAGAGAATTGTTCACATATGAGAGACAAAACATAAAAACTCAAAGGGCACAGGATTCGCCCACTGAATTTCTGATTACCTCAAAAGCCCAAAGAACATGAGCAAAGGGGTAGCAGTCATTTTTAGAGAGAAGATTGGAAGACCTTCACCAGCGAACTTTACCAACGCCTTCCTGACCTGTCAAGAGACTGAAGGAGCCGAAGGAGTAGCTGTTTAAGGTCTAGTAACCAAATGTCAATACTACCAAAAGCCTGTTTTTGTGAACCCGTGCGGATTCGCACGATTTAATTAAATTATAAATGATCGGCTGCCTTCTATGCGCAAATATGTCGTCAATCTACTGTAAAAATAGGTTTTTGAAACGATGTAGCGTGCTGAAAGTGTCTCTAATAGCCACTCATTAGGATGTGTATTGCACATTGTAAGCGATGTTCGTTGTGCACTTCCTTCAAATGGAAAATATGAAAAAAGCAACAGGTCAGCCAATGGAAAAAGCAACAGGTCAGCCATTGGGTCGAGGCAAAATTGAAGAATATGTACTTTTCTAAGTGGCTTATATTTCGGGTAAATAATCAAGTCACGCTCACACTTGGTGGTTCGCTGTCGTTTGCTCTAAAAATAATAGCAACATCATTAGAAGTGATGTCGTTGTATCGGCGCTAATATTCTTTTCGATCTCAGACAATGCGCATTCCGAGTTGTGTATCAGGAGTATTTTTCAGAACACAACTCTTCACGTTGAAAATTTGTGCTTAGGGATTAACTTTAACCAAGTGTTCAGTCAAGCTGTGCATGAGTTCATTGCTACAAGAGCCGTTGACTTTGTTTAGCATTTTTTCTTGATCACCAATTTTGACGTCCGTCATAGATACAGAGCAAATAACGAATGTTCTCCACACAGTTGTAAGGTGCTATAATTGAGTGATAAATTGTTGCGTACACTTTATACATGTTTTCTTCAATTTAATAGCTCTTTTGCTTACCGTTGCGAGCACAGAGTTCTTGGAAGTAATGTCTTCTTTGCAGTTTCTGCTCAGTATATCGGTACCAGTAATAAGGCTTTGAATGTAATCGATTTGTCGAGATGTAAGTAGATGTAATTTTTCCTTATGGCAGCTGTATAAAAATCTTGTCTCCTCCTCTTTTTTCTCCTTGAAATTGTAGCACGCCACATTTCTGACATGGTAATGCCATCCCCCCAAGTGAATGTTGCTGAATCCTTGGATTTGTTAGTGCGATTTTGTCAGTGTAATTTTCCACTAATTGTTCCAGCTCTGCGTATGAAGCTTCTGTTTGCACACCTTCCCGTACGTTGTCCAGCCGTGTGCGAACATCTTGCCGTACATTGCCCCACCTTGTCCGACCGCTATAAAACTTCTTCGTCGACTCGTTCTTATCATGTTTGAAAGAATATCAAGTGTCCGATCACAACAAATTTTCGTCGACTTGTTCCTTTTCAAATAAAAAAAAAACAGCTGGGCTGAGTTTTAAACTACTTTGATATCTAATTTTTTTTCCTTGGTCTGTGATCAATATAGGCTATTTTAAACCCCACACAGCTGATCAGATGTTTATTTGTTTACATTTTCACTTCCGTCAAAACACAGTTTACTTTACAGATCTATTCAGCCAGGAAGTCTTGTAGGGGTGGAAGTGCGAGAGAGATGGAGAATACCCCCACCACTGTTTTTCCTTCATCGGTTGTGCATAGTCAACTTAAAATCCCACTTGGCATATGACAACATTACAAATATTGTTGCAAACAAAGAATAATATGTTTTGACAGATGAGTTATTTCGAAATTTGACTGTACTGAGACTCGCGGTAGGGGAAATCTTCAGTGCGCATGCACATCCCACAGGACTTCTGGGCTGAACAGATCTGTATAATCAGTTTTTCACACTTTTTTCAAGTTATCCTATCCTATACTCTTATATGAGTAATGTTATCGTGCTTGCTTGTATGCTTGCTTGTATGCTTGCACAATAATCTCTAAAATGGCTCCGAGGATTTCCTTCAAAGTCTGGAAATAAGTAATTTATGACTAAAAAACGTCTTTTATGCAGATTACTTGGCCAGAGAAAATCTAATAACGTAATAAATCGAATTTTAAAGTTGTAAAATTTTAACATTGGCCTTATGGGTTGCCGTGATAGCAACGAAAATAAACAAGGAAAGTGTAAACAAATGAAGTAATCATAACAGCTGTTTGGAATTTACAGTCATCAAGGGAAAGACAGCAAATGGGATGAAGAGTCCATGGAGCAATAAAAAAGGTTTCTATTTATCAATTTTATGACATTGAAATATTTTATAGTAACTGGATGAACTGGTAAACATGAAATAACACCGAGCAAGGCTCGGTCCACCAGGTACTATTGCCTAAATTAAAAATCTAAAGACGTTTGACAAATCTGCACATAGAGACGCATGTTTTGATGTATAATAAGTTGGGGTAAGTCTTAAAATAAAAAAGCCTTATCGTGAACAAAGTTTCCATGTAGCATATTAATAATATATATGTGATGCGGAAAGTGAAAAGGGACCTTTAGTCAGAATTTTCCGGTTTTGAGTTTAATCCTGAAATTCAGCATTAAATTACGAACAATTTGACATATGGTTTACAGTGCTATGATTTTTTGTCTTTGAGTTATTGGCAATTTAATTTTAACTAGTTGAAACAGGCATTTTAGGAAATTAAGGCCCGAAACTTCTAACGTTCACAGAATATTTATTATTAGGATTTAAGAAATGAATTAGGTATCAAAATAAAGCTGAAAACTAGATCTTTAAATCTACATAGCCTACGTAAAAACAGACGTGATACACTTACAATTTTATTGTTTAAAAAACAAAAAAGTGATAAGTTAGAAAAGGGACCTCAAGTCGGAAGTCAGAATAGGCCTACCAAGGAATAAAACAGAAATGCTCTGTCAAGATGGTGATTTTCGGACTTAAGACAATATTCTTTTGCAACGAAAAACTTGAAGTAGTTCACTTATCCGCCGATAGATGTAAGGAGAGAATAGTTTTGTAATGCCCCAGACGGCTCTGTCAGAGTGGCCTTGCACATTTGAGAAATGGGACCTGAAGTCGCCTGCCATGTTATTTCCCATTTAAGCGACTTGAGGTCCCTTTTTCAAATTCATGACATAGACTGCTAAATCAATTATTTTTTAATATTTCTCGGATTCTTATCGCTAAAATAACCTAATGAATATGTGCAGGAAAGATTAAGGAATTGTATCCAATCAAAACCTAAAAATCGATATATTTGACCCGGTTCGACTAAAATGCCCATACTGTAAAATTTACTCAAGCGATTTGAGGTCCCTTTTCACTTTCCGCATAACATATAGAAGATGACATTTTTGTTTTGCACAACTTGAAGATTTCAAAAGGACTACAAGACCGTACTCTAAAACTTACACTCATGTAAGATGGGGTGCGTGCGACACAATATACCTTTATATTGTCTGCAGTAATTTGTGAATATTTTGTAAAATTTTAAAAATAACTGAAGCTTCCATAACAATTAAGCTCAGCAATGAAAGTGTAACCAGAAGAAGATCAAGGTGGGGTGTTTAATAATCTGCCTTTAAGGAAAAGCGAAAAAAACATTCAATCTTTCTTCAATGTGTATGGAAGAATCGGTCAAGTCAAACTCTGCAGTCTCTTAAAACAAAAATCCCCTTTTACTACACTACCTCAACAGCTACAACCAGGTCCACAGCTACAGTAACGTCTTCAAATAGTGTGTGAAGAAGCCCGGAGATGTGTCAAAGAGAGGGAGAAGGTGTGGCCATTGCCAAGAGGGTAACAAACGATTTGTTAGGTCGTTTTCCCTAAAATTCTAGGACTATTAGGCCATTCAGGTACTAAGGAATTTGTATTGCCAAAAAGCAAAAAACCAGTTGACCTATGCAGTAATAGCCTAACAGTGATTTATATTGGTAGGTTTAGCTTAAGCTTAGTAGTCCTACTGAAAACGATAATTTTATTAAGGCTCTAACTTAGGTTTCTACCGTGAAGTTAGACAACTGCACACCTAACCTAGCAGGGTTTAATTCAGTTCAACTTTCATCCATAAACAGGTAAACATATATACATATAGCGATTATACATAAACATCTAAGAATAATTACCTAAATCTTTATCATTCAAACCAAGATGATTCTCTAATTCTGTGCAAATTTTAGACACTAAAGACAAATACTCAAGTTTCTGAACTTCGTCCATTTTGACACTTAGCTAGCACTCGGGTGAAGCTAGCTCACGAATTCAACTGACGACCCTGTGGCAGTAAAATAATGATTTACGACTTAATCCCTGTTTGGGTTGAGAGTACCTATTTTTCAAATACAAATAGACCTTCCTTGTGTGCAATAAAGAATTACAATAAATGATCAAAGCATCAATATTATACATTGCTATGGCAATTTACTTTATTTATTGATATTTACTGTATTTATTAATTTTTATTTCATGACGGTGTGACTTAATGGTTTTAATTATAAATAGACTATAATTCTATTATTTGCAAAGTTTTACCCATCTGTCCCAAATGTTAGTTTTGAAAACAACTATAAGAAAAAGAAGGCATGACACCCCCAAGTGTTCCAAGATGAGAATGCAGGAATGCACCCGCACATTAACCCAGGAAGTGAAGGTCCAATGACCAAACTCGGGTGAAGCTAGCTCACGAA